>OX422207.1:10000-2410000 GCA_949130495.1 Sambucus nigra | reverse complement strand
TACCGGGAGTTGAATAAGGTCACGATACAGAATAAGTATTCGTTGCCCCGAATCGATGACTTATTCGACCAGCTGAGAGGAGCTTCTTTCTTCTCAAAGATTGATTTGCGATCTGGTTATCATCAGTTGCGTATCAGGGAAGAGGACGTCTCGAAGACTGCGTTCTTAACAAAATATGGTTCCTACGAGTTTATGGTTATGCCTTTTGGCTTGACCAACGCTCCAGCCGTGTTTATGGACTTGATGAATAGGGTGTTCAGAGAGTTCCTGGACCAGTTCATCATTGTTTTCATTGATGACATTCTGGTTTACTCCCAGACAGAGGAGGAGCACGCCGAGCATTTGAGGCAGGTTTTGCAGATGCTACGTCAGAACGAGCTGTATGCAAAGTATGAGAAGTGCGGGTTTTGGCTGAAGGAGGTTCAGTTTTTGGGGCATATTATTTCGGACCGGGGGATATCATTTGATCCGGGGAAGGTATCTGCGGTGAGGGAGTGGGGACAGCCCACGACACCGACTGAGATCCGTAGTTTCTTGGGCCTAACAGGATACTACAGGAGGTTCATTCGGGGTTTTTCAAAGATAGCGGGTCCTTTGACACATCTGACTCGTAAGAGTGTACCGTTTATTTGGAGTGATGCCTGTCAGTTGGCATTCGATGAGTTAAAAGACAAGTTGACCTCAGCACCTGTGTTAGCATTGCCGAGACCGGGAGTTGAGTATCTAGTTTACACCGACGCGTCCTTACAAGGACTTGGAGGTGTATTGCAGCAGGAGAGTCAGGCCATAGCTTATGCTTCCCGTAAGCTTAAGCCTCACGAGAAGAATTACCCCATCCATGACTTGGAGTTAGCGGCAGTGGTATTTGCCCTTAGAATTTGGAGACATTATCTTTTGGGGGAGAAGTTTCGATTATTCACAGACCATAAGTCCCTACAGTACCTATTCACGCAGAAGGAGTTGAATATGCGGCAACGGAGGTGGCTTGAGTTTGTGAAGGACTATCAGTTTGATATCCAATATCACCCGGGGAAGGCTAACGTGGTAGCAGACGCGTTGAGTCGTAGGCCAGTAGATGAAGTGGCAGGGGTGTGGAAGGCAAAGTGGAAGGAGTTGGGACACCAGGATGCAGTGGCCCGATCGTTCATGTCTGTGATGACTGTTACACCGCAGATTGTCACGAAGGTGGTAAAGGCCCAGGCAAATGACTCGTTCTGTCAGGAGCAGATAGTTCGATTACTAGCAGAGGGAGCCGAGTCCTATACCGTTAGTTCAGACGGGGGATTACGCTTCAATGGGAGACTGGTAGTTCCAGAAGGGGAGAAATTGCGACACGAGGTGATGGCAGAGTCGCACGGCTCACAGTTCTCGGTACATCCCGGTGGGGACAAAATGTACCAAGACATGAGACGTCAGTATTGGTGGAGCGGGATGAAAAGAGATATTACCGTGTTTGTTTCTAAATGCGCCACTTGTCAGCTGGTAAAAGTGGATCATCAGAGACCGACAGGACTTCTACAGCCGTTAGAGGTCCCGATGTGGATGTGGGAGAGCATATCCATGGATTTTATTACGGGATTACCTACGTCATAGAGGGGTCACGACTCCAATTGGGTAATTGTGGACAGGTTGACCAAAGTCGCTCATTTTTTACCCGTAAGGACAGATTACACTACGGGACAGTATGCCCAGCTTTTTATTGTAGAAATAGTGAGACTTCACGGTGTGCCCCTAAATATCGTGTCTGACAGAGACAAGATATTTGTTTCACGGTTTTGGGAGAGTTTTAAGGAGGCTATGGGCACGGAATTGCGGTTGAGTATGGCGTATCACCCGCAGACCGACGGGCTAACCGAGCATACAAATCAGATGTTGGAGAACATGTTGCGTATGTGCATCATTGATTTTGGGGGTGGATGGGAGTAGTTTCTTCCACTGGTGGAGTTTGCTTACAACAATTCCTACCAGTTCACCATTGGCATGGCTCCATTTGAGGCGTTGTACGGTAGACCTTGTCGTTCCCCAGCATGTTGGTTGGAGGTGGGGCACAACAAACTACTTGTGCCGGAAGTGATTCAGGATACTTCGGCCAGAATAGAATTGATACGGAGTCGCATTCGGGTAGCTCAAGATCGGCAGAGGAGCTATGCTGATGTGAAGAGGTTCTTCAGGGAGTTCCAAGTGGGGGACCAGGTTTTACTCAGAGTATCTCCTATGAAGGGGATTATGCGATTTGGGAAGAAGGGGAAGTTGGCACCGAGATATGTGGGACCATTTCCTATCATCGAGCGGATGGGGTCTGTTGCGTATAGACTTGGGTTACCGGAGCATTTACACAGGATTCATGATGTGTTTCATATTCCTCGCTAAGGAAATATCTTAGGGACGATTTGGCTCATTCTCACATTGCTTTGGAGGACATCGACCTCCAGCCTGATAGCTCCTACGAGGAGGGCCGATTGCTATTTTGGACCGAAGTGAGAGGAAACTACGATCAAAGATAGTTCCGTTAGTGCGTGTTCAGTGGCGACATCATAATGTCGAGGAGTCCACATGGGAGCGCAAGGATGAGATGCGCAAATGTTATCCAGAGTTATTTTTACCAGGTACTTTCTAGTTCCGAATTTCGGGATGAAATTCTGTTATTAGGGGGGAAGTATGTAATACCCCGTACTTTTATTGATATTTATTTATGGGATTAATTAAATTAAATGTGAATTAATTGAGAATTAATCCGGATAAAATACTAACGAGATGTGAGTTGGTATTTGATTATAATGTGTATATATGGCAATATATGAATATTGAAAATATTGAAATTATCGCGAGGCTGAAATACGGCAATTTGGAAAATTTAGTTGGGACGCGCGTGACAGTCGCGTCAGGAATGTAATTATTTAAATTAAAAAGTGAATTTTATTTTTATCAACCGTATGGTCATTTTGAGTGCACCAATGAGTCCATAAGGGTCGAAATAGTCAGAAAACACTAGCCGGGGGTTTAGTTTGGGTCCCGGGGCATTTTTGGGCCATACCGGCAACTAAAAAGGGTATTTTAGTAATTTTGAAATTTTAGGATAATTAACCAACGAATTTTGGGAGTTAAATATTATAATATTTAGTGACCCACTAATCCATTACCAACAGTTAACCAACTAAAGGGCAACGGGAGTTATAGGAGAAGTTAGGAGAGGTTCCCAAAAGAGAAACCATAACCATCATCTTCAACCTTCAACCTTGGGAGAAATTGTAGAGGAAAAGAGAGCAACATCCAACATCCAACATCAAATTCAGAGAACAATCCGAGGCATGTGGTTTAATTTCGTTAATTTCAAGCGAATGCTTCTTCCATGATTAGAAAATTGATAGATTTGCATTGTGTTGGGAGATTTATAAAAACCCATGAAATTGGAGTTATAAATTCAGATTTGGATATAGATTTTCATGTAAAATTATTATTGGGTGATTAGACTAAAAGAATTACTATTTTTATGTTACAAAAACGGATTTATTTATGGAAATTGATGACTTTAAATTTCTAGGGTTCATGTTCATAAGGTTTCGGAAAAATTGGGGAGTTATGATAATTAGATGATGTGTAGGAAGACTTGTCCTTATATAAATGTTGTGTTATGACCTATGAATGTTTAGTCATGATTAGAAACCTTAAAATACTGTTGGGGCGACTTTTAGATGAGATTAGAGGTGAAGAAAATTGAGAAAAACGAGATAGGAAAATTCTGGGCTCGAAACTGTCACCTCGTTAGAAGACCTGCCCAGGTCGTTCGAACGAGCTCGTTCGAACGAGCTTCTAAAGAGCTGACAGTTTGCCTTCTAATGAGTTGGATGTTCGTTCGATGCCCTTCGTTCGAACGAGATCTCGTTAGATGCCCCTTTCGTTCGAACGAGCTCTCGTTAGAACGAGACTTCTAACGAGTTGACAGATTGGCCTTTTTGGCCTGATTTGATTTCTAATGTCCCGTAACCTGGTTTAATTGTAGAGATAACATTCCCTTGATGACTAATTGATATAGTTGGGATATTTGGGATATATTGAGGAGTAAAACATAGAAGTGTGATTTGAACCAAATGAAAATTGTGGTTAGGACGTGAGTGACTAATTACGATGTGAGAATAATTGACGATTTAAATGATAGTATTAACCGGGGATATGTGAATTACGTAACATTATAAGTTGGTATAAGAATGAGAAGTATACCACTAATAAATTATGGTAATTACTAGGATGTGTGCATGCTTAGTATATGTATATGATTTTATGTGTATGACATACCTACTATACTTGCTATCATGGGAGGTTTACGTTCGCTTAGGGCCATCTAATCTTTGTGTTTCCCGGATTTAGATTGGTACCTCGAGGACATAGGTAAGAGAAGGACTTATTGGGAAGTTAATAAGAATGCTGATCATGGGAGCGTAGGTATGTGCGTGACCCATGTGATGTGACTGTGTCCGCCTCCATTGTTTGTGATTGTTGTTATCTGAGAACGATTCCTGAGAGATTCGGAATGCGTAATCCTTATGTACGTGATGTACTGGGATGGATAGCAAAGTATGTGTGCACCGCAGTTTAGTCTCGGGTGCTTGTATTGTATATTCATGACGTGAATAATATACGCTTAAATAATGAGAACTTTCATGTTGGTATTGTGAGTATAATTATAGTAACAATTTGAGAATATAAAAAGGGATAACTTGTAGTGAATTGTATTACTAATAATTAAGAATCCGAGTTTAAGTAAAACCTCTATTTAATTGATAACGTTAGAATGTATAATGGGAATCGAGTAGAAGGGGGTAGAACTTATGACGGTTTAGTTAGATATGAATGTCACTTAGATGGGTACGGTACGTTTGGAGTGCACAATTAGTCGAGAGGTGAGAATTTCATGTGAGTGCACGTCCGAACATGTATTTTGCATTCATTGTTTTAATGTTATTAAAGCACTTGCTATTTTTAAAATACTCTCCACTTTCGGGCTCTGACCCGTTTGCTTTCAAATCTACTTTTTGTAAAAACCTTTTTAGGTGCCCAGCCACAAGGACACCATGCATAGGAATTCTATTCAGGTGACGAGTTGTAGCTGTTGTGGAAGTTACAGGGCCTTGATATTAGACGCATCATTTTCTAGTCTTGACTCCATATTCGGTTTCATCATTTGTAGGGCATGTCGCCCATTTCTATTAGAGACTTTTTATATTTCAGTTATTCAGACTTTGGTTTGTAATTAATTCAGGATGCAGACTTGTTTTATTTATTTCCATATTGGGATTGTTTTGAGGAGTATTTCCTCTAAACTCATTATTACTTGTTGATTTCACTATCGGGACTTTATGGTGTATGGTGATGTTCTTCTTTTACATTTCATTTATCGAATGTTAATCAGATGTAATTTAAAATTTGACAACTTACTTTTTAAATACTAGGTGGTTAGTAATCATTAAAATATTTTTGACAGTGATGCTATTAACTTAACCAACTTGGAATTTTGTATTAAGTTAATAAAGGAGTAGCTACCCGGTATTTAACTAGTCGGGGTGTCACAATATTGAGGGTTTGAGCGGTAGTAGATTGTGTGATAATACTATCGTGCTTGTTATTCCAGGGTGAGATATATTGTTTTACGAGGAAATAACAGATAGAGAGTTGATCCTGCGCACATATATAATACGGTATTGTAGACTTCGGTGAGTATGTTATCTTGTTACATTTGATCCCAATGCGTAGGGACTTTTTACTGATGTGATTAAGGGTGCATTGTGTTCAATGTCGAGCACAAAGATATAGTTTGTTATTTATATAGCGCTAAGAACTTAGTGATAGTAAGAGAGTCATGTTATATACCTCCTTTAGTGACATGAGAGTGGACGAGTAGACTTGTTATGTCATGAGACTGGGATTTGGGGGTATAGGTTATGCATTGAGGGCCTAACGGATCTCAACGACCGATAATGTTAGTTAGTAGTGTATCGGGGGGTTCTTTGCTTGGATTTCTCTTTGCAATACATCCCACATATAAAACTTAGCGAACGTTGAGAGTTGGGAAATGTTTTGTCTTTAGTATATGGGTTAAGTACCTTAGTTATTATACGTATATGAAGTTATAAGTATGAGTTAACAGTTATATTTCGATTTAAGGTCGTATAGTCGTATAGTGTTGATGTGAGAAAACATTGTAGAACATTTACACCATAAGTAGATCGGTGGGGAAACCTAAGGAATGATTAAGATGAGATTATAGGGTGGTTGAGTATAACCTTATTGTATATTCATGCCAAGTATGCAAGGCCTATTTTAAAACAAGTCTATTACATTCAGTTGATTTGTGCAGTTATGCGCTGTATATAGGGTATATGGGTGCCCGAGTTAGTTGGATTTTTAGTATGATATACAATCAGAGAATGGGTAAAGGTATGTGTTAAACATAAAATTAGTTGGATAAGGGAGTTGTCACCTAGAGATATTAGAGTTTTCTCCTAGCTGGAAGAACGTTATAGCCATTAGTATATAGACCCGTCATAGTGGGAAGTGTTGGGCAAAATGGTAATGTGTTGAGTAGTCACCAAGGTGAATTGGTAAACAAAAGGATGAAATATTTTAGAGTAAGGTGACTAAAGCGGATTGGTCACTAGATTGAATGGTAGTGTATATATCTTCAGACTGAAGGATACCGTTAGTAGAGGTGTAGCGGGAACATCAGAATAATTTTTGACTTTAGGAATAGGCGAATGTTGTGTGAGGTTATATCTGAAGCTATTAGTACCAGATTTATCCAAATTTTGAGGACGATAATCCTTTGTTGGGGGGGGGGGGGGGGAGGGAGAATGTAACACCCCATATTTCAAAGTATTTATGATTTAATTAATTCGGGTATTCTTAAATTACACGTGTGCCGTAATTTAATTGAATTAATTATTGTATGTTGATTAAAATATTAATCGGGTGAGATAATGATTAATGGTTGTGGAAAATTACTAAGTAAATAATAAATAATTGTTTTACGCCATAGCAAGCGATATCGACGTGATGACGTTATATCTCAACCGAGCGTTGTGGATGGACTATTTGAGGTCAAGATGGGAAATTATTGTAGAATGACTCGAATGGTAATTTTGAGGTCACGATTGATTCTGAAAAGGTCGGAATAGTATACTCGTGCGTAGTATTTGGATTTAGAGGCAATTTTCGTCATAAATGAGCTTATACGGGGGTGTTCGGGTCATTTGGACTTGGCCCATTAGCCTAATTTTGGGATTTGGGGTTATAAACCAAATTACGGGTTAATTGAGGAGAAAAATACAAAACCTTTGGTCGGCGTCATTTGTTCGGTGTGCATATTAGTATCTCAGGTCATTTGTTCCTCACCTTAAGGTTTACACTACCTTGAGTTCCTTACCTCAAATCTCGGGTCATTTGTTCGGCGTGCACATTAGTTAAGCGGTAAGGAACTCAAGGAAGTGTACGTTGAACTAACATGTGTATCTAATAACTGATTTAAACTTTGATTTAAATACTTTCCAAAAAAATTCAAATGATTTTCTTAGGCTCTGACCCATATCAAATCTATTTTCCAAAACCTTTAAGGTGTCCAGCCACAAGGACGCCAAATTTGAGGATTCTTTTCAGGGATGCGTAGCTGCAGCACTTGTGGAGGCTTACAGGATTTTTGTTGATGCTTCAATCATTCAGTCCTAGAGTAGGATTTATTTTTCAGTATTCTATTTGGGCATTTGCCTCTCGAGCCGTTTCATTAATTATGTTTTATTAGACTATGTATTTTTTTATTCAGTTTTATTCATTAGATTCATAGTTGGATTTTCGTATCGGGAACCGAAGGTTTATTCGGTATTATTTATTCAGTTATTTATCTTGTGATTGATTCAAATTTTTATTACTGCGTGGATGGTCTTGTTATTGAATTTATTTTTGCATGTAGTTGTTTAATGAAAGATGAAATATTGCATCGGTTTATTTAAAATGTAGGTGGTTATTAATTTAAAACGTTTTCAACAATGATGATAAGAATGAACCAAATGAGATTCCTATTTTATTTTTATAAAGGATTGATCACCCGGTGTCACAACTATCTATTACGGTTCTCGTTACAATTTTCTAGGCAGGTGTAAATTTACTCTAAATCAACTTCTATACAATCACTTATTACTTTTCACCCTCATTACTTGTTATATAACACTTGCTTTCGTGGTGCAAGTGTGTGGGGATATATATATATATATATATATATATATATATATATATATATATATATATATATATATATATATATATATAAATAGAGATAGAGAGAGAGAGAGAGAGAGAGAGAGAGAGAGAGAGATGGTCGCCGAAATATGTGAGGTAGAAGAAAGGGGGTCGTCGCTGCTATAATTTGAGAGAGCAAGAGTTATAAGGGTAAACCCACTATCAATCAATTTATACCAATTACCAATTTATACCATTTACCACAATATATCAATTTATACCAATTACCAATTTCAATATAAAAATTTTAATTTCAGAATACCAATGTCAATAAATAAATATTAATTTCAGAATACACACACTTAAGACTGCATATTTCCTCCATCTCTCTAAAGGGTGAGTGGTCCTATCCCATTCAAGACCGCATATTTTGGTATTATACTTATCAGTTCATGCACGTTGTATCAATTTGAGGAAAATTCAGCAGCATATCCCAATAGTTCTCTAAGTACATGACATTGATTCGCAAGTGTAAGTGTTATTTCAATTGGTCAATTGAAATAACACTTAACACCGCATCATTTAGTATGTACCCATAGAACATTAAGAGATGACAACAAAACTTCCAACAAAAGTAACAAGTTTAAGCCACTAAGGATACTTATACAGAAACTATGTTGTCCCAAACTATCCAAATGAGACAATTCAAGAGATCTCATTATAGGGGTAATGACTCTCGAACGGGTATAAGGGATATTGAATGCATAGACATTACTGATATGTCAATATGAAACCCAGTCTCATCCCTAACCGACCTCACAAAACATGCTCACTTGAGCCATCCTGAAACGCTCATCAGTCTCGTCCCATACTCGGCCGAGATCGCACCACCTTATTGGACCTGACGCCTTATCTCGTCTGCCTATGGAAAGCCGACATATCATTAGACCTTGGTTCATTCTCATCTCAGCCTGATGTAAGTCAGCCAAGACTATAATTGAGAGTTATCGGCATGTAACCCAATAGCACCCTGGAGGTCTCGTACTCGTCCAGGATGACACCTCATCTCTCAAAGGTATGTTATCATCTACCAAGTCACATGGAATGGATCACGTGTGGGATTGTGCGCGTGGGCTACAAGCCCTACGCGGATAAAATCGTTATGACAACATATCCACGCACGTGGAGGATATTTACCTTATCATTACTTGAACATTGATTGTCTGATATTGAGCATATAATTCACCTTAACTTGGTGTTATTGTTGCAAGCATCATCACTTTGTTGTCGTCTGTGAGAAACGTAGATCATAATCTCATTCGTATTCCAGCTCACTCTTCACCGGATTCTATTATGGTAGTCCAACCCCACCTTTAGTTGTGCTTGAACCACCATTGAAAGATCTCTGGTTTGAGTTTTCTCCATCTTCCACTTACCTCATACAACACTTGATGTTTATGGTCACCTGAGTTTAATGGCATCAGCTTTACCACTTCTAGGGGTTGTCCCTAGGTCCAGACAAGCCCCACCTCAGTCAGAAATGGTTGAGGTGGTATCATCTCTTCACTCACTTATCGCCAGGCAATGCTAGATACAAGACCAATTTACTGCATTCAGCCAAAATCTGTTGCCTAGGTGTGTTGGGGTCAAATATGAGTTTATTACTCCGACTGCCAGATAGGATGTTCCATATTTACCAGCCAGGGGACCACCCCAAGCACCACACAAGTATCTTCCTCCTCATTAGAGACAGAGAGATGTTGCTGACCCTAGGCATTTACGCCTGGGGAGGCAAGGTCAAGAACTTCGTGATGATTTGTTCAGAGAGGACCAGATTAAGGATGAGAATACTAGGAAACTTACCAGATTTCGGAGGTATTGTCCATCCAGTGAATCAGAGAGGGGATCGAGAGTGTAGGTCGAGTCGAGAAGGTAGGCCAGACCGAGATTATAGACCAAGGGTATCTATTTTACACATATTGAGCAGGGCGTCGGCCTTGAGAGGCTCGACCCACAAGAGGACTTCAGAAATCGTCTTTACTAATCCAGGGTTTAAAAGAAATAAAAGATGCGACGACCACAGACCCTATAGAGGCTGAGATGAGGAACAAATGGAGGTTAACAGTCAGCACAAGATGACTGGTTGAGAATCCTCAGTTCATCCATCCAACAGAGAAGGGGTTAGGGATAATATAATCCCAATCGGGAGAGAGATAATTATTATGGCCTAGAGGCCTTGGAATGAATCTATACAGATATTGGAGGACAAGATATGGGACATTATGAAGTGTTGAGACCCTCTGCAGAGGGGATATACTGAGGGCTCCCTCTTTGTATTAAAGATCGTAAGCTATCCAACACCGGCCAAGTTCAAGACGCCGGTGGTCACCCCAAAGTATAATGGGAGCATTAATCATGCCCATAATGTGGAGATGTACCACTTCATGGCCGAGATCTACTTGGTCTTGGACGAGATGATATGTAATGCTTTTTCCATTAATTTTACGGGAGTTGACCATGTGTGGTTCGCCTCTCTTCCTAAAAACTCAATTGAGAATTTCAAATAGTTGGCGGAGAGACTTATACATAACTTATGCTTTGGGGTGAAGCCGAGGAAGAAGATAACCCACTTACTATATGTCAAGCAAAGAAAAAATAAGACTCTGAAAGAGTACATTGCTCGCTTCAATAATGAAAGGCTATAGGTTGAACATTATGAGGAGAGCATAGCAATAACAGCCCTGAAGGGAGGTCTACAAAAAGGAAAGATCCTATAAAAGCTATTCGAAGATCCTCCAAAGTCCATGGATGAACTTCAGGCTATGGTCAGTAGGGTCATGAATGCGGAGGAGGCCATGGATTCAAAAGGAGATAAGGAGAAGGGAACTAGTAGCGTAGTTAAGTTCCAGACGTTCAAGGGGAAGGATAGAAAGAAGAGGCCGTTGGATGATAAGTTAGCTGACTACACCCCAATGACAGTCATCTCAGAGCATATTTTGAATGAGATCAAGAACTAACGGTCACTGAAGTGTCCAAAAAAGTTGAAAGCTCCCCTCATAAGAGGAACAAGAACTTATGGTGCAAATTCCACCAAGACCATGGGCACACCACTGAGAGATATTTTTCTCTTAAGGATGAAATTGAGAAGATGCTGAAGTTCAATAAGTTGAGAAAGTACGTGGATAAGGGCAATTATAGGGGAGGCCGAGACGACCCCAGGATGAAAAGGGCCGACACGTGCAAAGAGGATGAACCATCAAACAAAGATTACAATGCCTCAGATGATAATGATGAGTTCGACCTCGATCTTTCTTCGAAGGATGTTACCCCAAAAGGTCGTCTTCACACGATCTCCAGTGACTTCAAGATGATTTGTGGATGAAACACTGGGGGAGGAACAGAGGTGGCCGATCGAAAAGAACATGTAGATGAGGCTAAAGCGATTCCAAAGCCGAGGTAATGAATCTAACTGAGAAAGACTCAAAGGTGGAAAATAGAAATAAGATAGATATGGATACCCTAGTTGTGGGTATTTTAAGTCTTAATTTCAAGGGGATTTTAGCCCCCCATGATGACCCTCGAGTGATTTCAATTCGAGTGCATGGATTTGATGTGCCTATGATACTGTTCTATGGGGGGAGCTCGGCCGATGTCATGTTTTGGCCGTGTTTCAAAGGTTTGGGACTTAGAAAGAAGAGACTTGTTCCATATCATCATCCTCTGGTAGGCTTCAGCAGTGAGAAGGACCACCCTTTAGGAATGTATGAGATGGACGTTATGATGGGAGATGCCTGGCCGAAGAGACTCACTAAGAAAATTAACTTCTTTATCATGGATGAAAATGTCTACTCATCTTACAACATTATCTTAGGGTGGGTAGCCCTCAAGGAATTTGAGTTCGTGCCCTTGACTGTACACCAGATGATAAAATTCCCAACTCCTTATGAGAAGGGGAAGTTTAAGGTGATTAGATGACGGAAAACGAATGCTACTTTAAATCAGTTGAGGATAGGGAAGATCATAAAAAATAAACAATGATCTATAATATTAGTACTCTCAACCCTAGGGACGAGATGAAATTAAAGAAGGGCGAAGCTGCGTAATAGGTAAAATCCATCATCCTCAATGAGGACGAGCCAGAAAAAACCATCCAGATCGGCAAGGCCCTAAAGATAGAGGTTAAAGATGAGCTGATAAATCTACTCAAGGAGAGACAGAGCATCTTCGCATGGAGCCATGAAGACATGCTAAAAATTGATCCAAAAATCCGATGCCACACGTGGAATGTGGACGAGGATGCAAAACCTGTCAAGCAGAGATGGAGGATCTACTCCATAGAGAAGTATGAGGTCATTCAGGATGAGGTTAGGAAGCTTGAAAAGGCATAGTTCATCAGGGAGGTCATCTATCCAAAGTGGATATCAAACACGATCATCGTGCCTTATCTAATGGCAAGTAGAGAATGTGTGTTGACTTCATGGATCTAAACAAGGAATGCCCCAAAGACAGATTCCCTCTAATAAAAATAGATCAGATGGTAGACGCAACCATAGGTCATGAGCCGATGAGCTTTACCGATGCCTACTCAGGCTACAACCAAATTTTTATGAACTTGTTCGATGCTGAGAAGACCTCCTTTATTACAGACAAAGGGACCTATTATTATAAGGTCATGCCATTCGATTTAAAGAATGTCGGGGTCACATATTAGAGGTTAGTGGACAAGATATTAGAAGACCATATTGTAAAGTCCATGGAGATTTATGTTGATGATATGTTGACGAAGAGTCTCAAGGTCGACACTCATGTGGCCGACCTTGAGCAAAATTTTAACACCATGAATGAGTACAGAATGAAACTTAACCCCACCAAGTGTGTCTTCGGAGTGGGGGCAAGTAAGTTGTTGGGTTTCATTGTGAATCAGTGGTGGATTGAGGCCAACCTCGAGAAGATTAAAGACCTAGTGGAGATGAAGACTCCTAAGACAATCAAAGAGGTTCAGAGATTACCAAGATGAGTCTCCGTATTGAACAGGTTCGTCTTAAGGGAAACAGACAAATGCCATTTGAATGGGACCAAGAGTGTGGGTGAGCCTTTCAAGAGTTTAAGTATCTCGGCTCTACGCTTTTGTTATCTCTGCTGGTTCAAGGAGAGAAGATATATTTATATCAGGCAGTGTCTGATTGAGCCATTAGTGCATCCATTATACGAGACGACAGTGGGATACAGAAGTTAGTCTACTTCAATAGTAAGGCCCTTCAAGGGGCCGAGCAGTGATATCCTAAAATGAAAAAACTAGATTATACTCTCATCCATGCCTCAATAAAGATAAAGCCCTATTTTTAGTCTCCTACGATGGTCGTTCTGACTCACTGCCCCCTTAGGCAAGTCATCCATAAATCTGAGAAATTGGGTGGGTTGATGGCTCGGTCTATTGAATTGGGAGAATACGACATAGTATCTTAGCCCAGGATATCGATCAAAGGGGGGGCTCTAGAAGATTTTATGGCTGAGTTCACCTGGGATGAGGCCAAAGATGAATATTTGACTATTCCAGTGCCAGAGCAAGAGAAAGAGTACGAGGGCCCAGTTCAGACCGAGATGAGGGTTACAAGTCCTGTCGTGGCTGACACAAATAATTTTTTTTATGAAAAGTGGAGTCATCGAAGAAGGAAAGTTCTCAGAGGGAGGAACCATATGGAGCTTATTTGTAGAAGGGTCCTCTTGTAAAAGTGGAAGTGGTGCTGACCTGATAGTGTTGGCCCTAGATGGGACAGATATCGAGTACGCTCTGAGGTTTGACTTCAAACCCTCAAACAATGAATCTGAATATGAGGCACTCCTAGCTGGACTCTCCCTTGCTAAAGCACTTAACGTCAGCCAACTCTGATTCCACAGTGATTCCCAATTGGTGTTGATCCAGATTTTGGGCATATATGACGCAAAGGACGACATAATGGCCAAATACCTGGCAAGGGTGAGGAAGATGACCAAAAACCTTGGAGAGATCAAGATTAAAAGGATACCTAGGCTAGACAACAACCGAGACGATGCATTGGAAATATTAGCTTCAGCTATAAGAACCGAGATCAGAAGGTCGGTTCCAATGGAGAAACTTTATCGGCCTGCAGTGGAAGAGGACGACACTAAGTTGGAATTTTACTTCAACCTAGATTTGGAACCTTTTTCGATGGATCCACTCATTAAATAAATCAGATATGGTGAGCTACCTGATTCCAAGGCCGGGAGGAGGAAACTGAGGTATAAATCTGTGAAGTTCTCTATCTTAGGGGACATTCTATAGAAGAAAGAATTCCTCCTACCCTTACTCCGATGTGTCCATCCGACCGGGGTGGAGTATATTTTAAAGGATGTTCATGAAGGATCTTGCTCCAATCATATAGGAGGAAGATCATTGGCTAAGAGGATCATCACTCAGGGGTATTGATGGCCGATCTTGGCCAAATATGTAGCCGATTATGTCAAGAAATATGACAAATGCCAAATATTTACCATTATCCCTCATCAGCCTCATCAACCTCTAATGTCTATCACCTCCCCGTGGCCATTTGCAGTATGGGAGATTGACCTGGTGGGACCACTGCCATGGGTCATGGGCAACTATAGGTATCTGATTATGGCGATATAGTACTTTTCCAAGTGGGTGGAAGCCGAGGCTATGATCACCATAACAAAGAAAAAGACCTTTCAATTTATTTAGAAAAACATCATCTGTTGGTACGACCTACCCAATACTTTTATCTCAGACAATGGGAAACAATTTGAGAACATACCCTTAAAGAAGTATTGTAAGAAGGTTGGCATCAAACAGTTCTTCTTAACTCTCGACCAACCTCGGGCCAATGGTCAGATTGAGGTGACGAATAGGATAATTATTGATGGGATCAAGAAAATTTAGAGGATGCCAAAGGCAGAAGGACCGAAGAGGTTTATGTTGTCCTATGGGCCTATAGGATGACAAAATGAACCCCAACGGGAGAAACTCAGTTCATTCTTGCGTATGGTTTAGGAGCTATGGTGCTGACAAAGATTGGTCTTCCAACTCATAGAGTCTAGACCTACGACCCAGAAGAGAATATGGCAGAACGAAGACTTGATCTTGATTTGATTGAGGAGAGAAGAGAAGATGTTGAGGTTAGGCAAACTGCCTATCAGCAATTTGCAAAAAAGTTCTATAATAAGAGGGTGAAGGCTAGGCCGATAGATGTGGGGGATTTAGTTTTGAAAAATACTTGGCAAAAATCGAACAAAATCCATACCACCTGGCATGGCCTCTACAAAGTTACTGATGAAGTTGTCCCAGGGACCTATCGACTTGAAAATCTAAAGGCAGAGCAGTTCTTAAACCCTTGGAATGCTGACCACTTAAAGAGATACTACCAGTAAAATTTTATAAATATTATGGATTCATCATTGTATGAAAAAAGTATATGGAAAAGTTATGAATGAAAAACCAAGTGTTCCCTCATATTTTCCATATGATTTGATTAAATTGTATGTTTCAAGTTATCTTAAGCTATAGAACATCCACTCACTCTCAGTGATATGACAATCCAGACGGGGCTGACCTCATCCATGGATTCTCAACAACACCGAGAGGGGGGAGTAGTATGATAACATCACTAAGGTGGTGAAAAACACTCGAATTAAAAAATCACTTGATTGTGGTTTGCCTTAAAACATCATTAACTTGGTGGAAAATCTCTCTCTCGCCTAAGACGATAGTGTATGGATGAGATGACTCTTATTCATATACTCTCAAAACGACGAGAGGGAACTTGGATTAAACACAATACTTTAGTGAATTTAAATTAAAAATCACTTGATTATAGTTAGCCGTAAAACATCATTAACTTGGTGGAAAAACTCTCTCGGTCGAGATGACAGTATATGGACGAGATGACTCTTCTCCACACACTCTCAAAACGACTAAGGGGACTTGGATTAAACACCATAATTTAGTGAATTCAAATTCAAAAATCACTTGATTGTGGTTAGCCTTAAAACATCATTAAGTTGGTAGAAAATCTCTTTCGGCCGAGACGATAGTGTAGGGATGAGATGACTCTTTTCCATACACTCTCAAAATGATAAGAGGATAGTTGGATTAAACACCATAATTTGGTGAATTCAAATTCAAAAATCACTTGATTGTGGTTAGCCTTAAAACATCATTAACTTGGTGAATTTATATTCAGAAGCCATTAATTTGATTCCTCTCATCTCATCTAAGGACGATACGAGATTAGGGAACAACATCACTTGTTTGGTGATCCCCCGATTCAAAAATCACTTTACTTTGATCATTCAAGTATATAACTCAATTTGGTGAATTCAAATTGCAAAAATCACTTGATTGTGGTTACTCTCATCTCATCCAGGGATGAGACGATGGAAAGTTTTGAAAATCATTTGGTTATAGTTTATCTAGATCCCATCTAAAGACGAGGGAAAGTTCATAGCATATAAGCAATAAATGATAAAGATGCAAGCAGTATGAGTAAGTAATTGTGCATTAGAAACAGATATTCATACATTCAGAATTTAGCAAGAGAATTGTTCTGAGACGATTTTGGAGTTTAAAAATATTGTTCAAACCATAAAATACACAAACAAGGGCAGATATGGCCACAGGCAGCCGCCCAAGGAATTAAAATATATTCTCTTGAGCAGTCGTCTCATCCAAGGGCACATCGGTATTGATAAGTACGACAGGATCATTGGCCGAAACTTGAGTCTCGACCTCATTATTGTTGCCAACAATACTGCCTGCTGTTAACTCCACCTTCTTGGAGGTCTTGGCCACAGTGTGCTCACTAACCTCAGTAGGAGCTTGAAGCACATTATATATATGACTCACTTGTGTCTAAAATATAGGAGCTTATCTAGTTTGGAAATAGGGACAAAATTGTGTCATCCTATATTCCACCCTAAACCTCGTGCCTCTTCATGATCTGCATCCACAACAACATCATGGATTGAAAAGGTAGTATAACCAACACAACTCTACACCTAGGACTGCATTTATTCTACATTTTGTGTGTATGAGGTGTGTGTGTGTGTGTGTGTGTTCACATTGGCTTAAAATCATTTTCTAATATTTTTAAAGATTTTTAAGAATTTTTTGAACCTTTAAACTCTATTTTTAAACAATTAAAATTAGGTTTTTAAAAATGTTTGGGCTTATTTGTAATATCTCAAAGTTCCTAAAATTAGCCTTGGGTAGAATCCAAAACTGGCTTAAAATATTGTGGTAGAAACTGGAATTATTTAAAAGCCTAAAACATGCGTTTTTTACTTGATCTGCACTTTACACGTGTTGCACACTAGATGGATAAGATTGTGTTTTCTCACTCGCACATACCTGAGATCAAATCTGGACCATTGGTTTGAATTCATTAATGGCCTACATGCGTTTTACCTCAGTCCATGTCTTACCTATTTGAGCCCATCAGAGGACATTTAAGTGCGGTGCTTTGTGACCTGCACGATTTACAACCATTTTCTCGAATCAATCCTGGTCCTTGATTTTGAACCCCTTTCCATATCCTTCCATCGTTAATCATAAATAGAGCCTTAGGGTCATTCATTTACATTCTTTAGACGGTTTGAGAGTTAGGAGAAATGAAAGAGAGATAGAGAGAGAGAGAGAGAGAGAGAAAGAGAAAAGAGAAATCCAAACGAAACTCTATCCAATTTTTCCCAGAAATTATTCTAAGAGTTTGGGGGTTTCCTGTTCGATTGTGTTCAAAACCTCTCTGGTTTTTATCTCTTATCCAACACATCACTAAGTCCAGATCTCGTTTCACTCTATTGAGACTTGTAGATCTGACTAACAGTGATGTAGTCATGTTAGTTGTTAGGACTGATTTCTTTATATAGAAATCATCTCTCTGTTTGGTTTAGTTCTCAAACATTTTTATCAAAAAGTTACCCAACAAATCTCCTTTTCTGTTTTCAAGTTTTTTTGAAAAACAGACTTCAAGATTTTCCATATCTAACAACGTTTATGTGTCCCAGTTTATATTTCACATTTTGTGAAATAAATTTATAAAGAAATAAGGTTGAGACATATAGGATCTTGGCTCTTTTTAATAGAAAGATTATTTTCTGATCTGACTTTGATAAGAAGTATATTTTTCAGTAAAAGTTAATTCTGACTCTTGCATGTCATATTTCGAATAAATTTGTATATTTGTAGGAATATTTTATGTATAAGTGTGAGTGAGTTTCATGCATGTGTTAGGCACATTACTTCACTACACTTTCACACAACAACACTAAAGTTGTGTTGGTAAAGAGACTCTGACCTAAAGAGTCGACATAAACAAGGATTAAAGGATTTAGCTTGGAGAACGTTAAAGACAACAAATCAGAGCCAGAAAGAGAAGTCAGAGAACAACCGGAGTGCTGGTATAATTTCATGACTTAGATTAGGTTTGATCTGTGTGGATAATATGTTGCTTGCTTGTAATCTAAAACTCATTCTAGTGGAATTTTTGTTTCACTCCGTAGTGCGAGGCATGGATATTTCCCCAGTTTGATTTGGTTTTACCACGTTAAAAAGTATTGCCTTGTGTGAATGGCTTTTATGCTTACTTTACTCTTATTATAACTACTATATGGGTTTAAATTTCTTTTAAACATTTAAGATCCCTAGTAACTGAAATTTCTTGATTAAAAACATTTTCAAATACATCTTGTGTTTTCATCATTGTTCTTAAAAGAGTTTCTTTAAGAAAACAATTCGGACCCTTCTTAACTGATTTAACTTTTGGTTAAATGAACTAGTAAGGGAATTTCAATTGGTATCAGAGTGGGTTCTATTTTTTTTAAAACAACAGTTCAGAATCCTGTGTTTTTTGAAACTGTTTTGAAAATAAAAACGTATAGACAAGAAATTTAAGAGACTGGGAAACATAACCAGACCTCCCCTCTTCAATGGGACAAATTTTCCTTACTGGAAAGTAAGGATGATTGCGTTCATCCAAGGGTCTTTGGGAGATGACGTTTGGAACACCATAGAACTAGGATCATCCTACCAAACCAATAGCAGAAGGTAGTGAAACAAGAATAAAAAAACTTCTAACTGAATTTACTAAAAAGCAGAAACAGGCCTCCCTCTGTAATAATAAAGGCAATAATGAAATATTCATGTCTGTAAATGAGCTTGAGTTCAAAAGAATCTCTATATGTACAACTTCTAAGGAAGCCTGGGACACGTTGGTCACAACTCATGAAAGTGACACACGTGTTAAGGATGCCAAGACTCAAATGCTCATTCAACAATATAACACCCTAGTTATGAGAGAGACTGACACCTTCGATGATTTTTATATCAAACTGACTGATGTCATAACACAACTACATGCAAATGGCATTGTCTATGACAAAAGAGAAATTGTCTCTAAATTCCTAAGATCACTTCCATAGAAATTTGACATAAAAGAGATGCAATTAAGGAAATGGAAGATCCAAATCTTAACCCTGAACTCCTCAGTAGCAAATTAAGAACTGGGGATGTTAATACCAAATTTAATCTGCTGACGTGGACCAATCATATAAGTACACATGTCAACTTACATGGAAAATATGAAGACTTCTGACGCACAAGGTCCGAGCAACTCAAGAGGGCCGAGCAAATCAAGAGGTCCAAGCAACTCAAACACGCTTGGCGTACACGTCAAGAAAACCAGAAGACAACTACGCATTAAATGTGCATTATTATCATATAGATGTACATGGATGCTAGATAACAGCGCATTATCTTTTCACATGTACACCCTCAAGGCTATAAATACATTGTAATCTCCTCACGTAAGAAGAAGGGAATTTCTTGGTAAACTCTATTATCAAGAATTTAAGGCAAACAGTCAGCAATACAAAAACAGTGGACGTATGCCATTCTTACAAGGCTGAACCACTTTAAAAATCTTTTGTCTTATTTCTTTTTTATCTGTGATTGATTAATTAGGTACAATCTAGTTTTTTACATCAACAAATTGGCGTCGTCTATGGGAAACGATTATACATAGCGTTTTTCACCAACAAATTCATCATCTATGGCTGATCCAGAATCCAGTAACCGAAACACTAGGGTCCCTCCAAACCCTTCTACACCACAAAATATTCAAGATTTGGCTAGCATAATGACCAATTTAGTCCAAGGTCAAACGACCATGCAAGAAACTATGCGTCAACTCATACAAATTGTTCAAGGCGGGGTACCAGTTCACTCCGAATAATGAAATACCCAGAGGAGTGCCCATTCAACATCCTCCAGAACTAGATGAATGTTATTCCCAGAAAAATCTCTATTTAGACATATTGATTCATATCGTACTGATAGATCCAATGATCCTTCGTATCAACCTGGCCGGACCCATTGGTACGAGCTACAGATTCTCAGCGAAACGTCTCTCTAACTCCATAGAGGACTAGTGCTCTAAAAATATTGAGTAGAGTCTCTCCTTTTGATCGGCTGGGCCCTCAAAGGAACAGAGATCCTCCTAGGAATGCTTCGAGGAACTCTCAATGACCAGCCGACCTTAGGGAAGGGTCTGCCCAATCACGACCAGCAGCTCGTAATGAAAGATCCCAAGAGGAAAACTCAATGCGATCATTTGCTCAAATAAATAACCCCGAGGTAGGAAATGATGCATGGAAGGGTTCTATCTAGAGGTTGAAGGATCGATTAGGGGAAATGGCTAAGGCCAAGAATCCTCTATAAAGGACTTTTGTCCAAGGGACACCTTTCATACAAGCAATTATGGACTTTTCCACACCATCAAAGTTCAAAGCTCTTATGGTGACACCAAAATATGATGGAAAAATCGATCATGTTCTCCATATAGAACAATACCAAGCAGTTGCTGATATCTATGCTGTCCCAGATGAGATGCGATGCAGGGCATTTTTAGGAACTCTTACAGGATCAGCTCAGATATGGTACAACAACCTTCCTCGGGGAAAGATCGCTACTTTCCTTCAACTGGCAGAGCTTTTCATAGGGAATTTTTGTTTCGGCATAAAACTAATCAAACGAGTAGCACACTTGCTGAGTGTTAGATAGAAGAAAGATGAAAGCACTAGAGACTATATAACTCGTTTTAATAACGAGAAGCTTATAGTAATTGATTACGAGGAGAAAATATAAATCACTTATTTGATGAGTGGATTGTTACCAGATAAATTGTGATACACTTTAGCAAAAGATCCGCCCAGAACCATGGCATAATTGATGGCAAAAGCATCCAAAATCATGAATGCCGAGGAAGCTATCGTTGTGAAGAAGAATGCAGATAATAAGGAGACCAAGGTTGAAAATGGTAAAACTGAAAAGAAATATCCGAAGAACAGTGATGGTAACAGGCAATCAAAAGGGAAATAAGTGTTGGACCAGATGAAGAGGTATGGAAATTATACTCCTTTGAAGGTAGATATAGATCACATTCTAGAAGAGATCAAGAATAGGGAGGAGTTACCTTGGCCAAGGAAGATGAAGGCAGATCCTGACATAAGGGATAAATCCAAATATTATGAATTTCATAAAGGCCATGGTCACACGACCAAACGCTGCATAGCTCTCCAGAATGAAATTGAATCACTCATCAGGCGAGGAAAATTGACTAAGTATGTTGATCGTCAGAATGGGGGAAAGACCAACGAACGAGAAAGGCAAAGGTCTAAGTCTCCTCGCAGAGAAAAAGAAGACAAGAAGAGAGATCATGAAGATGATCCAAAAGATGACCCCGATCTTCCTAAAAAACCATGACAGCCAGAGCATGAGGTATCTTCAATTCATTTTGGTTCATTTGAATGTAATGTTATTACAGGTGGAGATGCAGGAGGTGGAGGTCTTACTGCGGAGAGAAAAGCTTACCTCAATGAGGCTCAAGCTTGCTCGTATATACAACGAATAAATTTGGTTGAAGATGATCGTCCGAGGAAGGTGAATAAGGACAAACTGGTCATCGGTTTCTCTAAGGACGACATGGCAAGTATGCTGAACCCGCGGCAGGAAAAAAGAGTTGCCGAGGCCGCGGAATTTCCTGCTGAACATAAGAAGTTCAGCATACTTGTAACATCGTCCACTATATTCGAGGCGGGATTCTTCCCAAACAAATCAATTCCTCAACAGATGGGCGCAGAAGGTAACTAACTGTGCCATTGTCTTCATTCCGCGGTGGTTTTATTCTCTCGGAACTTGTTGAACTCATGCCATTCTTTTTCAGGCGAAGAGGTTGATAGGGAGCTGTTGGCTGCGCAGCTGGCAGAGATGGATGAGGATGCGGTCGTCCGGGATAACACCGTGAGAAGCAGAAAAACGAAGCGGTCTAGAGCCAAGGTACAGGCCGCGTCCTCTGCTAGTGATAAAACCACAGATCCTGCCGCAGATCAGGTGGTTCATGATGAAACCCCTGTGCATCATGAACACTTTGATGATGACATAGGGGAAAATCTGGCCGCGGCAGGACTGATGTCAGCGGAAATCCCCCTCCAACCGTCTTCTCCTCCCCCACCAAATGTAGTGGCCGTCAATGCAAATTTGCCGCCTCCCCAATTCCGCGGAGAGTCCGAGCCAGACGGTAGGCCAAGGCCTCAACTTAGGCAGCCTGACCCAAATTCCTCCTGGGACACTACTGCAAAGGCTGCACGGAGAATGAAGCGAGCCTTGGATGCCGCGGACCTCGACAGACTTGTTGGGGAGGATCACGAAGATCTGGAGGATTATGGCCTCCACAGCCTTCTCAGGGTACGTACCAGTCATTGAATCTTTATCTCTCATATTTTTTTGTACTTTTGCTAACGTCTCTTATTTCATATACAGGCCGCGGATGTGATCGTGGTCCAAAAAAGAAAGTACGAGGCTTTGTACAGGCTGAAAGAGGCCGAGAAGAGTGCTCACGCTGCGAACATGCAGTCTGCCCGAACTTCTTCTTTTGAGGCCGGGAAAGCATCATCTGCCGCGGCCCTCCAGGCAGCCCATATGGACCTGGAGAGGGCCAACAAGGCCAGAGAGGAAGCGGAGAGAATTTCAATTAGGCCTCGGAATCTCTGAAATCATCGCAGGCCCAAACAGCCGAAGCCGCCCGTGTTGCAGAGATTGCAACTTCCAAGCTTGCCCTCCTCCAGCAAAAATACCAAGAGCTTGAATCCAAGTCTGCTCAGAAGGACGAAGCCCATGTCGCGGCCATAAAAAAGATGCAAGAAGATCATGGCGACGCCCTCCAGCTAGCCACAGATCATGCCGTGGAGTCCTTCAAAGGCTCCAAGGATTTCTTCCTTACCAATAATAGGGCATACCTCCGCGGCTATCAGGAGTTGCGGCAGAGAATCATTAAAAAAATTCCTGATGCCAAGGAGACGGTCCTCGCTTGGAAATTAAGTGATGCAGAACATCAGGAGTGCATTGCTGAGCTGAGGGTCGTGGCCGAAGAGAGAGGAAGGCTGATAGCCCAAGCAGAGGCAGAGGCAGCAGCTGAGGACGGGGAGACGGAGACTGCCGCGGGCGGTGATGAGGCTGATGATGATGATGACGCGGCCTCATAGATTTTAAATTTCTTGCATCTTTGTAATTTTGAACTTTGTTGTGGTTGCGGCCCTCATTTCTGTAATCCAAGTTTATTAATACAAGGGCTGCGGCCATATTTTATCACTGCTTAATATTCCTTTCTTTTATGCATTGCATGTTTTACTCTGCATGCTATAATGAATGGTTGCATGTTACTGCCTCGTATTTGTAACTTGCTTTCTGTATTGAACGAACTTGTAGAACTTATAACTAGGTCCGCGGCAGCATAGCATAATTCTATGCAATCTTGCTCTTGTTAATCATCCGCGGTGCCCTTGTCACCTTGGCCCTTTTTTACTTTACCTTAGTATCACGGCCAATGAAGTTTGGAGGTCGCGGCTTGATTTCTTCAATTTTCTGTAGAGGCCGCGGCGATTTGAACGCGACAGTCGTTTTTTCCATTTAGCTGTGGCAGGTTGCCACCCAGCACTTGGGTAGTAGTGGATGAGGATGCCGCGGCACCTATTTGACTGCTGACAAGACAATGGGGCTGCAGAACCTTGCCCCTGGGAAACTGAGGCCACCTTCTGTGGGTTTGACGTGCCTCATTGTCATGATGACCGAGCCTCCAATATCCGATTCGTTTGTCTTTCATGGCTTTCCTTTAGTCGATCTTGGGACACTATGAAGCCTCCCCAGGCTGGGTTACATTGTTAAGCCACCCACAGCTAATATGCGAGACACTATCAAGCCTCTCCAGGCTGGGTCATGTTGTTAAGCCACCCACAGCTAATATGCAAGATACTATCAAGCCTCTCCAAGCTGGGTCATGTTGTTAAGCCACCCACAGCTAATATGCGAGATACTATCAAGCCTCTCCAGGCTGGGTTATGTTGTTAAGTGACCCACAGCTAATATGTGAGATACTATCAAGCCTCTCCAGGCTGGGTTATGTTGTTAAGCCACCCACAGCTAATATGCGAGATACTATCAAGCCTCTCCAGGCTGGGTTATGTTGTTAAGCCACCCACAGCTAATATGCGAGATACTATCAAGCCTCTACAGGCTGGGTTATATTGTTAAGCCACCCACAGCTAATATGCGAGATACTATCAAGCCTCTCCAGGCTGGGTTATGTTATTAAGCCACCCACAGCTAATAATACATACAAAGCCATCCATGGCTCGATGACGAGTCCCAAAAGCTAAGAGTGGGCGTTATAAGCCCCCGTGGCTGACGTCGCACTTCGAGAGCAGAGAATTGGCATTGTAGGCCCTGGGGGTTGATAAAAGCTCCTTGAATCCTCAAATGCCTCCGCGGATATAGCCATCACGTGACAAGATGTAGTTGCACATTGCGAGGGAAACCTTAGAGCTAACGAAGGTCGTATCCCATCTATGAGCACACTCTGAAGTATAATAATCCTTCAAGATAATTTCGTTATATTTCCTTTGAAATCTGTTTGAGACGACAAGTCTTTTTGTGAGGTAGCAGGTTATGAAACCAAGAGAAATATCAGATATAGCTAAACTTGCCAGTTCATATACTTATATATGTATGCTCCCAATGACTTTGTTAATAAAACATAAAGTCTTGAGTATTTAAGGCTACAGTGAGCTTCATAAAACATAAACAGAAATAGTTGAAAATAGAAAGACTAGGGATGAGATGCGGTAGGCAGCCTCGGCTGGGTCTGGCTGAATCCCCTATGCATTCTTCAGGAATCGCTGTAGCATCCCTTGCCCGATTAGCCTTTCAATTTCATCCTTCAGAGCATAGCATTGCTTTGTGTCGTGGCCATGGTCCTGATGGAATTTGCACCAGGTAGCTTTGTTCCTCTTGTGGGGTGGAGCTCTCAATTTTTCTGGCCACCTCAAAATCTTGTCCCCTTTGATGGCTTCCAAGATCTCTTCAATTGGGAGGCTCAATGGGGTATAGTCACCAGACTTGTCTTCCTTTTTTGACCTCTGATGGTTGATTCCGCGGCTTAATTTACTGCCGCGGCAAGCATGGTTGGCTTTGCCAATTCCTTCACTTCCGTGCCTATGTTTTTAGACGTCGCAGCCTCAAGCATTAGCACCCTCTGAGTGAGAAAGTTGACCTGGGTCTGAAGCGAGGCGTGACTGTCATAGAGGTGATTAAGGTGATTGTGTAGTTGCACAATCTCATCCTTGACTTCTGCACTCCCGCTGGATTCTCCCTCCATCTCTGCTTTTGTTAGTCTTTACAATGCATATATATAATCTGAGAACAAACTAACAGAAGTGAGCATTCTTCAAAGATACTGAACCTAGTAGGTAATGGAGGCCGCAGCCGCTTCTACGTGACCCCGAGGCCGCGGCCATGAGGTGCGTAGCAAGATGCACTGCCGTGGCCCCGTATGATTCACCATGGTAAAGCAAGAGCCCGACTGATTATGCTCCTACTAGGGTTTGTTCATGAGTTAATAACCTTTGGATGTACACAAGGCGCAGTTTCAATGATAACCCTAGATCATAGGCCAAGAACAGCAAAGAAGGAGTAGATACAATCCCTCCCTAATCATTCATCTTTTTGAGGCAAAAGCCCGTCATGCCTTTCGATACTAGCTAGATAGAATGATATCACAGGGGTATGCAAGATGGATCTAAAGCCATAAGATGGAGTATATCTGGATGTAAGAAAAACCCATCTATGGGTATGAATATGATGTGGAGTCCAATAACCAGTAACCGGCCCGCGAGGAGATGATCCAAAGGACCCCTCGAGATCGAATAAGGTGTTTGAAGGACCCATATATGCAGAGAAACAAGATTGAAATGTCTCGTTCCCACAGATGACGCCAAATTGATGATATGAGAAATCGGCCATAGGGCGTTCTCATACCAGCAAGTCAAGAGAAAAGTGTGTAAATAACAAGTAAAGCAAGTAAACAGAGAGAAGACAAGATATAGAGTGGTTCAGCCTTTAAAATAGACCTACGTCCACTATGTTGCCTCGTTCTCATTATATGCGTTGCATTGTACAATATAATCATGCCTAAGGTGGCATATAAATATGAGAATAAAGGAGAGTACATGGCAGTATTGAGGATTCCGGAGTGTCGGATAGGTGGCTGCGATGTAGATGTGTGGCCTCCACGTTGTGCATTAAGGTTGTGTAGTGAGAATCTGTATTGTAGAGCCTCGGGTGTGTCTGGAACCGATCCCCACCCTAGATCCCCTTATCTCGATGTGTGGAACCTTATTTATAGGAGGTCTGTGTGTTGAATCACATGCCCTGAGCACGTGGCGTAAACCAAGTCTGTAGTAGATGTGGATGAGGGCACGCGCCTAGATCAGCAGTTCTGCGCTATCAAGGAGGATCCGCGGAACCTGAGCCGAGGTTGGGGTGCCGCGGCCTCTTATGGAGAGGCCGCACCCTACGGGAGTTCTGGTCGCGCCTTACATGAGTTACAGGCCGCGGCATATATGACTTGAATGCGATTATAGAAGTACTGCCACGGCAGGGTGCTATACTTGTACTATCAATAAGCCCCCAAGCCGTAGTACCAAGGGAGACATATTGGGACTGCGGCTAAGTGGCCAAGGTGCCGCGGTGCTTCCAAAGCGACGATTCGTCTTCCACGCACCCTTATATAAATTGTTTCTGGCCGTGGACTTCATTACGTTTCCAAATCTTTTGAGAGCAAATCGAGAGTGAAACTCTGCACATTTGTTCCTGCATATTCCGGCGACCCTCCGAGGCAGTGTGTGGCAGTTCAAGGCAGTTTGTAGCTGATCTTCTCGATCCTTTTCATTCCCAGGTGATTTTTCAACCTCTGTTTACAACTTTCTTCCATTTGTATGCCTTTCCTGATTCACTTGCTAGAAATCTTGGCTTTTACTTGTTCGTTTTGCTTTTCGTCACATATGCTGCATATGAAATACACATCACTGTTCTTGATGTTCATAGCTGAAACCTACACATTCTGTGAATTTGATCTTAGAATAGTTAAAAATTTGGTTAATCAACTGTTTAGGATAGGGGCCCCGGCAACATAAGATTATAATTGTCAATTTG
Source organism: Sambucus nigra (assembly GCA_949130495.1). Taxonomy (NCBI): domain Eukaryota; kingdom Viridiplantae; phylum Streptophyta; class Magnoliopsida; order Dipsacales; family Adoxaceae; genus Sambucus; species Sambucus nigra. Next base: position 2,382,201 of record OX422207.1, on the reverse strand, counting down.
AAATTCTGCGTCAAACCGCGCTAAACGGCCGCGGACCCCCAAGCCTCCATTCGCGGCAACAAATCAACTTAACACTAAACAGTTGACTAGGCGGGAAGAATCTCGCCTAGTCATCTCGGAACACGGGGTATCACAGATTGTATCAGAGCATCAAGTTCTAGTTTCCTTAGGATCTGTACAGATTTTTACGTTTCATCTTAGCATTTTTTTATATAGAGCCTTATTGTAAGATTGTTGTATTCCTCCTTATGTATGCGCATTTATGTTCTTCTTCCAATTATTTTGTATTTGATGGTGAACTCATACATTTTAATGTAATTTGATATGAAACCTAAGAGCGAATGACCAGTTAGAGCAGCGATGAAGATTGGTGAAGAGAGGGAGGCTCAACAGGAACCACAGGTACCGCAACCACAGCCGCGGCAGGGGACGATGACAGCCACACAAGTGGCAGAGATAGTGGCAAATGCAATCAATGCATTTATGACTGCTATAGAAGTCCACTTTTTGTAGGCCTAGCGACATTCGCCAGTGGCTCCTATTATCGAGGCCCAACCAGGGCCGTCTATTTGGCAGAGAGTTAGGGAGACTTTCTAGAAAGTCCACCCACCGGAGTTTCAAGGGAGCTCAAATGTGATTGTAGCGTGCCAATGGAAGAAGAACTTACATCGCCATCTTCGGATGATTGAGTGCAGTGATGTTCAGAAGAAAATGTTGTCTACGTTCTGTAACACCGCGCACTTTTGGGGATAATTAAATTCCATAAATGGGTGTAAATTGTAAATTTGAGGAATTTCTCAGAATAATAATTTTTTGAAATTATGAGGGTTAGACGATTTCACAGGTTTGTTTCATTTACTTTTGAGACTAAGTAAGTGAGTTGGATTATTTTAATTACATGTCGGAGTGGGTAAAGCGACAGAGGACAATAATATAATTGAAAAAAAAAGCATTGAGATGTGTTGGGTTTAATTAGTGAATTGTAGTTAAGTGACTCGAATAAAGATTTAGAGTGTGCGATTGGTTTTGGAATGGCCAAAATAGTCAATATAGAGTACCCGGGGGTAGTGTTTGGGTTTCGGGGATTTTTTGACTAGTAAGGACTCGTAATTGAGTAAACGAGTCATTTTTGGGTTTAATAGGGATGAACCCTTTTTCTTCTCTTATAAGGCAAGAGAGAGTGAGAGAAAGGGGAAGAAAGAGAGAAAATAAGAAGGAAAGAAAGGAAGAGAGAAAAGGGGATTTCCGGTCAAACTCCGCGGGATTCGACTCGAGGTCGTCGAATTTTATCCAACGAGGCAAATGTTTAACTTTCTTTAATGATTTAGTGTGTTTATTTCTCATATTGTAGTTGGTGTGTAAAACTATATGATTTTTGGGTTTAGGGATTATTGTATAAATGGGTTTTGGGGAGAAGTTTTCATAAGGATTTATTGTGATGATGATAGTAGATGAATTTTAAGCTTAAATCCATGTTAATGGTGTAAATTATGGTGATAAATTGGAAGAAATAAAATTTAGGGTTTAATTAAGAAAATGGTTGATTCTCTTGGTTTAATTAGTTAAATCCCCAAATAAATTGTTGTGTTGGGTAATTTGTAGTGTGGATATGTTTATATTGTTGTTGGGTGATGTTAATATCCATGGAAATGGGGTTGGATGAGTGTTGGGAAAAATAAGGATTGAAGAAGATGATGAATAGTAAGACAACGTCATTTCCGAATCAATTCGGCCTAGAAGCGAATCGATTCGGCTCTTGGTTAAAAAAATATAATTTGTAGATCTTTTCGATACGGTCGTGTGGACACTGACCGTGTATTTTTCTGATTTTTTTTATTTAAAATGATTTTTCTACAGAAGGATGTCCGAGATCGAAATCGTTAGTTAGAAATCAAACCTGATATTTGGAGATTATTTTAGGGGATTCTAGAAGTGGTATTAGGACCCCTAGATAATGGAATTAAGGGTGAGTAAACCTTGGATAGAAAGAGGGAACCTCGGGTTAATTTGATGAATAATCCGGGATATGGATTTAATGAATGTAGGAATAACACTCACGGGAAGTATTAGGCAAGTGCGTTTAGATATATTTATGCGGTTAGAATATATATGGGCCAATTGCATTTGAGAAAATCCTAGGATGTGATTAGGATGGAGGTTAGGATATGGGCTAAAGATAATTGAGCGGTTATCCTATACGTCTATTGACGACTATTATTATAGGTGATGTGATACCTATGGAATTAAGATAAGTAGTTAGTATACTTATCAATTGTCACGAATTAGTATATTCGGGTTTATATTAAAATTCTTAGAAGTGATTAAGGCGTGAATTATATATTAAGTAAGAGAATACTTACTGGATTAGTATATTAAGTATACGAATACTTATATACCGTTACGAATGGGAACATTCGGGATCATTGGCTATCGCTATGAGAGTTTGGCAGGTATAGCCATATCTATTGAGAAGTGAAATAGTACATATATACGACGTTGTTATAGTGTATATATATATAATATGGTACGAAAATACATATATATCTGTGTGTGATTGGTATATTTGTATCTTAGAGGCTGGTTCCACGGGCTTTACTTTGGCGTAGGGTTGGAACAGCCAGATTATATATTTTCTCTAGTGCGATCCAGGGAGGTTGCGCGATGTGGGTGAATACCCTGGCTTGAGGAGCAGAGAGAGTATATCCCCAGGTCATATCGTCCTGTGTCTGATTGTGATGTGTGTACTCCACTTGCATAGGGAACATGACCGCCTCCACCGTTGTGTATTTTTACCATGGCCATAAGTGAGTCTGGCTTGGTACCGTGGTATAGTGAGTAAACCCGGATTTGGATAGGTAGTATAAGACTTCATCCTCGAGTTATAGCTCAGAGGGATGGTTATTATACTTATGATTGTGATAGGTATAATTATACTTATTGCGTATAGTATATTGCTTGTGTATGAAGATGAGATATCATATAAAGTAAACGTGTATAAATTAAAAATAATGAATAAGATTTATTCCCCTTCCGGTAGATTTATATCCAAATTTATATGAATATGAATCATAGGTTCTAGTGAGAACTATATATCCACATATATGAGTTAATATATATATATACATTATGTGCTGAGGGCCTAACGAATCTTGACGATCAACATTGCCAGGTAGTAGTGTATCGGGGGGGTTCCTTATTTGGATTTCGCTTTGCGAGACACCCCATGCACGAATGTAGTGCAATGTTGGGAATGGGGAGAAGTTTAGCCCTTAGCACTCAGGTATATGAGGATCTTAGAAGATGGGTGAAATAGATTAGTTAGGCAGAGTAGCTTAACTAGGTTGTTTAAAAGGTATGCGATAGGTGCGTACTATTAAAAGAGGGGTGAGGTGTATCTCATGAGAGTGCGATACCAATTTAAATATGAGAGATTTCATATTTTAAAATATGGCATTTAAGAACTTGGTAAAAAAAATTCAAAACTCGAACTCTGACCCGTTTCTCTATTTTTTCTCTCTTGCTATATATGTATATATATTAGGTGTCCAGACACAAGGACGCCTGGATGATGATTCCTTCGAGTTAGACGTTGATTGCAACAGCTGTGGTAGCATACAGGATTACTGTAGACGCTTATATCCTTGTAATCTATATAGGAGGTAGTGTAAAAACACTCGGGCCGATAGCTCAACTGTATTCAATAATTATTTTACCGCCTTTTAATGCGACGTTCGATTTGGTTGTATTATGTCAAAATCGAGTGTTCAGTTATTTTATTTCATTTCGGTTGTTGCATGTTGTAAGGACACAAATTTCCAATTGAGTCCATATAGAATTTTGGCTCAATTCCGGACAAAAACGTTTATTCATAGGATAGTATTTAATTGTAATATTCTCAAGCCTATGAAGTGTTTGTTTAAGACGTAGCGGCAAAGAGCATAAAGCTTCATCAAATATGCCGATTTACGTGCCTCGTTTCTACGTCATCAACTATGGTTCCATGCTCCCAAGGTATGAATGCAATATTATATATATAGGAGCTTGGAACAAGTTTATTGGGTGTTAGGTTTTATAAAAACTGTGTTTTATTTTCAGAAAGAATTAATTAAAACTTTAAACTAAGTTTATAAAGTTTTCTGGGCTTAAAATCGAATTTTCCAAAGTTTCTGGAAGTTTGTTCGATAGGTCCTTCGAACGAGTTTTTCGTTCGAACCAGATGTCGTTCGAACGAAATTGCCAACGAGTTCCCATTATGGCGTACTGGACATTTGTTTGAAATGTCATTCGAACGAGATTGTCGTTCTAACGAGATTTACAACGAGTTTCTAACGAGTTCATACTGGAACTTCGTTAGAAGACTCGTTCGAACGATAATGTCGTTCGAACGATATGTCAAGTGGGAACAGTTTTAAGCAATTTTTCACCCACTTTCCCACTTGTTTCTTAACTGATTTTTTTATAGATTTTATGATGTGCGGGAAACCTTTTTCCAAAGATATCTTTTTCACAATCTTCTAACTCTTAGAGAGTGTTTTGAGAGAAAAATTAAAGAGGGAAAAAGATCATGTTTTGAGTGAGATTTTTAGAGGAAAATATACATCACTCTTGTTTACACCCAAATGAGTTTATTCCAAGTTCTCATATACATATATCTTGCTTGGAGTTTGACACCGGTTTTCTCTACATCGAATTGAAGAGAAGTTTGCATTAAGTTACCCACTTGGAGAAAGGCTCCATGTACGAGTGACGGTGACCATATAAAGTCCTATCGGTGGATTCCGAGACCGCGGTGGAGCTCCAAGGTTATCCGCTAGGAAGAGGTGTCTACAAGAAGAAGCGTCGAGGCTTGAGAGGGATCGAGTCGTGTGTTGTAAGCCTTTCTGTCTTGTACTTGTCATTCCGTATCTAGTGGATTTGTGGCTAGGGCCGTCCGAGGTTGTTTCCCGTCGTAGGTTTTTCCTCGTACATCGCGGCGTAGTGGATTAATTGTTTATTTTATCTTTTGCAAAATCACCTAAAACGCATGCTTAGGTAAAAAGATAAAATTGGTTTAATTTAATCTCTACGTGTTTAATTTGGGTAATGTGTAGTTAATTAATTCAAGTCAATTAATTTAATTGTTAAAATTGGTTTGGCCTAATTTGACATAATTACAAAATATGATTTAGGAAAATTCTAGGGCTTGGATGAATTAACTTGGTTTAAGTGAAAATTAATAATTTTGTGTGTTTCATTAATTCTCACTTATGTTTTACTTTAATTTGAAAAAGAAATTAAAAATTGGTATTTGTTTGTTTTATTGAACCATCCTAACACTTCCGCATCTTGTTCTAATTAAAAGGAAATTCTAAGGACATAATATCTTAATTGAGAAAATTAAAGAATCTGAGGATCCATTCACATTTCACGTCTTCAAATTGGTATCAGAGCATTGAATTAGACATTTCACGTCTTCAAATTGGTATCAGAGTATTGAATTAGACATTTCACGTCTTCACATGTAAACTGTTGTGAGTGATTTATTTGAATGGTTTGGTTAAAAAGATTAGTTAAATAAAATTTTGACACCATCCTAATAGGTTATTAGTAATTAAGTTGGTCTTCGACAGTGATGCTGAGAATGAACCATATGAGACTCCTGTTTTAAGTTGGTATAGGATTAATCACCTAGTATTTTATTAGGCAGGTTGTCACACGTTCAAGCTTGTGGGAGAAGCATTATAGTGGTGGGAGTTAGTTACCACTGCAGAGGACGGAGACACGATGCCAATTGTGGAGTTTTGGGAGCAGTTCGACCACAAATACTTCTCATCAGCTGTCCAGATGGAGATGAGGAAGAAGTTCATTGATGTAGTGAAGGTATATCTCATGGTGTCAGAGTACGAGGAAGAGTTCACTCGTTTGGCTAACTTTATACCAGACGCGGTAAACAACGAAAGGAAGAAAAAGATAAAGTTCGTGGATGGACTAGCCTGGAGAATCAGGCAATATTTGATTGGTAACCCACTTATACTGACATTTAAATGATGCACTACTTCACTGTCAGGATCAGTGCTTCTATCTGAAGGGAATCAAGATAGTGGGAGAATCTACTCAGGCAGTTGGAGTAGGAGGGAGAGGTACTAGTGGGGCACCGCAACAATAGGTGTTTAGACATGAGGGGAAGGATTCTCGGTGGGGGGATGATGCCAAGAGGTTTACGCTAGGAATTTACCAACTTGAGAGTCAGGGTTTCACACAGGGCCAACAGGGTCCTCAACAGCAGTAGAAGCACATTCCTTAGGGCCGTCAGGGCTAAAGGAACAATGAGGGAGGCCAGCAAGGCCATGGTCAGAGGTGGGGAGATTTTTTTAGTCGATGTTTCACTTGTGGGTGTGTGGGACATAAAAGAAGGGATTGCCCAAATCAAGGCAGGGGGAAAACACAGGATGAAGTCCTAGATGTACAACCATTACAGTAGATCATGGGTCAGTTCTGATGTGAGAATTACGTTCAGGGACCCGACGATCCGACGAGGCAGATGGAAAATGGAGATAATATTTTTGTTTCCTCCTTACGTGTACAGGATTAGTTCAGGTGATATGGTTGCCTCACAATATATGATTGTTAGTACTAAAATTCGAGTGTGAGTCATATTTAGTGGGTGTGTTGGTTGTATTAACTTTATTATGATTGTATTTATCGTTGTGTAGCGGGGATCTTTGGTGTCGCTTGTAGAGGAGCGGGTGTGGGCACTAAGAGGATTTTCATGTTATGATTTGTTACTTTTTAGAGTAAGGAAACTAGAATTTATTATGATCGTGTGTAGTGGCTGGATATTTGTAATACCACGTACTTTTATTGATATTTATTTACGGGATTAATTAAATTAAATGTGAATTAATTGAGAATTAATCCGGATAAAATACTAACGAGACGTGAGTTGGTATTTGATTATAATGTGTATATATGGCAATATATGAATATTGAAAATATTGAAATTGTCGCGAGGCTGAAATACGGCAATTTGGAAAATTTAGTTGGGACGAGCGTGACAGTCGCGTCAGGAATGTAATTATTTAAATTAAAAAGTGAATTTTATTTTTCTCAACCGTATGGTCATTTTGAGTGCGCCAATGAGTCCGGAAGGGTCGAAATAGTCAGAAAACACTAGCCGGGGGTTTAGTTTGGGTCCCGGGGCATTTTTGGGCCATACCGGCAACTAAAAAGGGTATTTTAGTAATTTTGAAATTTTAGGATAATTAACCGACGAATTTTGGGAGTTAAATATTATAATATTTAGTGACCCACTAAGCCATTACCAACACATAACCAACTAAAGGGCAAAGGGAGTTATAGGAGAAGTTAGGAGAGGTTCCCAAAAGAGAAAACATAACCATCATCTTCAACCTTCAACCTTGGGAGAAATTGTAGAGGAAAAGAGAGAAACATCCAACATCCAACATCAAATTCAGAGAACAATCCGAGGCAAGTGGTTTAATTTCGTTAATTTCAAGCGAATTCTTCTTCCATGATTAGAAAATTGATATATTTGCATTGTGTGGGGAGTTTTATAAAAACCCATGAAATTGGAGTTATAAATTCAGATTTGGATATAGGTTTTCATGTAAAATTGTTATTGGGTGATTAGACTAAAAGAATTACTATTTTTATGTTACAAAAACGGATTTATTTATGGAAATTGATGACTTTAAATTTCTAGGGTTCATGTTCATAAGGTTTGGGAAAAATTGGGGAGTTATGATAATTAGATGATGTGTAGGAAGATTTGTCCTTATATAAATGTTGTGTTATAACCTATGAATGTTTAGTGATGATTAAAAACCTTAAAATACTGTTGGGGAGACTTTTAGATGAGATTAGAGGTGAAGAAAATTGAGAAAAATGAGATAGGAAAATTCTGGGCTCGAAACTGTCACTTCGTTAGAAGACCTGCCCAGGTCGTTCGAACGAGCTCGTTCGAACGAGATTCTAACGAGCTGACAGTTTGCCTTCTAACGAGTTGGATGTTCATTAGATGCCCTTCATTCGAATGAGATCTCGTTAGATGCCCCTTTCGTTCGAATGAACTCTCGTTCGAACGAGACTTCTAACGAGTTGAAAGATTGGCCTTTTTGTCCTGATTTTATTTCTAATGTCCCGTAACCTGGTTTAATTGTAGAGATAACATTCCCTTGATGACTAATTGATATAGTTGGGATATTTGGGATATATTGAGGAGTAAAACATAGAAGTGTGATTTGAACCAAATGAAAATTGTGGATTAGGATGGGAGTGACTAATTACGATGTGAGAATAATTGACGATTTAAATGATAGTATTAATCGGGGATATGTGAATTGCGTAACATTATAATTTGGTATAAGAATGAGAAGTATACCACTAATAAATTATGGTAATTACTAGGATGTGTGCATGCTTAGTATATGTATATAATTTTATGTGTATGACATACCTACCATACTTGCTATCACGGGAGGTTTACGTTCGCTTAGGGCCATCTAATCTTTGTGTTGCCCGGATTTAGATTGGTACCTCGAGGACATAGGTAAGAGAAGGACTTATTGGGAAGTTAATAAGAATGCTGATCCTGGGAGTGTAGGTATGTGCGTGACCCATGTGATGTGACTGTGTCCGCCTCCATTGTTTGTGATTGTTGTTATCTGAGAACGATTCCTGAGAGATTCGGAATGCGTAATCCTTATGTACGTGATGTACCGGGATGGATAGCAGAGTATGTGTGCACCGCAATTTAGTCTCGGGTGCTTGTATTGTATATTCATGACGTGAATAATATACGCTTAAATAATGAGAACTTTCATGTTGGTATTGTGAGTATAATTATAGTAACACTTTGAGAAAATAAAAAGGGATAACTTGTAGTGAATTGTATTACTAATAATTAAGAATCCGAGTTTAAGTAAAACCTCTATTTAATTGATAACGTTAGAATGTATAATGGGAATCGAGTAGAAAGGGGTAGAACTTATGACGGTTTAGTTAGATATGAATGTCACTTAGATGGGTACGGTACGTTAGGAGTGCACAATTAGTCGAGAGGTGAGAATTCCATGTGAGTGCACGTCCTAACATGTATTTTGCATTCATTGTTTTAATGTTATTAAAGCACTTGCTGTTTTTAAAATACTCTCCACTTTCGGGCTCTGACCCGTTTGCTTTCAAATCTACTTTTTGTAAAAACCTTTTTAGGTGCCCAGCCACAAGGACACCATGCATAGGAATTCTATTCAGGTGACGAGTTGTAGCTGTTGTGGAAGTTACAGGGCCTTGATATTAGACGCCTCATTTTCTAGTCTTGACTCCATATTCGGTTTCATCATTTGTAGGGCATGTCGCCCATTTCTATTAGAGACTTTTTATATTTCAGTTATTCAGACTTTGGTTTGTAATTAATTCAGGATGCAGACTTGTTTTATTTATTTCCATATTGGGATTGTTGTGAGGAGTATTTCCATTAAACTCATTATTACTTGTTGATTTCACTATCGGGACTTTATGGTGTATGGTGATGTTCTTCTTTTACATTTCATTTATCGCATGTTAATCAGATGTAATTTAAAATTTGACAACTTACTTTTTAAATACTAGGTGGTTAGTAATCATTAAAATATTTTCGACAGTGATGCTATTAACTTAACCAACTTGGAATTTTGTATTAATTTAATAAAGGAGTAGCTACCCGGTATTTAATTAGTCGGGGTGTCACAATATTGAGGGTTTGAGCGGTAGTAGATTGTGTGATAATACTATCGTGCTTGTTATTCCAGGGTGAGATATATTGTTTTACGAGGAAATAACTGATAGAGAGTTGATCCTGCGCACATATATAATACGGTATTGTAGACTTCGGTGAGTATGTTATCTTGTTACATTTGATCCCAATGCTTAGGGACTTTTTACTGATGTGATTAAGGGTGCATTGTGTTCATTGTCGAGCAGAGAGATATAGTTCGTTATTTATATAGCGCTAAGAACTTAGTGATAGTAAGAGAGTCATGTTATATACCTCCTTTAGTGACATGAGAGTGGACGAGTAGACTTGTTATGTCATGAGACTGGGATTTGGGGGTATAGGTTATGCACTGAGGGACTAACGGATCTCAATGACTGATAATGTTAGTTAGTAGTGTATCGGGGGGTTCTTTGTTTGGATTTTGCTTTGCAATACATCCCACATATAAAACTTAGCGAACGTTGAGAGTTGGGAAATGTTTTGTCTTCAGTATATGGGTTAATTACCTTAGTTATTATACGTATATGAAGTTATAAGTATGAGTTAACAGTTATATTTCGATTTAAGGTCGTATAGTCGTATAGTGTTGATGTGAGAAAACATTGTAGAACATTTACACCATAAGTAGATCGGTGGGGCAACCTAAGGAATGATTAAGATGAGATTATAGGGTGGTTGAGTATAACCTTATTGTATATTCATGCCAAGTATGCAAGGCCTATTTTAAAACAAGGCTATTACATTCAGTTGATTTGTGCAGTTATGCGCTGTATATAGGGTATATGGGTGCCCTAGTTAGTTGGATTTTTAGTATGATATACAATCAGAGAATGGGTAAAGGTATGTGTTAAACATAAAATTAGTTGGATAAGGGAGTTGTCACCTAGAGATATTAGAGTTTTCTCCTAGCTGGAAGAACGTTATAGCCGTTAGTATATAGACCCGTCATAGTGGGAAGTGTTGGGCAAAATGGTAATGTGTTGAGTAGTCACCAAGGTGAATTGGTAAACAAAAGGATGAAATATTTTAGAGTAAGGTGACTAAAGCGGATTGGTCACTAGATTGAATGGTAGTGTATATATCTTCAGACTGAAGGATACCGTTAGTAGAGGTGTAGCGATAACATCAGAATAATTTTTGACTTTAGGAATAGACGAATGTTGTGTGAGGTTATATCTGAAGTTGTTAGTACCAGATTTATCCAAATTTTGAGGTCGATAATCCTTTGTTGGGGGGGGGGGGGGGGGGGGGGGAGAATGTAACACCCCATATTTCAATGTATTTATGATTTAATTAATTCGGGTATTTTTAAATTACACGTGTGCCGTAATTTAATTGAATTAATTATTGTATGTTGATTAAAATATTAATCGGGTGAGATAATGATTAATGGTTGTGGAAAATTACTAAGTAAATAATAAATAATTGTTTTACGCCATAGCAAGCGATATCGACGTGATGACGTTATATCTCAACCGAGCGTTGTGGATGGACTATTTGAGGTCAAGATGGGAAATTATTGTAGAATGACTCGAATGGTAATTTTGAGGTCACGATTGATTCGGAAAAGGTCGAAATAGTATACTCGTGCGTAGTATTTGGATTTAGAGGCAATTTTCGTCATAACTGAGCTTATACGGGGGTGTTCGGGTCATTTGGACTTGGCCCATTAGCCTAATTTTGGGATTTGGGGTTATAAACCAAATTACGGGTTAATTGTGGAGAAAAATACAAAACCTTTGGTCGACGTCATTTGTTCGGTGTGCATATTAGTATCTCGGGTCATTTGTTCCTCACCTTAAGGTTTACACTACCTTGAGTTCCTTACCTCAAATCTCGGGTCATTTGTTCGGCGTGCACATTAGTTAAGCGGTAAGGAACTCAAGGAAGTGTACGTTGAACTAACATGTGTATCTAACAACTGATTTAAACTGTGATTTAAATACTTTCCAAAAAATTTCAAATGATTTTCTTAGGCTCTGACCCATATCAAATCTATTTTCCAAAACCTTTAAGGTGTCCAGCCACAAGGACGCCAAATTTGAGGATTCTTTTCAGGGATGCGTAGCTGCAGCACTTGTGGAGGCTTACAGGATTTTTGTTGATGCTTCAATCATTCAGTCCTAGAGTAGGATTTATTTTTCAGTATTCTATTTGGGCATTTGCCTCTCGAGCCGTTTCATTAATTATGTTTTATTAGACTATGTATTTTTTATTCAGTTTTATTCATTAGATTCATAGTTGGATTTTCGTATCGGGAACCGAAGGTTTATTCGGTATTATTTATTCAGTTATTTATCTTGTGATTGATTCAAATTTTTATTACTGCGTGGATGGTCTTGTTATTGAATTTATTTTTGCATGTAGTTGTTTAATGAAAGATGAAATATGGCATCGGTTTATTTAAAATGTAGGTGGTTATTAATTTAAAACGTTTTCAACAATGATGAAAACAATGAACCAAATGAGATTCCTATTTTATTTTTATAAAGGATTGATCACCCGGTGTCACAACTATCTATTATGGTTCTCGTTACTATTTTCTAGGCAGGTGTAAATTTACACTAAATCAACTTCTATACAATCACTTATTACTTTTCACCCTCATTACTTGTTATATAACACTTGCTTTCGTGGTGCAAGTGTGTGGGGATATATATATATATATATATAGATATATAAATAGAGAGAGAGAGAGAGATGGTCGCCGAAATATGTGAGGTAGAAGAAAGGGGGTCGTCGCTGCTATAATTTGAGAGAGCAAGAGTTATAAGGGTAAACCCACTATCAATCAATTTATACCAATTACCAATTTATACCATTTACCACAATATATCAATTTATACCAATTACCAATTTCAATATAAAAATTTTAATTTCAGAATACCAATGTCAATAAACAAATATTGATTTCAGAATACACACACTTAAGACTGCATATTTCCTCCATCTCTCTAAAGGGTGAGTGGTCCTATCCCATTCAAGACCGCATATTTTGGTATTATACTTATCAGTTCATGCACGTTGTATCAATTTGAGAAAAATTCAGCAGCATATCCCAATAGTTCTCTAAGTACATGACATTGATTCGCAAGTGTAAGTGTTATTTCAATTGGTCAATTGAAATAACACTTAACACCGCATCATTTAGTATGTACCTCATAACATTAAGAGATGACAACAAAACTTCCAACAAAAGTAACAAGTTTAAGCCACTAAGGATACTTATACTGAAACTATGTTGTCCCAAACTATCCAAATGAGACAATTCAAGAGATCTCATTATAGGGGTAATGACTCTCGAACGGGTATAAGGGCTATTGAATGCATACACATTACTGATATGTCAATATGAAACCCAGTCTCATCCCTAACCGACCTCACAAAACATTCTCACTTGAGCCATCCTGAAACGCTCATCAGTCTCGTCCCATACTCGGCCGAGATCGCACCACCTTGTTGGACCTGACGCCTTATCTCGTCTGCCTATGGAAAGCCGACATATCATTAGACCTTGGTTCATTCTCATCTCGGCCTGATGTAAGTCAGCCAAGACTATAATTGAGAGTTATCGGCATGTAACCCAATAGCACCCTGGAGGTCTCGTACTCGTCCAGAGACAGAGAGATGTTGCTAACCCTAGGCATTTACGCCTGGGGAGGCAAGGTCAAGAACTTCGTGATGATTTGTTCAGAGAGGACCAGATTAAGGATGAGAATACTAGGAAACTTACCAGATTTCGGAGGTATTGTCCATCCAGTGAATCAGAGAGGGGACCGAGAGTGTAGGTCGAGTCGAGAAGGTAGGCCAGACCGAGATTATAGACCAAGGGTATCTATTTTACACATATTGAGCAGGGGGTCGGCCTTGAGAGGCTCGACCCACAAGAGGACTTGAGAAATCGTCTTTACTAATCCAGGATTATTGTTGGGTTTAAAAGAAATAAAAGATGCGACGAACATAGACCCTATAGAGGCTGAGATGAGGAACAAATGGAGGTTAACAGTCAGCACAAGATGACTGGTTGAGAATCCTCAGTTCATCCATCCAACAGAGAAGGGGTTAGGGATAATATAATCCCAATCGGGAGAGAGATAATTATTATGGCCGAGAGGCCTTGGAATGAATCTATACAGAGATTAGAGGACAAGATATGGGACATTATGAAGTGTTGAGACCCTCTGCAGAGGGGATATACTGAGGGCTCCCTCTTTGTGTTAAAGATCGTAAGCTATCCAACACCGGCCAAGTTCAAGACGACGGTGGTCACCCGAAAGTATAATGGGAGCATTAATCATGTCCATAATGTGGAGATGTACCACTTCATGGCCGAGATCTACTTGGTCTCGGACGAGATGAGATGTAATGCTTTTTCCATTAATTTTACGGGAGTTGACCATATGTGGTTCGCCTCTCTTCCTAAAAACTCAATTGAGAATTTCAAATAGTTGGCGAAGAGACTTATACATAACTTATGCTTTGGGGTGAAGCCGAGGAAGAAGATAACCCACTTACTATATGTCAAGCAAAGCAAAAATGAGACTCTGAAAGAGTACATTGCTCGCTTCAATAATGAAAGGCTATAGGTTCAACATTATGAGGAGAGCATAGCAATAACAGCCCTGAAGGGAGGTCTACAAAAAGGAAAGATCCTATAAAAGCTTCGAAGATCCTCCAAAGTCCATGGATGAACTTCAGGCTATGGTCAGTAGGGTCATGAATGCGGAGGAGGCCATGGATGCAAAAGGAGATAAGGAGAAGGGAACTAGTAGCGTAGTTAAGTTCCAGACGTTCAAGGGGAAGGATAGAAAGAAGAGGCCGTTGGATGATAAGTTAGCTGACTACACCCTAATGACAGTCATCGCAGAGCATATTTTGAATGAGATCAAGAACTAACGGTCACTGAAGTGTCCAAAAAAGTTGAAAGCTCCCCTCACAAGAGGAACAAGAACTTATGGTGCAAAATCCACCAAGACCATGGGCACACCACTGAGAGATATTTTTCTCTTAAGGATGAAATTGAGAAGATGCTGAAGTCCAATAAGTTGAGAAAGTACGTGGATAAGGGCAATTATAGGGGAGGCCGAGACGACCCCAGGATGAAAAGGGCCGACATGTGCAAAGAGGATTAACCATCAAACAAAGATTATAATGCCTCAGATGATGATGGTGAGTTCGACCTTGATCTTTCTTCGAAGGATGTTACCCCAAAAGGTCGTCTTCACACGATCTCCAGTGACTTCAAGATGATTTGTGGATGAAACACTGGGGGAGGAACAGAGATGGGCGATCGAAAAGAATATGTAGATGAGGCTAAAGCGATTCCAAAGCCGAGGTAATGAATCTAACTAAGAAAGACTCAAAGGTGGAAAATAGAAATAAGATAGATATGGATACCCTAGTTGTGGGTATTTTAAGTCTTAGTTTCAAGGGGATCTTAGCCCCCCATGATGACCCTCGAGTGATTTCAATTCGAGTGCATGGATTTGATGTGCCTATGATACTGTTCTATGGGGGGAGCTCGGCCGATGTCATGTTTTGGCCGTGTTTCAAAGGTTTGGGACTTAGAAAGAAGAGACTTGTTCCATATCATCATCCTCTAGTAGGCTTCAGCAGTGAGAAGGACCACCCTTTATGAATGTATGAGATGGACGTTATGATGGGAGATGCCTGGCTGAAGAGACTCACTAAGCAAATTAACTTCTTTATCATGGATGAAAATGTCTACTCATCTTACAACATTATCTTAGGGTGGGTAGCCCTTAAGGAATTTGAGTTCGTGCCCTTGACTGTACACCAGATGATAAAATTCCCAACTCCTTATGAGAAGGGGAAGTTTAAGGTGATTAGATGACGGAAAACGAATGCTACTTTAAATCAGTTGAGGAGAGGGAAGATCATAAAAAATAAACAATGATATATAATATTAGTACTCTCAACCCTAGGCACGAGATGAAATTAAAGAAGGGTGAAGCTGCGTAATAGGTAAAATCCATCATCCTCAATGAGGACGAGCCAGAAAAAACCATCCAGATAGGCAAGGCCCTAAAGAGAGAGGTTAAAGATGAGCTGATAAATCTACTCAAGGAGAGACAGAGAATCTTCGCATGGAGCCATGAAGACATGCTAAAAATTGATCCAAAAATCCGATGTCACACATGGAATGTGGACGAGGATGCAAAACCTATCAAGAAGATATGGAGGATCTACTCCATAGAGAAGTATGAGGTCATTGGGGATGAGGTTAGGAAGCTTGAAAAGGCATAGTTCAACAGGGAGGTCATCTATCCAAAGTGGATATCAAACACGATCATCGTGCCTTATCTAATGGCAAGTAGAGAATGTGTGTTTACTTCATGGATCTAAACAAGGAATGCCCCAAAGACAGATTCCCTCTAATAAAAATAGATCAGATGGTAGACGCAAACATAGGTCATGAGCCGATGAGCTTCACGGATGCCTACTCAGGCTACAACCAAATTTTTATGAACTTGTTCGATGCTGAGAAGACCTCCTTCATTACAGACAAAGGGACCTATTATTATAAGGTCATGCCATTCGATTTAAAGAATGTCGGGGTCACATATTAGAGGTTAGTGGACAAGATATTGGAAGACCATATTGTAAAGTTCATGGAGATTTATGTTGATGATATGTTGACGAAGAGTCTCAAGGTCGACACTCATGTGGCCGACCTTGAGCAAAATTTTAACACCATGGATGAGTACAGAATGAAACTTAACCCCACCAAGTGTGTCTTCGGAGTGAGGGCAAGTAAGTTGTTGGGTTTCATTGTGAATCAGTGGGGGATTGAGGCCAACCCCGAGAAGATTAAAGACCTAGTGGAGATGAAGACTCCTAAGACAATCAAAGAGGTTCAGAGATTACCAAGATGAGTCTCCGCATTGAACAGGTTCGTCTTAAGGGAAACAGACAAATGCCATTTGAATGGGACCAAGAGTGTGGGTGAGCCTTTCAAGAGTTTAAGTATCTCGAAATTGTGTGGGTTGATGGCTTGGTCTATTGAATCGGGAGAATACGACATAGTATATTAGCCCAGGATATCGATCAAAGGGGGGGCTCTAGAAGATTTTATGGCTGAGTTCACCTGGGATGAGGCCAAAGATGAATATTTGACTATTCCAGTGCCAGAGCAAGAGAAAGAGTACGAGGGCCCAGTTCAGACCGAGATGAGGGTTACAAGTCCTGTCGTGGCTGACACAAATAATTTTTTTTATGAAAAGTGGAGTCATCGAAGAAGGAAAGTTCTCAGAGGGAGGAACCATATGGAGCTTATTTGTAGAAGGGTCCTCTTGTAAAAGTGGAAGTGGTGCTGACCTGATAGTGTTGGCCCTAGATGGGACAGATATCGAGTACGCTCTGAGGTTTGACTTCAAACCCTCAAACAATGAATCTGAATATGAGGCACTCCTGGCTGGACTCTCCCTTGCTAAAGAACTTAACGTCAGCCAACTCTGATTCCACAGTGATTCCCAATTGGTGTTGATCCATATTTTGGGCATATATGAGGCAAAGGACGACATAATGGCCAAATACCTGGGAAGGGTGAGGAAGATGACCAAAAACCTTGGAGAGATCAATATTAAAAGGATACCTCGGCTAGACAACAACCGATCCGATGCATTGGAAATATTGGCTTCTGCTATAAGAACCGAGATTAGAAGGTCGGTTCCAATGGAGAAACTTTATCGGCCTGCAGTGGAAGAGGACGACACTAAGTTGGAATTTTACTTCAACCTAGATTTGGAACCTTTTTGGATGGATCCACTCATTCAATAAATCAGATATGGTGAGCTACCTGATTCCAAGGCCGGGAGGAGGAAACTAAGGTATAAATCTGTGAAGTTCTCTATCTTAGGGGACATTCTATAAAAGAAAGAATTCCTCCTACCCTTACTCCGATGTGTCCATCCGACCGGGGTGGAGTATATTTTAAAATATGTTCATGAAGGATTTTTCTCCAATCATATAGGAGGAAGATCATTGGCTAAGAGGATCATCACTCAGGGGTATTGATGGCCGACCTTGGCCAAAGATATAACCAGTTATGTCAAGAAATGTGACAAATGCCAAAGATTTACCATTATCCCTCATCAGCCTCATCAACCTCTAATGTCTATCACCTCCCCGTGGCCATTTGCAGTATGGGAGATTGACCTGGTGGGACCACTGCCAAGGGTCATGGGCAACTACAGGTATCTGATTATGGCGATATAGTACTTTTCCAAGTGGGTGGAAGCCGAGGCTATGATCACCATAACGAAGAAAAAGACCTTTAAATTTATTTAGAAAAACATCATCTGTTGGTACGACCTACCCAATACTTTCATCTCAGACAATGGGAAAAAATTTGAGAACATACCCTTAAAGAAGTATTGTAAGAAGGTTGGCATCAAACAGTTCTTCTTAACTCTCGACCAACCTCGGGCCAATGGTCAGATTGAGGTGACGAATAGGATAATTATTGATGGGATCAAGAAAAATTTAGAGGATGCCAAAGGCAGAAGGACCGAAGAGGTTTATGTTGTCCTATGGGCCTATAGGATGACAAAATGAACCCCAACGGGAGAAACTCAGTTCATTCTTGCGTATGGTTTAGGAGCTATGGTGCTGACAAAGATTGGTCTTCCAACTCATAGAGTCTAGACCTACGACCCAGAAGAGAATATGGCAGAACGAAGACTTGATCTTGATTTGATTGAGGAGAGAAGAGAAGATGTTGAGGTTAGGCAAACTGCCTATCAGCAATTTGCAAAAAAGTTCTATAATAAGAGGGTGAAGGCTAGGCCGATAGATGTGGGGGATTTAGTTTTGAAAAATACTTGGCAAAAATCGAACAAAATCCATACCACCTAGCATGGACCCTACAAAGTTACTGATGAAGTTGTCCCAGGGACCTATCGACTTGAAAATCTAAAGGCAGAGCAGTTCTTAAACCCTTGGAATGCTGACCACTTAAAGAGATACTACCTGTAAAATTTTATAAATATTATGGATTCATCATTGTATGAAAAAAGTATATGGAAAAGTTATGAATGAAAAACCAAGTGTTCCCTCATATTTTCCATATGATTTCATTAAATTATATGTTTCAACTTATCTTAATCTATAGAACATCCACTCACTCTCAGTGATATGACGATCCAGACGGGGCAGACCTCATCCATGGATTCTCAAAAACACCGAGAGGGGGGAGTAGTATGGTAACATCACTAAGGTGGTGAAAAACACTCGAATTAAAAAATCACTTGATTGTGGTTTGCCTTAAAACATCATTAACTTGGTGGAAAATCTCTCTCTCACCTAAGACTATAGTGTATGGATGAGATGACTCTTATTCATATACTCTCAAAACGACGAGAGGGAACTTGGATTAAACACAATACTTTAGTGAATTTAAATTAAAAATCACTTGATTATAGTTAGTCGTAAAACATCATTAACTTGGTGGAAAAACTCTCTCGGTCGAGATGACAATATATGGACGAGATGACTCTTCTCCATACACTCTCAAAACGACTAAAGGGGACTTGGATTAAACACCATAATTTAGTGAATTCAAATTCAAAAATCACTTGATTGTGGTTAGCCTTAAAACATCATTAAGTTGGTAGAAAATCTCTTTCGGCCGAGACGATAGTGTAGGGATGAGATGACTCTTTTCCATACACTCTCAAAACGATAAGAGGATAGTTGGATTAAACACCATAATTTGGTGAATTCAAATTCAAAAATCACTTGATTGTGGTTAGCCTTAAAACATCATTAATTTGGTGAATTTATATTCAGAAGCCATTAATTTGATTCCTCTCATCTCATCTAAGGACGATACGAGATTAGGGAACAACATCACTTGTTTGGTGATCCCCCGATTCAAAAATCACTTTACTTTGATCATTCAAGTATATAACTCAATTTGGTGAATTCAAATTGCAAAAATCACTTGATTGTGGTTACTCTCTACTCATCTAGGGATGAGACGATGGAAAGTTTTGAAAATCATTTGGTTATAGTTTATCTAGATCCCATCTAAAGACGAGGGAAAGTTCATAGCATATAAGCAATAAATGATAAAGATGCAAGCAGTATGAGTAAGTAATTGTGCATTAGAAACATATATTCATACATTCAGAATTTAGCAAGAGAATTGTTCTGAGACGATTTTGGAGTTTAAAAATATTGTTCAAACCAAAAAATATACAAACAAGGGCAGATATGGCCACAGGCATCCTCCCAAGGAATTTAAATTATTTTCTCTTGAGCAGTAGTCTCATCCAAGGGCACATCGGTATTGATAAGTACGGCAGGATCATTGGCCGAAACTTGAGTCTCAACCTCATTATTGTTGCCAACAATACTGCCTGCAGTTAACTCCACCTTCTCGGAGGTCTTGGCCACTGTGTGCTCACTAACCTCAGTAGGAGCTTGAAGCACACTATATATATGACTCACTTGAGTCTAAAATATAGGAGCTTATCTAGTTTGGAAATAGGGACAAAATTGTGTCATCCTATATTCCACCCTAAACCTCGTGCCTCTTCATGATCTGCATCCACAACAACATCATGGATTGAAAAGATAGTATAACCAACACAACACTACACCTAGGACTGCATTTATTCTACATTTTGTGTGTATGAGGGGTGTGTGTGTGTGTGTTCACATTGGCTTAAAATCATTTTCTAATATTTTTAAAGATTTTTAAGAATTTTTTGAACCTTTAAACTCTATTTTTAAACAATTAAAATTAGGTTTTTAAAAATGTTTGGTCTTATTTGTAATATCTCAAAGTTCCTAAAATTAGCCTTGGGTAGAATCCAAAACTGGCTTAAAATATTGTGGTAGAAACTGGAATTATTTAAAAGCCTAAAACATGCGTTTTTTACTTGATCTGCACTTTACACGTGTTGCACACTAGATGGATAAGATTGTGTTTTCTCACTCTCACATACCTGAGATCAAATCTGGACCATTGGTTTGAATTCATTAATGGCCTACATGCATTTTACCTCAGTCCATGTCTTACCTATTTGATCCCATCAGAGGACATTTAAGTGCGGTGCTTTGTGACCTGCACGATTTACAACCATTTTCTCGAATCAATCCTGGTCCTTGATTTTGAACCCCTTTCCATATCCTTCCATCGTTAATCATAAATAGAGCCTTAGGGTCATTCATTTACATTCTTTAGACGGTTTGAGAGTTAGGAGAAATAAGAGAGAGAGAGAGAGAGATAAAGAGAAAAGAGAAATCCAAACGAAACTCTATCCAATTTTTCCCAGAAATTATTCTAAGAGTTTGGGGGTTTCCTGTTCGATCGTGTTCAAAACCTCTCTGGTTTTTATCTCTTGTCCAACACATCACTAAGTCCAGATCTCGTTTCACTCTATTGAGACTTGTAGATCTGACTAACAGTGATATAGTCATGTTAGTTGTTAGGACTGATTTCTTTATATAGAAATCATCTCTCTGTTTGGTTTAGTTCTCAAACATTTTTATCAGAAAGTTACCCAACAAATCTCCTTTTCTATTTTCAAGTTTTTTTGAAAAACAGACTTCAAGATTTTTCATATCTAACAACGTTTATGTGTCCCAGTTTATATTTCACGTTTTGTGAAATAAATTTATAAAGAAATAAGGTTGAGACATATAGGATCTTGGCTCTTTTTAATAGAAAGATTATTTTCTGATCTGACCTTGATAAGAAGTATATTTTTCAGTAAAAGTTAATTCTGACTCTTGCATGTCATATTTCGAATAAATTTGTATATTTGTAGGAATATTTTATGTATAAGTGTGAGTGAGTTTCATGCATGTGTTAGGCACATTCCTTCACTACACTTTCACACAACAACACTAAAGTTGTGTTGGTAAAGAGACTCTGACCTAAAGAGTCGACATAAACAAGGATTAAAGGATTTAGCTTGGAGAACGTTAAAGACAACAAATCAGAGCCAGAAAGAGAAGTCAAAGAACAACCGGAGTGCTGGTATAATTTCATGACTTAGATTAGGTTTGATCTGTGTGGATAATATGTTGCTTGCTTGTAATCTAAAACTCATTCTAGTGGAATTTTTGTTTCACTCCGTAGTGCGAGTCGTGGATCTTTCCCCAGTTTGATTAGGTTTTACCAGGTTAAAAAGTATTGCCTTGTGTGAATGGCTTTTATGCTTACTTTACTCTTATTATCACTACTATATGTGTTTAAATTTCTTTTAAACATTTAAGATCCCTAGTAACTGAAATTTCTTGTTCAAAAACATTTTCAAATACATCTTGTGTTTTCATCATTGTTCTTAAAAGAGTTTCTTTAAGAAAACAATTCGGACCCTTCTTAACTGATTTAACTTTTGGTTAAATGAACTAGTAATGGAATTTCAATTGGTATCAGAGTGGGTCCTATTTTTTTTAAAACAACAGTTCAGAATCCTGTGTTTTTTGAAACTGTTTTGAAAATAAAAACTTATAGACGAGAAATTTAAGAGACTGGGAAACATAACCAGACCTCCCCTCTTCAATGGGACAAATTTTCCTTACTGGAAAGTAAGGATGATTGCGTTCATCCAAGGGTCTTTGGGAGATGATGTTTGGAACACCATAGAACTAGGATCATCCTACCAAACCAATAGCAGAAGGTAGTGAAACAAGAATAAAAAAACTTCTCACTGAATTTACTAAAAAGGAGAAACATGCCTCCCTCTGTAATAATAAAGGCAATAATGAAATATTCATGTCTGTAAATGAGCATGAGTTCAAAAGAATCTCTATATGTACAACTTCTAAGGAAGCCTGGGACACGTTGGTCACAACTCATGAAAGTGACACACGTGTTAAGGATGCCAAGACTCAAATGCTCATTCAACAATATAACACCCTAGTTATGAGAGAGACTGACACCTTCGATGATTTTTATATCAAACTGACTGATGTCATAACACAACTACATGCAAATGGCATTGTCTATGACAAAAGAGAAATTGTCTCTAAAACCCAACCAATCACGACCAATCACGACCAGCAGCTCGTAATGAAAGATTCCAAGAGGAAAACTCAATGCGATCATTTGCTCAAATAAATAACCCCGAGGTAGGAAATGATGCTTAGAAGGGTTCTATCTAGAGGTTGAAGGATCGATTAGGGGAAATGGCTAAGGCCAAGAATCCTCTATAAAGGACTTTTGTCCAAGGGACACCTTTCATACAAGCAATTATGGACTTTCCCACACCATCAAAGTTCAAAGCTCCTGTGGTGACACCAAAATATGATGAAAAAATCGATCATGTTCTCCATATAGAACAATACCAAGCAGTTGCTGATATCTATGTTGTCCCAAATGAGATGCGATGCAGGGCATTTTTAGGAACTCTTATAGGATCAGCTCAGATATGGTACAACAACCTTCCTCGGGGAAAGATCGCGACTTTCCTTCAACTGGCAGAGCTTTTCATAGGGAATTTCTGTTTCGGCATAAAACTAATCAAACGAGTAGGACACTTGCTGAGTGTTAGATAGAAGAAAGATGAAAGCACTAGAGACTATATTACTCGTTTTAATAACGAGAAGCTTATAGTAATTGATTACGAGGAGAAAATATAAATCACTTCTTTGATGAGTGGATTGTTACCAGATAAATTGTGATACACTTTAGCAAAAGATCCGCCCAGAACCATGGCAGAATTGATGGCAAAAGCATCCAAAATCATGAATGCCGAGGAAGCTATCGTTGTGAAGAAGAATGCAGATAATAAGGAGACCAAGGTTGAAAATGGTAAAACTGAAAAGAAATATTCGAAGAACAATGATGGTAACAGGCAATCAAAAGGGAAATAAGTGTTAGACCAGATGAAGAGGTATGGAAATTATACTCCTTTGAAGGTAGATATAAATCACATTCTGGAAGAGATCAAGAATAGGGAGGAGTTACCTTGGCCGAGGAAGATGAAGGCAGATCCTGACAGAAGGGATAAATCCAAATATTACGAATTTCATAAAAGCCATGGTCACACGACCAAACGCTGCATAGCTCTCCAGAATGAAATTGAAGCACGCATCAGGCGAGGAAAATTCACTAAGTATGTTGATCGTCAGAATGGGGGAAAGACCAACGAACGAGAAAGGCAAAGGTCTAAGTCTCCTCGCCGAGCAAAAGAAGACAATAAGAGAGATCATGAAGATGATCCAGAAGATGACCCCGATCTTCCTAAAAAACCATGCCAGCCAGAGCATGAGGTATCTTCAATTAATTTTGGTTCATTTGAATGTAATGTTATTACAGGTGGAGATGCAGGAGGTGGAGATCTTACTGCGGAGAGAAAAGCTTACCTCAATGAGGCTCAAGCTTGCTCGTATATACAACGAATAAATTTGGTTGAAGATGATCGTCCGAGGAAGGTGAATAAGGACAAACTGGTCATCGTTTTCTCTAAGGACGACATGGTAGGTGTACTATATCCTCATGATGACCTATTGGTGATCAAGATGAGAATGAAGAAGGTAGTGATTTCAAGGGTACTGGTGGACAATGGTAGCTCGACGGACATCATGTTTTACCCATGCTTTGACAGTTTAAATCTGAAGTTAGCCCAGTTGGAGCCATATCATAGGCCCCTCCTCAGTTTTACTGGAGAAAAGGTTTTTTCACTTGGGACGATCAAGTTGGATATGCTTATCGGTACATGGCCTACTTGTCAGACAGAAAGAGTACGCTTTTTTGTAATGGATAAAAATATACAATTAGCCTACAATATTATCATGAGAAGGGTAGGTCTGCAGAAGTTTGAAGCTATACCATCTACTGTACATTAATATTTAAAATTCCCAACTAACTTTGGAGTGGGAGTTGTGAAAGGCGATAAAAAAGTAGCTCGGAAATGCTACTACTTATCTGCCGAGTAGGAGGAACTAGAGGAATCCTGAAAGAGGACTACTACGTACCAAGTGGATGAAACAGAAGATGCAGAGATTGAAGCATTGGACCCTAGAGACGAGTCTCAGCTCGTGAAGGGCCAGGTCATGGAAGCTACTGAAAGTATCATTCTAGATGATGAACACCCAGAACGAACAACCCAAATTGGTGCGTTATTGGATGTATCAATAAAGTAGGAACTGATAGCATTTCTAAGGTGCAAAAAATAGACTTTCGCATGGAGTCATGAAGATATGCCAGGGATAGACCCAAATTTCTTGTGTCACGAGCTCAATGTGAACAAGGAAATCAAGCCAGTGAAGCAGAGAAGAAGAGTGTTCAGCCCTGAAAAGAACCAAGTTATACAGGAAGAAGTAGAAAAACAATAAACAGCCTCTTTTATTGAGGATGTGAAATATCCTGATTGGCTAGCAAATGTGGTGATGGTAAAGAATAATAATAACAAGTGGAGGATGTGTGTAGACTTCACTGATCTTAATAAAGCATGCCCAAAGGATCATTTTCCTTTACCCTGAATAGATCAACTGGTGGATGCTACCTCGGGATATGAATTATTGAGTTTTATGGATGCTTAATCTGGTTATAACCAGTTTAAAATGAACCTGAAGACAGGGAGAGTACCTCTTTTATCACCCCAAGGGTGACTTATTGTTATAATGTTATGCCTTTTTGACTCAAAAATGCAGGTGCGACATATCAGCGGCTGATGGACAAAGTGTTTGCGAATCAAATCAGTCATAACATGGAGGTTTATGTTGATGACATGCTGACGAAGAGCAAGAAAGCCGCTGATCATCTGGTTGACCTAGGTCAGACCTTTGATCAACTAGAAAAGTATCAAATGAAGTTAAATCCCACTAAATGCATATTCGGGGTATGAAAAGGCATGTTTCTCGGATATATTGTTAACCAATGACGTATCAAGGCAAGCCCTAAAAAGATCAAAGCCCTGTTGGAGCTACAATCTCTAACTACGAAGAAGGAAGTGCAAAGTCTCACTGGGTGAGTAGCAGCACTCAACAGATTTGTGTCGCGAGCATCAGACAGATGTCTTCCATTCTTCAAAATACTCCGAAACAATTTTGAGTGGAATGATGAATGCGAGGAGGCCTTTCAAGAACTGAAGAAATATCTGGAAACACCTCCATTATTATCTAGACCATTGATAGGAGAAAGACTGTACTTGTATCTGGCAGTTTCAGAGAATGCAGTTAGCTCGGCGATAATAAGAATGGAGGATGGAGTGCAGAAACCAATCTATTATACTAGCAAGGCCTTCCGAGGAGCAGAAATTAGGCACCCAATGTTAGAGAAGCTGGCGCTAGCATTGATCGAAACAAGTAGAAGAATGAGGCCATACTTCCAAGCCCATACTATAGTGGTGTATACTGATTGCCATTAAGACAGGCTCTACATAAACCGGAGAAATCAGGGAGATTGATGTACTGGGCAGTAAAGCTTGGTGAATATGATATTGTGTATGAGCCAAGGTCATCACTTAAAGGGCAGGCAGTAGCAGATTTTATTACAGAGTTTACTCAGTCTGATACCTCCGAAGAACAAGAGTTTAATACAAACTAACCTGTGGAGATTACGGGGTCATTAAGTTCAAACCCTGACCAACCTCCATCCATGAACGAGCAGTAAGAAGTGTTGGAGGGAGACAGAAAGAAGTGTCAAATATTCCACCGAGGAGCACTGACCAACCAAGAGTTTGACGATGAGGTCCCTGTATGGAATCTGTATGTGGATGGCTCCTCGTGCACTACAGGCAGTGGAGCAGGAATTGTTTTAAACAGTCCGGATGAGATTGATGTGGAGTATGCTCTAGGCTTTCAATTTAAATCCTCTAATAATGAGGCCGAATATGAAGCAATGATTGTGGGTTTAAGTCTAGCCAAAATGATGAAGGCAGAGCAGGTTATTGTATTCAGGAATTCACAGTTAATCGTAAATAAGATTCTGGGAGTGTATGAAGTAAAAGGAGAATTAATGATCAAATATCATGCAAAAGTAATGGAGGTGGTGTCAAGTTTTACTGTTGTTCAGTTGATCAGA
This sequence comes from Sambucus nigra, assembly GCA_949130495.1. NCBI lineage: Eukaryota > Viridiplantae > Streptophyta > Magnoliopsida > Dipsacales > Adoxaceae > Sambucus > Sambucus nigra. Next base: position 2,355,442 of record OX422207.1, on the reverse strand, counting down.
ATACCTCGATTGGAGAATGCAAGAGCAGATGCTCTAGTCCGACTAGCATTAGCCACCCGCACCGAGCTATGAAGAACAATCCCAATAGAGATTCTAACTAGTCGGAGCATAGATGAAGATTTGATGATGAACTTCATTGCCCTTGATTTGGGATCATCTTGGATGGACCCCATCAGGGCCTATATTAAAAAAGTCACTTTGCCAAGTGATAAACTCGCAGCCAAGAAACTGAAGTTTAAAGCTACTCGTTATATATTAACCAGTGGCATTTTATATAGACGAGGAGTTATAGCAGGGCTGCAAATATGTGTCCATCCCTCCGAAGTTATAAATTTGATCGAAGAGGTTCATGAAGGGTCTTGTGGAGCTCATGTAGTAGGTCAAACACTATTGCAAAGAATAACAATGCAGGGGTATTACTGGCCAATAATGAGAGTTGATTGTATAGCGTATGCCAAGAAGTGTGACAAGTGTCAACGTTTATCCTCCATCTGAAGAACTCCTTAAGCATTGTTAACACCCATCACGTCACCATGGCCATTTTCCATGTGGGGGATAGATTTGGTCGGACCACTACCAACAACTAAGGGAAGATTCAAGTACCTCGTAGTTGCTGTGGATTACTTTACTAAATGGGTGGAAGCTGATCCTCTCATTGATATGACATACAACAAGGTCTATCAATTTATTTGGAAAAATATAATTTGCAGATATGGTCTCCCACATGCATTCATTACTGACCATGGAACACAGTTTGACAATGAGGAGTTTACAGCATCTTATCATCAATCCAATGTATTGAAGATCCACTCTGCACCAGGCCATCCCCAGAGCAATGGGAAAACTGAGGTGACGAACAGAACACTATTGAATGGTTTGAATAAATAACTGGATAATGCAAAGGCAAATTGGATTAATGAGCTACAATCTGTGTTGTGGGCTTATCGCACCACACCACGAACAGCAACGGGAGAGTCCCCATATATGCTGATATTTGGGAGTGAAGTTGTCATACTAGATGAATTGGGTCTACCTACACATAGGGTGATAAATTTAATTCTCATATTCGTGACTTAATGAGAAGATTAAACCTGGATATGCACGAAGAAGTTAGAGAAGAAGCAGCAATTAGGAATGCAGCGTATCAGCAGCGAACAACCTTGTTCTACAACAAAAGAGTGAAGAAGTGTGATTTGAAGGAAGGGGATTATGTGTTGGAGAAAGTCATTCAAAATCATAATAAAAGCCAACTGGCACGGACCCTACAGAGTAACAGAAGTTGTTCGTCCAGGGACATACACGATTGAAACCTTGGAAGGAAAAGAATTCAAAAATGCATAGAATGTAGAGCATCTTCGAAAGTATTACCAGTAGTTGAAATTCCTATGTAATACAATCTTTTCAATGTGAATAAAGTGATATTTACCCTCATTTTCTTTCTTCGTTAATTTTTTTTCGGAATATTAGTGCTACACACTACACAAATCCAGGTTCAGAGCAGCATACCACCAACTCCGATTGGTCGGCAAATCAATTACCACCAACTCCAGTTGGTCGGGAACTTAATACCATCAACTCAGGTTGGTCAGCAATTCAATTACCACCAAATCCGATTGGTCGGGAACTTAATACCATCAACTCAGGTTGGTCAATAATTCAATTACCACCAACTCCGGTTGGTCGGGAAGCAAACCAATTACCACCAACTCTTGTTGGTCGGGAATCAATTCAAATACCATCAACTCCGGTTGGTCGACAATTCAATTACCACCAACTCCGGTTGGTCGAGAACTTAATACCATCAACTCTGGTTGGTCGGCGATTCAATTACCACGAACTCCAACTGGTCGGGAAGCAAACTAATTACCACCAACTCTGGTTGGTCGGGAAGCAATTCAAATACCATCAACTCCGGTTGGTCGGTAATTCAATTACCACCAACTCCGGTTGGTCGGGAACTTAATACTATCAACTCCAGTTAGTCAGCAATCTAATTACCACCAACTTCGGTTGGTAGGGAACTTAAAACAACCAACTCCGGTTGGTTAGTACCAAACTAGGCAAGAAGCTGGACGACCTCCCGGGGCATTCACAGTCTAGGCAACAAGGTAGTCCATATGAGATTACTACAACTAAGCAGGAACATGGGATGCAAATCATTCCATTGCTTAGGCCCAAAGAGTGACAAGACACTATAATAAAATAACAAATGGGATAAGTATATACATATATTTACCAACCAACAAGAAATGACATTCTACAAATTATTTAGAAGAAAATAAAATGGAAAAAGTCAAAAAAATTTCATTCAAATGGAGTAGAATTACATATGATTTGAAAAATATACTTCTTTACATAAAAAAACCATATTCTATTAGTTTTTTCCCTTCTGCCTTTGAAACAGGTTCTTCCTCAGCAGGAGGATCATCTAACGCATAAGGGGAGTTTATAAAATTTAGATCTCGCAGCATTCGAACATTCATCACGGAAGGCCGATCAAGCAAGTGCTCTGGTCGAGATATCTCAAAGTTTGCATGAAGACTGTAATCCCCAAGATATTTAGAGATCAAGCATTGAGGAATTGCCCGAGCAGGAATCCAACTAATGTCAAGCTAAAAGGAGGCACAGGCAAATCAAGCACTCCAGGGTCATAATAATCCCACAAGTAATGGCCCTTCTCCAATTTTAGCACACCCAATGCATTCAACAACCCTTGCTTGTACCCCTCGTTATTTGACTGTTGGATCCGAGCATCAAGATGGTAAAGGGCTTCATTAAACCCAACCATCTAGAATTCCCTTAGCTATTTGTGAAATTGAAAGGTTAACCTCTCAAGTTGCTCGTGAAGACTCTTTAGCAAAATTTCTTTACCTTTCAGAGCAGAATTTTAATTAAAAAGTTGCTCGGTGAGGTTTAAAATGTTTTTAGACATATCCGCCAAGGCTTGGTTCTTCGCCATCAACTGAAATGCCTGATTCTCCAAGGTCGATTGAGTTCTCACATCTTCAATAGAAATTCGACCAGCCCTTGATCGTCCACGAGAAGAAGATCTTGCTCGTCTAGGAGTAGATGTGGAAGGTCCAGCTCTTTTCAAAGTTTCCAACTCATCTCGTTGTTTGGCATTTTCTATCTCGAAGAAAGAAAAACCTTCATCATTAACAACGACCAAAGCTCTTGAAGATGAGAGATCAGCAGATTTGAGCTGTTTTAGTTCCTCCTGCAAAGCAATATTCTCCTGCTCCAACAACTTGGCGATATGCATGTGCTCTTCTATTTCAAGCTTTAGAATACTCTCCTTTTTCTCATGAGCAGAGATGAATTGGTTATACCCTTTGTCAGCGCTCAATTATTGATATTTTTTCTCGCATCCTTGATGCAGAAGGGTTGTAGATTCATTATATTATTGTTGAAGTTCTTCAATCATCTCGTAATAGGCCACATTATTGGCCACAGTGCGATCAAGTAAGAACTTCAGGTATTGGTAAGCTTCAATTACTTGGTTAGAAGCACATGATCCAAGGATGTCAATTATCTGGGCTTCATTAAGATCTGCATGACCAGCTTTAAAATAATTGTTGCATTTTTTCATTAATTCTGTGTCATGAGCTGATAAAATCTCCATCCTGGCCAAACTAGCAAAGAGAAAGAAATAAAAAGAATCAATGATGATGTAGACAGAGCAAGTAAAAGAGAAATTCAAGACGAACAACCAAAGTTCAAATTTTTATTCATCATAAGGAGGTATACATAATTCCAAGTTAAATTCAAGAAAACAGCCGAAAAACTCTACACCTTCTCCTTGTTTCCTGTGACTTCCTCGAAAGGTTTTGATGAAGGAGTTAGTTGCTCAGAAGGCAAGGGAAGCTGCTCGGCAGAAGTGCTGGCTAGTTGGAGTTGCTCGGAGCAAGGTTGAACAGAAGGAACAGCAGGGACCTAATCTTCAATTATCATAGAAGATTCCTCTGAGGCAGATTCATCCTCTTCTTATTCTTTAAGAGAGGGAGGAGGGCTATGAGTGTGATGCTGGAACAACTCAGAATTCTCAGCGACTTTTAGCTCCTGCAAGGCTGCAATCCATCCATACCAAAAATATTTTAGGTTGGCATACTCCATTTGAGAAGACATGGCAACCAGGCCCTTGTTCCAGCCTTTGTCCCAACCAGCACTGAAAGATTTTTTAACTGCATTTTTCCTTTTTGCCTTCTTCGAAGAAGTCCTTTTAATTAGAAGCTCCTCGGCAGCCTTCAACTTCCCTTCTACCTCCTTTTTATGTCGCTCAACACCTTAAAGTTTAACTACTTCCTCTTCAGCAGACTTGAGCTTAGTCTCAAGATCCTTATTTCTCTGTTCAAACTCCTTTAATTTCTTCTCTAATTCCTTGGAGGCATTCACAGCTTAATTTTTCTCTAGCTCAATGGACTTGAACTGCTTCTCCCAAGAAACTTTATTCTCCTCGTACTTCTGAGGAGAATCTTTCAAAGATTGAGTCAGACCAACAAAAGCTTCCTCTACTCCACCATAGGAACTTGAAGCCCTAATAGTTTCATCCTTCTTCAGAATGCTGTTGAAAAACGTTACCAGCTGAAAAAAAGAAATAACTTTAAGTCAATACATGAACGTAATACTAGAAAGTAAAAGACTCAGGTCAACAGTACTTACTGAGGCAATGTGTTGAGCATCTAAAGTAGTAATTCTCTCGCGAGAAAGGGTATCTTCAAGACCTTGGACTTCTGGGATAGTCCAGGATCTTACGAAGCCCATAGCAGATCTCGGAGGAATAAAAGTTGTAACATCACCTTCAACATTTGAAGGTTGAGAGATAGGCTGAGCATGTCTCTCAAAATAACTCTTCTTTAATCTCCTTAGAGGAGCAGGAGCATTTTCAACTAATGATGTTATCTTTGTTGGTGAAATGACAATGACATCACTTGAAGGAGAGACATCAATAGTTTTACTCGGAGCCACAGGGAGCTTCTTGCCAACTTCCTAGGAAGTAACAGGAGGGGGTACATCTATTTTCTTTGTCCCCTTATCAGGGACATCTTTTTTACTCTTCTTTGCCTCCACATGGGCAAAGGTAGACTTGTCAAAAAACACAGGAGCTCGTCTTTTCTTCATCAGATCAGTGATAGGAATATTCGATTCAAAAGAAGAACCTTTCACACTAGTCTCAGAGGTTGGAACTTGGTCAAGGTCAACCACCACAGGACGAGCAATAAAGGATGAACTGGAAGTCCTGTATTACAGCAGATAAGAAGCAGACCTAATATGCTCCCCGCTAATAGATTGATGCAAACTCCAGATAAGTTTTAAATCTTTTATATTAACGTCAATCTCCTTTGGGGGTTTCCTTTTACTATCAACTGTAACAAACAAAATCAAATCTCAATAATGCATTTTATCAAACACAAAGAAAACAAGATTTCGAAAATAAAAACAACCTATCCCATTGCCATAAGGAGGACATTTGGGACCTTGGTACACATCATTTCCCTCAAGTGGGGGGTGTTCCCAATTTTTCATCACTACCCAATGATCAAAATAATCTCTATTGGTATCGGGAAGATTCATAACTAAAGCTCTATTCAAAAATCTAGTTTTTAAATAAAAAGTACTGTCGCTAGTGACCCATAGATAACAATACATAATTTTTGGGATTCCTAAATGAGTTCCAAGGAGTTGATTCAATATATATACGCCATTAACTACCCTCCATGTATTTGGAGCTACTTTTGCAGTTACAATATCGAAATATTGGCAAAACTCCAAACACAAGGGATTAGGCGGGAAAGAAAAGCCACATTTGGCTACAAAAATACTTGGAAACCAATGTCCTTTCGCCAAAGAAAATAAATCAGAAGGACCAGAAATTTCTTCTAAAATGACCCATAAAGGGATTGAAAACTCAGGCCGAAATTTATCCAACGACTCAACAGAATAAACCATGGCGAATAAAGAAATTAAAGAAGAAGGAAGAAAATCTTATATAGGAAATAGAGATCAGTTGTCAATGAACGATGGAAAGAACGAAGGCACAAGATAAAGATAAGATGGAGGGTTCAAAGATACAGATTTGAAAAAGTGAAAAATGATTGGATTTTTGTCACACTTAAATACCTTACCTCGGGAATAGTGAAAAGTAATGATTACAAAGAAAGACGTCTGCATTACCGGCGGCTAAAAGAAGAAAAAGGGCACAAAAATCGAAGTAATCGAGAAAATTCAAAATATTTATGAAGTCTGATTTTATGTATTCAAAGAGGAATTATATACGAGGAAACCCTTCCTAAAATTCAGAATGACTATTAATCCCATCAGATTTCGAGAAGAATGTTCCACACTCCTCCTCAACCTCGAACTATGAAACATTGGGGGCTTCTGTTAATACCAAATTTAATCTGCTGATGTGAACCAATCATATAAGTACACATGTCAACTTACATGGAAAATATGAAGACTTCTGATGCATAAGCTCCGAGCAACTCAAGAGGGCCGAGCAACTCAAACACGCTTGGCGTACACGTCAAGAAAACCAGAAGACAACTATGCATTAAATGTGCATTATTATCATACAAATGTACATGGATGCTAGATAACAGCGCATTATCTTTTCACATGTACAGCCTCAAGGCTATAAATACATTGTAATCTCCTCATGTAAGAAGAAGGGAATTTCTTGGTAAACTCTATTATCAAGAATTCAAGGCAAACAGTCAGCAATATAAAAACAGTGGATGTAGGCCATTCTTACAAGGCTGAACCACTTTAAAAATCATTTATCTTATTTCTTTTTTATTTGTGATTGATTAATTAGGTACAATCTAGTTTTTTACATCAACAGTGGAAATGGAATTGGATTATAAGAAACAACTTCTTGGAGTCAAAAGAAAAATAGTAGTCCCAATGTTATGTTTCAATCTAAAGTGATACCTAATCTTGAAATGCAATCTGATGATGACAGTGACTTGGATGATTTGGATAACCAAATAGCCTTAATGTCTAAACACTTTTAGAAAATAAAGGTTCTAAAAAACGCGGGGCGTGATTGAGGCGTGGAGGCCAAGCCTTAAGCCTTAGAAGCCTAGGCGGGCCTAGTTGTAAAAAGACGTGAAAAGGCGTTTAGGCCTTCTTAATTTATTTTAATATTTTTAACCATAACAAGGCTATTAAAATACAAAAATTGAACAGATCATAAAAATATGTCTGAATATATGCAAATTAAAATACTATTTGATTATTTTGGATGAGATAATGGTCCGGTTTGTAAACAAATACTTTAAAAGGCGACATCGTTTTACTAAATCATTGTTGTTTTTAGAAAAAAGTTCGTCTTAAGGGTTTTACCAAGAATAAGGCGTGAAAAGCGTAAGACGAGGCGTTTCTCCCAAGCCTTAAGCATAGGCGGGTTTTTTAGGACACTTTAATACTAATGTTCAGAAATAACGTTGCTCCTAAACAAGGAAAGGCTCCTTATTCAAATCAATCCAATGACAGACCTCATGAGAGGAGACTAGAGAAACACAAAAACAACAATAACAGACGAGATAAAGACAATATCAAGTTTGAATGCTTTAGATGTGGTAAAATTGGTCACATTGCCATTAACTGTAGGGTCAACCTGAAAACAAAACATAATAAGGACAATTTGTACAAAACATGGGGTGATTCAAGCGATTCAGGTGATGATGAGCCTGAATCATCTAACACATTTGACCCATGTATGTCATTTTTTTCAAAGATAGTATATTCTGATGATAATACTGATGAGAGTCTTCCCAGTAATGCTTTGACTGTGCCTGATAATGTTTTACCTTCTTTGTGCCATGAGAATGCTAATAATGGTTATAATGATAATAGTATCTCTACTGTCGTGTGTGTGAGTCAAAGGGGTCGTATGAATGACGAACTGAATATGTGTGTGAGTTTAAAAAATGAATCGATAGGGGACAAATCACCCACCACACTTAGTGAGTCTGCTAATGATGACCTTCCAGACATCCACACACAGTACACTAAAATGCTTAGGAAGAGCACTAGATTAGAAAGAACCATTAAAGATTTGACTGAAAAGATAGAATCTCTTAGTCTTGTGGTTAAACAAAATGCTGAAGACTACACTAATCAATGTATAACCCATAAAACTCAAACTAAGTCTTTTTCTGATAAAATCAAGAATCTTTATGAATAAAATGAAATTCTGGAAAAGAAATACAAGGCCATATTGATAGAATTGGAACAATCAAAAGAAAAGGCTTCAACAGTCTTCAAAATTTTTGAAAAATTGGAAAACAACTCCAATTGTTTTGAAGATTGTGTTGCAGAAAGTAAAACCAATTTTGAGGACAAAAGTTGCATAGGATTTTTTCCCAACACTAACACACAAAATAAAAAACTTGAAACTGTGAAGTTTGTGTTCGATGGTAAAAGACCTGTGAAAACTTGTCCAGATTTTCATGCTATAAAAACTAATTTTGATAAAAAAATAGAAAGGGATAGACATTGGTGAGTCAAGTGATTCTAAGGCAAATGTTGAATCTAAGACTAAATACGTCTTCCCCCCATACGGTAAGGAAAGTCCTCGTTTCAATATGTCTCAAAGAAACCTAAGAATGAAACCCCGCACTTCGACAAACCCATCTTTAAAGATCTTAGAGATTATAAGAAACCTTTGAGCCACCTTTACTACTCTTATTGTGATGTCTATGGACATTCACTTGAAGCTTGTTTTCAAAAGTACCCATACCAATACTTTTCTTACACCCCTGTGTATAGAAAAATGAACTATTCGAGGCAAAACAGAAATTACTACGTCCTTCCAGACAGTCGGATAAGAACTCTAACTATCGAAATAGGAATAAACGATATAATACTGAAAGAAAGATTCATAGGAAATGTCCTAGACTCATGACTAAACCAAATGGTCAACAATCTTCCAAAAATCAGTTTAAAGCGCAATAATCTTTTAACAAAAAATCCGATGCTCGCAAATTTTATCGTGTGCGAGCTAATAAGCACAAACTTTTTAAAACTTGAGTAATTTGGGTTAGGAGAGATGATCTAATACCCCAAATGAAGTGCAGTGTGGTGATTAGTGCTTTAAAAGATGAACACACTTTATCTGGATGGTATTTAGACTCGGGTTATTCTAAACATATGACCGGGGACGAGATTAAACTAACCAACAAAAATGACAACTTAGGAGGAAAAGTTTTGTGTGGAGATGGAGTATCGGCCCAGATCATATGTAAAGGGACACTCCAAGAAAAGGGATTACCTACTCTTGAGAAGGTTCCTTTAGTAAAGGGTCTTAAAGCAAATTTACTGAGTATATCACAATTTTGTGACTCAAATCATACTATCACATTCTCAAAAACCAGTTGTAAAATTTTAAATGAGAATGGAGACTGTTTTATTATAGGACTCAGAATACCTGATAATTATTATACAGTAAACATAGGAACTGAGATCTGCAATATAGTGAGGATGGAAGCTAATGAAATCTGGCATAATAGGTTAGGTAACATAAATTACGATAGCCTTGGTATGTTAAGCTCACAGGGAATTATTAGAGGTCATCCAGAGATCAAACCCATTTCCAATATAGTATGTGGACCCTGCAAGAAGGAAAGATAATTAAAGCTCCTCATAAGAAAGTTAAACAGTTATATCCACCAAACCTCTAGAACTCATCCATATGGACCTAATGGGTCCTTCTCGTACTGTTAGTCTTTGTGGTAATATTTACATCTTGGTTATGGTTGGCGATTTTACTCGATCTACCTGGGTTGCCTTTCTTAAAAAATCAGAAATTTTTCGGAAGTTTTTAAAGATTTTATTAGAAATTGAAAATGAAAAGGACTCCCAAGTAAATAGAATTTGTAGTGATATACGAGGTGAGTTTATAGATTTAAGAGTTATCTAATATTGTGACTACAATGGTTACAAACATGAATTTAGTTCCCCTAAAAAACATGATAGCTGAGCATAAAAAACAAACTATTTAGGAGATGGCTTGTGTTATGATCCACGCAAAGGATTTACCTAAATATTTTTAGGTTGAAGTTATTCGTACAACTTGTCATATAATAAATAGAGTAAACCTTAGGAAGAATACCAAACATACACCTTACGAACTTTGGTAGGGGAAAAAACCTAGCCTAAAATATTTTAGGACCTTTGGAAGTGTATGTTACGTATGCAAGGACAGAGAACATTTGTCTAAATTCGAAACCAGAGGTGATAAAGCAATTTTCTTAGGTTATTCTCCAAATAGCAAAGCTTACCATATCTATAATCTTCGAACCAAAGCTATGATGGAGTCCATCAATGTGATAGTGAGTGACACTAATGCAAAGAGTAAACCTTAAGGGACAACTACAGTGGATGAGCCTGAAAATATTTTAAATTACGACTCTCCAGAGATAGATGATCTTTTACCAACTGAGACCCCCAAGGTCCCTAACTAGGTTTCTAAAGATCATCCGCTAGATAATGTGGTCGGTAATCCAGAAGAGCCTGTTCATACAATATCCCAATTACGTACATTTTCTCATTATCCATGCTTTGTGTCTCTTATGAAAAAATACCACTTAAGTCGTTTAATTCAAGATTAAACTATCTAAATGGCTCCGAACAGTTTGTTGAAGAAACTCCTTAATAAAAAAAAATACTAAACACAATATGTGTAAAATAGTATGAACGAGTTATTTAAGGTATAGAGTTAACTAGTTTTTGAAAACCAAAAACTTTAAAATGAATTAAACCAACACAACCTCAAGAAAGGGATGAGAATAAGAGGAAGCATGCAAGTACAATTTTAACGTGGTAAAACCCCACCCAATTGGGGAAACATCCACGGTGACCTCTACGCCACAAAAGTAAAATCCACTAAATAAGAAAACAAGTTACAAGTTATTTAACAATCAAGACACACAATTAAACATAATCTAAGTTCAATAATTGTACCAACTCCTCTGGCATTTTTTGACTTCTCCCAAGGTTCTGATGTTGTAGATGTTTTCTCAGCTTTGTAACTCCACTCCTTTTAGCTTTACGTCGACTTAAAAGTCCAAAATCTCAATACTAAAACTTTTCAGCGTAGTAGTATGAAAGTGTATGTGGTGATGTGCTCTAAATCACATGCATGCAACTCGCACACGCTTAATACAAACAGTATGAGAATCAAATTACAAATAGATCACTAAAATGCAAAGGAATTTCCAAAATCAATTTAATCAAAATTTATCAGACTTTAGATTTTTTAAATACCGGCAGATCAAGAGGGAATCTTGATATATACACGAGCCAAGATCCTATGCACTTTCTTTATTTGAAAATATGTACACTTATTTCATAAAATGTGAAATATATGAAAGTGTAAATCCCCAATCAAGATCTCAACTAGATATAAATCTGAATATTTGAGTAAACTGAAATAAAAAAAAATTTGTTGGTTTAGGGTTTGAAAATAACATGTCAGTTTGAAAATAACCAACCAAAATAAGATTTCTCGAAAGAAGAAATCAAAACTAAGAACTATCTATGAGATATGTATCACAAAGAAGAAATCTCAAGGTTCTATGAAAAGAAACTAAGATTAAATTAACGTGATTAAATTGGAAAAGAGATAAAGGACTAAAGAGGATAATCTTCACAAATCTCGAACTGATTTACTTTCAGAAAAGGTTTTCTGGTGAGATTTGAACTGTGTTAGGTTTAGGGTTTTTATTCTCTCTCTCTCTCTCTCTCCTTCTCTCTATCTTTTCTTATTTTCTCTCAGGTTTGGACGACGGCTAAAAGTATCAAATGGCTAAGACTTGGTGCATTTTTATAGTGAGTGAGGAAAGATCGAGAATCTAAGAGACAATCCTACGACTGGGATTAAATTTGACCATTTGACTATCAATCTAATAGTTTATATGAAGCGATGGAAATAGACAACATTGATTGGTCAAGATGGGTTCTCTTGGATTGAAACTAAACACATGCAGAACGTTGATAACTTTGATCCATGTATTCTCAAGGAAACACAAGTCTGTGAGAGGGAAGAAACATAAAATCCACCAATAATATACCAGCATGTGTAGGAACAATACAGGCTGCAAAACTCGTACCAAATTAATTAAATTTTGACCCCCAAAGTTTCTAGCGCTTTCAAGTTCTACCCAAGCTAACTTTAAGCCAAAAATAGAAATAGCACAACAACCCCTAAGGTTTATATACAATCAAAATTAATTCAAAAAATTATTTTAAAAAATCTTAGAAATTATTTAACACATCCCAAAAATAGTAGAAAATTATTTTAAAGGGTTTTAACTCGCACACAACCATATAGATAATGAGACAATGTATGAATGTAGTCCTAGTGTGTGGTGTTGGTGTTATACCTTTCAAAACTTGTAGAGGAATCAAGTGTAGAGTCTGAGGTTCTTTGGTAAACAAGGATTGGACTCAAATTTTGTCACTATTTCCAAATTAGATGAGCACCTATATTATGTAGAGTTAAATAAGTCAAAGATATAGGGTGCTTCATCTTATTGAACCAAAGAATGTAAATGAAGCACTGAATGACTTATTGTGGATAAGTTCTATGCAGGAGGAACTTCTTCAATTTGTTAGTCATGATGTATGGTATCTTGTGCTCCGGCTAAAAAATAAAAGGGTTTTTGGCATACGCTGGATCTTTAAGAATAAAAAAGATGAATCTGGGATGGTCATTCGAAATAAGGCTAGATTAGTTGCCCAATACTACTCTCAAATTTAAGCAATAGATTTCGAGGAGACCTTTGCCCCGGTCACTCGCCTTAAGTTTATTCGCTTACTCTTAGCAATAGCTTATCATTTGCAATTCACTCTTTATCAAATGAATGTAAAGCTTGTCTTCTTTAATGGTACCCTAACTGAAGAGACTTATGTAGAACAACCTAAAGTGTTCATTTATCCACATTATCCTAAACACGTCTATCATACCAAGAAAGCCTTGTATGATCTAAAATAAGATCCCAGGGCTTGGTATGAACGTTTGTCCATCTTTTTTATGGAAAAATAATTTCGATGTGGCGGGAATGATCAAACGCTATTTGTAAAACATTTTGAAAAAAAATTTATCATCACCCAAGTGTACATAGACAATATAATTTTTGGATTTACCTCTCCATCTGAAGTTAAAATCTTTTCTGATATTATGCATAAGGAGTTCCAAATGTCCTTAATGGGGGAGCTTCAATTCTTTTTAGGACTTCAAATCAAACACAATTTAGAAGGTTTATTCATATCGTAAACTACATAAACTTTAGGGATAGTTAAAAAGTTTGGTCCAGAAAATGCCAAAGATTCTAGGACACCCACAAGTACTTCAGTAAAATTATCTAAAGATGAACATGGGAAAGCCATCGATCCTACACTGTATTGTAGCATAATAGGAAGTCTACTATACCTAACTATCTCTCGACCTGACATAATGTATGTTTTCTGTGTGTGTTCCTGATATCAAAATGCCCCTAAAGAGAGTCACTTATTATGCGATAAAAGAATCATAAAATACATTAAAGGAACTCTTAACTTAAGACTTTGGTACACCAAGGATACATCCAGTACCATAATTAGATATAACAACGCTAATTGGGTTGAGTGTTCCAATGATAGTAAAAGTACGTCAGGAGAGTGTTATTATGTTGGTAATAACTTGGTAGGATGGAATAGTAAGAAACAAAATTGCACTCCTTTGTCCACAACTGAATCTGAATATATCACCGCAGGTAGTTGTTGTGCTCAACTATTGTGGATAAAATAGATGTTAAGAGACTATGGCATTCATGAAAATCAATTACATCTCTATTGTGATAATCAGGGTGCGATAAAAATTTCCAAAAATCCTGTCCAAAACTCGCGTACAAAACACAATAAAATCAGACATTGTTTTATACGCGAACTCATAGAGTCTAAGGAATTGGAAACTAATTACTTACCCGCCGAACTTTAATTAGAAGATTTATTTACTAAACCGTTGGATAACATTCGGTTTGAGTCATTACGCAAATCCATAGGTATGGTTATGGCAGAATAAATCATCATCACCTAATTTTATTTTTTCTAGTTACTTACACGTTAATAATTAATCTCTGAGGATATAGGGAATGGCTATTAGATAAATAAAAATGGACACCTCTTATATCTATTCAATGTAAGAGATTTATGTAATTTCGCGTTGCATAAATTTAGGTTGATATGCTGGTCTTAGATATATGTATTTGTGATTTTTCTCTTTATCCATTTGAGACAAAATGGGGGAGAAATATTTGAGTACATCTTGGACATTTATTGTACACTTCATCTAAATTGCTTGATCTTAGTTGTTTTATTTCAGGAATCGGTACCATAATGTGCATCTGGATATTTTTAGGGTATTGGTATGTGTTTAGTTGAGTAATGTATTTTTTAATTTCTAGGATATAGGGTGGATAGAATTTTTGTATAGGATTAAGGTTTTATATTATTTCGTATCCCTACGAGTCCTAAATGACTCAAAGGAGGTTTGATCTCGTATTTCCAAAGGGGGAGATTGAAGCACACTATATATATATATGCCTCAATTGAGTCTAAAACATATGAGCTTGTCTAGTTTGGAAATAGAGACAAAATTGTGTCCCTATATTCAACCATAAACCTCATGTCTCTTCATGATCTACATCAACAACAATAAGGATTGAAAAGGTAGTATAACCAACACAACTCTACACATAGAACTGCATTTATTCTACATTTTGTGTGTATGAGGTGTGTATGTTTTCACATTGGCTTAAAATCATTTTCAAATATTTTTAAAGATTTTTAGGAATTTTTTTAACATTTAAAATCTATTTTTAAACAATTAAAATTAGATTTTTAAAAATGTTTGGGCTTATTGGTAATATCTCAGAGTTCCTAAAATTAGCCATGGGTAGAATACAAAACCGACTAAAAATATTGTGGTAGAAACTGGAATTATTTAAAATCCTAAAACACGGATTTTTAACATGATCTGCACCTTACACGTGTTGCACACTGGATGGCTAAGATTGCGTTTTCTCACTCTCACATACCTGAGATCAAACCTAGAACATTGGTTTGAATTCATCAATGGCCTGCATGCGTTTTAACTCAATCCTTGTCTTACCTATTTGAGCTAATCAGAGGACGTTTAAGTGCGGTGCTTTGTGAGCCACACGATGTACAAACGTTTTCTCAAAGAAATCCTGGCCCTTGATTTTAAACCCTTTTACACATCCTTCCATCGTCTATTATAAATAGAGCCTTAGGGTCATTCCTTTACAGTCTTTAGAGAGTCTGAGAGTTGGGAAAAATAAGAGAGAGAGAGAGAGAGAGAGAGAGAGAGAGAGAGAGAGAGAGAGAGAGAGAGAATTAGAGAGAAAAAGAGAAATCCAAATGAAACTCTCTCTAATTTTCCCCATAAATTATTTTGAGAGTTTGAGGGTTTCCTGTTCGATCGTGTTCAAAACCTCTCTGGTTTTTATCTCTTGTCCAACACATCACTAAGTCCAGATATCGTTTCACTCAATTGACACTTGTAGACATGACTAACAGTGATATAGTCACGTTAGTTGTCAGGACTGATTTCTTTATATAAAAATCATCTATTTGTTGGGTTTAGTTCTCAAATGTTTTTATCAAAAAGTTACCCAACAAATCTCCTTTTCTGTTTTCAGTTTTTTTTAAAACAGACTTCAAGATTTTTCAGATTTAAAAGCGTTTATGTCTCCTAGTTTATATTTCACATTTTTTGAAATAAATTTGTAAATAAATAAGGTTGAGACATATAGGATCTTAGCTCTTTTTAATAGCAAGATTGTTTTCTGATCTGACCTTCATAAGAAGTCTATTTTTCAATAAAAATTTATTCAGCCACTTGCATGTCATATTTAGAACAAATATGTATATTGTTAGGTATATTGTCTCTATAAGTGTGAGTGAGTTTCATGAATGTGTCAGGCACATCACCTAACTACACTTTCGCACAACAACGCTAAAGTTGTGCTGGTAAAGTGATTCTGACCAAAAGAGTCGACGTAAAGAAGGAGCAAAGGATTCAGCTTGGAGAACGTCAAAGACAACATATCAGAGCCAGAAAGATAAGTCACAGAACAACCGGGACTGATGGTATATTTTCTTGACTTAGATTAGGTTTGATCTCTGTGGATAATACGTTGCTTTCTTGTAATCTAAAACTCATTCTAGTGGAATTATTATTTCACTCCGTAAAGGGAATCGTGGATGTTTCCCCACTTTGATTGGGGTTTTACCACATTAAAAAATACCTTCTTGTGTGAATGTTTTTTATGCTTTCTTTACTCTTACTATAACTACTATATGTGTTTAAAGTTCATTTAAACATTTAAGATCCTTAGTAACTAAAATTTCTTGTTCAAAAACATTTTCAAACACATCTTGTGTTTTCATCATTGTTCTTAAAAGATTTATTTAAGAAAATAATTCAGACCCTTCTTATCTGATTTAGCTTTTGACTAAACGAACTAGTAATGGATTTTTAAAGCCCCCTTGGTATTCTCAACATCTTCCAAAGCAGTACTAAGCATCTTGTTGGTAAAATACAGGCCCTGAAAAAGCTTAGAAGATAGCGCCCCAACCACAGCTTCCTTCAGCTCGGCCGAACGACAAGCGGTTTGATCCTTATCTCAAGGTACTCAAAACTAAACCCCTCAAACTCATTTGAGGCCATATATTTGTCCACAACTTGTGCCCTTGCCTTGCCTAAATCCGCCCTAACAACAACATTAATCTCAGCATGCTTGTTATCGGCTATTCTCTGCAAAGTCCTATCGTGCTCAGCCTCCAAACTGTCCAAGTTTCAGTTCGCTAGTTTCTCTATCGATACGACCTTTTCAAGATCGTCCCTCAGGCTCTGCTCCACCTTTTCGATATCCCTTCCCTTCTGAATCAAATGAAGTATCTTCTCAACCCAGTCGCCGAGAAAATAGAAAGAAAGCAGACCCTGTAAAAATATGGTATAGAACCTGCTTAGTACGAGACAACACTTAGAATAAATAAAAATGAGAAAAGTTAAGACAAATATCTGGACAGCCTTGTGTAATCCAAACTCAGTCAAAAGAGACGGGTTTACCTATTGAAGGAACCGCTTATTCGTCTCGGATATTATTAATTTGACACAATTTAGGGCCTTCTTAGAACCCCCATGACACTCTTGTCGCTCAACTTCAACTGGGAGATACGAGAAGCGATGACGTCTTCAGAATGAATGGTTATTTCCCTATCAAGTGCTTGGGTTAGCCGTTTTGTATTACGAGCGGCAGTAGTATCCTCCACGCATACTATCCTCTTTTGGCATCCTCGGCCTGACAGGTGCTGCCATCAGTGGACTTCTTAGATTGGCCACTTGGGGTAATTACCGAACTTGTTGACGATGTTATGGAGGTTGGGGTCCACCATTTTCCAAATTGCCTCTGGGGTGTTGACAGGGCAATCTGCAAAAAGCCAATGGTATTATTAGAAATAGTAAAACCAACTCTACTGATTTGAGACAAGGCTACAGTTGAAAAAGAAAATGCAACTTATAAATTTCAGTGAGGGGACCAACGTCTGTGACACCCTGCCTAATTAACCCCGGGTGATCAGTCTTAAATTAAATTAGAATAGGTTTCTCAGTTGGTTCATTCTTAGCATCACTTTCGCCTTTTTAATTACTAACCTCCTAAGTGAGAAAATTAGACTGGTGACAATTTTTATCTTTCATTAACTTAAATTAAATACTCCTGCGGAAACAAAATAATAGGACAATCACAAATAACTGAATTCAACCGTGCACAATTAATTAACTGATCGAATAAACCACGGTTCAAAATCCAACAGAAGTAAAGGCAAGCAAATAAATCTCAACAAGTCTGACATAAGTACTAAATAAAACAGTGGGCAACATCCTCGAATGACTGATAGGAAAATTTCTACACTAGGAATGAAAGGAATGAGGTTCCTATCAAACTCCTGCAACCTCCACATATGCTGCAACAATGGGTTCCTGGAATGAGTCAAGCTTGGCATCCCTGTGGCTGGACACCTAAAAGGTTTTTAAAAGTTTTTATAGCAAGGGTTAGTACGCAAAATATTTGGAAAAGATTTAGCAAATGATTAACTTGCAGTATAAGTAAATATGCATGCTCTCCATATTTTAGTTAGTGTCACACTCCCTTGAGGACATCCTCACCCCTCCTCTAATATGCACTACTACCGCCTTAATTAATTTACCTAGTTATTTATCTCATGACTAGATAATTTATATAACCCCTTGCAGCCACCCTACTCTAACCGAGTGTGCCAATATTTTGATTTCTAAGTTATTACCAACATTAACTTAATTAATCACTTACCTTTTTAAATTCATATAACTTTCACACCCATTATATGTAATACAAATCACGGCCGATATTAATTGTACCCGTATATAATTATTTACCTCATTATATACATATAGTCATATTACAACATTCAAAAACATGCTGAAATAATAATTAATAATAACATCCTCCCGAGTAATAACTCATCGGATGTAAGTTCTCTAAAGTGCTATCCCACTAGGTATATTCACATAACCTAGTTACCCCAAGTCAGAATCGCTCGATAACTTGGTTAATACATACAGGTTGGAGGCGGTCATATTCCTTCCCTGAAAGTGAGAGGCCCCTCACCCATATAATGGACGCTATGACCTGGGATTATACTCGCCCTACTCCTCAATCTAGGGGATTCATCTACTACATGCAACCTCCCCCTATTGCACTAGAGTATATAATAATAATATCTAACTACTAATATTAATGCACACACCATATATATATACTATCGCACACCATATATATACATATGTAAATAAAAATAAACTATCCCGGCTATACCGTGTACTAAGTTCGTAACACTAGCCTATTCAGATTATTATGAGTTTATGTTCCAACTCTAATGATTAATTAATTCCCACATTAATTAATTAAATTACTTTTGCTGTCGCTCGAACAATATATTCGGACTTACTCTCGTGGCCCGAAATAAAACAATACCTGAGTCTAAATTCCCAACTCCAAATAATTTAGCCTTCACTGTAAATAAAATTACTCCTGGTATCGCTCAACCAATAACCCCGGACTTTCCCACTTAATCCGTATTTAATTATTATTAAATATTACTCCCAAAATTTAACCATAGTGTGTCACACATAAATTTCCTCCAAATCCCAATTAATTTTAATCATGGTGTGACACACATAATTTCCTTTAAATCCTAATTAATTTTACTCATAATTAATTAGCTTGAAAATCCTATATTTATTTCTCATTAAATAAGGCATGGAAGAAATTTAAGTTCAATTTCCCTTGTATACATAAACTGGCCGAACTGCCAGAAATTTTCGATCTTCGATCGATCGATCGATCGAACAGGTCATCGTCTTCTTCCCGCTTCTGTTTCAGCCATGGATGAAAAGATGCAAACCCTAACTTCTTCTACAGCAAAACCCAAGTCCTCCCATCAACAATACATAAAAAAATCCTCATAAGGGACCCCCATAAAGTCCACAAACACCATTTAATCTACGTTCTCTACCGTTTTCATAAATTGGGGGGAAAATCTGATTTAGTCTTTAACCCATTTAAACAGAAAATTCTTATCTCAAATTCGTTTCTAATTCATCGGGGTTACACATCATACCAAATATATATGCTAATCTCAAATTATACATGAATTTATACACAATTTAGAAATCAGAATAATGTTTTATAAAAACCCCATGTTTATACCCTTTAAATCCCGAAACGAATTTCTTTGATTTCTCACATCACATGAATATGAATTGAAATACAATTTAAATGCTAAAGCAAGTTAACCACTTGCCTTATGATTCGTAGGGTCTGATTTGGAGTTGTGAATTCCCAAGGTTGAAGATGAACTCCTTTGTTTTGGCTATTTCCTTTGTCCCCCAAATTTGCCTTTAACTGTTTCTTAGGGTTTTATAACCCACTAAGCATATTCTAAACTCAATTCAGTCGTTCTCCTTTTTCTTATAATTGTTTAATTAGGCTAAGTCACTTTTTTGCCTTATGGGTCAAGCCCAAGTGACCCAAATGCCCCCGTATGGGCCCGGCTATGCCTAAAAATGTCTCGTGACTCGTTTACTACCCCCGGGTACACTTTTCTAACTATCTCGGCCCGTCCGGACTCAACCGTACACTCAGAATTGGCATTCGAATTAATTTATAAAAATCCTTATCTCACACCAAAATTAGTCTATACTGACTTCCGGCTGAGATAAGTACATACCCCGTCATTAATACCCGAAATGACGTAAATAAATTATTACTATTCACTTAGTAAGTAAATTTACCTAAATAATAACCATTCACTCCCCGATTAATATTTAAATATATTTTTCCATACTTAATTCAATTAAAATTACGACACAACAGTAGTTTTAAATTCTCGAATTAATTAAATATTAAATGCACAAAAATACGGGGTGTTACATACTTCTCCCCTTACAAAGGAATTTCGTCCCCGAAATTAGGTCGTATCTGTAGTGAAAAGCTCTAAAAATTGTTCCCGCATATCCTCCTCCCGCTCACAGGTAGACTCGTCAACGTTGTGATGACCCCACTGTACTCTAACTAGTGGGACAACCTTGGATCGTAATTTTCGCTCACTATGGTCCAGAATAACCACCGGTCTCTCCTTATATGAGATGTCTGGTTGTAAATCAATTTCCTTGAGTGCAATGTGCCAGAAGGCCCTCTCGCTCCTTCGATATTTCTTCAGCGATGCCACATGGAACAGATCGTGTATCCGCTGAAGATGCTCTGACAATACCAATCTATACGCTACCGGTCCCACCCTCTCAATAATAGGGGAAGGTCCCACGTACCTCGGTGCTAACTTACCTTTCTTGTCTAACCTCATCACCCCTTTTATAGGGGATACCCGGACTAATACCTGATCCCCAACCTCTAACTCCACATGTCTCCGTGAGGCATCAGCATAACTCTTATGCCTATCCTGAGCTATTCGAATTCGCCCTCAGATTAACTCTATCTTGGCAGATGTCTCCTGTACAATCTCCATCCCCAATGGCTTGTTGTCCCCCACCTCTAACCAACAAGTGGGTGAACGGCAAGGTCTCTCTTACAGCGCCTCAAATGGTGCCATGCCAATCATGAATTGGTAAGAGTTATTATACGCGAACTCTACCAAAGGGAGATATTCCTCCCAACCTCCCCTAAAGTTTAATATGCACATTCTGAGAATATCTTCCAGCATCTGATTGACTCTCTCAGTCTGCCCGTCGGTATGTGGGTGATAGGCTATGCTCAAACGTAACTCCGTGCCCATGGCCTCCTGAAAGCTCTGCCAAAAGTGGACCACGAAGATTTTGTCTCTGTTAAACACAATGTTTATCTGTACCCCATGCAGCTTAACAATCTCCGCTATGAATAGATGTGCATAACGCATCGTCTCAAAGTCTATGCGAACTAGCAGGAAGTGGGCCACCTTGGTTAATCGATCCACAATGACCCATATGGAATCGTGACCCCTCTGTGATGCAGGTAATCCTGTAATGAAGTCCATTGAGATGCTTTCTCACTTCCACACGGGAATCTCTAGCGACTGTAGCATCCCTGATGGTCTCTGATGGTCAACTTTCACAAGCTGACACGTAGCGCATTTCGAAACAAACTCTGCTATGTCCCATTTCATTCCTGCCCACCAATACTGCCTCCTCATGTCCTGGTACATTTTATCCCCATCGGGATGTACCATAAATCTCGAACCATGGGCCTCTGTCATAACAACGTGCCTCAACTCCTCATTATTCGGCACAATTAACCTCCCATTAAGGTGTAGGCCTCCTTCTAAGCTGATAGAGTAACCCTCTGCTCCCTCGGCTAACAACTGGCTTACCCTATCCCGGCAGATCCGATCCTCCGCCTCATCCCTTACAACCCGTATAATGTTCTCAGGTGTGATGGATAATGCTGACATGCAGGCCCTAGCTACATCATCCTCATATCGAAGCTCTCTTCACTTCTCTTTCCAAACTTCTGATATTTCCCCAGTCGATCTCCGGCTTAATGCATCTGCTACCACATTAGCCTTACCAGGATGATACTGAATATCAAATTGCTAGTCTTTCACAAATTCTAGCCACCTCCTCTACCTCATATTCAGATCCTTCTGTTTGAAGAGATACTGAAGTGACTTATGATTCGTGAATAAAGTGAACTGCTCTCCTAAAAGATAATGTTTCCATATCCTCAAAGCAAAAATGACCGTTGCTAGCTCCAGGTCGTGCATGGGGTAATTCTTCTCGTGGGGCTTTAGCTTTCTGAATGTATACACTATAGCCCTTTCCTCCTGCTGAAGCATTCCCCCAAGTCCTTGTAAGGATGTGTCAGTGTAAACTCGATACTCTAGTCCCCCCATCGGTAATGCAAGTACGGGTGCAGATGTTAACTTTTCCTTTAGCTCGTCGAAAGCTAATTGACAATGATCACTCCAAGTGAAAGGTACCCCTTTTCGAGTCAGATTCGTCAAAGTGCCTGCAATCTTTGAGAATCCTTTAATGAACCTCCTGTAATAATCGACCAATCCCAAAAAACTGCATACCTCGGTCGGTGTCGTGGGTTGTCCCCACTCCCTCACCGTCGACACCTTACTCGGATCCATCGCAATACCCCAGTCTGACACCACGTGGCCAAGAAACTATACCTCTCGCAGCCAAAATCCACACCTCTCAAATTTGGCAAAGAGTTGGTGATCCCGCAGTGTCTATAGAACCATACGCAGATGCTCTGTGTGCTCCTCCTCGGTGCGCGAGTAGATCAGGATGTCATCAATGAACACGATGACAAATTGATCGAGATACCCCCTGAAAACCCTATTCATGAGGTCCATGAACACTGCTAGTGCATTGGTGACCCCGAATTGTAGCACCCTGAACTCATAAGATCCATACCGCGATAGGAAAGCGGTCTTAGGAACATCCGCCTCTCGGATACGCAGTTGATGATACCCTGACCTCAAGTCGACCTTGGAGAAGTAAGACGCCCCTCTCAATTGGTCAAATAGATGATCAATCCTAGGTAACGGATACTTATTCCATATCATCACCTTGTTCAGCTCCCTATAGTCCACGCATAATCGAAGTGAACTATCCCACTTCTTTACAAATAACATCGGTGCACCCCATGGTGATGTACTTCATCGAATGAAACCATGACCCAAAAGCTACTGAATCTCTTCTCTTAACTCAGGCATCTATGAAGGGGCCATACGATATGGGGATTGAGCAATCGGCCTCATTTTCGGTGCTAAATCGATTACAAATTCGATTTCCCTGTTGGGTGGTAACTCTGGTATTTCCTAGAACACATCCTCAAAGTCCCTCACTACTGGGATTGAGTCCAATGAAACCACCACCTCCTATGAGGTTTCCTCCTTGATGTAATACTAGTGGGTGTACGACCCTCCCTCAGGTAAGAGCATCGCTATTGAGAACATCTCCTATCCCTAAATGGAGAACACAATTGTCCTCTCATAAAAATACACAGTCGCCTGATAACGTGCCAACCAATCCATGCCTAGGATGGCATCATACCCCTCCATATCTAACACTAAGAGGTCTGCTGCTAAACTAAGCCTCCCAATCAAAATGTCCACTTCCTGACAAATTGAGTGAATCAAAGCCCCGCTGCCTACTGGTGACTCTACACACATACGGAGACTACTCACGATCTCTAGTAAACCGGCCCGTTTAGCAAAATTATATTTAATGAATGAATGCAATGCTCCCATGTCAAAAAGTACACTACCCTCATGACCATGAATGAGAAACATACCCTCAACTACTGGCGGTGCCTGTTGTGCTAGAGGATTGGGAATATCCCGGACGTTATATACACGTCTGTAGTGCATTTTCCCCTGTTGCTGTGGGGCGGGTGGAGCTGGTGCTGCTGGCGGCATCTGCCCCTATTGGGCACCCTGTTAATGACCTCTTCCCCTCTGCGGGCACTCCCTCTTGAAGTGTCCTGGCTGGCCATAGACAAAATAACATTTTTGAATGTCCCCATATCGTTGGCCTTTACGTGGCTAGCCCTGCTGGCCTCCCCCATTATTCCCTTGGTCATGACAGCCCTGAGGAACCTGTCGCTGCTGATTTGGGCCCGGATGCCCCTGCTTGAACCCCTGTCCTCCCGATCGGAACCCACCAGGCCTAAATTTCTTAGCTTGATTACCATGTTGACTGCTAGTCTTCTGCTGAGTACTACTCGTGTCACTACCAGTAACTGCCTTGCCCTGCTGGCTCGGCTCCCCTACTCTCTTGCTCCCCTTCGCATGGAAGAGATAATCCTGGCAATGTACAAGTGCGACATTAATGACATCTGTATAAGTCACTAATGTCGGATTCCCAATTAAATGATGCCTGGTCCTCTAGGCTAAGCTATCCACAAATCTCGATTTCTTTCGCTCCTCATCGCTCACCTCATTTGGCATGAAGTTTGCCAAACATGTGAACTCCTCCTCATAGTCTGCCACTGACCGGTCACCTTGTACTAACTCACTGAACTTCTTCCGTATCTCAGCCTCTACCGCTGGTGGGAAGTATTTGTGGTCGAACCGCACCCAGAATTCGGATATCGACATCAAATCCCGCTCCTCAATGGTGGTAACTGACTCCCACCACTATATGGCTGCCCCCGATAGACGAAAGGTAGTAAGCGTTTGTTTCTTCACATCAGTACACTCCAGCATGCGCAAATGGTGCTGAATATTCTTCTTCCAGTCACAAGCCTCTACTACATCGGTGCTACCCCGAAACTCAGGTGGGTGGCCCTTCTGAAATGTCTCCCTAACTCGCTGCCAAGATGGTGGCCGCACTGGAGCCTGATCTGCTGGTGCCACTGGTGGTAGTGCCTGGGGATATGGAAAATGAGCTGCCATAGCCTGCATCGCAGTCTCGACTGCCTGAGCCATTATCATTGCCACCTGAGTAGTGGAGATCAACTCGGGTGGTGGTGGTGGTGGCGGTACCTCTGGATCCTGATGAGCCTCCCTGAGCTCATCCCTAGCCTCAGCCCTCTCCGCTCTCTGCAACTTCGGTGGCATCTGAAAATAGATCGAACTGTATAAGTACACAATTTATACAAAAACTAATAGCAGAAATACGATATCACTCGAGCGAAAAATGAATCAATAGTCCTAATAATAGGGCTCTATAACAACCCAACGCTATGATGAAACGTAGTAATCCGGACAGATCCTAAGGACACTAGAACCTGATGCTCTGATACCATCTATGACACCCCGCCTAATTAAACCCGGGTGATCAGTCCTAAATTTAATCAGAACAGGTTTCTCAGTTGGTTCATTCTTAGCATCAATGTCGCCTTTTTAATTACTAACCACCTAAATGAGAAAACTAGACTGGTGCCAATTTTATCTTTCATTAACTTAAATGAAATACTCCTGCGGAAACAAAATAATATGATAATCACAAATAACTGAATTCAACCGTACACAATTAATTAACTGAACGAATAAACCATCGCTTCAAAATCCAACAGAAGTAAAGGCAAGCACATAAATCTCAACAAGTCTGACATAAAGACTGAATAAAAGAGTGAGCAATATGCTCAAATGACTGATAGGAAAATTTCTACACTAGGAATGAAAGGAATGAGTCATCTATCAAACTCCCGCAACCTCCACATATGCTGCAACAATGGGTTCCTGGAATGAGTCAAGCCTGGCGTCCCTGTGGCTGGACACCTAAAAGGTTTTTAAAAGTTTTTATAGCAAAGGTAGTACCCAAAACATTTGGAAAAGATTAGCAAATGATTAACTTGAAGTATAAGTAAATATGCATGCTCTCCATATTTTAGTTAGTGTCGCACTCCCTTGAGGACATCCTCACCCCTCCTCTAATGTGCACTACTACCGCTTTAATTAATTTACCTAGTTATTTATCTCATAACTAGATAATTTATATAACCCCTTGCAACCACCCTACTCTAACCGAGTGTGCCAAAATTTTGATTTATAAGTTATTATCAACATTAACTTAATTAATCATTTCCCTTTTTAAATTCATATAACTTTCACACCCATTATATGTAATACAATTCACGGCCAGTATTAATTGTACCCGTATATAATTATTTACCTCATCATATACGTATAGTCATATTACAACATTCACAAACATGCTGAAATAATAATTAATAATAACATCCTCCCGATTAATAACTCACCGGATGTAAGTTCTCTAAAGTGCTATCCCACTAGGTATATTCACATAAACTGGTTACCCCAAATCATAATCGCTCACTAACTTGGTTAATACATACAGGTTGGAGGCGGTCATATTCCTTCCCTGAAAGTGAGGGGCTCCTCACCCATATAATGGACGCTATGACGTGGGAATATAATCGCTCTACTCCTTAAGCTAGGAGATTCATCCACTACGCGCAACCTCCCCTATAGCACTAGAGTATAAAATAATAATATCTAACCGCTGATATTAATGCACACACTATATATATATATATACTATCGCACACCGTATATATACATATGTAAATAAAAATAAACTATCCCGGCTATACCGTGTACTAAGTCCGTAACACCAGCCTATTCAGATTATTATGAGTTTATAGTCCAACTCTAATTTTTTATTAATTCGTAAATAATTAATTAACTTACTTTTGGTGTGGCTCCAACCAATATATTCGGACTTTCTCTCGTGACCCGAAATAAAACAATACCCGAGTCTAAATTCCCGACTCCAAATAATTTGGCATTCACTCTAAATAAAATTAACGTCTTGGTATCGCTCAACCAATAACCCCGAACTTTCCCACTTAATCCGTATTTAATTATTTTGAAATATTACTTCCAAAATTTAGCCATAGTGTGTCACACATAAATTTCCTCCAGATCCCAATTAATTTTAATCATGGTGTGACACACATAATTTCCTTTAAATCCTAATTAATTTTACTCATAATTAATTAGCTTGAAAATCCTATATTTATTTCTCATTAAATAAGGCATGGAAGAAATTTAAGTTTAATTTCCCTTGTATACATAAACTGGTCGAACTGCCAGAAATTTCTGACCTTCGATCGATCGGTCCCCAACCCTCGATCGATCGATCGAACTGGTCATCGTCTTCTTCTCACTTCTTTTTCAGCTATGGACGAAAATCTCCAGACCTTAACTTCTTCTACAGCAAGACCCAAGTCCTCTCATCAACAATACATAAAAAAAATCCTCATAAGGGACCCCCATAAAGTCCACAAACACCATTTAATCTACGTTCTCTACCGTTTTCATAAATTAGGGGGAAAATCCGATTTAGTCTTTAACCCATTTAAATAGAAAATTATTTTCTCAAATTCATTTCTAATTCATCCGGATTACACATCATACCAAATATATATGCTAATCTCAGATTATACATGAATTTCTACGCAATTTAGAAATCATAATAATGGTTTACAAAACCCCCATGTTTATACCCTTTAAATCCCGAAACGAATTTCTTTGATTTCTCAAATCACATGAATATGAATCGAAATACAATTTAAATGCTACAGCAAGTTAGCCACTTGTCTTATGATTCGTAGGGTCTGATTTGGAGTTGTGAATTCCCAAGGTTGAAGATGAACTCATTTGTTTTGGCACTTTCCTTTATCCCCAAATTTGCCTTTAACTGCTTCTTAGGGTTTCCTAACCCACTAAGTATTTTCTAAACTCAATTCAGTCATTCCCCTTTTTCTTATAATTGTTTAATTAGGGTAAATCCCATTTTTTGCCTAATGGGCCAAGCCTAAGTGACCCAAATGCCCCCATGTGAGCCGGACTATGCCTAAAATGTCCCGTGACCCGTTTACTACCCCCGGGTACACTTTTTCGACTATCTCGGCCCATCCAAACTCAACCATACACTCAGAATTAGCATCCGAATTAATTTATAAAAATCCTTATCTCACACCCAAATTAGTCTATACCGACTCCCGGCTAAGATAAGTACATACCCCGTCATTAATACCCGAAATGACGTAAATAAATTATTACTCTTCACTTAGTAAGTGAATTTCCCAAAATATTAACCATTCACTCCCCGATTAATATTTAAATATGTTTTTCCATACTTAATTCAATTAAAATTATGACACACGAGTAATTTTAAATTCCCGAATTAATTAAATATTAAATGCACAAAAATACGGGGTGTTATAGCGTCTAGTCTCGCCTTAGTAAGATTGTGAGGGGTCACAAGATCCTCATACTTGGCGAGAACACCATTCTCACCTTGAACCATTGGGGTATTTATCTTCTCCAGGCCGTCTAAGCTCATGCCAGGATCAAGTTTTGCATACATTGACACTTTATCCCATTTCCGGGGGACCCTCGGCTCAGCTAAAGACGAGATGTGGATCGAAGGAAACTCCCAAGCGCCAAACACAAAAAAAGTATCTCGGCTTCTAATGATGGTTAGAAGTCTGATTTATTAGAATCGCCTTCTTGGTCGGTTTCCTAGCCACAAAGTGATTGTATCCGGGCTGAGACTTGGTACATGAAGCATGATATAATGCTTTGAACATGCTAACTGGGAGGTCAGCACTATGACATAATCTCCAAAGAACTATGAAGTCGAGAAGAGTTTTGTAGGCATTTAGGGAAAGTTGGGTTGGAGCTAAATCAAAGTGAGAGAGGACACCTCGTACTATTGGATGTATAGGTAGGCGAAAGTAGAGTTTGAACATATGTTTGTATACCACAACCTCTCCAAGACGACCATTGAAAGCTCTCTCAGACACGTCCAGAACCCTCATTGATATCTTAAAATTTATGTCGTACAAGTGCCTCCAGTATAAGAGTAACAGTAACTCTCGGCTCCGCTGAGGCTGACTCATCAGAAGAAAAGTCCACCTCATTAGACCTGATGGCTCCAGTCTCGGTCATACGAGAGTCGAGTACCCTTATGGCACATTCGTAAGAGTCGGTAGGAGCCTAGACCCTAGATGACGAAGGACTATACCCTTCGAAAGACGAGATGTCTATGACATCTTCCAGAAATGAGCCGTCACTCATGCTCGATCCACTTATAATGACTGTCGGAGGATAAGTGACAGAAGGATCATCTCATCTCTCTTCTGTAGGGGACAAGGTGGTGAAGGGTACTCTCATCTCTCGACTATGGGAGGATGGACAATAGCCAAATGGGGTGAAAATATGGGGCGTAAAGGAAAGGCCTTAGTCTAGCACCGAGCCTCAGCTTCGACCTCGTACTGGAAGATATCTTTAAAGATCCGCTCCCTAAGATTTGGAAAGTGATTAACTAGGTCATACATTCTCCTTAACATCAAGAGGACGAGACTCGACTTGGCTAAAACTGCAAAAGTACACGAACAGATTGAAAGTTTGACCATATTTGACCAAAAGATATAAGGAAGGCAAATCATTTTTGTGCTCTAGCCAAGAACAAGCTCAAGAAAAGCTTGAGGGAATTGCCAAAGAAAGTGATCGATTTTTTACCAGAGCAACCAAATGGAGGTAAAATAAAACTCACCAGCCCTCAAAACCACTCTCCACCCTCAAACTGCCTCTCTCAACCCTAGAAACCACCTTAAGCCTACTGATTTGAGGCTACTAGAGAATTCAAGAGTCGTAGAAAAAACAAAACACAAATCAAAATGGCAAAAAGCAAATGAAAAGCCAACAAAGCGGGCAACAATGGAATACATGGATGAGAAGGAGCATTGGTGGAGGTGAAATGGTCGGAAAAAAGCTTGAAATGTGAGAGAAATAAGATTTTGGGAAAAAATGGTGACAGCACGACGTATGCGCTGAGCTTAAGCAGGAAGAAGTGTAAAGAAAGAGAGAAAATGTGATTTAAATGACCAAAATCATTGCGCGCACTTCCCAAGAAACGTCATCATTAAGTGTTCAACTCCCAAAGTATACACATATTACCGCCACTTCTTGGAGGACACGCTAAGCTCATGGTCAAATGACAAGTGTCACCTACTATAACTATCCAAAAGTCTTCATTTGACATGCCAGAAACATCTCATCAACGTCAGAGCTCAAATTCTTATCCCTCAACCTCCTACTCACATTGAAGGCTAAAGGCTAGGGGTGATTGATATGTCGATATAAGACCCAATATCGGCCTTAGTCGACCTCACAAAACATGCTCATTTGAGCCATCCTAATACGCTCATCAGTCTCGTCCCATACTCGGCTGAGACCGCACCACCTTGGTGGACCTCACGCCTTGTATCGTCTGCCCATATAAAACTGACACATCGTCAGACCTTGGTTCATTCTCGTTTCATCCAAATGCAAGTCAACCAAGACTATACTTGATAGTTGTCGGCATGTAACCCAATAATACCCCAGAGGTCTCATACTCGTCCAGGCCGACACCTTATCTCTCAGGGGTATGTTAACATCTACCAGGGCGTATGGAATGGAGCACGTGTGGGATTTTGCGCGTGGTCTGTGAGACCCACGATGATGAAATCGTTATGATAATAACTCCACATATGTGGATGATATTTACCTTATCATTACTTGAACATTCTATGGGACAGGTGTCAAAGATTATGCGGACCTGTGAGAGGACATGCGTCAGACATGTTTGGGGGCGCACTACCCCCCCCCCCCCCCCAAGCACTATATATACCCTTTACCTTCTTCATGAGAAGGGATCATAATATACAAACCCTGGCTAAACTATGTCCATTTGTATACAGAAGAGAGAGAAATCTTGAGTGCTATAAACCAGGCCATTAGGGCCCTATTTTGATAGTGTACTTACACTCACCTCCACAGTGGAGTTGACCTGATTGGCTGAACCACTTACATCATTGTGTTCATCCTCTTATCCTCATATCTTCTCTTTATTTACTGTGATGTTACTCCATTGTTGGTCTGATATTGAGTTTATACTTCACCTTGATTTGGTGGTGGTGTTGCAAGCATCATCATAGTTCTCCAAATACACGATGATGTAATTACTTAGCAGCTCATGAACATTGTTTCAACTTGAGAAAAATTCGACAGCATATACCCATAGTTCTCCAAGTACATGACATAGATTCGCAAGTCAATTAAAATAACACTTAACACTGCATCATCTAGTATGTACCCCGAGAACATTAAGAGATGATAACAAAACTTCCCCCGAAAGTAACAAGTTTAAGCCACTAAGGATATTATTATACAGAAACCATGTTGTCCCAAACTGTCCAAACATGACAATTCAAGAGATCAGGTGTAATGACTCTCGAATGGGTTTAAGGGATATTGAATGCGTACGCATAAGAACTAGAAGGCTAGTATCTATGTGCACTATATGTAATTCAATGTAGTTATAAATTACCATGGTAAGTATGTTTCATTTATTCAGTAGTAATATTTATAATGATGATTTATACATAGTTATTAACGTATTTCGCATTATTAATTGTTTAACATCAATCTTTTAAAATTTATAGTATGGTCTAAGGGCTAACCAACTCAACAACCATCTAAATGTTCAAATCCACCAGTCAACAATAATTCAATAATCCCAAACAATTCAACAATTCAATAATTCAATAATCTCTATGTATATATCTATACACACACAGAGAGAAAGAGAGAGAGAGATGTGTATATATAGGGAGAGAGATGTACCAAAATGTGTGTGTAGCGAGAGAGAGAGAGAGAGAGATATGGTCGTCGAAATATGTGAGGAATAGGAAAGGGGATCGATGCTGCTGCAATTTGAGAGAGAAACCAATATCAAATACCAAATACCAATTTCAATTTCAATTTAAAATACCAATTTCAATTTCAATTTATAATACCAATTTCAATTTCAATTTCAATTTATAATACCAATTGCAATTTTAGCTTCGATTTATACACACATTAACCCCCACACACACACTGAAACATACACACACACTAACACATGTACACATGTACGTACACACACGGTCACACACATTAACAGACACACACTAAAACACCCACAAATACACACACTAAAAACCGTACAACGAGAGAAAAAACATACCAGTGAGAGAGGGAGGCAGAGAGAGGGAGAATTGCAGTAACATAGAGGAGAGAGAGATAATAGCATAAATAGCGAGTAAAGAGAGAGAAAAGTGAGGGAAAATAAAATGGGAGGGAAAGGAAATTGATAAGCGGCTAGAGTTTTATTTTTTTTATGTTATCACGGTTAAGGACCGTGACAAAAAATGCGCGTCTTTTTCTCATGTTTTTTTACTGTGACAACCTTAGCCGGGTGAAGGGTGCCATTTTGGCATTTTTGGTGTAGTGCGAGGATGCCGACACGAAGAAACTCATTGTCCGTCATTTTTTGGATGTTAAAACTGTGGATGTTAAAACTGTGATATCCCATGTTCAATAACTTCAAGTTATTGTTCATGATATTCATGCTGAGGGTATGTCTCTTAGTGAATCATTTCAAGTGGCGAAAATTATTGAAAAAATTTCCACCTTCTTGGAAATAATTCAAAAATTACATAAAACATAAATGTAAATAGATGAAACTTAATGAATTAATTGTTCGTTTGAGAATACAAGAAAAACCGCAAATCTGAGAAAATAAGTGGAGGAAATAAATCCTTCGAGTCTAAGGCTAATATAGTGGGAGGTAGATAAAGAACTAACAAAAAGAGAAAGCACAATGGAGAAGGTCAAAATGACGAATCTAAAGGTGCTAAGAAGTTCAAAGGCAAATGTTACAACTATGGTAAACCCGATCATCTCTGTAGGGACTACGGAAAGATAAAGAATGGCAAGAAATAAATACTCAAGAAAATGTGACGAAAGCAGATGAGCTCTTAAATGATTTCAATAACATCAACCTCTGTGGTTTTCGAATGCAACTTCATTGGCAACAACAAATATTGGTGGGTTGAAACTGGTGCTATGCGCCATATATGTGCCTACAAATGTATGTTCTCCTCTTATAACTTAGTTGAAAATGATAAACAACTGTACCTGGGAAACACTTTGGCTTAAAAGGTTGAAGGACGTGAAAAGGTGGTGATGAAAATGATAAGCGACAAAGAACTCACTCTTAATGGTGTGCTTCATCTGCGTGATATTCGCAAGAATTTAGTTTGCAGATCTCTGCTAAGCAAAAATGGTTTAAGTTAGTATTTATTTAGAACAAGTTTATCCTTAATAGAAATGACATGCATGTAGGCAAGAGCTATATTAGTGATGGGCTCTTCAAAATGAATGTAATGACTGTGGAACTAAATAATAATAAGAAATATGTTTCTTCTTACTTGCTGGAGTCCTTTAATATTTGGCATGAAAGATTAAGACATGTTAATTATGATTCATTGCGCAGATTAATTTCTTTAAATTTTTTTGCCTAAATGTGAATGGGATCCTAATCATAAATGTGAAGTATGTGTAGAATCAAAAATGACAAGAACACCCTTTCGTTCAGTCGAAAGAGGTACCAAACCTTTGGATTTAATTCACACCGATATATGTGATTTCAAATTTGTATAAACTAAAGGTGGTAAAAAGTATTTCATTACTTTCATTGATGATTTCACTCGATATTGTTATATATATATATATATTATTCGAAGCAAAGATGAGGCAATTGAAGTGCTTAAACTCTACAAGACTGAAGTTGAGAATTAACTTAGCAAAAAGATTAAGGCAATAAGAAGGGATATAGGTGGTGAATATGAATCCCCTTTTGAAATTTTTTGTTTGGAACATAGAATCATTCACCAAACTATCGCTCCTTATTCACCTCAATCTAATGGTATTGATGAACGTAAAAGCCGAACATTAAAAGGAATGATGAATGCTATATTGGAAAGTTGTGGGCTACCACAGAACATGTGGGGGGAAGCGTTGTTTTTCGCCAATTATGTTTTCAACAAAATGCCTCATAAGAAAACCCACAATATATCTTATGAACTATGGAAAGGTCATGGACCTAACTATAAATACTTAAAAGTGTGGAGGTAAATAAACCAAAAAAGGTTAAGATAGTACCAAAAACCATTGATTGCATATTCATTAGTTATGCCAACAATAGTAGTGTATATCAGTTTCTTATCAATAAATTTGATATTCCCTACGTGCATGTTAATATGATTATTGAATCTTGGGATGCTACATTTTTTTTAAAATGTTTTTCCTTGGAACAGGCAAAGTGAATCGAATTCACATAAAAGAACTCATGATGCAACAACTATCAATAAAGAGATTATAAATAATAATGCTATAAATAAGAATGAACCTATATGTGGTAAAAGGTCAAGGACGTTAACGTCATTTGGTCCAGATTTTCTCACATATTTATTAGAAAATGAGCCATGAACGTTTAAGGAAGTAATGTCCTCTCCCGAGGCTTGTTATGGGAATGAAGTTGTTCATAGTGAAATTCAATCCATACTGCAAAACTACACATGGGAACTGGTGGATCTTCCACCCAATAACAAGCCCTTATACTGTAACTGGATCTTCAAACGGAAGGTGAAAGTAGATGGTTCAATTGAAATTTTGTAAGCAAGTCTTGTAGCAAAAGGTTACAAGCAAAGAGAAGGACTAGATTACTTCGATACTTATTCACTAGTTATAATAGTTACAACCATACGAATGTTAATAGATATAACATCATTAAATGGACTCGAAATACATTAAATGGATGTAAAAACAACATTCTTAAATGGTGAAGTAGACGAAGAGATACATATGGAACAATTTAAAAAGATTATTTCTTCTAGACAAGATAAAAAGGTCTGTCAATTGGTCAAATCTCTTTATGGGTTCAATTAAGCTCCCAAGCAATGACATGCTAAGTTTGACAATATCATGATGTCAAATGGATTCAAGATCAATGAGTGTGACAAATGTATATATGTTAAGAGCAATCAAAATGGGTACGTTATCGTGTGTATATACGTTGATGATATGCTTATAATTGGTAGTGATAATAACATAATTAAAGCTACCAAAAGAATGTTAACTAATAAGTTCGATATGAAGGACATGGGTGTTACTGATGTAATTTTAGGAATTAAAATTTCTAAAACAGCTGATAGTTTAATATTATCTAAAACACATTACATTGAGAAAATACTTGATAAATTCAAGAAGTATAATATTATACCAACTAAAACACCAGTTGATGATAACATATACCTCACCACAAACAATGGTGAAAGGATATTATAATTAAAGTACTCTTATGTAATAGGAAGTCTCATGTATGTCACGAACTCCACCAAATCGGATATAACGTAATCTGTAAGTAGACTAAGTCATTATACGAGTAATCCAAGTAGTGATCATTGGAAAGCCATTATTAGGGTTTTAGGGTATTTAAAACATACCAAAAACTTCGGACTCCACTAAACCGAATATATAACTATACTTGAAGGGTACCCTGATGTTAATTGGATATCTGATTCGAAGGACTCTAAGTTTCCTAGTGGACATGTCTCTACTCTTGGTGGTAAAACTGTGTCTTGGAAATCTTTAAAATAAACATGTATTGACAAATCTACTATGGAACCTAAATTTATTGCTTTGGATAATGTTGGAGAAGAAGACGAATGGTTAAGAAACTTCTTAGAGGATATTTCAAACTGGGTTAAGCCTGTGCCTACTATATGTGTACACTGTGATAGCCAATCAGTAATTGAAAGGGCATATAATACCATGTATAACGAAATTTTTTGACATATTCATTGAAGACACAATATTGTTAGGCAACTACTCTCTAGTGGAATTATTTCTATTGACTATGTTAAGTCGAGAGATAACATCACGAATCCTTTTACTAAAGGCTTTACTAGAGAGATGGTAGAAATATCATCGAATGGAATGGGCTTAAAGCCAATGAACTAACCAAGAGTCACTATGGTGACAACCCAACCTATTGACTGGAGATGATCTCGGTTAAAAGGGACAATTTAAATGTGTATGTCTCAGTAGGCACTGCGAAGATATATTTATACTCCAACACATTCTTATGATGAGGCAGTGCACAACTGCCATGAGATTTAGCATAAGTTATGATTTAAATGACTTCTACAGCTTGATATGTTCAAGTAGGGTATTGCATGAGAGTGCGCTTTCGTTCAATTGAATAAACTTATTTAATTAAATCCAATTCAATGACCAGTTTTTAATTAAACCCTGAATCATGCATCTAGTGATTGAAGGACAATAAATATATCTACACATGCAAACATTCAATCACAACACAGTCTTGAGGAAAAATCCCCCAAAGGGGAAAAACCTTTTTATTTCACTATAACTTGTAAATCACAACTTACATGGTACAGATAAATACAACTTGACACACGAATACCCTCAGGCATCGACTCGTTATCGTCGGGAAGATATCCCTCAAGAGCTCCAAGCTGGTGAGTAATGGAGATAGCCTTATTCTCCATAAGAATTACTCCAAGTATGGGTAGTATGAGTAATATGGGTTTATAAAGATTCACACATTTATTTGGGATGATTTATGAATCAAAAGAGGTTATAAAACCTAAACAATGAAGTCTAAAAATCACAGGTTTTCTGTAGAGATTGGATTTGTAAAGACTTAAAAAACCTGATTGCAGAAGACCAAATTTATAAAAAAATATTTCGCGGTGTCATTCAAACGAAAATGGCATGTCGTTTGAAAGACATAAGGATGTCGTTTGAACGAGGCATCGCACGACATTGCATGTCGCTTGAGCTTTCTTTACGCGAAATATAAAGTGAGATCAAACGAGGATAAATGTTAAAAATAGTAAGGTGTTGTTTAATGAACTGAACTCGCGAGCTTCAAGTGACCCTTCGCACGACATTTCATGTCATTTGAAGGTGTCGTTTGAACGATAATGCTTTGTCGTTTGGACGACAGAAACGAGAAAATTTTAATTTTTTAAATTCGCCTATAAGTCTTTAAAAATTAATTCCGACTTAAAAAATAGACTTTTTTTATAAAAATATTTTATAAAAAAAACCCAAATATGTACGTAAATAATTAAAACTCCAAATTAAACATTATACCTTTTTAGTGAGTGGAGTTAGTGGAAATGCATGAAGTCGCATGATGCACGTTGCATGATGATGGTGCACGACGCACGATGAAGATGATGGGTGCATAAAAACTCAAAATTTGGATTGAGACCGTCATGGATGATCGTGTTGACGTGCCGAATGTAGCGGTATCAAACATACTTGTTGTGATCTAGGAAAAAGAAGAAATACCTAGAGAATAAACGAACATTTATAAAAACATGTCCTTACCTTGCAGGATACTTGTCATAAAAGTCACCTATGTGAGTGAGAAGGTCCCGCTTATATGAGAAATTGAGAAGGCAAAATTATCTAAAACACTGATGAACCAGGTGGTGTTCAAGGCCAAAACGAACACAAACTTGAGAACCAACAATGTTCGAAGAGAACCGTGTGACTTTTGTAGTCTTGGTTTATAAAAACGATTAATTTTTTAAAGCATCTTGCCCACGGATTAGCCAAGTAAATCCGATCGATACTCACTAGGAAAAATTCAAAGTCTCTGGGTACTTATTCGGATGTAGTTTTCTTCTGCTATAATCGACCATGAAAACGTTTCTTCTGTTGAATGGTATATAAAGCCAAATTTTCATTAATGTGGGGGATTGATGGAAATTATCATTCTTTAATAATAATTTTAATGGAATGAAAATTGTTATTAAATTAATTATGTAGACACAATGGTTTGTGAAAAGTTATCTCCATTCATGATTGGTTGTGATCATTCAGGAAGGGCACAGTTGTTCATGAAAAATGGTGTATGTTCGTGAGTGGTTGTGGCTATTCGTAAATGACATGACTATTCATGAAAAGGGTATGTCTTTTCATGAAAAGGTGTCTACTTTTAAATAAACAGGACACCACTCCTTCATTCTAAAAATCACAAAAAATTTCCTAACCTTTCTCTCTCTCTCCTACATTTTGTATTTGTAATTCTGCTCCTTTTCGTAGTAGAATTTTGTGTTCGAAGTGCAAACATTTGTTGAGTTCGTCGGAACCTTGACACTTTGAGGTGCTGCTATGGTCAATGACAAAAAATTCGTTCAATCCTGGAAGGCGATTGCTTACAACCTTGAGCACCTATTGAGAGAGCAAGATCGTCTTAAGGACACAATGCGAATACGTTGGACTCGGATTTTATTATCAATTTTCAAGTCAATATCGTTACTTTCAATTAACGAATTACTTGTAAGTTTTTTTCCTTACTATTAATAAATATTGTATATTTATTATTTGTTTGTTTTATTCTGTTTTAAATTATTAAAAATAATTTATTTTATTTTCTAAAATAAATATTCAGAATGACAGTTAAAAACATTTTTCGATAAAGCATTAACAATAAATGCTTTAAATATTATGCAACATCTTGTTACATTAATCAAAGGGTATATACATATTTACCAAAAGAAAACATTATCATTTATTATATTTATAGCTTATATTTGAATTTATATCCATATTTTTAATAAATTAACATAGCATTGCATTTCAATATGATGTATGGTGTGTATGAGGAAAAGGATTTAATGTGCTAAAGGAAATCAAATTAATTCCTATAACCCAAACTAATTATCTAGGAAATAAATTTGTTTTATTGAGTTGATAAATTTAATGTTGTTAATTTTACATTAAAGCTTGTTTTCACATTTTAAACGGGGGAGATGGATTTGGGACATCTGTCTCTTATAGCGCGGGCCCTTGTATTGAATAATCTAAAACGGATATCGCATCCCCAGCCGTTAGATTTGATGAATCTACATGATTTGCATTAAAGTGGTGCTACATGTATCGTTTTGTCCACCGAGTGCACAAAATGTTTGTATAGTTAACTGAAAATACACATTTTTTTTAATCAATTGTACCAACATTTTGTGCACTGCAGAAACCCGTTGCATCATTCACATGGTATTTCTGTTGGAATACTATTAAAGTGGTGCTAATGTACGAGAAAAGAGCTATATATTTATCCGGAGATATAGGGAGAGAATATAAGTTATCCTAATTTCCGAGGGTTTTATGTGGGTAAGCATCTTTTTCATTTCAGTTTCATATTTTCGTTCATAATGATGTAGATACGTTATATCTATGTTTGTTCTTCATCCGTAACACACACACACACACACACACACACACACACACACACACACACATATATATATATATATATATATATATATATATATATATATATATATATATATTAGATTTAAACTAATATTAATATGAAATGAAGAGAATAAGTAAAATGTTTGGGATGTACAAACATGCCTCAATTTCTGAAGTTACAAATTAACTACATAGTTATACTTTTTAAGTAAAGATGATTATGCTATATAAGTATACACTAAACACTGAGAGACTTTTTTTATTTAAGACATAATTATATTTTTATGTCCAGTTGGCATATTATATAATAATAGACAGAGAGAAAAAGGAGACTCCCTCATTGAGCATATATAATTATGATAATTACTATCATATATATATTTCAAAATATTTTATTTAGACACTTAATCAACTTTAAATAAATTATACGTTAACCTTTATTTTTCAAAAATTATAATGACAGTGTCGTGGATACGGTAGACAGACCATGCAAATGACAAATAATTAGAAGTTGAGTTTAAAGAAAATAAAACATAAATGCTATAATTTTTATGAAAGGGAACGTGTAAATGAGTGAAAATAAAAATATCAAACATATATCAAAGCACAAAAATGATTTAGCCACACAAAATGGAATACTGTATTTTGTTTATTTAAAAGGCAATCATATGAAAGCATACATCACTTCCTTTAAAACATGGCAATGTACAATAAAAGTCACACCAAATAAATTTAACTTATCAAACATAACCAAATGCTGAAGACTAATGCTTATATAATATATTTACCTCGCAACACAAATAAACTTCTACTCTGCCTAGCCTCATGTTAGTTTATAAAATCAAATACAAATGTTAGCGTACAATTATCCTTAAATAATTAATTTTTATATGTCTCCTAATATAGTTTTACACTTTGAAAAAATATGAAAAATTAATTATTGCATCTTTATTTGTATATAGCACTTTACAAATTATTTATTTCAAAATTATACTTTAAATACTTGAGAAAAAATTGTAATTATTACCTCTTCACTTATATATATTTATTTTAGAGTTATACTTTGAATACTTGGTAAATTATTATATCTGTAAACATACTTGTGAGTATATTACAATGCATTATACCTACCAAATAGGATTCGTTGTTTGATAACTAAGATCAATCAATATAAACGGAGCCCGTCTAAGGGGGTGGAGGCTTGTACGTAGATCACAAACAAAGAATAATAAAAATAAATGATTACTCCCATCGGTCGAATGTAATGAAATCTAGATGGGGCTATCAAATCTCATTAATGAAATGCAACTATGTGTACCAACTTTTTACACCAAGTTATGTGTACCAAGTCCATTAAAATGTTGTACTTATAGTGTATGTACAATACTTCAATTCACTTAAAACACAAACTTGATATGTGTAGCATCCCTCAACCCCCCACCCCCTCCCCTCCCCCCAAACCACTAACCATAGTGCAATTTTTTTAATATATGAATATTACCAAAGTACAGTTTTAAGCTAAAAAATTGCAATTATCAATTTATATATATATATATATAGAGAGAGAGAGAGAGAGAGGATCACAAGTGGACCTAAAGACCGGACTTTTTAATGGACCTAATAAACATTAAAAAATAAGCCAATTACTTTTAATTCCTTGGTGTAATGGGTCCGCGCCAGCGGCACCCGATACCTTTCCGGCCAGACCCCCGACCTTCACCCACCCAGCCCCAGACCCCCCCAACACTCACCCACCCCAGCTGTCAACTTAACAACAATAACAATAGTAAACATGATATGGAGGTTTAGTTTAAATCGTTCAGATCAAACCAAAGTATCTCCGATCGTAGGGATAAGGGTTGGAACTTGTAGAGGACAGCTGATCCGGGTAGCAAGGTGGGTTTACCGAAGTTTGGCAGGTAGTCAGGCCAGAGATAGGAGTGGAGGAGCTCGTCGGGGATATGAAGTGGAATGGGTATGCATTTTCAGGGATGAGCACGTATGGGGTCGAGTTGTCTCCGACTGGTCTGAGGTCAAGTGGGTTGAAGTGGGTTCGCTGGACAGAGCTCGCAACTTTGTTGGCCTGCCGGAGTTCCGGACTTTGTTTTGATACGGGTTTAGGCGAGTTGGGTTTAATGGTGAAGAAGGTGGGTTATGGAATTCAGGTATCTCTGGCGAGGGAGGCATGCTGGTCGCTGTCAAATTAATTTATAACTTTAAAATAAAACCATTTAAACAATCCAATTTATAAAAGACGGTGGATAAAAGAGGGCGTAACATAGTTTAATTATCATACAACAAAATAATAACTGAATAAGATGTCGGTTAACAGACCAATACAATGGTTACACCAAGTATTACAAATTAATAGCACGGTATATAAGCAAGTACAAATCTAGGGTAACACACCCGAAAGTTCAGTCTGGTCATAACTAGAGTATGCAAAAGATAGATGCGTCTATAACAAGAATCTTACAACATCCGCAAAAATGATGTAGCTCCC
The DNA here is from genome assembly GCA_949130495.1 of Sambucus nigra. Classification (NCBI taxonomy): domain Eukaryota; kingdom Viridiplantae; phylum Streptophyta; class Magnoliopsida; order Dipsacales; family Adoxaceae; genus Sambucus; species Sambucus nigra. Next base: position 2,313,681 of record OX422207.1, on the reverse strand, counting down.
TGACACTGAGAAGGAAGGATCATATCGAGCTCCTTTGCGGCGAAGCACCTGAGCATAAAAGAGAACCACACAAGAAAGAGAAATGTAAACAGGTCAGGGCCCGGTTTGATATGATGTACGTGTGAATAAAATTCATAACAGTTATGAGCACTAAACATCATAAACGAGATAAACTCGCCCTTCAATAATAATAATCCTCACCTCTCGACTAAATACACATCCTAATGTCACACTAAGACATTATGAATTTAAACTTCCTATTTAATAAGAGAAATAACAAAATTTCGTAATCATGCTTAACTTACAATGATGAGTATACATTAATGCAAAAGAATATAACTCAGTTTCAACTTAATAAGATTTCTTTTCAGTTTTACACAATATAACTTCACTGTTCCATTTCTCATTAGGAAACTTATTCCAAAGCAATTGATTTATAAAATGCTTCACCATTTATAAAATACCACTTTCATAAGAATAGTTATAATCACAATATATTGATTCTAAGACCATCCTTCCGGGAGTCACCCCACTAGATGGGCCCCAAAATAGTTATCATCTTCCAGTGCCAAACACTGAGACAACCCGGGCATCCTAAATCGCGTGACGTGGGAAGCGGCCATATACCTTCGAGAGTGAGTCATAACCATACCCAGAATTACCTCACCTCGAAAAATAATATCACTATATATAACAACTGGTCCTATGGCCGAGGACTATATTCTCCCTGCATTCACTAGCAAGAGGACATCACCTCATGCGCGTAACTTCCCTTATGATAGCATTTAGAGAGGTATATATATGCATTTGTTTTTCACGAAGTCATGTGTTATTAACAACATAGGCTACCAAGGACAATTATCCTCATACTATTCTCCAAGAGTTCAAAGCAATACCATAAGCCCCCAAGGGTAGTTTTCCTCAATACTAGTCTCCAAAAGTCTAAACCCTATCACCTAACACTCCATTAGTCCTAAGCTATCTCACTGGAGGAAAATGACACTAACTTCTATTAAATAACCCCGAGAATAAGCCTCATTTATCCCCATAATAATCTAGGGTATTAATCCCCCTAATATAGACCCCTAATACTCTTTATTACTTCATGAGAGAAGGTTCCTAAGACTTAAACCTAAAAGAAAAGGGATAGAAACCAATTTGGAAAAACCTTATAAAACAGCAGGATTTTTGAATCGATTCGCCTAAGGCCGAATCGATTTGCCCCTGATAGCGAATCGATTCGCCCAAAAAGCGAATCGATGCGGCTGAGAAAATTAAATTCCCGTCTCATCCTGAATTTATTCGTCCTTAACCCGAATCGATTCGGTTCCTCAGACCTATAGCCACCATTATTAGCAAATCGATTCGCTGAGGAGGGCGAATCGATTCTCCCTGGTCAGATTGTCGAGTTAGGGCTACGGGTTGATATAAACCCTAAATCCCCCAATTTCAATTCTTCCCTCTAATCTTAACATCATCAACTAAAAATTTAACCCAATCATTCCTACACAATAACTAACTAACATCTCCAACTCAGATCAAATTTAAATCAAAAATTAAGGGTTTGAACACAAAAAATCATCAAAACCCGTAATTGGTTTAAATCTCAAAAACACAACTATATATTCAAATTATCCACACTAAATCATACATTTGCAAGTTAGAAACTTGCATCAACTTTGTAGTTTCAGATTCTCTTCCTGTAGTAACGATTCCAAGTTCCAAATCTCCAATTCTCTCTTTTCCCTTCATTTTCTCCCAAGCTCTATTCTCTCTAACTCTCTCTAAGTTTAAAACACAAAATGAGAGATGAAATTATCTTGTAATACTAAATACCCAAAATGCAATAAGTCCGGCATTTAAAAGGCTACTACACAATTAAAATGACTCGTAACAGCAAAATTAAGTCATAACCGATCAAAAGTACTCGAAACCCAAAAATACAACTTGGCACTTATTTTGACTATCTCAACCATTTTCGGACTAACCGTACCCTCTAAATTGGCATCCGAAATATTGTACAATATTTCATGTTCCAATGTCATATTAAATCATTAATAATGATCCAATTAGAATATAAATCATAACCGTCGCTTAAAATACAACGACGCAATAAAACATAATATGATGTTATTTACATTCACATAACAGTAAATATGCAAAACTTAGTAAATATTATCTCTTAAATCACTTAAAATAATATTCACTTCAACTTTCTTTATTTTATATAATTAACCCACAAGGCAAATTAATATAAAAATAATTACCCAAAAGTAAGGGGTATTACACACTCCCCCTTACAAGGGAATTTTGCCCTCAAAATTCAGGCGTACCTTATAAAAAGACTAGGGGGTACTTCTCTCAAATATCGTCCTCTCATCCCAAGTAAATTTATCGGCATTGTGGTTTTCCCACTGGACTCGGACCATGGGTACCACTTTCAATTTTAGTCTACGCTCCTCGTGATCTAAAATAGGAACCGGTTGTTCCTCATATGAAATATCAGGTTGTAACTCGATATCATCTGATGGAATATGCCAATGAGCTCCTTCGCATTTCTTATACATCCTCAAGGATGACACATGAAACACATCATGAATTTGTAGTAGGCGTTTCGACAAAGCAGGTTGATATGCTATAGGGCGTACCTTTGCAACAACGGGGAAAAAGGCCCACATAACTCGATGCGAGTTTTTCTTTCTTCCCAAATCGTGTTATACCCTTCATTGGGAATACCGGGGCTAAAACTTGATCCCCCACTTCAAATTCCACATACCTCTGATTCGCGTCGGGATAGCTTTTTCAATGATCTTGTGCAATTCGTATACGGTTTGAATAAGCTCAACATTTGAAGAGATATCTTGGATCATTTTAGGTCCAAGGAGATTATTATCTCCTACTTCCAACCAACAAGAAGGTGATCTACACGGTCGGCCATACAATGCCACATACGGTGCCATACCTATCGTGAATTGGTACGAATTATTGTATGAAAATTCAAGCAATGGAAGGTATTGCTCCCATCCTCTTTTAAAGTCAAGTACACACATCCGAAGCATGTCCTCCAACATTTGGTTGACTCTCCATTTGTCCATCCGTTTATGAGTGGTAGGAGGTACTCCATTTCAATTCGATCCCCATTGCTTCTTGGAAACTTCGCCAGAAATGAGATATAAAAATCTAGTCTCGGTCCGACATTATATTAATAGGCACCCCATAAAGTTTTCACAAACTCCATAATAAAGAGCCGGTGTAACGTGTCGTATAATAATCCGTCTGTACTGGTAGGTAGTGTGGCGATTTGGTTAAATGATCGATAATTACTCAAATAGAATCATAACCGCCTTGCGACGTCGGCAATCCAGTGATAAAATCCATGGATATATTCTTCCATTACCACATCGGTATTTATAACGGTTGCAATAATCTAGTCGGTCGCTGCTGGTCCACCTTCACCAATTGATAAGTGGCGCATTGGGAGACAAACTCAAAAATGTCCCTTTTTATAGCTGCCCACCACTACTGACGGCACATATCTTGGTACATTTTTCCCCTCCTGGATGTACTGCAATTCCATAACCGTGAGATTCTGTTATGACAGCACATTTCAAGTCTCCCTAGTTCGGGATTATAATTCTTCTATGGAGACGTAACCCACCCTCAGAACTAATAAAATAGGACTCCGCTCCCATGGTCAATAATTGGCGTACCCGCTCTTGATAGTCTTTATCCCCTCCTCGCTTTTCCATGAATCTCATCATAATAGCAGGCATAATGGTCAACACTGATATAAACGCCCTTATAACAACATCCTCCTAGCTAAGCTCTTTCCTGGGTAATAATGAATATTGAATTGATAGTCTCTTACGAACTCCAACCACCGATGTTGTCGCGCATTTAGATCTTTTTGAGAAAACAAATTTTGTAACGACTTGTGGACAATGAAAATACTGAATTTCTCGCCCAGGAGGTAGTGCCTCCATATCTTTAAGGCGAACAGTATCGCGACGAGCTTTAAATCATGCGTGGTATAATTCTTCTCACGGGGCTTAAGCTTGCGAGGCGCATAGGCAATGGCCCCAAGCTCCGATAGTAACACACCTCCCAATCCTTATAGAGGCGCATCCGTAAAGACCAAATAGTCCACTCCCGATCTTGGCAACACGATTATAGGAGCAGAAGTCAACTTTTCCATCAGCTCATCGAAAGCTAGGTAATAGACGTAACACTCTCTAAAGATGGGCCTCACATTCTTGTCGGCTTGGTGCCCCGAGTTACTCGATATTCCATACTCCTTTTTCTTAGAAACCCCAAACCTTCTTAAAGTTAACCCACCAATCTTCTCGTATTTAACTCACTACTTCCTCCCTAAATAGCGTCACATGCCCTACTGGCCTTACTTCCTAATAACCCTAAGGTCGATGTGTTTCCTACACACGGCAAACGAGTACTATACTAACTATATCCCTAGTGCCCAAGACCTTTCTCAATTTCTGACATTCGCTCGGTTCCATGCGGGGGGCGTCTCGCAAAACAAAATATAAATAATGAACCCTCCCGTTAAAATACTACCTCACATCGTCGTTCATCAAGATATAATAGCCTAAGGCACAAAATCGGGATAGCTAAGAATCTTATCTTGCAACCCTACTAACGCGCTTCTACCTCTAGATCCTTCCATTTTGACGGAATGGAAAGTCTAACTAATCGGGGAGCATACTTTGCAAAGTGTTACGAACCTCCTACCCAAAATATGTTTCCTTTAAATTTTCCTTCGAATCAAGGCCTGGCCATAAGCCTCTACCCGACTTCCATATCCTTGTCCCACCCACATCTATGTGGTGAGATAAATATTTCCAGTGCTTTTGCACCACATATCTACTTTTTATTAGCCCTTAAACAACTACGTGACTCTCGACTAATTCCACTAAAACTAACATCCTAATATAAAGTAACATCTCTCCACTCCCAACGTCATTAATCTTCATGCGTGGAGTGTCTAGCAAGTGATATCAAAAAAGGAACCCCTCTGATACACCACTACTTAACTTTGTCGGTCGTGGAGATATGTTAACATAAAACATGTAAAATAATAATTCCTATATACTTTAAACCATCTCTATAAAGTCTCAGCCCATATCCATGTGAGATATTACAGAACAACTAGTTCCACCCATGAACCATATATACGATAGCCTTGCAATCATTAGCCTGCTATCGCTCCGATCAAACAAAATTATTATATACTCGTATAACACATACAAAATGAGTAATACAAACCAGATATAATTTTAAAATATCAACGCCCGCTTTTTACAGTAAATGAAGGAAAGTAGACCTCGCTACCGCGGAAAAACATATAGATATACCCTCTATAATATTACCGATACTGCCACAAAGCTCAAATTACACACCCGAATCTAGGGTTAATAAAATACTGTGACTCAATCTTGCCACACAGAATACACCTCCCTCATTCGAGGTGGAACTCACAATAACATTCTTGCCAATTACCCTAGCTGCTCCAAATAGTTCCCAGATACAGTACCCTTATCCTATCTGTACCAAAAACTACTTTAATCGATGCCCCATCTAGGCACTCTATTCTTGTCCTTTAACTCCCACCGGGCAAAATCAAAGTGTGTGGTTCTACGTTCCACATCACAATCATTCCCCATCTCTGGCCACCCTGACCACGCTAAGGTTTTTAGTATCTCACACTCTATAGCCTCGATCCTGACAATCACCCTCGTAGTTCCCTTAACTCTCCCAATAAAAGAGAACATGCTACCGGCCTCAACTGCCTTATTTCAATGAATTCCCTGGGCAGATGTCCACCAAGGGGGTTTCACAAACACGACTTCTAGATTAGTGTTAACAACACTTACTAGTGAGCCTTTCATTCCATTGAAGGACTCTTTCTTCATTGTTCCTACCTTACTTTGGTGCAAGGTTTCCTTAACCCTACAGCTCTTCATTCACTGTCGGCCTCTGATCGATCCTCATGTGAATACTTGAAAAGCCACATTATCTTCATTTTTGATACCTCATAGGAACTCACTGTTAGAACCATCCATAAGGTTCTTTTATGAGCAAAACATCATGCTCCACCAAATGTGGTGACTACCATTCTCACCATTCTGACATTACTCTAACGGGTGGAAAAATTTCCTCAATTTTCACATCTGGGCATTTCTATAATCCGCTCTAGGCCAAAGCCTATTGTAGAAACGTGGGCTTTTCTAAATCAAAGCTCTGATACCAATATGAAAATGTATTTGATGGATCCCCGAATTCTTTAATTTTCTCAATTAAGATATTATGTCCTTAATTTTCTCACAATTAAAAGTAAATTATAATTTCCTTTTATAAAACACGAGATGCGGAAGCGTAGAAAGTGATGGTTCAACTAAAACAAACAAATACCAATTTTTAATTTTCTTAAAATTAAACCGAGTGAAATTAACTTAAACATAAAAATTATTAATTTTCACTTAAACCAAGTTAATTCATCCAAGCCCTAGAATTTGCCTAAGTCATATTTTCTAATTATATCAAATTAGGATGAACCAATTTTAACAATTAAATTAATTAACTTGAATTAATTAACTACACATTACCCAAATTAAACACGTAGAGATTAAATTAAACCAATTTTATCTTTTTACCTAAGCATGCGTTCTAGGTGATTTTGCAGAAGATAAAATACATAATTAATCCACTACGCCGCGATGTACGAGGAAAAACCCAAGACGGGAAACAACCTCGGACGGCCCTAGCCTCAAATCCACTAGATACGGATTTACAAATACAAGACAGAAAGACTTACAACACACGACTCGATCCCTCTCAAGCCTCGACGCTTCTTCTTGTAGACACCTCTTCCTAGCGGATAACCTTGGAGCTCCACCGCGGTCTCGGAATCCACCGATAGGACTTTATATGGTCACCGTCACCCGTACATGGAGCCTTTCTCCGAATGGGTAAATTAATGCAAACTTCTATTCAATTCGGTGTAGAGAAAACCGGTGCCAAACTCCAAGCAAGATATATGTATATGAGAACTTGGAATAAACTCATTTGGGCGTAAACAAGAGTGATATATATTTTTCTCTAAAAATCTCACTCAAAACATGATCTTTTTCCCTCTTTGAGTTTTCTCTCAAAACACTCTCTAAGAGTTAGAAGGTTGTGAAAAAGATATCTTTAGAAAAAGGTTTCCCGCACATCATAAAGTCGGGAAAAAATCAGTTAAGAAACAAGTGGGAAAGTGGGTAAAAAACTGCTTAAAACTGCCAAAAACTGTTCCCGCCTGATATCTCGTTCGAACGACATTTCGTTCGAACGAAATCTCGTTCGAACGAGACTTCTAACGAAGTTCCAGATTAAACTCGTTAGAAATCTCGTTGGATATCTCGTTCGAACATAAGGTTCGTTCGAACGACATTTCAAAGGCCTGTACTAGAAACTCGTTGGCAAACTCGTTCGAACGACATCTGGTTCGAACGAAAAAACTCGTTCGAATGACCTATCGAACGAACTTCCAGAAACTTTGAAAAATTTGATTTTAAGCCCAGAAAACTTTATAAACTTAGTTTAAAGTTTTAATTAATTCTTTCTGAAAATAAAACACAGTTTTTATATAACCTAACACCCAATAAACTTGTTCCAAGCTCCTATATATATAATATTGCATTCATACCTTGGGAGCATGGAACCATAGTTGATGACGTAGAAACGAGGCACGTAAACCGGCATATTTGATGAAGCTTTATACTCTTTGCCTCTACGTCTTCAACAAACACTTCATAGGCTTGAGAATATTACAATTAAATACTATCCTCTGAATAAACGTTTTTATCCGGAATTGAGCCAAAACTGTATATGGACTCAATTGAAAATTTGTGTCCTTACAAATCTCCCCCTTTGGCTATTCCGGGACAAAAACCAAATAAAAATCCTAAAGGGCGTCAAGCTCTACTAGACTCAAAACATAACCCACCCAAACTTGACTCAACCCAAGGATCAAACGCTTTGCCATTGAAAGATGATGCTTTAGTAGAATTCCTGCACACTTAAGCAAACTCATCAAATGCATAGGGAATATCAAAGTATTAAATGCAATGAAATAATTAATCCCCCTAAATTAATTCTCCCATTTATCAAACAAGTGACATACTTAGAAAGACGTCTCCCCCTAAGATAAATCCCCCAAACTAAGATATGATAATAATAGGATTAGATACCATTTCTCCCCCTATCATTCTCCCCCTTTTTGTTCAGGAATAGACAAAGGCTAAAGAATCAAAACATGTAATGGTGCATATAGTATGAATTAACAAAGAATGCAATAAGATGGATACCAAGTATGAATTAACGAATATATGGATTAGAAATCAAAGTAAAGACTAAACAAAAATATCAAATATATGTATACATAAAATATATCAAAGAGACTTAAGTACACATATATAGATATAAACACTCAAATGACACACACAACATATAATAGGAGTCTTTCACACTCGTATGGCAGAAATGTGTCATATGGAAACGGAAGTGTTGAGGTGTGAACTAGTAACAATTAGATTTAGACCCAAACACTTAATAAACGTTCACGGAGTTCTAATTTGATTGCAAACTTCATCACATTTAAATATAACCTCATGTGACAATATAGATTGAACTCAATGAACAAACATACACAATGCATACAAGCCTAGCATATTGATGATTCTACAAACCAATAGAGTCATGACATGAAATACGCAAGGAGGATAAACGGACATTGTGAAAACCGTTGATATACCATCCAATCTCCCTCAATAAGCATTTATATTAATTTTGAATGAATATATCAATCAAACATAGGCCTCGGCAATTTATTTTTCTTTTTAATGCCATATTTTCTGTTTTTAGGCCTTTGGACCACGTATTTCTTTTAGGTCCATTCAAAACAGTGGCTTACAATCGCAAAGGATCACTTAGTCCTTTCGGAGCCCTTCCCCGTGCACATTTATATTTATCATGTTTTCATTTTTCACATAAATCTCACATGCAACGGATTTTGACATGCACTAGTCCTCCTAAGTCACAAATATGTAGATGACAAGATTGGAAGGAGAACACCTCACATAGCTCAAATATACATATGAAGTTAAAAATTCAAAGAACCTCGTGCATGTGTGAATAGAGGCATATAAAAATAGAATTCATTTAAACAACACAAAATCCAACTACTCCATAAAACTATGGTAAAGAATCATAATAAGGTTTGATAATCTAAACCAAAAGTTCTAGCCACGTGGGAGCGTAAAAGATGGAATTCAAACACAAGCATATGCCACTTAAAGTGTGTCCAACTAAAATACACACAAAATAAAATCTTTTTGAGTTTTTTTTAAATTTTTTAACCAAAAAAAATTATATACTCAAAAGACAAACAAAAATCATTTGAATTTTTCATTAAGCTTAAATTATCGAGAGATAAAACCCAAATGATAAACAAAAATCTTTTTGTATTTTTCATTTAATGCAAACAAAATGAAGGAAATATAATACAAAAGATAAATAAAAAATCATAATTCTAGCATGTGATAAGCATGGAGCATAGACTAGAAAATGATTAAACAAGCATACATTTAGCATGTGAATATAGCATGAAGTACAAACGTTAAAGTATGCAAAACACTAACACATTCATCCTTTAGATTTAGCAAGGGAGGAAGCATGTGAAAGTAAATGAGAATCAAAAACCCTATTTTGTAAGGCAACCAAGTCGGATTTCCTAACCCAAATTAATGAAGAATGACTATCTTGGGGTGTTGGAACTTTAACTACCGTGGTTACTTTACTATGGAATTTTCTAGGAATTCGTTTAAGATCAAAACAAAATTTCCTAAGATGACCTTTTCGACCACAATGTGTACAAGTAAAAACATGTCGAAAAGATTTACCTAAGGAGTGATCTCTAAAAACTTTCCTAGACGATTCTCCTAAGACATTGGTTTTGGCATTATGAGAAAGTTCATTACAAGTATTGAAGCCTAAACCACATGTGTCATTTTTAATTTGGACCGTTTCTAAGATTTTATCTAGTTTTTCCAAACGACACTCTAAATCAAATTTGACATTACTAGAGTCTTTTAATTTATTTTGCAATTCTAAAATGTTAGACTCTAATAAAACATTTCGCTCTTCAAAAGCAAGAATCTCCTTTTTCAAGGATTCCATTAAACCCTTAAGGCTATCTCTTTCGCCTTCTACATATTCAATCTTCTCTTGAAGAGTCCTCTCACGTGTCCTAAGGTCTTCTATTAATGCATTTTCATCATCGACCTTAACACTCTCTCTTAAACTAGCTTCTAACTACAAATTAGCCTTTTTTAATTTAATAGATTCTCTGTAAAGTTCTTCAAAAGCATTTTGAAGTTCACTCACATTGACCTCTTCTTCATTTTCACTCTCTCTTTCTTCTCCACTCTCACTATCATAAAAAACAAGAGAATCATAAACAATGACCTTGGAAGCGTCATGTGTAAAAGTTTCATCAATCGATGAGTTCTCACTATCACTCACATGACTAGCCATAAAAGTCACAAAATTTGGATTAGTGGGGGAATCGGGTCCCTCTTCCTTATCACTATCACTAAGGGTCGCATTATATGCAATGGGGCATTTACCGTCTTTCCTTAGTTTAGTGGGGCACTCATAAGCCCTATGGCCATAACCTTCATAACCAAAACACTTATTAGACTCGTCCCTATCTAAATTTTCATTACTTGGTTTAGGGATCTTCTCGGCTTTAGGGATCTTCTCGCCTTTGTCATGCTTAGAAGTATCAAATTTCTTAAAATTATTTTTAAGTTTATCTTTGTTAATTTTAAGAAATTTTCTAAATTTACGAGTAAACAAAGCCATGTCTTCCGAGTCACTATCACTCTCGCTCTCTACTACTTGTTTGACCTCTTTTCGGGCTTTTAAAGCAACGCCCATTTCGATTTTCTTTTCAGTTTTCAAGGGAAACATATCTAGTTCATAGGTTTGTAAATCACCTATAAGCTCTTCTAATTTCCCAGAGGCTAAAGTTGGTAAAGAATTTAAAACGGTCACTTTTGGAATAAATCTATCGGGTAGGGACCTTAAAATTTTCTTTACAACACGGTTGTCAGGTATTTTCTCTCCCAAATTAAATGATGAATTTACAATATCAGAAAGTCTAGCATAAAATTCATCAAAGGTTTCATTATCATTCATTTTGATAGTTTCAAATTGAGTGGTGAGGTTTTGGAGTTTTGAAGCTTTAACGACACTAGTTCCTTCATGAGTTACTTGTAAAATATCCCAAGCTTCTTTAGCGATTTCACACGTCATAATACGTCGTAATTCATCCGGTGTGACAGCGCTAAACAAGGCATTCAAACCATGAGAATTAAAATTAGAAAGTTTAAACTCATTTTCAGTCCATCTATCGGCGGGTTTGGGAACACGTTCATTTTCAACTAAATAAGTTAGTGGGGACCAGCCGTTAACAACAGACATCCAAACTCTCTCGTCGATATATTTTAGTACCGATTTCATTCGCTCTTTCCAATACGCGTAGTTAGAACCATCGCAAATAGGAAATTTTGAAAATGGAGAAAATTCCATTTTAGCCACAAATTATTTAAGGATCTTTAACAAAATAATTTATCGCTTTGGCTCTGATACCAATTTGAAGACGTGAGCTTTTCTAACTCAAAGCTCTGATACCAATTTTTATAAACGTGGGCTTTTCTAAATTAAAGCTCTAATACCAATCTGAAAATGTATTTGATGGATCCCCGGATTCTTTAATTTTCTCAATTAAGATATTATGTCCTTAATTTTCTCGCAATTAAAATTAAATTATAATTTCCTTTTATAAAACACGAGATGCGGAAGCGTAGAATGTGATGGTTCAACTAAAACAAACAAATACCAATTTTTAATTTTCTCAAAATTAAACCGAGTGAAATTAACTTAAACACGAGTTAATTCATCCAAGCCCTAGAATTTGCCTAAGTCATTTTTTATAATTATATCAAATTAGGTCGAACCAATTATAACAATTAAATTAATTGACTTGAATTAATTAACTACACATTACCCAAATTAAACACGTAGATATTAAATTAAACCAATTTTATCTTTTTACCTAAGCATGCGTTCTAGGTGATTTTGCAGAAGATAAAATAAACAATTAATCCACTACGCCGCGATGTACGAGGAAAAACCCAAGACGGGAAACAACCTCAGACGGCCCTAGCCTTAAATCCACTAGATACAGATTTACAAATACAAGACATAAAGACTTACAACACACGACTCGATCCCTCTCAAGCCTCGAAGCTTCTTCTTGTAGACACCTCTTCCTAGCGGATAACCTTAGAGCTCCACCGCGGTATCGGAATCCACCGATAGGAATTTATATGGTCACCGTCACCCGTACATAGAGCCTTTCTCCGAGTGGGTAAATTAATGCAAACTTCTCTTCAATTCGGTGTAGAGAAAACCGGTGCCAAACTCCAAGCAAGATATATGTATATGAGAACTTGGAATAAACTCATTTAGGTGTAAACAAGAGTGATATATATTTTTCTCTAAAAATCTCACTCAAAACATGATCTTTTTCCTTCTTTGATTTTTCTCTAAAAACACTCTATAAGAGTTAGAAGGTTGTGAAAAAGATATCTTTAGAAAAAGGTTTCCCGCACATCATAAAGTCTAGAAAAAAATAAGTTAAGAAACAAGTGGGAAAGTGGGTAAAAAACTGCTTAAAACTGCCAAAAACTGTTCCCGCCTGATATCTCGTTCAAACAACATTTCGTTCGAACAAAATATCATTCGAACGAGACTTCTAACGAAGTTCCAGATTGAACTCGTTAGAAATCTCGTTGGATATCTCGTTCGAACATAAGGTTCGTTCGAACGACATATCGAACGACATTTCAAGGCCGGTACTGGAAACTCGTTGGCAAATTCGTTCGAACGACATCTGGTTCGAACGAAAAAACTCGTTCGAACGACCTATCGAACGAACTTCCAAAAACTTTGGAAAATTCGATTTTTAGCCCAGAAAACTTTATAAACGTAGTTTAAAGTTTTAATTAATTCTTTCTGAAAATAAAACACAACTTTTATAAAATCTAACACCCAATTAACTTGTTCCAAGCTCCTATATATAAAATATTGCATTCATACCTTGGGAGCATGGAACTATAGTTGATGACGTAGAAACGAGGCACGCAAACCGTCATATTTGACGAAGCTTTATACTCTTTGCCGCTACGTCTTCGACAAACACTTCATAGGCTTGAGAATATTACAATTAAATACTATCCTATGAATAAACGTTTTTGTCCGGAATTGAGCCAAAACTGTATATGGACTCAATTGGAAATTTGTGTCCTTACACTTATGAGCCCTGTACTTCCACTGAATTAAGCTACACTGCCTCCGCATTACTTAACTTCAACGTATGGTTCTTATCAAGGACCTTTCAAACTTTTTCCCAATTTAACTTTACTGGGTAATTCAAGTTTAGCACTACTCTCTACTATAGCGGCACTTGGGTAGATATAACTACTATAATTTAGTAGTTATTGTAGAATCCACAAAAATGTCACAAAGGGAGTGGACTCCACTCTGGTCCTCATCCCCGACTTCAACTTAAAGTTCTAACTAAGCTCCGCCTCCTGTTGCCCTCATAGCGGCCTTCCCTGGTCGCCCTTCATCTATCAGCAAATGAATCTCGGACGAACGCACAAAAGATTTACTAAAATCTTACGTCATGGCAGGAGAACGAAATCTCACAAGAGGAATCAACAAACCTAATCCTAAAGCTCTATGTCAAATCAAAAGCAACACTAAAAGCATAGTACGTCCGCACAGATTCGTAAGGACACTAAAACCTGATGCTCTGATACCATCTGTGACACCCCTCTTATTAAAATAAGAGGTGTCTAGCCCGTTACTCCAATAATATACAGGAATCATAGATGGTCGATTCTTAGCATCACTGTCGTGCAAATAAAATATGAGATAACCACCAATTATTTTAAAAAACGAATGTCAAATTAATTTATAACTTTAAAATAAAACCATTTAAACAATCCAATTTATAAAAGACGATGGATAAAAGAGGGAGTACCATAGTTTAATTATCATACAACAAAATAATAACTGAATAAGATGTCGGTTAACAGACCAATACAACGGTTACACCAAGTATTACAAATTAATAGCACAGTATATAAGCAAGTACAAATCTTGGGTAACACACCCGAAAGTTCAGTCTGGTCATAACCAGAGTATACAAAAGATAGATGCGTCTATAACAAGAATCTTACAACATCCGCAAAAATGATGTAGCTCCCTGACACTGAGAAGGAAGGATCATATCGAGCTCCTTTGCGGCGAAGCACCTGAGCATAAAAGAGAACCACACAAGAAAGAGAAATGTAAACAGGTCAGGGCCCGGTTTGATATGATGTACGTGTGAATAAAATCCATAACAGTTATGAGCACTAAACATCATAAACGAGATAAACTCGCCCTTCAATAATAATAATCCTCACCTCTCGACTAAATACACATCCTAACGTCACACTAAGACATTATGAATTTAAACTTCCTGTTTAATAAGAGAAATAACTAAATTTCGTAATCATGCTTAACTTACAATGATGAGTATACATTAATGCAAAAGAATATAACTTAGTTTCAACTTAATAAGATTTCTTTTCAGTTTTACACAATATAACTTCACTGTTCCATTTCTCATTAGGAAACTTATTCCAAAGGAATTGATTTATAAAATGCTTCATCATTTATAAAATACCACTTTCATAAGAATAGTTATAATCACAATATATTGATTCTATGACCATCCTTCCGGGAGTCACCCCACTAGATGGGCCCCAAAATAGTTATCATCTTCCAGGGCCTAACACTGAGACAACCAGGGCATCCTAAATCGCGTGACGTGGGAAGCGGCAATATACCTTCGAGACTGAGTCATAACCATACCCAGAATTACCTCACCTCGAAAAATAATATCACTATATATAACAACTGGTCCTATGGCCGAGGACTATATTCTCTCTGCATTCACTAGCAAGGGGACATCACCTCATGCACGTAACTTCCCTTATGATAGCATTTAGAGAGGTATGTATATGCATTTGTTTTTCACGAAGTCATGTGTTATTAACAACATAGGCTACCAAGGACAATTATCCTCATACTATTCTCCAAGAGTTCAAAGCAATACGATAAGCCCCCAAGGGCAGTTTTTCTCAATACTAGTCTCCAAAAGTCTAAACCCTGTCACCTAACACTCCATTAGTCCTAAGCTATCTCACTGGAGGAAAATGACACTAACTTCTATTAAATAACCCCAAGAATAAGCCTCATTTATCCCCATAATAATCTAGGGTATTAATCCCCCTAATATAGACCCCTAATACTCTTTGTTACTTCATGAGAGAAGGTTCCTAAGACTTAAACCTAAAAGAAAAAGGATAGAAACCAATTTGGAAAAACCTTATAAAAGAGCAGGATTTTTGAATCGATTCGCCTAAGGTCGAATCGATTTGCCCCTGATAGCGAATCGATTCGCCCAAAAAGCGAATCGATTCGGCTGAGAAAATTAACTTCCTGTCTCATCCCGAATTTATTCGTCCTTAACCCGAATCGATTCGGTTCCTCAGACCTGTAGCCCCCATTATTAGCAAATCGATTCGCTGAGGAGGGCGAATCGATTCTCCCTGATCAGATTGTCGGGTTAGGGCTACGGATTGATATAAACCCTAAATCCCCAAATTTCCATTCTTCCCTCTAATCTCAACATCGTCAACTAAAAATTTAACCCAATCATTCCTACACAATAACTAACTAACATCTCCAACTCAGATCAAATTTAAATCAAAGATTAAGGGTTTGAACACCAAAAATCATCAAAACCCGTAATTGGTTTAAATCTCAAAAACACAACTATATATTCAAATTATCCACACTAAATCATACATTTGCAAGTTAGAAACTTGCCTCAACTTTGTAGTTTCGGATTCTCTTCCTGTAGTAACGATTCCAAGCTCCAAATCTCCAATTCTCTCTTTTCCCTCCATTTTCTCCCAAGCTCTCTCTTCCCTCGAACTCTCTCTAAGTTTAAAACAGAAAATGAGAGATGAAATTATCTTGGAATACTAAATACCCCAAATGCAATAAGTCCAGCATTTAAAAGGCTACTACACAATTAAAATGACTCGTAACAGCATAATTAAGTCATAACCGATCAAAAGTACTCAAAACCCAAAAATACAACTTGGCACTTATTTTGACTATCTCAACCATTTTTGGACTAACCGTACCCTCTAAATTGGCATTCGAAATATTGTACAATATTTCATGTTCCAATGTCATATTAAATCATTAATAATGATCCAATTAGAATATAAGTCATAACCGTCGCTTAAAACACAACAACGCAATAAAACATAATATGATGCTATTTACATTCACATAACAGTAAATATGCAAAACTCAATAAATATTATCTCTAAAATAACTTAAAATAATATTCACTTTAACTTTATTTATTTTAAATAATTAACCCACAAGGCAAATTAATATAAAAATAATTACTCAAAAGTAAGGGGTATTATCGTCATTTGGTCCACTTATTATCCTCCACTCTCTCTCTCTCTCTCAGTGGTTAAATATTTAACTCTTAAAATAATTTGTCAAAACACCATATTTAATATATATATATATATATATATTAAATATGGTGTTTTGACAAATTATTTTAAGAGTTAAATATTTAACCACTAAGTGTTTAGATTAAAAACTCCATGCTATCATTGTTTTAATATCTTATCATCTCCAATATTATTACAAAATATATTATACAATAATTTATTAAAAAAAACAATCAGTTATTATGCACAAACAACAAAATAACATTTGGAGTTCATTAGATGAAGACACTTTCAACCATATACATAAAAAAATTGAACTAAAGTATAGACAATGCAAATTTATAAAATATTCTACTTTGAATCATTCTGGAGGTGGATTAAATAAAAATAAATTGGATAGACAATAAAATAAATAATTGTGATCTGAAAAATAAAGCAATAAAAAATCAACAATTTATTTCCTGAATGTACGAATTAGTAAGAAACCAACATTAGTTTTCCAAATCATTGCATGGGTAAAGTCCTCCATTATGAAAATGTCATGCCATAAATCTATATAATCTTAAAAAAAAAATTGATAAAAAAATGATATAAGAAATCAATATACGTACACAATATTTTTTTTGTGTTTACAGACCTACCTAAAGGATGGGGTCAATTCTTATTTGGCACCCAGCTAAAAAACCAAACTATATCTATGTATACATTGACCTTTGCATTCTATCTCACTGAATAGCCATACACAATCTGAACCACAAGCAAGTTGTTAAAGCTTTAGTCCCAAAACCGAAATTTATATATTGTAAACCCTTATAATTTCTTCATCCCAAAATGCCCCTGCCTCTAAAGCTTTAAACATAATTTCATTTACTCTTTTGACAACATAACCCAGAAGAAATTAAATGGAGGATAATATAGAAGTTTGTGATGACAACATACATCAAAATCAAGTGAAAAAAAGTCAACTCATAACCATGTACATTTATTTTAAAGTGAAAAGAAGATAAAGAAAGTTGATTATGTTAAGGGGGAAAAATGCACTCTATGTAAAAATTTAAAATACATAAATATAGAAACCTAAAATAGATTCAAGAAAAAGAAAAAAAACTTAAGAGCGGAGATCTTCCTTTGTTTTGAAATTCCCATGTTGTAGTTGCTAAGCTCTTCCCCTATTGTCTCGCATAGAAATATATGAACTAAGCATAAAAGCCAAAGCTATGGAGATAAAGCCAAAGTTACTACAAAAACTACAATTAGAGAAAATAAAATTAGCTACAATTATAGAAAGAAAATCTCAAAATCCATTGTAAACCAAGAAAAGCGAGTGAGAGATCGGAGATTGATGCTGTAAATGACCTCGACTCAGGTTAAGAAAACCCTCATTCATAAACAAAATTAAGAAAAAAAATACAAAGAAAACCCCATTCTGATACCAAGCGACTCAGATTTAGAGTTGAGAGTTTTATACAGTCTCATGGTAGAGAGAGAGAGAGAGAGAGAGAGAGAGAGAGAGAGAGAGAGAGGACGGGTTTACATTTTGAGATATAAAACATATATATCAAAGATGAGCCTAGAAATCGCCTTCATAATGAAAAAATGTTTGATATCCCCAAATGAATCTCTTGGATATCTATATTTTGAAGACTTTGGGAAAAGAGAAGGACATGTAGATAAAGAGATTCAGAATGATCTTTAATATAATATAAATTAGAGAGAAACTTACGTGAATACATTAGCATTTATTAGATAAGCCACTTGGCATAACTACACAAAGAGACATTATATATATATAAGGACTGACACCGGGTTACTGGTTTGACCCGAGCCCGTACCGGGGATACTCTGCCTCTCAACTCGTTCCAACTTGGCCATGTCCAACCCTCATCCTTATGTAACCCGCCTAGAACCGTCCATTTGCCGAGTAAAAATAGAGAGAATTAAAGGGGTGGATTGTTTTGGAGAAGGATCCGTTTTTTCGGCTCTACTTCAGTTAATTTATGTTCATCAAAGCAAACTCTCATATATGTATGTTATGCGATGGTTCGTGTGTTCTGTGCTTTAAATGTCGAAGTGGGTTTTCTTTTTTGCTTTTACAACTTGTTTGGGATTTTTTTAGAGGAAGGAAAGGGAAGAAAAGTTTTATTAGGAGAGAAGAGAAAAGAAAGGAAAATTTATAAGAGAGAAAAGAAAGGAAGAGAAGAGTAAGGATTTAGGAAGGAAGGTAAAATAATTTTCTTTTCTAGTGTTTGGGGGTTGGAAGAAAAATAATTTTTTTAACGGAACTAAGGTACATTCTTTAGAGAATGTTCTTTTCTCTCCATTTCTTTCCGATTTGGAAGGAATGTTTTGGAAAGAAAGGAAGGAAATTATTTTTAAAAAATTTCCTTTCTTTTCTCTCATTTTAAACTCCCAAACGATGAAAAATGGCAAAATCACACTTTCTCTCCTACGTAAACTCCCAAACGATAGAAATGAAGCATATTTTCCATTCTTTTCTTTTCTTTCGTCTCCAAAATAAAACTCCCAAACAAGTTGTTCGTGGTGAAATATTTTTTATCATGTTAACAAATAATTCACCTATGTAAAATATGTGTTTGATTGGGCATTTAACATGGTGAAATAAAATGAATATGGTTTAAAGTGAGGTGAAACTTTAACCATTTTAAACCACGGGTAAAGTGAACAATTTAACACATGAAAATAAGAAAATTTACCTTATTACCAGACTAACCTTTCTTATCTCCACTAACAACTATCACACAATCATTAGACATTTATTTCTCCCTCTCAATTAACAGGATCATTAAATATTCATTTTTTTTAATTTAATAAAAAAATAATTAAATTTAAAAAATAAAAAAAATTAAACAAATGAATATTTGTTTGATGCAAGGTAATGTGTTCGGAATTTTTTTACTAATTGGGAGGGTTTCATAGTTAGGAATTGTTTTTTTTTAATTTCTTTTAATTGGGACACTTTTTATTTCATAGTTGGGACTGTTTTTTTTTTTAATTGAGGTTTTTTTTTCAATGTTGAAAACTACTTTTTTTTTTAATTGGGAACTATTTTTTTTTCATGGTTGGGGATCTTTTTTTTTTAATTGGGGTTGTTTTTTCATTATTGAGAACATTTTTTTTTAATTGTGGACTACTGTTTTTATAGTTGGGACTTTTTTTTTAATTGTGACTGTTTTTATAATTAGCAATCTTTTTCACTGTTGAAGACTTTTTTTTAAATTGGGACGGTTTTCTTTTTTAAATATGACTGTTTTCTTTTTTAATTAGGACTTTTTTTTAGTTGGGACTGTTTTTTTTTAGTTGGGGCTATTTTTTTAAACTTTTTATACTTATTTATCTTGCATAGCCAAATATGACTAGTTATGTTTGGGGGGGGGGGGGGATTGTGTCAAATTTGAGTTTGAGGTAAATGAATATATTTTAATGGCAATGACACTTGTGTGATGAAAATCAAATAGTTAAACATAAATATTTTTATGTGCATTTGAAGTATGAGGGTAATATAGTCATTTTGTTTTTTCATTATATTTCTCTTAACCATCCAAACAACAAATGATGAAAAAGTCAAAATTTTCACCTAATGAAACTTGGTCCATCCAAACGAAGATGGTGAAAACAAAATCACCAAGCTAGTCATTCAACTTTTTTTCAACACGGTGAAAGATATTTTAACACGAGCCAAACAGACCCTAAGATGTGTCTTATTATGTTTACCTTCCGAATGAAGGGTTTATGAACACATACACACACAACAAATGGCAGAGTAAAGAGTGTACGGGCTATAAAATACTTGAACAAATTTGAATATCAGTTGAGATCCACATATGTCACCTTGTTGGTTAATTCCATGTCAGTGTCATGCTGTCTGATTTTGCTGATTGATGTTGTGGTGTTTCATCGTTCATTTACTTACGATTTATGGTCTTTTATGTTTTATTTTTTCATGGTTTAAAAGAATTAATTTTCTATGGTTTAAATCCTAGTTAGTACATTTGAATAGGGAGAAGAATAAATGAAACTAATGTGTATAGGATATATAGCGACACGTGACGCGCGGTTGTGCCTCCGAGAGAACATTATCTTTTATTTTCTATTTTTAGTTTAGGGTTTATTGTCATTTTTTTTTAATTTTTAGTCTTTTCTTAGTCTCCAAGCATGTTTGGGGCTAATGAGTCATTTTAGTTAATTAGTTGTCATTTTTGGTCTTTTTGGGTATTAGCTTGATTAGAAAACTAACCTCTCTTATAAATAGGCCCTTGGCCCTCATTTGTAATGACACCTTGACTTTTGAGAATTGAGAATAGAGAGAGAGAGAGAGAGAGAGAGAGAGAGAGAGAGAGAGAGAGAGAAACCCATTTCACTAGTTTAATTTACTTATTATTATTATTGTTGTTGGTTGTTGGGTAGTGTAACGCTTTTGCATTTATAGATTTACATCAGAAACAATTTAGTTTAGAGCATCCTCGATATGAAAATTTGCACATCCAAACTTGAATTCATTTTACTGCCATACTGGTGACAGGTAAATAGGTGAAATGGAAAAGGTTCTCTAGCATTGTTACGAACTACGTTAGTTGGTATCAATTCAAACGAACTAATGTAGTTCGTATAAACAAAGAATATCAAACAACTAATTTATTTGTAACTGGTACGAACAAATTATATTCGTATCAACTTTACTGATTATTTAACCGCTCTTTAGAGTTAATGATTCCTGACATAAACTACACGTCAATGGTTAAAAGAAATAAATCAAACCCTAATTTTTACAGAGAGAATCAAAAGATGTATTATATTTCAATGATAGCAAAAGTAAGTGCAAATGAGAATACAAGGAGTGTTTAAATGGTTTGAATTACTTGCTAATCAAGTAATTAGCTAAAATGACTAAAAGGATCAACTAAAAATAAAAGAATGCCTAATTAGTCCCAAACATGCTTGGAGATTAATTAAAGAAAGAATGCCTAAAACGAATTGAAAATAGAAAATAGAGATAAAATGGAAAATAAAAAGAAAATAACAACGGATTCCCATCACTCTCCCCCCCCCCCCCCCAGAACGAGTTCGAGGGGAAGGCTTATAGAGTCATCGTCTAAAACTGTAATCAATGTATGTCCAAGAGGATGCTCGGTGTCATCAAGGTACTCCGGTCAGATCCGTCGCTAAAAGGGCCCTCCGACGCAAAAGAGAGCAATCTGATGCTCGATGTCCCACGTTATCGCAATTAAAGCACCGGAATGTGGGAGGACCTGAATGTATCGCAAGTAAAGTAGTGGTGGCGGGAGTAGTGGTAGACCATGTCGATGCTGATACTATAGGAGGAACAAGAACCAACGAAGGTGGAGGTCGGGGTGTTGGAGGAGCTGTAGGCACTGGATGATAGGCCTCGACCTTAGTAGCATACTCTACCGCCATTAGAAAGGTCAAAATCTCTCTCAACCCAAGACCCCGTTGAATATGTGGCTGGAACCCCAGAATATTGCAGTTGATCCGTTGATCCTCAGTCTCGGAAAGGCGAGCTCTAGTGCAAAGGAGCTGAAATTGCTCTGTGTAATCTACTACTGAGGACGTATTTTGCTAGAGGAACGGGATGCGTGCAAAGAGGTCTCTCTTGTATGTCGGGGTATAAATAAGTCCTGAAGAGCGGCCTTGAGGTTGAGCCAGTACTGAACGGGAGGGAGTCCTGCATCCGTCCTACGGTAGCAAAGATCATTCCACCAAATTCGGGAAAAACCCTAAAATTTGGTGGCGTCTAGAAGAAATGTTTAAAAAGGCATTTGAGGCTTATGCCTTGAGGCTAGGCGGGAAAAAAATGCCTTGAGGCTTAAGCCTCAGGGTTGAATTTGAGGCTTACGCCTCAATGCGCCTCGAGTCTTACGCCTCGGTGCGTCTCACGCCTTTTTGTCGAGGCAAAAAAAAGCTATTTTTCTTCTTCCATCACGAAGTCTATTTCTCTAAAGGTTAAAGTTCTTCATTTTTCTAAAATTTCACTTAACTTAAAAAAATGTTGTTTTAGTCTACTAACTCTTTTTTTTTCTTTTTTTTTGTTTTAAAATTGCACTTAATTTATACTATTTACTATTGTAACTTCAAATAAAATTTTAAAAAATAACCAATATGTGAATGAAACTTAAAAAACTGATTTTGTCAATTTTATTTTGCATTGATTTATTTATTGTCATATTATAAAATAACTAATGTGAATGAAACTAAAAAAAACG
The DNA here is from genome assembly GCA_949130495.1 of Sambucus nigra. Taxonomy (NCBI): domain Eukaryota; kingdom Viridiplantae; phylum Streptophyta; class Magnoliopsida; order Dipsacales; family Adoxaceae; genus Sambucus; species Sambucus nigra. The sequence goes on along the minus strand of OX422207.1, from coordinate 2,290,721 downwards.
AATTGGTCAATTTGATTTTGCGTTAATTAATTTATTGTCATATTATAAAATTAAAAATATGTAAAAAAGTCATCTCGAGGGAACAAAAAAAATGTTTAACTATGTGAGAAAGTTCTCAAAGATGTTTTTTTGCAGTTTTATTTTATATTTCTTTGTTACTTTATTTTTTATGGTTTTATTCGTATTTTTTTAATATTATTTTGCTCCTTTTTTTTTATGAGGCTTACGCCTCACCTCGCTGAAGCCAAAGCGCCTCACCTCGTTGAAGCCAAAATGCCTCGCCTCGCGCCTTTTCAAACATTGGATAGAAGAACACAAGAGCGGCCCTGAACTCTCTTGTAATCGAAAACAGTCTCCATAGAGGTTATCCAATTGATCATATCATACGGGTAGAATATACCATCAAACATAGGGATATATATGTGTATATCCCCATGGAGACTCCGAGAAATTATCTAAATCGCTAATGAAAGTGGGTCTCCATCCTGATGAGGTCCTACTTATCACGTCACGTGGCACAGATGTAACAGGGTCAATCAGAATCAGTGGCACTTGGACAGGTGGTGGATGAAGAGGATGAGTATGTGGAACCATGGGAGGTGTTGAGGGAATGCGATGGGAGCATGTGCCGATCAAATGGGCGGGATATCCACAATAGTAGCACTGGCGGTCGCATAGTGGTATAAAACGAGGGACACTGGGTGGGTGTGGGGGAATCCAATTCAGGATGCTATGACGGATATCGCCGACGTCGGTGGGTGACGAAGAATCGGTGTAAAATAGGGAGAGATCACGGTGTGAAGGTGCGTGATGAAATGGGGGAAAAGGTGGAATATAAGGGTGGGGGCGATGAGGTAATGGTGGGTGGTATGGTATATGATCGAGGATGGGTATGTTGGGTCCCAAAATTCTCTCACAAAAGGTGTGAGAGTTGAAACCAAAGGGAGGGGTTGTTTGGACAAACGGATCAAGATATATGAGTGGTGTAGGGTAAAATTCCGGTGGTCGGCCGAGGAGACTAGATTCGAGCCCATAACAAGAATCCTATTTGTTTGAAGAAATTCTGGCCCCAATAACCCAGTTAGGGTTTCGACATCTTGATTGGAGTAGAGATGTCGACCGTCGGGCTCCGAATGACCCTTGCGCAGGGCAGGACTGTCTGAATGGTCTTCGCGAATTATTGTGACAAACCTGGAGAAGAGATCGATAGTGGGGCATATCGAGATTGCTGGGATGTTGAGGTTGGCTGTTGTTAGGGATCTGCTGCTATAGGCAACCATAGCAATGGGATCGTGGCTACCAAGAATCCCGTCTTAAGTTTTTAGGACCGAGGGAACTGCCGGGCCTATTGGATGTTAAAAAATGACTGCTGCTTGTAGTCGATCCAACCCTGCTGCCTTAGTAGGATCTTACGACTGAGGATCTTGATTCAAATTATCGGCAGAAACTTTAGGGTTTGCAGCGCGAGGATCTTGGTTGTCCTGGGTCGCATTTTCTTGTAGAATTCCCTTTCCGAGCCTTTGTGTGGTGTTTTTTTAACAAATTTTTGATGGGGTTGACCTGAATTTTGGAAAATTGTTGTAAAAAAACCTCGAATTGTTCTTATTGCTTTTGAACTATTTCTTCCATTTTGCGATCCATTTGGTATTCCAATTCTTGCATATCTTCCAATTGAGTCTTGGATTTTCTTGGAGATATTACGATTAGTGTACGATTTGTTGATACACTTACACACACCGATACACACGAACACCGATGTTTGAAGTGACACCCGCTCTGATACCAATTTTGACGTAAACAAGGATGAAGCCAGGATTTTTTTTTTTTGGGGGGGGGGGGGGTAGACCAAGAATTTAACAAGAGAAATTTTTTCATTGGAATATAAGATATATTGATCATAAAAAGTAGAAATTGCACCATTGAAAGGTATACAATGAATATCTTAACTAGAACAAATATTAGGCAATTATATAAGTTGCTTTGAGAGAGACAACAAAAAATTAACCAAAAAAATCTCCGTAGAAAGGGTATATATTAAACCATGATGCTTGAAAACGACGAGGATGCTTTTCATGGTTAGAGAAAGGGTACTCCGGTAAAATGCATTGATATGGACCATAATTAATATATGCAAGCCAAACTTCATCAATTATTTTGTGAGGATATCTCCATATGTCAATACGTTTTCTATGATCACGCTCTAAGTTATTAATATCAAACTTGGTTACTTCAATTCTTGGTGATTTCAGAGTATGTATTTCAAGTATTTCGGGTATTGAAGTTTGAACATTAATCTTAGGAGTAGGCAAAGATACATCGACCTCTACGCTTTCAATATGATTTCTCTTGAAGAATGAATCAATCCTATGTGATTTTCCCATAATTCTATCATTCAAAATAAGAAGTCTAATTAGTAACTTAATAAAAATGGGTACATTTTAAATTGATATATTTTTTATAATAATTATTTATTGTCAATTTATATTAAAAACTCCAATAAACAATATAAATGTTACTTTTAAAACATATGAAATAAAAAAAATCTACAATTACAAGAAATTTAAAGGTTCAATAGATAAATTTAGAATCACAATAAATAAGATTAGAATTAACATTAACATTAAAAAAAGTTAGAATCTGATTTTCAAATATAAGGATTAAATACGCAAATGCAAGATTTTTTTATTAACATTAACAATAAAAAATATAAAAATGAAATGAAAGTAAAAAAATAGATCCATAAAAAAAATAGAGATACACACAAAAGGAGAAAAAAACTCACCTGCTATTATTTAGTCCCATTTAAGTTTTAACCTTTGATTGGTTTTAAATCTCCAATTTTTTTCCATCTCCAACTTGTTTTTGTCTAGCTCCAAAGTTAGTAGTGAGAGAAGATAGAAGGGGGGAAAAATGGTAGGTATCTTTCGGCTTGGGAGACAAGATAGAGAAGTGGAAGAACAATTAGGTTTTGTATTTACTAACGGCTAAGTGGGCCCTGATATGGCCAATATAGTCCCTACCACCGCGAAGGTATTAGCCACATTCCGCTGCCTGGGTACAGACAGGTCGTGACACCATAAAGTTATTGGGAGTCGTACCAAGGTAGTCTTGAACAACATTTGCCGCTACTTGGGCTCAGACAGGCCACGGCCCCCCCTAGTCCTTGGCCGCTGTTTGGGACCAAACAGGCCCCGACGCTCTCCAGATTGGTTGTTGCCTGGGTTCAAACAAGCCGCAGCCCCTACTCAGATATTGGACGCTTGACAGTTGTCTCACATACTCCACCTCATCATATATCATGTGCCTCATGCACGTGACATACTACCACTACAACTCCTATATATAGAGATCCTCACCTCAATATTAGGGGGGAGAAAATACCTGGCGGAGCCCTGCCAAACTATCGACTCTCTCTCTCTAGAGACCACCACACTTGGGGGCTTCCATTCGCCGCAGCCATAGCGGGATCAACCTCAAGCAGGCCAGATCCTTGGTTGCTTGTCTAACTAGTTACATGTATTCTCCTCTCCTCTCTCCCTTGTACGCCTCTAATGGCATTGTAAACATGTATTGTATTAAATACTTAATGAGAGTGAAGCACCAAAGTGGACATAGGCTCATTTTAATAGCCAAACCACTCTATATCTTGTGTTTTGCCTCTCTTTACTTGTTAAATTTCTATTTTACACTTGACTTATTGATCGGGAACGACTTTTCGGCGATTTCTCGTATCATCAATCTGGCGCCGTCTATGAAAAATGAGATTTTAATTCTTGTTTCCTTTTTACATTTGAGATTCTCTATACCTAATTCCATCCTTGATGGCCCCCAGGACACCATCTCATGGGTGAGATCTAGGTTACGAAACTCGTGCTTTTACACATAGAACCCCTTCTTGGGAGATTATTATGTCTAGATCTCCTTACGGGTCTCCTTTTTATGACCCGACACCTGTTCTCTTATACTCGGATGATGTTATCCCATCGGAGTAGCGCTGAAAAGTCCATCGACTATAGCTTAGCGATGAGTAACGAGGGAAGGCTTTTAGTTGATTAATTTTTGCCCTGTAAGCCCGTGATCTAGGGTAACTACCACAATTGTGTATTTATTTGCACTCGAGGACTATTGTGCCCCTCGTAGACACCTAGTAGGTTGGTTCTCTATATCATTGATGGGCTAGACTTGGATTCTGGGTCCTTCAATTATTGGGATCTCACCCTCCAACCTCATACGGGATGCGCCCTAGCAATTTTGTAGCCTTTAGGTCGCATACCTCTTACTGCGGCAGTAGCAGATTCATATTTCACTTGGGAAGATCCCCCATAATAAAGCCACGATAATACTTTCATATGTAAAGAAAGTCATGGCCTAAGAAGCTTAGATTTTTCCGAACAAGATGATGCATCCCTGTTAATATATTTGAGTATTTTCTTTACATTCCTTGATTTCTCACCACTATCTAGTTCGTTTCAGAATATATAACTCTAAAGACTAACAAAGCAGAAATGGAAGGAAGCTCTGAAACTAACCCATAATAGAATGAAGAGATTTCTCAGTTGTACAACTGCATCAACCATCTCTATGATTGTCAGTCCTCATTGCAAAGCCAGGTCAACTTCCTAGCACAAAGGGTGTTATCATTGGAATCTGCAGCTCTTACTTCAGCTCATGCCACGAAACCAAAGGCTGCATCCTCCACATCCGTATCCACAGCAGTAAAGGAGGCAGTAGAAGCAGCCCCAGAGGCTACGGAGAGGGCTCGAAAAAGGAAGCTGGAGAAGTAGAAGCTCTGAAAGAGGCTATGAGAACTATACTCCCCTGGTCTACAACCTTGATGACATTCTGGAACTCATCAAAGAGGCCAAGATGATCAGGTGGCCCGAGAAGCTAAGGTCGCCGCCTCACAAGAGAGACCAGGGCAAGTGGTGCTAGTTCCACAGAGACCATGGACATGAAATCGACAGTTACTTCTCCTTGAAGAATGAAATTGAAAGACAGGTTAGGCAGGGGATGCTTCAACGCTTTGTGAAGGATGAATGAGCAATGCAGCAAGCAACAGATAGCCACATGCCTAACCGTGCCTTGGAATATTTATGTTTTTATTTTCATTGCAAGAAAAACTATGTTTATCTATCATGCATTGTATTTCCTTTTTAAAAATCATATACACACACACACACACACATATATATATATATATATATATATGAAAGAAAATTTTCGTTATATTTCATTTGCTAATTTTCCTTATCTAATCTCACAAAGACCTTCGTCTTAAGCAGAGTTCAAGGAAAAGAAAAATAACAAACTATAACGGAGGGTTATACTTTTGGGAGAGATCTATGAAGAAGGGGCAATGGACATTGGTTGGCTCACTACACCCTTCATGATGCACAAACATGTTAAAAATATATGACGATTATATTCACCACGCAGCTTTTGAGATGCTTTGTATAACCACGAGGGCTCATAATGCCCGTTATTAGCTTTCGAGATGCTTCGATTGGCCACGTCGGCTCATAATTCCCGTTATCATCCCATCGAGATGTCATATAGCCATGGGGGCTCATAATCTCATAATGCCCGTTATCATCTTTTGGGATGCCATATATAGCCTCGGGGGCTCATAATGCCCGTTATCATCCTTCGAGATACCATATAGCCACGGGGTCTCATAACGCTCATTATCATCTTTTGAGATGTCGTATAGTCTCGGGGGCTCATAATGCCCGTTATTATCTTTCGAGATGTCAACTAGCCATGAGGGCTCATAATGCTCGTTCTCAGCCTTTAAAATGCTTTAATTAGCCACGGGGGCGTATAATGCCAGTTCTCAACTTCCTGGATGCTCTATTTAGCCACGGGGACTCATAATACCCATCCAGGGATGGATTGATATATATCCAACTATGGCATGGGGAAGCTTCAAAATACCTAGCCTAGGGAGGACTAAAAATAACCCGTTCAAGTCTAAGGGGCCAAAGACTTGGCCGTCCTTGGACAATCCTAAATTTATAAGAAAAGCCTATGGCCACAGCCTCATGTACAATCCTACTAAAAGTTTGCAATCCTTATCAAAATTCTACAGAGAAGTAAGGCAGACTAGTGTCAAAAGTACCATCCAACAATGTAGAAAATAATGTGCAAACAAAAATAGCCAAAGACTTATTTCACCAACATCAATGTAAAAAAATCAAATGGAGGATGCAGCCGATTGAATTTTCCTTCATTCAAGATTATGGAAGGAACCATTCAAGCATTCAAGTACTCAAGATGGACAAATAAAACATGGTTGTGATCCCATTCGAACATTATTTTATAAAGTTCACGGCAAAGGATGAAAGTCTCAATTTGCAGAATGGCCGCGACAGTAACATATATTGGTTTAGATAAAGAATATTCAAATAATGAAGTTACAATAATGGCTGCAACCATGAACAAGCATTAAAACATTCATCTATTCAAGACCAAGAGCAAATTAGTGTGCGAAAACAAGTCAAAAATTAAGTATCAACAATAAAGTTACAAAGTACTGATTAAGGGTTGCAGTAGTGCAAATATGGTCGTAGCCAAATTTAAGTTAGCAGATCAGAAATTACAAATTATTCAAAGATACAAAAATGTCAACCCAAAAGTACAAAAAGACCAATATGGTTAATTATGAGGCTGCATCACCCTCATCATCTCCAGCTTCGTCGTCTTCTGCCACGGTCTCTATCTCCTCAGCTGCTGCAGCGTCATAAGCCATTTTTATGGCTCTTTCCTCCGTGGCCACTTTCAGTTCAGCTACACATTCTGCATGCTCGACATCTCTCAGTGTCTAAGCAATAATTTGTTCCTTCAATTCAGGGAAGTTCTTTACTACCTTATGCCTAAACTCTTAGAGGCCGCCGAGATCGGCCTTGATAGTCATAAGGAAGAAGTCCTTGGATTTCTTGAAGACATCCACGGCATCGTCCGTAGCTTATTTTAGGGCTGCGGCATGGTTCTCGTCCTTCTGCTTTAAGGATGTGGCTTGATCAATGTCTTTTTATTGGAGGGTGGAGGCACTTCTTTTCTCTAGCTCTTCATATTTCTGTTGGAGCAAGGCCAATTTATTTTTAGATGCCATAGAAGCTTGAGCAGCATCTACAGCCTTCGCCTCAGTAATTTTTCAGAGCCTCCGCAGCCTTTTTAAAATTCTCTTCAGCAGCTTCTTGGGCATCAATTACAGCCTTTATTTTGTTGGTTGCTTGCATCTTGGTAGCCTCAGGTGCCGCGACTGATGATTGTTTCCCAGCCTCAAATGAGGAGGCCCTGCTAGTCTCCAAATCAGTCTTATGGACTGACTCTGCAGTCCTGTATAGTTTGTAGAGGCTTTCATATTTTGACCTCTGGGCCACAATAACATCGGGAGCCTGAAGATTGAAAACTTGCATGTTATTACAAAGAATCCACTTAGAGGCCGCAGCAGATAAAAAATTATATATATATATATACACTAGCGTATGCCAGTGCCTGAAGGCACGACGAAATTTTCCAAAGTACGTAATAGCGAAACGGCGACAATTTTTCAAAGTACGTAATAGCGAAATGCAAAAATTTCGAAGTGTGATTTTAAAATAAATAACAAATAGTCCAATAACATTCAAATAATCTAAATTCATCAGCTAAATTCACATTTAATATGAAATATATAATATTCATCCATCGAATTCACATTGTGTCTCAAAAAAACAAAGTGTCAAATTTTAAAAAAAATTGGGCATAGTCTCCTTTGTTTATGGAACTATTCACCCTGCTTAACAAATAACAAATAGTCCAACATCCAAATTGTCTAAATTCTTCAAAAAAATTCACATATAAAATGAAATATACAATATTCATCAATCAAAAATTCACTGTCTCAAAAAACAAAGTGTCAATTTTTTTAAAAAATTGGGCATAGTCTCCTTTGTTTATTGGACTATTCACCCTATTTAAGGGGTAACAACAAATCGAAAAATATAAAAAAAATGCCAAATTCGGAGATAGGAGCTAGAAGGCCGGGAAATGAGAATATGAATTAATTCTTTCTGTGGGACTTCCTCAAAATGTCTGTGCCATGGTATTTGACCACCGTCTTGGATGGGGTGAGAAAAACTACACAACTTTCTAACTTGACACAAAAGTGGTCATACCTGCAACAAATTATAATAAGTGTCATGAGTATTTAGGTTATAAATAGATTAAGAAATAAAATAATGAGATCCATACAGAGATCCCTTTAAAAACCCATCAAATTACATGGATCAATATACGGTGGTTCATTAATGGTTTATAATTACCTTGATATATTCATATATTATCTTCATAGAATAAACGTCTTGTCCAGATTTGAACGCTCCTATAAAAACCTCAACTGGTGTAATAGTAGCCTATAAAGAATCCCGACCATGACAGTTTGACATAACTCCCCCCCCCCCCCCCCCCTCCCCACTTTAATCTTAAAAAACTGCTTAAGAATGTATAAACATCTGCCCAAGTTCATATTTTTTTTAAATGTCAACACTGAGTTGAATTTAAGAATAGAAAACATAGAAACATTTAATATGCTTAAACTGACAGGGAAAATACATTTATCGTTCTTGTTAACAACACTCACGGGGAAAATACATGAACAATAAGAGCAGAATGAATATACATGAATAGTTAGAGTAGAATAATACCTTCTCTGTTGCAAACATATGAACCAAAAACTCATTTGAGGAAATAAGTTGTAAACTACAAACCCAAACCCGCAAAATTAGTTAGTAGTTGAAAAATGAAAACACAAGAGATGATAAATATATATAGTTAGAGCAAAAATGACTATGTTAGAGCAAAAATGCAGTATACGGTGGTAATTTAACGACTATGCAAACAAATGAGTATTCGAATTGAGGCACAAAATCAAAAGAAATGACTATGCTATAATGCAAATAACTTATCAAAAACAAAACAAACTTAAAAATTGAATAAACTTAACAAAACTTAAAACTTAAACAAACAAACTTGAACGAACCTTAAACTTTATACTTTACCTTGAATTGAACAAACCTTAACCTTAAACTTAAATTTGAATTTGAATTGAACGAACCTTTAATTGAATAAACTTTAAACTTGAACGAACCTTTAATTGAACAAACTTTAAACTTTAAACTTGAACGAACCTTAAACTTGAACGAACAAACTTAAATTGAATAAACTTGAACGAACCTTAAACTTAAATAAAACCCCAATTCTGACAACATCATCCATTTTCATCTATCCCCCTCTGCTGCTCCCACCTACCTGCTATTGCCCCCCACGTTCATCGCCGCTACCTGCTTCCCCACCCACCCCACCCCACACCCCCCACGCACATCTACTGTTGTTTCCCTCACACACACCTCCTACTGCTAAGAAACAAATATAAAATAGTCGATTAGTGCCTTCAGTCATTAACAAAAGAGAACAATGTATGAATATAAGAGCAATGAAAGAAAAAATCAGCGCACGTAGAATATATTAGTCATTATATCTTAGACCAAAGTCCGATGCTTGAATCATACTTATAATAAAAAACAAAGTGTAATTTAAAAAAAAATGACGCGAAACCCACCATTATGTAACATCACTTATAATACAAAACTATTGTTTACGACGCGAAAGTGTAAATATTTTTAAAAAATATGGGCAGACTTTCCTTTATATATCGGACTATCCACCATGTTAAAAAAATAATCCAACAAAAATATTCCTATCACAATTTTAATATTACGAACAAAAATATCAAATGAACAAACACAAAAAAATTATCCGATATCCGATGACTTTGTCGTATCAATCCGATGAAAAAAATTGTCTAAACGAACTTCATAATTTGGACAGGACAAAAACGTCCACATGCGAACCCAACCCGAACCAAATCCATACCCCACACCTAATTTCCACACCCCCTCCTGCATCCCATACTTTCAGTTTTATAAAGGGTACATCTCCAACTTTCTGCTTGCCAAATAACAGATTTATAAAGTGTCTTGTGCAAGACATGTCCGTTATTACTTTTTAATATTAAAACAAAGAGCATACCTGTGATTTGAACTGTTATTTAATTTTGAATCGCAGTATGATGAATCAAAGATTGAAGGCCATTTCACTTAATTCCCACCTATTAGTTGAAAAATAAAATACAAAATTGTGATCCCTCCAAAACATCCACAACACCAAACTAATATGTCATCTTATTCATTTGCTAGAATACAAAAACCAACGCATTGTAATCAACTTTGAATGAACCTCGTATAAAAAAATATAGGTTAAACCAATGCCATATAAAACCATATTAAAGTGTAGAAAAAAGAAGCGGTTATAATCAAATTTCAGACTATATAGCAAATGCTCCTAATGCTCCACATCATATAATAAAAACAATTACGATGAAATGAGCGAACAGGTTAAATAGGAGCAACAATACCATTATGCCCATAAAAACTCTAATATCCACAACACCAAACTAATATGTCATCTCATTAATTTGTTAGAATACAAAAACCAACGTATTGTAATCAACTTTGAATGAACCTCATTTAAAAAAAATATAGGTTAAAACGATGCCATATAAAGCCATATTAAAGTGTAAAAAAAAAGTAGCGGTTATAATAAAATTTCAGACACTATAGCAAATGCTCATAATGCTCCACATCATATAATCAAAACAATTACGAGGAAATGAGCGAAGGGGTTAAATAGGAGCAACACCAAACTAATATGTCATCTCATTCATTTGCTAGAATACAAAAACCAACGCATTGTAATCAACTTTGAATGAACCTCATATAAAAAAAATATAGGTTAAATTGATGCCATATAAAGCCATATTAAAGTGTAAAAAAAACGAAGTGGTTATAATCAAATTTCAAACTATATAGCAAATGCTCCACATCATATAATCAAAACAATTACGATGAAATGAGCGAACAGGTTAAATAGGAGCAACAATACCATCATGCCCATAAAAACTCTAATATTTGAATTTCAAAACTTACGTAAATACCAAGTTGGCAAAAGTGTGTCTAATGTTATAGAGAATGTGAGAAAGACGAACAGAGCAAACCCAAACGACTACACAAACATATAATTTTAAATGCCGGAGTCAATTGACACCCCTAAAGTTCAGACCCTAAAACATAAAATAAAACCAATATGTGAAACCATACCCAAAGAAATATTTTTTTATATATAAATAAAAACCCAAAGATATCACTCCATGTATTTGTGAACCAAAACCCAAACAAAACTCTGTGTCGACTATTGTCATGAACCAAAACCCAAACAAATCTCACCATATACACATATCGAAAATCTCTACACAACAACAAAAAAATCATTTTTTCTTACAGATCTGTAAAAAAACACGATACTTAAAAAAACAAAAACATGATTGAGCATAAAAAAATAAAAAAAGAAAAAAGAAAAAAGAAAAATAGATAATAGAATTATTTACCTTCAATGTAACTTGGCTGAAAATCTGTACACTAACAAATAAAAATAATTTTTTCTTACAGATCTGTAAAAAAAAATGATACTTACAAAAAAAAAAATGATTGAGCAGAGGGGGCGGCTTAGGGGGCGGTGGAGGGGGCATTTCAGTGTGTGCGTGTGTGAGGTCAGTGTGCACGTGTGTGTGTGTGTGTGTGTGTGTGTGTGTTTATGTGCGTGTGTGTGAGTGGGGAAGGGGTGGCGGAGGGGGCGGCTTAGGGGCGGCGGAGGGGGGTTGTGTGAGGTCAGTGTGTGTGTTTCTATGTGCATGTGTGTGAGTGGGAAAGGGGGAGAAGATGAGAGGGATGCAGAGGGGGAGAGATTTACCAGGGCATGGGAGGGGGCTGCGTAGGGGGAGAAGATGAGGGGGAGAGAGAGGGAGAAGGAGCAGATTGAATGGGAGAGGATACGGGTAGGTAGAAAAAATGTCTTTGATGTGTAAGTCTGGAAGGAAGAAGAATGTTGCCAAAACACGCCTATTTTTGAATTATGGGGCAAGTTTGATGAGTAAAAATAGGAGGGAAACCAAATATTTTAGGGGTAGATTTGTAAAAAATGAAGAGATGTGATCTCAACCATTAAAATATGTAAAGAGGTGGCATCTATTTGCACCGTTAAAAATGTGTATATTTTCAAAAACCAAGATACTTTTGTAATACCCCGTATTTTTGGCGATATTTATTTTGGGGATTAATTAATTAAATGAGAATTAATTGGGAATTAATCTGGGTAAAATACTAGCGAGATGTGAGTTGGTATTTGACTATATTGAGTATATATGATGTTATATGAATATTGAATTATGAAATTTGTCGTGAGATTGATATACGGTAATTTGGTCATTTTATTGGGACGCGTGTGACAGTCGCGTCAGGATATAATTATTTTAATTATAAAAGTGAATTTAAATTATATTAACCTTATGGTCATTTTGATTGCGCCAACGCGTCCGGAAGGGTCGAGATAGTCAGAAAACACTAGCCGGGGGTTTAATTTGGGTCCCGGGGTATTTTTAGGCCATACCGGCAACATAAAGGGTATTTTGGTAATTTTGTATTTTGAGGAATTAAAAATGACGAAAATTAGGAGTATTTATCTGATTGGGAATAGACCCACTAAACCCACTAACCAACCCTTAATGACCCAATAAGCTGCGGGAGTTATCAAATTAGGTTTGCAAAACTTCCCAAAGAAAAACCCTAGCCACCATTGGAGATAAGCTTGGAGAGAGAGAGATAGAAGGGAATTCTGCAGAAAAGCTCCATCAAATCAACATCAAAATCAAAGATAAACTTGAGGCAAGTGATTTAATTCCATTTAATTTCACAGAATGTTCCTTCCATGTTAGATAATTCAAATTTATGTTTGTTCTTGGAAGATGATGAAAAACCCATGAGTTTGGAAGTAGAATACTAAATTTTGATGAAAGGATTGCATGTAGAATCATATTTAGAGGACTAATCTTATATTGATATATCTTGTAAGACACAAAAACGGATTTAATTGGATAAATTAAGGATCTATAAATTTTAGGGTTCATGTTCTTGAAAAATTGGGGAAAAGTGTAGAGACTTGTGATTTAATGATGTTTAGGACGAATTAATTCCTTAAAACATGTTAGGAGGTGACTTTAATATGTTTAGGATGAATTAGAGACTCTAAAACGTTGTTGGGACGAACTTTAGAAGAGGTTTGAGGTATTAAAATGGATGAAAAACGAGATTGGAGAAAATCTGGGCCGAAACTGGTCCCTCGTTAGAAGACCTCTCCAGGTCGTTCGAACGAGCTCGTTCGAATGAGCTTCTAACGAGTTGACCAGTCGCTTCTAACGAAAGGGAATTTCGTTCGATGACTTCGTTCAAACGAGATCTCGTTAGAAGGTACAGTTCGTTCGAACAAACTGAAATCTCGTTCGAACAGCCTCGTTCGAACGAGACTTCTAACGAGCTGGCAGTTTAGGCCTTTTTGGCCTGTTTTGATTTTGGGAGTCCCGTAAACTTGTTCGAGGATAGAGATAACATTCCTTTGATGATATATTGATAGATTTGGGACATTTGGGTTATTATGAGGAGTAAATTATATACGAGTGATTTAAATAATGGTTAATATGGGATTGAGACGTGAGTGTTTACCACGACGTGAGAATAAATTATGGCGCATGTAATTATGGACAGGGATTATATAAGTTGTATATATATTAGATTGGTACGAGAATGCGATAAGTACTACAATTAAACAACGGGATTACTAAGATGTGTGCTTACTTAGTATTAGTATATGAATTGTGTGTATGACATACCTACCATACTTGCTATCACGGGAGGTTTGCGTTCGCTTAGGGACCTCTAATCCTTGTGTTGCCCGGATTTAGACTGGTTACCTCGATGAACATAGGTCAGAGAAAGACTTATTGGGATGTTAATAAGTCCACTGATCGTGGGAGCGTAGGTATGTGCGTGACCCATGTGATGTGACTGTGTTCGCCTCCATTATTTGTGATGTTGTTATCTGTGAACTATTCCTGAGAGATTCGGAATATGTGATCCTTATATACGTGATGTACCGGGATGGATAGAAGAGTGTGTGTGCACCGCAGCTTAGTCTCGGGGTGCTTATATTGTATATTCATGTTGTGGAATATATACGTTTAATAAACTGGGAACTTTCATATAGTATTGTGTGTATAACTATGGAATAACTTAGAGGGATAATCTATAACGAGTTGTATTATTTCTGTATGAGAACCTGAATTTACGTTAAGCCCTACTTAATTGAGATCGTTATAATGTTAATGGGAACCGAGTAATAAGGGTAGAACCTATGACAGTCTAGCTAGAGATGATGTTACTTAGCTAGTGGGTTGTGTTATTTTAGATGGGTACTTACGTTAGGAGTGCACAGTTAGACGAGAGGTGAGAATTTCATGTGAGCGCACGTCCTAACATGTACTTTGCATTTAATGTTTTAAATGTTTTTAAAGCACTTGCAGGTTTTAAACTATCTCCACATTCGGGCTCTGACCCGTTTGCTTTCAAATCTATTTTCTTGTAAAACCATTTTTAGGTGCCCAGCCACAAGGACACCATGCATAGGATACTCATTCAGGTGACGAGCTGTAGCTATTTGTGGAAGCTACGGGGATTTGCTTTTAGACGCTTCTATCATTTGGATTCCATATTCAGTATTCTTCGGTTTTAGGGCATATTGCCCAGTTCCATTAGAGTTACTTTTCCATTACAGTTTTCAGACTTTGGCATGTATTGATTCAGTATTCAGTTTAATTATTTCAGTTTGTGGATTTGTAGTGAGGAGTTTTCCTCCAGACTTTATTTACATTATGTGATGGTTATTCTATTTACTTCGGTATGGTGAATGGTGTTATTGTTATTCATTACACTTGTTGCATGTTATTCAGATTTTAATTAAAATTTGGCAACTTACTTTTTAAATACTAGGTGGTTAGTAATAATAAAAATGCTTTCGACAGTGATGCTATTAGCTGAGCCAACTTGGCATTTTGAATTAATTTAATAAAGGAGTAGCTACCCGGTATTTAATTAGTCGGGGTGTCACAACTTTATTTTATATATATATATATATATATATATATATATATATATATATATATATATATATATATATATAAACTATAAAATGCTTACCCTCAGCAGAATGTGGGGAGCGTACTCCTCAAAATCCTCAGGATCCTCTACCTCCAGACAATCAAGATCGATAGAGTCTGGAAGCTTCCTCATCCTATAGATTGCCCTAATAGTTGTATCATAGGAATATTGAGGATTTGGCGCCCTCAATTGAGGCCTTGGATAGCCATCAGGGCCCACACTTGCCCTACTTTGAGGTGGTGGCTAGTTGGCATTGACATCTATTATTCTTCGCGGAGGAGATCTTGTGGGTGAAACGTGGAGATAGGGTTGCATCCACTTTGGAAGTCCATCTCAGGGGAAAATAGTCCTGCCTCAGCCAGTTGATCACCAATATCATCATCAACCTGGGCTTCTTATCTCTCGCCAACTGCGGTATCCTCAGTATGGATTGTATCTCCTTGAGGATTAATCACATCAGTCCCAGTCACTACAATTGGTTGAGAATGAGGCTCTATAGTAGATTCAGTTGCGATAGATTTTCCTTTTGGGGCCCTCTTTCTCTCCTTACCCTTCTTGGGGGTGCATTGAGGACAACTGCATCCTCATCCATTTTCGCAAGCTGGGTAGCCAAAAGCTTGTGGTCAATCTCTTCCCTTGAAGAACCAAAACAATTAAACGAAGTTTAAAAGGAAAGCTGCAAAAATTTATATATATTCATCGCGGATAAATGATGAGAGATTACCTTTTGTAGTAATCTTAGTTGGCTGGCTTTTGTTACTAAAGTAACCTTGTTCAAAAACTACCGTGGACATTACTAGCCTACTGAAACGCTTTGACTAATCACGGAGTCCAGTCGCGTCCTCAACCCTTCTTTTTTCTCTACTGTTGATCTTTAAATTCTCAAGAGCTAAAATTGAGAATTAAGTTCAGTATAAGCCGCAACAGAAATAAAACATTGAGATGACAAAGTTTAAAACGTTGCGGCAGAAACTTGTTACCTATTTCCGAAGGACGCCCCCATATTCGCGGCATCCTATATGTTTTCTTTCTCTTACTCTCCTAGTGGTGGATTTCCTAACTTTTCCCTGGGATGTAGAAGAATTTTCTTTTTTATTTTTTCACTCTGGAAGGACGCTCAGTATACAAGAATTATTTATTATTTCGCATCATGAAGTAGTAGTAACACGCAAAGTTTATGGAGTTCTCCTTCGGCTTGTAGAGTGAAAGAACTCCGCGAAAGTGATATCCCTGCTAAATTTCTTTTGTCTGAGCACTGAGGCAGCAAGAATGGCCCTCTAACCATTTGGATACAACTGGGTTGGGGCCAAATTCATAGCCTAAAGAATTCTCCTAATGGGGCTAGGAATTGGTAGCCGCAACCCTAGGAGAAAGTCATGCAGAGGAAAATAGATCCCCTTATTGAGGACTACAAAATATGACCTCTATTCTATAGAGGGAAGTGTGCAGATTGTGGTTAATGGGAATTCAAAGGTTGCGGTAAGTTGGGCAATCCATTCTTTTGTCATAATGCACTTATGATTTAATGTCGTGGGAGATTTACCAGTAGCTCGATCAGAAGATTCTACGGGAGCATTCCTAACCTCTTGAGGGACGACTGGAGTCCTACTAGCTGCCACAACCACATTTTTAGCAGGATGATTACAGCTAGAGATGGTATCCTCCTCTATATTATCTGTAGTCTCTCTAGTGTCCCTACAGTTCAAAGAGTCCATAGAGTCAGAATCAAGGGCGAATCAGTTAGGGCAATCTTTAAGCAGACATGGTCTAATAGCCTTCAATGGATTTACAGAAGGAATCTCAGGAAGAGAAACACCAAAGTGAGTTTTCCAAAAGTCCTCCAGGAACTCCGAAGGGTTCCAAGTCATAGGGTTGCAGCAAGACCTGAAAAGTATAGGGGTTTCGCAGTCATTATGGTCAGAAGCCTCTTAGACGCCGCTACAGATACCAAATATAAGTGTAGAATTACAAATCAAGGCTATAACGATGTAACACAAAAATTCTTAAGTATGAATCTTAAAGGTTGCATCCAACACTCCAAATTTTACAACTTCAGATTAAAGACTACAACTAGATGGAATTATAACTAACAAAGAATGACACGAAGCTGCAACAAAGTAGCACAAGTCATATCACCAATCGGGGCATTGTACATAAACAGGTAATTTGGATTAAGTACGTATTCGTAAAGGTTAAAATCCCATAATTCTAGGGTTTTGTCCAAGAACATCAAGAACATGTTCTTGGTGTTCTTGGCAAAAAAAAATTCGAAATGGGGTCAAGGTGTGGATCAAAACCCTGAGAAACTCAAATTTTTATCCTATAATCCAATCTAAACACCTCAAGTTACCCAACTTACATCTATCCCAAAAGCCAAAAATGGGCACTAGACAGGGGATACGGATTACAACATGTTTTAAATCCAGAAATCAATAATGAGCATATTCTTTAGGTTTTAGCAATGGTGGGAAAAGATGCTAGTCTTATTAAACGGTTCAACATCATCCAATCCTAGTTTCTACAACAAATTCAAAAATCAGAACCAAGCAATAGGGGTTCTCAGTATAAATACAACCCTAAGAATTGAGTCTAAGGAATAGTAGCACATGTATTGATTATGAGAGAAAAACAAATGGTTTATAATAACCAAGATCCTCCGCAAGTTCAGAAATCCAAAACATAGACAAGAATTATAGAGCATAATAGATTCTCATGTTTATTCAAATATGGGTTTACAAGAAATGATTTCAGCTAATCAATTAGTCTCAAACATGATTAGAAAGAAGAAACAAACTCTAAAAAATATTAAAAAGAGAAATTTATCAAATGTTACCTGGAATTCAAGGAAAGTGGTTATTCAAGCTCAAGAACCACAAAATTCACCTCAATCCACCTTGAACCAACATAGAAGGATCGCTGGAAAAATCAAAGGATGAAACAAATAGAGTATGACTTTCGATTTGATCTCAAAGGTTTGAAAAAGGTAATGAAGGCCACGACCAAAACACATTTATATAAGAGGGCGCAGGAAGCTGAAGCGTCGCCTTTGCCTACCGCGGTACATGTGAAGATAGTCAATATTATTGGCACTGTAGTAAGGACCATATAATTCAACCACAACCCTAAATCGCTACCTCTTGGCACTACGGCTTGGGGGCTTATTGATATGGCTAATATAGTCCCTACTATTACGGAGGTATTAACCACATACCGCTGCCTAGGCACAGATAAGCTACGGCACCATACAATTATTGATACTCGTACCAAGCTAGTGTTGGACAACATTTGTCGCTGCCGGGGCTCAGACAGGCCGCGGCACCCCCTTAGTCCTTAGCCGATGTCTAGAACCAAACAGGACGCAACACTTTCCAGACTGCCTGCTGCCTGGGTTCAAACAGGCCGTAGCCCCTACTTAGACATTAGATGCTTGACAGTTGCCCAGCTTTTAGAAGGATACCTTACTTCTCCACCTCATCATACATCGTGTGCCTCATGCACGTGATATACTACCATTACAACTCCTATATATAAAGATCCTCACCTCAATATTAGGGGGGAGAAAATACCGGGCGGAGCCCTGCCAAACTCTCGACTCTCTCTCTAGAGACCACCACACTTGGGGGTTTCCATTCGCCGCATCCACAGTCAAATCAACCTCAAGCAGGCCAGATCCTTGGTTGTTTGTCTAACCAGTTACATGTATTCTCCTCTCCTCTCTCCCTTGTACGCCTCTAATGGCATTATAAACATGTATTGTATTAAATACTTAATGAGAGTGAAGAACCAAAGTGGACGTAGACTCATTTTAATAGCCGAACCACTCTATATATTGTATTTTGCCTATCTTTACTTGCTTTATTTCTATTTTATACTTGACTTGTTGATCAAATGACTTATGTGCGATTTCTCGTATCATTAACATGGTCTTGTTTTTTTCTCAAC
Source organism: Sambucus nigra (assembly GCA_949130495.1). Classification (NCBI taxonomy): domain Eukaryota; kingdom Viridiplantae; phylum Streptophyta; class Magnoliopsida; order Dipsacales; family Adoxaceae; genus Sambucus; species Sambucus nigra. The sequence continues at coordinate 2,271,636 of OX422207.1, read as the reverse complement.
AAACACCGAAATAAAGTGGGCTTTATTTGGAGATATGTTTTTAAGTCCTGGGGGGACCATATCAACATATTTTTATTATCCTACAAAAATTTAACCCATAAAGTACACATTTTGAAATTTTCTGGGGAACTATGGCCCCCCTTGGTCATATATTAGCTTTGTCCCTGAACGTAAACTACACGTCAATGGCTAAAAGAAATAAACCAAACCCTAATTTTTAGAGAGAGAATAAAAAAATGTCTTATATTTCAGGGATTGCAACAGTAAGTACAAATGAGAATACGAGGAATAATTATATGGGCTGAATTACTTGCTAATCAGGTAATTAGTTAAAATGACTAAAAGGACCAACTAAAAATAAAAGAATGCCTAATTAGTCCAAAACATGCTGGGAGACTAATTAAGGAAATAAAATGCCTAAAAAGAACTAAAAATAGAAAATAGAGATAAAATGGAAATAAAAGGAAAATAACAACGGATTCCCATCAATTCCTTACCTTTTCTGTTACATTATTTCAAGTGTGCATCACCGAATGCCGATTGGATGGTGTCTATTTTCTATTTATTGTAACCATGTTATAAATTTTTTAAAGGCTTAATGAACTAAAAACGCAACTGACTTTACACGTTTTTTGAAACTAAGTCACTCAACTTTTGCTTTTGCAGGACACGAAACCTTTTTAAACCTATTGTTTTTGCCCAACAATATTGCTAAAAGCCCAACTCTTAAGTTCCATTAAATGTTCTATAAGGAAAAGTTTAGTGGCTTTTCTGGCCAAAAATATAAAGTTTAGTTACTAAATTGAAAATACGTATAAAGTCGTTGTGCTTTTAATCATTAAACCTTTATTTTAACTTATATATATATATATATATATATATATATATATATATATATATATATATATATATATGTATACTATAACTTATAGTAATTGGATTTAGGTCATTACTAGATCAAATGAGTTTAGTTTTGGCTCTGAACGAGTAACCGCGTACTCATCATACGAATTTCAATATATGTTCTAGATTTGGCTAAATAGAATGGACGTTTATTGGATCCAGGTCTAGACTCAGTCTTTATTCATCTATTATCTATATTATACCTATAAAATAATAGAATTAGAGGTATTAATACTGTTGATGTAAAAAACTAGATCGTATCTAATTATTTAATGACAGATAAATTTAAATGAGACAAAGAAATTTTAAAGTGGTTCAGCCTTATAAGAATGGCCTACGTCCACTATTTTTGTTATTGCTGACTTGTATGGGAATTCTGTTGATTACAGGTTTTAATCAAGAAAATTCCCGTCCCTTACAATGAGGATGATACAATGTATTTATAGCCTCTAGGTTGTACATGTGAAAGGGTAATTCATTAATGCCCCTTAAGCATATACATCTGTATGTATTTAATGCGCAGTCTATCTATTGGTTTTCCTGCTATTAATGTTTTATACGAGGTGCAGCTCGGACCGCCTGAGTATCTCGGTGCAGTGGAGTTCCTCGGAGTACACCTGTTGCTCAGAGCGTCTGAGTTAATCGGGGAAACAGAGTTCCTCGTCGTTAAAGTGATTGCAGAAATGCCTGTAGGTGCCACATAAACTGATACGCGTCTTCTTGTGATTAATCCACGTCAGTAGGTTAAATTTGGTATCAACAGAAGCCCCCAATGTTTCATAGTTCGAAATTTGAGGAGTGTGGAACATTCTTTCTCGGAATATGGCGGTTTTAAATAATCCTCCTGATTTTTAGGAGTGTTCCCTTTGTATTTATTTTTCTTTCCAAATTCGCGGAATCAGACTTTTTGAATTTTTATAACCGCCTCAATCTCCGTGCACTTTTTGTCCTTTTAGCCGCCAGTAGCGTAATCGTTTCTTTTTGTAATCATTAACTTTACCATTTCCCAAGGTAAGGTATTTAAGCGTCGCAGACAATCCCAACGTCTTTTACTTTTTCAAATTCGTATCTTTGATTTTTCCATTGTCTTTCTCTCTTGTGCGTTCATCCTTTTCAGCGTTCGTTGTCAACAGATCCACTCTTTTCTTATAAGATCTTCTTCCTTCTTCTTCATTTCCTTTATTCATCATGGTTTACCTTGTTGAATCTCTTGATAAGTTTTGTTCAGATTTTTCTATCCCTTCAAGGGGGTATTCTGGAGGAACTTTCTGAACCTTCAGATTATTTCCGTTTGGCTGAGGGACATTGGTTCCCCAGCCTCTTTATTAGTGAATGTGGCTTTTCCTTTCCGCCAAATTCTTTATGCCTGGAATTCTGTCAGTATTTTGACGTTGTTCCTGCAAGAATAGCCCCCAATACATGGACAATAGTTAATGGGGTTCATGGACTAAATCAAATTCATGGAACTCGCATAGGAATTCCAGAAATCATGTTTTGTTATAGATGGGCAGTTGGTGATAATACATTTTATTTAAAAACCAGATTTTTAAATAGGGCTTTAGTGGTCAATCTCCCGGATGCTAATAGGGACTACTTTGAGCACGGGGTTGTTATAAAAAATTGGCAACATGCTCCTTTATTTGAAGATGAAGTGTATCAGGGTCCCAGATGCCCTCCCTATGGCAATGGGATAGGTTATTTTATTTTATTTTATTTATTTTGAAATTATGCTTTCATTGTGACTGATATTTCAATGTTTATTTATTTACAGTTGACAGTAAAAGAAAGTCTCCAAAAGAGACAGAAGTTAACATAAGGCATTTAAAACTTATCTGGAGTTTGCATCAGACTGTTGTCGACGAGCATATTAGGTCTGCCTTGTATTTGCTGTAGTATAAGAGCTACACATCTTCTTTTACTGCTCGTCCGGTGATAAGTGAAGCAGAACCAGTGCCAGCTTCTACCAGTTCTTCGCCTGAGTCACACATTCCTTTAAGCGAAAGGATGAAGAAAAGAAGACCTCCTACTCTCTTTGAGAAACCTGCCTCTGGTGCTGGAGAGGCAAAAAGAAGTAAACATGATGTCCCAGAGGGGACAAAGAAAATTGATGCACCCCTTCCGGCTGCTCCTGCGAAGGTTGCCGAGAAGCCTCCAGTGGCCCCGAGCAAGACTGTTGCTCCAAGTGAGGTGATTATTATATCATCGACCAAGAGTTCTTCCTTGGTCGAAACTATTCCTGTTCCCCCGAGGAAGAAGATCTCCTCGGTCAATTTGGCTGAAACCATCTCTCAGCACCCAACTACTGGAACTGGTGTTCCTACTTTTGTTCCTCCGAGCTCTGCCATGAGATCGGTGAAGACTTGGATCATTCTCGAGATCCAAGTAATTGAAGAAAACCTTTCTCGGGACATGGTCACCTCATTGGCTGCTCGTCATATTGCATCTGTAAGTTTTATTATTTTGAACTTCTTATTTTTCGCTTGTTATATCTGTCTCTGTACTGACTTATCATTGTCTTCTTTTTCCAGTTGGTGACCTATTTTTATACCATTTTGAAGAAAGACGAAGGTATCAAAGCTTCAAGCTCCTCGTCTGGTGTAGAGGAACTCACTTCGATCGAGGAGGAGAAAACTCGAGTTGTTGAAGTCTCCAAAGGGTTGGAGAAGAAAATAAAGGACTTAGAGGAGACAAATAAAGAACTCGACGAGAAGCTCAAAAATACTGGAGAGCTTGAGAATAAGCTCAAGGTTGATGAGGAATAATTAATCCAGCTTCGCGAAGTAAGTCGCCAGAAGGAAGAGACTGAGAATAAGTTGAAGGCTGCCGAGGATCTTCTATCCGAGAAGCTCTCCTCGGAGAAAACTAAAAGAAAATTGGATGTGAAGAAGTCTTTCAACGTTGGCTGGGACAAGGGATGGAACAAAGGCTTGATTGCCATGATGACGCAGGTGGAGTATGGTAGCCATAAATATTTTAGGGATGGTTGGGTCGCTGCGCTGCAGGAAATGAAAGTCAATGAAAGTTTCAATTTATTTCAGCGACGCATCCCAGGCCCCCCTCCAACTCCCGAAGAAGAAGAAGAGGACGAAGCTTCCTCTGAGGAATCTTCAATGGTGGTGGGGGATCAAGCTCCTACTCCTCCAGTTATCCAGTCTGCCAGCGAGCAACTTCAACTTCTGCCTGCCTCATCTGAGCAACTGCCCTCACTCCTCGAGCAACTCTCTCTTCCATCCGAGAAACCCACCTCCTTGACCCATCCTCCTGAGAAAGTTTTGGGAGACAAGGAAAAGGTGTAGAGTTGTTCGGATCTTTCTCTATGTTTTTTATTTTTTCTTTATCAAGTGTAACCTGGAACTTTGTACTGCTTTTTTATGATATAATAAAACTTGCACTTTTGATCATACATACTTTGATTCTTTCCTTCATACTCTGTTTGCATTCTTATTGATTCTTGCTTTCTCTTCCTTTATTCGTTTATGGCCAGAATGGAGTTATTGTCTGCTCATGATACAAAGTTATTGAGGCAATGTAATGAGTACTTCACTGTTGGTCACACAGATCTAAGTGCAGCACAAATTGTCGATATCCTAGGTCAAGATGCTTCAGAGCAGGAAATTGAAGCTTACCAATATTTAAAATGCCTGCTTGATCGTACAGTGGCCAACAATGTAGCCTATTATGAAATGATTGAAGATCTACAAGGCACTCTTGATGAGCTTCAACAATAATACAAAGAATCTACAACCCTTTTGCACGAGGGATATGAGAAGAAATATCAACAACTCAGTGTTGACAAGGGTTATGACAAAATGTTTGATGCTTACGAAGTGAAGGAGAGAACTTTGAAAACTGAGGTTGAGGAGCACAGACAAATAGCAGAACTGTTGGAACAAGAAAATAATAACCTGCAAAGGGAAATAGCTCAATTGAAGTCTGTTGCCTCTTCATCAAATGCTTTGGTCCCTGTGAACGATGAGGGATTCTCCTTCCTAGAAGTTGAAAATGCCAAATTACGAGATGAGCTGGAGACTTTGAGGAGAGCTGGTCCTTCTACTCCTGCTCGGGGACGAGCAAGAGCTTCTCGGGGATGACCAAGAGTTCTTCGGCCTACTATTAAAGAAGCTAGAACTCAGTCAGCATTGGAGAACCAAGCGTTTCAATTAATGGCAAAAAATCAGGCATTGGTCGAGATGTCTAAGAAGATCCAGAATTTGGACGAGCAACTCGCTGCTCAGAAATCTGCTTTGGAGAATAAGGAAATTTTTGCAAAAAATCTTCACGAGCAATTGGAAAGATTGACCTATCAATTCCACAAGCAACCCTGGGAATTCTGGATGGCAGGCTACAATGAAGCTCTTTACCATTTGGATGATCGAATCCAAAATGCCAATAATGAAGGTTATAAACAAGGCTGGTTGAATGCTTTGGGCGTACTGAAACTGGAACAGGGTCACTACCTGTGGGATTACCATAATCCTGGGCTGCTCGACCTACCAGTGCTACCATACAAGCTTGACATGAGCTAGATCCCTGCCCAGGCCATCCCTTGTTGTTTAATTTCTAAATACCTCGGTGATTACAATCTCCATTCTAATGCCGAGATATCTCGCCCCTAGCACCTGCTAGATAGACCATCTGTAATGAACATCAGGATGCTTAAAGACCTTAACTTCATAAACTCCCCTTATGCTTTGGATGATCCTCCTGCTGGCGAGGAACCTGTTTCAAAAACAGAGGGAAAGAAACCAATAGAGTAGGGATCTTGATGTAATAGTTAGTATACATTTCATTATCAGTGTATTTTATTTTTGGACTTAATGAAAGACATGTATTTTTGTTTGCAATCTTTCTTGCCATTGTCTTGTACTTATAAAACACTTTTCATTTGTGTAAGTATATCTATTAAAAATATAAGAACATTATGTAATTTGTCGACCAACTGTAGTTGATTACAACTTATTGTTGACTACATTGAATTTGTGGTAATCATTTGTCTGACCAAAATTAATGATGTTTCGCTTCTCGACCAATTTGGCAGGAATTTTAAAAAAAATCACAAGTAACAAAAATTTAACTTGATCTTTTTCTCATATACTTATAAAATGTCTCCGACCAACGATGATCAACATCTTTTAATTCTCGACCAACCTAAATTGGTGAACTTTTCTCTTCCCGACCAACTTTGGTACTTCTGGAAAATATTTTTTCTTCCTAACCAACCGAAGTTGGCATTTTTAGGAGTATTTTGTTTCCTAACCAACCGAAGTTGGCATTTTTAGGAATATTGTTTCCTAACCAAACCGAGTTGGCATTTTTAGGAATATTTTCTTTCCTAACCAAATCGAGTTAGCATTTTTAGGAATATTTTGTTTCCTAACCAACCGAAGTTGGCATTTTTAGGAATATTGTTCCCTAACCAAATCGAGTTGGCATTTTTAGGAATATTTTGTTTCCTAACCAAACCGAGTTGGCATTTTTAGGAATATTTTTGCCGAGTAGTCTGAGCCGAGTAGTGTGTAGCACTAGTATTCCTCAAAAAAAATTTAATAAAGGAGAAAATTTGGCAGAATATCTTCATTTTATTCATATTGATGGAACTGCATTACATGGGAATTTACATAACTGATAATACTTGCGCAGGTGCTCTGCGTTCCATGCATTCTTAAACTCCCCCTTCTAAAGTTGCTATTCGGTAAGTTCCTGGTCGAACAACCTCTGTAACTCGATATGGTCCATGCCAGTTTGCCTCCAGTTTGTTGTGCTTTTAAATCACTTTCTTTAGCACATAGTCTCCTTCCTTCAGGTCGCACTTCTTCACCCTCTTATTGTAGAACAAAGTTGTTCGTTGTTGGTAAGAAGCATTCCTGATGGCTCCTTCTTCTCTAACTTCCTCGAGCATGTCCAAATCCAATCTTCTCATTAAGTCCCTGACAGGGGAATTGAAATTTAGTACCCTGTGCATTGGGAGACCTAACTCGACAGGTATAACAACTTCACTACCAAACGCCAGCATATATGGTGATTCTCCAGTTGCTGCTCGGGGAGTAGTTCGATAAGCCCACAGTACTGACTGTAACTCGTTGATCCAATTCGCTTTTGCGTCACTAAGTATTTTTTTCAAGCCATTTAGTAGTGTTCTGTTCGCCACTTCAGTCTGTCCATTACTTTGGGGATGACCTGGTGCTGAGTGGAGCTTCAAAATATTGGACTGATGGCAGTAGGCAACGAATTCCTCATTATCAAATTGCGTTCTATGGTCGGTGATGAATGCATGGGGAAGACCATATCTACAAATGATATTCTTCCAGACAAATCGATATACCTTCTCGTACGTCTTGTCGATAAGAGGCTCGGCTTCTACCCACTTAGTAAAATAACCCACTGCGACGACGAGATATTTGAACCTTCCTCTAGTCGTTGGAAGTGGTCCGACCAAGTCAATTCCCCACATGGCAAATGGCCAAGGGGAAGTGACAGGCATCAACAATGCTTGTGGAGTTCTTCAGATGGAGGAAAAGCGCTGGCACTTGTCACATTTCTTGGCATAGGCTATACAATCAGCTCTCATCATTGGCCAATAGTATCCCTGCGTCATCACCCTTTGCAAAAGCGTCTGACTTGCTACATAGGCTCCACAGGACCCTTCATGGATCTCTTCAATCAATTCTTTCTTCTCGGAGGGATGTACACATCTTTGTAAACCTGCCATAATTCCTCGTCTGTACAGAATACCATTAGTCAGTATATAACGAGCAGCTTTAAACTTTAATTTCTTGGCTGCGATTTTGTCGGTTGGTAATTCCCCTTTCTCAATATATGCCCTGATGGGATCCATCCAAGATGGTCCTAAATCAAGGGTAATAAAATTCATCATCAGATTTTCATCTATGCTTCGACTATCCAACACTTCAATTGGGATTGTTCTTCGCAGCTCGGTACGAGTAGTTGATGCTAATCGGGCTAGGGCATCTGCTCTCGCATTCTCCATTCTTGGTATTCTTACCAGCTGAACAACAATAAATTCTGATACCAACTCCATCACCTTTGCATGATACTTGATCATTAATTCTCCTTAGGCTGCATATGTTCCCAACATTTGGTTTACTATCAATTGAGAATCACTGAAGACAATAACCTGTTGTGCCTCCATAGTTTTTGCTAAACTAAGATATGCAATCATGGCCTCATACTCAACTTCATTATTAGAATCTTTGAATTGGAATCGTAGGGCGTATTCCATGTCGACCTCGTTTGGGCTGTTCAAAATGATCCCTTCCCCACAGCCTGTAGTGCAAGATGAGCCGTCTACATATAGCCTCCATATAGGCAACGCGTCTTCTAATTTCTGATCTGACAGAGTTCCTCGGTGAAATATATGTTGCTTCCTTTTACCCTCTTCTGATATTTCTTGTTCTTCATCGACCATCTTTTACCAACCTAAGTTGGTCTGGGCTCGAATTTGATGATCCTGTAACATCAACTTGTCCTTTTACCAACCTAAGTTGGTCTGGGCAAGTGTTTGTTGATCCTGTAACATCCACAGGTTGCTTGGTGAGCAGCTTTTGCTCCTCGAGGGTATCAGGATAGGTGAACTCTGCTATAAAATCCGCTACTGCTTGCCCTTTAAGCGATGATCTGGGTTCATAAATTATATCATATTCGCCAAGCTCTATTGCCCAGTACATCAATCTCCCTAATTTTTTTGGTTTATGAAGGGCTTGTCTCAACGGCATGTCAGTATATACCACTATAGTATGGGCCTGGAAGTATGGCCTCATTCTCCTACTCGCCTCAATCAGCGTCAGTGCCAATTTTTCCAATTTTGGATATCTGATCTCTGCTCCTCGGAAGGCCTTACTCGTATAATTAATTGGTTTTTGCACTCTATTCTCCACTTTGATCAATGTCGAGCTAACTGCATTCTCCGATACTGCCAGATACAAGTACAATTTTTCTCCCATCACCAGCCTGGACAACAGTGGAGGTGCTCCCAGATATTTCTTCAAGTCTTGAAAAGCCTTCTCACATTCATCATTCCACTCAAAAGTCTTTCGTAGCGTTTTGAAGAATGGGAGGCATCTATCAGTTGCTCGCGATACAAATCTGTTGAGTGTTGCTACTCGTCCTGTGAGACTCTGTACTTCTTTCTTCGTCGTTGGAGATCGCAGCCCTAATAGAGCTTTGATCTTTTCAGGGTTTGCCTCTATGCCTCGTTGATTGACAATGTACCCGAGAAATATGCCTTCTCGTACTCCAAATATGCACTTCGTCGGGTTCAGCTTCATTTGGTATTTATCCAGTTGATCAAAGGTCTGGCCTAAGTCAACTAGATGATCGGCAGCTTTCTTGCTCTTTGTCAGCATATCATCGACATAGACTTCCATGTTGCTACTGATTTGTTCGACAAATACCTTGTTCCTCAGCCGCTGATATGTCGCACCTGCATTTTTCAAACCAAAAGGCATAACATTATAACAATAAGTTCCCCTAGGGGTAATGAAAGAAGTACTCTCCCTGTCTTCAGGTTTCATTTTGATCTGGTTGTAACCAGAATAAGCATCCATGAAGCTCAGCAGCTCGTGTCCCGCGGTAGCATCAACTAGTTGATCAATACGAGGCAACGGAAAGTGATCCTTTGGACATGCTTTGTTGAGGTCGGTGAAGTCAACACACATCCTCCACTTGTTGTTCTTTTTCTTTACCATTACCACATTGGCTAACCAGTCCGTATATTTAACATCTTCGATAAAGCAAGCTTTCTGGAGCTTCTCGACCTCCTCTTGTATAGCTTGATTCTTCTCGGGACTGAATACTCTTCTTCTCGGCTTTATTGGTTTAATCTCCTTATTCACGTTGAGCTCGTGACATAAGAAATTTGGGTCTATTATGGGAATATCTTCATGACTCCATGCGAAAGTTTTCTTTCTGCTTCTCAGGAAAGTTATCAATTCCTGTTTTAGTGAGGCATACAACGACGAACCTATTTGAGTTATTCGTTCAGGGTGCTCATCATCCAGAATGATATTTTCTGTAGCTTCCAACACCTGACCTTTCACGAGTTGCGATTCATCTCTAGGATCCAGTGTTTCAATTTTTGTACCTTCATCCACTTGATAGATAGTAGTCTTTTTCCTTGATTCCTCCAGCTCTTCTTTCTCGGCGGATGAATAATAGCATTCCCGAGCTACTTTTTGATCACCTTTCACAACTCCTACTCCAAAATTTGTTGGGAACTTTAGGCATTGATGTACTGTAGATGGGACTGCTTCGAACTTCTTCAATCCGACCCTGCCCATGATGATGTTGTAGGCTAACTGAACATTCTTATCCATCACAAAGAAGCGTATTCTTTCTGTTCGACAAGCAGGACATATACCAATAAATATATCCAACTTGATCATCCCAAGTGGAAAAACTTTCTCGCCAGCAAAACTGAGGAGGGGTCTATGATAAGGCTCCAATTGAGATAACTTTAAGTTTAAACTATCGAAGCACGAGTAAAATATGATGTCTGCCGAGCTACCATTATCTACCAGTACTCTTGAAATCATCACTTCTTTCATCCTCATTTTGATTACCAACGGGTCATCATGAGGATATAGGACACCTGCGAGGTCGTTTTTTGAGAAACCAATGACCAGTTTCTCTTTGTTTACCTTTCTCGGGCGATCTTCCTCGGCTAGATTTATTCGTTGAATATATGAGCAAGCTTGAGCCTCACAGAGGTAAGCCTTTATTTCTGCAGTAAGATCTCCTCCTCCTGCATCTCCACCTGTAATAACATTACAATCAAATGACCTAAAATGTATTAAAAATACCTCGCGTTCTGGCTGCCTTGGTCTTTTAGGAAGATCGGGGTTGTCTTCTGTATCATCTTCATGGTCTCTTTTCCTGTTCTCCTCTGCTCGACGAGGAGATCTAGACCTCTCTCTTGTTCGATCGTCATTTCTTCTTTCATTTCTACGATCAACTTACTTTGTCAGTTTTCCTCGTCTAATGAGTGTTTCGATCTCGTTTTGAAGAGCTATGCAATTTTTAGTCATATGGCCATGATCTTTGTGAAACTCGCAATATTTTTCCCTATTCCTCCTATCAGGGGCTGCCTTCATATTCTTTGGCCATTTTAACTCTTCGTTGTTCTTGATTTCTTCCAGGACGTGGTTGATACCTATCTTCAAAGGAGTATAATTATCAAATTTTTTTAACACCTCCCATGTCGACCAATTTTTGGATTGTTTGTCACCACCATTGTTCTTATGCTCTTTCTTCTTGGCTTTATCAACCTCCACCTTGGTTTCTTCATCCATATTCTTATTTGCAGCCATAGCCTCTTCGGTATTCATGATTTTGGCCGCTTTTACCATTAATTATGACATGGTTGTGGGTGGATCTTTAGCCAAAGTGTAATACAACTTATTGGGCAACAACCCACTCATCAAGGCGGTGATCGCTGTCTTTTCCTCATAATCTATGACTTCGAGTTTCTCGTTATTAAAACGAGTTATGTAATCTCTGGTACTTTTGCCAGCCTTTTGTCTAACACTTAACAAATGCGCTACTCGTTTTACTGGCTTTGCGCCAAAATAGAAATTCCCAATGAATAACTCGGCCAGTTAAAAGAAAGTTGAGATCTTACCCCGAGGAAGATTATTGTACCATATCTGAGCAAATCCAGTAAGAGTTCCCGAGAATGCTCTGCATCTTATCTCGTCTGGGACAGTATAGATGTCGGCTGCAGCTTGATATTGCTCTATATGAAGAACATGATCGGTCTTTCCATCAAATTTGGGGGTCACAATAGGTTCTTTGAACTTTGACAGTGTGGGAAAATCCACAATGTCCTGGACAAAGGGTGTTCCTTGAACAAAAGTTCGTTGTAAAGGGTTCTTGGCCTTGGCCATTTCTCCCAATCTATCCTCCAGTCTCTGAATAGAACCTTTCCACGCATTATTTCCTTCCTCGGTCCTGTTGGTTCGAGCAATTGATCGTGTTGATGTGGCTTCCTGACATCTATCTTAACGAGCAGCTGGTCGCGATTGGGAAGATCCTTCCCTTAAATTTGTTGGTCTTCTAAAACTCTTCGATGCAGACTTAGGAAGACTTTTGTTCCTCCTAGGGCCCAATTGATCAAAAGGAGATACCCTACTTAATCTTTCCAGCGGACTGGTCCTTTATGGGGAGAGAGTAACTTTTTGTTCAGTATCTGTGGCTCGTACCGACGAAGTTCTTCCTGCTTGGTAGAAAAAATCATCAGATTCATCAGCACGATATTATTCAGTACGCCTAGTACGCGAAGAAAGTAAATGGGTATGTCTTTGAACACTTCATTGTCCTTAATGGGCTAGTGCACCTCCATGAAGGGTTTGTATGAGTTGTCGCATAGTTTCTTGCATGGCGGTCTGGCCCTGGGACAGATATGTCATTATTCCAGCCAGATCTGGAATGTTTGAAGGAGCAGATGGATTTAGAGGGTTTCCAGCATTTCGATTACTGGATTCAGGATTATCAGCCATTGATGATGAATTATTTTTGGTGAAAAATGATACTAACAATCGTTTCCCACAGACGGCGCCAATCTGTTGATGTAAAAAACTAGATCGTATCTAATTATTTAATCACAGATAAATTTAAATGAGACAAAGAAATTTTAAAGTGGTTCAGCCTTATAAGAATGGCCTACGTCCACTGTTTTTGTTATTGCTGACTTGTATGGGAATTCTGTTGATTACAGGTTTTAATCAAGAAAATTCCCGTCCCTTACAATGAGGATGATACAATGTATTTATAGCCTCTAGGCTGTACATGTGAAAGGGTAATTCATTCATGCCCCTTAAGCGTATACATCTGTATGTATTTAATGCGCAGTCTATCTGTTGGTTTTCCTACTATTAATGCTTTGTACGAGGTGCAGCTCGGACCGCCTGAGTATCTCGGTGCAATGGAGTTCCTCGGAGTAGTGGAGTTCCTCGGAGTACACCTGTTGCTCGGAGCGTCTGAGTTAATCGAGGAAACAGAGTTCCTCGTCGTTAAAGTGATTGCAGAAATGTCTGTAGGTGCCACATAAACTGATACGCGTCTTCTTGTGATTAATCCACGTCAGCAGGTTAAATTTGGTATCAACAAATGTCGATCCCTTGTAATTAATACTATTATTCTCTCTCATCTCATTATACCTTTAAAATCGTCTGTCCCATTCATCTCTTTCTCTCAACGGCCCATTCTTCTTCCCAAAAATATTAAATTTCCTCCTTTTCATCTCCCAAAATATTCTACACGTATCCTTTTCATCTCTTATTCCCATTTCTCCCCCACACTATTTATCTACCCACCTATATATTTTCAATTGAATGAATTAGAAAAATACACCAGTAGATTGATGTGGATCAAATTTTAAGCCCCTGCGCTGGAAGCTATTGAGGTGCTTTGGCTATTCAGAATGGTTCGTGTGGTAAAAGGAAAGAAGGTATCTAATTGCTTTTTCATTTTGTTACATTAAAAAAGATTTAAAAATACATGGCATCTCTTAAAGTTACGAAACAGAATTATAAACTAACTGAGAGCCTAAGAACCAAGTCTCATTTTTTTATCCTTCCCAATCACAATATAGCATTACCTTGGGATTTATGGCAGAAATATGCTTCATTCGCTAACAAAGCTGAGTAGGTTTAATTTCCACGGCTTTCCTGGGTACAACAACTCAGGGAAGATGGGGAGCAAAACAAAATAGAAGGCTATGGCAGAACTAAAAAAAAGTAAAAAAGGCCATTGAGGGTTCTAAGAGCAGACTACAGTAGATTCGCATCAATAAGATACTATGCTACATTTAGCACAACAACAAGATGCTTCATAATAAAATTCGAGAAAACATGGTGTCATCAATTTGTTTGCATCGTTTTTGCGTGTTAATTCTCCAAATCAGCATCATGGTCTTCAAATCTTCTTACAACGTGGAGGTTATTATGGACGATAACGAGCCAGAAGAAAAACTTCTTAATCAGTTCAGAAGAGAGGTTGAGAGCTGAAATTATTGAAGAGTGTAAACGGAGGAGGGTGTTTAAGAACAAATAAGAAGAGAAAACGGAGGACATGTGATGCTGCTAAGCGTAATTGTCTAAGGTGAGTCAAAAAATATTCATACAATCATATATTTTGTGCTTATGGGCATCTCGTGGAAAATTTAATTCATTATTTATCTATTTTTAGAAATTGCTATCTCATTTTTCTTTTTGTAAAAGATTACAAAAAGTCATGTTTTATTTCATTTTTACTTAAGAAAATCAAATCTAGAGACTTAAATTTTTATTTCAAGTAGTTTTCACGAGGGTCACTTGAAAAAAATTGTGGCTGGATTGGGTTTATTTTGGAGGTGGATTTTTTTTGTATAAAATACAATGTGCAAAGATCATTTTAGTACTGATCATGCCACCTGTGGAGAGAGAACAGCTGGGTCAGAGTCAGATATCTCAATTTGGACATATATTATGTATGTTGTCTTGATCAATTTGTGTTAAAAATTTATAAATTTGAGGATTAATTTGTAGAATGTCTCTTTCTCTATATAGATTTATTTGTTATGATGTCTTTAGAGTAAACTACTTCATTTGTCCTCCATCTTTCCACTTATCTCAATTTCATCTCTATTATTTTTTTTCCAATTTCGTCCTCAACCTCTCATTTTGTCTCAATTTAAAATTCTAAAGTGAATATTTTTGTCGTTTTTCTTTGTTTTAATAGAAAAACAAGTTTTTGAATTGTTTATTGTTTTTCTATTAAAATATCTAAAAACAATTTTTTAATAGAAAAACTGAAAATAAAAGAAAAATGTTTTGGGATTGTCACCATTTAAAAAAAAAAGTTAAAAACAACTGTGATATAATAAAAAATAAAAATTGTTTTTTTTGTTATAATTCTCTGATAAAAAACTATTTTTTATCCCCAAATAATAATAATAATACAATATTAAATTTTTCGAATTTTATAACTCCTATTTTATTATATTTCAATAAAGAGAGGCAAAATAGTCAAATGTATCCAAAATAGTCAACAGAGGGACTGAATTGAGACAAAATGAGAGTTTGAGTCCGAAATTGAAACAAAAAAAAGACATGAATGAAATTGAGCTTTACGAAATGGTAAGAACTTATGGGGTAGTTTATTCATGTTTTTATTTGACAACTGATGATTTAAAGTGATTGAGTTGGTAATGTACTCTTCATCATTACACATTTCCTAAAATATGTACCAGAGGTGAAACCACACATTTAACCTAAGGGACAATATGATAATATATTTCTTTTCAACAATATTTGCATTACACAATTAAACTAAGGGGCAATTTGGATAGACCTATATATTTCCTTTCAACGATATTCGTAATATATATTTACGTTGAAGCCCTTATACTTTTGACTCACTTGAAGTGTTCATCTAGTTTGGAAATTGTGACAAAATTATGTCCTCCCTAGAAACCAAAGAACCTCATAAATTGGTTTGCTACTTCATCTCTCTAACTTGTAGTGACCAAGAACAAATTGCCAACACTCACACACAGTAGAATTTGTTTAATCCATATTATACTGCATAATAATGTGTGTACATATGTTGAGTGTTTTTAAATCCCTAAGTTTGATTTTTAATAATTTTCTGGGATTTTTTAAACTCTTTTTAAACAAGGTTTTCCTAATTAAAACTTGATTTATAAGTTTATGGGGTCAATCTGTCAATATACTTTGTTGGGTATATTGGCCTAATGTTACCTTGGGTAGAGTCCAAAAGCGGAGTAAACCTTAGGGTGTGGTTTTAATTAATTTTAGATGCGCGTTTCATATTCCTTATTTGGCCAACACCTGTCTTCATCTGATTGGTTGAGATTGTGTTTCTTTACTGAGTTATAAACGCGTATGTTTTTAGCCCTTGGATCATTGGTTATCGACGATCTGCATGTTGTCTTGGTGAATCCCTATACAACCTTTTAAACCAATCAGGTATCGTTTAACCACCGTTTTCTGTGAGCCCTAGGATTCAAGTCAAACCTACTTGACTCGATCCTAACCCTTGGTTTTGATCCAGTCTCTCGAACCTTCTCTTCACACTATAAAAGGAACCCTCATCTCAGACTTCGAAGACTTTTGCCATTTTCATTTTTCTGAGAGAAGAGAGAGAAGAGAGAAACCAGAGAGAGAGAGAGTTAGAAACCCTAACTTTGTTCGTTAAACCTCTTCAATTCAAAACCAAACACTTCTTCAAAACTCCATATCCAAAACACTACCCTGAGTGTTCTTGAGTGTTTGAGAGTTTGAGTTGAGTTTGTTATTGATGCTGTAACCTCTTGTTCGTTAGATTTTGTTTTCAACTTAAACTTTTACTTAGATATACTTTCTGATTTCATAGAAATTTCAGATCTGAGTTATTCATGTTACATTACACTTAGTTTCATTCTTTATTTCTCATCTTGAGAAATATATTGTTGATTATTTTCTATAAAACGTTTGCTTACTTTGAAATCAATAATAAATGCTTTATGTTTCTAGTTCTAGTAAAACTAAACCTTTGACCTAGTTTGGAATCACACTTGGAGGTTTTTGTTGCCTAGATTATACTCAAGAGGGGGGGGGGGGGGGGGGGGGGGTGAATTGAGTTTTTACAAACTTTAAGTCAAATTAAGATTTTAGAAAAATATTAAATTTAAATCACTTAGACAAATTTAAGATTAATAAAACTATAAAGAATAAATTTAACAATATCAAATAAATGCAATCAACTAATTATAAACAACTAAAAATGCAGATTTTAACACACTAGGAATATTAATTTAATTTTCGTATTTAATATTAAGTAATATTCTGAAATTAATTATTTAGTTCAAAAATAATTACTTTAACCTTAAAATTAATTTAGTCAAATTTCGGAATTAATTTATTTGCAAGATAGTGTGCTGAAAATATTAACTCAAGCAAGCATGTGCAAATAAATAAATAAAAGTGCGGAAAATAAATGACACCGAAATTTAACGTGGTTCAGCCAAATCCCGCCCTACGTCCACGCGCCTAGATCCCCTGTCTCCTTTGCGCTTCACTAAACCTGATCCACTTGCGGGTAGGATCAAACCACCGCGTACAAATGATTGCAAGCTAACTCCGAGCTTCAAACCCCGTGGACCTTTTGCGAGTAGGAACCAATTACCGGTACAAACCGAAGCTTCAATAAAGCTTCACAACAACTCTGAATTTTTGTAGTACAAGGTAAAATACTGAAACTCCTTAAAATACAATTTGTAATCTGAGTTTCTCCTTCTTTAATCAGACTTCGATAAATGATGTTGAAGTAGGCACAAGTCTTCTTCTTCAATGATTGAGCAGATGATAAAATTAGTTGCTCTCTTGAATGTGTAACTGAGTGGTAAAATAAATGCTCTCAATAATATTTCAAGTCTTTCTCATATTTTCATTCAAGTGTATTGGTCTTCAATGCAGCTCTTCAAAGTTTTAAATGTTTCTTCCAAAAACTAGCTGTTAGACACATGCATTTTGAGCATTAAATGCTCCTGATTTTGCTGAGATGAGGTAGCTAGAAATAATCTCCAAATCTGATATGCAAATCTTTATTTTTATCTTCTCCATAAAAATATAGCTGTTGTAGCACAAAAATGGTAATCTGAAAACATATGTGATTGAGAGTGGCTTGGTAGATGACCCATATATTTTCTGCAAAGAAAATGTTAGTCCAAGAGGTAAAAGGAAATACAATGTTATGATAATACAGTTATTCATTTGGTGTAGACACAGATAAAATGGTGAACCATTGTGCAAAGAATAAAACTGGTGTGTTAAGGATATTTCTCTGTCAAGAAGATATGTTGGATAGGATACTATATACACAACGTAAGTTCTTCCTTGATAGAAACTGTCAAAGATAATATATGAACTGATAAAAATATAATATTCTGATTCATTTAGACTGAATTGTCAACCTCATATGATAACAATACAAAGTCATTTCGACGATTAAGCAGTAGCGCATAAGAGTCTGAATGTACAAAAAATATAACTATTTAGGCTTAATGGACTAAAAAATCTCGGTTTTAATATAACTAAAGGATACTATCAGCTGAAAACTGTCAAGGACACATACTGATAAAACGCTTGGCTCGAGGGTTACTGCCGAAGCAGACTATGACAGGTCTACACCTTATACGATCTCGGGTACAAAGTTGATGAATACAAGCAGGTACAATACTACCACTAGATAAAGGCCATAACGGTATGGTCTCGTCACCTCAGTTACCTATGGATGAAACTAAGGTTTAAAAAATAAACCTTAAAACTATATGACTAGGACTAAAAGAGGCCAAAAGCTAATGGGACGAAAAACTGATGGCAGGTAAGACTAAAGGGTTTGCTGTTATCGGTTTTCACAAAGTCACTTCTAATTCAGTCTATAACATGACAATTCGGTCAAGTCTAAAAATAATGTATTGTACTCATTAAATGAGTATGGCCGAAAGTTTAACACTCTAGCAGGTACTCAACTCATAAAAGGACTTGGTACAAATCTGTAAAGTTAACGCTAATTATCTTACAAGTCCATTTGGTAAAAAAAGCTAATGGCCCTTGATATAATAGGACAAAACAGGTAACTAGGACGAAAACAGTGACAAGAGGTCAAATCTGTGGTTTATAGCCGAGAGTTAATATGTAAAAACTTTAGTCTATAATAGGCATAGATTATAAACTTTCGGTCAAAACTAGTAATGGCCTAGTGGACAAGTCACATAAAATGACAAAAACTCCCTATCATGGCAGGTACAATTCGGGAAGGCTCAAGAGCAGGTCTCGGCTTTCAACCCATCAAGTCAGGTGCTATCAATAGGATAAGAATGTATAAAGCTTCTTAGTTGGACAACTAGCACAAAACGGTTCTCCTAATGGACACCTTCATCAGTCAAATTGAAGACTGCTAGGAACGTAATGTAATACCCCGTATTTTTGTCTATATTTATTTTTGGGATTAATTAATTAAATGCGTATTAATTGATAATTAATCCGGGTTATAAATACTAATGAGATGCGAATTGGTATTTGATTATGTACATATATGATTATATATGTATTTGATATTATAAAATTTGTCGTGAGATTTATATACGGCATTTTAGAAATTTTGTTGAGACGCGTGGGACCGCCGCGTCACGGTATAATAATTTTGATAATAAAAGTGAATTTAAAATCTATAATCCGTATGGTCGTTTTGAGTGCGCCAACGCGTCCGGAAGGGTCGAGTTAGTCAGAAAACACTAGCTGGGGGTAAAGTTTGGGTCCCGGGGTATTTTTAGGCCATACCGGTAACTTAAAGGGTATTTTGGTAATTTTACATTTTTAGGAATTAAAAGTGACGAAAATTAGAGATGTAAATCTGATGTGGATTAAACCCATTAAGCCCATTAACCAACCCATATTAACCTAGAAGGCTACGTAGGTTGTCATTTAGGTTTTCTAAGTTTCCCAAATCAAAACCCTAGCCACCTTAAGCCACCATTGGAGAAGAGCTTGGAGAGAGAGGAATTTCTGCAGAAAACTTCATCTAATCTACACCAAACTCAGAGACAACCAAGGCAAGTGACTTTATTCCATTTAATTTCTGAGAATGCCTTTTCCATGTTAGAAAATTCGGATTTATGGTTTGTTCTTGATAAATATGAAAACCCATGTAGTTTAGATCATAGAACTTGAGAAATTGTGAAGAGAATTGCATGTAGAATAGTTTGGAGACAATTAATATGATGTTAATACATGATTGGGTGAAAGAAAAACGAATTAAATTCTGGAATTTGATGTTGATATATATCTAGGGTTCATGTTCTTGATGATATTGGGGAAAAATATAAAATCTTGGGATTTAATGATGTTTAGGATGCCTTATTGCCTTAAAAGACGTTAGTTTATGACCTAAGTATGATTAGAGGACTTAAATCATTGTTTGAACGAACTTTGGAGAAGGATTGAAGTGATAAAAATGGTGAAAAACGAGATGGGAAAAATCTGGGCCGAAACTGGTAGCTCGTTAGAAGCAGCCCCAGGTCGTTCGAACGAACTCGTTCGAACGAGCTTCTAACGAGTTGACCAGTCGTTACTAACGAGAAGGGATCTCGTTCGATATCTCGTTCGAATGAGATATCGTTAGAAGGAACAGTTCGTTCGAACGAACTGGGATCTCGTTCGAACGAGACTTCTAACGAGTTGACAGAAGGATCTCGTTCGAACATCCTCGTTCGAACGAAACTTCTAACGAGTTGACAGTTTAGTCCTTTTAGAACTGTTTTGACTTTTGGAGTCCCGTAAACTGGTTCAAGGGTAGAGTTAGCATTCCTTTGATGTTATAGTGATAGAATTGGGACTTTTGGGCAATTATGGGAAGTAGATTATATACGAGAGTTGTATTACATGGACGGTTTGGGATGAGACGTGAGTGTCTATTACGACGTGAGAAATTATAGCGCGTGTAATCACAAATCGGATTAGTATAAATTTTTATAATTATGGTTAGTACGAGAATGCGATACGTACTACGATTAAAATACGGTATTACTAAGATGTGTGTTTACTTAGTATTAGTATATGGATTGTGTGTATGACATACCTACCATACTTGCTATCACGGGAGGTTGCGTTCGCTTAGGACCCTCTAATCCTTGTGTGCCTACGGGGGGGATATAGACTGGTACCTCGATGAACATAGGTCATAGAAAGACTTATTGTGATATTAATAAGTCCGCTGATCATGGGAGCGTAGGTATGTGCGTGACCCATGTGATGGTGACTGTGTTCGCCTCCATTATTTGTGATGTTGTTATCGGTAAACTATTCCTGAGAGATTCGGAATATGTAATCCTTATTTACGTGATGTACCGGGATGGATAGCAGAGTATGTGTGCACTACAGCTTAGATTGCGGGGTGCTTGTATTGTATATTTTTGTTATGAATAATATACATTATATTAATGGGAATCCTCATGTTAATGTTGTAAAAATATTACGGTATTGTTTCGAGATATATAATGAGTTAACTGATAGTTATATATTAATGGTATATTTAGTAACTGAGTTTACGTTAAACCTCTAGTTAATTACGAGCATTGTTATGTTAAATGGAATCGAGTAATATGGGTAGAACCTTTGGCAGTCTAGCTAGTTATGTTGTCAGTTAGCTAGTAGTATGGGTCGTTATAGATGGGTACTTACGTTAGGAGTGCACAGTTAGACGAGAGGTGAGGATATCATGCGAGTGTACGTCCTAACATGTACTTTGCATTTAATGTTTTAAATGTTTTAAAGCACTTGCAGGTTTTTAAAATATAACTCCACATTCGGGCTCTGACCCGTTTGCTTTTCAAATCTCTTTTTCTTTGTAAAACCATTTTAGGTGCCCAGCCACAAGGACACCAAGCATAGGATACTCATTCAGGTGACGAGCTGTAGCTGCTTGTGGAAGCTATAGGGATTTGCATGTAGACGCTTCTATCTTTTGGATTCCAGAGTCACCATCTATCAGTTGTAGGGAATGTTGCCCATTTCTTTAGAGACATCTTTTATATTTCAGTTTTCAGACTTTAGCATGTTTTATTTCAGTTTCGGTTATTCATTTCAGTTATGGGATTGTAGTGAGGAGTTTTCCTCCAGACATTATTTACTATATTGTGATGATTATTCGTTTTACTTCAGTATGGTGAATGGTGTTATTTATTTCTTCATTACACTTGTTGCATGTTAATCAGACTTAAATTAAAATTTGGCAACTTGCTTTTTCAATACTAGGTGGTTAGAAATAATAAAATGTTTTCGACAGTGATGCTATTAACTGAGCCAAGGCATTTTGAATTAATTTTATAAAAGAGTAGCTACCCGGTATTTAATTAGTCGGGGTGTCACAGGTGGTATCAGAGCATCAAGTTCTAGTGTCCTTTAGGATCTGTACGGCTATTATGTTTCCGCTACGTTTTCATTGATATAGAGCCCTATATTTTAGGACTGTTGTACTCTTTTTGTGTATGCTTCGTTCTTCAGCTTTATTAAGTTTATAACCGTGAACTTATAAACTTTGTTCTTATTTCAGATGCCTCCACGACGTGCACGACGAGTTCCCAGGAATGCAATGCCCGAACCCCAGCCCACTCCAGTTCAGGGCATGATGAACGCCGCTGAGGTTGCAGCTATAGTAGCTCAAGCGGTAAATGCCGCGATTGCCGTGATTCAGCAGGCACCGCCTCAGGCGCCGGTTGCCGTGCCAGCACAGGTTAATGCATTCCCGTCTGCTTGGGAGCGTGTACGAGACGCTTTTCAGAAAGCGCATCCGCCAGAGTTTGCAGGTAGCTCAGACGTGGTAGTCTCGAGCCAATGGAGGAAGGACATACAGAGGCATTTGAGGATGCATGAGTGCACTGATGTTCAGAAACAGGTGCTAGCTACTTTCAAGCTAGTGGGATCTCCACTACAGTGGTGGGAGTCTATTACCACCGCGGAGGAGAGGGATACCCTCACGATTCAGGAATTCTGGGTGCGGTTCGACCGCAAGTACTTTCCGTCCGCTGTTCATACTGAGATGAGGAGGAAGCTGATGAGTTTGAAGAAAGAGGGCAAGACAGTGGCCGAGTATGAGGCCGAGTTTACTAACCTGTTGAATATCGTTCCAGACGAGATTCCAACAGAGAAGAAGAAGATAGAGAAGTTCACCGATGGGTTGAATTGGAGAATCCGTCAGCATCTGCTAGGGAACCTATCGTTGGCCACGTATTCTGATGTGGTTAACGCTGCATTATTGCACTGCCAGGACCACCGTTTTCATATGGCCGAGGGCAAGCGGTCGGGGGAGTCTAGCCATCAGGGCAGGACTGGAGGACATGGTGCCAGCGGGGCACAAACCGGTCAGGGCAGAGACAGAATGAGCAGGGTACCCAGCAGGGGGATAATAAGAGGTTCCGGTCAGGGAACTACAGGCAGGGTCAGGGAGGTTTCCGCTAGGGCCATCAGGGTCCAAACGGCCATCAGGGCCAACAGGGACAGAATGGGCAGCAGTTTCATCAGGGCCAGCAGGGCCAAGGGAGGAATGGTAACGGCCACCAGGGCCGGGGACAGCAGGGGCAGAGGGGAGGGAACTTCCCAGGGAAGTGCTTTACTTGTGGCAAGACTGGCCATAAGAAGCAGGATTGTCCTGATAGGGGCAGGGCCCCACAGCAGCAGCAGCAGGGTGCTCGCCAGGAGCCACAGAGACCTATGTTTCCCGCCGCTCTTCCTGCACTGCCACAGATGGCAGCTTTGCCACCCATTCCAGCAGTCCCAGTTCAGTAGGGGCAGCTACAGTATGGACGTGTCTACAACGTTCACCAGGCTGCAGTTCCACAGGCACCGCCCGTGATCGAGGGTACGTTTCCTATCCATGGCACTATGGGTCGGGTGTTATTTGATACGGGTGCTACACACTGTTTTATAGCTACACACTTTGCGAAAGCTTTAGGATTGTTAGCTACGGCAGAGAGCACAGTGACGTGTGTCGACTCACCATTAGGGAGTGGGTCACTTATTTTCTTTATATGCCGGGGAGTGGGGGTAGAGGTTGGTGGTTTGGTATTACCTGCGGACATGTTAGTGTTAGACATGCATGTTCACGATGTGATCATTGGTATGGATTGGCTCATAGCATATAGGGCCATGATTGATTGCTTCAGTGGGAGCATTGTTTTTGCCATTCCGGGGCAAGAGATGTTTATAGTGGCGATGCCTAGCCCAGAGGGAGGATCGACCGCTCATCTGTATTACATAGAGGAGGATACCTCTAAGGAGGTTGTGATTCCTTTGGATTCGATCCCGGTTGTCAGGGAGTATTCAGATGTGTTTCAGGAGATACTAGGCTTACCACCCAGTCGGGAGATAGACTTCGTTATAGATTTGCTACCGGGTACGAGACCTATAGCATGTGCACCGTACCGTATGGCTCCGGCTGAAATGCGAGAGCTACGGGATCAGATAGAGCAGCTGTTAGGGCAGGGCTTTATTCGCAGGAGTACCTCACCTTGGGGCGCTCCAGTTTTGTTTGTGAAGAAGAGGGACGGTTCACTGAGATTGTGTGTGGACTACCGAGAGTTGAATAAGGTCACGATACGGAATAAGTATCCGTTGCCTCGAATCGATGACTTATTCGACCAGTTGAGAGGAGCTTCTTTCTTCTCGAAGATTGACTTGAGGTCAGGATACCATCAGTTGCGTATCAGGGAGGAGGATGTCTCGAAGACCGCATTCTTGTTGAGATATGGTTCTTACGAGTTTCGGGTTATGCCTTTCGGCTTGACCAACGCTCCAGTAGTGTTTATGGACTTGATGAACAGGGTGTTCAGGGATTTCCTAGATCAGTTTGTCATTGTTTTCATTGATGACATTCTGGTTTACTCTCAGACAGAGGAGGAGCACGCCGAGCATTTGAGGCAGGTTTTGCAGACACTTCGTCAGAACGAGTTGTATGCAAAATACGAGAAGTGCGGGTTTTGGCTGAAGGAAGTCCAGTTCTTGGGTCACATTATTTTCGACCAGGGAATATCTGTCGATCCGGGAAAGGTATCAGCGGTGAGGGAGTGGGGACAGCCCACGACACCAACAGAGATTCGTAGTTTCTTGGGCTTAGCAGGATACTACAGGAGATTTATTCGGGGTTTCTCGGAGATAGCAGGTCCTTTGACACATCTTACTTGTAAGGGTGTGCCATATATCTGGAGTGATGCCTGTCAGTTGGCATTCGATGGGTTGAAGGACAAATTGACCTCAGCACCTATGTTAGCATTGCCGAGACCGGGATTTGAGTATTTGGTTTACACCGATGCGTCTTTGCAAGGACTGGGAGGTGTATTGCAGCAGGAGAGACAGGCCATAGCTTATGCTTCCCGTAAGCTTAAGACTCATGAGAAGAATTACCCCACGCATGATTTGGAGTTGGCAGCGGTAGTATTTGCCTTACGGATTTGGAGGCACTATCTTTTGGGGGAGAAGTTTCAGCTGTTCACGGACCATAAGTCACTATAGTATCTGTTCACGCAGAAGGAATTGAATATGCGGCAGCGTAGGTGGCTTGAATTTGTGAAGGACTACCAGTTCGACATCCAGTACCACCCGGGTAAGGCTAACGTGGTAGCAGACGCGTTGAGCCGTAGGCCAGTAGATGAGGTGGTAGAGGTGTGGAAGGCTAAGTGGAAGGAATTGGGACACCAGGATGCAGTGGCCCGATCTTTCATGTCTGTGATGACCGTTACACCGCAGATTGTCACAAAGGTAGTACGGGCACAGGCTAATGACTCGTTCTGTCAGGAGCAGATAGTTCGATTGCTAGCAGAGGGAGCCGAGTCCTATACCGTTAACTCAGACGGGGGATTGCGCTTCAATGGGAGATTGATAGTTCCGGAAGGGGAAGAATTGCGGCACGATGTGATGGCAGAGTCGCACGGCTCACGGTTCGCGGTACATCCCAGAGGGGACAAAATGTACCAAGACATGAGACGGCAATATTGGTGGAGCGGTATGAAGAGAGATATCGCTGAGTTTGTCTCGAAATGCGCCACTTGTCATCTTGTAAAAGTGGATCATCAGAGACCAGCAGGATTGCTACAGCCGTTGGAGGTTCCGGTGTGGATGTTAGAGAGCATATCCATGGATTTTGTCACGGGGTTGCCTACGTCGCAGAGGGGTCACGACTCCATTTGGGTAATTGTGGACAGGTCGTCCAAGGTCGCTCACTTCTTACCCGTAAGGACTGACTACACTACGGTACAGTATGCCCAGCTCTTCATTTCAGAGATTGTGAGACTTCACGGTGTGCCCCTAAATATCGTGTCTGACAGAGACAAGATATTTGTTTCGAGGTTTTGGGAGATTTTCCAGGAGGCAATGGGCACGGAATTGCGGTTGAGTACGGCTTATCATCCGCAGACTGATGGGAAGATAGAGCGCACCAATCAGATGTTGGAGGACATGCTACGCATGTGCATTATTGACTTCGGGGGTGGATGGGAGCAGTACCTTCCACTGGTAGAGTTTGCTTACAACAACTCCTATCAGTTCACGATTGGCATGGCTCCGTTTGAGGCATTGTACGGTAGGCCTTGTCGTTCCCCAGCATGTTGGTTGGAGGTGGGGGACAACAAACTACTTGGGTCGGAAATGATTCAGGATACTTCGGCAAGGATTGAGTTGATTCGGAGTCGCATTCGGGTAGCTCAAGACAGGCAGAAGAGTTATGCTGACGCGAAGAGGTTTTTCAGGGAGTTCCAAGTGGGGGACCAGGTTTTGCTCAGGGTTTCTCTGATGAAGGGGATTATGCGATTCGGGAAGAAGGGGAAGTTGGCACCGAGGTATGTGGGGCCGTTTCCTATTATTGAGCGGATCGGACCCGTTGCGTATAAACTTGGACTACCGGAGCACTTGCATCGGATTCACGATGTGTTCCATATTTCCTCGCTGAGGAAATACCTTAGAGATAATTTGGCCCATTCTCACATTGCTGTGGAGGACATCGATCTCCAGCCGGATAGCTCCTATGAGGAGGGGCCAATTGCTATTTTTGACCGAAGCGAGAGGAAACTGCGGTCAAAGATAGTTCCGTTAGTGCGTGTTCAGTGGCGACATCACAATGTCGAGGAGTCCACATGGGAGCGCAAGGATGAGATGCGCGAGCGTTATCCAGAGCTGTTTTTAGCAGGTACTTTCTAGTTTCGAATTTCGGGACGAAATTCAGTTATTAGGGGGGAAGTATGTAACACCCCGTATTTTTGTCTATATTTCTTTTTGGGATTAATTAATTAAATGCCTATTAATTGATAATTAATCCGGGTTATAAATACTAATGAGATGCGAATTGGTATTTGATTATGTGCATATATGATTATATATGTATTTGATATTATAAAATTTGTCGTGAGATTTATATACGGCATTTTAGAAATTTTGTTGAGACGCGTGGGACCGCCGCGTCACGGTATAATAATTTTGATAATAAAAGTGAATTTAAAATCTATAATCTGTATGGTCGTTTTGAGTGCGCCAACGCGTTCGGAAGGGTCGAGTTAATCAGAAAACACTAGCCGGGGGTATAGTTTGGGTCCCGGGGTATTTTTAGGCCATACCGGTAACTTAAAGGGTATTTTGGTAATTTTACATTTTTAGGAATTAAAAGTGACGAAAATTAGAGATGTAAATCTGATGTGGATTAAACCCATTAAGCCCATTAACCAACCCATATTAACCTAGAAGGCTACGTAGGTTGTCATTTAGGTTTTCTAAGTTTCCCAAATCAAAACCCTAGCCACCTTAAGCCACCATTGGAGAAGAGCTTGGAGAGAGAGGAATTTCTGCAGAAAACTTCATCTAATCTACACCAAACTCAGAGACAACCAAGGCAAGTGACTTTATTCCATTTAATTTCTGAGAATGCCTTTTCCATGTTAGAAAATTCGGATTTATGGTTTGTTCTTGATAAATATGAAAACCCATGTAGTTTAGATCATAGAACTTGAGAAATTGTGAAGAGAATTGCATGTAGAATAGTTTGGAGACAATTAATATGATGTTAATACATGATTGGGTGAAAGAAAAACGAATTAAATTCTGGAATTTGATGTTGATATATATCTAGGGTTCATGTTCTTGATGATATTGGGGAAAAATATAAAATCTTGGGATTTAATGATGTTTAGGATGCCTTATTGCCTTAAAAGACGTTAGTTTATGACCTAAGTATGATTAGAGGACTTAAATCATTGTTTGAACGAACTTTGGAGAAGGATTGAAGTGATAAAAATGGTGAAAAACGAGATGGGAAAAATCTGGGCCGAAACTGGTAGCTCGTTAGAAGCAGCCCCCAGGTCGTTCGAACGAACTCGTTCGAACGAGCTTCTAACGAGTTGACCAGTCATTACTAACGAGAAGGGATCTCGTTCGATATCTCGTTCGAACGAGATATCGTTAGAAGGAACAGTTCGTTCGAACGAACTGGGATCTCGTTCGAACAGCCTCGTTCGAACGAGACTTCTAACGAGTTGACAGAAGGATCTCGTTCGAACATCCTCGTTCGAACGAAACTTCTAACGAGTTGACAGTTTAGTCCTTTTAGAACTGTTTTGACTTTTGGAGTCCCGGAAACTGGTTCAAGGGTAGAGTTAGCATTCCTTTGATGTTATAGTGATAGAATTGGGACTTTTGGGCAATTATGGGAAGTAGATTATATACGAGAGTTGTATTACATGGACGGTTTGGGATGAGACGTGAGTGTCTATTACGACGTGAGAAATTATAGCGCGTGTAATCACAAATCGGATTAGTATAAATTTTTATAATTATGGTTAGTACGAGAATGCGATACGTACTACGATTAAAATACGGTATTACTAAGATGTGTGTTTACTTAGTATTAGTATATGGATTGTGTGTATGACATACCTACCATACTTGCTATCACGGGAGGTTGCGTTCGCTTAGGACCCTCTAATCCTTGTGTGCCTACGGGGGGGATATAGACTAATACCTCGATGAACATAGGTCATAGAAAGACTTATTGTGATATTAATAAGTCCGCTGATCATGGGTGCGTAGGTATGTGCGTGACCCATGTGATGGTGACTGTGTTCGCCTCCACTATTTGTGATGTTGTTATCGGTAAACTATTCCTGAGAGATTCGGAATATGTAATCCTTATGTACGTGATGTACCGGGATGGATAGCAGAGTATGTGTGCACTACAGCTTAGATTGCGGGGTGCTTGTATTGTATATTTTTGTTATGAATAATATACATTATATTAATGGGAATCCTCATGTTAATGTTGTAAAAATATTACGGTATTGTTTCGAGATATATAATGAGTTAACTGATAGTTATATATTAATGTCATATTTAGTAACTGAGTTTATGTTAAACCTCTAGTTAATTACGAGCGTTGTTATGTTAAATGGAACCGAGTAATATGGGTAGAACCTTTGGCAGTCTAGCTAGTTATGTTGTCAGTTAGCTAGTAGTATGGGTCGTTATAGATGGGTACTTACGTTAGGAGTGCACAGTTAGACGAGAGGTGAGGATATCATGCGAGTGTACGTCCTAACATGTACTTTGCATTTAATGTTTTAAATGTTTTAAAGCACTTGCAGGTTTTTAAAATATAACTCCACATTCGGGATCTGACCCGTTTGCTTTTCAAATCTCTTTTTCTTTGTAAAACCATTTTAGGTGCCCATCCACAAGGACACCAAGCATAGGATACTCATTCAGGTGACGAGCTGTAGCTGCTTGTGGAAGCTACAGGGATTTGCATGTAGACGCTTCTATCTTTTGGATTCCAGAGTCACCATCTATCAGTTGTAGGGCATGTTGCGCATTTCTTTAGAGACATCTTTTATATTTCAGTTTTCAGACTTTAGCATGTTTTATTTCAGTTTCGGTTATTCATTTCAGTTATGGGATTGTAGTGAGGAGTTTTCCTCCAGACTTTATTTACTCTATTGTGATGATTATTCGTTTTACTTCAGTATGGTGAATGGTGTTATTTATTTCTTCATTACACTTGTTGCATGTTAATCAGACTTAAATTAAAATTTGGCAACTTGCTTTTTAAATACTAGGTGGTTAGAAATAATAAAATGTTTTCGACAGTGATGCTATTAACTGAGCCAACTTGGCATTTTGAATTAATTTTATAAAGGAGTAGCTACCCGGTATTTAATTAGTCGGGGTGTCACACGTAAACACTGAACCTTTAAGTTCAAGTCACTATAATTTGATGAAATATAGATGGAGAAAAACACGGACACAATAGGAGTTCTAAGATCTTTAACCAAGGTTTAAAAAATAAACCTAAATCAATGGAACTATTCTATGGTCACAAAATGACGAAACCTTGATGATCTTAAGGTTAAAACAGGTATGGCCGAAACAGTTATGAGTCGAATGAAAGACATCTAGGCATAGGCTCTTAAATGTCTAATGGTACTAAAGCTTCTTACAAAGTATTAGCCTATTATCTTATTAGAATAGGTATTCTGACAAATCAATTCTCACTAAAAGACGAAACAAATACAAAGCCTAGTGGGTCTTTAAAGTGAAAGACTACCAAAACTTCTAATAGATATGAACGAACCTTTACCAAAGTAATAAAGATGAAACCAAAGCCAAATAAAAAATTATTTCGAAAATACATTTCAGTTTAAAAAAAAATAATTCCGAAAATTATTTTAGAATAAGAAATTTATTTTAAACAAAGTTGCACCAATTTTACTAAAAACTTATTTTCAGAAAAAAATAATATAATTTCTTTTTGAAAATGTTTAGGCTCATAATTAATTAGTCACACAATAGAAATCATAGATCAAGAAATATGTATGTGTGCCTAATGTGTCAAGTGCAAATGTGCAACATACGTGAATACCTTTACTCGAATACGTCATTGAGTAGAATCGAGGCGTACTGAGTCATGAAAATAAAACTTGACATAAGCAGGTATAACTCAGTCAGAATAGATATGTAATCAGGACAATATCACATAAATGCAAACATTATATAGTATAATAAATATATGTATATAATGGTATATAAACAAGATTATATTATAAATTTTATACAATAATAAATATCTATAGAATAACCTAATAAAAATATGTTTGGAATCATCAAAATCAATATATTAAGTTAAACTAAAATATACATTAATTAAACTAATTTAATTAATTAGGGATAAAATACATTTTCGTTAACAATTTTCAATCTCGAAAATCTTTTCAAAAACTGAGATTGATTAAGATCTTGACTGATTTTTGAGCAAGATATCCGTGGATTCTGGGATTGATTTAAAGGTCAAATAAGGTTCAAAATTTTGTAAGAAGAAAGAAAAAGAAAAGATCAGAGCGTATAGTGTTACTGTAATTTGTTAGAACTGTTTGTACTTAATAAGTGTGTGTGTGAGCATGCATGTGTTAGAGAGCACCTCCATAAACACTTTCACCCTACAACACTAAAAGTGTTGGTAATAAGATCTTGTGAACAAGAGTCGACGTAAAGTGCTGGAACAAATCAGACGTTAACAAATTGGGAGAACTACATATACAATCAGAACTGCAGAGAAGTTATAAGGACACCAGAGGGTACATTCCTAAACTTATATAGGTCTGAGTTGTATGCATGTTAGTTATATAGTTTGTAACTCATAAATTTATTTTAGTGGATTTTTCATTTTACTCCGTAGAGGGAGTCGTGGATGTTTCCTCAATTGGCGAGGTTTTACCACGTAAAAAATCGTGAACATAATCTTTCTACATCTCCTCATCTCATTATTGGTTGTGCTGAGTTTAAAGCTTGTTTAAACTACATTATAAACCTGTTATCCAAATATTGAATAGATCTCATACATACTGATTTGTTAAACACATCTTGTGTTCAAATAGTTTGGTTTTTACGAAAAGAGTTTCTTCAAAAAATAGCTCGGAGTTACTTAAATATATTATTTTTAATAAATGGCTTTAGTAACATATTTTCATACGTCCGCGCATCGTGCGGACGACATGCTAGTATACCTCTAATACGATAATATTAAAGGGTAACGACATCTAATAAATACTCTTCTCTCTTCATTTTTACGTGTTAGTTTTTCCATGTTTAAAACGTTAAAAAAAAACTCTTGAGCATAGGTGACCATCTAACTTTTCTACTAGAAAATAAAAAGTCAGCAAGTAAAACGATTTAAACAGTTTACTTCTTTCCTCGGACCCACTAACTCAAAATGACGAAAACCCATTTTTCTTTCACATATACAAAAATATTTTCAGTATACACAAACCCGTAACCCGACGAACTCGGTTAAATCCCAAACTAACACAGATGTACAAATCCCCGACGATCAGTATACCCAAATCAACACAGATATCCCAAACATCTCCGACGAACGGAATACACAAATCGGCAGAGATTTGGTATTTATTCGATTGAGATGAAGTTCATGTATCTACTCCGACCCAATTCATCGTCGTTCAGTAGAGAAGAGATGTAATTTATGTGTCTACTCCGGTAGAACCCATCGTCGTTCCGACTTCCTAATTGGATAGTATTGTTTTATCTGGGTCCTTAATTTGTTTTGATTTCGATTTTAAATACCGAACCCATCGCCGTTCAGGGGAGGTATGTTTTTTTAACAAAAGTTTGTTCTGAGTCAGTAGGTTTGTTATTAAAAGAACTGAATCAGTATGTTTTTTCTTTAATGACGTTGTATTTCTAAGGCTCTATTTTGGGTTTTGCAGGTTCAAAAAAAAATTAGGGCTTTCTGGCCTACACTAGATTCCATATTTTCGAAAGGTTGGCTTTATGAATCATGTCTTTTAACAACAAATTTTTTATGTGCGTGCGAGGTTATGTATTGTTGTAGGTAACTTCCGGTGTAAAGAACAAAGGGTTTTGGAAATGATTTGGTTGTAAAGAAGAAAGGGTATTATGAAATATGCAGGTAGTTTTGAGCTATTGTTCAGACGACTTAAAAATGAGTGAGTAGGAGTATGGGTGTGCATCAAACCGAATGGACCAAAATAATCGAACCGAACCGAACCAACTTTTACAGGTTTTTAAAAATTCGGTCCAAAATTAATTTTTAAAATGAAGGACTGAATGTATTCGGGTCGATCTTGGGTTTGGTTTTAAAAAATGGATCTAAGATCGGACCGGACCGGACCGGTTTAAATATATACACATTAATTAATAAAAATATATATATATATCTATTATCTCTATACTACTATAAAATGCTATCTATCTATCTATTTATCTATTTATCTATATACTCTAAAATGCTATACAAAAATTAAAATTCCCACTCAACTAAAGTGTC
This sequence comes from Sambucus nigra, assembly GCA_949130495.1. Classification (NCBI taxonomy): domain Eukaryota; kingdom Viridiplantae; phylum Streptophyta; class Magnoliopsida; order Dipsacales; family Adoxaceae; genus Sambucus; species Sambucus nigra. The sequence goes on along the minus strand of OX422207.1, from coordinate 2,238,846 downwards.
CACGTGGCACATTCCAAATTTTTTCTCAAACACTCTCTTAAGTTTTCATCTCCTCCTCCTGATTCGGATTCTCTTAAAAAAAAAAAAAATCAAATGACTCATTTCTTTATAAGACTCTAGAAAACCCCCTTTTATACCACTGCCTACAATCGACCCATTCCTCTTGGGTTTCAGCAATAAGATTTTCTTAACATTTTGCCACTCGCAATATAAACTTTAAACGCAATGGAGTATGGCTTTGCCAGATCTGTTCATGAGGTAAAATCACATATTCTAATACGCATTCAAATTATTTAGCCCTAAAAGCCTCTCTTTTGTCTAACCCTTTCATTTTCTCCTACCATTAACCCTATATCTTGAATCGCCTGCTTCGTTACTTTCTAATTAGATCAAAGCCCCTCCTCTTATCTTACTTCACCTATTCTTTATTTTGTGCGAAAGGCTCAGTTGTATCGATTTTTACACGGGTTAAAAACCATTGTAGGCCAGTTTGGGGGTTTTCGACCAGGGCAGAGTAAATGGTTCATCGGATTTCTAATCCATGTGCTGTATCGACTAATACACAAAAACATCAGGTTAGAATTTTTATTTTTGGAAATTGTTTTTCATTTTTATTCTTTTTTCTATTTTTTCTATATATTCCAAATGTTCTGTTTTTGGGGAATATATTTACTATGGAGTGATTTATTGGTATTCTCGCATTTTTGCATTCACAATCTCAGATCAAGTGAGTTTCTCATATCTTCCTCTATGTAGTGTACCGTTTGAAGCTTTCGTTGAGTTTCAGCTTTATTAAATTGAACATAGTTTTCCATTCCTAACTGTATGTGTGTTGTAATGTTTGAAAAGATGCAAGTCTTTTCCATTTAAAATATGGCCCCATAATTATTTATGTGACAAACAACACATTATGTGAAAGGACATGAGTTTTTATCTGTAGAAAAAATCGCTCACCAACTGTATGACGAAATGTGTTACATAAACATACACCTGGAATGATATTTTTTTTTGTATTTTGCAAACCGAAAACGTTGTTAGATCCATTTTTCATGTTTGTGTGAATATAAAATAATGGTCAATTTGAAATATACAATGAGATTGATTCTTCATCTGTATGTAGTACTGTTTAAAGAAGTTTTAATGCAAATAGGTTATGATATTTTCTTTGTTAATGTTAATAGTATGCGGGATAGAACTAATTTTTATATAATTAAAAATAGGTTGTATTTGAGAACCCAAATCGATTGTTTATTGGTACTCTACCATAAAATTTTTTTAGTCAATTTCCCCCGTCTATTTACTTATTTACCTATAATTTGATTTTTTCTACATTGTTGGAAATCATATAAGATTATTTCCCCTTTATCTACCAATTTAAGCATATATTGGCAATTGATTTTAATTTTGTTTTACCATCATCATTACTTGTATATAGATAGTAAGTTTAAAGTACTCCATGCGCCTCATTTTTCTACTTCAATTACTTGAGTTAGATATATTTTCATTACGAAATTTTCATTTTTAGTATCATATTTAAATTTTCTTCAAATTATTGAATTTGTGTTTCTTCATCGCTATTTTGACTAAATAAAGCAATGGACAAGGAGCTTTCATTTTAGAATCGATCCAACTCCCTCACCCAAAGGAGATCTCATTAGGTATTTATATTTTGTATAAAATTATGTTTTCATGAATACAATTGACAATATATATTTTCCCAATTAAATGTATGCTTTATTTTTGGGCAATTGTATCTAGGGGTGGCAATTCGTACTTTTGGGCCATGTTTCGGGCCGAGATGACACGACAAGAATTTTTCAGACACGAACATGATTCAAATAAACACGACACGACATTTCACGAATAACACAATTTCTTAAATTTCACACTAAATGGAACATAAGTAGACACGATAACTCGAATAAAAACACGATTAACACGACAAGACGCGATAACACGACTCATAATTTTGACACGAACACGACACGACACGACTTCGTGTCAAAAAACTCGACACGAACACGACATATCGTGTCAATTTTGAGTCAATTTCATGTCGTTATGTGTCGTGTTTTCGTGTCATTTCTAAAATTGTCACCCCTAATTGTATTTCAAGTACGAAATTCTCCCAGATGTTCGAGGTTAAATAGCCTTTATGTCCATTATTGTTTTTGTAGGAACAAGGGAGAAATGTGATAAAATGAGGTTTGGGGAAAAGATTTGTGAAAATAGAAAAGTGCAGGCTATCATTGGTAATGGGTTGGGGCTGAATTATACCGTATCTTTAGTTTCGCAGTTAACAATTCTTAGTTGTGTATACCAAATCATTCCCACCCAAAGTAGAAAAAGTTCGTTTTTAAAGTGCTTCCCATGGTTACTTCTTTATCTATATTCATGCCAACGCAAAATTTAGGCTTTCAACTGGCCATTTAAACACTTGATCGCATATGCAAGAGAAGGTGTCCAGCCCCCTCAATTTTAGCCCTTTAAAACTCGCTCGCTCCTACATCAAGTATGCTCTTAAAGATTTTCCCACCTTTCAGGCTTCCGTTATGTATATGTGTGTTTCTTTATAAAATTGCTATTAAAAATTGTATAATTTTTATTAACATATAATTCTCCTTAATTGCACGAACATGGATGAAATGAAAAACAAGATGATTTTGATTCAAAAGTCTTGCGTGTTTGCTTGATCATGAAATGACGCCTTCTGCTACTATAATAAATTTCTACATACTGTGACATTTTGCATTTTTATTTCTACTAAATGTTTAGTTATCACAAATACTATGAATTTTTTTATCTATTACCCAGTTTATTTTATCGTTTCTTCATATTGCAAAGGGCTTCGTTTATTTTCCATACGATACTGTATATAACCAACCAGCGCATCGCGCGGGCTTCCAACTAGTACTATTATAAAATGCTATACAAGGAATTAAATATTCTCAATGCTGAGTGTCCACGTGGCATCTATTACGGAGAAAAAATTAACTCAATAATTCATCTCAAACGACGTCTTTATCTCACTATCAGAATCTGAACCGCTTCATTATCACATTATCTCTCCTCCATGGCCTCCCCTCTTTATACGCGACCTCATCGATTCCATTTGGATAATTTTTTTTTCAATCCCCAATCTCACATCCCAAACTCCTCCACTCCCCCTCATATTTGTTTTGTCTCGAATCCATCAGCTACCACCACCATTGTTCCACCACGAAGGTAATCTCTGAAAACTATGTTGGTATATTGTCATTCTCTCTCTACATCTCTCTAATTAGGGTTTAGATTGTTGAGTTTGATTCTGATATTGAGTTATGTTCATATTAGGGTAATATTCATGTTTTTGGTTCATATTGGATTTGTATATATGGTTCATTTTTGGGTTTTCTATCCGATTGTTTGATTTTTGGGTTTTGTGCTTGATTTAACGATTTTTATGTTTTATTTTTCACACATACATAAATCACAACCATTTCCTTCTTTAATGAAGAACCCTCTAGTAATAAAAACCTTTAACTCCATATGATTTATCTCCTTTCTTTAATTCTCTGCCTTTTGGTTCTTGGTAAGCAAGATCTCATTTTTTTTTTTTTTTTTAGTTTGAAAGCAATTGGTACTGACAACACTATCAGGTGACCCTCCTATTTTCAACCCATTTCTTTTCTACATAAAAATTAATTTAGGGCTCAATATACAAGATTTTAGAGTAATTTCCCATAGCGAAATCCCACGCCCAAAATATGTCAAAACCATACCTTTTAACGTAAACATGATTTATCTAGTTTTTTTACTCAATAATAGGTTTGGGTACCATCCAGAGTTATTATAGTTATTGGGTTTGATGGGGGAGTTGATAAATGGATTTTCTTAATGGTAACACAAACATGATTTATTCAAAAAGTTTTACTCAATAATAGGTTTGGGTACCGTCTTGGAGTTATTTTTCAGGACGAGTCGAAGTTGGGGTTACTGCCGAGTTTGAGAAGGGAGACCAAAAACTCCCAAGCCAACTTGATACCCTCTCAGTACTCCACCCAAAAGCCTTAACATTATTAGTCATTCATTTTTTTTAATGAATCGCGGTTTTAAAACATGTGAGACCAGGGTTGACGTTAATATTTGGGTATTGATAGCAATTTTATTTTATTTGTCTACCTCTGTAGTTGGTTGAAATTGAGAATGTGGATTTATGGATGATCCATTAAGGAACACCTTTACATGTATGACATCTTAAAATCTTTAATTTATTTTTTAATTTTTGATTTGTATATTGTTGTATTGCATATATTAATTTTTTTTTAAATATACAAGTTCTTTTACTATCAAGATATTAGTTATTGTGACAACCCGCACTCCGAAATAAGGGGTGGCCAGCCCGATACTCCGACGTATACGGTAATCATGGACGGAAATCATTCTCAGCACCACAAATATAGTAAGAGTAACCGAGAAAACCACCCAATAATTCAGAAAACGGGTTGTCAAAACAATTTATGTGATAAAAAAAAATTAGTTAAGAAAACAATTTAAACAACCCATTCTAGAACAATAGTGGAATTCAAAAAAACATAATTAACATACGTCTAAAACCACTATATACAAAGAGAAGAACCGAATATGCCGTCGGTTCACAGCTACACAAAAGTAATCACAACAGTTAGATGTTATGTTTTACATTCATTATACAATTACATGTTTGGGCCACTCGCCCGAGTAATAGACCCGATCATAACTAGATATCAAAAAAGAATGATGGCGTCTAGAAAAACATCCTGTAATATCCGCAATTTCATACAGCTCCTTAAAGCAAGAGAGTTGGAATACCAACACGGGCATCCTTGCGGAGGAGCACCTGGGCGGATCCAATAACAAGCACAACATAGTGGTAAAAGAACGTGTCAGGAGCTGGTTTATATATAGTTCCCAGATGAACAAAAAGCATGCTAGATATGAATAGCAAAACATGGGTATAGAAATCAACACTCTAACAACCTAAGCATGAATCATAAGAAAACAAGTGAAAATGACATGACTAAAAGAGACTATGCATGAAGATGAAATTATGCAATAATTAAATTAAAACTAAATTAAAAGCTTGTATTCATCAATTTCCACTTTAATCCAGTCTCAATTCCTTAACAGGAGTATACTAACATTATCTTCTCATTTCATTCCAATTCCCATTCCTTAGCAGGAATGTAATTGTAATGATATCAATTAGTGGAATTATACAACCCTCAAGTCCCACTTGAGTTTTAGAAAAGCTATATTCATATACATATAATGATTCCAAGACCGCCCCTCCGAGTTTCCCCACTGGGCGCGCCCCTAAATGACTATCATCTTCCAGGGGCCCATCAAACAAGGCAGCTTGGGTACCTATCGCACGTCGGGAAGTGGTCATATGCCTGCGAGTGAGTCATAACCACACCCGGAATTACTTCACTAGCGCAGAAAAAAATACATATAATAAACCCGCATATGGCCGAGGACTATAGTCTCCCTGCATTCACTAGTCAAGGAACATCACCTCATGTGCGAGCTTCCCTTATGATAGCATTTAGAGAGGTGTGTTTAAGTAAATTAGCATTTACTATAAAAACCATACTTTCATTTTCATTAGCATTCTCATGTTTCATTTGTTTGAAACTATATTCATAGGATATTTCATTACTTTCCATCCTAGGTTATGCCTCGAATAATTCTCCAAGGAGGTTATTTTCGTTTCCCAAGCTTAAGGTCATTATGCCTCATTTCAAGCCCCTAAAGTCTCCAAGTATGGGCCTACAATTCCCATCCATATTTTTTAGGATGCACAAAGAAAAGTGATGCCTTAACATCACTAGGACAACCTCTCCCCCGGACTTAACCCCAAGTGAAACCCATTCAACACTAGGGTGACAACCAACTCAACTAGGACTCTAAAAGCCAAGGTTTACTTCATTCAACAAGAGTCTTAAGTTCCTAGGGGAAGAAAAGGATTAAAAACAAAAGTAGGAAATTGGGTAAGAAAACAGGGGACCGGTCGACCGGTCCCAAGACCGCGGTCGACCGCGTCTCAAATTTTAGCTTTTGAAAGAAAGCAGAAAGTTCATTTCGGACGGACCGGTCGACCTGTGGTAAAACCGCGGTCGACCGCGCCCTTATTTCATGCCTTTGAAAGAAAGCAGTGAGCCCTCTTCCGAAGGTCCGGTCGACCGGTCTGAGATACGCGGTCGACCGGCCATTGCAGACCTAGACCCATTTCTCCTATTTCCTTCTAAACCCACAATCAATAACCAACCAAAATCATCCAACCACATTTAATGACACTAAAAGATCATAAATGCTCCCAACAACTTGTTTCTACCTCAATGAACAATCTATCTCTATCTAAGATGTTGATACCCATAAATCCAACCAAAAACCACAATTATATTACATCAAAACTATACATATCTACCCATACTAAGTATTCATCTTAAACCATATAATAGCAAGTAGAAAACTTGCCTTGGGGCTTCAATATCAGGCTTGGTTGAAGAAGAATGCAAGATCAAACCACAAATCTTCAAGATTTCTCTCCTTTTCTCCAATCTTCCACTCTCACTCTCTCTCTCTCACTCTAGGGCTAGAGCACTTAGGGCAAATAAGAGGAAATGAAAGGCTTGGGGGAAAGACTAAAACGTGGCGTAAGATTAAAAGTCTCCAACCTTTAAGTAATAATACCGCAATAGTTAATTACTAATACGCAATCTGCCAAAACCAGTCAAAAGTGCCCAAAATCCCAAAATACAATATGGCACACATTTCGACTGTCTCGCACCTCCCGGAACTAACTACACCCTCCAAATTATCATTTGGAGATTTTATAAGCCATTTTAAGTTCCGGCTCCATTTTAATTCAAATTGCCATTTTAATTTTCATGACAAAATAGAACACCACATGGTAATGATCACATACCCACATGGTAATCATGCAACTTATTAGCAAATATTAACTTATTTCATCAAATTAATACTTACCCACATGCAGCATTTTATATATGCAACTACTCAACATAGTAAATAAATATAAAATGGGTTCTCAAAAGCGAGGGTTGTTACATACTCCCCCCCTTATGAGGGAATTTTGCCCCCAAAATTCAAGCGTACCTTGGATAAAGAGATGCGGATACTTTTCCCGCATATCGTCCTCACGCTCCCAAGTAGATTCCTCGACGCTGTGATGACTCCATTGTACTCTAACCATGGGCACCACACGAGATCTCAACCTACGTTCCCCATGCTCCAAAATGGCCACTGGTTGCTCTTCATAAGAAACATCGGGTAGTAACTCTATATCCTCGAAAGGAATGTGCCAAAGGGCACCATCACACCTCTTATACTTCTTCAAAGAGGAGATGTGGAAAACATCGTGAATTTGCTGCAAGGGTTCCCGTAGGGCAATTTGATACGCAACTGGGCCTACCTTAGCAAGTACAGGAAAAGGCCCAACGAAACGTGGTGCAAGCTTCCCTTTCTTTCCGAAACGCTTAACGCCTTTCATTGGCGACACCCGTACCAACACTTGGTCTCCAACTTCTAACTCCACATGCCTTCTCCCCGCATCGGCATAGCTCTTTTGTCTGTCTTGGGCTATCCGAATACGATCTCGAATAAGCTCGATCTTTGAAGAAGTATCCCGAATCATTTCAGGTCCGAGAAACTTGTTATCTCCCACTTCTAACCAACACGTGGGGGATCTACAAGGCCTACCATACAAGGCTTCATAGGGAGCCATCCCAATAGTGAACTGGTATGAGTTATTATAAGCAAATTCAACCAAAGGGAGATATTGTTCCCAACTACCCTTGAAATCAAGCATGCACATACGAAGCATATCCTCCAACATTTGGTTAACCCTTTCAGTCTGGCCATCTGTTTGAGGATGATAGGAAGTACTTAATTTCAATTCGGTCCCCATGGCCTCTTGGAAACTTTGCCAAAAGTGGGAAAAAAAGATCTTGTCTCTGTCGGAAACAATATTCAATGGCACCCCATGCAATCTAACATTCTCTTCAATAAACAACCGAGCATAACGAGCGGTATTATAATCGGTACGGACGGGAAGGAAGTGCGCCGACTTTGTCAAGCGATCCACGATAACCCAAATAGAATCGTGACCCTTTTGTGACGTTGGCAAGCCGGTGATAAAATCCATTGAAATGCTCTCCCATTTCCAAACAGGAATTTCCAACGGTTGCAACAAACCTGCCGGTAGTTGATGGTCAACCTTAACTAACTGACAAGTAGTGCATCGAGATACAAACTCCGAAATATCTCGTTTCATACCCGGCCACCAATATTGACGGCGCATATCTTGATACATTTTATCGTTTCCTGGGTGTACCTAAAATTTAGAGCCGTGAGATTCCGCCATCACAGCCCGTCGCAAATCTCCATCCTCCGGAACAATAAGCCTTCCATGAAAGCGCAATCCACCCTCAGAACTTACCGAGTAGGACTCCGCTCCCCCAGTCAATAACTGGAGAATGTGGTCTTGACATTCTTTATCTCTGCCTTTGGCTTCCACAACCCTTGCCACAATCGTCGGAGTAACGGTCATCACGGACATAAACGCCCTAGCAACCGCATCCTCATCACTGAGTTCCTTCCATTTAGCTTTCCACACATCAGCTAATTCTCCCTCGGGTTTCCTACTCAAGGAATCCGCCACCACGTTCGCCTTACCCGAATGATAATGAATATCAAATTGATAATCTTTCACGAACTCCAACCATCTTCGCTGCCGCATATTCAAATCTTTCTGAGAAAATAAATATTGCAATGACTTATGGTCCGTGAAAAGACTAAACTTCTCCCCAAGGAGATAGTGCCTCCAAATCTTTAAGGCAAAGACAACGGCGGCTAATTCTAAATCGTGCACCGGTTAATTTCTTTCATGAGGTTTGAGTTTTCTGGAAGCATATGCAATAGCTTGTCGCTCCTGCTGAAGCACACCTCCCAAACCCTGTAGAGATGCATCGGTGAAGACTAAATATTCCAGCCCTGGCTTGGGTAAAGCGAGGCATGGACCCGAAGTCAATCTATCCTTAAGCTCATCGAACGCAGCTTGACAGGCGTCATCCCACACAAATCTAACCCCTTTCCGGGTTAAATTTATCAAAGGACTAGCAATTTTAGAAAATCCCTTGATAAATCGACGGTAATAACCCGCCAAACCCAGAAAACTGTGTATCTCGGTAGGCGTCGTGGGCTGACCCCACTCCCTCACCGCAACAACTTTACTTGGGTCCACCGATATACCTTGCGAAGTCACAACGTGACCCAAAAATTGCACTTCCCAAACTTAGCGTACAATTGGTGATCCCTTAACCTTTGCTGGACCAACCCCAAATGAGTAGCATGGTCATCTTCCGATTGAGAATACACAAGGATGTCATCAATAAACACGATAACAAATTGGTCCAGGAAGTCCCTAAATACCCTATTAATAAGATTCATGAATACCGCAGGGGCATTGGTTAGCCCAAAAGGCATAACCAAAAACTCATAAGACCCGTACCTCGTCAGAAAAGCAGTTTTGGATACATCTTGCTCCCGTATCCTCAACTGGTGGTACCCCATTCTCAAATCTATCTTAGAGAAGTAGGTCGCTCCCCTGAGCTGATCAAACAAATCATCTATGCGAGGCAAAGGGTATTTATTCCGGATGGTGACCTTATTCAACTCTCTATAGTTAACACACAACCAGAGAGAACTATCTCTTTTCTTTACGAATAACACAGGAGCACCCCACGGCGATGTGATACGCCTGATAAACCCCTGTTCCAACAACTGCTAAATCTGATCTCTTAGCTCCCTCATTTCCACAGGAGCCATACGATAAGGAGTTCGCGCAATCGGTCGAGTTCCCGGCGCTAAGTCAATTACAAACTCAATCTCTCTACTAGGAGGCAAACCCGGTATTTCCCGGAAAACGTCCTCAAAATCTCGAACAACAGGAATATAATCTAAGGGGACAACTACACCCCGAGAATTCTCTTCCGCAATACAATATAAATAAGTACCAGAATCTCCCTCTAACCGAGGCATAACTACCAGGAACATATCTTGTCCCGGAACGGCGAAGACTATACTCTTCCCGTAACAATTAACTATAGCATTATACTTAACATGCCAATCCATGCCCAGAATAACATCATACCCGACCATGTCTAGGACGAGTAAGTCGGCCTCAAAACACAAATTACCAAGAGTGATCCCTATGCGTTTGCAAACAAAGAAAATAAGGGAACCGTCACCCATAGAGGACTCCACACTAGTAAAGGTACTTTCCGCAGATTTTATCAACTCTGTGGACTGAGCGAAACTTCGGGAAATAAAAGAATGTGTTGCACCCGTATCAAACAGAACGCGACCCATGTGTCCCTGAATAAGGAACTTACCCTCTATAGCTGGCGGCGCTGGCTAAACAGGAGGAAGCATAGCATCCTGAATGTGGTAGACTCTCCCATACTGTAGTTGACCCTGCTGCAGAGGGACAACTGGATTCGGTGCTTGTGGAGGGAACTGCACATACGGCTGCTGAGGAACTCGTGGAGGATGTCCCCCAATCACCTGAGGACAATCTCTCTTGAAATGACCAGCTTCTCCACATTGGAAACATTTCCCCACCATATGCTCCTGACCCCGACCTCTGTTATTTCTGAACTGCCCAAAACCTTGGCCCGGTTGGCCCCTAACTCCCTGGCCACCTCGACCCGCTTGTTGTGGTACGACACCCTGACCTTGCCTATTAGCATTTCCACTAACATTAAACCCGCCAGAGCATTGCCTTTTCGACCCATCCCCTTGCTGGGGATCCCTTTCTCGTTGCTTATTACCCGCAGGTTGGGACGAAGGAAAGGTTCCTCCTCCATTCCCACTCACCCCGGGCTTCCCCACTTGCCCCATTCCTGTAGCTTTCTTGCTATTCTGAATAAACAACCGATGCTCCTGGCAATGAAGCAAGGCCGCATTCATCACTTTACCAAAAGTTTGTAAAGCCGGATTACCCAACAAATGCTGCCGGATTCTCCAGTTTAGACCTCCCATGAATTTTGAGACTTTTCTTTCCTCCGGGGTCACCTCTTCCGGCACAAAACTAGCTAGCCGGGTAAACTCCTCCTCGTATTCGGCCACCGATCGTTCTCCCTGAACTAGATCTTGAAGTTTCCTCCTCATCTCCCTCTGAATCGCGGGAGGAAAATATTTCCGGTCGTACAAGACCCAGAAATCAGTAATGGACATAGTATCCCTCTGTTTTGGCGTAGTCATCGACTCCCACCAATGTAACGCTGCCCCAACCAACTTAAAAGTAGCAAGGACTTGCTTCTTTTCCTCACTACAATCCACCATTCGCAAATGGCGTTGCATATCCTTCTTCCATTGATTTGCTCGAACAACATCAGAACCTCCGTCAAACTCTGGGGGATGGCCCTTTAAAAAGGACTCCCTTACTCTTTCCCACGGAGAAGGTCCCGTAGGTGCTTGAGCATCCTGTGCCCGCTGTTGAGCTGTTGGCATCTGTTGAGTTACTGCGGTCATAGCAGCATTAACTGCATGAGCCACGATATTGGCTACGTCCGCAGCATTAAAAGTTCCTTGGGGCGGTGGAGGACCAACATCCTCTTCTACAACTCTATTGCGTCTCGCGGGGCGACCTCTCTTAGGCGGCATCTGAGATGAAGGGACAATAGTGTTAGAATACAATTCACAACAATCTATTTCACAGAAGATCGCAGTTATAAGCAGCAAAGCAGTCTTATCATTAGGCTCTATATCAAAGAACGCTACGGTAGATCGTGACAAGTCCACATAGATCCTAGTACTCTAGAACCCAGTGCTCTGATACCATCTGTGACAATCCGCACTCCGAAATAAGGGGTGGCCAGCCCGATACTCCGACGTATATGGTAATCATGGACGGAAATCATTCTCAGCACCACAAATATAGTAAGAGTAACCGAGAAAACCACCCAATAATTCAGAAAACGGGTTGTCAAAACAATTTATGTGATAAAAAAAATTTAGTTAAGAAAACAATTTAAACAACCCATTCTAGAACAATAGTGGAATTCAAAGAAACATAATTAACATACGTCTAAAACCACTATATACAAAGAGAAGAACCGAATATGCCGTCGGTTCACAGCTACACAAAAGTAATCACAACAGTTAGATGTTATGTTTTACATTCATTATACAATTACAAGTTTGGGCCACTCGCCCGAGTAATTGACCCGATCATAACTAGATATCAAAAAAGAATGATGGCGTCTACCAAAACATCCTGTAATATCCGCAATTTCATACAGCTCCTTAAAGCAAGAGAGTAGGAATACCAACACGGGCGTCCTTGCGGAGGAGCACCTGGGCGGATCCAATAACAAGCACAACATAGTGGTAAAAGAACGGGTCAGGACCCGGTTTATATATATTTCCCAAATGAACAAAAAGCATGCTAGATATGAATAGCAAAACATGGGTATAGAAATCAACACTCTAACAACCTAAGCATGAATCATAAGAAAACAAGTGAAAATGACATGACTAAAAGAGACTATGCATGAAGATGAAATTATGCAATAATTAAATTAAAACTAAATTAAAAGCTTGTATTCATCAATTTCCACTTTAATCCAGTCTCAATTCCTTAACAGGAGTATACTAACATTATCTTCTCATTTCATTCTAATTCCCATTCCTTAGCAGGAATGTAATTGTAATGATATCAATTAGTGGAATTATACAACCCTCAAGTCCCACTTGAGTTTTAGAAAAGCTATATTCATATACATATAACGATTCCAAGACCGCCCCTCCGAGTTTCGCCACTGGGCGCGCCCCTAAATGACTATCATCTTCCAGGGGCCCATCAAACAAGGCAGCTTGGGTACCTATCGCACGTCGGGAAGTGGCCATATGCCTGCGAGTGAGTCATAACCACACCCGGAATTACTTCACTAGCGCAGAAAAAAATACATATAATAAACCCGCATATGGCCGAGGACTATAGTCTCCCTGCATTCACTAGTCAAGGAACATCACCTCATGCGCGAGCTTCCCTTATGATAGCATTTAGAGAGGTGTGTTTAAGTAAATTAGCATTTACTATAAAAACCATACTTTCATTTTCATTAGCATTCTCATGTTTCATTTGTTTGAAACTATATTCATAGGATATTTCATTACTTTTCATCCTAGGTTATGCCTGGAATAATTCTCCAAGGAGGTTATTTTCGTTTCCCAAGCTTAAGGTCATTATGCCTCATTTCAAGCCCCTAAAGTCTCCAAGTATGGGCCTACAATTCCCATCCATATTTTTTAGGATGCACAAAGAAAAGTGATGCCTTAACATCACTAGGACAACCTCTCCCCCGGACTTAACCCCAAGTGAAACCCATTCAACACTAGGGTGACAACCAACTCAACTAGGACTCTAAAAGCCAAGGTTTACTTCATTCAAGAAGAGTCCTAAGTTCCTAGGGGAAGAAAAGGATTAAAAACAAAAGTAGGAAATTGGGTAAGAAAACAGGGGACCGGTCGACCGGTCCCAAGACCGCGGTCGACCGCGTCTCAAATTTTAGCTTTTGAAAGAAAGCAGAAAGTTCATTTCGGACGGACCGGTCGACCTGTGGTAAAACCGCGGTCGACCGCACCCTTATTTCATGCCTTTGAAAGAAAGCAGTGAGCCCTCTTCCGAAGGTCCGGTCGACTGGTCTGAGATACGCGGTCGACCGGCCATTGCAGACCTAGACCCATTTCTCCTATTTCCTTCTAAACCCACAATCAATAACCAACCAAAATCATCCAACCACATTTAATGACACTAAAAGATCATAAATGCTCCCAACAACTTGTTTCTACCTCAATGAACAATCTATCTCTATCTAAGATGTTGATACCCATAAATCCAACCAAAAACCACAATTATATTACATCAAAACTATACATATCTACCCATACTAAGTATTCATCTTAAACCATATAATAGCAAGTAGAAAACTTGCCTTGGGGCTTCAATATCAGGCTTGGTTGAAGAAGAATGCAAGATCAAACCACAAATCTTCAAGATTTCTCTCCTTTTCTCCAATCTTCCACTCTCACTCTCACTCTCTCTCTCTCTCACTCTAGGGCTAGAGCACTTAGGGCAAATAAGAGGAAATGAAAGGCTTGGGGGAAAGACTAAAACGTGGCGTAAGATTAAAAGTCTCCAACCTTAATAATACCGCAATAGTTAATTACTAATACGCAATCTGCCAAAACCAGTCAAAAGTGCCCAAAATCCCAAAATACAATATGGCACACATTTCGACTGTCTCGCACCTCCCGGAACTAACTACACCCTCCAAATTATCATTTGGAGATTTTATAAGCCATTTTAAGTTCCGACTCCATTTTAATTCAAATTGCCATTTTAATTTTCATGACAAAATAGAACACCACATGGTAATGATCACATACCCACATGGTAATCATGCAACTTATTCGCAAATATTAACTTATTTCATCAAATTAATACTTACCCACATGCAGTATTTTATATATGCAACTACTCAACATAGTAAATAAATATAAAATGGGTTCTCAAAAGCGAGGGTTGTTACATACTCCCCCCCTTATGAGGGAATTTTGCCCCCAAAATTCAAGTGTACCTTGGATAAAGAGATGCGGATACTTTTCCCACATATCGTCCTCACGCTCCCAAGTAGATTCCTCGAAGCTGTGATGACTCCATTGTACTCTAACCAAGGGCACCACACGAGATCTCAACCTACGTTCCCCATGCTCCAAAATGGCCACTGGTTGCTCTTCATAAGAAACATCGGGTAGTAACTCTATATCCTCGAAAGGAATGTGCCAAAGGGCACCATCACACCTCTTATACTTCTTCAAAGAGGAGATGTGGAAAACATCGTGAATTTGCTGCAAGGGTTCCCGTGGGGCAATTTGATACGCCGCTGGGCCTACCTTAGCAAGTACAGGAAAAAAAATAAAATGAAACGTGGTGCAAGCTTCCCTTTCTTTCCGAAACGCTTAACGCCTTTCATTGGCGACACCCGTACCAACACTTGGTCTCCAACTTCTAACTCCACATGCCTTCTCCCCGCATCGGCATAGCTCTTTTGTCTATCTTGGGCTATGCGAATACGATCTCGAATAAGCTCGATCTTTGAATAAGTATCCCGAATCATTTCAGGTCCGAGAAACTTGTTATCTCCAACTTCTAACCAACACGTGGGGGATCTACAAGGCCTACCATACAAGGCTTCATAGGGAGCCATCCCAATAGTGAACTGGTATGAGTTATTATAAGCAAATTCAACCAAAGGGATATATTGTTCCCAACTACCCTTGAACTCAAGCATGCACATACGAAGCATATCCTCCAACATTTGGTTAACCCTTTCAGTCTGGCCATCTGTTTGAGGATGATAGGAAGTACTTAATTTCAATTCGGTCCCCATGGCCTCTTGGAAACTTTGCCAAAAGTGGGAAACAATGATCTTGTCTCTGTCGGAAACAATATTCAATGGCACCCCATGCAATCAAACATTCTCTTCAATAAACAACCGAGCATAACGAGCGGTATTATAATCGGTACGGACGGGAAGGAAGTGCGCCGACTTTGTCAAGCGATCCACGATAACCCAAATAGAATCGTGACCCTTTTGTGACGTTGGTAAGCGGGTGATAAAATCCATTGAAATGCTCTCCCATTTCCAAACAAGAATTTCCAACGGTTGCAACAAACCTGCCGGTAGTTGATGGTCAACCTTAACTAACTGACAAGTAGTGCATCGAGATACAAACTCCGAAATATCTCATTTCATACCCGGCCACCAATATTGACGGCGCATATCTTGATACATTTTATCGTTTCCCGGGTGTACCGAAAATTTAGAGCCGTGAGATTCCGCCATCACAGCCCGTCGCAAATCTCCATCCTCCGGAACAATAAGCCTTCCATGAAAGCGCAATCCACCCTCATAACTTACCGAGTAGGACTCCGCTCCCCCGGTCAATAACTGGCGAATGTGGTCTTGACATTCTTTATCTCTGCCTTTGACTTCCACAACCCTTGCCACAATCGTCGGAGTAACGGTCATCACGGACATAAACGCCCTAGCAACCGCATCCTCATCACTGAGTTCCTTCCATTTAGCTTTCCACACATCAGCTAATTCTCCCTCGGGTTTCCTACTCAAGGCATCCGCCACCACGTTCGCCTTACCCGGATGATAATGAATATCAAATTGATAATCTTTCACGAACTCCAACGATCTTCGCTGCCGCATATTCAAATCTTTCTGAGAAAATAAATATTGCAATGACTTATGGTCCATGAAAAGACTAAACTTCTCCCCAAGGAGATAGTGCCTCCAAATCTTTAAGGCAAAGACAACGGCGGCTAATTCTAAATCGTGCACCGGGTAATTTCTTTCATGAGGTTTGAGTTTTCTGGAAGCATATGCAATAGCTTGTCGCTCCTGCTGAAGCACACCTCCAAAACCCTGTAGAGATGCATCGGTGAAGACTAAATATTCCAGTCTTGGCTTGGGTAAAGCGAGGACTGGACCCGAAGTCAATCTATCCTTAAGCTCATCGAACGAAGCTTGACAGGCGTCATCCCACACAAATCTAACCCCTTTCCGGGTTAAATTTATCAAAGGACTAGCAAGTTTAGAAAATCCCTTGATAAATCGACGGTAATAACCCGCCAAACCCAAAAAACTGCGTATCTCGGTAGGCGTCGTGGGCTGACCCCACTCCCTCACCGCAACAACTTTACTTGGGTCCACCGATATACCTTGCGAAGTCACAACGTGACCCAAAAATTGCACTTCCCAAACTTAGCGTACAATTGGTGATCCCTTAACCTTTGCAGGACCAACCCCAAATGAGTAGCATGGTCATCTTCCGATTGAGAATACACAAGGATGTCATCAATAAACATGATAACAAATTGGTCCAGGAAGTCCCGAAATACCCTATTCATAAGATCCATGAATACCGCAGGGGCATTGGTTAGCCCAAAAGGCATAACCAAAAACTCATAAGACCCGTACCTCGTCAGAAAAGCAGTTTTGGATACATCTTGCTCCCGTATCCTCAACTGGTGGTACCCCGTTCTCAAATCTATCTTAGAGAAGTAGGTCGCTCCCCTGAGCTGATCAAACAAATCATCTATGCGAGGCAAAGGGTATTTATTCCGGATGGTGACCTTATTCAACTCTCTATAGTTAATACACTATCGGAGAGAACCATCTCTTTTCTTTACGAATAACACAGGAGCACCCCACGGCGATGTGCTACGCCTGATAAACCCCTGTTCCAACAACTGCTAAATCTGATCTCTTAGCTCCCTCATTTCCACAGGAACCATACGATAAGGAGTTCGTGCAATCGGTCGAGTTCCCGGCGCTAAGTCAATTACAAACTCAATCTCTCTACTAGGAGGCAAACCCGGTATCTCCCGGAAAACGTCCTCAAAATCTCGAACAACAGGAATATAATCTAAGGGGACAACTACACCCCGAGAATTCTCTTCCGCAATACAATATAAATAAGTACCAGAATCTCCCTCTAACCGAGGCATAACTACCAGGAACATATCTTGTCCCGGAACGGCGAAGACTATACTCTTCCCGTAACAATTAACTATAGCATTATACTTAACAAGCCAATCCATGCCCAGAATAACATCATACCCGACCATGTCTAGGACGAGTAAGTCGGCCTCAAAACACAAATTACCAAGAGTGATCCCTATGCGTTTGCAAACAAAGAAAATAAGGGAACCGTCACCCATAGAGGACTCCACACTAGTAAAGGTACTTTCTGCAGATTTTATCAACTCTGTGGACTGAGCGAAACTTCGGGAAATAAAAGAATGTGTCGCACCCGTATCAAACAGAACGCGACCCATGTGTCCCTGAATAAGGAACTTACCCTCTATAGCTGGCGGCGCTGGCTGAACAGGAGGAAGCATAGCATCCTGAATGTGGTAGACTCTCCCATACTGTAGTTGACCCTGCTGCAGAGGGACAACTGGATTCGGTGCTTGTGGAGGGAACTGCACATACGGGTGCTGAGGAACTCGTGGAGGTTGTCCCCCAATCACCTGAGGACAATCTCTCTTAAAATGACCAGCTTCTCCACATTGGAAACATTTCCCCACCATATTCTCCTGACCCCGACCTCTGTTATTTCTGAACTGCCCAAAACCTTGGCCCGGTTGGCCCCTACCTCCCTGGCCACCTCGACCCGCTTGTTGTGGTACGACACCTTGACCTTGCCTATTAGCATTTCCACTAACATTAAACCCGCCAGAGCGTTGCCTTTTCGACCCATCCCCTTGCTGGGGATCCCTTTCTCGTTGCTTATTACCCGCAGGTTGGGACGAAGGAAAGGCTCCTCCTCCATTCCCACTCACCCCGGGCTTCCCCACTTGCCCCATTCCTGTAGATTTCTTGCTATTCTGAATAAACAACCGATGCTCCTGGCAATGAAGCAAGGCCGCATTCATCACTTTACCAAAAGTTTGTAAAGCCGGATTACCCAACAAATGCTGACGGATTCTCCAGTTTAGACCTCCCATGAATTTTGAGACTTTTCTTTCTTCCGGGGTCACCTCTTCCGGCACAAAACTAGCTAGCCGGGTAAACTCCTCCTCGTATTCGGCCACCGATCGTTCTCCCTGAACTAGATCTTGAAGTTTCCTCCTCATCTCCCTCTGAACCGCGGGAGGAAAATATTTCCGGTCGTACAAGACCCAGAAATCAGTAATGGACATAGTATCCCTCTGTTTTGGCGTAGTCATCGACTCCCACCAATGTAACGCTGCCCCAACCAACTTGAAAGTAGCAAGGACTTGCTTCTTTTCCTCACTACAATCTACCATTCGCAAATCGCGTTGCATATCCTTCTTCCATTGATTTGCTCGAACAACATCAGAACCTCCGTCAAACTCTGATGGCCCTTTAAAAAGGACTCCCTTACTCTTTCCCACGGAGAAGGTCCCGTAGGTGCTTGAGCATCCTGTGCCCGCTGTTGAGCTGTTGGCATCTGTTGAGTTACTGCGGTCATAGCAGCATTAACTGCATGAGCCACGATATTGGCTACGTCCGCAGCATTAAAAGTTCCTTGGGGCGGTGGAGGACCAACATCCTCTTCTACAATTCTATTGCGTCTCGCGGGGCGACCTCTCTTAGGCCGCATCTGAGATGAAGGGACAATAGTGTTAGAATACAATTCACAACAATCTATTTCAAAGAAAATCGCAGTTATAAGCAGCAAAGCAGTCTTATCATTAGGCTCTATATCAAAGAACACTACGGTAGATCGTGACAAGTCCACTTAGATCCTAGTACTCTAGAACCCAGTGCTCTGATACCATATGTGACAACCCGCACTCCGAAATAAGGGGTGGCCAGCCCAATACTCCGACGTATACGGTAATCATGGACGAAAATCATTCTCAGCACCACAAATATAGTAAGAATAACCGAGAAAACCACCCAATAATTCAGAAAACGGGTTGTCAAAACAATTTATGTGATAAAAAAAATTTAGTTAAGAAAACAATTTTAACAACCCATTCTAGAACAATAGTGGAATTCAAAGAAACATAATTAACATACGTCTAAAACCACTATATACAAAGAGAAGAACCGAATATGCCGTCGGTTCACAGCTACACAAAAGTAATCACAACAGTTAGATGTTATGTTTTACATTCATTATACAATTACAAGTTTGGGCCACTCGCCCAAGTAATAGACCCGATCATAACTAGATATCAAAAAAGAATGATGGCGTCTAGCAAAACATCCTGTAATATCCGCAATTTCATACAGCTCCTTAAAGCAAGAGAGTAGGAATACCAACACGGGCGTCCTTGCGGAGGAGCACCTGGGCGGATCCAATAACAAGCACAACATAGTGGTTAAAGAACGGGTCAGGACCCGGTTTATATGTAGTTCCCATATGAACAAAAAGCATGCTAGATATGAATAGCAAAACATGGGTATAGAAATCAACACTCTAATAACCTAAGCATGAATCATAAGAAAACAAGTGAAAATGACATGACTAAAAGAGACTATGCATGAAGATGAAATTATGCAATAATTAAATTAAAACTAAATTAAAAGCTTGTATTCATCAATTTCCACTTTAATCCAGTCTCAATTCCTTAACAGGAGTATACTAACAATATCTTCTCATTTCATTCCAATTCCCATTCCTTAGCAGGAATGTAATTTTCATGATATCAATTAGTGGAATTATACAACCCTCAAGTCCCACTTGAGTTTTAGAAAAGCTATATTCATATACATATAACGATTCCAAGACCGCCCCTCCGAGTTTCCCCACTGGGCGCGCCCCTAAATGACTATCATCTTCTAGGGGCCCATCAAACAAGGCAGCCTGGGTACCTATCGCACGTCGGGAAGTGGCCATATGCCTGCGAGTGAGTCATAACCACACCCGGAATTACTTCTCTAGCGCAGAAAAAAATACATATAATAAACCCGCATATGGCCGAGGACTATAGTCTCCCTGCATTCACTAGTCAAGGAACATCACCTCATGCGCGAGCTTCCCTTATGATAGCATTTAGAGAGGTGTGTTTAAGTAAATTAGCATTTACTATAAAAACCATACTTTCATTTTCATTAGCATTCTCATGTTTCATTTGTTTGAAACTATATTCATAGGATATTTCATTACTTTTCATCCTAGGTTATGCCTCGAATAAATCTCCAAGGAGGTTATTTTCGTTTCCCAAGCTTAAGGTCATTATGCCTCATTTCAAGCCCCTAAAGTCTCCAAGTATGGGCCTACAATTCCCATCCATATTTTTTAGGATGCACAAAGAAAAGTGATGCCTTAACATCACTAGGACAACCTCTCCCCCGGACTTAACCCCAAGTGAAACCCATTCAACACTAGGGTGACAACCAACTCAACTAGGACTCTAAAAGCCAAGGTTTACTTCATTCAAGAAGAGTCCTAAGTTCCTAGGGGAAGAAAAGGATTAAAAACAAAAGTAAGAAATTGGGTAAGAAAACAGGGGACCGGTCGACCGGTCCCAAGACCGCGGTCGACCGCGTCTCAAATTTTAGCTTTTGAAAGAAAGCAGAAAGTTCATTTCGGACGGACCGGTCGACCTGTGGTAAAACCGCGGTCGACCGCGCCCTTATTTCATGCCTTTGAAAGAAAGAAGTGAGCCCTCTTTCGAAGATCCGGTCGACCGGTCTGAGATACGCGGTCGACCGGCCATTGCAGACCTAGACCCATTTCTCCTATTTCCTTCTAAACCCACAATCAATAACCAACCAAAATTATCCAACCACATTTAATGATACTAAAAGATCATAAATGCTCCCAACAACTTGTTTCTACCTCAATCAACAATCTATCTCTATCTAAGATGTTGATACCCATAAATCCAACCAAAAACCACAATTATATTACATCAAAACTATACATATCTACCCATACTAAGTATTCATCTTAAACCAAATAATAGCGAGTAGAAAACTTGCCTTGGGGCTTCAATATCAGGCTTGGTTGAAGAAGAATGCAAGATCAAACCACAAATCTTCAAGATTTCTCTCCTTTTCTCCAATCTTCCACTCTCACTCTCTCTCTCTCACTCTATGGCTAGAGCACTTAGGGCAAATAAGAGGAAATGAAAGGCTTGGGGGAAAGACTAAAACGTGGCATAAGATTAAAAGTCTCCAACCTTTAAGTAATAATACCGCAATAGTTAATTACTAATACGCAATCTGCCAAAACCAGTCAAAAGTGCCCAAAATCCCAAAATACAATATGGCACACATTTCGACTGTCTCGCACCTCCCGGAACTAACTACACCCTCCAAATTATCATTTGCAGATTTTATAAGCCATTTTAAGTTCCGGCTCCATTTTAATTCAAATTGCCATTTTAATTTTCATGACAAAATAGAACACCACATGGTAATGATCACATACCCACATGGTAATCATGCAACTTATTAGCAAATATTAACTTATTTCATCAAATTAATACTTACCCACATGCAGCATTTTATATATGCAACTACTCAACATAGTAAATAAATATAAAATGGGTTCTCAAAAGCGAGGGTTGTTACAGTTATCTCAAATGAATTTTATGATTTGAGATAATCGGATGTTTTAGGTATTGATCTAAAAACCATCTGCGTTTTTGTTCGTTGAACTGAGTTTTTTTTTCTTCGACCTGGTATATTGTTTTCGGAGCCGTGTATTTGTTTTAAATAAGAAATCAATCTGTGTTTATTTTTTTTAAATCTGAACTGCTATAGTTTGATCCGTGTTTTTTTTATGTGCTTGTTCTGATTTGGAAACTAGTTAAATCTGACATTTTTAAAACAGAACTCATTTGTTCTGATTGTTCATATTTTTTCCAAACTGAAATTTTAGTTTTTTAAAACCCGATATGCGGTTTATATATCTGAAGTTTAAAAAAAATGGATTTGAATAAGATAGCTGCTAGAGTTAAGGAAAAGGCTTAGGAGATGTGTACGACTAAGTTGGCATGAAGGTCAATTCTTAGGTGTAACTTCCTATTTGGCTATTTTGATTTGTGTTTTGTTCATATGAGGTTTTACAAATATTTAATTTTGGACCAGTTTTATAATTCTTTTTGACAAAAGAAAACTTCTTTTTGCTATTTTTGTGTTTAATTTCCCATATTAATAGTTGCTATTTGAAAATGACAGTTTTTAAGGTTATAATTGCGTTGGGTTTACGGAGAGTCGATAACACGGGTGAGTAGTTTAGATTCAGAATATTGTGCGGTGATCACCGGTTCAAATCGGGGTGGAGATAACTTATTTAATAGCTATTTGTCACTTATTTTTGAGATAATTGTGATTACTATGATGTAAATATTTTTCAACCTGATGCCATTTTATCTTTCACCAAGGTGAAATATATTTTACCTCAGAACAAACAAGATCTAATTATTTGTGATTCTAATCCTTTGTTGTGATAAGTTTTCAGGAGGCTTAGCAAAAGCATGTTGTCTGGAGAGATACTTGGAAATGTGTCTAACCTTACAGGTTTTGCCTTCTTGCGTGTCTCCCATTGCATATCAGTTGTGTTTTATCCTTAAATAGTGTAAATGGATGTTGATTTTTTTTAAATAATGCACAGGGATTTATTATTCAATAACCTCAGTGGTCTTACTTCGAAAATACTTGCTCAAGGCTACTGGTAATATTTTTGGAAAAACAGATTGATCAATTTAAAAGCAATTCTTCTTGCTATAGTTTGATTTTTGATAGAGTGTGGGTTAAATTTCAAATAGAAGGCGTGCCTATAAGAAAAGTTATATGCTAAAATAGCAAAGCAACCTCTATCTTTACACGATAATGTTGAAATCGGCTGTTTCCCTTATATTTTATACTCCCTTCGTCCCAAATTAAGATTTTACATTTGAAAGTCATTATTTCAGTAAAATATTTATAATATTAGAATTGATGGTGAATTTGATTGACGAAGTTGATATTAGAATTTAATTTTAATCATTACCTGGTAGTTTTCTCTGAATGTAGGAACTCATTTCTGGTAAATGTAGAGAAAAACTAGACATCCTATTTAATGCCTTATGCGCTGTGAATATGTAGAAGTTAATTATTGAGTAAGACTATATGTGTTTGTGGTTTAGTTCTTGTAATTATAGTTTTTAAGGTTTTATTGTTAGATTATTTTATTTTGTGTGGTGTCGGTTGCGTATTGCCCTTCTTGGTGAAGCTATGTGGTGGTGGGACTCAATGTGTTTTAGTATAATATATTAACATTCATAGTTTTCAGGTCCTAAACATGGTCTTATTTTATAGTTATTTATTTCATTATCTTGACCTGAAATGAAAGAATAAGTTCAACATCGTTTATATAATTCAAGGTGGATATCATGTACTTTTTTAAATGATATCTTTATCTTCACACCAAGATAGCATGTTCTTTTACAAGAAAAAGAAGGAGGATACAAACCTAAAACAGGACACTCATGAATGGTATATATAATAAAATATTTTTTTGGGTTGGCTGAATTATATGAAGTATATATTCTCTCGGTATATAAAAAATTACTTTATCTGTTAACATTTTATAGATAAGAGAGAGTTTTCATTATTTGTTTAATTCAAATACACTATATTAATAAGCTCTCCAATAGCATGTGTTAAGAGGAGTAGAATGAGTGTATTTGAATTAATATAGTGTATTTGAATTCTCCAATAGCATGTTCCATACCTTTAAGATTAATAAGCCCTCCAATAGCATGTGCCATACTTTTAAGATTAACAAGATATATTCCAAAATACATCAATATTCTTCAGGAGCCGCCAACGTCTTGAAACTGTGACAAAAAAACACCGATCTCCATTATTCCCAAACCAAAATGAAAAGCTTATCTACTCGCGGTTACAGAAAACTTTAAGTTATTTTCTTCTTATTTTTTACCCAAGTCTCCATTATCTCTTGCGAGTCTTCTAATTCCGATAACACGTTAAAGAGTTGCCACTTTGATCAGATATATCAGTTTGGGGACTCCTTATCGGATGTCGGCCATTTTATTCGCGTGCTCCCTGTTGGACCAACTACTGCCTTGACGGATCTCTTGATGATTTATTTTGTTATGATTTTTTTGTTTATATTTCCAGGTGATTCCATGATAGATAGAATCGTTTGGATGAGTATTTTAATACTACATATTGGGTGTTTCAATTTTTTTGAATTTATTTTAATGCTACATATTGGATGAGTTTCTCTAATCTCGGTATTTTAATATCGGGTTTTTTACGTCCATTGGGTTTTTCAATTTATTTGAGTTTGGCTTCCTCAAAATAATTTACTTGGTTTATCACTACACCATCACATGAATATTTTCTCTTTCTGTTTTGGATACTCAGGTTTTGATTTTTGTGTTTAGTGTGTGCTAACATGTTTTTATTATTTTCTATGACATGAATGCAACAAATATGGAACACGTCAAGACAAGAGTGACATGAGTAGAACATGGCTAAAACAACTTTTGATGCGAAGGAATGCCGTGGATGGAGCTTATGCAGGCCCATGCTTTTCACACTCAGTGGATCAACAACCCTCCTTATCCGGCATAACCGATGACTCTGACGACCTTGGTTTCTTGATTGATGAATTATGTTCAAGTTGTTTATAAAGGTGATGAATTTATATTCACGCTTTTTAGATGCCATTTTTTCATAATAAAGCTATAGCAGTACACCAAAATAGTTATTTAAGCATTGTTTATTAAGCACTACACCAAAATTGAACATTGCTTATTGAACTTTAAGCCTTAAGAACTGTTAAAAAATGTTCATTAATCCATGTTTAGTATAAATCAATGTTCAAAATGAAGCATTAGACACTGTTCAGTAGTGAGCAATGTTCATTAAGCAGTGTTCATTAATCCATGTTTATCCCCAATGTTAGTTTGTATATTTATCTCTTATGTCAATTTGTATTCACTGTCAGTTATTTTGTTTTGTTTCAAATGCTAAGATAATAGGTTCATGGTTTAGTGTTTGTCCTTTAGGTGCGGAGAATGAAAATCGTGGGATGTACATGTAGGTGAAGGTATGTGCACTGTTTAACTAAACTTTATTGTAAATATTTTATTAGTTATTAATTTTCTACATAATCTTTTTTATAATTATTAAGGTTCTAACAATCTCCATTACAGTTGTTTTAATAGGTAGCATTTTGAAATCATACTCATATTTCCTTTGCTTTTTGTCCTGGGTATGTCCATCTTTGTCAATTGAAGTGAAATGAAGTGGAGGATGGGTATTTCAGCTGCTGGTTGGGAAGATATACCCCCGACCCTCTTTGACTTGGAAGAGACATCCACTGGGGCGGGGTAATATCAAGTGGACGGTGCTTCGATTTCTTATGCCGAATAGTGAAATCGATGAGAGATATGTACGGGGGTTGAACTACACATGCATGTGAGGCAGCCTCGGGAAAAGGCGATGGGACAGGGGTTTCAATATAACAGTGATAATCTTAAAGCTGATTTATTTATTGATGTCTCTTTTATTCTGGCCACTACGTACGTATGTATTCTTTCAGCAGAACATGAGCGATTTTGGAACCTCCTCGATCGTAGAACCCAATGCCAGTGCATCTAAGAGTTCAATTTTATCAAAATGTGATGTTTTAGATAAAATACACCAAGGGTTGCTGTATAATTTGGATTTTTGTGTTTACATGGATAAAATATCTTTATTTTGGTTGTGTTTACACCTTACTCAGTGATTTATATAACTTTTCTATTTTTAAATTAGGTCAGATTTTGTTCGGCATTTTATAAGATCTAATTTCTTTGAAACTCCTATATATAGCAGTTTAGATATATAGGAGTTGGGCACATTCTGGAACTTGCTTAATTACTTGCATCCATTTTAAGACCATGTTTCATGTTCGGACAGTTTAGAATAGCAGCATTCAAATTCTTGAACTTGCCTAATTGCTTTGGATATATAAGAGTTGCCTAATTGCTATGAGACTCCTATATATAGTAGTTTAGATATACATGGTGTTTGTGAATATATCCAATTGTGAAGCATGCACACTGAATTGTTATTTCAAATTTCATATATGGCCATGAAATTTATATCAGTTTTCTGATTAATATTCAACTACTGTTGATCCAAATCCAATTATATATATTTTGTTCGTGCCATTGAACTGTGGTAATGCATTGGGTGCTAATTAACGCCCGGTCACCTAACAATGAACGTCGAAGCTTATTTGGCTTTCAGCAAAATGTTTGGTGATGATATGCTTGGTAAATGGCTTTCAGAAAACCATTCGGCAATTGTAATGCTAATGCTGGACGAACTCTTCAAAGTAACCTGCTCAGGGGAGAGTTCGAATAATCTAGCGACAACTTAGAAGGCCTTTGTGACAGTGACAAGCAAAGCAAGTCTGAGTTGTTCTCAGAGCAGTGCAAGACAGCCTTCTCACTTTCTGAAAACTCCTTTTTCGAACATTTCACCCACTTCCACCTCATACAGTTACATGGCACAATAATATAGTTGGTAAACTATGGCAACTGATTACCAATCAGTACCTGTGGATGCTTTTGTGTTATATTATGGTTGTTAGGTTATTATTTGATTTTCATTTTAGTACTTTGATGTATAAAGAAACCTTAATTTTTTTGGTGTATTTGTGGTTTTCAGATTCAAGAGTGGCAGTCCCGTGGAAACACAATGCACAATTTGAACTGCTCTCACTCATATTTTTGGAAGAATTTTCCATTAGGTATACTCGCCACTATGTTTGCATTGCTAATTTGTTTTTTAGTTTGTTTGGACTTTAAAACTCTATCTTGGTTCTCATTTTCATTTTTTATGTTGTTGAGGTTTGAGGTTTTTTATGTTGTTATATGTCAAAGGGTGATTTTTGGTCAGTTTATTCTGTAAAGTTGTGTTTTTTATGTGTTTCCACTGGTTGGTTTAACTTTTCTAATACTGTTTTATATGGATTATAGGTACACACCATCTTCAGGTATGTTTGAAACACCATTTGTTTTATAAGTACTTAGTATTTGTTTGCTAAAATCCCTAACAATTATTTTAGTATATATTCTTTATTATTTTAAGCAAATATTGTTTAACTTTTGGGGATGATTCTTGAAGAAAGTTTAACTCAAGATTATACTTTAAATATGAAAGGTTTTGATACTTTAAATATTACATCAAAAATAAGAATTCATGATTTTGAATTAAATTTACAATGTATAGTAGATACAAGTTATAAAAATGTAATCCTAAATCAAGATAAAATAGATCCAAAGTATATTAAGAAAGCTGATACAGGTTATACATATGTGCAAATATAGCAATTTAAAGACAGTTAAAAGCAGGGGAATACAGTTTTTGTAAACAATTTTATACACCACAACAGTTCTCAAAGCTCTTCTGCAAACTCATGTCAAGAAATGAAAATTTCAAATGAAATCCTTTCAAGGATAAATTTATCTTTGAGAGAAGAATTTGAAAAACTTAAAAGAGAAATATTGGAAAAAGATCAAAAGATCAAATATTTGCATAAAGATTTCCTTACCTCTCTACAAACGAAAGTTTTCAAAATAAAGAGAGAGTTCATATTTCCCAGGCAGGTACTTTGACCGAAGTGAACTCTCTCACTAAGAAATGCTCTCTCCTCTCTCCTCTCGATTGTAATATATTCTTGAAGAAATAAAACATAAGAGTCTTTCCGGTGTTAATGACAAAATTCACTTCAATATAAAGATATAGTATATGCTTAAATTAAGAATAGAAAAAAGACAAACTGAGATTATCAGTGCTAAAATTGAACAAATTATAGAACTTTTACAAAACAAGTTACAGAAAACTACTTACTGCTCCATATATTACCTGCTTATTATATGCTTCTTTTAACTCTTGATATTTACCTATCTTGCTATGTGATCTGATCATGTTCAATGTAGTAAGATCATTCTATTACTTTTTAGGCCCATAATTTCAGTACGTGTTAACTTGATTGTGTATTCTGTGCAATTCTTGGTAGTGTATTCTGTGAATTTCTTGCACAATTCCCATAAAAGCTAACATATAGTTGTTATACAGCTCCTATATAGCTGTTACACAACTTGCAAGTTTTTATAATTGTTATTTTTTGGTTTGATAGTGTATTCTGTGTTTATTTTTTAACACATTGTTTTGGAATCTGAATTATTGGGATGACGTGAGTATTATGGCAGTGGGTAAGGTTAATAAGCCACAAAAGACATTTCCCGTGCCACTTTTTGTGTTGTTATTTTTACCTGCTTGGCTTATATTATCCCACTTTTGGCTGTTACCGGGGCATTAACGGTTGATCAAAATGAATGGGAATCTGGGTTTATAGCTAATGCTTCTGAGATGATTTCTGGTAAATGGCAAAAATATCGGATTGAATTTGGTGCAGTTTTGTCAGCTATTGGGTTGTTTGAGGCTCAGTTGATTAGTCTTGTATGTTTATTGGTACTAATACATGTCTCTATTAATGATTTGTGGGGAATTGGAAGTCTTATATGTTTATTGGTATTAAGACAGGTCCGTGACACGATGCGCAATTTCATAAAGTATTTTGGCATTGCATAAGAACGCATTGTGTTAATATTGCTTCTTTTGTGTTAGTTTTGAGTTTATTACTTAGAAACCTATGATAGTGAATTAGTATTGAGTTGTTGAAGTTACTGCAGTAGTTTCATTTTGCTTCCAGAGTCATCCCAACATCGAAAATGATATCCCATTCATGATATGATAGTGCGCTTTTAAGTCTCTTAGACCGAAAAAAAGAGTTTATTGTTTGGATTGTTTTCTTATATTATTGAATAGTGTAATCATAAGAGACGATAAGTATTTATATGCAACATGTATTTATATGTGACATCATGTACTTTTATGCTAAAAAAGACATCTCTTTTGCAGATTTTCTCATTTTATGCAGATGTGCATGTATATATATTATCGCGAGCATGGGGCGTGCCTTGGGACCCGAACTGGAAATGTGCAGACAGATGCAGAATGATTTAGGCCTAAGTGAGCAGTGATGTCTATGATTGCCCAGCAGAGAATCATAGCAACGGGTTGTGTATGGCTTGCATTTATTGTTTTTTGCATTGTTTTGGTTATGGGCGTTGCCTTACTGAACGCGATTTAGAGTGGGAAGCGGGTCTAAATGGGTTTTGTTCAGATTTTTGGGAAAAGAATTTTAATATCGATGTATGATCTGCCGACACTCATCTAGATGACATCAATCTTGCCTTATTTATGCTCAATGGTGCCCTGGATGTGTGATTCAAAGTGGAAGCCAAACATATATATAAACGATGTGTTTATTGTATCCTTTATGTAATAAAATGTCCAATATTGTGACTGTTATCTGAATTTTCATAGCCATTGTTTTCATATTTGAATGGTTTTTGGATTTAATTTTCCCCCTCTTAAAAGTGTGTATTACTACACTTAGAATGTAGACCTATGTTTTTGTAATGAAGACAAAACCATGCAAAAACTACCTAGGCACAAGCTACTGTTTCCTATTGGTAGTTGAATGTCTATAATTGGAAAATAAGATGAGAAGTCAATTAGGATCCTTGCTCCTCTTCCCTTACTTCGTCGTTTTACAATTACGTACTTTGGAAATATTTGCCGTGCCTTCAGGCACGGGTATTCCGCTAGTAAATAAATAAATTAGTAATTACATAAATAACAAGAATAATAACAAATGGAGTAATATAAATAAGAATTGAGTTCAAACCGAACAACTAAGATAATCGGATAAAACCTCCATGACATAACTAGGTAAATATAATATTTTGTCAAAAATCTTTTATTTATTTTAAAATACATAATATTCTGATAATAAAAAACATAATATTTAAAATATAAACAAATCTAATATTTTGGAAAATAATTTTTAAATATTCTTAAAATACATAATATTTTGGAAAAAAACTTATTATTTTTTTTTTTATAGAAATGGAAGTTAATAAAAAAAACTCTGATATTATTTATTTAAAAAATGAACATTCTTTTTATATAAAAAAATATGTTTACGATAATTATATCAAACAAAAATATTGTACAACATTTTTAAAGAAAAAATGGTCGCAACTTTTATTATAAACTATATTTTTTTAAAACTTTATTTTTTACATTTTCTTATAAAAACAAAGCTTTTTTATAAACTGTAGTTTTTTGTAAAAAAATAAGTTGTGACTTTTACACATTACTAATTTTGTATTTTATACTTTATTACACGACATGACACAAATAACGCACTTTATAATTTTCACACTACATTAAATATAACATGACACGAATAACACGAGTAAACTTATGAATTTAATATTGTGTCACTGACACCAAATTATTCGTGTCATATTGTATTCAATTTGGTGTGAAAATTATAAATCACGTTATTCGTGTCGTGTCGTGCTTTAAAGTATAAAATGCAAAAATTAGTAATTTATATGTTTTATAAAGCTTTGTAAAAAAAATTTAAGTTTATAATAAAAGTTTCATCCAGTTTGTCTTTTTTAAAATGATGTCCAATTTTTTTATTTGATATAATTATCGTCAACATTTTTTTATAAAAAGAATGTCTATTTTTTTTATATAAATAACAAAGCATTTTTTTATTAACATTCTTTTCAATAAAAAAATAATAATACTTTTTTTTTTATAAATAGCCGAAGGTTTTTTAAATAAAAACTGACTTTTATGAATTTGATATTTTCAGAATATAAAAAATTATTTCCTGAATATTAGGATTTTTATATTCAAAACATTATGTTTTTTATATTCAAAATACTACGTATTAAAAATAGATAATAGACTTTTAAAAAATATTATATTTCCTCAAACTAAAGTATACATGTATATAAGGGCACTTTAGTCAATTAGTGTTTTAACAAAAAAAAATCCAGAATATTATGCATTTTCAGAATATTTAAAAATTATTTTCCGGAATATTAGATTTGTTTATATTTAATGTATTATATTTTTATTTATTTTCATAATATTATGTATTTTAAAATAAATATTAGATTTTTGACAAAACATTATATTTGTTCAAACTAAGTTATATGTATAGAAGGACACTTTAGTCATTTGGGTGTTTAAAGGGTTGAAAGTGGAGTGGGGAAGGAATGTTTTGGAGTGGAAATAGTCTTTCCCTATTTTAAATGGTAGACTATTTGCTTCAGTTCTATACATCTATTTTATAATGTGTTAAAAAATTAAGGTATAGAACTAATAAATATACTACAACAAAAATTCCACAACAATAAATAATTTTGCTTATTTTGATAAATTTTCTCTTAATCTATTTATCTTAATAAAGCAAATCTGTCATAGTAGGAATTTATGCTTTCTGATATTTGTTGTTTTAACTTGTACTATTTAGTTATGTATGTGAAGAATACTTATAGTTAATGTTTTCAATATCACAGATTTACAATTTTTATAGAATTATTTCATACAACCATCAACCACACCTAAGTTCGTTACTACGAGTTTATATCTATTAGTTTGTGTTTGTTTATAAGTTGAGTTCGTAGTATATTAGAATGATAACGACTAAAAGAAGACAGGAAAATAATAAAACTCTGCTCTAAACAAAATGTAAGTTGTTTGTGTTTGTTTACGAAATTACTACATAAAACCCTTACCCCTCATTCTAGCTACACCATGTTAAGAAATTCTCTCTATGTGTATACCATGTGAGCTAAAGAGATGTCCACGTACCCATGGGCGGAGCTACACTAGGACGAGTGGGTGCGGAGGCACCCACTGAAATTTTGAGATTTCTGATTTTTTTTTATACCTTTGTGTAATAACTTAATTGTTGAGGTGAAACTGTTAATTTCTGAAACCTTAATCATTTATATGAAAGAGACCTGCATTTCTTTAATGGAAAATAAATACTAGGGAGATCCACTTCGTGGACACATTTCGTGGACACACTGCATTAAAAGCTTATACCTTATTGTTTTGGGTCCCGCCAGGGCATCAACCAATGCAATAAATACTTGTACATATTTTTGTCTTATTCACGGGTCCACGAAATGTGTCCACAAAGTGGGTCTCCCTAGCATTACTCTTCTTTAATAGCCAGCTGACCCTATTTTCCAAGAGAACTCTTCTTCTTTCTCTCCCTCGAAGAACAAAGCTTCTTAACCTCCTTAACCATCCATTATCCAGATCTTGCTCACCATTATCCACATAAAAGGTAAGTTAACTTTTATATTTCTGATTTTTTTTTTTTAGATTTGTTAGATTTGTTAGATTTGTTAGACTAATAATTTTTTTTTCTTCGGGCCATTAGATTTCATTTCTTAATTCTGTTATACTAATAATGTTAGACCATTATGTTAGATTTGTTAGGCTGATTTATTTGACTTTTCCAGTTTGGAACTTTAGACTTTTATAATTTGGAACAAAGCTTAAGATTAATTCTTTTAATATACATATTTATTAGCTGATTTATGTTAGATTAAATTTATTAGACTTTTTATTGATTTATGTTAGCTCATTTATGAATATTAATGCATGATTTTTTTGTTGAAATTTTCTTTAGTACTAGATTTATGCCCAAAAAAGTAAAAATAGCTTCAAAAAATTCGCCTCGGGGCCTCCCGCCCCCGAACCCCCGAGAATCATCACACACTTTCGCACCCACTCACTAATAATCCTGGCTCCGCCACTGCACGTACCCAAACAATAAAAATAAAAAAACCAAACTAAATTCTACTTTCCTTTTGGAATAACCAAAGCAACTACTAGAGAATCTCCATCTAAACAACATTCACATGAGAAGGCTGAACAAATGGAATATTTTGGGTCACATTCACATAACGACATTGATCACGCAAATAATTGATCTACAATTCCTCGACTATCAGCGTCATAACACCTTAAATGACCCCCTATTTGGGTTACATTCATGTAACGACATTGACCACGCAAATAATTAACCTTAGAATTCTTCGACTATCAACCTGATAATACCTTAAATGACCCCCCCCCCCCAAAATAAAAAAATAAAAAATAAAATAAAGAATTGCTTGGAATTTGTTACAAACAACACTAAATACAATGTTGTTTGCTGAACAAAAATACTCGAAATTTTTAATCTATTTCATTATTTCATTTATCGTTTTTTTGGTATTGACAATAGCTACGTTTATTTTGAATACGCAAATATATAATTCGCGCATCGGTTTCCAACTAATCTATATAAATATTATAAAATGCACTACATCATTTAATCCTCCCTCTTACTGTGACTTCCACGTGGCTTCTATTTAATCCTTTCTCTAATTGATACCTCATCATTCTATCTTCTTCACTCCTTTTATAAATGGAGGTTATTTTTCCCCTCTCTCCACTAATTTACACGGCAACTTAACAATCTATGAATTAGTAAATCTAGCTCTATTTCGACAAATTTACCCCCTTTCTCACTCGATCCGTCTTTTTTCTACTTGGAAGACAAAGGGTCGGTTTAATAACTTTTGCCCTCTATTGTTAGTCGGTTGATTTCTCCATAAATGTATTCATTTGACTTTTAAAAGAAGATGCATTTCGACATCCGTCCCATCCTTATCACTATAAACTACTAACCATAATGGACGGACTAACAACAACGGCTCTCCGATCGACCAAAGTTTTTCGAGAACAAATTGAGAACTATTCAAATCTTGATCGTTAGTTTTTCATTTTAGAAAGCAAAAAAGCTTAATAAATACCAAAACACAAGGAAGCGAGATAGAAATAGGTAAATGACCAAATTGTTCTAGATGATTATCTATGTTATTTTTGACATTGTTTCTCTGTAGTTCGGGGCTTAATCTTTATGCTTTGAATTATAGTCCTTTCATAACATTTTAAATCTCAAACTTTTCTGTAGTTAATCAGTTCTATTTTCAAGATAATGTTGATAAATGTTGAAAATGGTGCAGAATAACATGCTAATTCTGAAAGGAGATGATAGAGACGGGCTTAAGATTGAAATGATAGACTAACGTTTCTGCAGAAGAAGATTAACACCAACTACAATAATAAATTGATGCAAATATGCAATTTTGATTTCCCTAAGTTCCAAAAGCACATGTGTTTTCAAATCACTCTAAATATGTCACCTCAGATATTTTTTTTCACTCTCATAAGGGCATGACAAACTCGTATACTTTAAAATTCTTAACAAGGAATTAAAATTGGATTGCTATAAGCATATCCACGTGTCATTTTATAATAAATTCTACCTTCTCTCTCTTTCGAGAGGTGTTTACAGGGTGTCATTTTCCCTTCCCAGCTCTCAATCTCTTAATTAAGCCGCTCTTTCCAACTTCTCTTCATCACTCTCTAATTCTCTTCCCCTCCCTTTATATGATTGAAGGGTGAGGGATACAAACTATTCAGTTTTCACAATTCTCTTCTCTCTCTCTATTCACATACCCACAAATATCAAGGGGGTAATTGCCGCCGTTGGTGTTCGTTGTCCTGCCACTGGTGTTCTTTTCTCTCATCTACAGGTAAGTTTTCATAATTCTCTTAGCCCATTATAAGGATTTTTTTTTACAACGAAGCCTCCGTTGCAATCGGGACAAAAGATTGAGTCTTCGTTCCAAACCCTCATGAATCGGCAATGAGGATGGTAGGGTTATTGCCGCCGTTGGTAGATCGAAATGGGCTGGGGTTTATGAACGAATAGAGAATAATTAATTTAGAAATGGACACGTGAGCGGGGATTATGTAATCTTTAATTAGTTTTGTTGAATTTTATAATAGTATTTTACAGTGGTATCATCACAATCACACTGAATTAAGAATTTAAAAACAAGGTAAAGTATCATGTACGAATAGAGAATAATGTATTTTACAGTGGTATCATCACAATCACACTGAATCATGTATTTTACAGTGGTATCCTCATTGTCGATCATGTATCATCGGCAATGAGGATGGTAGGGCTATTGCCGCAGTTGGTATATCGAAATGGGCTGGCGTTTATGAACGAATAGAGAATAATTAATTTAGAAATGGACACGTGAGCGGGGATTACGTAATCTTTGATTGGCTTTCTTGAATTTTATAGTAGTATTACTAATCACACTGAATTAAGAATTTAAAAACAAGGTAAAGTACACCCCAACTTTATTATGAAACCTTTTTCTTTTAAGTTGTTTTTAGCATAATAAATTTATATGTTCCTTTTTCAATATATTCATATGTTCCTTATTTTTCTAACTTTTGTTAAAATGATAAAAATTTATCATTGACAATCACTGTTGTGAGTGTGGAAGTTTAAGATGAATGTGCAATTGCAAATGAACATTCAACATATTCCGACCTCAAATCGTGGTACTGGCTAAGTTTTTTATGATTTATACGAAGTGGGGTTTGAAAAGTTGACGCACGACATGCCTGGATTTCATAACCGGTGAAATTAACGAGTAGAAGTATTTTGGAAATACTTGGATTTTCTGGATGACAGTATCATTGTAAAGCGTTGTTGCAATATTTATTATTTTTATTTTAGGGATTTATGAATATTGTTGTTTCTACAAAAAATAATGTGTTGCCTATACAAAATTAAGCCAGGGTATATATTATATTTTATATTATTATTTATTGCCTGACACACTCAAATCCTATTTTTTCAGATTATTAAATAGACGCACCATGTTGCACCCTCATTCCATACTCACGCATACACATTCATCTACAACCAAACGTGAGAATTTTGTATTAAATCAAATCATGCCACCAATCACCAGAAAATTGTTCGAACTTACGGTGATATTCGGGTGCTGTTAGGATTTGGCTTTTCTTATGGTTTGGATGTCTATAATTATATAGGCAACAATTTCTCATAGTTTGTGACATTTTAAATGATTACTTGTAACTTGGTTTTTGTATTTTTCATTTTTCATTTTAAATTTTAATTTTAATTCTTATTATTTTTATTATTATCTGTATTATAACTTTGTAATTATGATGTAAAAATAGAACACCGGATATGCTTCTAATATTGTTTTACCTCGTTCATTCTCTCTCTCTCTTCTCCAAAGACGCCGACGACGCTGCTCTCTCTTGTCCACCGTTAGCCACAAACCCCCGCCATTACCCGGCGGCGCTGATCTCTCTTCTCATTCAAAGGCCGGTATGTTTCTTCCTATTTTTTTTTGGCTTTTCTTCCTTCGTCGGTCGGACCAAAAAATATGGTTTCCGATCTGTTTTTCCAGTATGTGTTGAGACTGATTTTCGATTTGGTAATAAATGTGTAGAGGGATTTGTTATATGGTTTTCGATCTTGTTTGTATTTGTTATATGATTTGGGATTTGTTTGTATATGGTTTCCAGTATGTGCTGGGATCTGTTTGTATATGGTTTCCAGTATGATTTGGGATTTGTTTGTTATTTGATTTGAGATTTTCTCAAAAAACAGTTGGCCAAAATGTGAAAGTTAACGAGAAAGTTATTGCAAAAAAGTGCAGAATTTTGACATGAAAAAAACAGTCGGAAAAAAATAAAAAATAATAATTTTTTTTCAATTTTTTTAATCAAACCATGCCCAACCGAATTGGATCGAACCCGAACATTATTTGGACCAAACCTGATTAATCATGTCCGGTTTCGGGTCTTAATAAACATGGACCGATTAATTCGGTCCGATCCATAATAATGTATAAACCCAGACCGGATCGGACTGTGAACACCCCTAAATAAGAAAGAGATAAAATGCGTAGTTTGGAATTATTGTTGAGATCATAAAAATGGGTGAGTAAGAGAGAGAAAATGGTGGGTTTTCTATTGTTGAAGCCTGATTATTTTTTGTTTGTATATGGTGTTGTTTAGATATTTACCTATTCTTCATAAGGTTTTGTACATTGTTTGATAAAATGTCAACGATAGGTTTATACATTGTTTTTTTGTTATTTTTGATTTGATGCTTTAGTCGTGGTGCTGTGAGTCTAATTGAGTTTGTAAAAAAAAACTCAGAATTTTGAAGTTGTTGATGTTGTTGCATTTGAATAATGGTATTGGGATCAGTCATCTTTGGGTCAAGTGAATCGGCCAAGATATTGTCAAGTTAGTTCTGATTGTAGATGGTTTGTTTCCTTTTTTTGGATTGTGTGCTGCACTATTTTTTAATAACTCACAAAAAAATTGAAAAAATATAGGAGTTGAAGCACCTAAAAAAAATTTCAAATATTTATATCCGTGTGTGATAAGGTGTTAACATCATAAATATTTTTATGTAATATTTTCTGTTTATAGTTATTAGATTAATTTTATTTTGCAATGATTTAATTCATGTGATTTTCTTTATACAGTTATTCAATTAATTTTATTTTGCAATGATTTAATTCATGTGATTGTCTTTTACTAATTAAATGGTCTATACATTTTGTTCCACGCACCCCCCCCCCCCCAGGCAAAAAATAAATAAATTATTTGACAGGAGGCAAGATGACGATGAAAAAAGATTTCGCTGAAGGGTTTATCATTCAAATAATTCTCCAATTTTTTTTTGTTCCCATCTTATTGCAACGAGATTTTTTTTTGCGAGCTCATATATTGTACGCCCCTGTTTGATCAAATTCCTTATTGAATATTTTTTTAGCTCATATATTCTTTGTAATTGGGTTAACATGTATGTCAATTTTATTTTAAATAAATTTTATGTAGTTGTTTTTCTATATAACGTCCGCGCATTGCGCGGGTTCCATGCTAGTTATTTCGCTATTATGTTAATTCAAAATATGATTATGAAGGTCAAGCTTTGTTTGATTATAGACATAAATATAATTGAAGTTCCATCTTAGCATTTATGACAATAACGAGGGGAAATTGAGATAGTGGAAAAATATGATGAGTTAGCAACTAGTATTCTTAGTTGTTTTAGCTAGATTCAAATCACATCACACAGATTTCATTTACTAGTGTGTCCCTCTACCCGGATAATAATGTTGTTTCTCTCTGTCATGTAGTAACAGTAAAAAGAAAGCCCAAAGTCCTCTTCATTCGCACCTGATCTTTCTCTTTGAACTGGATATACTCCATGGAACAATTTTCACGGAACGTAAAATTTCATTTTCATATTGTTTTCTCGAGCTTGAATATTGTTTCAATTTTTATATGATCTGAACTTTGTCAGCTGCGACTCAAATAATAGAGCAGTAGCACTGGCTTCATTATTTGTCTCGTGCTCTATTTATATATTGATGTTTTACACCAAATATAACAAGTTCGTGTCATCTTTTACATCGCGTGCCGATTTTTTTGGGGGCATATACCAAATAGTCCTTCGAACATTTTTTAATATACGTTTATTCCAAACCTTTCTATTTTGTTCCAAAAAGTCCCTCACCACACAAAAACACTAAAAAAAAAGAGCTTCGGTGAGGGTCGTCGGAGCTCTAGCAGTGGGGAGGTGGGGCGGGGGTGCTGCTAGCCTTTAAAAATAAGAGAATATCAATTAAATGGGTGTTTGCAGGACCTTTTGGAACTAAATAAAAAGGTTTGGACTAAATGTGTATTAAAAAATGTTTGAAGGAGTTTTTGGTAATTGATCTTTTTTTAATATTTGCAAGCAATCTTTCATGAAATGAGGCAAAACTATACCTGCTCAAGACTACTCATGATGATTAATTAATTCTTATATATTTATTGCTTGGTCAGTTATTGGAACCTTTTACAATCATTTACATTGTGGAGACGTTAAAATTGGTACATTGGCAATATCTATTCAGTAAAAAATGTCTCTACTTGTGCTTCAAATTAGAAATTTATTTATTATACAGACCTTATTTATTTATTTATTTATTATTTTAATCAGCTATTGAGACCTATTACAATCATTTACATTGCCGTGATGCTAAAATTGGTAAATTGGCAATATCTATACATTCAAAAGTGTGCCTACATGTGTTTCAATTAACTAGTTCTTATTATTATCTGTTCAGTTATTGTGCCCTATTACAATCATTTACATTGTGGTGATGTTAGAATTGGTACATTGGAAAATTCTATTCAGCGAAAAGTGTTTCTATCTGTGCTTCAAATTAGAGATTGTGCAATGACTGATACCTATGCTGATGTAATGTGCGAATTTTATTTGTAGTCAGATTTCAGTAGCTGTATTTTATTTTAATCCTCTAATTTTTTATCCTTTCTGTGATTTTAGAAAATGAAGGAACTTTGGTTCGCAAACAAAGATATTTCAATCGATGTGCTTTCGCGGTTGTTTACTAAACCTTTGCTTGAGCTCAAGTGTGTATCAAAGGAATGGTATCACCTTATATCAGACCGCTCTTTCATCCGGTTTCAGTTGAAGAGGACAGAACCGATATCTGGTTTCTTTTTCCAGGAAACGTTCCAGGAAACGTTCGAATGGTGTGACTATGAGGATGATTCTAATGGCTACATTCCCATCAACATGAAAGGCAATAAATTGAAATGCAACATTCTCGATTTCCTCCCTGAGAATGTCGTGATACTGTCCTCAGTCAATGGCCTGATTTGCTGCCGAAGTTGCTTTACTTCTCGTTCTCAACTCTTAATAATCTATGTATGCAACCCAACAAACAAAACATGTGTGAGCTTTCCAATTCCAAACCTTAACATAGGAACCAACCTTGCTTTGGCTTTTGACCCTTTTCGAGATCCAATAGATGTTTCTACAAATTTCAAAGTGGTTGGAGTTCGTGAAACCGAGTCGTACATGCACGATTCCCACTTTTCATTCTATATATTTTCATCGGAAGCTGGGGATTGGAGGAGATCAAGAGATATCTGCCCGCGCGATTGCAATTTGATTGAAAACAAGGGCATCTGTATAGGAGGGGTTTTGTATTGGTTGATCGACGGTGACAGGGTCCTCATGTTCGACCTTGAAAATGAGTTATCTTGGTTGATTAAGACACCGTTGACTACCTCCCAGTACAATTGGATTCCCGATATGTGTATTGGAGAAAGTGAAGGCCAGTTGCATCTTGTGTTGATGTCTGAAGATGGTGTTCAGTTATGGGTTCTGGAGGATCATTTTGCATCTCTGTGGACACTTAAATTTTTGATATCTCTGGAAAAATTGCAGGAAGAAAATCGCCAGTTACGCAATTCAACTAAGAAAGTGGCAGGATGGCATGTGAAACGATGGGTGGAGCCTTTGGCCTTTAAGGATGAGTTGTTGTGTTTTAGGATTTTTACACGTACCTACTTATACAACATTAAGACGAGGAACATGGAAAAGTTTTGCAAAATTTCTGTCCTGGGGAACTTTTCCCCGTTATCTCCTATGGTGATTCCATATACATTGAGCTTGGTTCCGTTGGGTTCTGCATAGGACACTACAATCCCTATGCATATATCTCAGCCTCAGAAATGATTGCTGTCATCTTAGGTTTTATATTTGTATTATTCTTACAGTTGCTCTCTGAGAGGTCTTTTTGTTGGGCTTGCATTGGATTAATGATTAATGATACAGGTGATATATATATATATATATATATATATAAAATTTGAATACTGTTACCAAGACCAGAGCTTCAGATTAAATAGATACATATGTCAGTTTGTCATAAACTCGGTTGGGCCATTTCTATCTTTTCCATTTTTACTTCCTTGTGATTGTTGTTGATGTTTATAATGCATTCTTCTGTTTGATTTTTCTAAATAAGACTCCAGATGAGGATAATCCCTTCGTAGATCTATGAATTTA
Source organism: Sambucus nigra (assembly GCA_949130495.1). Classification (NCBI taxonomy): domain Eukaryota; kingdom Viridiplantae; phylum Streptophyta; class Magnoliopsida; order Dipsacales; family Adoxaceae; genus Sambucus; species Sambucus nigra. The sequence continues at coordinate 2,197,500 of OX422207.1, read as the reverse complement.
TTAGAGAAAGAAGCTACACAACTGAGGATGAAACTGTCAATAATGAAAACCATGTGAAGGAAGAGAATAGTAATAATGAAAGCATGCATTTTCCATTGAGGATTAATCCGAACATTTTCCATTGAGGGTTCCTTTGGTTGACTATCTTTTACAGCACTTGTTCGGAAAAGAGGTGCTACTGTTGTGGTGGCAGAAATGCTTCCTGTTAGTTGTTACATCTTGTTAATTTTGCGGGTTTTTACGATCTTTGGATAACTCCCGAGTTAGGTAAGTTTTTTCATTAGGGGAACAGGGGGAGGAGTGGAATGAATGTGTAACATTTGTTTTGAGTGGCAGTGAAGGACTTGCTCTTGGCTATGACAACGATTAAATTTTTCACCTTGTCTGTCTTCATTTTACCGTTTCCATCATAGTGTTTAGCATCCTAACATGCTTTATTCCATTAAATAGTTTTTTGCAACACTCTTGTTCAACATCTTCTCATATATTTGACTTTGTGCTGCTAAAAGTCATTTCGGATATCGATGCCATGCACTTCAGATTTTCTGTTGGTGGGTGGGTTCAATGCCCCTTTGTCTAAGCTCCTTTTTGTCTAAGCTCCTTTTGTACCTACGTGTCGGTGACTTGTCAGACACGGATTGGGTGTGTTTTGTAATGGACCCCATGTGATGTAAAAATCCAGCAAATGTGTATGCGACACATCACCGTGTCGCCCAATTGTGTCCACGAGCCGGGTCCCTGTAGCAACACTCGTTAGTCAGATAGGAAATAGTTATTGCCTTTAGCGTCTAATAGCCAAAGCTCCAAGGAGAATACAATCGATATACTTAGGATAGGATTTTTACCACAATATTGAGATCAGGTATGAGGTCTTTTGCCTAAGTTTAGTATCCATTATGTTGACAATTAATAGGTGGCAATATAAAAGGTGGGAACACTTGCTCCACACAATTGATATGAAAGAAGTTTTTTTCCTCCAAATATCTTATGGGAGATGGTATTTATGACCCTATACTGTAGTTAGTTTATATTAGACTTTATCTAATTTAGTATTTGTTATCTTGCCATGTTATATAACAATTTTAGCATTATAATCATGAGACATAAATAAATTAGTAATTCCATAAATAACAAGAATAATAACAAATGGAGTAATATAAATAAGAACTGAGTTCAAACCAAATAGCTAAGATAATCGGATAGAACCTCCATGACATAACTAGGTAAATATAATGTTTTGTCAAAAATCTATTATTTATTTTAAAATACATAATATTCTGATAATAAAAAACATAATATTTAAAATATAAACAAATCTAATATTTTCGAAAATAATTTTTAAAATATTCTTAAATACATAATATTCTGAAAAAAACGAATTATTTTTTTTTTTATAGAAATGTAAGTTAATAAAAAAAACTCTGATATTATTTATTTAAAAAATGAACATTCTTTTTATAAAAAAAAAATGTTTACAATAATTATATCAAACAAAAATACTGTACAACATTTTTTAAAGAAAAAATGGTTGCAACTTTTATTATAAACAATATTTTTTAAAACTTTATTTTTTACATTTTCTTATAAAACATTGCTTTTTTATAAATGGGCATTTACATTTAGATCCCATTAGACCTTTTTTTGACATTCTAGTCCCATCATGTTTTCCCCTTACATATAAGTCCCACTCCTAATTTTTTGGAACTTTTTTTTCACAATTTTACCCTTTTAAAACTAACCATCCGTAACTTCAAGGAAGTTACATTAGCCACTTCCTTGAGGAAGTTACATAAGTTGCTGAACTTTTTTTTTAATCTTCAAATGATCATAACTTTTAATTGACATATACGTTTTTCGCAAAATTAATATTTTTTAAATATGTTCGACGAGATCTATCAAACAAGATCCATGAAGCCTATATAATTTCAAATAAAAAAAAATCACATAGACATTAAACTTTACTGTATGCACCAGAAAGATAAATATGTTTATATCTGTAATATTTCTACAAACGGTAACATTTACTGTGTTAATATTCGATAGTATACACACACACACACACACACACACACACACATACACACACAGAGTGGATCCAAACCTTTTTTTCTCGAAATTATCTTGTTTTTAAAGGTCCACGCTATCCAACAACCTTCATCAGAGCGTCGATTTGGGGTGGGTAGCGTGGGTTAGGCTTGTATTTTTAACATTTACTGTATTAACAATATATATATATATATATATAATATATGGTGGTTCCAATCCGCGCTAGTCGCATCTAATCCCCACCACCACCCACCCCCATTGTCGGAACTACAACAACCTTCCTTAGAGCTCTGATTTGGGGTGACATGGGGTGCCGCTGGCGCGGACCTTAGAAAATAAGAGAATATTGGATAAATGGGGTTTTGATCCACCGGAGCTCCGGTTTGGGGTGAGTAGGGTTGGCATTGGGTTAGGTTTATATCTGTAACATTTTCATAATTAGTAACATTAACAGTGTTATAACACACACACACACACACACACACACACACACACACACACACACATATATATATATATAAATATAAACTGTGTTATAACACTGTATATAATAAGATATTATTGGATAAATAGGGTTTGGATCCACCGGAGCTCCGGTTTGAGGTGAGTAGGGCTAGTATTGGGTTCGGTTTATATCTGTAATATTTTCACAATCAGTAACATTGAGAGCGTTATAACACAGTATATATATATATATATATATATATATATATACATATATATATATATATATACATATATATATATATACATATATATATATATATATATATATATATATATATATATAGTTGATCCAAACCTCTTTTTTCTGATATTGCCTTAATTTTAACGATCCGCGAGAGGGGTATCCAATCCCCACCTCCATTGTTGGAGCTACAACAACCTTCATCAGAGCTTAATTTGGGGTGATATGGGGTGCCGCTGGTGCGGACCTTAGGAAATAAGAGAATATTGGATAAATAGGATTTGAATCTACCGGAGCTCCGATTTGGGGTGAGCAGGGTAAGCATTGGGTTAATTTTATATTTGTATAATTTTCACAAACAGTAACATTTACTGTGTTATAGCACAGTGTGTGTGTGTATATATATATATATATACGGTGGATCCAAACCTTTTCTTATATTATCTTATTTTTAACGGTCCGCGCTAGCGACATCTAATCCCCACCACCACCCACCCCATTGTCGGAGCTCCAACAACCTTCATCAGAGCTCTGATTTTGGGTGACATGGGGTGTCGTTGACGCGGACCTTAGGAAATAAGAGAATATTGGATAAATGCGGTTCGGATCCACCGGAGCTCCGGTTTGGGGTGAGTAGGGGTAACATTAGGTTATGTTTATATCTGTAATATTTTTACAAACAATAAATGTTACATCGACATCCCATGCCACCTCAAATCAGAGTATCGATGAAGGTTGTTGGAGCTCCGACAATGGGGGTGGGTGGTAGTGGGGATTGGATGCCCCTAGCGCGGACCATTAAAAATAAGTTATATCAGAAAAAAGAGGTTTGGATATACGGTGTTATATGAACACAGTAAATATTAATATTTGTGAAAATGTTACATATATAAACCTAACCCAATGCCACCCCTACTCACCCCAAACCGGAGCTCCGGTGGATCCAAATCCCATTTGTTTAATATTCTCTTAATTTTAGAGGTTCTCCCCAGCGGCACCCTATGCCATTACTATCCACCCCAAATCGTAGCTCTAGTCGTTGAAGCTCCGACAATGGGGATGGGTAGTGGTGGGGATTGAATGTCGCTGGCGCAAACCTTTAAAAATATGATATTTTCGAAAAAAAAGGTTTGGTTCTACAGTGTGTGTGTGTGTGTGTGTGTGTGTGTGTGTATATATATATAATGTGTAATATTAACTCAGTAAATATTATTGTTTGTGAAAATGTCACAAAAATAACACTATTTTATATTAACTCAGTAAGTATTATTTTTGTGACATTTTCACCAACAATAACATTTACTGAGTTAATATATATTATGTAATATTAACTCAGTAAATGTTATTGTTTGTGAAAATGTCACAAAAATAATACTTACCGAGTTAATATAAAATAGTGTTATTTTTGTGACATTTTCATAAACAATAACATTTACTGAGTTAACATTACACAATATATATATATATATATATATATATATATCCGATATGCTCCTATTTTTAAAGGCCTGCGTCACCGGCACCCCATGCCACCCATACTCACCCTAAACTGGCGCTTCGGTGGATTCAAATCCCATTTATCCAATAGTCTCTTATTTTCAATGGTTCGCGCCAGCGGCACCCCATACCACTTCGCTGAATCTAAAACCCATTTATTCAAAAGTCTCTTATTTTCAAAGGTCTGCGCCAGTGGCACCACATTCCACCCCTACCCACCCCAAATTGGAGCTCTGATGAAGGTCATTGAGGGTCCAACAATGTAGGTAAGGATTGGATGCCACTAGCGCAGAACATTAAATATAAGGTAATTATGGAAAATGAGGGTTTGGATCCACCATGTGTGTATATATATATATACTGCATAATATTACCACAATAAATGTTACTGTCTGTTGTAAGAATGTCACATATATGAAACTATTTCATATTTGAGTGCATACAGTAAAGATTACTATTTGTGTAATTTTTTTTCTTTAAAATTTTATAGGCTTCTTGGATCTTATTTGATAGATCTCGTCGAGCAGATTTCAAAAATAGTAATTTTGTGAAAAACGGATTTGTGAATCAAAAGTTATGATCATTTTAAAATTAAAAAAATTCAACCACTTATGTAACTTCCTAGAGGAAGTTACGGGTGATTGGTTTTAAAAAGGATAAAATTGTGAAAAAATTCTCTAAAAAGTTGGAATAGGACCTATAAGATTATTGAAAAGTCAATAGGACTTATATGAATGTTGACCCGACAAATGGGACTTAAATATAATTATCTCTTTTATAAACTGTATTTTAAAAAAAAAAAATTAAGTTGTGACTTTTACACATTACTAATTTTGTATTTTATACTTTATTACACGACATGACACAAATAACGCGATTTATAATTTTCACACCACATTAAATATAACATGACTCGAATAACACGAGTAAACTTATGAATTTAATATTGTGTCACTGACACCAAATTATTCGTGTCATATTGTATTCAATTTGGTGTGAAAATTATAAATCACGTTATTCGTGTCGCGTCGTGCATTAAAGTATAAAATGAAAAAATTAGTAATTTATCAAAATCACAACTTAGTTTTTTTACAAAAAAATACAGTTTTATGAAAAAGTTATGTTTTATAAAGCTTTGTAAAAAAGAAGGGTTTCAAAAAATTTAAGTTTATAATAAAAGTTTCATCCAGTTTGTCCTTTCTAAAATGATGCCCAATTTTTTTATTTGATATTTTTTTGTCAACATTTTTTAATAAAAAGAATGTCCATTTTTTTATATAAATAACAAATTTTTTTTTTATTAACATTTTTTATACAAAAAAATAATAATACTTTTTTTTATAAATAGCCGAAGGTTTTTTAAATAAAAAGTGACTTTTATGAATTTTATATTTTCAGAATATAAAAAATTATTTCCTGAATATTAGGATTTTTATATTCAAAACATTATGCTTTTTATTTTCAAAATACTATGTATTTAAAAATAGATAATAGACTTTAAAAAAAAATATTATATTTGCTCAAACTAAAGTATACATGTATATAAGGCCACTTTAGTCAATTAGTGTTTTAACAAAAAAAATTCCAAAATATTATGCATTTTCAGAATATTTAAAAATTATTTTCCAGAATATTAGATTTGTTTATATTCAATATATTATATTTTTTTATTTTTAGAATATTATGTATTTTGAAATAAATATTAGATTTTTGACATAACATTATATTTGTTTAGACTAAGTTATATGTATAGAAAGATACTTTAGTCATTTTAGTGTTTAAAGGGTTGAAAGTGGAGTGGGGGAGGAATGTTTTGGAGTGGAAATAGTCGTTCCCTATTTTAAATGGTAGACTATTTGCTTCAGTTCTATTCATCTATTTCATAATGTGTTAAATAAGTTAAGTTATAAAACTAATAAATATACTACAACAAAAATTCCACAACAATAAATAATTTAACTTATTTTGATAAATTGTCTCTTAATCTATTTATCTTAATAAAGCAAATATGTCATAGTAGGAATTTATGCTTTCTGATATTTGTTGTTTTAACTTGTACTATTTAGTTATGTATGTGAAGAATACATATAGTTAATGTTTTCAATATCTAAGATTTACAATTTTTATAGAATTATTTCATACAACCATCAACCACACCTAAGTTCGTGATTACGAGCATATATCTGAGTGTTTGTGCAATGTATCAGTTTGTGTTTGTTTATAGGTTGAGTTCGTAGTATATTAGAATGATAACGACTAAAAGAAGACAGGAAAATAATAAAACTCTGCTCGAAACAAAATGTACGTTGTTTGTGTTTGTTTACGAAATTACCACAGAAAACCCTTACCCCTCATTCTAGCTACACCACTGCTCTATAAAATGTATGCAGTTGTTAAGAAATCCCCTCTCTGTGTATACCATGTGAGCTAAAGAGATGTCCACATACCCAAACAATAAAAATAAAAAATCCAAACTAAATGCTACTTCCTTTGTGGAATAACAAAAGCAACTACTAGAGAATCTCCATTTAATCAACATTCACATGAGAAGGCTGAACAAATGGAATATTTTGGGTCACATTCACATAACGACATTGACCACGCAAATAATTGATCTACAATTCTTCGACTATCAGCCTCATAACACCTTAAATTACCCCCTATTTGGGTCACATTCATGTAACGACATTGACCACGCAAATAATTGATCTTACAATTCTTCGACTATTAGCCTGATAATACCTTAAATGACCCCCCCACAAAAAAAGAAGAATTGCTTGGAATTTCTTACAAACAACACTAAATACAATGTTGTTTACTGAGCAAAAATACTCTAAATTTTTAATCTATTTAATTATTTCATTTATCGTTTTTTGGTATTGGCGATGGCTACATGTATTTTGAATACGCAAATGTATAGTCCACGCATCGCACGGATTTCTAACTAGTATACTTTAAAATGCTTAACAAGGAATTAATATTGGATTGCTATAAGCATATCCAGGTGTCATTTTATAGTAAAGTCTACCTCCTCTCTCTATCGAGAGAGGTTTACAGGGAGTCTTCATTTCATATCTCTCCCCCTTCCCACCTCTCAATCTCTTAATTAAGTTTCTCTTTCCAACTTCTCTTCATTCACTCTCTAATTCTCTTCCCCTCCCTTTATATGATTGAAGGGTGAGGGAGTTATTTCCGTATGAACTATTCAGTTTTCACAATTCTCTTCTCTCTCTCTCTCTCTCTCTCTCTCACACACACACACACACACACACACACACACACACACACAAAAATATCAATTCGGTACGTTTACATGATTGAAGGGTGAGGGGGTTATTGCCGCCTTTGGTGTTCGTTGTCCTTCCACTGGTGTTCTCTCATCTACAGGTAAGTTTTTTCTTTGTTTTATGACAAGTTCTGGTTGTTGTTTTTTACAGTAAGTTTTCATAATTCTCTTAGCCTATTATGAGGATTTTATTTTTTAAGACCTTTGTTTTATGCCAAGTTCTGCTCCCTTTATATGATTGAAGGGTGGGTTAGGATTCAATTCAGTAACGCTCAACGAGGGATTTTATTCGATAAAGTTTTATGAAGGAGAATCACCGAATTAAAAGGCGGGCGATCCCCACCGTTCCTTCGATTTCGACTAAGAACGAAGCTGGAATTTAGGGGATTTGCAACAGTGTACATAGCTGCACTTGGGAATCGACAACGACGAGGGGTAGATATTTCAATTTCTTCAACGAAGCCTCCGTTGCAATCGGGACAAAAGATTGAGTCTTCGTTCCAAACCCTCACGAATCGGTTGTAACTGTGGCACCAAAATGACGACGCTGATGACACTGTATCTGGACAATAAAAAGGAAAACAAACTAAATTTCAAATGAAACCCGGATTAATGATTTTTTATGATATAATGATAAACGTATCTGTTAAAAAAAGGAAAAGGAAAATTGAAAGTTGTCGGAAACAAAATTGGGGATATAAAGGGCATTTCGGTTGGAACTTGTGATGGAAAAGAGACGAGAATGGGGTATAATAATGGAGAAGAGTTACATAACGACAGTTACATAACGATAGATGAAGGACATGTATCATCGGCAATGAGGATGGTAGGGTTATGCGTGATGGTGGAATGTGTTACGAACACGTCGGTAGATCGGAATGGGCTGGGGTTTATGAATGAATAGAGAATAATTAATTTAGAACTGGACACGTGAGCGGGGATTATGTAATCTTTGATTGGTTTTGTTGAATTTTATAGTAGTATTTTACAATAGTATTTTACAGTAGTATCATCACAATCACAGGGAATTAAGAATTTAAAAACAAGGTAAAGTACACCCCAACTTTATTATGAAACTTTTGTTTCTTTTAAGTTGTTTTTAGCATAATAAATTTATATGTTCCTTTTTGAATATATTCATATGTTCCTTGGTTATTTTTCTAACTTTTTTTAAAATGATGAAAATTTATCAATGACAATCATTGTTGTGAGTGTTGAAGTTTAAGATGAATGTGAAATTGCAAATTAACATTCAACATATTCCGACCTCAAATCGTGGTACTGGCTAAGTTTTTTATGATTTATATGAAGTGGGGTTTGAAAAGTTGACGCGCGACATGCCTGGTGAAATTAACGAGTAGAAGTTTTTTGGAAATAAATGTATTTTCTGGATGATAGTATCATTGTCAAGCATTGTTGCAATATTTATTATTTTTATTTTAGGGATTTATGAATATTGTTTTTTCTACAAAAAATAATGTATTGCCTATACAAAATTAAGCCAGGGTATATATTATATTTTATATTATTATTTATTGCGTGACACACTCAAATCCTATTTTTTCAGATTATTAAATCGACGCACCATGTTGCACCCTCATTCCATACTCATGCATACACATTCATCTACAACCAAACGTGAGAATTTTGTATTAAATCAAATCATGCCACCAATCACCAAATTTTTTTTCGAACTTACGGTGATATTCGGGTGCTGTTAGGATTTGGCTTTTCTTATGGTTTGGATGTCTATAATTAAATAGGCAACAATTTTTCATAGTTTGTGACATTTTAAATGATTACATTTAACTTGGTTTTTGTATTTTGTATTTTTCATTTCTCATTTTTAATTTTAATTTTAATTCTTATTATTTTTATTATTATTTGTATTATAACTTTGTAATTATGATGTAAAAATAGAACACCGGATATGCTTCTAATATTGTTTTACCTCGTTCTCTCTCTCTCTCTCTCTCTCTCTCTCTCTCTCTCTCTCTCTCTCTCTCTCGCTTCTCCAAAGACGCCAACGACGCTGCTCTCTCTTGTCCACCGTTAGGCACAAAACCCCCGCCATTACCCGGCGGCGCTGATCTCTCTTCTCATTCATCGGTCGATATGTTTCTTCCTATTTTTTTGGCTTTTCTTCCTTCGTCGGTCGGACCAAAAAATATGGTTTCCGATCTGTTTTTCCAGTATGTGTTGAGACTGATTTTCGATTTGGTAATAAATGTGTAGAGAATGATTTGGGATTTTTTTGTACTTTGGGATTTGTTATATGATTTGGGATTTGTTATATGATTTGGTAATAAATGTGTAGAGAATGATTTGGTATTTGTTATATGATTTGGGATTTCGTTGTACTTTGGGATTTGTTATATGATTTGGGATTTGTTATATGGTTTTCGATCTGGTTTCTATTTGTTATATGATTTGGGATTTGTTTGTATATGGTTTCCAGTATGTGCTGGGATCTTTTTGTATATGGTTTCCAGTATGATTTGGGATTTGTTTGTTATTTGATTTGGGATTTTCTCAAAAAACAGTTGGCCAAAATGTGAAAGTTAACGAGAAAGTTATTGCAAAAAATTGCAGAATTTTAACATGAAAAAAATAAAAATTAATAAATTTTTTCAATTTTTTTAATCAAACCATGTCCAACCGAATTGGACCGAACCCGAACATTATTTGGACCGAAACTGATTAATCATGTCCGGTTTCGGGTCTTAATAAACATGGATCGATTAATTCGGTCCAGTCCATAATAATGTCTAAACCCTGACCGGACCGGACTGTGAACACCCCTAAATAAGAGAGAGATAAAATGGGTAGTTTGGAGTTATTGTTGAGACATCATAAAAATGGGCGAGTAAGAGAGAGAAAATGGTGGATTTTCTATTGTTGAAGCCTGATTATTTTTTGGTTGTATATGGTGTTGTTTAGATATTTACCTATTCTTCATAAGGTTTTGTACCCTGTTTGATAAAATGTCAACGATAGGTTTAAACATTGTTTTTTTGTTATTTTTGATTTGATGCTTTAGTCGTGGTGTTGTGAGTCTAATTGAGTTTGTAAAAAAAAACTCAGAATTTTGAAGTTGTTGATGTTGTTGCATTTGAATAATGGTATTGGGATCAGTCATCTTTGGGTCAAGTGAACCGGCCAAGATATTGTCAAGTTAGTTCTGATTGTAGATGGTTTGTTTCCTTTTTTTGGATTGTGTGCTGCACTATTTTTTTTATAACTCACAAAAAAATTGAAAAAATATAGGAGTTGAAGCACCTAAAAACAAATTTCAAATATTTACAGTAAGTTTTCATAATTCTCTTAGCCTATTATGAGGATTTTATTTTTTAAGACCTTTGTTTTATGCCAAGTTCTGCTCCCTTTATATGATTGAAGGGTGGGTTAGGATTCAATTCAGTAATGATCAACGAGGGATTTTATTCGACAAAGTTTTATGAAGGAGAATAACCGAATTAAAAGGCGGGCAATCCCCACCGTTCCTTCGATTTCGACTAAGAACGAAGCTGGAATTTAGGGGATTTGCAACAGTGTACATAGCTGCACTTGGGAATCGACGACGACGAGGGGTAGAGATTTCGATTTCTTCAACGAAGCCTCCGATGCAATCGGGACAAAAGATTGAGTCTTCGTTCCAAACCCTCACGAATCGGTTGTAACTGTGGCACCAAAATGACGACGCTGATGACACTGTATCTGGACAATAAAAAGGAAAACAAACTAAATTTCAAATGAAACCCGGATTAATGATTTTTTATGATATAATGATATACGTATCTGTTAAAAAAAGGAAAAGGAAAATTGAAAGTTGTCGGAAACAAAATTGGGGATATAAGGGGCATTTCGGTTGGAACTTGTGATGGAAGAGAGGCGAGAATGGGGTATAATAATGGAGAAGAGTTACATAACGACAGTTACATAACGACAGATGAAGGACATGTATCATCGGCAATGAGGATGGTAGGGTTATGCGTGATGGTGGAATGTGTTACGAACACGTCGGTAGATCGGAATGGGCTGGGGTTTATGAATGAATAGAGAATAATTAATTTAGAACTGGACACGTGAGCGGGGATTATGTAATCTTTGATTGGTTTTGTTGAATTTTATAGTGGTATTTTACAATAGTATTTTACAGTAGTATCATCACAATCACAGGGAATTAAGAATTTAAAAACAAGGTAAAGTACACCCCAACTTTATTATGAAACTTTTGTTTCTTTTAAGTTGTTTTTAGCATAATAAATTTATATGTTCCTTTTTGAATATATTCGTATGTTCCTTGGTTATTTTTCTAACTTTTTTTAAAATGATGGAAATTTATCAATGACAATCATTGTTGTGAGTGTGGAAGTTTAAGATGAATGTGAAATTGCAAATTAACATTCAACATATTCCGACCTCAAATCGTGGTACTGGCTAAGTTTTTTATGATTTATATGAAGTGGGGTTTGAAAAGTTGACGCGCGACATGCCTGGTGAAATTAACGAGTAGAAGTTTTTTGGAAATAAATGTATTTTCTGGATGATAGTATCATTGTCAAGCGTTGTTGCAATATTTATTATTTTTATTTTAGGGATTTATCAATATTGTTGTTCCTTCAAAAAATAATGTATTGCCTATACAAAATTAAGCGAGGGTATATATTATATTTTATATTATTATTTATTGCGTGACACACTCAAATCCTATTTTTTCAGATTATTAAATCGACGCACCATGTTGCACCCTCATTCCATACTCACGCATACACATTCATCTACAACCAAACGTGCGAATTTTGTATTAAATCAAATCATGCCACCAATCACCAAATTTTTTTTCGAACTTACGGTGATATTCGGGTGCTGTTAGGATTTGGCTTTTCTTATGGTTTGGATGTCTATAATTAAATAGGCAACAATTTCTCAGAGTTTGTGACATTTTAAATGATTACATTTAACTTGGTTTTTGTATTTTTCATTTCTCATTTTTAATTTTAATTTTAATTCTTATTATTTTTATTATTATTTGTATTATAACTTTGTAATTATGATGTAAAAATTGTAAGGACAATTTGTCCATCTTTATGTATATGTTATGTCATACGCCGTTACAAGATTGTTGGTTGAAAAGATCACATCGTCATCAACAAAATCCGAAGATCAAAAGAAGAAAGAATTTGGGAATCAGACCTGGCCGGACCGATCCGACCATCTACCGGACCGATCCGTTTTGTCAGACTCCAGTAGCCACCGGATCCATAGCGAACCGATGAAGGCAAAAGTCCCGGACCGATCCGATGCCAACCAGACCGATCCGGTTTCAGAAAAAGAACCGATCCGACTTACCCGGACCGATCCGCCTAATCGACCGGACCGATCCGGCGAGGATAATCACTGCCAGATCGTGCAGCCGATTTTGAAGGGTTTCGATCCCTTATTTAAACCACGATCAGCAGTTGGTTTTCTCAAGACTTATACACGGTTTTCAGAGCATATCAACCCTAAAGTCTTCACCTATTGAGTCCTATGATTCTAGGTTTTTAGATTCACACATCTTCCGTATCTTTGTGAATCAAAATTTGGTAACCCAAAGAACACCATTGATGTTGTTCAACCCTTTGTGAAGTGGACCGTTTCTTCCTCTTCATTGCAGCCCTACTGGACAGGGATTGTTCCAGCCGCAAGCCCTACTGGAAAGGGATTTTCTTCCAGCCGCGACTACAGAATCCGATACCCGAGGGTAATTCTTAGTCAAAAAACCTGTATTTCATTGTAATCCGATTGTAAACCGTATTTTACAAATTATAGTGATATACAAATGGTTTTGCCCCTGTGGGGGATTTTTCCTTAAACCTTGTGTGTTGAATAATTCTTGCATGATTTCATATTGTTTCAATCACACCTAGTTGCATGCTTAGGGTTAATTTGGGTTAAAAGGCATTTATTATATTGTTTCCTTATTTGAACGCAAGCGCCAACTCTTTCAAATTGGTATCAGAGCAGGTTACGCTAATCTATCGCGTATTCCTTTTTCCGCAAAATTTTTCTAAAGATATCAATTTTTGAAATAAATTGATTTTTGAAAAGAGCGTGTTCAAATGGAGAAGTCATATTATAAAATGCCTATTTTTGACGGGTCGAATTATGCCTATTGGAAAGCCCGTATGAGGTCGGCTTTAAAAGCCATTGATGAACGTGTCTGGATTTTGGTTGAACGAGGATGGACTCCTCCAACCGTGACTGTTGATAATGTGACCAACTTGAAACCTGACATCACTTGGACTGATGATGAATTTAAATGGTCGTCTTTTAACTCTAAGGGTCTAAGTGCTATTTTTGGGTCTGTCACTCCTGATGAGTTCAAACGCATAATGACGTGCACCACGTCAAAAGAAGCATGGGATATTTTGCAACTTACCCATGAAGGAACAAATGCTGTTAAAGAGTCAAAATTGCAAAATTTAACAACTCAATTTGAAACCATCACCATGCATGAAAATGAATGTTTTGATGAATTTTATGCTAGGCTTTCTGACATTGTTAATACTAGCTATAATCTTGGTGAACATATTCCAAATGCTAGGGTTGTTAAAAAGATTCTTCGTTCCCTTCCTAAGCGTTTTATACCTAAAGTCACTGTGCTAAATTCATTGGGTAATTTAAATACTCTAAAATTGGAAGAATTGGTAGGAGATTTACAAACTTATGAAATAGACATGTTTCCCAAATCTGCCAAGCCAAAAGATAAGGGAATTGCCCTTAAAGCCCAAGAGAGAAAAAGTGAGGGGTCGGCAAGAAAGAGAGTCGAGTCATCTAGAAAGATAGAAACTTCTGATTCTGAATGTGAGTTTGACTTAGATGATTTGGCATTATTTGCTAAAAACTTCAAGAAAATTCTGAAATTTAAAAAAGGTGGAAATTTCAAAGATAAAAAGAATTTTCAGAAAAATAAGTTTGAAAAGAAAGATTTCAAAGAACCCCCTAAAGACAGTGAGAGGTGTTTTGAGTGCGACGGTAAGGGACACAGAGCGTTTGAGTGTGCCACTCGTCTGAATAGGGAAAAGGGTAAAGCTGTCCTAAACGCTACCCTTAGTGACGACAGTGAGGTCGAGTCGGTGGACTCGGGCGATGAGTCACCGCATGAGCGTAACTTCACCGCGTTCATGGCTAGTCATGTGAGTACTCCTAGTGCATCTCACGACATTGAGGATGCTACTTCACAGGGACACCTCGACAGCGAGAGCGAAGAGAGTGAGGGAGAGGAGGAAGGTAGTGAGGACGAGAGTAGCCTTCAACGCGCCTACGCCGAGTTATATGATGAGTCTTTCAAAACTAAAAAACGTAACAAGGCGTTAGTTCTTAGGATCACCGCGTTAGAAGAAGAGTTAGGAAAGATGAGAGAGAGAGAGTCCTCCACCTGCACCGCCATGAGAGAGAGAGAGTCTGCCTGGGTTAGTAAAGAGAATTTGCTTAAAGAGAGAGAGAGCAGTTTTGAGAAAGAGAAAACGGACTTGACTAAACAAGTGGCTAGTCTTACGAGTGAGCTCCATTCCTCCCTGGAGACTCGAAAGAAACTTGAATCCCTTGTTGCTCAGCTTACTCATGATGTTGAGAGAGCTAGGAAAGTCAAGGTACAAATCGAGGACAGATCTGGGAAGATGGGAAAGATGCTCCTCGGTCCCGCTTTAGGTTTTGGTGACCGGCAAGGAATAGGTTTTAATGGTGCCTCCACGTCCCAAATTGCACCCGGACCAATTCCTGAGTTTACTACGACTCCTTATGGCCGTCATAAAAAACCAAGAAGGAGAGTTCGACCAAGAAAAGCAAACCAAGGATCTCCTAATATTGTGCCCTTTTGCTCCCATTGCAAAAGAAATGGACACCTTAGGGATGATTGCTATAAGTTGGGTCGGACACGACGTACGGTTGCTCCACCACTTCAGACTGATGAGTTTGCCAGTCTGAGAGAGCGTGTTGAGTTTCTAGCCGCCACATCACAGAGCTTGATGGAGGAATTCCGACGGATGACCTTACCATCAATGAATGCGCCCCGCATTCCGGCTAAAACCAATAACAACAAGGGAATACTAAAAGGTACCTACTCTTGGGTTCCTAAGAAAGAGAAAAAGGCCCTTGTTGTCCATGTCGCTCTCAAAGCCCATAATACCTCACAGTGGTATTTTGATAGTGGTTGCTCCAGACATATGACAGGTGATACCTCATATTTTACCCATCTTGAGGATTATAATGATGGGAGAGTCACCTTTGGAGATGGTAGCAAATCTAGCATAGTAGGACGAGGTACAGTAGAGTTACCAGGATTTCCAAAGCTAGAGAACGTGCTGTACGTCAAAGGTTTGAAAGCAAACCTTATTAGCATCAGCCAGCTGTGTGACGATGACTTTGCAGTGAAGTTTGACCGGAAAACTTGTAAGGTCTATGATCAAGCCGGTAAACTATTAGTGCAAGGGGTGAGGACAGAAGATAACTGTTATGGGACTGAGCCTAAATCCTCACTTGTCTGCAACAGCGCCACGATCACTCATATGGATCTGTGGCACCAACGTCTAGGTCACATGAACGTTAGAGACTTATCTCGTTTAGTCAAAAAGGACCTAGTACGTGGCTTACCATCACTTGGAAAGCCAACTTCCACGATCTGTGGACCCTGTCAGTTGGGAAAGAAAATCCGTAGCCCACATAGGAAGTTGAATTCCATTACCACCTCACGTGCTCTTGAGTTAATTCACATGGATCTTATGGGTCCTACTCGCACAGAGAGTCTAGGTGGTAAGAGATACATTCTCGTGATGGTGGACGATTTCTCTAGATACTCTATTGTCGGTTTTCTAAGAGAGAAATCAGATGCTGTTGAATTCCTAACGACCAAGTGCCGTGTCCTGCAAAATCAACACGGGGTCACTATTAACAGAATACGTAGTGACAACGGCACTGAATTTAAGGAAGCAAAGGTGGATTTGTACTGTGATAGCCTTGGGATCAAACATGAGTTCTCTGCTGTGAGAACTCCTCAGCAAAATGGGATTGTTGAGAGGAAAAATAGAACGATCCAAGAGATGGCTAGATCTATGCTTCTAGGTCGTAAAGTTTCTAGGAGATTTTGGGCAGAGGCAGTGTCTACTGCATGCCACACGGTGAATAGGGTCTATCTGCGTCCACACACACTTAAGACGCCTTATGAATTGTGGACAGGCAAGAAACCCAACCTAGCATATTTCCGTGTTTTTGGGAGTAAATGCTACATCCTACGGGATAGAGAGCAATTAGGAAAGTTTGACTCCCGGAGCGACGAGGGAATACTGCTAGGATATTCATCGGACAGTAGAGCGTACCGGGTTTTTAACCTGAAGAGCTCTAAGGTTATGGAATCAATAAACGTCACTGTGCAAGATGACGAACCTCCGACGATTATTGATCCCAACCTTCAGTGTGAGGATGAGGACTGTTCTGACAGTGATTTACCTGTTCCTCTCTCACACTCTGTGGACCCTACTCCTGTGTTAGGGGACACACCTGCTTGGGTTCACAAGAGTCATGGCCCCTCTGCCATTGTTGGTGATCCCACTCTAGGGGTCAAGACTCGTGCTCAGCTAGAGAACGTTGTTAGCCATCTTTGCTACACATCCAAAGTCGAGCCCAAGAATCACAAGGAAGCACTCAAAGATGAACATTGGATATCTGCTATGCAGGATGAGTTGCTTCAGTTCAAGAAGAACAATGTCTGGGAACTTGTCCCCCGACCTAGTGATACTAATGTTATTGGTACCCGGTGGATTTTCAAGAATAAAATGGATGAAAATGGTACCATAATCAGAAATAAGGCTAGGTTGGTCGCTCAAGGCTACACACAGATAGAGGGTGTAGACTTTGGAGAGACATTTGCTCCTGTTGCGAGGCTTGAGTCCGTCCGCTTACTACTCGCCATCGCATGTCATCTGCACTTCAAGGTATATCAGATGGATGTCAAGAGTGCCTTTCTAAATGGCATTATACAGGAAGAGGTTTATGTGGAACAACCAAAAGGGTTTGAAGACCCTAAGCACCCTGAACACGTCTACTATCTGAGGAAAGCCTTGTATGGTTTGAAGCAAGCACCCCGTGCTTGGTACGAGAGGGTTACTTCCTATCTCTTAGCCCGTGGCTTCAAGAGAGGGGGAGTTGATATGACGTTGTTCGTCAGGAGAGATGACGGTGCTATCTTGGTTGCCCAAGTCTATGTGGACGACATAGTCTTTGGATCCACATGCTCCCAGCATGCTCACCACTTTGAGGAGGAGATGAAAAGTGAGTTTGAGATGAGCATGGTAGGTGAGCTTACATTCTTCCTTGGTCTCCAGGTTCGTCAGCTAGAGGATGGGATGTTCATCTCCCAATCCAAGTATGCTAGAGACCTAGTAAAGAAATTTGGTTTAGACTCCGCTAAGCATGCTCGTACACCTATGAGTACCACTACCAAGCTTAGTAAGGACACTTCAGGCAAGGACGTAGAGCAAACCTTGTATCGGAGTATGATAGGCAGTCTTCTCTACTTGACTGCTAGTCGTCCCGACATTGCCTTTAGTGTTGGAGTCTGTGCGCATTATCAGGCGTCTCCCAAAGAGTCACACTTACTCGCTCTAAAACGTATTATCAAATACGTGAGTGGGACTCTCTCATACGGTATTTGGTATTCCTTTGATACCGATGACCGTTTTTCCGCCTATTCGGATGCCGATTGGGCTGGGGACGTAGATGGTTGTAGGAGCACTTCTGGTGGGTGTTTCTACTTTGGTTCTGCTCTTGTCTCTTGGTTGAGCAAGAAGCAAAACTCCATCTCTTTGTCCACTGCGGAGGCTGAGTACATCGCCGCCGGGAGTTGTTGCACGCAACTCATGTGGATGAAGCAAATGTTGGAGGATTATGGGATTTCACAGGACACCATGACCATTTCCTGTGATAACACGAGCGCGATACACATATCCCGCAATCCTGTCCAACATTCGCGCACAAAGCACATCAGGTTACGCGAGCACTTTATACGTCAGTTAGTTGAAGAGAAAGTCGTAACCCTGAGTTTTGTTCCTACCGACCGTCAGTTAGCCGATATTTTCACGAAACCTTTAGATGCCCTTAGATTTGAGAGTCTTAGGAAGTCTTTGGGGATTTGCACTGTTGACTGAGGGGTTGGTCTATGTCTAGAATAGGATGCTTCTTCATGGTCATATCATATGCTTCCTATTGCTAGTCTGTTTATATGTACCATAGCTTTGTTGTACAGCTTTTATGTATTTGTTTCTTATTCTTAGAAAAATACAAAAAGATTTTTTTGAAAAATTTTGAGAAAAGCACAAAAAGATTTTATTTTGATAAAATTTTTTTTGAAAAATTCAAAAAGAGATTTGCCTTTTATGGATGAGCATTTAAGATAGCCAAGTCACAACTACATTTCATATATCCATGTGACTGTTTGATAGAGATTTGAGAGGCTACATCATTTCATCCATGTGCTTAACATTGATTGGAGTCCTTGAGATGTAATTAGTGATATTTCCTACATGTTTGACTCCTATATCCTTTATTGCACACATGCACGGCTATATTTGATTGTTGCACTTGTCAATCTCATGTTGGCTTAAGTGTTTCCATCTCAATCATGTCTATACAATGTATAAAATGCGATAAAACTTGACAAGATTGGATTGCATGTAAAAATCGTTTGGTGAGACTGTGCGCATACTTTCATAATGGGGAGGGGCTGCGAAAGTTGATTCTTATCCTTTGCGCAAAAGCCACCGTTAAAAAGGACCTAAAAATGGAGGAATTTTAATATCCGAGGTCCTAAGAGGTTAAAAGAGCCCGAAAAAATTGTTAAGGCAATCAAAAGCAATACATGCCAAATATGGGCCATTTAGGTTTTCACCACCAATTCTCCAAAGTTTGAGAATTTAGTATACCTCTATTCAATATATAAATCTGAGGGAGTTTGGAGATTGAAAAACGGGTTTGCACTTCCTTGAAAGTCCTGAAAACGCATGAAAATCATTTTGGACGTTATTGGTGTAGAAATCACTTTGAGCTTTGATTTGTAGATTTGATAGTCAATGTCATATATTTCCAATCTTTTACACCAAAGGAAGCATTTGAGTTCATTCGTTAGGAATATCCAATATTCATCGTGCACATATGTCATGTTTGTATGCTTTGATTTTCCTATTGAATTTTAATCACACCCATTCTTTTACGCTTTCACCGACTTGGTTGTTTTATGTTCATTCATGGTGTGATTTTATGCCTTGTGACATCCCGGTACTTGATTGCTTGATGTATTTCTCTCATTTGTCTATTTGGGGACATCATAAAAAGGGGGAGAATGAATTATCTGATTATGGGGGAGTTTAGCTTTTGTAATTCTGAGAATATCATCTTACATTGATATATATGCTTATGTTTATCTCATTTCAAAACTCGATACGTCACTTGGTATTTTGCTTTATCTCATGTGTGTAGGTACTATCTTGATGATCTCTGAATTGCACACCCTGATGAGAAAAGCTTTGAGATTCCTGAAGAATTGAAGAACAAACGATGCAGTCTTATTCACTTGTACTCTTTCAGTTTTGGGTTCATGGAAGGGTAGATTTGTATAGGAAATTTCATATTTGATAATTCGGATTTTTTATGTTTGTTCCGGCATAGACATAGGGGGAGATTTGTAAGGACAATTTGTCCATCTTTATGTATATGTTATGTCATACGCCGTTACAAGATTGTTGGTTGAAAAGATCACATCGTCATCAACAAAATCCGAAGATCAAAAGAAGAAAGAATTTGGGAATCAGACCTGGCCGGACCGATCCGACCATCTACCGGACCGATCCGTTTTGTCAGACTCCAGTAGCCACCGGATCCATAGCGAACCGATGAAGGCAAAAGTCCCGGACCGATCCGATGCCAACCAGACCGATCCGGTTTCAGAAAAAGAACCGATCCGACTTACCCGGACCGATCCGCCTAATCGACCGGACCGATCCGGCGAGGATAATCACTGCCAGATCGTGCAGCCGATTTTGAAGGGTTTCGATCCCTTATTTAAACCACGATCAGCAGTTGGTTTTCTCAAGACTTATACACGATTTTCAGAGCATATCAACCCTAAAGTCTTCACCTATTGAGTCCTATGATTCTAGGTTTTTAGATTCACACATCTTCCGTATCTTTGTGAATCAAAATTTGGTAACCCAAAGAACACCATTGATGTTGTTCAACCCTTTGTGAAGTGGACCGTTTCTTCCTCTTCATTGCAGCCCTACTGGACAGGGATTGTTCCAGCCGCAAGCCCTACTGGAAAGGGATTTTCTTCCAGCCGCGACTACAGAATCCGATACCCGAGGGTAATTCTTAGTCAAAAAACCTGTATTTCATTGTAATCCGATTGTAAACCGTATTTTACAAATTATAGTGATATACAAATGGTTTTGCCCCTGTGGGGGATTTTTCCTTAAACCTTGTGTGTTGAATAATTCTTGCATGATTTCATATTGTTTCAATCACACCTAGTTGCATGCTTAGGGTTAATTTGGGTTAAAAGGCATTTATTATATTATTTCCTTATTTGAACGCAAGCGCCAACTCTTTCAAAAATAGAACACCGGATATGCTTCTAATATTGTTTTACCTCTCTCTCTCTCTCTCTCTCTCTCTCTCTCTCTCTCTCTCTCTCTCTCTCTCTCTCTCTCTCTCTCGCTTCTCCAAAGACGCCAACGACGCTTCTCTCTCTTGTCCACCGTTAGGCACAAACCCCCGCCATTACCCGGCGGCGCTGATCTCTCTTCTCATTCATCGGTCGATATGTTTCTTCCTATTTTTTTGGCTTTTCTTCCTTCGTCGGTCGGACCAAAAAATATGGTTTTCGATCTGTTTTTCCAGTATGTGTTGAGACTGATTTTCGATTTGGTAATAAATGTGTAGAGAATGATTCGGGGATTTTTTGTACTTTGGGATTTGTTATATGATTTGGGATTTGTTATATGATTTGGTAATAAATGTGTAGAGAATGATTTGGTATTTGTTATATGATTTGGGATTTTTTTGTACTTTGGGATTTGTTATATGATTTGGGATTTGTTATATGGTTTTCGATCTGGTTTCTATTTGTTATATGATTTGGGATTTGTTTGTATATGGTTTCCTGTATGTGCTGGGATCTTTTTGTATATGGTTTCCAGTATGATTTGGGATTTGTTTGTTATTTGATTTGGGATTTTCTCAAAAAACAGTTGGCCAAAATGTGAAAGCTAACGAGAAAGTTATTGCAAAAAAGTGCAGAATTTTAACATGAAAAAAATAAAAATTAATAAATTTTTTCAATTTTTTTAATCAAACCATGTCCAACCGAATTGGACCGAACCCGAACATTATTTGGACCGAAACTGATTAATCATGTCCGGTTTCGGGTCTTAATAAACATGGATCGATTAATTCGGTCCAGTTCATAATAATGTCTAAACCCATACCGGACCGGACTGTGAACACCCCTAAATAAGAGAGAGATAAAATGGGTAGTTTGGAGTTATTGTTGAGACATCATAAAAATGGGCGAGTAAGAGAGAGAAAATGGTGGATTTTCTATTGTTGAAGCCTGATTATTTTTTGGTTGTATATGGTGTTGTTTAGATATTTACCTATTCTTCATAAGGTTTTGTACCATGTTTGATAAAATGTCAACGATAGGTTTAAACATTGTTTTTTTGTTATTTTTGATTTGATGCTTTAGTCGTGGTGTTGTGAGTCTAATTGAGTTTGTAAAAAAAACTCAGAATTTTGAAGTTGTTGATGTTGTTGCATTTGAATAATGGTATTGGGATCAGTCATCTTTGGGTCAAGTGAACCGGCCAAGATATTGTCAAGTTAGTTCTGATTGTAGATGGTTTGTTTCCTTTTTTTGGATTGTGTGCTGCACTATTTTTTTTATAACTCACAAAAAAATTGAAAAAATATAGGAGTTGAAGCACCTAAAAATAAATTTCAAATATTTACAGTAAGTTTTCATAATTCTCTTAGCCTATTATGAGGATTTTATTTTTTAAGACCTTTGTTTTATGCCAAGTTCTGCTCCCTTTATATGATTGAAGGGTGGGTTAGGATACAATTTAGTAATGCTCAACGAGGGATTTTATTCGACAAAGTTTTATGAAGGAGAATAACCGAATTAAAAGGTGGGCGATCCCCACCGTTCCTTCGATTTCGACTAAGAACGAAGCTGGAATTTAGGGGATTTGCAACAGTGTACATAGCTGCACTTGGGAATCGACGACGACGAGGGGTAGAGATTTCGATTTCTTCAACGAAGCCTCCGTTGCAATCGGGACAAAAGATTGAGTCTTTGTTCCAAACCCTCACGAATCGGTTGTAACTGTGGCACCAAAATGACGACGCTGATGACACTGTATCTGGAAAATAAAAAGGAAAACACACTAAATTTCAAATGAAACCCGGATTAATGATTTTTTATGATATAATGATATACGTATCTGTTAAAAAAAGGAAAAGGAAAATTGAAAGTTGTCGGAAACAAAATTGGGGATATAAGGGGCATTTCGGTTGGAACTTGTGATGGAAGAGAGACGAGAATGGGGTATAATAATGGAGAAGAGTTACATAACGACAGTTACATAACGACAGATGAAGGACATGTATCATCGGCAATGAGGATGGTAGGGTTATGCGTGATGGTGGAATGTGTTACGAACACGTCGGTAGATCGGAATGGGCTGGGGTTTATGAATGAATAGAGAATAATTAATTTAGAACTGGACACGTGAGCGGGGATTATGTAATCTTTGATTGGTTTTGTTGAATTTTATAGTAGTATTTTACAATAGTATTTTACAGTAGTATCATCACAATCACAGGGAATTAAGAATTTAAGAAAAAGGTAAAGTACACCCCAACTTTATTATGAAACTTTTGTTTCTTTTAAGTTGTTTTTAGCATAATAAATTTATATGTTCCTTTTTGAATATATTCGTATGTTCCTTGGTTATTTTTCTAACTTTTTTTAAAATGATGGAAATTTATCAATGACAATCATTGTTGTGAGTGTGGAAGTTTAAGATGAATGTGAAATTGCAAATTAACATTCAACATATTCCGACCTCAAATCGTGGTACTGGCTAAGTTTTTTATGATTTATATGAAGTGGGGTTTGAAAAGTTGACGCGCGACATGCCTGGTGAAATTAACGAGTAGAAGTTTTTTGGAAATAAATGTATTTTCTGGATGATAGTATCATTGTCAAGCGTTGTTGCAATATTTATTATTTTTATTTTAGGGATTTATCAATATTGTTGTTCCTACAAAAAATAATGTATTGCCTATACAAAATTAAGCGAGGGTATATATTATATTTTATATTATTATTTATTGCGTGACACACTCAAATCCTATTTTTTCAGATTATTAAATCGACGCACCATGTTGCACCCTCATTCCATACTCACTTATACACATTCATCTACAACCAAACGTGAGAATTTTGTATTAAATCAAATCATGCCACCAATCACCAAATTTTTTTTCGAACTTACGGTGATATTCGGGTGCTGTTAGGATTTGGCTTTTCTTATGGTTTGGATGTCTATAATTAAATAGGCAACAATTTCTCATAGTTTGTGACATTTTAAATGATTACATTTAACTTGGTTTTTGTATTTTTCATTTCTCATTTTTAATTTTAATTTTAATTCTTATTATTTTTATTATTATTTGTATTATAACTTTGTAATTATGATGTAAAAATAGAACACCGGATATGCTTCTAATATTGTTTTACCTCGTTCTCTCTCTCTCTCTCTCTCTCTCGCGCGCGCGCTTCTCCAAAGACGCCAACGACGCTTCTCTCTCTTGTCCACCGTTAGGCACAAACCCCTGCCATTACCCGGCGGCGCTGATCTCTCTTCTCATTCATCGGTCGATATGTTTCTTCCTATTTTTTTGGCTTTTCTTCCTTCGTCGGTCGGACCAAAAAATATGGTTTCCGATCTGTTTTTCCAGTATGTGTTGAGACTGATTTTCGATTTGGTAATAAATGTGTAGAGAATGATTTGGGATTTTTTTGTACTTTGGGATTTGTTATATGATTTGGGATTTGTTATATGATTTGTTAATAAATGTGTAGAGAATGATTTGGTATTTGTTATATGATTTGGGATTTTTTTGTACTTTGGGATTTGTTATATGATTTGGGATTTGTTATATGGTTTTCGATCTGGTTTCTATTTGTTATATGATTTGGGATTTGTTTGTATATGGTTTCCAGTATGTGCTGGGATCTTTTTGTATATGGTTTCCAGTATGATTTGGGATTTGTTTGTTATTTGATTTGGGATTTTCTCAAAAAACAGTTGGCCAAAATGTGAAAGTTAACGAGAAAGTTATTGCAAAAAAGTGCAGAATTTTAACATGAAAAAAATATAAAATTAATAAATTTTTTCAATTTTTTTAATCAAACCATGTCCAACCGAATTGGACCGAACCCGAACATTATTTGGACCGAAGCTGATTAATCATGTCCGGTTTCGGGTCTTAATAAACATGGATCGATTAATTCGGTCCAGTCCATAATAATGTCTAAACCCAGACCGGACCGGACTGTGAACACCCCTAAATAAGAGAGAGATAAAATGGGTAGTTTGGAGTTATTGTTGAGACATCATAAAAATGGGCGAGTAAGAGAGAGAAAATGGTGGATTTTCTATTGTTGAAGCCTGATTATTTTTTGGTTGTATATGGTGTTGTTTAGATATTTACCTATTCTTCATAAGGTTTTGTACCCGTTTGATAAAATGTCAACGATAGGTTTAAACATTGTTTTTTTGTTATTTTTGATTTGATGCTTTAGTCGTGGTGTTGTGAGTCTAATTGAGTTTGTAAAAAAAACTCAGAATTTTGAAGTTGTTGATGTTGTTGCATTTGAATAATGGTATTGGGATCAGTCATCTTTGGGTCAAGTGAACCGGCCAAGATATTGTCAAGTTAGTTCTGATTGTAGATGGTTTGTTTCCTTTTTTTGGATTGTGTGCTGCACTATTTTTTTTATAACTCACAAAAAAATTGAAAAAATATAGGAGTTGAAGCACCTAAAAACAAATTTCAAATATTTACAGTAAGTTTTCATAATTCTCTTAGCCTATTATGAGGATTTTATTTTTTAAGACCTTTGTTTTATGCCAAGTTCTTCTCCCTTTATATGATTGAAGGGTGGGTTAGGATTCAATTCAGTAACGCTCAACGAGGGATTTTATTCGACAAAGTTTTATGAAGGAGAATCACCGAATTAAAAGGCAGGCGATCCCCACCGTTCCTTCGATTTCGACTAAGAACGAAGCTGGAATTTAGGGGATTTGCAACAGTGTACATAGCTGCACTTGGGAATCGACGACGACGAGGGGTAGAGATTTCGATTTCTTCAACGAAGCCTCCGTTGCAATCGGGACAAAAGATTGAGTCTTTGTTCCAAACCCTCACGAATCAGTTGTAACTGTGGCACCAAAATGACGACGCTGATGACACTGTATCTGGACAATAAAAAGGAAAACACACTAAATTTCAAATGAACCCGGATTAATGATTTTTTATGATATAATGATATACGTATCTGTTAAAAAAAGGAAAAGGAAAATTGAAAGTTGTCGGAAACAAAATTGGGGATATAAGGGGCATTTCGGTTGGAACTTGTGATGGAAGAGAGACGAGAATGGGGTATAATAATGGAGAAGAGTTACATTACGACAGTTACATAACGACAGATGAAGGACATGTATCATCGGCAATGAGGATGGTAAGGTTATGCGTGATGGTGGAATGTGTTACGAACACGTCGGTAGATCGGAATGGGCTGGGGTTTATGAATGAATAGAGAATAATTAATTTAGAAATGGACACGTGTGCGGGGATTATGTAATCTTTGATTGGTTTTGTTGAATTTTATAGTAGTATTTTACAATAGTATTTTACAGTAGTATCATCACAATCACAGTGAATTAAGAATTTAAAAACAAGGTAAAGTACACCCCAACTTTATTATTAAAATTTTGTTTCTTTTAAGTTGTTTTTAGCATAATAAATTTATATGTTCCTTTTTGAATATATTAGTATGTTCCTTGGTTATTTTTCTAACTTTTTTTAAAATGATGGAAATTTATCAGTGACAATCATTGTTGTGAGTGTGGAAGTTTAAGATGAATGTGCAATTGCAAATTAACATTCAACATATTCCGACCTCAAATCGTGGTACTGGCTAAGTTTTTTATGATTTATATGAAGTGGGGTTTGAAAAGTTGACGCGCGACATGCCTGGTGAAATTAACGAGTAGAAGTTTTTTGGAAATAAATGTATTTTCTGGATGATAGTATCATTGTCAAGCGTTGTTGCAATATTTATTATTTTTATTTTAGGGATTTATCAATATTGTTGTTTCTACAAAAAATAATGTATTGCCTATACAAAATTAAGCGAGGGTATATATTATATTTTATATTATTATTTATTGCCTGGCACACTCAAATCTTATTTTTTCAGATTATTAAATCGACGCACCATGTTGCACCCTCATTCCATACTCACGCATACACATTCATCTACAACCAAACGTGAGAATTTTGTATTAAATCAAATCATGCCACCAATCACCAAATTTTTTTTCGAACTTACGGTGATATTCGGGTGCTGTTAGGATTTGGCTTTTCTTATGGTTTGGGTGTCTATAATTAAATAGGCAACAATTTCTCATAGTTTGTGACATTTTAAATGATTACATTTAACTTGGTTTTTGTATTTTTCATTTCTCATTTTCAATTTTAATTTTAATTCTTATTATTTTTATTATTATTTGTATTATAACTTTGTAATTATGATGTAAAATAGAACACCGGATATGCATCTAATATTGTTTTACCTCGTTCATTTTCTCTCTCTCTCTCTCTCTCTCTCTCTCTCTCGCTTCTCCAAAGACGCCAACGACGCTGCTCTCTCTTGTCCACCGTTAGGCACAAACCCCCGCCATTACCCGACGGCGCTGATCTCTCTTCTCATTCATCGGTCGATATGTTTCTTCCTATTTTTTTGGCTTTTCTTCCTTCGTCGGTCGGACCAGAAAATATGGTTTCCGATCTGTTTTTCCAGTATGTGTTGAGAATGATTTTCGATTTGGTAATAAATGTGTAGAGAATGATTTGGGATTTGTTATATGATTTGGGATTTTTTTGTCCTTTGGGATTTGTTATATGATTTGGGATTTGTTATATGATTTGGTAATAAATGTGTAGAGAATGATTTGGTATTTGTTATATGATTTGGGATTTTTTTGTACTTTGGGACTTGTTATATGATTTGGGATTTGTTATATGGTTTTCGATCTGGTTTGTATTTGTTATATGATTTGGGATTTGTTTGTATATGGTTTCCAGTATGTATTTGGATCTGTTTGTATATGGTTTCCAGTATGATTTGGGATTTGTTTGTTATATGATTTGGGATTTTCTCAAAAAATAGTAGTCCAAAATGTGAAAGTTAACGAGAAAGTTATTGCAAAAAATTGCACAATTTTAACATGAAAAAAATTAAAAATAATAAATTTTTTCAATTTTTTTAATCAAACCATGTCCAACCGAATTGAACCCAACCCGAACATTATTTGGACCGAAACTGATTAATCATGTCCGGTTTCGAGTCTTAATAAGCATGGATCGATTAATTCGGTCCAGTCCATAATAATGTCTAAACCCAGACCGGACCGGACTGTGAACACCCCTAAATAAGAGAGAGATAAAATGGGTAGTTTGGAGTTATTGTTGAGACATCATAAAAATGGACGAGTAAGAGAGAGAAAATGGTGGGTTTTCAATTGTTGAAGCCTGATTATTTTTTGGTTGTATATGGTGTTGTTTAGATATTTACCTATTCTTCATAAGGTTTTGTACACTGTTTGATAAAATGTCAACGATAGGTTTATACATTGTTTTTTTGTTATTTTTGATTTGATGCTTTAGTCGTGGTGTTGTGAGTCTAATTGAGTTTGTAAAAAAAACTCAGAATTTTGAAGTTGTTGATGTTGTTGCATTTGAATAATGGTATTGGGATCAGTCATCTTTGGGTCAAGTGAACCGGCCAAGATATTGTCAAGTTAGTTCTGATTGTAGATGGTTTGTTTCCTTTTTTTGGATTGTGTGCTGCACTATTTTTTTAATAACTCACAAAAAAATTGAAAAAATATAAGAGTTGAAGAACCTAAAAAAAAATTTCAAATATTTATATCCGTGTGTGATAAGATGTTAAAATCATAAATATTTTTATGTAATATTTTCTGTTTATAGTTATTAGATTAATTTTATTTTGCGATGATTTAATTCATGTGATTTTCATTATACAATTATTCAATTAATTTTATTTTGCAATGATTTAATTCATGTGATTGTCTTTTACTAATTAAATGGTCTATACATTTTGTTCCACCCCCCCACCCCCCACCCCCCAATTTTTTTTTATTTGACATGAGGCAAGATGACGATGAAAAAAGATTTCGCTGAAGGGTTTATCATCCAAATAATTCTCCAATTTTTTTTTGTTCCCATCTTATTGCAATGAGAATATTTTTTGCGAGCTCATATATTGTACGCCCCTATTTGATCAAATGCCTTATTGAATATTTTTTTGGCTCATATATTCTTTGTAATTGGGTTAACATGTCTGTCAATTTTATTTTAAATAAATTTTATGTAGTTGTTTTTCTATATAACGTCCGCGCATTGCGCGGGTTCCATGCTAGTTATTTCACTATTATAAATTAAATGGGTGTTTCCAGGACCTTTTGAAACTAAATAAAAAGGTTTGGACTAAATGTTTATTAAAAAAATTTTGGAGTTGTTTTTGCTAATTGATCTTTTTTAAATATTTGCAAGCAATCTTTCATGAAATGAGGCAAAACTATACCTGCTCAAGACTACTCATGATGATTAATTAATTCTTATATATTTATTGCTTCGTCAGTTGTTGGAATCTATTACTATCATTTACATTGTGGTGACGATAAAATTGGTACATTGGCAATATCTATTCAGTAAAAAATGTCTCTACTTGTGCTTCAAATTAGAAATTTATTTATCATACAAATCTTATTTATTTATTTATTTATTTATTATTTTAATCAGCTATTGAGACCTATTACAATCATTTACATTGTCGCGATGCTAAAATTGGTAAATTGGCAATATCTATACATTCAAAAGTGTGCCTACATGTGTTTCAATTAACTAGTACTTATTATTATATGGTCAGTTACTGTGCCCTATGACAATCATTTACATTGTGGTGACGTTAGATTTGGTACATTGGCAAATTCTATTTTGCAAAAAGTGTTTCTATCTGTGCTTCAAATTTGAATGACTGATACTTATGCTGATGTAATGTGCGAATTTTATTTGTAGTCAGATTTCAGTAGCTGTATTTTATTTTAATCCTCTAATTTTTGATCCTTTTTGTGATTTTAGAAAATGAAGGAGCTTTGGTTCGCAAACAAAGATATATCAATCGATGTGCTATCCCGGTTGTTTACTAAACCTTTGCTTAAGATCAAATGTGTATCAAAGGAATGGTATCACCTTATATCAGACCGCTCTTTCATCCGGTTTCAGTTGAAGACGACAGAACCGATATCTGGTTTTGTTTTCCAGGAAACGTTTCAGGAAACGTTCGAATGGTGTGACTATGAGGATGATTTTAATTGCTACATTCCCATCAAAATGAAAGGCAATCAAGTGAAACGCAACATCCTCGATTTCCTCTCTGAGAATGTCGTGATACTGTCCTCAGTCAATGGCCTGATTTGCTGCCGAAGTTGCTTTACTTCTCGTTCTCAACTCTCAATAATCTACGTATGCAACCCAACAAACAAAACATGTGTGAGCTTTCCAATTCCAAACCTTAACATAGGAACCAACCTTGCTTTGGCTTTTGACCCTTTTCGAGATCCAATAGATGTTTCTACAAATTTCAAAGTGGTTGGAGTTCATGAAACCGAGTCGTACATGCACGATTCCCACTTTTCATTCTATATATTTTCATCGGAAGCTGGGGATTGGAGGAGATCAAGGGATATCTGCCCGCGCGATTGCAATTTGATTGAAAACAAGGGCATCTGTATAGGAGGGGTTTTGTATTGGTTGACCGACGGTGACAGGGTCCTCATGTTCGACCTTGAAAATGAGTTATCTTGGTTGATTAAGACACCGTTGACTACTTCCCAGTACAATTGGATTCCCGATATGTGTATTGGAGAAAGTGAAGGCCAGTTGCATCTTGTGTTGATGTCTGAATATGGTGTTCAGTTATGGGTTCTGGAGGATCATTTTGCATCTCTGTGGACACTTAAATTTTTGATATCTCTGGAAAAATTGCAGGAAGAAAATCGCCAGTTACGCAATTCAACTAAGAAAGTGGCAGGATGGCATGTGAAACGATGGGTGGAGCCTTTGGCCTTTAAGGATGAGTTGTTGTGTTTTAGGATTTTTACACGTACCTACTTATACAACATTAAGACGAGGAACATGGAAAAGTTTTGCAAAATTTCTGTCCTGGGGAACTTTTCCCCGTTATCTCCTATGGTGATTCCATATACATTGAGCTTGGTTCCGTTGGGTTCTGCATAGGACACTGCAATCCCTATGCATATATCTCAGCCTCAGAAATAATTGCTATCATCTTAGGTTTTATATTTGTATTATCCTAACAATTGATCTCTAAGAAGTCTTTTTGTTGAGCTTGCATAGGATTAATGATTATATATATATATATATATATATATATATATATATATATAAGTTGAATACTGTTACCAAGATCAGAGCTTCAGATTAAATAGATAGATATGTCAATTTGTCATAAACTTGGTTGTGCCATTTCTATCTTTTCCATTTTTATTTCCTTGTGATTGTTGTTGATGTTTGTAATGCATTCTTCTACTTGATTTTTTTGAATAAGACTCCAGATGAGGATAATCCCCTCGTAGATCTATGAATTTATTAAAGAAAGAAGCTAGACAAGTGAGGATGAAACTGTCAATAATGAAAACCATGTGAAGGAAGAGAATAGTAATAATGAAAGCATGCATTTTCGATTGAGGATTAATCAAAACATTTCAAAACCAACGAATTCTATTGGTAATAGGGTTCCTTTGGTTGACTAACTATCTTTTGGCATAGGATCATAGGGTTGAGTTTATTTTAATTAAACTTGGTCTTACTTTTTAGTTATTTATTTCATTATCTTTTACCTGAAATGAAAGAATAAGTTCAACATCGTTTATATAATTCAAGGTGGATATCATGTACTTTTTTAAATGATATCTTCATCTTCACACCAAGATAGCATGTTCTTTTACAAGATAAAGAAAGAGGATACAAACCTAAAACAGGACACTCATGAATGGTATATATAATAAAATATTTTTTTGGGTTGGCTGAACTATATGAAGTATTTATTCTCTCGGTATATAAAAAATTACTTATCTATTAACATTTTATAGATAAGAGAGAGTTTTCATTATTTGTTTAATTCAAATACACTATATTAATAAGCTCTCCAATAGCATGTGTCAAGAGGAGTAGAATGAGTGTATATGAATTAATAGTGTTGTAAGGACATTTTTGTCCATTATCAATTTATATGTCGTACGCCGTTACACCGTTGAAGAAACTCAAGATCGCATCTACATCAACGGATCCGAATATCAAAGTGTCTTCAACATCATAGCCTCTGCGAGAATGAACTTGGTAAAATTTTGTTTTTACGTTCCTTAAAGTTCATATTTAGTATTGGGAAATTTTTATAAAAGGGTTTTATTTTTCTGGGAAAACCGGACCGATCCGCCCCATACCGGACCGATCCGCTTGTTGCAGATCCAGTATACCCCGAACCGCAAGCGAACCGATGAAGGCCAAAAAAAAAGAACCGATCCTCTTGACCGAACCAATCCGCCTCAGAACCGGACCGGTGCGACTGGGATAAATTCGGCCAGATTCGCTGCAGATTTTTTAGGCTCAAAGTTTTCCTATTTAAAGCCAACTTCGGGGAGTTATTTCATAAGACTTTTCAAGACGATTTTCAGAGTCCTAAATACTCTAAGTCTTCACCTTTTTGAGTCCCAAGACTCTTTTTGATTCACACCAAAAATCCCAATTACTTTTGTGAATCTTTTGGAACCCTAGAACACAAACTTTGTTGTTGTTCATCTTTGTGGAGAGATCTTTGCAACCGAGGGCTGCGTGTCATTGCTGAGGGAGTCTCTACAAAGTTTCATGGCTGCGTGTCATTGAGGAGTGTTGCGGTTCTTCCTTTGTTAATTGGACTGAGGTTCATGTGGGTTCGCTGCGTGTGGATTCATTGTTGCCCTCCTGGAAAGGGATAATTACAGCCGCCGACTACAGAATCCGATACCTGAGGGTAATTCTTAGTCAAACTGTATTTCATTGTAATCCGATTGTAAGCCGTTTTCTTACAAATTATAGTGAAATAAAAGGTTTTGCCCCTTTGGGGGTTTTTTCCTGAAATTGTTTGTTTTTATCCTGCATGCTATATTTTATTTGATAAATCATCTTGATGCATGTCTTAGGGTTTAACTAAAATTTGGGTTTAATTAAAAACTGGTTTTTATTTGAGAAGTCGCAATATTTCTGCTGTAGCTTCACTCTCAAGTGTATTTGAATTCTCTAATAGCACGTTCCATACCTTTAATATTAATAAGCTCTCCAATAGCATGTGCCATACTTTTGAGATTAACAAGATATATTCCAAAATACTGAATGACACACCGAGTGAAATATACATGTCTTGATTGATTTGTTTGTATTCGGTCACACATCGCGTGACCTATATTCTAGTATTATTATAAAATGCTATTCAAGGTGTTAAATATTCTCAATGCTCAGAGTGTACACGTGGCATCTATTACGGAGAAAAAATTAACTCAATAATTCATCTCAAATGATGTCTTTATCTCACTATCTGAATCTAAACCGCTTCATTATCACATTATCTCTCCTCCATGGCCTCCCCTCTTTATACGCGACCTAATTGATTCCATTTGCATATTTATTTTTCAATCCCCAATCTCACATCCCAAACTCCTCCACTCCCCCTCATCTTTGTTTTGTCTCGGATCCATTAGCTACCGGGATGAAAATATGTCCACCACCATCAGAGCAGCAGTGAAAAGGATTAGGGGTATTTCTGCACCCTTCAACACATTTTTTAATAACTTCGTAAAAACTATTCCCCGTCCAGACGCCTCCATGATTTCTTCATAAACCTACATATTATTAAGCTTAGACTGGATATTAACACAACATATTATTACAAAAGCGCTGCAAGTGTTACCTCGATCTTTTGAATATTTGTTAGCCCTTCAAACACCCCCTCAAATTTAAGCTCATTTTGGTACCTGAAAATGTTGTTGGGGAAATAATTGAATAATAATCAAGGATTACAATATGTGAGTTCTCTTTGGAGAGTCATATTGACTAATCAATCATTAATTAATTAAGTCCTATTTTTTAATTTAAAAAATTTTCCTTACTAAAATACCCCTATTCCTATATTCCCTCCATATTTAAATTTGATGTTACTATTTTCCTCCTTCAAACTTTAAAGAACTATAACTTTCAATATACAAATCCGAATTTTTTTAAATTAATATTTTTGAAATCTACTAATCGAGCCCTCTAAAATAAGATCCATATTAAATAAAAAAAATAGTAAAGTAAAATAATGCATTTCCTTCGTAAATATTTACTATTTGTGTAATACTAGCATGTAAATGTTTATTATCTGTGAAAACATCTCAAATATAAAATAATTTATTTTTCTGGTGAAATACAGTAAATACATTGTCTGCGTAATTTTTTTCATTATAACATTGTAGTGTTGATGGTTCTTGTTTGATAGATCTCGATGAGTACAATTCAAAAAAAATAATTTTGTGAAAAATAAATTCATAAATCAAAAGTTATGGTCATTTAAATATTAAAAAGTAAGAAAAATTAAATTTAACCACTTTAATAACTTGCCCCTAATAGTTACAGATGACTGAATTAAAAAGGATAAATTGGACGAATAAAATTCCCAAAAAATAGGAATATGGCCTATATGATAGTTGAAAAATTAATGAGATTTTTCTATGATTTTTTTTTTCAAATGACTGATAGGTAATAACGGGAATGGAAAATGATCACTACACGAGATCGTAAGATAAGAACATACGTTATGACTAACTCCTCAAATGTTACGCCTCTCTTCGCAAGGTCTCTTGAGAAATTGGCTGATGCGATACTTCTATAGGCCTCGACGTACCTCAACATCGCCTTGTTAAGTCCCACTACTTTCTTGGATAGAGTTTTCTCTTTAGTCAAATCTGTGTCGTCCAACTCATGCACTTCATTGCTAAGGCTCGTGACATGAGCCTTAATTTCACCCAGATGGTTCGCTCGGACTAGGTAGTTGTTGAGGACCTGGAGTGAAAAGTTGAGAGCGTTCAAAATGTATGAATAGGTGTCACGAGCGATAGGAGCTTTTGTTTTATCATTTTGAGATGAACGCACTAATCCCTCGACCGCATGCAGGATGTCCAATACATCTTGGTAACAGTCTAGACTAGACTTGAGGTATTTAGAGTGTTCGTATTCATCACCATTAAAATCGATGTCGAGTATGGCTTCAGTGTCGAGGTTTTTAATCGCCAAAGCAAGATCTCGTAACTGCTTAGCATTGAGAGAAATGTGTTGGGGTTCAGCCATTACATTGGAACTTTTACTTCATAGGATTGGATGGGTGCATATTTAAGTAGTGCCAAGGATGCATATTTAAGTAGTGCCAAAGCCTTATCTGAATGTGTTGACTGTGAATATGAACATGAACATAGTTGCATAAATTTCTTTTATTTCCCATCTCCATCTGTCCAACTATATGAAATTTTTGAAAAATATTAGTTGGCAGATGAATTGGTCATGATCTAGGTAATCTCTTTGCAAGGGGTGATTTTCTTGAAATTACAAATAATTCATATGGACTTTGAGCATAAAACAAAAATATATTTATATTAAGACATTATAACAAATATAACATGATTTAGGTTAATGTTGATTTCATTTTTTTTAATTCATATAAATTCTGATCGAATATTATTTATAACATCAAATTTGGAAACATCAATTAATTTTGAGGGTTGGCAATCATTTGATCTTAGAAAACAACCCCACTTCCCTACGTTTTATATCAAGATTCCTTTCATTTTGATAAATAAAAAACGTTGGGTGTTAACATATTACTCCTAAAGTTTACTTTGTTGTTTAGGATCAACATAATTACTTCACATAAAAGGACAAACAAGTAGTTTTTAGATGTGTAAATGAAACTGCTGACCTTATTTTTATATTTTTTTGTGAAAGCAAAGTGTTGACGAAAGGTAAGTTTTATTATTTATTAATTGCTACTTGTTGATACCCGTTTTGGTAACTAATTAATGTCAATATTTGCAAATCATTAATGAAGATATACCATTTTCAAATATTACTAATGCATTAGCGATTCTCAAAATAAGAACCGATTTTTTTTTCTACTTTAATACATCACTATTTTTTTATTTTAGATTTTAATACAAATTGATTAGTTAATTAGACTTTATCATATTTTTCATCGATAAATGTTAATTTTGCCACTAAAATTGATCTTTGGTAACATTTAGTGACGAAAAATATACAAAAGTCTAATAAACTAATAAAGTGATTAATTTGTATTAAAGACTTTAAAAAAGGAACATATACCGAATAGTCTCTCGAACAATTTTTAATAAACGTTTAGTCCAAGCCTTTTTAATTTTGTTCCAAAAAGTCATTCACCACATTAAAACACTCGAAATAAGAACACACACAAACTCATTTATCTACCTCCCTCCACCCCACCCCCACTATCGGAGCTCTGGTAGCCCTCGTCGGAGCTCCGGTGAGGGTCTCTGGAGCTCCGATAGTGTGAGTGGGAAGGGGGTGCTGCTAGCCCGGACCTTTAAAAATAAAAGAATATTGGTTAAATGGATGTTTGATGGATTTTTTGGAACAAAATAAAAAAATTTGGACTAAACGTGTATTAAAAAATGTTTGACGAATTTTTTGGTAATTCATCTAAAATATAGTATTGTATTTAGTGAAAAAAAACAAAAAAAATCGAGTTGAATTTGTTGTTCAAGGTTGACAAATTCACAAGTTGATGTTGAAAAGCATTGACTTCTTCATATTGAATCGATGGAAAACAACATGCTCTCAGAAAATGACAAAAACTTAGTTGTTGTATCAATAAATTACTAGTAAGGTTCCAATACATGGAAGTATATCACTACAAGCGAACTTGGTTTTGAAGACATTTTTTTGGCGATGCCTATAAAAACGTCGGCATAAAGAGGATATACCGACGTTTTATTTAAGACATCGGTTATTTTACTACGTTTGGATTAAGTGTCGGATATTTATAACGTTTATTTAAAAACGCGGGATATATTTGGATCATTTTTTTAATAAAAACGTCGAATACTTGGCGCTTTCCCTCCAAAAAGTTTTTGGTAACCTCCACATGCTACACTTCCTTCCAAAAAATCAGCAAACCCCCATATCTCCAATGCTCCACTTCCCCAGTCTCCATTCTTAAAAATCAACAACCCCTCCATATCTTTGTTCCCCATTTTTTATGTGCTTGATTACGACACACAACAATGTATAAATCAACAATCCCTCCATATCTCCATTCCTCAATCGTTCTGCATTTATTCTCTGTTCCCCATTCGCTCTGAAATCAAAAGCTTCAGTAATCAAATATGTGGAGTTGCAGCAATCCTTGTTCAAATTCAATGGTAACTCTAAACTTTACTCATTCATTCACCCATTTTCTGTAAATCTAACTACTATATTATAATTCTCTTGTTGAACATACTTGTCAAAGTTTATGTGATTTCATTGAGGGAAAAGACATAGAATAAGAAATACGTTAGGCCCATCTCCCTATTTTTCCATGTCAATCACTTTGTCAAATAATTCGCAAAATATAGAATGGGTGATTAGAAGGGTCTTTCGTTATTGATGTTAATGCCCTACGTACTTATGGAATTTCTACCTTGATTGCAAAAGTGAAATCATGGAATTTAATTTTGAGTCTTGTTCTCACAATTAGCCGTTGTTACCTCAAATGTTTAATTTAATTAATTGATCTTTTAGTTTTTCCTTTTCATTTGACTTCTTTAGCTGATTATAGCTCGTGTATGATTATATTTTTGTCTTCCTTTGATATGTATAGGTGTATTAAACTGTGAAATTTTGTCAACAATCGTTTGGAAAGAATATAATAATAGCACCAAATTTCCATTCCTAAGAATATCAATTTTCGACCCAAATGTCAGGACTTTCAACAGAAATCGCCATTCTGGAATAGGTAAATATAAAGTTCAAATGAATTTTTTGAAGTAAAACCCTTAATTTGTGCTTTATACTATGTAAATATAAATATTTTGACTGTCATTTGTATAAATATGATTATGGTAAACATTTTTTTGTGATATAATCATGTAGGGATCAAGAAACTTGAAGAAATCGTAGGACAACTGAGGTGAAATCCTCTGTGCTTTCAATTTTTGCCTTGCTAGGTAAATAATTATGCCCTAATATTTATGATTCAAGTCCCTGCTCTCTATGACTCCCCGAATATGTTTACCCTATCCGTTGTGCTATTACTGATTTTCTCCCTAACTCAATCTCGATCGAATTACGCAAAATAGTGGTAATCTTGTATTTCTCCCTCTTTGCCTCGTCATTCTCTAATTAGGTTTTCTTGTTTCTCAATTTTTAGTAATTAGTCATATGAGATTTTGTTTACAAGCTTGATATAATAATTTACACATTGTCTAATCTCACTGTGGGATTGTGTATTAATGGTTAAGGTACTTAAAGACAATGTATTTCATATCCGTTGATGGGTGTGGTGGAATTATGTTTTTTGAGCAGATATGATGCCTGACTATGTGAAACACGTCACATAATACCATCTTTCCATGATGAATAGATACAAATAATATAAATTTGATTATAGATATTGATGTTTTCCTTATATTTTATTTTTTATCTTTCTATTTTATTTGTCAATGGCATTGTAATGATTTGAACTCCCCAAAATGTCTAACTGTTCAATGTCTCCTCGTTTGCCTAGAATGGATTTAATGTAAAGATATACAAGATATTACTAGAATGAATTTAATTTTGTTGACAAATATCTTCCGGTGTTACGAATTTTAGTATTGTATCCTATTCGTAAGTTTCTTCCTCACCCTCTTGGTTATTCTATTTTTAAGGTCATCTCGAAAAAATTATTGCAACGAGAGAATTTCGTAACATTCTTAGCGAACTGTTTGTGTCCATTAAAATGTTAGAAGAAAATAGAAGCGTCAAACAATAGTACAACTGCTACTAATTAAAAGTATAAAAAGTAAGATTAGATCAATGTTCATATTTTACGTTCTATTGTGACAGTTAGTGACTAAGATTAGGTTTATAGTTGAATATTTGCGTAAATTAAAGTTATCCATTCAAACGAGAAATTGATATATACTATTGATATGTTTTGTTATGTTTATGTGGTTCACTAAATTGAATTCATATTTCTTGTTTTGTAATCTCATTATTTCGCCTTGAAATAGAGACATAATCAATTGATTTACGCATGTTTGCATTTATTTCTCGCTACAATGTGTGACCTAGATTTGCAGATGTATTCATTTATAATGTGTGATGCTGGATTAGATTGTACATTGAGTTATGTTTCTTATGGGGACGGAGTGAAGTTTCGATATAGAATATTATTGTCGTAAGTCGTGTCCAATTTTATAAATTTCATCTCAACTGTGGATTTTATATATTTATGTTTCATTTGACAAGATGTTTAATCTTTTCTTTTTGCATCCTATTATGTTGTTTAAAAAATGAAAAGAATATCAAGTCGACCATCTTATTTTTTGCTCTCTATTTTTTATATATGGAATTCTTAGACCATGATGTTTTTTAAGAAATAAAAGTCATGTTGCATGGTACTCTTTTGTTATCTTTGTGTTGAACTTACTAAATGATAAAATTTTGTTATGTTGTTCATTTCATCAGGTTAATAATACTGATGGATAAGAGTTGGTTAATATAACACATAAAGGTCATCCTTCGTATGATAAAGGAGCCAAAAAATTCGTTAAGTTTGGCTCTAATAATAGACTTGACATTGAAAGAATATTGTGTCCATGTAAGAAATGTCGTAATACGTTATATGTGAAGAAAGATGATGTTGTAGAACATATATTGGTAAATCAATATTTAGACAACTACACATGTTGAACTTATCACAGGGAATCTGCCTCATCTTAAGCTCCTTCTTCTGACTCAATTATTGGTGATGAAATGCGATAGATGATATATGATGCTTTTGGACTTCCTCCAGCAAGTCCACTTAACTTTATGGGTGGTGGTGATGCGCATGAACATATGGATGGCCCCGATGAAGAAATCAAGAAATTCTTCAATTTGATAAAAGAATCTAAAAGGGAGTTGTACCTAGATTATAAGAAGTATACAACTCTCTCGTTTATTGTATGATTATTGCATTTAAAGTTCCTTAGTGGGTGGAGTGGCAAGACATTCACAATGTTGCTTGAATTATTAAAAGATGCATTTCCTGATGGTGAAACATTACCAAAGTCCTTTTACAAAGTGAGGAAGTTGATTTCAAACTTAGGACTAGAGTATAAGAAGATACATGCATGTCCAAACAATTGCATGCTCTATTGGAATGAGACAGAGTGAGAGAATGAATGCAGGAAGTGTCATACCCCAAGGTACAAATAAGTAAATGGTCAATCATATGTTGATGCCATTATAAATCAAAAAATTCTTGCAAAGGTGGTACGATACTTCCCTTTGATACTAA
Organism: Sambucus nigra; assembly: GCA_949130495.1. NCBI lineage: Eukaryota > Viridiplantae > Streptophyta > Magnoliopsida > Dipsacales > Adoxaceae > Sambucus > Sambucus nigra. The sequence continues at coordinate 2,156,928 of OX422207.1, read as the reverse complement.
GACTTCAAAGGTTATTTATGTCATCAAAGATAACATCACAGATGAGATGGCACGCCGATGAGAATGTTGATGATGAAAATGTAAGGCATCCAGTTAATTCTCTTACTTGGAAAACATTTAATGATATTTATCCATATTTAGCACTAGAATCGCGAAATGTTAGGCTTGGATTATCCAGTAATGCGTTCAACCTGTTCAGGAGCATGAGTAATGTTCATAGCACATGGCTCGTAATTGTAATAATATATAACTTGACTCCATTATTATGTATGAAATAGCCTCGCAACCCTAGAAATGACATAGATGTTTATTTGCACCTTTTAATTGATGAATTAAAGGAATTATGGGTTGGGGTAAACACTTATGATGAAACCATAAAATGCGTGCATCGTTGTTATGGACAAATAGTGATTTTCCAGTTTATGCAAATTTGTTGGGGTGGAGCACAAAAGGTAGATTGATGTATCCCTGTTGTCATAAGTACACTCGATCCCGTTGGTTGTTTAATGGAGGTAAGCATTACTACTTCAATCATCGTCGATGGTTGCCTGAAGGGCAGAAATTTAAAAAAAATAAAAACTCCTTTGATGGTACAATTGAGTTAGATAAAAAGCCCACCTGATTATCTAGAGCTGAAGCATATGATGAGGTAAAAAATTTGAATAATAATTTTGGGAAGGATCCAGAGGTAGGAGATAAGAGGAAAAGGGTTGATGAGAGAGATGAGACCTTAACACATAATTGGAAAAAAAGTATATTTTTTTAGTTAGATTATTAGAAGGACAATTTATTATACCACAATCTTGATACAATGCATATTGAGAAGAATGTGTGTGATAATGTGCTTTGTACATTATTAAAAGTTATGTGTATTCGTAAAACACAAATATTCGTAAACCTTTGCATCCTTAGAAACGGGTGGACAACAAATATTATTTGTTACCTGCATGTTTCACCTTGGACACTTAGGGTAAAGATAGTTTGTAAAATGTTAACGAAGGTAAAAGTCCCAGATGGTTATGCTTCGAACATATCACGTCATGTTGACCTTAAATAATATAAGATATCGAGACTCATGAGTCATGACAACCATATCTTAATGCAAGAACTTATTCCCATTTCCTTAAGAAATGTGTTGCCTAAGAATGTTCTTGGACCATTAGTTGAGCTAAGTAACTTCTTTAGGAATATGTACTCGAAAGTGATGAATGTAACCAATTTAGATCTTATTCAATATCGCATTGATCGCACGTTATGCCTACTTCATAGGATCTTTACTTCTTCATTTTTTGATGTCATTGAGCATTTCGTTATTCATTTAGCAGAAGAGGCGAAGATAGGAGGATCACCGTAATATCGATCAATGTATCCTATTTAGAGGTGTGGTATTGGTTGATATATTTTTATTTTTTCTTTAAAATTATTTTTCACGATAGTTTTTCTTACTAACTGAAATTTACCTCACCATAAATACTTGTTCACATTTAAGAATTATGTGAAGACCCGCAGTCATCCAGAGGGTTTAATTGCACAAGGATATTGGGTAGAAGAATGCTTGACCTTTTTCTCAAGGTACCTACATAATGATGTTGAGATGAAGTCTAATCGCCAAACAAGGAATGGTGATGGTAGTTCTTTTGATCACTTTTGTGGTTGTGAATTAGGAAAAGCGGAGGGATTTATGCTTGCTGACATTACATATATACAAGCACATCGATACGTTCTTGTCAATAGATATTACAATTTCTCCAATTCGAGAGTATCTTCTTGAAAAAAATTCCTTCACTTTTTAGCAATGTAAAGAATAATGTAATGATTCCTTTTAATGTAACACTCATCGTGTGTTAATTAGGAGTGATTCTCATCTCAGATCACATGATGTGGACCGCATGCATAACTAAACATTTCATTTGTGGTTTAAGGATCACGTAAGTAAAATGCACATTGACAACAATGTTTTACATTTAAATGTACTATTACATAACTATGGCTTATGATTCCTTTTTTTATAATAAAATAGGAGAGGAAGTTAGTCCAGGCAAAAAACACAAATTTATCACAAGAAATTCAAAATTTAGAAATGGATCCCCTAAAAAAGGAAAAAAGATTCACTGGATATATTATCAATGGCGTTAGGTATCACACTAAGTCTCGTGAGAGGAGAAGAGCCAAGAAAAATAATGGAGTCATGTTAAATGCAACGACTGAAAGTTACGCAAGTGCAAGAGACCTAAATCCCGTATCTGGAGATGTTAATTTTTATAGAGTTTTGACGGTTATCATTGAGCTGCATTATTCAAAAGACTATAAGTTCGTGTTGTTCAAGTGTGACTTGGTTGACAATAGTAGAGATCTCATTGAGCAAGATTACTTTGGATTCGGGGTTGTAAACTTAAATCATTTGTTGTATCCTAGGAATCAAAAAGTCGATGAACCATTCATACTAGCATCTCAGGCAAAGGATGTATTTTAGTCACGAGACCTAGTGGAGAAACACTGGTATATTATTGTTAAAACAAAGCCTCGAGACTTTTTTTGATGTGTGTGGATGACAGTTAACAACCGAGAGCACTATGAATGGAGTGACCAATATTTGGAAGATACAACATTGAGACTTGATGATGATGTTAGTTGGGTTAGACAAGGTGTGACCGGAGCATTAGTTGACAAGGAAACCAGGGACCATATGCATGAGGATGATTAGATTTGTGTTCGTTAGTCCATTTCCTTATTTTGAAATTTTTTCCATAGGTTGAATACAATGGTAACTTGGTTTTGTGATTTGTTATTTTTAATATTTATTTAAGCTTTGCTTCACCATATGCTTGAAGTGTGTAATATTCTTGTTGCGTGAAGAGCTTACGCCTTTTCATTTCTATTGTTAATTTTGGATTTATGTAAACTAATCTTTTTGACTGAAGGTGACTAATGTGGGAATGTTTCACTAAAAAAAAAATAGCTTTTGAGACAGAGGCCTAATAGTCCCAAAATATGGTTTATATGTCTCAAATACTTTTTGGGACGCTATTTGGGACGACTAGAGAGGGTCTTTTTGATAGGGGTTATAAATACTTTTTATGACGCCATAACCATCTCAAAAGTCTTTTTTGAGACGGGAAAAGATCCGTCTCAAAAGGTCATCATTTTATATGACCCTTTTGAGACGGCAAGAGAGATGTCCCAAAAGACTACTTTTGAGACGGGAATTAATCTGTCTCAAAAGGTTACTATTTTACAAGATCTTTTTGAGACGACAATATAGCCGTCTTTAATATATTTTTGGGTCATTTTTTACCACCCTAAAAGAGGTGAAGGGATCTTAAAATTTTTGCACCAATATATTGTGGTCATTAAAATCTATCGCTAAAGTTTAATATATAACTGAATTACATTTGAGACAACACAACACAACGAATAATCATAAAATGTAATACATAAGATAATTTTCAGCCACACACAACAAATCATTTTCATTCAACAATAGTTAGAGTTCTTACAAGGATCTCCAAATATTCATAAAAACAAAAATTATCACACTAAGTTCAAATATTCGACTTGACAACAAAAATACATTAATTTCTTATACTCCAAAATCCGAATTGCTTTTATCAAAGTAATCCCGCAATCTTAAAGCATACGACCTCTAAAATCACTGATTAGCATTGCATGTTCTACAAAAATTGCCACCTGCAAAAAAAAATTAGTGTCAATTATGTCAAAATTAATATCCCACTCATCAACAATACAATGTGCAATGAATCAATATAGTATATTCTCATCACAAACAATATAAATATCTAACTACTATTATTTCTTTTTTTAAATTGACGGAGTCTACTTTGTTTATTCATGAAAACCACAGGTAGCTAGCCTTTTTTAAACATTAAAATTGATCCTAAGAATACTATACACCAACCAATAAAAAATTCTGACTACCACCACAACAAATTCTCACCGCCACCATAGCAAATTCTCACCTGTTTCATATTAATGAACATAATATAAATTTTTGAGAACACAATTTAAAACAAATATTAAAGTAAATAAACCTGTCAAGCATTGTTTACGAATTAATAGTTATACATACTGGGACATTCGAGACCAAGAACATTTGTTATTGCATCATCTTTTATTGAAGACGAGTCATGAGATGGAATTTTATAGTGTACAAAACTTTGGGAGTCTCAACCCTTCTTTTTCCATCTTGAGATGTCCAATTTCAAGCTGATATTATGGTTAAACTAATAAAATTTTGCATAAACAACAAATAAGATGAAGATGACTACCTTTTACTTTAAAATATACACTATGTAATGTAAATAACATATATTCATATGATCTTTACAAAGTGGGTTATACCACTACATCCATTAACAAATTTTGTTATGGAGTAATGTTGACAGTCCCATAACATGTAAGTTATCTTATCCACTATTAAAGACTTCAAGTAGGATTATCATAATCAAAAAAAGGGTAAAGTATCCACTTCATCGGTCTCAAATTAAGAGTCCACTATTTATTTTTAGGTTGTCCCAAATTAATGGTACACTTTTCATTTTTGGACATAATCAAGGAATCAAATTCCATGTTGGTGAAAAAGAGTTAAGATGGACTCTTAATTTGGAACGGACACATAAACAAAATCTTGAATATTATAGGAAAATGAATTTTAGGTATAGAGCCATTGACCTGTCAGATTTCAGACATTATGACTGTCATAAAAGCTTACATACAATGGGTGTAACATTTTGACATTTAGAGAACAATTGAAATAATATTTAACTAATCATGTAATACAAAAATGCAATGAATACTAAATTTAATAGTATGTAATATGAACTATACTAATTTTACATCACGCCTATGTTTCAGAATCAAACTTGAAACTAATTTAACACATGTAAAACCATGTCATAAAAGGATAAAGAGTGTACCAGGAAGGAATCGAGATTGCTGCAAGGATGGGAGTTAGTTTCCAAAACTAATGAAGTTGATCGATTAACAATACTTCCATATACTCGAGAATACCATTTTCCTAATTTAAACCAAAATAATGGGAATAGAAATCACAATTACTAATATAATTAAGAAGACCATGCAAGCATAATATGTGGAGGACTGGAGCAATGCTCATTAGAGTACAAGAGTCTTTTATATAGACTATATTAAACAACTGATAATACCATACAATACATGTAAATATTGAGACTATAATACAGGTTGCATAATTCTTCTATGTTACGACAACCATACTTAATAGAACAAACACCTCATTAATAGACAATTATGATGAAGATAATTGGTTTAGCACAATCACAGTTTTGTGCAAATATTTGTAAATTTCTTAACAAAAATAATTGACGATAGATATAACGGGTCTTGTATAGTTTATACACTAAAGTTCGTTATAAAAATAAATAGAAGAAAAATTAATGATTTCGTAATACTTGTGTTCAGAAATTATTTGATTGTCCTTAAATCTCATTATATTTATGTATCATTATGAAAGCATAATCACCCCAGACCAAATTGAACATCGTAACACTCTTGGAGTATTTATGTCCACATATCAAATTCAGTTTCATGGCAATTGACAATGTGAACAACCATCCAAGACTATTATGAAGGAAGAGCATAAGATCCATCTTGCAAAACATAGGTTGAAAAATTTCACCATGGTAGTAGAAAGATTATTTAGTTGCACTGCACATCTACAAAAGTCATGCAATAAAGATTTAAATAGGCATACATTTTCTTAAGTGATGGCTAAACCTCTTTGAAACATATAAATACCTTTAAATTCATCACTTTCTCTTTCAAATGCAGATTTTGTCATCTACCCAAAAGTAAGTTGTGAACTTCATGGTACACTGTTGAGATGGTAAAAGAATCGTAACACTCTGCCATGAAATGCTCAATTATAGAACTACATCTACTTGCAACACATCCTAACAATAATATCTCCTGTCAAAACTCGGAATCCAGAAAATGGGGAATTGTTAATTTATCATAAGCTTTTATAGAAGTTGGTCGCTAACCCAGTATACAAGCACGAAATCATGTCTTTGAACCACAACAATTCCTCTATATCTTATAAAACACCCGATTAACTAAACTGTTATAACGATCACGTTTGCTGAAATATAATCCACCAAATTTACATAACAAAGTTTGGCCTGTCAAAAGATTGTTCAGCGACCAAGCATGTCCTCTTAAGCCGACCAATACGAATTAAATTTCAAAGGCCTATTTGCAGCAACTATTGTCAAGTAAAAAGGTGCCCCTGGGAATTTTATTACATCAAATTTCTAAAGAGATTTTCTAGCGTGATGCTTCTAAAAATACTATATGTTTAGTCCAAAGTTGAATCTAAACACTTCTGAGATTTTGGAACAAGAAACCAGAAATGAACTTATGTAGAACCGAATCAAACCGACCCGTATGTTCTCAGGTATACTGCCTAATTTTCCATAACCCAAACATTTGATTGAAATAATTTCGAATTGTCATAAAGAGCATCATGCCTTGAAAACTAGTTAATGAATTCACATATGCCTCCTTATACAAGTGACCAAACATTGATAATATACTTATTTTCAATTTTCATATAAGCAACTTCTAAGGTATGAGAAAGTAGTATAGATACCATAAACAATCAAAAGCATCTTCAGAAAAAAAAAGGCTAGCAATGTCATAAAATGTAAACCTATAAATGCCTAGAATCCAAGTTCAACATGTCAAGACGTAAATAAAGAAAGGTATATTGAACGCTAGAAACCAATGGGGTAATTATGCATTATGAAGATCAGTTTGGTTAGGTTCTTTGGGTTGACCAATTTTAATTAAAAAAAACAAGTGCTGTTGATTCTCGTGAAAAGTATACAAGAAACTTCGCCTTTGTGGCATTTCCAAATGTTAAAAGACAATGAAATGACTCATAATATTTAATCTCATTTCATTATTAATGTTACACAAGAGATGCATTATCTTACAATTGCTCATTTTACATTTATTTAGCAAAAACCTTCACAACCAAAAGTAACAAAAAAATGTGAATCATCACAAGTATAAATATGATGTTGAACCTGTGGAACCAAGTCATCATTTAAAGATTTCATCAGAATAGAGAAATTAACTAACTCTGTAGTTAGGAAAATTATAGTATAAAAGTAGATATGCAAAGTTGGGCTATCAAAGTAGTTAAGTAACTTATGACTTGGACCTACCTAATTGATCTACGGAAGAAAGATATGCACCTAAAATCAGAGGTAACATTTTCACTTAATTTGGCAGTTTCTACTGAAAGGATCCGAATGTTTTGGGGAATATTATTTGACACATATTATGCTACATTTATTCTTAGTATCCGTTGGTGATAATGTTGATTTGACATTTTTCCCTACCACTCAGGAATCAGAGGTAACATTTTCAAAATTTTCAATTTTAGTAACATTAGTAACTATTGTTACGTCAATATAGAGTTTCTGAGGAAATGAATTCAACCATTGCATTTAGTTGAATCAAAAGGCCATGCTCTCCATGATTTTGTGAATCAAATAATTCAAGCTAGTGCATCGGGAAATGGCACAGTATCACCCTTCAAATTTAAGAGCCCCATTTCTCTCAATGCTGGAAAGAATAAAATTATTATTTTAAGCATGATTGTTGGCCAACAAAATGCAGGAGCCTTTTATGAATGGGTTGGAGCAGGATTAACTAGTGTAAAAATTGATGGTTTTAATAACGAAACGATTGACTTATCTACAAATACATGGGCATACAAGACTAGATTACAGTGAGAGAATCTAAGTATATACAAACAAACTGGCTTGAATAACGTGAATTGGGTATCAACTTCATAACCATCAAAGAAACAACCCCTCACATGGTATAAGTCCATTGTGGATGCTTCGACAGGGGATGAACCTGTCAGACTGGATATAATTCATATGGGGAAAGGCCTAGCTTGGCTGAATGGAGAAGAAGTTGGAAGCTACTAGCCCAGGAAGAGCTCTATGCACGAAGAGTGTGTCGATAAATGTGATTATAGAGGCAAATTCATCCCCAACAAATGTAGCATAGGATGTGGAGAGCCCACCCAAAGATGGTACCATGTTCCACGTGAAATAACGTTGCCAAGGCCGTTTATGAAAATAAACTATTTAAGCAACTCCGAAAGTTTGTTGAAGAAACTCTTTACTTAAATCAAACAATTTTGAACACAAGATGTGTTAACAAAAATTATGTATGAGATATGGACAAGATTTGATAACAAGTTTTAGTAAACAGTTTAAAATGTTTTAAACTCAGCACACATCAGAATGTGATGAGAAGATGTAGAAATATTAATACTCAGGATTTTTAACGTGGTAAAACCTCAACCTTGAGGAAACATCCACGACTCCCTCTACGGAGTAAAACAAAAACAATCACTAAAACAAATATGTGAGTTACAACCTATTTAACTAACATGCACACAAAAACAAATCTATACAATTTCAGGATTGTACCCTCTGGCGTCCTTAACTTTTCTGCAGATCTTGTTTGTTGATGTAGTCCTCTCAGTTTGTCAACTCTTCTTTTGTTTCAGCACTTTACGTCGACTTATGTTCACCAAATCTTATAGCCAACACTTTCAGTGTTTGTAGTGTGAAGATGTTTGTGAAAAGTGTTCTAAAACACATGCATGCACACACACACACTTATTAGTTACAGACAATCCTAACAAATCACATATAAAGTCTATATGCAGTGAGTTTATTATTTTTCTTTCTTACAAAACCAAAAACCTTTTTGACCTTTCAAAATAACCCAGATTCCACGGAGATCTTGCTTAAGAAATCGGTCAAGACCTTTCTCAATCTATTTTGAAAATATTTATGAGATTGAGAACCCTCCAAGTGCGAATCCAACTAGGTCAGGTTAGGTTTTGTAAAAATAGAAACTAGAAAACATTTATTTGTTGATTCTGAAGTAAGAAAATGTTTTAACAGAAAATAATCAACAACGAAATTCTCAAGATGAGAAATAAATGCAACTAAGTGTGTTGTGACATGAAAAACTTCAGATCTATGATTTCTATTGAAACAGAAACAAGATCTGAGTAAGTCTCTAAGTTGGAAATAAGATTTTATGAACAAAAGGTTTCAGCAACCCAGAAATCACTCAACTCGAACTCTCATAAACTCAAGAAACACTAAGGATGGTGTTTATATGGTTATGGTGTTTATGGAGAGGTAAGTGGTTTAGGTTGAAGAAGGATTTGACGAAGTTAGGGTTTCTAACTTGGCTCTGGTTTCTCTCTCTCTCTCTTTTTCTGAGAAAATTCAAAGTGGCAAAAGCTTTCGAAGGCAGAGATGAGAGGTCCTTAAATAGGATGGGAAGAAGATTCCAGACCATCGTTAAAAAACAATGGCTGAGATTGAGTCAAGCTCCTTTGACTACAATCTAAGGGCTCACAATAGGCGGTGGATTAAACAGGCTGTGATTGGCTTAAGGGTTTACACGGGGATTCACTCAGGAGACATGCAGGCCATCGATAAGGGATGATCCAAGGGCTGTAAACATGCGAGGCTTTGTCTCAGTAAAGAAACACAACTCTGGCCAATCAGAGGACAGCAAGTGTTGGCCATAGGACGAATGCAAACACGCGTCCCAAACTAATTACAAACCCAACCCTGGATTCTCTAGCGCTTTCGGTTCCTACCCAAAGTAACTTTAGGCCAAAAATCACAACAATACATATTAAGATATTAACCCCAAAACTTTTTAAATCAAGTTTGAATTTAATAAAACCTAAATTAAAATATGTTTTAAAATTCCTAAAAAATTAATAAAAATCAAATTAAGGTATTTAAACACACTCATCACATTAATACACATAGAGGTGCAGTATGATATGCAAGAATTAAATTCTAAGTGTGTGAGTGATGGCTATAGTCACAGGATCATCACAAGATGAATAGAAGAAGAAGCAACCCAATCTCTGAAGCTCTTTGGTTTCTAGGATGGACACTATTTTGTCACAATTTCCAAACTAGATGAGCTCTTATACAGTCTAGACTCAAATGAGTCAAAAGTATAAGGGCTTCAATCTCCCCCTTTGGAAATATGAGACAAAATCTCCTTTGAGTCATCTAAACTCGTAGGGCGACAACAAATAAGAAAAACTTATTCCTATAAAAGTTCTATCTATCCAAATCCTAGAAAGCAAAAATTACATAACTCAACTATATACAGTTTAACATCCTATTATTACAAAAGAGAATGACTGTACAGGAAGAATACCTGCAAAAAATTACTAAGATCAAGCTTTTTAGTATATGCAAAAATAGACTCAAATTTCTCCCCCATTTTGTCTCAAATGGACAAAGGGAAGGAACTTGGAAAATATAACAGGTATTTACTCAACACAAATCATACCAATAGATTTACGTAAAGAAATGAATCTATTAAAATCAAGAGGTTTGGTAAACAAATCTGCAAGTTGTAGATCAGTTGGAAGATAGTTGATTTCTAATTCCTTGGTTTCAACTAATTCACGAATAAAGTGATGTCTTATCTTAATGTGCTTAGTTCGCGAGTGTTGAACCGGGTTCTTAGAAATATTAATCGCGCTTTGATTATCACAATAGAGATGAAGTGTGGGTTCTAGAATACCATAATCACTTAGCATTTGTTTGAGCCACAATAATTGGGCACAACAGCTACCGACGACTATGTATTCAGATTCAGCAGTCGAGAGAGATGTGCAGTTCGGTTTTTTACTACTCCATCCTACCAAGTTATTACCAATATAACAAAATGCGCCTGAAGTGCTTTTACTATCATCAGTACACCCAGCCCAGTCAGCATCAGTGTACCCAATAATAGTGCTCGGTGTGTCATTCGTGTACCAAATTCCTAAATTTAGAGTTCCTTTAACATATTTAATTATCCGTTTAACAGAGTTTAAATGGCTCTCTTTGGGGTTGTTTTGATATCGCGCACAAACACACACAACATACATGATATCAGGACGCGAGGCAGTCAGATAGAGTAATGTGCCAATCATATTACGATATAAAGTAGAGTCTACAGATTTTCCATTTTCATCTTTAGATAATTTCTCTATAGTACTCATAGGCGTTTTAGTACTTTTAGCACTCTCGAGGCCAAGTTTCTTAACTATCTCTAATGCGTACTTAGTTTGCGAAAGAAACAATCCATCTGGTTGTTGTTTGACTTGGAGACCTAGAAAGAACTGTAACTCCCCCATAAGGGACATCTGAAATTCCTTACTCATAATTTCAGCAAAAGATTTTAGTTCTGAGGTAGAAGTGGATCCAAATATGATATCGTCTACATAGATTTGAGCGATAGTAATGTGTTTGCCAAAATGTTTGACAAATAAGGTTTGGTCATTTCCACCTCTTTTGAAACCTTTATCCAGCAGAAAACTGGACAGGCGCTCATACCAAGCTCTAGGAGCTTGTTTAAGACCATATAAAGCCTTTTTCAACCGAAATACATGATTAGGATAATTAGGGTCAATGAACCCTTTAGGTTGTTCTACATAGGTTTCCTCGGCAAGTATTCCATTAAGGAATGCAGATTTTACATCCATTTGATATAATGTAAAATGCATGTGACAAGCTATAGCAAGAAGCAGACGAACTGATTCTAAGCGAGTAACAGGAGCAAAGGTCTCGTTAAAATCAATTCCTTCTATTTGGGAATAACCTTGAGCAACTAGTCTAGCTTTATTTCTAATTACTATCCCATTTTCATCAGTTTTATTTTTAAAAATCCAACGAGTACCAATAACCTTTTTGTGATCAGGACGTGGAACTAGATACCAAACATCATGAATGACAAATTGTAAAAGTTCATCCTGCATCGCAGAAATCCAGTGAGAGTCATTCAATGCCTCATTTACATTCTTTGGTTCCACAAGAGAAACAAAGCATGCATAAAGAGCATAATTTCTAAGTTGGGATCTTGTACGTACTGGCTCACTAGGATTACCAACTACGTTGTTTATGGGATGGTCTTTAGAAACCCAGTTAGGTACTTCAGGTGACTCAATAGGTAATGAATTATCTATTTTAGAAGAGTCATTTTCTAAAACATTTGATGATTCTTCTTCTATAGTTAATTCACTAGTCTTGCTTTCTATAGTAGTGTCACTAACAATTACATTTATAGATTCCATTATGGTCTTAGTGCGAAGATTGTACACTCGATAAGCTCTACTGTTAGGTGAATAACCTAAGAATATGGCTTTATCTCCCCTACTCTCAATTTTAGATAAGTGTGCCCTATCTTTGCACACATAGCAGGTACTACCAAAGGTTCTAAGGTACTTAAGATTAGGCTTTTTATTGTACCAAAGTTCATAAGGGGTTTGTTTGGAATTCTTTCTAAGATAGACCCTATTAATAAGATGGAAAGCTGTACGAATAGATTCTACCCAAAAATACTTAGGTAAGTTCTTGGCATGGAGCATGACACGTGCCATCTCTTGAAGAGTTCGATTCTTTCTCTCAGCTATACCATTTTGTTGAGGGGTCTTAGGAGCACTGAACTCATGTTTGTAACCATTATAGTCACAATATTCAACAATACCAGTGTCTTTAAATTCACCACCTCTATCACTTCGGATTCTATTCACTTGAGTGTCTTTCTCATTTTCAATCCGTAAAAGAATCTTTAAAAAAGTTTGAAAAGTATCGGATTTCTGTTTTAAGAAAGCAACCCAAGTGAAGCTGGTGAAGTCATCAACCATAACTAGAATATAACTGTGTCCACAGAGACTAACAGTTTGAGAAGGACCCATTAGGTCCATATGGATGAGTTCTAATGGATTAGAGGTAAGGATATCTTAAACCCTTTTATGAGGTGCTTTAACAATTTTCCCTTCCTGACAGGGACCATAGACAATGTTATGAATAGGTTTGATTTTTGGTATTCCTCTAACTATTTGTTGACAGGACAATTTACTCAAATTTTCGTAATTAATGTGACCCATTCTGTTATGCCATATCTCATTGTCATCCATTCTGGCAACATTACAGATTTCAGAACTAGACATGACAGTATAACAATTGTCAGGAGTCCTGAATCCTGTAATTAAGCATTCTCCCTTTTCATTTAAAATCTTGCAATTGTTCTTTGAAAAGGTAACAGTATAGTTTGAGTCACAAAATTGCGAAATGCTAAGTAAATTTGCCTTAAGACCTTTTACTAAGAGAACATTTTCAAGAACAGGAAGTCCTTTTTCTTTAAGAGTTCCTTTGCCTATGATCTGGGATGATACTCCATCACCAAAAACAACTTTTCCACCATCAAAGATGGTTTTATTTAAAAGTTTTGTATCATCACCTGCCATATGCTTAGAACAACCAGAATCCAAATACCAACCAGAAGATGTAAGTTCAGCTTTTAGGGCAGAAATAACAATGTTACACTTCATCTGGGGTACTAGATCATCTTTTCTAACCCAAATTGCTCTGGTTTTCTGTTTGCGCTTGTTTGCTCTCATTTGATAAAATTTGCGAGCATTAGATTTTTGTTGAAAAACATTTTGCGCATGATTTTGAGTAAATTTAAACTCCTGAGCATTTGATTTAGAAAAGTTTCTGGTAATCCTTCTAGTAAATGTCCTTTTAGGTTTAGTCTTTCTATTCCTATAGTTGGAGTTTTTGTCTGGTGGCTTGGGAAGGACATAGTTGTTACGACTCCTCCTAAAGTAGTTAAAGTTTTGATACATGGAGGTACTGTAGATAGGCTTAACCAGTCTCCTAGCGTAGCAATTATCGAAAGAATGACCGTATATATCACAATAGGAGCAATAAAGATTGCTCAGAATTGGGTTTTCCTTAGGAAAGTCTCTAAACAAAGGTTTTGAGAGATTTTGAGGTTGAATTTTATTCCTAGGTAGCACAGGTTTGAAAGAAGGTTCACTTTTCCTAATTGGGGGGCAGACATATTTTCCCTTTGGTAAACTTTCATGCTTAGAGTAACTTGCATCTCCAGTGTTAGTGTTTTGATGATCAAACTCAGTTTTTAGTGAATGAAAGTCTGGACACGTTTCAATAGGTCTTTTGCCTCCTGACACAAATTTGATAGGTTCAACATGTTTTGTTTGTGTCTTCAAATTGGGGCAAAATCCTATTCCAGTTCTAGCATCAGAATTGGTTTTAGATTCAGCAACAAATCCATCAAAACAGTTTGAATTATTTTCAAATTTTGTAAATTTTTTTGAAAACAGTTGTTGTCTTTTCTTTAGTTTGTTCCAATTCTAATAATGTCCCTTTCTATTTTTTCTCCAGAATTTCATTAGCTTCAGTCAAAGTTTCAGTTTTTCATCAAACACTTTGATATCACTTTCATGAGACATGCATTGAGTAGTATACTCTTCAGCATTCAGTTTTACCATCAGGCTTAGATCCTCTAGCTTTTTGGTAAGATCTTTCACAATCTTTTCTAGTCTAGTGCTTTTCTTTAGAGTTTTAGTATATAGAGTGTGTATATCTGGGATATCATCATTATCTGAGTCACTAAGTGAGGTGTGTGAAGTGACCCCTAAGGTTTCATTTCTTAAACTCACGCACCCATTGACATCAGCAGTATCGATTCCCCTTTGAATCACACACGCCGAGGAAGAAGTATTAATGTTCTCAGTAAGTAAAGCATCTAGACCAGTTAAAGTATGATTCAAAGCAACATAACTAGAATTACTAAACTCATCCTCACTATCAAGCATAGGCATATCATCATTATATATGATTTTGGCAAAGAAGGACAAACAAGGATCAAAACCATCAGATGTCTCAGGTTCCTCATTTTCAGAGTCACTTGAGTCATCCCAGGTTTTGCATATGTTGGCTCTAGAGTGTTTGTTTTGGGAATTTAAATTAACTCCACAGTCTTGAGCAATGTGACCTAGTTTACCACATCTATAGCATTCAATTTTCTTGAGGTCTTTGTGAGGTCTTGTGTTGTCCTTGTTCTGTTTGTCATGAGGTTTCTCATGGGGCTTGTGATTTGAAGGAGTTGAATAATTAGACTTGCCCTGTCTATTTGCAATACTGTTTCTAAATTTAACAATTTTCTTAAATTGTTTTGACATTAGGGAAATCTGATTATCTAGACTTTCTAAGTCACAGTCCTCATCAGAATAATTACTAGGGGTGTTTAACTCAGGCTTAGTCATCTTAGAAGTAAAGCTAAGATTGGAATTGGTATGTTTCCTATGAGTGTGGGTCAATTGTTTCTTAAACTCCAATTCCATTTCCACAGTTCTTAATTTACTACTGAGTAATTCAGGAGTGAGATTAATATCACACATCTCCTCAATAGCATATCTTTTATTGTCAAATTTCTGTGGTAATGATCTCAGAATTTTAGACACAATTTCTTGTCTATCATAAGTTATACCATTAGCATGCAGTTTAGTGACAATATCAGTCAGATTCATATAGAAATCATCAAAGGACTCCGATTCAGACATGATTAAGGAATTATACTGTTGGATTAACATCTGAGTCTTAGCATCTTTTACCCTAGAGTCTCCTTCATGGGCAGTAATCAAGGTATCCCATGCTTCCTTGGAAGTGGTACAAGATGAGATTCTCTTGAACTCATGTTCGTTAATAGACATAAATATAGCATTCTTGCCTTTGTTATTATTTCGAGAAACTTGTTTCTCTTCTTGAGTAAACTCACTCAATATATTCTTAACCCTCTCAGTACTTCCTTCAGTGGCTGGTTTAGTAGGATAAAAGTATCCATTTTCAATAATGTCCCAGACATCATCTCCCAAAGTTCCTTGAATGAAAGCAATCATTCTTACTTTCCAGTAAGAGAAATTGGTTCCATCAAAGACTGGGGGTCTGGTCAAGTTACCATATCTTTCGTTTTTCTCGTCCATAATTGATTTTGAGAAAACAGTTTCAGAAACTCAGGATCTTTTTGAAAAAGTTCACCAAAAGCTCTGATACCAATTGAAATAACGTTGCCAAGGCCGTTTATGAAAATAAACTATTTAAGCAACTCCGAAAGTTTGTTGAAGAAACTATTTACTTAAATCAAACAATTTTGAACACAAGATGTGTTAACAAAAATTATGTATGAGATATGGACAAGATTTGATAACAAGTTTTAGTAAACAATTTAAAATGTTTTAAACTCAACACACATCAGAATGAGATGAGAAGATGTAGAAATATTAATACTCAGGATTTTTAACGTGGTAAAACCTCAACCTTGAGGAAACATCCACGACTCCCTCTACGGAGTAAAACAAAAACAATCACTAAAACAAATATGTGAGTTACAACCTATTTAACTAACATGCACACAAAAACAAATCTATACAAGTTCAGGATTGTACCCTCTGGCGTCCTTAACTTTTCTGCAGATCTTGTTTGTTGATGTAGTCCTCTCAGTTTGTCAACTCTTCTTTTGTTTCAGCACTTTACGTCGACTTATGTTCACCAAATCTTATAGCCAACACTTTCAGTGTTTGTAGTGTGAAGATGTTTGTGAAAAGTGTTCTAAAACACATGCATGCACACACACACACTTATTAGTTACAGACAATCCTAACAAATCACATATAAAGTCTATATGCAGTGAGTTTATTATTTTTCTTTCTTACAAAACCAAAAACCTTTTTGACCTTTCAAAATAACCCAGATTCCACGGAGATCTTGCTTAAGAAATCGGTCAAGACCTTTCTCAATCTATTTTGAAAATATTTAGGAGATTGAGAACCCTCCAAGTGCGAATCCAACTAGGTCAGGTTAGGTTTTGTAAAAATAGAAACTAGAAAACATTTATTTGTTGATTCTGAAGTAAGAAAATGTTTTAACAGAAAACAATCAACAGCGAAATTTTCAAGATGAGAAATAAATGCAACTAAGTGTGTTGTGACATGAAAAACTTCAGATCTATGATTTCTATTGAAACAGAAACAAGATCTGAGTAAGTGTCTAAGTTGGAAATAAGATTTTATGAACAAAAGGTTTCAGCAACCCAGAAATCACTCAACTCGAACTCTCATAAACTCATGAAACACTAAGGATGGTGTTTATATGGTTATGGTGTTTATGGAGAGGTAAGTGGTTTAGGTTGAAGAAGGATTTGACGAAGTTAGGGTTTCTAACTTGGCTCTGTTTCTCTCTCTCTCTCTCTTTTTCTGAGAAAATTCAAAGTGGCAAAAGCTTTCGAAGGCAGAGATGAGAGGTCCTTAAATAGGATGGGAAGAAGATTCCAGACCATCGTTCAAAAACAATGGCTGAGATTGAGTCAAGCTCCTTTGACTACAATCTAAGGGCTCACAACAGGCGGTGGATTAAACCGGCTGTGATTGGCTTAAGGGTTTACACGGGGATTCACTCAGGAGACATGCAGGCCATCGATAAGGGATGATCCAAGGGCTGTAAACATGCGAGGCTTTGTCTCAGTAAAGAAACACAACTCTGGCCAATCAGAGGACCGCAAGTGTTGGCCATAGGACGAATGCAAATGCGCGTCCCAAACTAATTACAAACCCAACCCTGGATTCTCTAGCGCTTTCGGTTCCTACCCAAAGTAACTTTAGGCCAAAAATCACAACAATACATATTAAGATATTAACCCCAAAACTTTTTAAATCAAGTTTTAATTTAATAAAACCTAAATTAAAATATGTTTTAAAATTCCCAAAAAATTAATAAAAATCAAATTAAGGGATTTAAACACACTCATCACATTAATACACATAGAGGTGCAATATGATATGCAAGAATTAAATTCTAAGTGTGTGAGTGATGGCTATAGTCACAGGATCATCACAAGATGAATAGAAGAAGAAGCAACCCAATCTCTGAAGCTCTTTGGTTTCTATGATGGACACTATTTTGTCATAATTTCCAAACTAGATGAGCTCTTATACAGTCTAGACTCAAATGAGTCAAAAGTATAAGGGCTTCACCACGGTCTTGGTTCAAGCCATCAAGAAACATTTTGGTGATCTTTGAGGAGAAAGGTGGAGATCCTACTCAGATCAGATTTTCAAAATGAAAATTCTCTGGTGTTTGTGCTCATGGATCAGAGGATCGCCCCTCCTATGACCTTGAATATTTGCGTAATGGTGTGAATAAGCCTTACAAAGCAACTGCACATTTGAAGTGCCCTATGAGTACTCGCATCTCTGCTGTCAAATTTTCCATCTTTGGAACTCCTGCAGGAACATGCAGATCCTATGTCAAGGGAGACTGCCATGATCCTAATTCCAAATCTTTGGTCAAAATGGTTTGCCTAAATAAAAATGTGTGCGACATAGAGCTCATAGAAGAGAATTTCAATATGGGATTATGTCATGGATTAACAACGAAACTCGTTGTTAAAGCATTGTGCAGCTAAAGTTGCCATTACCAATAGACAAAACTGACTAATCAATTTATTTACGTGGCTATAAAGAGTGTTTATTATTTATGTCCGATATATATAAACAAGGAAATTAACTGGTTCATTTTCGTCAACCAATGCTATATGTTTGACAGTTCAGCCAATTTGTTTTCTGAATTACATTGCAAGAGAAGTTATTTTACTTTTAAAAAAATCATGTTATTCCTGCACTCGTGACTCTTAGCTCTGACCAAAACTTAAATGTAAAATATGCAAGCATTGATGCGTTTGGAGTGATAAGGTATATGCATATATTTATTATTGATTTGGCATGAACTATTTCAATAGAGTAGCATCAATGTAGTTTCACTAACCCAAACCCTACTCATAGCAACAGTCACTTCACACACTCATCAAATCGATCGAGCTTACACTAGTTGGTCCAATGGATTTCTCTATGGAAATGGTAAAATAAGCCATAATAGACGAAGTAAATTGTGACCAGAGGAACATTGTGTCATCGCCATTGTCAATTGCTGCCTTGCTAAGCATAGTGGTCGTGGGATCCAAAGGACATACATTGGATCAGCTGCTTCACTTTTTGGGTTGCGAGTCACTTGATGATATCAAAGCCATCTACACCAACTTAGCGGCTATTGCAGCCAATGGGGAAGAGGTTGCGGACTACGATGACAGTAAAGGGCCTATTATTAATTTTTCTAATGGATTTTGGTTGGACCAACAATGTACCCTCAAGCCTTCATTTTAACAAGTTCTCACGTCTTTTTTGGGGGTTGAAACTAAATCACTTGATTTCACAAACAAGCCTGAGGAAGCGGTCGATGAAGTTAATTCATGGGTGAACAGAGCGACTAATGGGCTTATCAACAACATTATTGATCGTACTAAGGAGAAGAAAAAGTGCATCCTTGCAAATGCACTTTACTTTAAATGTTCTTGGGATCGCGCACTGTATGTGTCCAGTAAAAAGAAAAACTTTTACTTTCTTAATGGTAAAAAAGTTAAGGTTCCCTTCATGTCCTGCAGTGTTGTCCGTCATTTCTACGAATCATTCATGACTTGCAAAGTTGCCAAGTTACCTTATAAAATCATCCCCCACGACAATAGACAATTTTCCATGCATTTTTTTCTCCCACACAACAAGGATGGGCTCCACAAAATGCTACAAGAGTTTAGTGACAATCCAAAGTTATTCCTAAATAAGAGCACAGATCTACACAAAAAGGATCTGGACAAGTTTTTTATTCCCAAGTTTGAATTCTCGTACACGTTTAATGCATACAATATCATGAAGTGCATGGGATTGAAATTAAATGTTGACGGGCTTTCAAATATGATAGAAGAAGGTGGTTGTGGAGGTGTGGACATTATACAAAAGTCTCAAATTGAAGTTAACGAGGTAGGGACCAAGGCTACGGATGTAACATATTTAACAATTCAGTATTGTTTGGAGGATGATGAACCCGATGAAAAATTTGTGGTTGACCATCCATTCATATTTGTGATTAAGGAAGACACTTCTGCAACTCCCTTTTTCATTGGAGTTCTTCTCAACCCATTTTCATAATCCGCTTGAAACTCACTTGTCAATTCCATAACTTTAGATTCATTTGTGTTTTCGATTGATTGCTATTTTTCCTTCTAAAAAAAGAAAAAAGTTTCACTAACCCAATATTGTTGAAGACGTGTTAAAGATCAAGACGTGGTAAGTGCTATACCAGGGGGATAAATCTTTTAGAGATCAAGACGTGGTATCAGTCCTAGTTGGAGACAAATTTCAAATTATTGAAGGTCTCAACCTATCCCCCAGATTACCCCCAATTGACAACAAGAACTGCTTGTGAGGTTACAACAAAAAAATTCACCACATTTTGGGTTAGTGAAACTACATTAATGCCTTAAAGATCGGAGGTTGATGATCCACAACATTAAAGATCAGAATGGCACTTTGTTGGAAGATAATCATGAAATTAACAACCACATTTTGAAATTATTGATGGACTAGTTGATCTTTGACTACCATTTGACTGATGTGGATATAACTGATAGTATTCCTCCTTTTGTGTATGCTGAAACTAATAAATTCATAGAGAAATTTGCTACTGAAGATAAACTCTATCAAGATATGTCTGAGCTTAATGAGGATTTAACTCCAGGTCCTAATAGATTTGGAGGATATATATTAAAAAAATAGGTAGCTAACTACGATATTGCAACAATTGATCCTATAAGTTCTTGAAAGTACTATAGTATGCTTGGTGTGAAAATTTCTGCCATATAAGTCAAAGACATGAGATACATCATACATTACCCTAATGAGAGAATAATCATAAGAAAATCCCATTTTTTTGTAGAGGTATTACTTAACAGACAATACGATAAACCCAAATCATAGATATGAGGAAAAGAATTAATGAAACAATCAGGTAACTTCCAAACACCATCAACTACATGATCAGAGTCATGTGATTTGAGAGGAGTTAAATAGTTAATATTCATAAAATCTAGTAGAGACGTGTGATTTGAGACATGTGAAATGAGACATTTGCAGTCTTGTCAAGTACGTGAAGAGAACCGTGAGAAAAAGCCTCACCTCGGTCCCACGAAGAGCGGCTGAGACTAACACATCACATTCCACAACACACGAATAGGACCTCGGCACAAGAGACCTAAGGGTATCCTAGGTCGGTAGCCTCTCGTGAAGCGCAAATGCACATCCTAAGCGGTCCATCATCAAGACACGAATCTATTTTGACTTGATTGATTCCCCCAATTAGTTTCAACAAAGTTGTAAGTTACAACAAACACGATGCTGGGAGAAAGAGCCTAGGGTAACCAGCTCCAATTGGAAGAGCACGCAATACCAAAATATAATTTTTAGAATAATTCGATTTAAAAGATCCAACCGTGACAGTTTTAGAAGCCAACAGTATGCTAACAAAGACAACTGTGCAAATTGAAATAAAACCCAACATAGACAAGGACAACTTCAATTTCAAATGTCGGCATTAATACTACTCGCCAAACGAGCTCTCTAGAATAAAGCTCAACAGAGAAGGTCTCACGACAAACGTTGCGCGTGTTTTATAGCTTCACAGAGGAGCCACGTACTGACCCTTTCCATATAATCCAAGAATAAGTAAAGTTTTAGAAGAGGAGGTGCACAGACCTTCATATAAAATAAACAAATAAATCCAAATGTGACCAAACCACGTGAAGATGAACCTTTAGATGTGAAAAGGCCCCTTATAGATCAAAATAAGTATAACAAGGTCAATTTCACTGCAAAAAGAAACTCCACCTTCCTTTTAAAGCAAAGTTTGCTAGTCAGACACCTAAAAGTGTTAACACTTGGCCATTACAAAGTAGACCAGTGAACATAGATTAAAGAACTTCAATTTTAGCACAATCTAAAATGATGGGAGACTCGTGTACTTGTTAACAGTGTTATTATATACAAAATCACCCTAAGTGATAATAAAGTCCAACTGTCGAGGATTGTCAAGTATTGTCAGAGGCCAAACACTAGAGAAGATCCCCAAACCCGCTTACCCCGCCCCCACCCCAAACCCGTTTAAAAAATCGATGAGGGTTTCTAACTTATTTTATTCACGTGTTCTAATGGATTTCATGTTTTTTTTTATGATAAACTAATAAAAAATTAAAGTCTTCTAACTAAGAGTATGCACTGATTTATTATTATGCCAAACTAACTAATAAAGATGCATAGATTTAACTAGAATATTTGTAATAATACCCTTAAACGGGACTGGTTCAGGGTTTTTATACACAAAACATGCCCTCCCCCAAACCCAACGTTTTTTTTTATTTCAAACCCGACACGACTTGTTTATTTGCCCCAAATTCCCCCCATTAAGGGCAGGTGCGGGGTGGGTCCTTGCCAAAAATCGCCCCGTTGAATTAGATAATCAATTATCAACAAACATATCAATAATCTAACTAAAATTTACACAAACTAGTAAACCAATATTATCTTATATTAATATAAAAAGATACTCAACAACTAATTGGCAATCCGGGTTTTCAATTGGCTCACCCTCAACCTTCTATCACCACTAAAATCAATTGAGGTTCTCAATTGGCTCACCCTCAACTTCATATCACCACTACAAATCATATGTACAAAAACTAATGATATAGATCATAAATTAAGATAGAATTACCTCTTAATTGTATGAATTGAATGTTGTAACTTGAATGTTCGGGCTTTGATAAAATATTTCAAAATGAATGAAAAACGGTCACGGAACCAGTAGCTCCCTGTCAAATACCCATAAATGTTTAGGGATGGAGCGAAATATGAAAAACAAATAGGTTTTTGCACAAACTACCATAATCTACATGCTCGAACTATAACTCACAAAATAAAGTTTAATATATTGTTCAATTTGAAATTTTCTAATACTAATTTGTGTACTATCCTTATTTTCTATAATATTTGAATAGTAAGAATATAATGAATAATCTTATAACAAATGATTCACTAATACTACAATAATTTATTGTTTTTCTCTTTTCCAATTACAAAATACAAATACAATCAATATCATTTACAGAGGTGAATTCAAAAATAAAATATAAACAACCCATTATCATGGGTCATACATGCTCAACTATGTAAAATCAACCTATAAGAGAAAAAAATAATTTGCAAAATACAATAGAGTAAGATTTAAAACAAATGTTTCACCTAATACCTTAAAAACAAATCAACAAACCAAATCAGCAAACAAAATCCAAATATTAAGATACAACAAAATCAAAACTAAATATACCTAATTAGATCTTGAATTGAAAGGATCCATTGTTCATTTGAGACACTAAATATACCTAATTATAGACTCAAATTTCATCCGTCTCAAAATCAAACAGGGTATGAGTACGGAGTCAATCCTAAGATTTGATCTTAGTATACTTATTACGGACTGATAGCAGGACTCTTAGAAAAATACACTAAAACATAAAAAAAAATCAAATCTTAGGATTAACTCCATACCCATACCCTATTTGATAACAAGGTGGACTAGGATTAACCCAATAACCTGTTTGATAAGGTGTATTAACCACATATGAACCCTAATTTGATTTAGGGGATAGGCACCGTCCCCCCCCCCCCCCCCCCCACATATATATATATATCCATATTAAAAAAAATATTTGATGCGTTTTGGCTGCTGCCATATTCAAGAAGAAACAAAAAAACTTTCCATCCAAAAAACGCAGGTCTCTACATAAAAAAAAACAATTCTCCACACCTTAATCTAAAGAACCCACTAATTTCATGCTCAAACATTAAAGAATTACAAAGGGTATGAACATTACCTTCA
Source organism: Sambucus nigra (assembly GCA_949130495.1). Classification (NCBI taxonomy): domain Eukaryota; kingdom Viridiplantae; phylum Streptophyta; class Magnoliopsida; order Dipsacales; family Adoxaceae; genus Sambucus; species Sambucus nigra. Next base: position 2,133,184 of record OX422207.1, on the reverse strand, counting down.
GAGCAATGAAGAGAGAGAACGGCGGAGGAGGAGATGGGGTTGGAGAGAATGGAGGAGGAGAATGCCGGGGCCGGAGGAGAAGAATGCCGGGGTTAGTACGACGGCTATTAGGGTTGAGGTAGGGCTCGATTAATTTGGCCAATTGAATATTTTGGAAAGCTAATTGTTTTTTTGTTTTTTAGTAGAGGTAAAGTGTTTAGAGCGGGAGAAAAAAATTTAGTGGGGGAAAGTTATTTTTGTTAGCCGTCTTATTTGGTACATCTTTTGGGACTATAAATTTTACCGTCTCACTTGGTTCACTTTATAAGACGGGAATAATTAACTGTGTCAAAAAGTGACCTTTTTTGAGACGGCTATAATTAGTAGTCTAAAAAAATAATAGTTTTTGAGACGGCAAAAATTAACAGTCTAAAAAAATAATAGTTTTTGAGATGGCTAATTTTATTCGTCCAAAAAACTATGTTTTAAAGACTATATTTTATCTGTCTAAAAAAATAGGGTCTTAAGAACAACTTTTTTTTGTAGTGTCTGGATGTACACAAGTGGAATGAATTCACTTTTGAACGTGTCTAATATAGTTTATATTGATCCTATATTAGGTAAAGATAAAAACAACATTACTGAGATTAACCATATTGCGAACCCCAGTGATGACCACAATAGCAGTGGTGGTTTAGTTAGAAATGTAGCTCACATTCTTATAAATTTATGTGACCGAGCTATGGTATTCCCCATGTCATATATAAATAGGAACTTTGTATGAACTTGGAAACTATGCCATTTCTTCCTATATTGTACATGGCGAGAAAATAGGAGTGAACAATGAGGGAGAGCTTGTGTAAAACACTAATGGTAAAAGAGTTTAGTGTTATGTACTCTTCATTATATTGATCTTACTGGTGAATACTTTGCCTCATTGTGGAGGTAGGCCTAGTTAACAATTAGAGGTATTATGCAATGACTATTCTTTTGTCTTTTTAATTTTTTGTTCTATTTTTCTATGAATTGATCTGCTCGGTGATAAACTTGGGACTGGGAGTGTTCATTTGGAGCTTGAATTTATGAACTATAAATTCATCTTATTTAGAAATATAGTCAGTGAATCATAATAGTTAAGGAATAAATGGATTAAAACACTTGGCTTATAATATTCTCTTCACACGTGAAAGAGCCTCCAAAATTACCATTATTTATCGATCTCCATCTCTCCCAGAAAATCAGGAGAGGGATGATGTTGAAAAGAAATATGAGATATTTCTTCCAAGCTCTTTTTAACCACCAAGCTATGAGCATGGCTTCACTGGAACTAAAATTTATTTGACCTTGCATTAAATCCCCCCAAAACTTCCATATATTGATAGTTATAGTACTTAGTTAAAAATTATGTTCGATACCTACACCCTGAGGCAATGTTAATGCCAATTCTCTGAATCTACTTGTCAAGAGGAATGGATACATGAAGTATTTTCCAAAAAAGAATGGTTATTTTAAAAGGGCGGTTCTTATGCCAAATAAATTTGAAATACTAGATATATGTCAGTAGTTTTGCTGAGATATCAAAATTACCATCAACATATGGCTTCCATACCAAAGAAATCATTGATTAAAGTTATATTTTCCTTAATAATATTATGGACTTCTCCCATTCTTTTAATGGTGTGAGACCCATACTTTCCATTAATGATTTTGGATTTGTACGTCCAATGCATGAATGAAGACCAAAGACCTTTATTTGATTTTGGATTTTACTAGAGTCTTAAACTCCCAGCTGCCATAACATCAGTAATCCTTATGTTCAAACTAGTTTTTTTGTTGGGTAGTACACAGTTTCCTGGTTTAACCACAATAGAAAGAAAATGGAAACATGCATATTTATGTGGTAGACATTTATCAAATATATGAATTCTAGACTTCGTGGTTCCTTTTGATAATCTAATTTTTTTCTCATATTGTTTCATTTAGTACCATGACGGTCAATAGATCTCAAACCCAACACATTAGAGGAGCTATGTCAATCCCTGAGTAACAACAAGAGCATGTAGGAGAAAACCCTTCTATGCCTGAACCTCCATTGAATTGGTCACCTATTACACCATTGATCCTTTCGTTATCGGGCAGCAGCGAACAACAGAAGAGCAAGTTACATGCATGGTATTTAGTTGACTTATTTATATTTGTAATTGATGTGTAACAACCCTCTCTTTTGATAGCCTATTTTATATTTATTTACTATATGTAGTAATCAATTATAAAATGACGGATGTTGAGTAAATATTAATTTAATAAGAAAAAGTTTAATATTTACTGAAATGTTGTATGATTACCTAATGAGTAGGTAAAAATATCCATGTGGTGATTTACTGTGTCATAAGAATTAAAATGACATTTTAGTTTAATATGAAACCGGAACTTAAAATGAGTTATAAAATTTCCAAATGATAATTTGGATAGTGTAGTTAGTCCCGGTAGGTACGAGACAGTCAAAATAAGTGTCATATTGCATTTTGGTATTTCGATCACTTTTGACTGGTTATAGCTTAGATGTGTAGTTGCGATTTATTATATCGCGTATTAGTCATTAAAGTTGGGCTTTTTAGACTTAAGCCACGTTTAAGTCCCCTATCCTATTTCTATTCTTCCATTACACACAATTGAGCCTTAGAGAGAAAGAGAGAGGAAGAGAACTTTGGGAGAAATTGAGAGACTTGGAGATTCAAGCTTGGATCATTGATTTCACCAAATTAAATCAGCATTTGCATAATCAAGGCAAGTAACCTACTTGCTATTATATGATTTAAGAGGATTAACTAGCATGGATAGTTATGAATTTGTTGTGTTTAATCATTTTAGGGTTTTGTTAGATTAATTGGGTATTAACCCTTGGAGATGGATTTGGATGATAATTATAGTAAGTAATGTTAGTTAGAGGCCTTTATTATGTATTGGTGGTGAGAGATGATCTTAGTTTAGGTTGGTTTTGAGCTGGGAAGAAATTTGGAGTTTAGAACTCCATAGCCAAAACTTGGCAATTTGCAGAACCGAATTTATTCGGCGTGGCCGAATCGATTCGCCCTAGGACAGTTTCCAGGTCTGGGTGATCCAAATCGATTCGGATAGCCCGAATCGATTAGGCATTTATGCAGAATCCCCATTTTTCTGGCCGAATCGATTCGGCTAGGCCGAATCGATTCGAAAACCCTGCATTTTTCTTTTGTTTTCTTTTCAAATTTTGATCTTTTCCTCAGGTTTAGGATCTAGGAACCTTCTTGAAAGAAGTAAACTTAGAGTCCTAGAATATTAGTTGAGTTTGGTCGTTACCCTAGACTAGAAATGGCTTCATCTGGGGTTATTCCGGGGAGGTTTATAGTGATGTTAAGGCATTACTTATTTTAATTCAAACCTTTTGAAGTTTGGAAGTTAAATGCCGAGGTTTGGAGACTTAGGGGCTTATCTAAATTATCTAAACTTTGGGAATGGTAGGATCATAATGTCTATTTGGAGACAAAACCGGAACTTATGATTTGAGGAATATTAATGACGATATTCGATGGGAATATGTTCGCATAAAATGAACCCAAACTACGTTGAAGATGATAGGTTCAACTAAAATGAACCCAAATAATTAAAGATGATTGGGTAAAATAATATGAACTAAGTTGTTTAAATAATGAAAGTTTCGAATAAAAAGAAACAAACACATGGAAAATGCAAATGGAAATTGGTAATGAATATTGAATATGATGATGAGATTAAATATGTAAATGTTAATTTACTGTTACACACCTCTCTAAATGACATCATAAGGGAAGTTCGCGAGCATGGTGATGCCCCATGGCTAATGAATGCAGGGTGGATATAGTCCTAGGCCATGTGAGCATTTGTTATATATATATTTTCTGCGATGGGTAGGAGATTCCGGGTGTGGTCTTGACTATGCTGCAGGCACATGGCCGCTTCCCAACGTCTTGTGTTGTAGGATCCCAGGTTGTCTTATGATAGGCCCTGGAAGAGGATGGTCATTTAGGGGCGTGAACAGTGGGAAAACTCGAACGTGCGGCTTTAGAATCGTTATATGTATATGAATATAAATATATTTTTATCAAGTGGGACTTGATGGTTGTTAAACGCCACAAAGAGCGTATGATAAATGCCACAAAGAGCATGGATGCGTGCCATAAGAGCACGGGATTGAGATTTATGTGCCATATAGAGCACTTGAAATTAATGATATTCCTATTAAGGAATGAAAAGATGAAATGGTAAGATAATTAACTATGGAGGTTAATAAATGGTTTTATTCCTATTAAGGAATATAAAAGAAAATGGAAAATTTGATAAATGAGGAAAGGTTTTAAATTAAAGTTATTTACTTTTCTTTCTTTTATGTATATGACATTTAATTTCATCATTTTAGTTAAATTGTAATGTAAGTTTATTATCCTTGTCATTTATGCATAACTGTTCATTTCTATCATGCTTTTTATTTCTTCTGGTGATCATATAGAACCCGGCCCTGACCGGTTTACTTTCCTTGTTGCATATATGATTGTATCCGCTCAGGTGCTCCCCCGCAAGGACGCCCGTTTTGATGTTTCCATTCCTTTGCTTTCGACGAGCTATAAGTTTTTGCGGGTTATTACAGGTCATTGAATTAGACGCCTCCATTCTTGGTATTCTAGATATTATCGGGTCTTTTCATCGGGCGTGTGGCCCAAATTTTTGTATTTGATTAATGAATGTATTACATAAGATATTAAATTGTTATGCTTCGTTGTATGTTGTTGTGGATCGACAGCTTATTCGGTCCTTTTGTATACATTCGTCTTAGTTGTATTATATATATTCTTGTGGAATTCCACTTGCTTATCAGATTGGGTTGTTTAAGTTTAAATTTCACAACTGCATTTTAAAATTTTAAACTTTTTGGCAACCCGTCTTCTGATTTATTGGGTGGTTTTCCCATTTACTCAGTTTATTTTGGTTGATGCTGAGGATGATATCCATCCATGATTCCTGTTACGTTTGAGTATCGGGCTGGCCACCCCTTATCTCGGATCGTGGGTTGTCACAGATGGTGTCAGAGCATCAGGTTCTAGAGTCTTTAGGATCTATGTGTATTTGTCACGCTCTACCGTAGCGTTCTTTTATATAGAGCCTAATGTTAGGACTATGTAGTTGTCTATGTTTGCGATCTTCTGCAATATAGATAGTTTCAAGTAGTATTTTAACTCTATTGTTTCTTCATCTCGAATGCCGCCTAGAGAGGTCGCCTTGTGAGACGTTATAGGGTTGTAGAAGAGGAGGTAGATTCTCCACCATTGCCACAAGGGACCGTAACGCTGCGGATGTAGCAAACGTAGTAGCTCAAGCGGTTAACGCCGCCATGACCGCAGTGGTCCAATAATTTGCCACAGGCTCAACAATGGGCTTATGATGTTCAAGCTCCTACGGGACTTACTCCGTGGGAAAGGGTTAGGGAGTCCTTTCTAAAGGGAAATTCCTCGGAATTAGAGGGAGGCACGGATGTTCTTATAGCCAACTACATGGAAAGAGAACAACCAACGCCACCTTCGAATGATAGAAAGTAGCGAGGGGGAGAAACAAGTCCTTGCCACATTTAAGCTTGTCGAATCTGCGTTATACGGGTGGGAGATAATCACCACACCAGAGCAGGGAGACACAATGACGATCACTGAGTTCTGGGCTTTGTTCGATCGTGAGTACATTCCTCCCGCATTTCATAGGGAGATGAGAAAGGAGTTCCAGGATGTTGTGCAAGGAGAGAGATCTGTGGCGGAATATGTAGAGGAGTTTATGCGATTAGCGAGTTTTGTCCCGGAGGAAGTGGCTCCGGAAGATAGGAAGATCTCGAAGTTTTTGGGAGGTTTAAAATGGAGAATCCGACAAAATTTTTTGGGTAATCTAGCTTTGTGAACTTTTGGTGGAATTATGAATGCAGCATTGCTCCATTATCGGGAGCATCGATTATATACGTAGAGTAGCAAGAAAGCTACCGTAGTGGGGCAAGCAGGAAATCTTGGAGAACAGGGGATTGGAGGAGGAGCATTTCCCTCATCCCGATCCTCTGGTAGTAAGCAGAAAGATAGGAACCCTCAGCAAGGAGATTCGTCTAAGAGACAACGTTTTGGAGGGTTTATTGTGAGTGGCAATAACGGTAGGCATTGTCAAGGTGCTTTGTGGTATGTAGGTCGGGGTGGTCATGGAAGAAATGGACATCTGTGCCAAGGCACTTCCCAGTTTAGAAATAACGGGGGTCGAGGTCGAGAGGATGTGAAGGGACGGTGCTTCCTATGTGGGGAGGCAGGTCATTTAGATGGAGTGTCCTCGATGTGTTGGGGGTCAGTTTCCTAGGACTCCGCAGCAGCCATACGTTCATTTTCTACCTCAGGCACCTGATTCGGTTGTTCCTAGGCAGAAGGAACGGTTACTGTATGGGAGAGTGTATCAAATTTGGGAGGCTATACTACCTACAGCTTTGTTAGCTCCGCCCGCTATTAAGGGTAAGTTTTTATTTTGGAGGTACTTGAGTTATGTGTTATTCAATGCAGGTGTTACGCGCTCATTTGTTTTATGAGCTCTTCTCAAACTACAGATTTGATAAAATCTGCTGAGAGTATTTTCTTCTAGCGTTGAGTTTTCTACGAGTGATGGTTCGCTTGATTCCTTGTTTGTAAACATATAGGGATTTCTTGTGGTACTTTGTGCTTTGAGGCCGATTTGCTCGTCCTTGACATGGTTGGGTATGATGTGATTGGTATGCCTTATCTCTACGACCGACATAGTTGAGTAGTAGCGTATATGAGGGGTTCCTTATTTGGATTCCGCTTTTACGGGACGCTCCACGCGTGAACCTCAACGACGTTGGAAGTGGAGAGATGTTGTTCTTTCTTCTATTAGTTAATTTCATTTTATTTTAGTTTATTTTTGTTAGTTATGATATGGGTGGAAAGGTTTAGCTGAATCACATGGAAGAGTGATTAATGGCTATTAAAGTGAGAAATGGAAGCACTATAAATAGTTCTCTCCTCTGAACGATGTGAGGGAGACTGGGATGCGAAGTCAAGTTAAGACTTCGGGTTATGCCTTGATAAGAAGGCTATTTAAAAAGGTACCTATATTGTGGGATATATAATTATAAGGCTTTAGTTTGGATTTATTTGATTTGTTAAGTCTTCAGTTATTTATATGGTAATGTATATAAGTATAGTCTTTTCGGTCCTGAACATGTGTCTTAGACCTGTATACCTTGATGACTGACAACGCGAGGTAGTAGTGTAACGGGAGGGTTCTTTGTTTGGATTTCGCTTCGGCGAGACGTCCCACGCACGAAACCGAGAAAATGTCGGGAGTTGAGAAAGGTCTTGGGCTCTAGGTATATACTTAGTATTAGGTGCATACGACTTAGATAGGGTATAATATAGGTAGGTAGACTTTAGGATTGTTTGGACATAAGGCCTTTAGTTATGTGATGTTAGTCTAGGAGGGTTGTCGGGAGTTGACCACGAACAAATTGTGTGTTAACTCTATGAGGGGTTGGTTCCCTGATCACGAGAAGTGGGAGATTTCGAGAAGTTTAGTAGTTAAGGCCGAAGGAGATGAGGCCTCTCGTAGTAGAATGTTACGGAGGTAACGAAAGGATGAATTGACTCGCAAGCCATGTTGTTAAGCTCGAGGGTGGATTCAATTGACAAGCCTCTGCCAGGATTGGGAGTAATAATACTGGAGCATAGACCTAATGTTTATGCGCCTCATAAGCTAAGACTTGTGAGAAGTATTATCCCATGCTTGAATTAAAATTCAGCGTGGGGGTGACCGTTGTGTAGGAAAGGGAAGTGCTACTTCTTGGGCAGAATTTAATCCTTCGTGCGAGAAATATTTTTTGTTGCAAGATGTCGTAGCAGTGACAAGGGTGGTTAAAGCCACATACACAAACTGTTGATTGAGGGAACGATATCCTGCTCTATCGACCTTGAGGGTGGGGTGCGTTTCCATAAGAGAATTTTTGTCCCGAATGAGAAGGACTTATGAAGTGCAGATATGGAGAAATCTTGCGGTTCTAAGGTGGAGTTACATCCGGGTAACGACAAAATGTGTCAAGATACGTGCCACCAGTATTGGCGGTCGGGCAGAAAGAGGTTTTGGACTGCATGGGGTGCCTTCGATTGTAGTTTCCGACCGAGACAAGACTTTTGTTTTCCCACTTTTGGTGAAGTTTCCAAGAAGCCATGGGAACCGAATTGAGATTAAGCACTTCTTATTATCCTCAAACAGATGGCCAGACCAAAAGGGTAAACCATATGTTGGGGGATATATTCCTTATGTGTGTGCCTGACTTCAAGAGTAGTTGGGAATAGTGTCTTCGATCAGTTGAATGGGCTTAAAATGATTCGTATCGATTCACTATCGGGATGGCACTTTAAAAAGCCTTGTATGGTAGGCCTTTTGGATCTCCCTCTTGTTGGTTAGTGGTGCGAGATGATAAGTCTCTCGGACCTGGAATGATCCGAGATACTTCTTCAAAAATTGAGCTCATTCAAAATTGTATTCGTATAACCAAGATAGACAAAAGAGCTATGTCGATGCGAGGAGAAGGTGTGTGGAACTTGTGGTCGATGGACCAAGTGTTGGTGCGAGTATCGCCTATGAAGGGCATTAAGCGTTTCGAATAGAAAAGGAAAAAAAACTTACACCACGTTATATTGGACCTTTCCTAAATATTAAGGTGGGTCCGGTAGCCTATTAACTTTCTTTACCGAAACAATTGCAGCAAATTCATGACGTGTTCCATATCTCCTCTGTAAAGTAGTACAAGAGATGTGATGGTGCCCTTAGGCACATTTCTTTCGAAGTAGATGCAACTTGACGGTTCTTATGAGATGTAGACGGTTGCTATTTTAGAGCGTGGAGAGTGGTGATTGAGATCGCAGGTAGTACCTTTAGTTATGATGCAATGTAATCATCATAGTGTCGAGGGATCGACATGGGATCGCGAGGATGACATGCGGGAAAAGTATCCACATTTCTTCTTGTGAGGTATGCCTGAATTTTGGGGGCAAAATTCCCTCATAAGGGGGGGAGTATGTAACAACCCTCTCTTTTGATAGCCTATTTTATATTTATTTACTATATGTAGTAATTAATTATAAATGACGGATGTTGAGTAAATATTAATTTAATAAGAAAAAGGTTAATATTTACTGAAATGTTGTATGATTACCTGATGAGTAGGTAAAAATATCCATGTGGTGATTTACTGTGTCATAAGAATTAAAATGACATTTTAGTTTAATATGAAACCGGAACTTAAAATGAGTTATAAAATTTCCAAATGATAATTTGGATAGTGCAGTTAGTCCCGGTAGGTACGAGACAGTCAAAATAAGTGTCATATTGCATTTTGGTATTTCGAGCACTTTTGACTGGTTATAGCTTAGATGTGTAGTTGCGATTTATTATATCGCGTATTAGTCATTAAATTTGGGATTTTTAGACTTAAGCCACGTTTAAGTCCCCTATCCTATTTCTATTCTTCCATTACACACAATTGAGCCTTAGAGAGAAAGAGAGAGGAAGAGAACTTTGGGAGAAATTGAGAGATTTGGAGATTCAAGCTTGGATCATTGCTTTCACCAAATTAAATCTGCATTTGCATGATCAAGGCAAGTAACCTACTTGGTATTATATGATTTAAGTGGATTAATTAGCATGGATAGTTATGAATTTGTTGTGTTTAATAATTTTAGGGTTTTGTTAGATTAATTGGGTATTAACCCTTGGAGATGGATTTGGATGATAATTATAGTAAGTAATGTTAGTTAGAGGCCTTTATTATGTATTGGTGGTGAGAGATGATCTTGGTTTAGGTTGGTTTTGAGTTGGGAAGAAATTTGGAGTTTAGAACTCCATAGCCAAAACTTGGCAATTTGCAGAACCGAATCGATTCGGCGCGGCCGAATCGATTCGCCCTGGGACAGTTTCCAGGTCTGGGTGATCCGAATCGATTCGGATAGCCCGAATCGATTCGGTATTTATGCAGAATCCCCATTTTTCTGGCCGAATCGATTCGGAAACCATGCATTTTTCTTTTGTTTTCTTTTCAAATTTTGATCTTTTCCTCAAGTTTAGGATCTAGGAACCTTCTTGAAAGAAGTAAACTTAGAGTCCTAGAATATTAGTTGAGTTTGGTCGTTACCCTAGACTAGAAATGGGTTCATCTGGGGTTATTCCGAGGAGGTTTAAAGTGATGTTAAGGCATTACTTATTTTAATTCAAACTTTTTGAAGTTTGGAAGTTAAATGCCGAGGTTTGGAGACTTAGGGGCTTATCTAAATTATCTAAACTTTGGGAATGGTAGGATCATAATGTCTATTTGGAGACTAAACCGGAACTTGTGATTTGAGGAATATTAATGACGATATTCGATGGGAATATGTTTGCATAAAATTAACCCAAACTACGTTGAAGATGATAGGTTCAACTAAAATGAACCCAAATCGTTAAAGATGATTGGGTCAAATAATATGAACTAAGTTGTTTAAATAATGATAGGTTCGAATAAAAAGAACCAAACACATGGAAAATGCAAATGGAAATTGGTAATGAATATTGAATATGATGATGAGATTAAATATGTAAATGTTAATTTACTGTTACACACCTCTCTAAATGACATCATAATGGAAGTTCGCGCGCATGGTGATGCCCCCTGGCTAATGAATGCAGGGTGGATATAGTCCTAGGCCATGTGAACGTTTGTTATATATATATTTTCTGCGATGGGTAGGAGATTCCGGGTGTGGTCTTGACTATCCAGCAGGCACATGGCCGCTTCCCGACGTCTTGCGTTGTAGGATCCCAGGTTGTCTTATGATAGGCCCTGGAAGATGATGGTCATTTAGGGGCGCGCACAGTGGGGAAACTCGGACGGGCGGCCTTAGAATCGTTATATGTATATGAATATAAATATATTTTTATCAAGTGGTACTTGATGGTTGTTAAACGCCACAAAGAGTGTATGATAAATGCCACAAAGAGCATGGATGCATGCCATGAAGAGCACGGGATTGAGATTTATGTGCCATAAAGAGCACTTGAAATTAAGGATATTCCTATTAAGGAATGAAAAGATGAAATGGTAAGATAATTAACTATGGAGGTTAATAAATGGTTTTATTCCTATTAAGGAATATAAAAGAAAATGGAAAATTTGATAAATGAGGAAAGGTTTTAAATTAAAGTTATTTACTTTTCTTTCTTTTATGTATATGACATTTAATTTCATCATTTTAGTTAAATTGTAATGTAAGTTTATTATCCTTATCATTTATGCATAACTGTTCATTTCTATCATGCTTTTTATTTCTTCTGGTGATCATATAGAACCCGGCCCTGACCGGTTTACTTTCCTTGTTGCATATATGATTGTATCCGCTCAGGTGCTCCCCCGCAAGGACGCCCGTTTTAATGTTTCCATTCCTTTGCTTTCGACGAGCTATAAGTTTTTGCGGGTTATTACAGGTCATTGAATTAGACGCCTCCATTCTTGGTATTCTAGATATGATCGGGTCTTTTCATCGGGCGTGTGGCCCAAACTTTTGTATTTGATTAATGAATGTATTACATAAGATATTAAATTGTTATGCTTCGTTGTATGTTGCTGTGGATCGACAGCTTATTCGGTCCTTTTGTATACATTCGTCTTAGTTGTATTATATATATTCTTGTGGAATTCCACTTGCTTATCAGATTGGGTTGTTTAAATTTAAATTTCATAACTACATTTTAAAATTTTAAACTTTTTGGTAACCCGTCTTCTGATTTATTGGGTGGTTTTCCCATTTACTCAGTTTATTTTGGTTGATGCTGAGGATGATATCCATCCATGATTCCTGTTACGTTTGAGTATCGGGCTGGCCACCCCCTATCTCGGATCGTGGGTTGTCACATGATGAAAAGTATTATCCTTGACATTTAAGTAATTCGTTGATACATTTTTTTTTATCAATCCTACTTAACACAAATTTGAGCTCTGACCAAGAGGAGGATCTAGAGGAGCAGAGACGAGTTTGAGGCCTCACTTTAATGCATAGCAGGTGGGGTAAAAATTGTGGCATTTTAGAAATTGAGGTGACTGAGCTTGGCCAACCCATTGAAGAACCCGCGTCAAGACTTGCTTCAAATTTAGGGGTTCTAGCACGCAATGTCCAATTAGAACCATTGACCTACTTTTATTGGAGACAAGTAGCCGAAGAGGAGAAGAACATAATTTGGATTCATATCAAGGTACAATGTTAATAAAATGAAAATAGGGTTCCTAATTTGAATACTTGAATATCTATTTTCCAATTTATCTCTCGAATAGGTTAATGTAATGTAGAAGAATACGAATGCCATGGAAGAGATGAGAAAATATATGATGCAATCAGTTGGAAGAAAGTGGAAGGAGTAAAAGGCCACGACACAGCTCCAAGGTTATACTAAGTATATAACTAATGAGTAACATTTGGAAAATTGTCCCTAACGAGTCGAGGAAAATTAGGGGAAAATGCTCGTTTATAACTGGGACTCCGCCCGAGAATATGTATATACTAGTTGTTGAGTCTAGTCATGAATTACGTATACACACAATTCTTATCTCGCCTATAAAGAACATCATAAAAATAATTAATTTATTAAAAATATTACTATTAGGATTTAATCAAAATTTTCTATATGATTAACTTTATTTCCATTGTATTAGGCCAAAAGTGCGAAGAACAAAGCCATCCGTGAACTTTTGCAAATGATGCACACATCTGGTAGAAAAACTCATGCTCAAGTTAGACACTGTGTAACAAATTTGTACTTACTAATTCATTGTTATTATTATATTGTCATGTTATGATTTGACACTTAAAATATTGTGCTTGTAGATGACTAAAGCGATTGGATTCAAACCAACTCGTAGGATGTTGTACAAGGAGACACATGTAACCAAAGGGAATGGGCCTATTAATGAAGTAGATGCCCGAGCGACTGTATGTATCTTTTGTGCTGTGATTTTTTTAAAATAACTATACATAACCCCTTCGTTAATAGTTTTTATATAACTAAACCCATGTTAAATTTAGGAATGCATATTACACCTCGGCTAAGGAATTACATAATTATAGGTGCCTTTAACTCTCTATGCGATTAGGTGGTTGCACCACAACCGACATATTTTTCTATTAAGGGTGATGAGGCCCTGATACTAAAATATGTTAATTTTTATAATTAGACTATCATTGTTAGCATGTGATAGAAATATGAGATATTTAAAAAATTGTCCATGACATATGAAAGGAAATAATCCAACGAAAACTAAACCATCCAACACCGTAATAGGATCAGTTTCAGAGAGATGAATTTTAGAGAGAGAAATAGTCTAACTTCTCTCTAAACTTCTTTTCATTATGTTGCAAAATTGTTTCCAAAATTACCACTCATTATAAATTCACCCCAATCACTTCAATCCAATGCTAATAAACTCCCTGATTTTCATAATAATGACCAATTGAAGAATAGTAGTTCAATTTCTTCTTTGACTTCAAAAATTAGCACTGAAACTAATAAGTCAATTATGTCTACTAATAATGGAAGGAACCTTAACCTGCATAGAAATAATGAAAAATCCTATGCGGAAATCTTGAACCCATCACCCAAAAAATTGATTAAACCCCCAAGAATTCATGTTGAGAAAACTTACGTTGTGATCAATGGAAAATTTGTATCAAGAACACTTGCAAGATGTAAAGAAAAAATGATCGAAAAATTAACTTTGGGGAGGAATTAAACCTTTCCAAATCATGATGTACTTAATTCTAATCTTCAAACAAATTAGAAACCAAATCCTTATTTGAGGTTTATGCCCCTTGGAAAAGGATATTTCGATATATCTTTTAGAGAAAAATATGATAGAAAAAGAATTTGGTTTATTGGGGCGTGTTCTCTTCCCTATGGCATTATGAGACTTACACAATGGATTCCAAATTACATACCAGGTGTGGTTGCTCATTCTTTTCATACTCAAGTCCAGATTAGACTTTATGGCCTTGGACAAGAATTTTAGTATCCCTAGATTCTCATGGAAATTGCTCGTGGGTTAAGGATTCATATGCAATTGAATAGGGACACCAGACATAAAGAATTAGGTATATATGCCAGAATTATTGTTGATATAGATCCCAAATGGTTTCTACGCCAGAATTCTTTTTCAGATAGATCCCAAATAGACCCTACCAAAGTTTGTGAATGTTAATAATGATGGCAGCAAAGTTCTTATTATATATGAGGCATTCCATATTTATCCTCCAAATGTTGATGAATTGTTCACCAATTCCATGATTGTAGAATTAATGAGAACGGGAAACAAAAAGGGGTAATCTTCTCTATGAAACTGTTGTTATGTAATTTTAGAGGTTTAGGGAATTCTAATCCCAATGACAAGTTTTCTAACCTCTCCAAGGCTCACAATCAAAGCTTAATTGGGATTGCTGAACCTGTGATTGATTTTTATTATATGTATGCTTCTTTTTTGTTTTCTTTTAATTTGAATATTGTTTCCACTAAGAGTAGAGATAATTCTCTTTCATATATTTGGCTTATGGGTGCTACTAATATAGGCCTTATTTCAATTATCTTTAAGTCTTAATAACACATCACTGTCTTTAGTTAGTTTGTCGAATCTCTTCTCATTATATTTTTTACATGCTAAAAAACTATTGTTGCTAAGGATCCTTGTGGAATGATATTATTAATGATATATCTAATTTTAATGGTCCTATTACGATTGTCGATGACTTCAATTGTATTCTTGGGTCTCATGACAAGAAATGTGGAAATCTTCCTTCTAGAATATCTTATGCTGAGTTTCAAGCCTTCATTGATACCTGTCAGTTGATCTATTCTAATATTCAAGGTTCTCTTTTTACAATACCTTTTTATACAATATTAAAGTAGTCATGCTTACACAAACTTTCTTGAAGGAAAAGTTTACTTAATTACATCATTTACAATATAACCAAATCATTGTCTACCCGTTCTTTACAAACCCAAACCAACGTCCTAGATTTGGTAGTGACATCACGTTACCTGGAAAACAAAAACGTAGGAACCGTGAGCAAAATAGCTCAGTGAATGCATCACTACTACACCATTGCATAAAATTAAATGCAATAAATCATGTCCATATAATAATGTATAAACTTATCCGGCCAATTTATAATGAATGACCCAAATTTTTGAATCATGATTTACACGTATCTTATTTGTAATAGACAATTCTCCCCCTTTCCTGGTCGAGGAGTAACCCCTTGTCTGTAATAGACAATCCTCCCCCATTTTGGACTGGGGAGTAACCTCCCATTTCAGTAAACTGAAATGAACAATTTCATATTCCTAGTGTTCTGATCATGTCCATATCAATATAGAGATACCTCTTTCTAGTGAGTGCACTCACCTTGGTAACTTAATGCGATTTTTCTATGGTTTTGTCTGTCACTTATTCAATGGGTTCTTCTTCCCTTCCTATCATTCTTACAATGTTAGTATCATCATAAGAATACCAATAGTCCAAATAATAATTTAAACGTAACCTAATTAATAAGCATCATGTGATCCCATTCAAATCATTTATCATAAATGAAGCTCCATCCATATTCATAACAAGATATTTAACGTATCCGAACAAATGCATAAATCATAATCAACCATATCAATTCAATCATGTAATTTACTAACTCATAGTTAATCAATTTCTTCAATATATATATATATATATATATATATATATATATATATATATATATGGAAATGTGGTTGAAAGCATAACCATTTCATCTTTAACATATTTATTATTTTATACTTTTATACGCTAAGTTTCCATTTAATGGTCCAAACATACTTTAATTTCTCATTAGGAATTCAATCAGTAACATATTAGGTTTTCAATCCAAAATACGGTGCATCATTTCAAGTTTCCTAAAGTAAAATATGCTCATTTCTTTACTACATAGCAAATCTCCCCTATAGACCCCTATATTGTCCAGTTAACTTCCGAGAATTTTCATAATTTTTCTATCTCATAAATTTCTATGATATTTCACCCAACTTCAATACACATATTTAATAATACAAAATTAAAGTTTCATAATTTTCAAAGTTCCTAATCTATGTCAAAATTTTTGTCAAACTCAGAGCATATCCAATCGGATTATGCAAATAGCAACTATGGGCCGACATACAACCATCACTAAGGTCTAACCACAAGGAGTTTAATTCTAATTTTCAAATATGCTATGAATATTTGAGCTTAGTTTTATAACCAACTGAAATTTCCCAATTCTAGTAAGCATACAAGAACTTATGAACGTTTGAACACACAAGGGTTCTAAACAAGGTAACATAAAGGATTTACACCTCCAACTTTCTTCAAACTTGTATCTATCCATACATATACATCAAGTCATGAAAGTTTAGTAAAAAAATGATGATTTCTATCATTTCAATCCGTAATACAGAAAAAATAACAAGATTTATAGATAGAATTACTTTAAGGACTCTTATGTGATTTTCTATAGATTTTTCTCCAATTTCTCCTCGCACATTTCTTCCTAAGCTTCACGATTCTCTCTCGTCAAGCCTAAATTCTCTAATGGTTGAATTTTCTAAAGAATGAGGTAATTCTAAGGTGTCTATGTCGGCTAAACCAGCCTCCTTTTCCAGCCAATCAAATTGAGGCATTTGTTGTACTAAAAGATGAAATACCACTTAAACAAATGGACAACTTTTCTCTTGATTCGTAATTTCAGTGTAACTTCTTATCGGACCTCCGTTTGATATGTCATTTATTGTGTTAGAAACCTAAATCATATATATACAACTATCAAGTTTTTACCTTAAGTCAGTTGTTATATTATAAGGGTCAAAACAATTATCCAAAATGAGCATTCCTATCAAAAACTTTAAAATTTTATGTTTGTGACAAATTCGATATTTCATGATTTTGAAGGTAGGATTAGACTAAATATAATAACTAACATTATATATATTAATAACACATTATCCATATCACATAAGGTAAACATGATTCAAATATAGTTTATCATAGTTATATCCGGGTTATCACAACGCAATTACTCAGCATTGAGAGACATGTGTTCGGGTTCAAGAATCAGACTGAAACTTTTGCTTCATAGGATAGGCTGGGTGCATATTTAAGTAGTTATAAGGGTGAGTATTTAAGTAGTGACAAAACCTTATATCAGTGTGTTGATTACGAATATGAACATGAACATGGTTGTCTAAATTTCTTTCATATTTGTCCACCCACATTTTTGTATAATATTAGTTGGTAGATGAATAGGTCATGATCTGGGTAATCTCTTTACAGGGGGTGATTTTCTTCAAATTACAAATAATCCATATGGATTTTGAGCATCAAAAATATATTATATTTTTTTTTATAAGTAAAACAAAAATATATTATATTAGACATTATAACAAATATAAAGTGATTTAGGTTAATGTTATTTTCATTGTTTTTTAATTCATATAACTTCTGATCGTATATTATTAATAACATAAAATTTGGAAACATGAATTAAATTTTGAGGGTTGGCAATCATTTCATCTTAAACAATAGCCCCACTTCCCTTCGTTTTATATCAAGATTCCTCTTATTTTGATAAATAAAAAATGTTGGGGATTAAGACTAACATATTACTCCTAAAGTTTACTTTGTTGTTTAGGATCAACATAATTACTTCACATAAGAGGACGAACAGGTAGTAGTTGGATGTGTAAATGAAACTGCTGACGTTGTTTGTATAATTCTTTAGGAAAGCAAAGAGTTGACAAAAGGTAAGTTGTATTATTTATTAATTACTATTTGTTAGTGCAAGTTTTTGTCCCTAATTAATGTCAATTTCATACGTTACTAATTTTTTATTTTAGACTTCAATTCAAAATGACTAGTTTATTAGACTTTATCATATTTTTCATCACTAGATATAAATTTTGTCACTAAAATTGATCTTTGGTGACATTTAGTGAGGAAAAATGTACAAAAGTCTAATAAACTATCAAAGTGATTAATTTGTATTAAAGTCTTAAAAAAATGGGCATATGCCGAATAGTCCCTCGAACATTTTTTAATACACAATTAGTCCAAGCCTTTGTATTTTGTTCCAAAAATTCCCTAATCACATAAAAATACTCAAAACAAGGACACACACAAACCCATTTTCCCACCTCCTTCCACCCCCACCCCTGCTGTCGGAGCTCCGACAACCCTCGTTGGAGCTCTGTCGACCCTACCACAGCTCCTGTGAGGGTCTCCGGAACTACAACAGTGGGGGCGGGGAGGGGGTACCTCTAACGCGGACTTTTAAAAATAAAATAATAATGGTTAAATGGGTGTTTGAAGGTGTTTTTGGAATAAAATAATAAGATTTGGACTAAACGTGTATTAAAAAATGTTCAAAGGATTTTTTTGACAATTGATCTAAAAAAAAATTAGTAATGTATTTAAGTAAAAAAAACCGGAAAAAACGAGTTGAATTTGTTGTTCAAGGTGGACATATTCAACAAATTCACAAGTTGATGTTGAAAAGCATTGACTTCTTCGTATTGAATTGATGGAAAAAAATGCTCTCACAAAATGACAAAAACTAAGTCTTTGTATCAATAAATTACTAGTAAGGTTCCAATGCATGGAAGCATCATATTCAATCCGTTCATATATAGTAATTGTAGTGAAAATGATGATCAGAGTATTCAAATGTCCAAGAGAATAGAATACTATTGGATGTGTTATGTGTGAAACTTAAGCCAAACCGATCACTGGCCATTATTTGTATAAGTAGGGGGAGTTGAAGATGATTTAGAAACAAGTAATTGAATAACCAAACGCGCATAACTTCATAGAAAGGGGGTGAAGTCTTGTGTTTGTTGTCCCATTTGTCATTCTTCCAATATTTGGTATCTTAGAAAACTAATCGTTTGATATTGATAAATGACTATGTATATCATGATTTTGTAGGTAGGTGTAACGAGACGAGATGGCGGGTGTGTACGGTACCCCTGTCACCGAGCTAACTTTAAAGGGACTGCTAGAATATAGGCGCAAGGACATAACTCAAGCAGACTTGGCAAAAGTTGCTCGCGATAAGATAGTGTTGGGAACAAAGAAAGAGAATTCTACTGAATATGTGGAGAATCTTAAGAAGCAATTTGGGGATGGTATCTTTGTGCTTTCTATGTTCTACAATGCTACCGGAGCCGACCTAACACATAGGTACGATTTTGATTGGCATGGACACATTGGTCCTAAACCTTACCCACAGACCGTTAAAAATGGGCAATGGGGTGGGTTTCTACACGTGAAACATGGTTACACAATTAGTGGATCATCTGCCGTGGTTTTGTACCGAGGTACAACCCCGTGTAATGAGGATCGTGCATGGTTGGTGTCGTGGTCAATCCCATATGTTGGAAATAACGCGGTAACTTAACTACTCTATGGATCATCACTATTCATAACACGAAAAAAAGTTTGATGTCTTGTAGATGTGATTGGTTAATATCGCTAGCACATACCCATTTCCATAAGTAATATGAGTTCGCACCAACGACATTGACCAATCACATCTCAGAGACATCAAACTTATTTCCTTCTTCACATTATAGTTACCAACGTTTGTTTAGTTTAATACGTTACAAATTTTCGATTTTAGAGTTAAATACAAATTAATTTTGTATGCATACAGGTTTATACCGAGGTTCGCAAGCTTTCCAAGTATGATGTTGCTAGGTGGGGGGACGCTATCTGGGAAAAATGGTCAAGGATGGAAGTCTCACTAGCACCGACCATGATTGGCATGAATGCATGTCAACTGTGAGCATTGGTGATTCCACATCCCCGACACTAGTGGCAAAATTCAGGGCCGGCCCTGGCCATGTGCCAGGTGGGCAGTGGCACAGGGACCATTTTACAATAAGCACCAGTATATGTGTATTTTAGGGGTCCAAAAATATTTTATATATATTAAAAAATATTTTTTTAAAATGAGTTTAGTTTTTTAGGGGTCCATTTTTTCAACTATTAAAAAAAAGAATAATACAACTTCCCAAAAAAGCTCACCCAACTCATTTAAGATTACCAGTTTTTTAAGAGTCATTTTTTCAACTACCCACAACATCTTTTTGGTTTCCTCTCTCTCTCTCTTTCTTTTGCGAGCCCACACTCTGTCTCTCTCTCTCTCTCTCTCTTGCAAGCTTTCTTTTTTAATTTTTGCAAAAGTTGGAGGTTGTCCATCCATTTTACTACTGTACGCAAGTTGGAGGAGGATATCTTCTTTTTGCAAGTTGTTAGTCTTCTTTTGCATTTGCAGCAAAAGGTAAGTTGTCTTCTTTTGCAAGTTGTTCTCTTCTTTTTTCATTATTTTTTTATACATATGTTAATCTTTTTTATTACTATTTTTTAAATAATTTGTTTTTTTTTCTAAATTCATCAATGTTTTACTAATCTATTTTTTATGCAATTAATTTTTTTATCAGGCTGTTTCTTTCTACATTAATCAAGTCGATGAAATTGGAGAGGGAGTAAAAGGCTCAAAACAGGTGACATTTTTCCATATTTTTTATATTCAATCAATTGAGATATTTCTAGACTAAAACTATCTATTAGATTCGTTGTTAATTGCGTATTTTATTTTTATTTATAAATTTATAAATTTTAGAAATGTTACCAAAAAAACAAGCATCCGGATATCAAAAACGAAAAAAACAAAAAAGAATAGAAGAGGTGACACAATCTTTTAAGAGAGGGCTTGATAAATTTATTATTAAAGAGCAACAAAATATAAATTATGTTAATAAAAATACAAGTCAATCAGAAGAATTAGAAAATAATGCAAAAAACAAAAATGAAACAGTGAGTAATATAAGTCCTACGAAAAATGATGAAAATGAATTATTGGAGGATGAACAACCTAGTAACACGATTGATAATTTTGATCCAAGAAATTGGGATAATCTTGATATAAAATCTAGAGACATATTGGTAGAAAAGGGTCCAATAAGAGATCTATCTTTGAAAAAAGGCCCTAAAGATAAATTATCTAGACATTTTTCTTCACTACATTACACCCATTTTTTACCAAATGGGGATAAGGAGGATAGGACATGGCTCGTGTATTCAAAGGATGCGGATAGAGTTTTTTGCTTCTGTTGTAAATTGTTTAAAAAAGGCCACAAAAGTGGTGGTCAATTAGTGAATGAAGGATATAATGATTGGGGTCATCTCAATTTTAGACTTAAAGAACATGAAACAAGTAATGGACATCTCAGTAACTTGATTACTTGGTTTGATTTGCGTTCTAGATTGGAGAAAAATGAAACAATTGATAAACATATACAAGACCGTATTAACAAAGAAAGAGAACATTGGAAAGGAGTCTTAGAAAGAATAATTTCTCTTGTGCAATATTTAGCTAAAAATAATTTGGCATTTCGTGGAACAAATGAGAGACTTTATGAAAATAGTAATGGAAACTTTTTAGGCCTAATCGAAACAATTGCAAAGTGGGATCCATCAATGAAAGAACATGTTAAACGTATTGAAAACGGGGAAATTCATCATCATTATCTTGGTCATAAAATTCAAAATGAGTTGATACTTATGTTAGCATCCGAAGTAAAAGACACAATCATTTGGAAAATTAAACAAGCAAAATATTTTTCTGTAATACTTGGTTGTACTCCCGATTCAAGTCACGATGAACAAATGTCTTTGATATTACGATGTGTAGATGTTTCGAATAGTCCAATAACAATAGAAGAATACTTTATAGAATTTTTAAAAGTGGATGAAACAACGGGACAAGGTCTTTTTAATTAATTAGAAAAAGTAATAAAAATGAATAAATTAGATATTAATGATGTTAGAGGACAAGGATATGATAACGGGTCAAACATGAAAGGTAAGAATCAAGGTGTCCAAAAAAAATTATTAGATAACAATCCTAGAGCATTTTACACTCCATGTGGTTGTCACAGTCTTAATTTAACAATTTGTGATATGGAAAATTCTTGTGGTAAAGCAAAGGATTTCTTTGGGATTGTACAATCCATTTATAAACTATTTGCTAATTCTATAAAACGTTGGAAGATTTTAAAAGATAATGTTAAAATTAGTGTAAAGTCATTATCAGCTACACGTTGGGAAAGTCGCATTGAAGCTATTAAAGCTATTAGATATCAAGCTCCGGATTTAAGAGAAGCTTTATTACAAGTTGGAGATTGTGATAATGAATTTGACGTACAAATTCAGTATGAGTATTTCACTGGAACAGTTGGCTTTGCTATCCTATCCTATCCTATCCTATCCTATCCTATGTTTAATAAATAAGACTAGTACTTATTTATATTCTGGTTTTGAGGGTGTTAACAACATTCGTTCTGTTAGATATCATGATTTCAGTTGGCTTGTACTCCTCTTTGATTTCCATCTATAAATAAATAAAACTGTAGCAAGGGAGTTTTTTATCTAGATAATCATACAATCAGTGACGGAGCAAGGAATCTAATCTAGGTGAAGCACAATTTATGGACAGGGGTTTGGGTGCTACCACCCGCGAAAAACAATTTAAGCTTATTTTTACATTTTTACAATTATAGTTCAATAAAAACAACATTAAATACAATATATTTTTTCGAGTAGGTTCCTTTTGGACATCGATTTTTTTCGTTGGACCAACTACATTTTCGCAAGTTCTTTTATAATACTTTTCTATAACTGAAATTACAAGTTTAAATATTAAATTATTTTAGCTCACCAAACATTAAAGTATTAAAAAAAAAGAAATTGCAAGTTTAAGTAAAAATTAAATCCCTAAAAACAAACAAATGATAACAAATAAAAATTAAATCATAACAAATCATGAACTCAAATCTAAACAACAAATCTAAACAGCAAACAAAGAGAGATGGGGGAAATTTATTTGGGACAAATATAAACAACATTGTTACAACAATGGATGAAGGAAGGAGGGAGGATGGCCTTAACAATGGATCCGGGGAGGAGGAGGAGGGTAGGGACATCGACGGCCGAGGGAAAGAACGCAGAGATTAAGGCGGTCACGGAGAGGGAGAGGGCATGTGTTTTCTGTCAAAGAGTCTTAAAGGAATTTTTTTTTTTTAAACGTAAGAGTCTTTTACTGTCAAAGAGGGTTTTAGGTTATAACTAAAGGATATATTTCGGTTTTACCCCTATTTTTTTAATAATTATATTGTGTCCCAAAATAATTAATTTTAAAAAAAAACAAAATTTCTGGGTGGGGCACTTATGCCCCCCCCCCCCCCCCCCCCACACACAAACAAAGTGGCTCCGCCACTACATGAAATAATGTATAATTGTCACCTTTTTGCACGTATAACAATATTATGGATTGATGGCTAGTATTTGAGGTTTAATAAGAATTCTATGAATATGACTTAGCCATGAGACAAGTGACGTGTGACGTTGAGGAATTGTGACCGTGCGACGTAGAGAGTTGTGTTCCCTTATGGGTGGGGCACCACTATGTTCAAATCATCAACTAGTTCTGGGAGTTCGGAGGTGGGAGCTTCCGAGCCAACAAAATTTAAGGTTATTTTCAGATCTTTTACAAATATTCAATTAATATTTTGCACTACAAAACAATCACCACTCAAATATAACAAACTCGGATACAATAGCACAAATGCATATACTATGTTAATCAAACCCGTAAACTAGAGAAATATTATCATGTTGGAGGGCACCAATTATCCGTACTAAACACAAATAAGAACACGACACGTATGTACATTTAAATTTTTGTCCGTATAGTGGAAAACATGTGGGACACATATCACATACATGTCGTATCATTATTTGTGTTCAGTATGAACACGTGAGGGCCTCTACACATGATACTATTTCTCTTGAATTTAAACTACTTGAAAATCCCTAAAAAACAAGCGAATCATAGTAAATAAGCCCTAGAAAAAGCAATAGCAACATCAAAGTAAATCAAATATTAAACAACAAAAAAACTAACCATAAACAAAAAACAACACTAAAAAAGATAAACTAACTATATTACATACTTTAAATCTTTTTTAAGTATTGCTGATTTGAGCAGGCGCTTGTGCACACTAAGTTTGCACATGTGCTGGCGCACATCAATTTTTTAAAATATTAAAAAAATATTTCTAAGTTGATTTTTTTATGTGATATTTAAATATTTCAACGGACCCATATGAAAAACTTCAACTCAAAAAAACCTTCTTTGTTATTTTTAAAAAATCAGTCAAATTCTCGCAACTTTTAAAGTGATTAAAAATAGCGAAAGTTTGATCGATTTTTTAAAAATGGCTAAAAAAGTTTTTGGAACTGATTTTTTTATATGGGTCCCTTGAAATGTTTAAATATCACACCAAAAAAATCAGCTCAAAAATATTTTTTTTACTATTTTAAAAAAATGTTGTACAAACTTAATGTGCACAAGAGTTTGTCTGTTGTAGATTTATCCTAAAATTTTATATAAAAAATTTACAAATTTTCGGGAGGGGCACTTGTCCCATCTCCCTACACCACAGCTCCCCCACTGCTTTTAGGTTGATGCTACTAATCTTGGCCATTGAGTAGACATGGGTGAGTTCTAATCCTGTTACTAGTTTGAGTACAGGGAATATATAGGTTATTTCATTATTTTATTCAAATGTTTTGTCAAGGAAATTGACAAAAACATCCTCTCTCACTCTCTAACTCTCTCACTCTCTCATGTGAACTACATAATAAGCGTAGTATGGTGGACAATCATTTTTAAGCACAGTATTGTGTAAAGAAGAAAAAAATGTGAGATCATTTTTAAGCACATTGTTGTGTATTTTTTTTTCCTGTTAAAAAAAAGAGTCGTATTATGTAAAGGAGAAAAAATGTGAGAGCATTTACTTTTAAGCAGTGTAGTGTAAAGAAGAAAAAAATGTGACACCAAACCCAATGATGCTCTTTCTTCTTTTATGAAGTCTTGATATCAAATAATTGTTCTTGCATATCATTCGATTATATTTATATTTAAATTTTTGCACAAATATCATGAAACTACTGGAGCAAAAACTACCAAGTGTATAATTTGTATGTAGATAACTATACGTATCAGTTACATAATTTTTACATTAGGACTGAAGATGCTCTAAATCACGTTATGAAATTATGAAATCATTTGGTGAGTTGTTCATTGGCAACAAATCTATTTGATGAGCTGTTCATTAGCAAAAATCAAAAGTGTAAATCGTCTCTGTAGCACGGAAATATTATAGTTGGGTCGAATGGAAAGGGGAAATATGAACAAACTCTGTTGAGTTTTCTGGTTAAATTTTTGGACCATTTGGCCTTTCCTAACTCAAATTTTTCCTTGTTTGGATTTTGGCCCTCAGCCAGTGGCGGAGCTAGGATTTGAGTTTGGGTGGGGCAAAAATCATTGACGTGGTTCGAGGGCGGTAGCTCGCGAAAAAAAAATTTAGAGTTATTTTTCCGTTTTTACTAAAATTTCATTGATAATTTGTATAGCTTTCGTATCACATCATCAGAATCTTTTTCACGAGTCTTTTTAAAATATTTTTTCATAAATTAAAAATAACATCAAATTAAAAATAATAGCATAAAAATACAAAACAACATATAATCCACTTGGGCAACAACATATAGAAAACAACAACAACATATAATGGAAAAGAGGCATTAAATTTGGGTCATTTTTATTACAACAACAACATATACAAAACATATACAACAACAACATATTTTTGTTAAAAGATGTCTACTTATTTGGGTCATCTTTAATTTCTTGAAATTGATGCAGAAATCGAGTCTTGAATATTGATGTTTACCTTGGAGGAGCAGACACGGTCACAACACTGTTGTCAAGAATGGAAAAGAGGGACGACGACACCACTGACCTTTCTTTGGAGCTTTCGGTTAGACGCAGACAGAGAACAGAAATGGGGGGACGGTGGGGAGAAATGAACCCATTTAGGAGTTTTGTTTAGGTTTTAACTTGCACATGTTTGAATTTTTTACTTTATACCTTAAATTTTTACTTTTTACCCTAATTTTTTTTAGTTTTACAAATTTACCCAATTTTTTTTATTTTTTTTTCTGACCGGGGGCAGTTGCCCCACCCTGCCAAAGGCCAGCTCCGTCCCTTCCCTCAGCCATATAAATTTGTTAGCTTTGGGTCCATTTTCACTTTTTACAAGACTTGTTAACATTTATGGAAGCAATTTTTTCACAAAAAGTGAAAACAAACTCCAAAGTATGAAAATTGAAAATACAATGGACTGTTGTCTAAATGGGCAAAAACTTAATCCCAAATAAGAGCCAGCTTATCAACCACTTTGGACAAAACCAAAAATATAGCTAAATCTATCCTTTCTAAAGTATAGAAAGAGGGTATCCAAAAATATTGATCATTGTCATCAATTTTTTAACATATTCACAAACATAAAATTAATTCAACGGATCACACTGGCTCTATGTTACCTAGTATCCCTTAATGGGTGGCAAACGTGATTTAATTTCCGAGCATGTTCCTCATTGTGGTGTTGCGTCCGACAAGCATACCCGTACCAATAATCTTGCCTTTCAGATGCATCTTGTGGGAGACGCTACAAAAATATCCACAACAGTAACCAATCGTTTTCAATAAATAATAGACAAGAAAATAATGAGGTATAGTACACTCTATACAATAATCATCGTTGTTTAATAATACATTGGCCATAATGTTATAGGATGTATCATAAGGAAAAAACATATTGGGAGTAAAAATTGTATAAGTCGTGATAGTATGTCACAACGCTTGTTTGTTTCTATGGGTGCATTTGACTTCGAAGTTAGAAAACCATTGAAAAAATTTCACTTTCATTTTCATTTTGGAGAGAAAAATAGTGATTTAGCGGCGGGACCTCTTGCTTCTTTCAATGAAAAAACGAAAAATTAAGGAATTCTCGACTCGTCTACATTATTTTTCAACATATCTAAGAAATGAGCTATTTTTCAATCTGTTTCAAATTTTGCAATCAAACTCTAGTGAAGTGATTAAATTTTACATTTTATAACACTATATAAACAACAAGATCACGTACTGTGGTGTTATATTCATTAAATTAAAGACCATATTTTTATATTAATGTCTAGGAAAATAAAAGAATTAGTGTAAAAGTACTCACGGTCAAACAAGAACTACATAGAAAATTGGCAAAAATTATAAGTGGACTTATCTTTTATGCAATTTTATTAAGAATATATTTTCATGAATTAAGGTTCTACATAATTAACACTGTGGTATGTAAGTAGAGGGATGGCCACGAGTTTGGTTTTGCAAAACCCAAACCTGCCATGTTAAGAAAAATGATATCCCGAACCCAAAACTGGTTTTCTTTCGCAAAAACCCTACCTGAAATGTCAACTATGAAACACGCACGCCATCCCAAAAATTTGTTTTTTAAAACATGTGTACCTAAAAATAACTTTCTCAAATCCCGCCCGTCCCATTAGGGGTGGGGCAAAACCCCATCGGACAAAAATAAAACAAAAAACTCATATTTTTCTATTCATTTTCCAACTTCTCGTCCAAATGAACTATTTTCCTCCCATTTTCAATGTTTGCAATCAACCACACCCTCAATGATATCATTTATTTTTTCCAACTTGATAATAATGGTTACTTGTTCATATGATTTAACTCCCCGTCCTCCTTTTAGGGTTTCAATTTGCTATTTAAATATTAAGAAATTAAGAAATAAAAGGGCATTAAAAACACATACTCGGTATAATAATAAGAATCCTGGGATACATAATAGCGACTCACGATGTGTTTATGAGTACTCGTTGTATGTAAAGAAGATATCAGTTATGCGGAATAAAAATAAATGATGAAGAGAATACTGTTCGTATTTTTTTTTCATAAACCAAAACACGTACAACAGGTGTCTATTATATACTAGAAGACTACGTAGATTTTCCACAAAAAGTGGAATAAACCAACACGAGACTGCTATGTTAATGTGCAGCCAGATAATGATCAGAACAGATCTAGCGATACACGCTAGTTATCCTATGATACTAGGAGTATCTTCTCAAAGAAATCCACAGGAGCTTTTGTAATTATCCGGTGAAACTGTCATCTATGTGAGGTATCTTAATATTCCCCCACAAGTGAAGGTGGGGAGCGAAGCACACACCAAGCTTGTGATAAAGAAACTGGAACTGAGGCGTGGCAAGCGGCTTGGTAAAGATGTCAGCAAACTGAGATGAGGAAGGCACAAATTGAGTAAGGAGCAGTCCTTGAGCAACTTTTTCACGAACAAAGTGATAATCAAGTTCAACATGCTTAGTATGTGCATGGAGGACATAATTTATAGTCATATAAAGATAACTTAAACTGTCACAATATAAGGTTGGAGCAATAATGTCTAAAAGGTCGATATCACGTAAGAGATAAGTGAGCAACATAAGTTCAGCAGTGGCAATCGCAAGAGCTTGATTTTCATCATCACAAGAGGAACGGGAAATAGTAGGCTGCTTTTTAGAGGCCCAAGAAATGAAATTAGCTCCAAGAAACATACAAAACCCCAAAGTGGAACGACGCGTGAAAGGGTAGCCAGCTCAATCGGCATCAAAGAAACCATATAATGTGAGTGAGGATTGAGATAGTAGACGAAGACCCATAGTGGGAGTGCCGTGAATATACCGAAAAAGACGTTTAACATGTTGAAAATCATCATCGGTTGGAGCATGCATGGACTAGAAAATGGTGTTAACAAAGTGAGTGATGTCTGGACGTGTGAGTGTCAAATACCGAAGGGCACCAACAATAGAGCGAAAGAAGGTGGGATCATGAAAGGGAGCCGAAGGGAGATGGGCAGATTTGGTAGACTGAGGCATTTGAATGGAGTTACAATGAAGCATGTTGGCCTTTGTAAGAAGGGAGGCGACGTATTGATGTTGAGACAAAAATAAACCACCATCAAAAGGAAGAACTTGAATACCCAAAAAATAATGAAGATCGCCAAGGTCTTTTAAGGGAAATTCAGAGGCAAGTTTTTGTGTGAGAGAGTTAAGAAGAGATGAATGGATGCTAGTGAGAATAATATCATCAACATAAAGAAGAAGAAGAACAGTGCCATGAGCATGATGAAGAGTAAAAAGTGAAGAGTCGGCCTTACTACACTGAAATCCCAAGTGAAGAAGATAAAGACTAAAGCGATCAAACCAAGCACGAGGCGCCTGTTTTAATCCATAGATGGCCTTGTTGAGCTTGGATACATGGGTGGGGAAAGTGGGATCTTCAAACCCTGGTGGTTGACGCATATAAACAACTTCATTGAGAAACCCATGGAGAAACACATTTTTGATATCAAGTTGCTTAATAGGCCAATGCTTCGTGAGAGAAAGAGATAACACAACACGGATAGTAGCCGGTTTAACAACTGGACTGAAAGTTTCACCAAAATCAACCCTTACCATTTGATTGTATCCTTTAACCACCAACCGAGCCTTATATTTATCAAGAGTTCCATCAGCCTTCAGTTTTGTACGATAGACCCACTTGGAACCAATAACATGCATATCGGGGGGTCAGGGATAGTAAGTCCCATGTGCGATTGATGGAAAGAGCATAGAGCTCTTATTGCATAGCTTGCACCCATTATGGTTGAGAAAGAGACATTTTGAGAGAAGAAGGTTTCGAAAGAGGAGCAGAAGCAAGGAATGCAGTGGGGATTTGGGACTGAGATTTGGAACGTGTGAGCATGGGGTGAGTTTGAGTCGGAACCATGGTAGATGGCGGGGAAAAGAGAGGAAGGCCCACTATAAGGTCGAGGGGTGGGAGATGAGCACGTGAGGCAGGAGGTGTAATAGGACTGGACAAGGATGAAGTGGGTGAAACGGAGAGGGTGTCTTCAGAGTTGGCAAGGTTGTCAAAGGATGGACAGGTAATCATAGAGTCGTCGAAGTGGACAGGTCTGTAAGCGACAGGCGTGGTGGGTGTGGTGCAAGTAGGTCGAGAGATAGGGTCGGGACTAGGCTGTGGGCGTACGATATGATGTTGGTCAGTGTTGTCAGCTAAGTGACCAGGCTATAACGTGAAAGCAGCGGGAGTAGCAGGTGAGGATGAATGTGAAGCACCTTATACCTTTGACTTACTTAAGTCTATACTGTATAAGTGTTCAACTAATTTGGAAATAGTGACAAAATTGGTGGTCTAACCTAGAATCCAAAGAACCTCAGAATTATTCTCTCTAATCCTCTTCAATGATCCAAGATGGTATAAATTGAATCACACTACACACATTAGAAGTGCATACATGTGTATATTTTGATTAAAATTGATTGTGTGTTAAATTCCCCTTAAAAATGTTGTTTTAATAATTTTCTGGGAATTTTTAAACATTTTTTAAACATTTTTAAACATTTTTAAAATAATGTTTTTATTAATAAAAGTGTGATTATAAACTTTGTGGGGTTAATATGCTATTTTGAAAAATTTATTTTTCATTGGAATGTTTGATTGGGTAGAATGTAAATGCGCTAGAGACTTCAGGGTGCTGCCTGTAATTATTTTTGGCGCGCGTTTGCAAGCCTATTATATGCCAACAATTGTCACGTTCCTGATGTATCATTTTGTGTTTG
Source organism: Sambucus nigra (assembly GCA_949130495.1). Lineage (NCBI taxonomy): Eukaryota > Viridiplantae > Streptophyta > Magnoliopsida > Dipsacales > Adoxaceae > Sambucus > Sambucus nigra. The sequence goes on along the minus strand of OX422207.1, from coordinate 2,102,424 downwards.
TTATGTGAGAGGGTTGCCTGGTGGTTTGCTGATCGTTAGATCAAATATTATCGATGGCCTGCATGTGTTTTAAACCTATCCTTGTGCTATCTCTTTGGACCAATCACATTCAACTTAACCACCGCCATATTATAACCCTTGGATCAAGTCAATATTAGGAAGACCTAATCTCAGCCCTTGATTGCCTTCGACTATCCAGAACCTTCCTCCACTCCTATATAAGCCCTCTAATTCTCAACCTTTCAAGACTTTTGGCAGTCGTCATTTCTGAGAGAAAAAAATAGAGAGAAGAGAGAAGTGAGAGAGAAGAGAGAAAAGAAAAGAGAGAAGAGAGAGAAAGGGAAACTGTGTTAGCCAAACCCTAACCCTACCCTAACCCTAAACACTTCATATCTGATTCAAACCTTCGTATATAAAAAAAAAACCCAAACACAACCTTGAGTGTTTGAGAAGACAGTGGTGTTACTGGTTTGTTCATATTGAAGCTGTAACCTCTTGATCTGTGATCTTATTACCAACTTAAACATTCGTGTGAAGATCTGTATTTCTTCTTCCTAGAAATTGTAGATCTACACTTTGCATGTTATATTTCACTAGATCTGCATGTTTCTTTCTCGATTTAAGAAAATCTTTACTGATTTAGTTTTGTAAATATTTTATGATTTCTATTCTTACGAACTTAACCTTGACCTAGTTGGATTCACACTTGGAGATTTTCAATCTCAAAAATATTTTTAAAACAGAGATTGATTAAGGTCTTGACCGATTTTGAAGCAAGATTTCCGTGGAATCTGGGATATATTAAAGGTCAAAAAGGTTTCAAGTTCTGTAAGAAAGAAAGAAAAGAAAATCATAGCATATAGTCTTTATATGTAATTTTCTAGGACTGTCTATAAAAACTAAGTGTGTGTGAGTTCATGCATGTTGATAGGAATCACATCACAAACACTTAACACACTACCACACTGGAAGTGTTGTGAATAAGATCAAAGATTATTGACTCGACGTAAGGAAGCTAAAGCAAAAGGAAGTTATCAAACTGGAAGAACATCATCAACAATCAGATCTATGAGAAGTTAGAAGGAGACCAAGTGGGGTATATTCCTAAACTTAGAATAGGTTGATTTGTGTGCATGTATGTTGTATTGTTTGTAACTGCTATTTGTTGTTAGTGGTTTTTTACTTTTGTGACTTAGAAGTCACCGTGGATGTTTCCTCTATTGGGAGAGGTTTTACCACGTTAAAAATTGTGTGTTCTGATTATCTTCATCTCCTCATCTCATTCTATAGTGTGCTGAAGTTTTGAAACTATCTTAGTTTTAAAACTGATTACAAAGTCTTGATTACTCTCGTACATAAGTTTTTGTAAACACAACTTGTTGTTTATCATTTTTATTTTCAAAAGAAAAGGGTTTCTTCAACAAACATCTCGGAGTTGCTTATACAGTTTAATCTTGTATTAAACGGCATTAGCAACATTTTTCAATTGGTATCAGAGCCCTGTAAACTTTTATTTCAAAAAGATCTTGTGTTTCTGAAATCGTTTTCTGAAAAACCTAACTATGGACGAGAAGAATGAAAGGTTTGGTAATCTGTCCAGACCTCCACTCTTTGATGGAAACAACTTTGCTTACTGGAAAGTAAGAATGGTTGCCTTCATCCAAGGGACTTTAGGAGATGATGTCTGGGACATTATTGAAAATGGATATACTTATCCTACTAAACCAGCCACTGAAGGAAGTGATAAGAGGGTAAAGAAAATCTTAAGTGAGTTTACCCAAGAAGAGAAAACTATTTCTCGCAATAACAATAAAGGCAAGAATGCCATCTTTATGTATATTAATGAGTATGAGTTCAAGAGAATCTCATCTTGTGCCACTTCTAAGGAAGCTTGGGACACATTAATCACTGCCCATGAAGGAGACTCAAGAGTTAAAGCTGCTAAAACTCAAATGCTTACCCAGCAGTACAACTCTTTGATTATGTCTGACTCTGAGTCTTTTGATGATTTTTACATGAACTTAACTGATTTAGTTACTAAGTTGCATGCTAATGGTATAACATATGATAGGAATGAGATTGTTTCTAAAATTCTAAGATTATTACCACAAAAGTTTGACAGCAAGAGGTATGCTATTGAGGAAATGAGTGATCAAAACCTTACCCCTGAGTTACTCAGTAGCAAACTTAGGACTGTGGAAATGCAATTAGGCTTTAAGAAACAATTGAATCATTCACAAAGAAAACAGCCCAACTCTAACTTGAGTTTTGCCTCTAAGATATCTAAACTTGAGACTAATTTGATCAACTCTGACTCTGATGAGGAGTGTGATATAGACAAACTAGATAATCAGATTGACTTAATGTCTAAACAATTTAAGAAAATTGTTAAATTTAGAAACAAACAGGCATCTAAACAAGGCAAGCCTAATTATCCAACTGTGTCTAATCCCAAACCTCATGAGAGAGGTCTTGACAAACATCCTAAGGACAACAATTCCAGACCCAACAGAGACCTTAAAAAGATTGAATGTTTTAGATGTGGGAAACTAGGTCACATTGCTCACGATTGCAGAGTTAATCTGAATAAAGCCAACACACACAATAGAGCCAATGTCTGTAAAACTTGGGATGATTCAAGTGACTCTGATGAAGAGGAACTTGAGTCATCAAATGTACTTGACCCTTGCATGTCCTTTTATGCTAAGATCATTTACAATGATGATATGCCTGTGTGTGATAATGATGCTCCTACTCCTGCTTGTGTGAATATTGCTTTGACTGGCCTAGATGCTTTATTATCTGAAAATGTTGCTAGCTCTAGTTCCGTCTGTGTGAGTCAAAGTGATCTCGATAACGACGATGTAAATGGGTGCGTGAGTACTAAAATTGAATCGTTAGGGGTCACTACACACACTTCACTTAGCGACTCAGACACAGATGACCTCCCAGATATTCATACTTTGTATGCTAAAACTCTCAAAAAAGGCACTAGACTGGAGAAGACTGTCAGAGACCTGACTAAGAAATTAGATGATCTAAGTCTTATTGTAAAGCTGAATGCCGAAGAGTACACTAACCAGTGTCTATCTCATCAATCCGAAATTGAAACTTTTGATCAAAAAATAAAAGAGTTGACTAAAACTAATGAAACCCTGGAAATGAAATACAAGGGAACATTATTAGAACTGGAGGAAGCAAAAACAAAGACAGCTACTGTTTTCAAAAAAATTTCTAAGTTTGAAAACAATTCAAATTGTTTTACTGACTTTGTTGTTGACTCCAAGACCAAATCTGATGATAGAACCGGTATTGGATTTTGCCCTAAGAATAAACCACAAACTACAAATATTAAACCTATTAAGTTTGTGTCTGGGGGCGAAAGACCAATTGAAACATGTCCAGATTTTCATTTTATTAAAAAGGAATTTGATCAAAAGAAACAACAAAAAGACATTGGAGAGTCTAGTAATTCTAAGGCAGAGACTACACTTAAGACTAAATACGTCTGTCCTTTGATCAGAAAGGCTGAATCTACCTTTAAAACCATCCCTCCTAGGAATAAGACTTCTGAACAGAATGCTGTTAAACCCATCTTTAGAAGTTTTCCTAAGGAAGTTCATCCCTCAAGCAATCAATATTGATCCTACTGTGACATTTATGGTCATTCCTTTGAAGGTTGTTATGCTAGGCGTCTAAACACCCCTGTGTACAACACTTCTGTCTACAAGAACTTTAACTATTCTAGGCAAAATCGTAACCATTATGTCCTTCCAATACAACTTGACAAGAACTCTAACTATAGGAATAGAAAGACCAAAACTAAGAGTTCATTTAAAAGAAAGGCTCCCAGAAACTTTCCTAAACCAAAAGCTCAAATTTTCCACAATAATCAGTTTGTTGCTCCAAATGTTTTTCGACAAAAGCTGTTTCTTGAAAATTTTATCAAATGAGGGCAAACTTGCGCAAAATTAAAACTAGAGCTATTTGGGTTAGAAAAGATGATCTTTTACCCCAAATGAAGTGTAACATTGTTATCACTGTCTTAAAAGCTGAACACACTTCATCTGGTTGGTACTTAGATTCAGGATGCTCCAAACATATTACAGGAGATGAAACTAAACTCTTAAACAAAACCAGATTTACTGGAGGCAAAGTAGTTTTTGGTGATGGAGTTTCATCCCAGATCATTGGTAAAGGAACCCTAAAAGAAGAGGCAATGCCTACTCTCGAAAATGTACTTTTAGTTAAAGGCAAAAAAGCCAACCTCCTAAGTATATCACAATTTTATGACTCTGACCATACAGTTACCTTTTCAAAGAACAATTGTAAAATTCTAAATGATAAAGGTAAATGCATTATTACCGGATTTAGAACACCTAACAATTGTTATACTGTCAAGACTGGTTCTGAAACCTGTAACATTGTCAAAATGGATGACAATGAAATCTGGCATAATCGTATGGGTCACCTAAGTTATGATATCCTTGGTAGATTGTCTAGTCAAGAGATTGTTAGAGGAATTCCTAAAATTAAACCTATTTCCAGTGTTGTCTGTGGTCATTGCCAGGAAGGAAAAATAGTTAAGACTTCGCATAAAAAAGTTAAAGACATTCTCACCTCTAGACCTCTAGATCTCATCCATATGGACCTTATTGGTCCCTCTAGAACTGTTAGTCTTTGTGGACACATTTATATACTTGTCATGGTTGATGATTTCACACGATTCACTTGGGTTGCCTTCTTGAAACAAAAATCTGACACGTTTCATAATTTTTTGAAAATTTTACTAAGAATTGAAAATGAGAAGGACACTCAAGTCAATCGCATTCGTAGAGATAGAGGGGGAGAGTTCATAGACACAGGAATAGTTGAATATTGTGACTACAATGGTTACAAACACGAATTCAGTGCCCCTAAGACTCCTCAGCAGAACGGTGTTGCCGAAAGGAAAAACCGAACTCTTCAAGAGGTGGCACGTGTCATGCTGCATGCCGAATCTCTACCTAAGTACTTCTGGGTAGAATCTATTAGAACTGCATGTCATATCATTAATAGGGTTTACCTTAGGAAAAACACTAAACAAACCCCTTATGAGTTGTGGTACGGTAAGAAGCCTAATCTAAAATACCTAAGAACTTTCGGAAGTCAGTGTTATGTCTGTAAAGACAGAGAACATTTGTCTAAATTCGAGACGCGTGGTGATAAAGCCATCTTTTTAGGTTACTCTCCAAACAGTCGTGCTTATTGTATATACAATCTACGTACTAAGACCCTTATGGAATCGATAAATGTAATTATAAGCGACACTATTGTCGAAAATAAGATATCTGAATCACCTATTGTGGTTGAATCTGAAAATGATTTCAAAAATGATTCACCAGAAATAGATGACTCATTACCTATTGAGAGTCCAGAAGTACCTGGCTGGGTCTCTAAAGATCATCCAATTGACAACGTGGTCGGTAATCCTAATGAGCCAGTCCATACTAGATCCCAGTTAAGAAATTATGCTAATTATGCATGTTTCGTCTCCCTTGTGGAACCGAAAAATGTTAATGAAGCATTGAATGACACACACTGGATTTATGGGATTCAAGAAGAACTTTTACAATTTGTCATTCACGATGTCTGGTATCTTGTACCGTGGCCTCAAAACAAAAATGTTATTGGCACACGTTGGATCTTTAAGAACAAATCTGATGAAAATGCGGTAATCCTTAGAAACAAAGCTAGACTAGTTGCTCAAGGTTACTCACAAATAGAAGAGATAGATTTTAGCGAGACATTTTCCCCTGTCACTCGTCTTGAATCTGTTCGACTTCTTTTCGCCATAGCGTGTCACTTAAAATTTACACTTTATCAAATGGATGTCAAGTCTGCCTTCCTAAATGGAATTATGTTCGAAGAAACGTATGTAGAACAACCCAAAGGGTTCATTGACCCAAAATACCCAGACCATGTCTTTCGTCTAAAAAAGGCTTTGTATGGCTTAAAACAAGCTCCTAGAGCTTGGTATGAACGTCTTTCCAACTTTTTGTTGGATAAGGGTTTTAAGAGAGGAGGAAATGACCAGACCCTCTTTGTCAAACATTTTGACAAAAACATTATTATAGCCCAAGTCTATGTAGACGACATCATCTTTGGGTCTACTTCAACATCTGAAGTCAAATCTTTTTCTGCTATTATGCATAAGGAGTTTCACATGTCCCTTATGGGGGAGCTACAACTTTTCTTAAGATTTCAAGTGAAACAGAATTTTGATGGACTATTTGTCTCTCAAACTAAGTATGCCTTAGATCTTGTTAAGAAATTTGGTTTAGATAATGCTAAAGTTTCCAAAACACCTATGAGTACTACTGTTAAATTATGTAAAGATGAAAATGGAAAGTCAGTTGATTCCACACTTTATCGTAGTATGATTGGTAGCCTACTCTATCTAACTACCTCACGACCAGATATAATGTATGATGTATGTCTGTGTGCTCGTTACCAGAATAACCCTAAAGAGAGCCATTTATCGTGTTTAAAACGTATAATAAAGTACATAAAGGGCACTCTTAATCTTAGACTTAAGTACACTAATGATACCTGTAGCACCATCATAGGGTATACTGATGCTGATTGGGACGGATGTACTGATGACAGTAAAAGTACATCAGGTGCCTGTTATTATGTCGGCAATAATTTAGTAGGTTGGAGTAGCAAAAAATAGAATTGCACATCTTTATCTACCGCTGAGTCCGAATATATAGCAGGAGGAAGTTGTTGTGCTCAATTGTTATGGATAAAACAAATGTTAAGCGACTATGGGATTAAAGAAGATCAATTACAATTGTATTGTGACAATCAAAGCGCTATTAACATATCTAAAAACCCGGTTCAACACTCGTGAACTAAGCATATTAAAATAAGACATCATTTTATACGCGAACTTCTTGAGACTAAGGAGTTAGAAATCCATTACCTGCCTACTGATCTGCAACTTGCAGACATGTTCACTAAACCTCTAGACTATAACAGATTTCTGTATTTGCGAAATTCTATAGGTATGGTATGTGCTGATTAATCTCTTAAGACCATATTTTTTTTACCTTTGTCCATTTGAGACAAAATGGGGGAGAAATTTGAGTCTTACGGGTTCAATGTTTTGTTCACATTTCATCTAAACTGCTTGATCATAGTGTGCATATTTGCAAGAACCTCTTCTACTGATTGTCTACCATTTCCAGTGTACAAATTTTGTAAATAGTTGAGTTATGTAATTTTTGACTTTGTAGGAAATGGGTAGATAGTATCTTTTGTATAGGACTAGGTTTTATTTTTTTTGGTTCCCTAAGAGTTTAAGCTAACTCAAAGGAGATTTTGTCTCATATATCCAAAGGGGGAGATTGAAGCACCTTATACCTTTGACTTACTTAAGTCTATACTGTATAAGTGTTCAACTAATTTGGAAATAGTGACAAAATTGGTGGTCTAACCTAGAATCCAAAGAACCTCAGAATTATTCTCTCTAATCCTCTTCAATGATCCAAGATGGTATAAATTGAATCACACTACACACATTAGAAGTGCTTACATGTGTATATTTTGCTTAAAATTGATTGTGTGTTAAATTCCCCTTAAAAATGTTGTTTTAATAATTTTCTGGGAATTTTTAAACAATTTTTAAACATTTTTTAAACATTTTAAAACATTTTTAAAATAATGTTTTTATTAATAATAGTGTGATTATAAACTTTTTGGGGTTAATACGCTATTTTGAAAAATTCATTTTTCATTGGAATGTTTGATTGGGTAGAATGTAAATGCGCTAGAGACTTCAGGGTGCTGCCTGTAATTATTTTTTATGCGCGTTTGCAAGCTTATTATATGCCAACACTTGTCACGTTCCTGATGTATCATTTTGTGTTTGTTATGTGAGAGGGTTGCCTGGTGGTTTGCTGATCGTTAGATCAAATATTATCGATGGCCTGCATGTGTTTTAAACCTATCCTTGTGCTATCTCTTTGGACCAATCACATTCAACTTAACCATCGCCATATTATAACCCTTGGATCAAGTCAATATTAGGAAGACCTAATCTCAGCCCTTGATTGCCTTCGACTATCCAGAACCTTCCTCCACTCCTATATAAGCCCTCTAATTCTCAACCTTTCAAGACTTTTGGCAGTCGTCATTTCTGAGAGAAAAAATAGAGAGAAGAGAGAAAAGAAAAGAGAGAAGAGAGAGAAAGGGAAACTGTGTTAGCCAAACCCTAACCCTAACCCTAACCCTAAACACTTCATATCTGATTCAAACCTTCGTATATCAAAAAAACCCCAAACACAACCTTGAGTGTTTGAGAAGAGAGTGGTGTTACTGGTTTGTTCATATTGAAGCTGTAACCTCTTGATCTGTGATCTTATTACCAACTTAAACATTCGTGTGAAGATCTGTATTTATTCTTCATAGAAATTATAGATCTACACTTTGCATGTTATATTTCACTAGATCTGCATGTTTCTTTCTCGATTTAAGAAAATCTTTACTGATTTAGTTTTGTAAATATTTTACGGTTTCTATTCTTACGAAACTTAACCTTGACCTAGTTGGATTCACACTTGGAGATTTTCAATCTCAAAAATATTTTTAAAATAGAGATTGATTAAGGTCTTGACCGATTTTGAAGCAAGATTTCCGTGGAATCTGGGATATATTAAAGTTCAAAAAGGTTTCAAGTTCTGTAAGAAAGAAAGAAAAGAAAATCACAGCATATAGTCTTTATATGTAATTTTCTAGGACTGTCTGTAAAAACTAAGTGTGTGTGAGTTCATGCATGTTGATAGGAATCACATCACAAACACTTAACACACTACCACACTGGAAGTGTTGTGAATAAGATCAAAGATTATTGAGTCGACGCAAGGTAGCTAAAGCAAAAGGAAGTTATCAAACTGGAAGAACATCATCAACAATCAGATCTATGAGAGGTTAGAAGGACACCAAGTGGGGTATATTCCTAAACATAGAATAGGTTGATTTGTGTGCATGTATGTTGTATTGTTTGTAACTGCTATTTGTTGTTAGTGGTTTTTTATTTTTGTGACTTAGAAGTCACCGTGGATGTTTCCTCTATTGGGAGAGGTTTTACCACGTTAAAAACTGTGTGTTCTGATTATCTTCATCTTCTCATCTCATTCTATAGTGTGCTAAAATTTTGAAACTATCTTAGTTTTAAAACTGATTACAAAGTCTTGATTACTCTCGTACATAAGATTTTGTAAACACAACTTGTTGTTTATCAATTTTCAAAAGAAAATGGTTTCTTCAACAAACATCTCGGAGTTGCTTATACAGTTTAATCTTGTATTAAACGGCATTAGCAACGTTTTTCAGAATGTGGAATCGAGGGGCCTGAGGTGGACGGGTGCTGAAGTGACTGAATCGTTGGAAAGGTGTAGGAAGAGGGGCAAGAATTCTGAGAAAGGACGGTGGTTGTTTTATCAGTAGGTAAATGAAGAAATGGCGGTACAGGTCTGGATGCAACAGCAGGGTTAATAGGTAGGGTGGAAGGTAAATGTATAGTGGTAGGTTTCACATGAGAAAGGACGGTGGTTGTTTTATTAGTAGGTAAACGAAGAAATGGCGGTACAGGTCTGGATGCAGCAGCAGGGTTAATAGGCGGGGTGGAAGGTAAATGTATAGTGGTAGGTTTAACAAGATTGAAAAATTCTTGATATGTCACAAAGTCTATGGGTTGTGGTTCAGGAGAATTTTGATTTGCCTGGTTATAGGGTAAAACATTTTCATCGAAAATAACATGGCGTGAAATGAACACACGTTTTGTATTTGGTTGTTAACAACAATACCCTTTATGAATAGAACTATACCCAATAAATACACAAGGGTAAGATTTTTGTGTAAATTTATTTTGAGTTTTAGTTCTTAAATAAGGGAAACATCGACAACCAAAAATACATAAAGTGGAATAGTTTGGATGAGCGCCATGTAGTTTGAAAAAGGGAGTGGTGCGATTTAATGGGGCTAAAGGTAATCGATTAATTAGGTAAAGTGCAGTTAAAAAGGCTTCAACCCAAAGGGACAGGGGAATGTTGGCATGAAACAATAATGTTAAAGCAGTTTTGACAATGTGTTTATGTTTTCTCTCGACTACACCATTTTCTTCCGGAGTACCTAGGTAAGATATATGTCTAATTATGCCATATTTCTCAAGATAGGTGATAAAGTCATCACTTGAAAATTCACTGCCACCATCACATTGGAAAATTTTTATCTTCATTTCAAATTGAGTTTCAATCATTTTGTGAAAAGTTAAGAATGTTTGATGAAAATCAGATTTTCGTTTAAGGGGATACAACCATGTAAAACACGTACAATCTTCAACAAAGATAGCATAAAATTTAAAACCTTGAGAAGATGTTATGGGAGCGGGTCCCCACAAATCACAATGAATCTTTTCGAAGGGAATGTTAGAAATTTTATCATTTATTCCAAATGGCAACTTACAATTTTTTCCTAATTGGCAACTTACACAGAGTAGGAGATTAGTCCAATTGTCAACATGTAAGACATTAAATTTATTTAAAAAATTTAAAGACGACACTTGAGGATGTCCTAATCTTTGATGCCAAACTTGATCACTAGCTTTCTTGTCATAAATAGCATTGAGAGCTTCTTGATGATTTTCTTCAAAGGTGTAAAGAGACCCTCCTCTTCTAGTTCCTTTCGCAACCTCTTTGTGGGTCTTCTTGTCCTTGACAATAAATCCATTATTAGTAAATTCTAATAAGCATTCATTGTCTTGGAAGTAATTGACTAACAGAAATGAGGTTCTTTGTAATTTGAGGAACAACTAAAACATCTTTCAAGATTAAATTTTTATTTAATTGTTTTTCTCCAATGTGAGTGATGTCAAGTTTAATGATAACTTCATCGCTTCCTTTATATGACATAAGTTTAGAAAATTTACCTGTGCCATTTGTCATGTGGGATGTAGCTCCTGAGTCGACATAAAGACCATTGTCTAGCTGTGATTCAACATTTGTTGCAGTCATGGCAACTGGAGTGTGTTCTTGTCCTTTAAAGGAGTAGTCCCACCTGTAGAAGCAAGAGAGGGCAGTGTGATTGGTTCTTCCATAAATTTGGCAAGCTATGACACTTGGACTATTTTTATCGCCATGTGCAGATTGTTGGAACAAAGGTGGCCTTGTCGTATTTGCTGAAGTAGCTTGATTTTGCACATAAGAAATTTGCTGATTTTGAGAGGGTTGGTTCTGGTTTGCAGAGGGATTCACATAATGAGGCATTGCTGGTCTGAACCCACGACCTCTAGATGAGAACTGGTTACTGGAATTATATCCATGAAAACCTCTACCCCTGTTGAACCGAGATCTTCCACGGTTGTGATATTGAGCAGAACCTCTATTGGCATTAAATGCCATAGAGTGATCAAATTGTTGCATTTGGGGTTCACTAGGTGTTTCCTCTCTAATTTCAAACCCTTGAAGTGAGGTTATCAACTGCGAGACTGAGGGATACGGAGGTTTGCCTAACATGACAGTGCAAAAAACCTGATATTTTGGCCCCAACCTTTAGCAAAATTTATAACTTTTCTATCCTCATCCAAAGGTTTATGAATGGCAGCAAGAGCATCATAAAGGCTTTTGAACTCTTTAATGTAATCTTTAATAGTTTTTCCTTTCAATGTGATATCATGAATTTTCTCTTTTAATTGAAATTCTTTTTCTTTTGTTGATTGCAAAAAAATTTCTTCTAACATTCCCACGTTTCCTTTGTAGTGTTGCATCCTACAATAAGGAACTGAAATTCTTTTTCAATTGTACCTTGTAGCCAAGTTTTGAGCAGAACATCTTTTTCTTACCATTCTTGAAATTCCTTTGTAGTCTATCCCTCGTCATTGTACTATTGAGGAGGCTCTTGTGTGATGATTTCAGTCACTTTCATGGCTTTCATATATTGGAGCATTTGTGTTCTCCATATCAGAAAGGTATCGGGTTCCATCTTAACATTGCATATTGCAATAAGGTGATGCAAAGAGCTGATGTTAAGGGAAAAGGAATTTGATTGTGAACCGGATTCCATTGAACCAAAGAGCTCAGATACCATAAAGAAGATATCAGTTATGTAGAATAAAAATAAATGATGAAGAGAATACTGTTTGTATTTGCTTTTCATAAACCAAAACATGTACAACAGGTGTCCATTATATACTAGAAGACTACATAGGTTTTCCACAAAAAGTGGAATAAACCAACACGGGATTGCTATGTTAATGTGCAGCCAGATAATGATCAGAACATATCTACCAATACACGCTGGTTATCCCATGATACTAGGAGTATCTTCTCAAAGAAATCCACACGAGCTTTTGTAATTATCCGGTGCAACTGTCATCCGAGTGAGGTATCTTAATAGTATGGGAGTATCCTAGGTTCGATTTATTCATCTTAAGACTTAGTTGTTGTAATTTTATAAATTTAGTTTATCTGCTTTAGTTGTATAATAATTTTGTATTTTTTTCGTGCCTACATATAATAGACTAGATTTGATGCATTGAGTAACTTGCATGAATTGAACATTAATACTGCTGAAAATAATCTTTATATATCTACATAATAAGTTAGGGAAGTTTTTGAATTATGTACACATTTTAATGGTGCGGATCGATGCCACCTCCTTACATATTTTTACACATTTTAATGGTTTAGATCAGATCCATTTTCTTTTTACAAACCTACCCCTCATTATTTTGGTTTCCCCCTCCTTTTTACTCATCAAAATTACCCTTCAATTTAAAAATGAGGGCATTTGCAAAATTCTTTATCCCCACACTAGAACACGCGCTCATCTATCTCCCTTATTCTCTCTCTATAAACCCCAAACCCACCCCGTCAACCTCATTCTCTCCCTCTCTCTCCAAACCCACAAACCCCAGCAGCTGTTGCTCGTCCTCCATCGTTGCCCACCCTCCGCCGCTGCTTGCCCTCCGTCGCTGCATTTAGGTACTCTCTCTCACCCTCTTAAACATGCACGCACACACACATACAAACATAACATTTTTCCTGCCTCTACCTCACACGCACACTCACACTCATTCACACACACACACACACACACACACACATTCACACTCATACACACACTCATATCGATTTTAGATTTCTTATTTCACACTCATACACACACTCTTTGATTTCTGATCTCAGACACACACTTATTCATATTTTGTAAACTTCATTGTTGTAAACTTGATTGTACAGATTTTAGGGCTTTGTAAACTTGATTGGATATTGTAATCTTGATTGGATTTTAGGGCTTTGAAAACTTGATTGGATTTTAGGGCTTTGAAAACTTGATTGGATTTTAGGGCTATGGTTGTACAAATTTTTCGGGCTATGATTTTAGGGATTTTTAGGAAGTTTTTCTTTGGAGATTTAATGTTCGTACCCTGCATAATATGACTTTTGAGATTTTGGTGCGTGCGCAATTATTTTTGTGTTGAAATTCCAATAACGTGGAAGTGATACTGTGTTTTGACACTAATATTTAAACAAAGGATATTTACTTAGTTTAAAGATTTTTTTTTGTGTTAGATCTATAAATTTCAATAACGGTGTTATGAATGTTTCCAACTAAAGATTTGATTATTTGTTTGATTTTGCAGATCTAAATCTCTAAATTTGTGTTGGATTCACAGGGTTTAAACAAAGGATATTTACTTAGTTTTGCTTTAGTTTCTAAATCTGTATTGGAATTGACCGGTAATGAAGGTAATATATGGATAATGGAAACTATGCATAAAGGTGAGATTCAAGGTGTTCACATTGGATTCTGACATCTGTTATTTTTTTTTTCTTATTTACCCAAATCTTTATGCACTTGATTAAGGTATGAGATTTTTTAAACATAATACATTTTCTTTTGAAAGGCAGAAACCAGGTTTTGCTTTTGAGATTTAATGTTCGTACCCTGCATAATATGACTTTTGAGATTTTGGCGCGTACGCAATTATTTTTGTGTTGAAATTCCAATAACGTGGAAGTAATACCGTGTTTTGACACTCGGGTTTAAAGAATGACTATTTACTTAGTTTAAAGATTTTTTTTGTGTTAGATCTATAAATTTCAATAATGGTGTTATGAATGTTTCCAACTAGAGATTTGATTATTTGTTTGATTTTACAGATCTACTTCGAAGGATTCACATAAACATGAAATTCCAATAATGTGGAAGTATACCATTTTATATACTAGGTATCTCCCACTCAATGTCTTAGTTATGTTTCTTATTAGATAATAGTTCTATGTAGATAATAGAGTTTTGTGGGGGTAATTTTTTGGTTTTTGTTGCTGGGGTTTTCCTTCACATCATCAATGTCACAAACTTTTATTTAGCATGGCCATTCAAAAACAAATTGAGGCTTATATGTTTTGTTATTATAATATAATTGTATGTTGTGATTTAAGCATTATAATAGAACTATGTGATTTAAGCATCATATAGTCCTTTAGTATAAGTTTGGTTTATCCTCATATTTAGGTAATTTCTTTAGGATTCACGATAAGATTCGTATGATTCGATTGTTAGCTATATAGAATGTTAGTTATCTCAATGATATCTGACTTCACTTGCCTGACTGAACAGGACAGAGTTACCCCCCCTCCCCATCCCCAGCACCCCACCACCACCACCCCCCAATTATCATACTATGGAAAAAGTATTCAAGTGAGAAGGACCACGTATTGATTTCTTTTGCAAGTATTCTCAGGTATTTGAGAAAACTCCATGTATTGATTTCTAAAGGACAAGTGGAAAAGAAGTATCGAGTTGAAAAGCAAGAGAAGCGCCTGTTATACAATTTGAAACGTGTTGTAAAAGTTGAAAGGTATCAAATCTTATGTATTTTATATGTTTTGTTTTCTTAAACATCTAGATGTTAGAGTGATAATAGGATTCCAAAACTGAGCAATTTAAACTTTTCTCCCCTCTGCCTTTAAACATGAACTGCAATATCCAAGTGTGTGAGCTTATTAGGACTAAGAGTGGACATTGGGATGTAGGAAATTTTAGGGACAAGAACAAGTTAGTTTGACATTATGAAAAAAGCGGTCGTTTTTCGACTCAAAGCTCTAACAAAATGATATGCCATTTAAATCTACATTATTAGGTTGTATTTGTATTTGGAGTTTGCTCAGAATCATATGTATACATTCATTATAAACCCTTCATTACATTCTAATACCAGATTGTACATTTTGGAGGTTGGCTCAGATTGTACATTTTGGGGTTTCTTGGCTCAGATTGTACATTTTGGAGGTTGTTCTTGGAAAACTCAGGTATCCTTTTATTTTTTACGTTTGGGAGCTTATATTTTTTACAAATTCAGTTTTCTATTTTTCATTTTATGTTTTTATACTTATTTCATTGCAAACTCAAGTCTTAGGTTTCGTGGGTTCGGACATTTCATCGGTTTTCCTCTTTAATTGCAAACTCAGGTATTCTATGATTTTATGCCCACATTGTAATGTTTGGCTCAGAATCTTTACGAATAAAGTTTTGACCTTAATTTGTTTTTTTTGCAGTTAGGAGTTTTCTTAACATTCTCTCACTTTTAGTTTCTTAATATACTGAAAATGTAGTGGTATACAATACAAAGGTAGTTTCTTATTAGTTTGGCAATAACCTAATAGTGAATCTATCACATCATTATCCCTCTAATTTACGTGTTCAGTATAAGCGTAAGCGTGTGCATATGGATATAGATATCTCATAAATCAATAGACATTTTATGGCAATCCTATAGCTACATACATGTTTGACAAAATGACCACTTGAATTTCTAGATTTCTTTTTCTATGTCCTATATGTGATTTCACCGGTAGAATTTGTTGAACTTAAAGAATTCGATTAGTTTCATATTGATCATTTGTAAGATCTTGATTTATTTTTTGTAAGATCTCATAAATGTATAACTATAATTAGGAGAGTTTTTTCTTGGTTGCATTTAAGAATCAAATGAACACAATATTACTAATAATATTTGTTTACTATTCAATTAAATGCCTATTGGGAAAATCTTGCATTTGATTACGAACTCGAAGGTGTTATAGGGCGCACACACTCACACACTCACACTGCATATATGCCTACACGCACACACGCGGCCCCTACCCCGTCCCCTCCCCCCATTCCCCACTCACACACGCACACACGCGCACACAAACACGCATACAAACACATGCACACACGCCCCCTGCCCTGTCCCCTCCCCCCTTCCCCTCTCACACACGCTCACACTACATCATTGTGACTGTTATGTATACATTGGATAGTTTCAAGATGATGATTCTCCTTCACGGTATCTACGAAACTACCAATTCAAACCAAGATCGTCAGGGAAGCATTATGACTATTATGTATACATCATATATACATCTTGAAACTATCTAACAGATACATCTTCAGGGAATCATGATCTTCAGTAAATAATTGGTTCTTTGAAACTATCTAATATATCTATGACGCTCCTTCACGGTCTTCAAGGAATCATCGTAACTGTCATTGTCGAAACAAGATAATTTCAGAGTCTATAATGCAAGGAATCCATGGTGGATTTCATGTCAATTCTAGAGGCATAGGTTGAGTTATATGCCATTAGGGCGTTTGTAGCATGTGACACTCTGCAAATTCTTGAGTTAATTCTTGAACTGTTATATTTGGTGTTTGTATACTATATATTTGGTGTTTGTATATTATATAATTCTTTTTTTTCTTTTTTTGTCAAAGCAACTTTAAAATAAGGTAACGCAAGCGGTACAGTAGCATACCATACACAAGAAAATAAGAACCAATCTCAGCGATCAAAATGAGGTAATGAAGCTTAACTATCATATTTAATTTTTCATGAACGATTTATTATTGGTTGTGACCACTTTCTTCCAGGTTCATGATGAGACTATTGTTGTCGATACATGTACTGATATGAAGGACATTTGAATCTGATATAACTTCATTGAATGCAGTTCTTGAGGGAAAACCTCACCTTATGGACTTCTGACATACCAAAAGAAAGAGGTACACTTTTTCTTCACTTAGAACTTTGGGCATACTTAGAGCTTTACTTCTTTCTGAATGTTTCAAGGTATTTTTACAATCCAACTCTTCTATTAGTGTACAGATATTCATTTGGATTTTCACAGAGTGTATAGATGTTCATTTGTATAGATCATTTTTGAATTTAAACGATTTTCACATTGTACATATGTTCGTTTATATAGATCGTTTCTGTATTTAAATGATTTTCACAGCGTACATATGTTCGTTTGTATAAATGATTTGGGTCTATATGTTGACAAATTTGCTAAAAGAATGTATAAATAGGCCTGCCTAGATAATTCCTAGGCAGGTATTAGAGAGGCCTGCCTAGATGATTTGTTGATCACTTTTAAAGCTCATTTGTTTTGTTTTTATGCTTTATGGTAATCTAAATTGGTACATTCATATTTCATCGAATTAAATTCATGTCCATACTTTAGAAACAATATGGAAACTCAAATCAATGACCTCTGATCAGTGTTTGTACGAGTAGTTGAATTTCGCATGGTCTAAGTTGGTTTTCTTTGGGCTTGGCTGTGAAAACATTTGTTTTTTCCATTTTTCTAGCCTCGGAAATGAAAACATTTGTCGTTTAAAAATAGATTCAAGTTGTAATTAATATTGGGACTTGACTCAAAGATTTCAACTTTCTACAGGAACATTTGTATACCTTACTGGATGATTACTCTTTATCGGATTTAAAACTCCCAACACTCATAAGTCATGCCGCATACAAAGTTCCCAACACTCCCAACACCTGAACTATGATCTCTTACTATGCTGATTATATGCTTGGTTTATTGTTTCACTCATCCAAAGTTCTTTAATAGGTGGTGATGTGTTTGAAGAAATGCCAGGCCTAGAGAATTATCATCTTTGGTAAAAGTCTAAACTATGTTTTATAATCTATGTCAGGTGTATCTTGGTTTGAACTTGAGAAACCATTTAACTTTATTTAGGTAAACGCAGCTATAGGTAAACGTAGTAGCATCACCTGTAGGATATTAGGTAAACGCAGCTATTAGTAAACATCTTGTTCACATTTAATTTTGTATGATATGATGATAACACTTCAGCTTAAACACTAACTTCTGTATGATATCCTGTTCACATTTACTTTTTTATGATATGCTGATAACACTTCAGCTTCAACACTGACTTCTTTAGGCTCCTCTATCTCACCACCATTTGTGTAACCACTCATAACGACACTATAATTGTACACATCAGGTTGTTGATAATTGAATATATTTGAACATGAAGATTCTTCAAAATATAGTTACTTTTATTTTCATAGAAAAGATTATACATATATGGGAACAACGGTAATCATTCATTTGAAAATAATTCATCAGTTTTTGTTTCGTTAGATTGACGTTGGGTTGATTTTGTTCCACTTCAAGGTACTTTATGAGGAAGCTTTGCCCATTTTCCACATTCTTGCAAATGTGAGGTATAAATGTCTGATATCACCTTAATTATGTATTAAATTTATGCAAATAGTTTTCTATAATTGTCAATAACTACTGATGTTACTTGAGATTTTGCTTTCATTGTACTTTTGTCTTATGAGTGTTATCAATTTTTCTAAATGAAATTCGCATTATAGAGTAGGCATGCCTAGATGTCTTTATTTATTTAGCGAGACTAGGTCACTTACCGTATTGGATCAAACTTTCTTTATTTTTTTTCTAATTTGTGAAATTTCTTTCAAAATTGCAGGTATATTCTTTGTTCCACCTCTCGCATCCCTCCGTTTCACTCCGTCGATAGACTACATAAGGTATATTCAATCATCTATATATTTGTGAAATTATTTTTCTATTATATATGACTTTAGGTTATTTGTTCTGTGTGTTTTATCCAACCTATATTTGGTCCTAATATTTATCATAATAATGAGGGAAGAATGTTGAAAGTGGCATATTCCTCTTTGTTGTTTAAAAAAACTGAATATATATGTAGTTGTGGCCTCCACACTGCATATATATGCACTGCCCCGCATATGCATATATATGCATATGTTTCATATATATGCACTGCTTATATATGCACTGCATATATATGCAACAGTTGCATATATGTACAACATATGCATATATATGCAGCAGTTGCATTTATATGCAGATGCAACTGCATATATATGCAACACTGCCCCGTCCCCCCCCCCTTTCCCCACGCACACACGCGCACACAAACACACATACAAACATGTCTTCTACTCGATGCTTATTGAGAGATTATCCAAGTCTTTAGTTACAGGAGTGCACATCTCCTTTTCCTCTTCTCTATCAGTAACACACATGGTGGCAACTGCAGGTATTCTCTCACCATCTGGTATAGATTTGACATTGGGATTTTTTGTGACCAAGGAGACTTCTCCACATTTGGATTATTCGTATCTCTTTTTTGTTTATTTGCTTGGTAATGCTTATCAAACATTGGGTCCTCATATGAAGAATATGAAGTAATAACTCCTACTTAAACACTTAAATAGTTTCATTTAACTCTTTAATAATGCTTATCAAACACTTAAACAGTTAAGTCTAGGTATGTTTCATTTCAAACACTTAAACAGTTTCATTTCACGGAATAAGCTTCCATTTATTTGATTTTGGAATGTAATCTCATTTAACTCTGGTATGTTTGTCTATGGAGGAATATGGTTGTTAACGAATTGCTTATAATTAGGATCTTCATCTATAGAAAATGCAAGAAATAAATGCAAATAAGAGTTTTGAGTCTTTTTACCTGAATAGTTAACTTTGTTTACTGTCATGCTCAAAGAAAGGGTAAGAATTATTTTTATGTTTAAAAACTTTCGATTTGGTGTTATATATTTTTATGTCTATGATCGGGAGATATCAATCCAACTCATAAATGTTCGAATGAGGGATCTAAAAAATGGGTTTTCATTTTGTATACCCTCAGTTCAAACTAATCCATTTTATTTCTATACACTTTCTCCCTCTTTAGGTGTGTGTGTTAAGTTAACTTAAGCCTCCTTTCATTATTTTACATTGTTGGGAACTTAGAGGGTTTGTAGGAGGTTGTGAATTTGAGTTATAGATTATAAAAATCTTATGGTTTCATTATATTTCTCTTCACCGCTATCCTTTCTTCTCTTCACCGCCATCCCCTACCGTTGGCCATCTCTTATCTTCATCCTATTCAATAGTTGTCAATAGTCTTAGATGATACATGCATTAATACATAGATTATACAAATAATATTGCATTTGATATAAATTTAGTCACAATATCATTTTTCTTACAGATTCCAATAACCAACAAACTTATATTGGAGAATTGGAGAAGTTTATGTTGAAGTTCATATCGGTAAGTTCTACTTTTTATGTAGGTTCTTGAATTTTTTCCACTTATGCATATGTTTTTTTATATGATGCGTACCGATAGTGGTTCATACATCTTATGTTGATCTTGCATGTTTTAGGGTGTGGGTGCGTGCAAAGCTCTATACACTTGAAGGTGATGCATGTGGTTGTCGACTCAACATAAATTGATGAAGCGGTTGTCGACTCAACATAAATTGATGTTGCATGTTTCAAGTTACCTGGTCAACTCAACATAAATTGATGAAGTGGTTGAAATCAGGTCCAATATGGACCTCAAGTATTGTAGTATTGCTGTTGTTGAGTATTTTTATTTTTTTAAACAGCGTGCATAGTCCTATAAATAAAGGAAACTCTGCCCAAATTTTTTAAAATTAGAACATAAATATTGTACATTTATTTAGATGTACCTTTTTTTGTAATTTTTATGTAAACGAATATTGTTGCCATGGATTTGGTTTGTTTATTGATTATAGTGCCAACTGAATATGAATATAGTAATATGTATTGTGAGTCAACCGAGTATGGGTTTTTTTATTTCACTTTGTTGTCGGGTAACGTTTTTTTTTTGCAATTACGTAGTTTTTGTTTTGCAATTAAACACGACATGACATTAAATATTATTGTTTACCTATCTCAAACATGACCCAATGTTTTTTTAACCAAAAATGAACTTTACAAAAATAAACACGACATGAGGTTTTGTTGCCAATTGAGAACACTAACGTTTGGCAGGATAGTCCTATAAATAAAGAATATTATGGCCAATTTTTTTAAAATTACACTTTGTTTTGTCGAGGAACGAAATATTTGTGGTTTTGTAATTACACACTTCGAAAAGTTTTGTGTTTCGCTATTACATACTTTGAAAAATTGTCGTCGTTTCGCGATTACGTATTTTGGAAAATTTTGTCGTGCCTTCAGGCACGGGCATACGCTAGTGTATATATATATATATATATATATATATATATATATATAGGGAAAGGATCAAGTGTGGTTCCAGTTTGAGGTCCCTGAATGAGGTCCATTTTTTTTAAAATAGTAAAAAAAATATTTTGGGGTTGATTTTTTTTTTTTTGTTTTTAAACATTTCAGTAGGACCATAAAAAAACAATGAACTCAAAGTTTGACCGATTTTTTTAAAATAGTAAAAAAATTCATTTTGAGCTGATTTTTTTTTATATGGCCTTACAGAAATGTTTAAAAACAATAAAAAAAAAATCAGCCCAAAAATATTTTTTTTATATTTTAAAAATATGGACCTCATTCAGGGACATACAACTGTGGGACCTCATGAGATTCGCTCTCTCTCCCTCTCTCTCTCTCTCTCTCTCTCTCTCTCTCTATATATATATATATATATATATATATATATATATATATATTGAGAGAGAGAGAGAGACGTCATACACAATAGATCATAAAAGATATTAGTGCCTTCTTTTTTATTTGGAAAAATCCTTGCTAATTAAAAACTTGTAAAATCACAACAAAAAAGGAAGACATAAAATAGTAAAAAAAATCAACAAGATGAGTGAGAAATAGTCTATATAGAATACTGCTTAAAGTTGAAAATACTCACATATCTTGGCAATGAAATCCGGAACCAGTACATGAGGAAAGCGATTAATATGTCATAGCATTCACTGTGATCGAGGATATAAATTTAGATGGACATACAATCAGAGTATTTCTAATCAACACAGTATTTATAAATCACCGATTCACGTCTTACATAAAAGCATCTCAAACTGAAATCATGGTAAAATAAACATACCAATATAAAAATAAAGATTATAGGGAGTTAATAGACATCATCACTAACCATGCAAGTGTGCGTTGTTGTGCCTTAGAACATCGTTTTGGGGGGGGGCAATTTTAGGGATAAAATGAAGTTGAGAAGATAGGTTCTGCTTGTGTCATGTTTTTTCTGACGTGCAACTGTCAAAATTATGAGTAATATTATTGGTGTTTTATACGTATTTCGTGTATTATCATGTTTAATTTGGCGTACAAATGATTAATGATGTTCATGCAAGGTTAAAAAGCATGATTTCATGTCAGGCCATATATTAAATATTCTAATATTACGTAATTGCAAAGTGAGGGTTCATTAATTATACCACACGAAGAGTAATCCTGGCCTAAACACAACCTTCAAGAAAATGTGATTTACAAGTGAATACTAAAGGCACATTTAGTTATTCCCAAAATTTAAAATTTTGTCTATTCATGAATTGTCTTATTATATTGTTTGGTACAATTATGAAAAGATTCATAAAATTCAAGTTAATTCATAAATGATAAAATTATTCAATTTCACCAAAAAAATGAATGTTAACAATTTAAATTGGAACATTAGTCTGCAATCACTTACTTCGACAGAGGTCCCTCTCGACATGTAACTTTTCTAAGCACTACAAAAATTGAATTTGAATCCATTTCAAATAATTACACTGACAATTCATTAATTTCAAATTGAACAATTTACGTAACCAAACGGACCCTAATAGAATAACTGAGCAACCTATAAGTTCTTGTGGAAGGATTTAATATTTATTAATCCGATCTCCAGAATAGGAAAAATACAACTTACTTGCAAACATGCGTTCCAGCAGTGATCATCTCAGCATGATTCAGTGGCAATCTTGATCGGTCTGCAGGGGTACAAGACAACTTTTTAAACAAAATCATATAACATCTTTAGCAAAAGGGACCACTCTAAATTTAATTAAACAAGGACATAACAGAATGAAAATATGCCTCACTATACCATTAGGTATAAATAAAAGTAAAAAAGAACTGAAATTGAATTAAGCGAAACAAAACAGTTGTCTGTGACACCCCGCCTAATTAAATACCGGGCAATCACTCCTTTATTAAATTAAATCAAGGTGAACAGTTGGTTCATTCTCAGCATCACTGTCGAAAACAAAATTTTCCAATTAAACACCCTAATTAATTAAGCTAAGTGTCAAAACCATTTTCTAACATTACTTCCAAATTTTATTTAAAGAAAAATTATTTATTTATTTATTAACAACATTACAATGAGTAAGAGTCACATCACAATAATCCTGGAACATAATCCAATTAATTTAAAACATTCGTCAATCGAATCCCAACAAGTAAAATTTAAAGTAACACATCCATACTGAATAAATCCCATAGTAACAGAACTAGAAATAACTGAAATACAAATGTCCTAAATAAAACAGATCAATAATGGAAGGGGCGACACATGCCCAATAAATGAGAATGATAGAAGTGGAATCAATAAATGAAGCCGTCTACGCAAGTGGCCTCAAACTCCCACCTAAGCTGCAGCACGTTCCTTTCAAGGGATCCTAAGCAAGACGCTCCTGTGGCTGGGCACCTATAATATATACATATATATACAAAAGAGAAGAGAAAAATGGAAACGGGTCAGAGCCCGATAGTGTGTATAATTTAAAATTCGTTTAGCAAGTATTTAAATTGATACAGGCCAACGCAACAACATATTAGAGCGACACTCTCTTGAGAAATTCTCACCTCTCTTCTAATGTGCACGCCTATCGTACTACCCTTCCCAACAGATTATCTATTATATATATCGAACAAATCTCTCTCAACGATTTATCTTATCTTGGGTTATTCGCAAGAATTAAAACTGAATCAACACAACTGCTTATAAAATAAGATTTCATTTTGTAAAAAAGGTTCTCGTTTTAACTTTATCAATAAAGTTTTCCAGTGTCATAATATACCTTCTCACAACAAATATTTTCAATTTTTTGAGTCATCAATCATATCCTACTTATCAAATCACAGTACGCAGTTCAAAATTTCAGAATTTCATAATTATATATATTAACTACTCGCATAATATATATATTTTACAACAAAACCCCGAATAAAACTATGGTGCGGGCATACTCTGCTATCCAATCCCCTTATCGCTCACACTAAGGGAAATACAAGTTCGGACTCACTCTCGAACTGTACTAACATATATACAAACAAGATTTGAGGCGAAGCATAGATTCCAAGTCTCTAAGAGGTCAGTACATACCCCACGCCTCTTAGGACCGTCTGAAATATCATTCCGATAGCCTGTACCAAGGACATCTATCTCCTAGGGTACGAATCAATATACCCCATAAGGCAACACAGGATAAGATCGTCCCAGCACGGTAACCTCAGGGATAGCAAGTAGCGCGGGTACGTTTTTCACACATAGATAGTATATGTAAACACAATCATATAACTATACTAATATCATTATATCAGTATTAGATATATCTCAATTCCATAGTTACGACATCATCCTTATTTTCACATTTATTAGTATCGCGTATAAGGGTTCGTCTCTAACCTTATTTCGAAGGATTTCTCCCACTTAATACGTAACATTCATGGACTCTATCCTCCCAAGTATAAAATTTAGTAAGTGCCCTTTTTATGTTCCAACGTAATTCTCTTACGCAACTCTCCCGTTAATTCATAAATTCATCAACCCTAAAGTAATTATCCCACAAGTACAATTCTCATCTCATATAAAGAGTCCCAAGATTATTCATATGCCCTACTGGTCTTCCATATCTCCCAAAACATTTTATTAAGGATGCCCAATAATTATCTAACATTAAATTGAATTTCAACTAATTAAGAGGGGAAAACATGAGTCTGCCAGGAGGGGTCGATCGATCGAGGTCTGGGGCTCGATCGATCGAACCTTCGATTGATCGAAGCTCTGGGCTCGATCGATCGATCAAACAGGTATTGCGATTTCTGCAGAATTGTAGTTACGGGTTCTAACACCTATCTTCTTCCAAATTCAAGTTTTACATTCCCAAACGTCCAAAATCTTGTACTACTAACATCCTAACATGATATTATACATTTCCTACGTAAAGCATGTCAATTTACTTCACTAAACATGGATTAATCATGCCAAGATTCCTTTAAAACTCAAGAACCCTAAAAATCTCTAAATCATGGTCCCAATCTGTTTTTCTCAGAATTTCCTTCTTATTCACATCAAACTTTTGTGGTTTATTCTTCTACATCACAAAAGATTTCCAGAATATTATTTAAGCCATCACTACATGCAATTTCCTATCTCAAATTTGGGTTTTCTTCCGTAAAAACTCATCATAATTACTCCTAAACTAATATGAAAGATGCAACAATGAAATAAGCAAGATAAACACTTGCCTGGGATTTTCAGAGGTCTGGTTTGGTGCCGAATTCGGTATGGTTGCGTTCCCCGTCTCGCGATCTACGCGTTATTGTGGCGGCGGTGCAAACCGTTGAGTTTTGAGCCTTCGGATGCTATGAGAGCTCTCTCCCCTCTTCTACAATGGCCGTTCTAGAGTTTTGAGCTTTCTAACCCTAGAAGGTAACCTAGGTATCTGATATAACTCCTCTAATATTCGTGGGTTCAATTATCCAAAAATGTAAAATGACCAAAATGCCCTCCCGGGTAACTATTTAGGCCTAAAAACGCCCCGAGACCCAAACTAAACCCCCGGGTACACTTTTCTGACTATCTCGACCCTTACGGACGCGTTGGAGCACTCAAAACGTTGATACAGACAACTTATAAAATATTCACTTTTATTTATCAAAATTTAGTCCCGACGCGACATGAGCACGTCCCGACTTAAATTTCCGAAATTGTCATTTTATTCACTCGTGACATTCAACATAATCAATATTATATATTACTTTTCTCATTAGTAATATTCAACAAATTTCATATAATTACTAACTCTCGTCACGTTAATAATTATAACATAATTAATTTTTGAATTTTTATTAAATAATTAACTCACATTAAATTTAATAAATCCCCAAATTAATATAGAATGAAAATAAGGGGTATTACATACTCCCCCCCTAATAACGGAATTTTTCCCAAAATTCGGAAAATAAGGCATACCTGGTAAGAATAAATCTGGATATCTCTCGCGCATATCTGCCTCGCACTCCCAAGTGGATTCCTCCACATTATGGTGCTCCCACTGGACCCGCACAAGAGGAACTATCTTCGACCTCAATCTCCTCTCACTAAAGTCTAGGATAGCCACCGGTGTCTCCTTGTAAGAGCTATCAGGATGTAAATCTATCTCATCTATCGCGATGTGAGTATGGGCCATATCATCCCGAAGATATCGTCTCAACGACAAGATGTGGAATACATCGTGAATGCGATGTAAATGCTCTGGCAGTCCCAACCTGTATGCAACTGGCACAATCCTCTCGATGATGGGAAATGGTCCCACGTACCTCGGGGTCAATTTCCCTTTCTTCCCGGATCTCATCACTCCTTTCATAGGAGATACACGTAGTAACACTTGGTCCCCCACATTAAACTCCCGGAAGAACCGTTTCGCATCGGCGTAGCTCTTCTGCCTGTCCTGGGCTACCCGAATGCGACTCCTGATCATCTCAATCCTCGCGGAGGTCTCCTGAATCACCTCTGGTCCTAGAAACTTGTTATCCCCCACCTCGAGCCAACAAGCTGGGGAACGACCAGGCCTTCCATACAAAGCCTCAAATGGAGCCATGCCAATCGTGAACTGATACGAGTTATTATAAGCAAACTCTACTAGTGGAAGGTGTGGCTCCCAACCTCCTCCAAAATCAAGAACACACATGCGTAGCATATCCTCCAACATCTGATTAGTACGCTCTGTCTGTCCATCTGTCTGTGGGTGATAAGCTGAACTCAACCTCAACTCAGTACCCATAGCCTCCTGAAAGCTTTCCCAAAAACGTGACACGAAAATCTTGTCTCTATCTGACACAATATTCAGGGGCACCCCGTGTAATCTGACGATCTTAGCAATAAACAACTGAGCATACTGACCCGTGGTATAATCTGTCCGCATTGGTAGAAAATGAGCCACCTTGGTCAAACGGTCTACAATCACCCAGATAGAGTCGTGGCACCGTTGTGATGTAGGCAACCCTGTAATAAAATCCATGGAAATGCTCTCCCACTTCCATGCGGGTACTTCCAAAGGTTGAAGCAATCCTGACGGTTTCTGATGGTCCACTTTCATCAGCTGACAGGTAGAACACTTGGACACGAACTCA
The DNA here is from genome assembly GCA_949130495.1 of Sambucus nigra. Taxonomy (NCBI): domain Eukaryota; kingdom Viridiplantae; phylum Streptophyta; class Magnoliopsida; order Dipsacales; family Adoxaceae; genus Sambucus; species Sambucus nigra. Next base: position 2,074,865 of record OX422207.1, on the reverse strand, counting down.
ACAATGTCCTTCTTCATCCCACTCCACCAGTATTGTCTCCTCATATCCTGGTACATCTTATCCCCTCCAGGATGCACCACAAATCGGGACCCGTGAGATTGGGTCATCACTGCATGACGTAATTCTATTCCTTGTGGAACCACCAACCTCCCATTAAACCACAAACCTCCATCAGAACTAACAGAATAGGACTCAGCACCCTCGGCTAGAAGTCGTACAATCTTCTCCTAGCAAAACGGGTCTGTGGTCTGTGCCTGTATCACCCTCGTAACAATCTCGGGTGTGACTGACATAATGGATATGAAAGAACGGGCTACTGCGTCCTGGTGACCCAACTCCTTCCACTTTGCTTTCCAGACGTCCGCTACCTCGTCTACCGATCTACGCCTCAACGCATCAGCAACTACGTTGGCCTTCCTCGGATAATACTGTATATTGAACTGGTAGTCCTTCACAAACTCTAGCCATCTGCGTTGACGCATATTCAGCTCTCGCTGAGTGAACAGGTACTGCAATGACTTGTGGTCTGTGAACAAACGAAATTTCTCTCCCAATAAGTAGTGTCTCCATATCCTCAATGCAAACACGACCGCTGCTAACTCCAGGTCGTGTGTGGGGTAATTCTTTTCATGCAGCTTAAGTTTGCGGGAGGCAAAAGCTATAGCCTTCTCCTCCTGCTGAAGTACTCCCCCAAGTCCCCGTAAAGACACATCGGTGTAAACTAGGTACTCCAAACCCGGCTTCGGTAACGCAAGGATTGGTGCTGAAGTAAGCTTATCTTTCAGCTCGTCGAAAGCCAACTAACAAGCATCATCCCAAACATACGGTACCCCTTTGTGAGTCAGATTCGTCAGTGGACCCGCTATTTTGGAGAATCCCCGAATAAATCTCTTGTAGTAACCAGCTAACCCCAAGAAACTACGCACTTACGTCGGTGTCGTGGGCTGTCCCCACTCCCTCACCGCTGACACTTTACTTGGGTCAACTGCTATTCCCTGCTCAGAAACAACATGACCTAAGAACTGTACCTCTCGCAACTAGAATCCGCACTTCTCGTACTTAGCATTTAACTGATGTTGTCGTAGAGTCTGAAGAACCTGCCTCAAGTGATTGGCATGCTCCTCCTCAGAGTGTGAATATATCAAAATGTCATCTATGAAAACGATGACAAAATGATCCAAGAACTCTCTGAATACTCGGTTCATCAAGTCCATGAAAACGGCTGGAGCATTTGTGAGTCCGAACGGCAACACCCTGAACTCATAGGACCCATATCTCGTCAAGAAGGCAGTCTTTGAAACATCCTTCTCTCTAATACGCAACTGATGGTACCCCGACCTCGGATCTATCTTCGAAAAGAAAGTTGCTCCCCTCAGCTGGTCGAACAGATCATCGATTCGAGGCAACAGATACTTATTCTGTATCATGACCTTGTTCAACTCCCGGTAGTCCACACACAACCTTAGTGAACCATATCTTTTCTTCACAAATAAGACTGGAGCGCCCCAAGGTGAGGTACTCCTGCGAATGAAGCCCTGACCTAACAGCTGCTCTATCTAATCTCGTAACTCTCGCATCTCTGCCGGAGCCATACGGTATGGAGCGCGTGCTATCGGTCTAATACCCGGTAATAAGTCTATGACAAAATCTATCTCTCGACTGGGGGTAGGCCTGGTATATCCTGAAACACATCGGAATACTCCCTGACAACTGGGATCGAATCTAAGGGAATAACAACCTCCTTAGAGGTATCCTCCTCTATGTAATATAAATGAGCGGTCGAGCCTCCCTCTGGGCGAGGCATCGCCACTACAAACATCTCTTGCCCCGGAATGGAAAAAAACAATGCTCCCACCTAAGCAATCAATCATGGCTCTATAAGCTGCGAGCCAATCCATACCGATAATCCCATCGTGATCATGCATATCTAAGACTAACATTCTGCAGGTAATACCAAACTACCAATCTCTACCCCCACTCCCCGGCATATAAAGAAAATAAGCGACCCACTCCCCAGTGGTGAGTCTACACACGTCACTGTGCTCTCTGCTGTGGCTAACAACCCTAAGGCCTTCGCAAAATTCGTAGCTATAAAACAATGTGTCGCCCCAGTATCAAACAAAACTCGACCCATAGTACCATGGATAGGAAACATACCCTCAATCGCGGGTGGTGCCTGTGGAGCTGCTGCCTGGTGGACGTTATATACATGTCCATACTGTAACTACCCCTGCTGCACTGGAGCTGGTGGAACGGCTGGTAGGGCTGGCACCTGGGCTGGAGCTGGGAGGGCAGGTGGAAAAAGTGGTCTATGTGGCTCATTACGGGCACCCTGCTGCTATGGGGCCCTATCTCCCTCTGGACAATCCTGGCGCCTATGGCCGTGCTTACCATACGCAAAACATCGGCCTCTAAAGTTACCTCCCCTCTGACCCTGCTGACCACGGCCCTACTAGCCGTTATCTCCCCGCCACTGGCCCTGATTAGCACGCTGTTGGCCCTGTTGGCCCTGCTGTTGTCCCTGCTGTCGGTGTTGGCCTTGCTGGCCCTGCTGATTAGGCTGGCCCTGCCTATAACCCCCATATCCCTACCTATAATCACCTGAATGGAATCGCTTAGCAGGGTCCCCCTGATAGGAACTCTGCTCGTGCTGACGAGTCTGTCCATAAGATGGTGCCCCACTAGCACTATTACTCCTGGTCCTGCCCTGCTGGCTGGGCTCTCCTGCTCTCTTACTTCCCTGAAGATAGAAGCGTTGATCCTGGCAATGTAGTAACGCAGTATTGAGTACATTAGTGAAAGTACTCAGGGAGAAATTCCCAATAAGGTGCTGACGGATCCTCCAAGCTAACCCGTCGATAAATAACATAATCCTCTTGCTCTCAATGGGAACCTCATCTGGCACGATGGTGAGAAGTCTCGTGAACTCCTCCTCATACTCTGATACGGTAGAATTATCTTGCTTCAGATTCAGTAATTTCTACCTCATCTCAGTCTGCATTGCAGGTGGAAAGTACTTGCGGTCAAACCGCTCCCAGAACGACTGAATAGGGTTCGTGTCCCTCTCCTCCAAAGTGGTAGTGGACTCCCACCACTGCAAAGCGGCTCCCACCAGCTTAAAGGAAGCCAACAACTATTTCTGCATGTCAGTACACTCATACATACGAAGATGGCACTGGATGTCTTTCTTCCATTGGCTGACTGTGATAATATTTGAGCTACCAGAGAACTCAGGGGGATGCACCTTCTGAAAAGCATCCCTAACCCTCTCCCATGCAGATGGGAGTTGTGCTGGTACTGGTGCCACTCCCTGAACCTGGGGTGGATCCTGCTGAACCACCATTATCGCGGCATTCATCACCTGAGCAACAATGGCGGCTACCTCATTTGCATTCATAGTGCCTTGTGCCGGGGCTGCTGGCTGCTCGGCCTGGGCACGCCTATCCTTCGGAGCACGTCTCGGAGGCATCTTAAACGTGAAGAATTTTATTAGTCTATAGTTATTATCAAATCTCAAATAGCTGAAGACTTAAAAGTAAAAGCAAGAGTACAACAATCCTAAAATAGGGCTCTATAGCAATAACGTTACGCTGAAAGCGAAATAAGCCGTACAGATCCTATGGACACTAGAACCTGATGCTCTGATACCATCTGTGACACCCCGCCTAATTAAATACCGGGCAATCACTCCTTTATTAAATTAAATCAAGGTGAACATTTGGTTCATTCTCAGCATCACTGTCGAAAACAAAATTTTCCAATTAAACACCCTAATTAATGCTAAGTGTCAAAACCATTTTATAAAATTACTTCCAAATTTTATTTAAAGAAAAATTATTTATTTATTTATTAACAACATTACAATGAGTAAGAGTCACATCACAATAATCCTGGAACATAATCCAATTAATTTAAAACATTCGTCAATTGAATCCCAACAAGTAAAATTTAAAGTACCACATCCATACTGAATAAATCCCATAGTAACAGAACTAGAAATAACTGAAATACAAATGTCCCAAATAAAACAGATCAGTAATGGAAGGGGCGACACATGCCCAATAAATGAGAGTGATAGAAGTGGAATCAATAAATGAAGCCGTCTATGCAAGTGGCCTGCAACTCCCACCTAAGCTGCAGCACGTTCCTTTCAAGGGATCCTAAGCAAGACGCCCCTGTGGCTGGGCACCTGTAATATATACATATATATACAAAAGAGAAGAGAAAAATAGAAACGGGTCAGAGCCCGATAGTGTGTATGATTTAAAATTCGTTTAGCAAGTATTTAAATTGATACAGGCCAATGCAACAACATATTAGAGCAACACTCTCTTGAGAAATTCTCACCTCTCTTCTAATGTGCACGCCTATCGTACTACCCTTCCCAATGGATTATCTATTATATATATCGAACAAATCTCTCTCAACGATTTATCTTATCTTGGGTTATTCACAAGAATTAAAACTGAATCAACACAATTGCTTATAAAATAAGATTTCAATTTGTAAAAAAGGTTCTCATTTTAACTTTATCAATAAAGTTTTCCAGTGTCATAATATACCTTCTCACAACAAATATTTTCAATTTTTTGAGTCATCAATCATATCCTACTTATCAAATCACAGTAGGCAGTTCCAAATTTCAGAATTTCATAATTATATATATTAACTACTCGCATAATATATATATTTTACAACAGCACCCCGAATAAAACTATGGTGCCGGCATACTCTGCTATCCAATCCCCGTATCGCTCACACTAAGGGAAATACAAGTTCGGACTCACTCTCGAACTGTACCAACATATATACAAACAAGATTTGAGGCGAAGCATAGATTCCAAGTCTCTAAGAGGTCAGTACATACCCCGCGCCTCTTTGGACCGTCTGAAATATCAGTCCGATAGCCTGTACCAAGGACATCTATCTCCTAGGGTACGAATCAATATCCCCCATAAGGCAACACAGGATAAGATCGTCCCAGCGCGGGTACGTTTTTCACACATAGATAGTATATGTAAACACAATCATATAACTATACTAATATCATTATATCAATATTAGATATATCTCGATTCCATAGTTACGACATCATCCTTATTTTCACATTTATTAGTATCGCGTATAAGGGTTCGTCTCTAACCTTATTTCGAAGGATTTCTCCCACTTAATACGTAACATTCATGGACTCTATCCTCCCAAGTATAAAATTCAGTAAGTGCCCTTTTTATGTTCCAACGTAATTCTCTTACGCAACTCTCCCGTTAATTCATAAATTCATCAACCCTAAAGTAATTATCCCACAAGTAAAATTCTCATCCAATATTAGGAGTCCCAAGATTATTCATATGCCCTACTGGTCTTCCATATCTCCCAAAACATTTTATTAAGGATGCCCAATAATTATCTCACATTAAATTGAATTTCAACTAATTAAGAGGGGAAAACATGAGTCTGCCAGGAGGGGTCGATCGATCGAGGTCTGGGGCTCGATCGATCGAACCTTCGATCGATCGAAGCTCTGGGCTCGATCGATCGATCAAACAGGTATTGCGATTTCTGCAGAATTGCAGTTACGGATTCTAACACCTATCTTCATCCAAATTCAAGTTTTACATTCCCAAACGTCCAAAATCTTGTACTACTAACATCCTAACATGATATTATACATTTCCTACGTAAAGCATGTCAATTTACTTCACTAAACATGGATTAATCATGCCAAGATTCCTTTAAAACTCAAGAACCCTAAAAATCTCTAAATCATGGTCCCAATCTGTTTTTCCCAGAATTTCCTTCTTATTCACATCAAAATTTCGTGGTTTATTCTTCTACATCACAAAAGATTTCCAGAATATTATTTAAGCCATCACTATATGCAATTTCCTATCTCAAATTTGGGTTTTCTTCCGTAAAAACTCATCATAATTACTCCTAAACTAATATGAAAGATCCATCAACGAAATAAGCAAGATAAACACTTGCCTGGGATTTTCAGAGGTCTGGTTTGGTGCCGAATTCGGTATGTTTGCGTTCCCCGTCTCGCGATCTACGCGTTGGTGGTGGCGGCGGTGCAAACCATTGAGTTTTGAGCCTTGGAATGCTATGAGAGCTCTCTCCTCTCTTCTCCAATGGCCGTTCTAGATTTTTGAGCTTTCTAACCCTAGAAGGTAACCTAGGTATCTGATATAACTCCTCTAATTTTCTTGGGTTTAATTAACCAAAAACGTAAAATGACCAAAATGCCCTCCCGGGTTAGTATTTAGACCTAAAAATGCCCCGAGACCCAAACTAAACCCCCTGGTACACTTTTCTGACTATCTCGACCCTTTCGGACGCGTTGGCACACTCAAAATGACCATACGGAAAACTTATGAAATATTCACTTTTATTTATCAAAATTTAGTCCTGACGCGACACGAGCACGTCCCGACTTAAATTTCCGAAATTGTCATTTTATTCACTCGTGACATTCAACATAATCAATATTATATATTACTTTTCTCATTAGTAATATTCAACAAATTTCATATAATTACTAACTCTCGCCACGTTAATAATTATAACATAATTAATTTTCGGATTTTTATTAAATAATTAACTCACATTAAATTTAATAAATCCCCAAATTAATATAGCATAAAAATACGGGGTATTACATTGTCCTTGTTTCCTTTATCCGAAACAAAACAGTTGGATGATGGTTTATACAGCGTGAGATGGGATTGAGGCATTTTGTACTAGTTAGGTGAGGCGTGAGCCTCGAGGGGGATCGAAGCGTAAGCCTCAATTTGTATGGGGGAAAAACTCACTAAATACTATTAAAAAATACTAATAAAATCAAATAATAATGTACCACTGCTAACATCACAAAAAAAATATTCATAATCAATGCCGCCAACATAATATATATGTAGCATCATTATATTATTACACAAAATCCATAATCCATGTCACCAACATAATAAATACTAATACTGTAGCATCATCACAAAATTAATCAATAATATAAAAATCAGCAACACTAAACAGTGCGTCATCATGAAATCATCCCCAAAAAAGGTGTATCATTGTCTATTAATATAGTGATGAATCACCAATTAATAATCTACCAAATTATACATATAAACTGGACATAATAATAGGATATATATATATATATAAAAGCTTAAATGCTTGTGAAAATCTCAGTAATTATCATTAAATATATGAGAAGCTTTCTTCGGGAAGGAAAGAAAGATCATTTGGTGAAATGGGAAATTGTTTGTAGGACAAAGAATTAAGGCGACTAGGATTTGGATAATCTAATAAAAGATGTCTCTTTTCGAAAAATCGTTGGGGAGATTCCCATTGGAAGAATCACCCTGGAAAAGGTAGCATGTAAACCCCCTTATGTAGTTTTCCATTCAGAAAATCATTCCTCGCATCTAACTGGAACGAAGGCTATTTTGCACCATGGCAATTCCAATCAGAGCCCGTACAAAAGAAACCTTTGCTAGTGGGGAGAAAGTTTTCTCAGATTGATACCAAGAGGGGTCTTTCCATCATAAAGATTCTCCTTGGGCTTCGATCATTAGGAGCAAATATGGGTTTCATAGCAATCGGTGGGATGCGAGAGTGGCAAATATGGTCTCTTTTTGTAACCAGTGGCAGTTTAACTCGTTGGATTTACACTCTTAACAAGAATAGATTTTAGGCGAATATTTTATGATCCATCATAGAAAATTGTGTTTGAAAGGGCTGCAATTTGGAGATGTATTGTGGTATCCTTGACTTGGAACATTTGGAAGAATAGAAAAAAGAGATTTTTTTTAACGAAAGTAAGTGGCTATAGAAGAATTTTGGAAAACATCAAATTATATGCATCGCTATGGGTTTCGACCTGGAATCCCCCTTTCCTCAATTATCAATAAATTGGTTGCATGAACGTTATGGTTAGGATGTTTTTGGCTGATGTTGGGTGAGATAGCCAAATCTTAGCAAATTTTGATGCTTAATTGGTTTCAGAATAAGGGAAGCAGTGGTTAGTAATGGTTCAAGAGTGGTCGTTACATCTGTGATGTTTTTGTACATATTTGTTTTTGTACATATTATTTTGATGGTTCTCTATGGCTTTATTCTAGTTTTTGTTTCTCTGATCTCTATGTTCAGATTTGTTTAGGTTTCTCTATTCGACTTTATTTTAGTTTTTGTGACTGCATGTTATTTTTCCATCTTTAATAAAGGGGTTGTGATAAAGGCACCCCACATTGTTATCTCCTCCAGCACATGGTGCGTTAAAATACAATGTATAATGTGTTTCAAAAGTGGTATTGTAGTGGAGGAGATAAAAATGTGGATGCCTTTGTCACAAACCTTAATACATGTTCCTTGTTTCCGAGAAAAAAAAGGAAAAATATTCCAATAATGTAGGAATTAAAAACAAACCATATATGAGAAGATAATTCAAATACAATTACAATTAGAACAACAAAATAATACAACAAATTATATATATATATATATATATATATATATAGCTTAATGTATTAGAGTTCGTGGAGAATCTTCATCGAGGTCTGTAGGTATGGTTCGGAGCCTCTGTTTGGAATTTTGGTGTTTTTTAGTTGGTTTGTATACACCATGTATACGGGTTCCGCTCCCTTAGCGGGTTTTGCCAATACATTTAATTATAATTATATGTATATATAATAAGATAGCGTGGTCTTTGAATTGTCCAAGCACAATAACGGCTCAGATTTGGACACATCACTCTCCAAAAATGAAGGGTTGAGATCAACTCCCTCCTTTTTCAAATTTTAAATTTTAAATATTTGATATATTTTGCACCCCCCCCAAAAAAAAGAAACTATTTTTTGAATTTTAATTACCTTTTGCATTCCCCCCCCCCCCCACACACACAAACTATTAGTCTGATAAGCCTGCTTTTCCCTCATTCCAACCCATTTATTTCTCTCTCCTCACATCTAAGAAATCACCTCTCGGATATCTCTGTCTTCACTAGTTCCTTCTCTCATTTATTTCACAGTCTCGGATATCTATCTCTTCAATGGTTTCTTTCATTTATTTGGTTCTCCTCACGCCCCCTTTACAAAATATCTCTTCCCTCTATCAGTCTCTCACGTGTTCTAACCATGGTGCCATTTTTGTTGTTTTAATATTTGGGGGTTTATGCTTATATTATCTTTTATGTTAATTGACAGTTTTTTTTTTATGATTCCCTTGTAGGTTCGACTCTTCAACATGTATTTTTTTGCTTTTTTTTTTTCAATTTGTTTGTTTTTAGAGGGTTGGTATGGTTTTAGATTTGTCCATAAAATCCGTAATGGTGGGGGTTTAAACTCTCTCTCTATCTCTCTCTCTCTCTCTCTCTCTCTCTATATATATATATATATATATATATATATATATATATATATATATATATATATATATATATATATTTACGTCTTCCCCCTTTAGATTCAGATTTTTAGGTATTTTGGATTTTACCCATTAGATCATAACAGGGGTTTGAGAGCTTTTACTCTCGAATTTTGGGGTTTTAGGTTTTTTGTTTCAATTTTTTTGTTGTTCGCTATTTTGGGGGGTGTTCTAGAATTTCTTACTTCGAGCCTATGTTTAATAGGGTGAGAAATGGTGTTTTTATCATTTGATTACATGAGATGTTGACAACACAAAGAAAATTCGATAACACCGGTTAAAATCTCGACAGCAGAAGAATTTCTTCAGGCACCCAAGTCAGACCGGAAAGGATAAAAAAGTAACTCTTTTTTTTATATATAATATGATTGAGGAAACTATCTATCATGAAAAAATATGTTAACGGTCCATCCGAAAAAACTTTGGCTCATAATCTATGTTTGATGGGTTTGCACCATTTATGCAGGTTTCTTACTCAATTCCCATTTATGCAGGTTTCTTACTCAATTCTTAAGTTTCTGTTCTTAACTTTTCAGATTTCTTACTCAGTTACTTACTCAGTTCTTATTAGGTTGAAATTTACTATCGGTGATAAAAGTGCAAAACTCACTGAAATTAATGATTTTCGTTATCTAATTGTTAAAGTATTTTTAGTTCTTTAAAGAATATTTGGTATTAATTTAATATTAAAGTTTATCTATGGGTTTTATTTTGGCTTTTGGGTTAGAAGCTACTTATTCTCTGTTTATTTGTTACCCAGGTATCTAACAAGACTACCATTCCATTGTTATTCAAGTTGACAAGTAAGTCCATTGCCACAAAAAATTTATCTTGAGAAGCGGGTCGGACCTGGGCAAGGTGGGTGGACTTGGACTCGGGTTGAACTGGATTACAACTGTCGGAGGTGGGTCTCAGGTTGATTAGGGTCTCGAGTCAAGACTGGTGGTTGAGGTGGGTCCGATTGTGGTTGGTGGTTGAGGTGGGTCGGGTTGGGGTTGATTCGAGTTGGGTATGGTCACTGGGGACAGTCCTAGAGTGTAAAAATTCGTTGGTGATGGATTTGGGTTCAGCTGGATGGGCGGTGATTGAGGTGTGAGGCTGGTTTCGGGTTGGAGGAGTTTACAGGAGGATTTGTGGTTTTTTGTTATGTTTTAGATGTTTTTTATTTTCACTAACAACCCTTAGTGTTTGATGGGTTATTAGTTATTTTGGGCTAGTGGTATGGAATTATCTTTCATAGTATCTCATTTCATTTCTCTCTCTCTTGGTTTATGGCGGCGACTCAAACTTTCCAAGGACATGGCACGTAGTTGATAATTACACTGTTTTTTTTGGGGATTTGTTAATTTCATATGGTCTCTTTTGGTTTGGATTGATAATTTAACTCTCTCACATGAACACATGTTCGTTTTTATCATCTTCAGTTTTTGTTTGAGTATAAAAAAGCTACTTTTGTTCTTTGGCTCGATTAAAAATCTATAGTTTGTTGTTGATCTTGATTTTTGACTTAATTGGATAGGGTCAATTGTAATTATGCACATTCGTGATTTTTGGTCATACGAACACAATATTTTATTTGTACACATTCTTGATATGAACCTTCTTTAGTCGGTAATTAATTGTAAGTACATTACACAAATCAAAGTGGATATTATACATTAAATTTGTATTTGTATACTTTTTGTTTACATTAAAGTTCTCTATCAAGAAAAGTGTCAGAGAGATAATATTTTTTTAAATAAAAAATGAACATGATCTAAATAAATACGGTGCAATACGAAATGAAACAACATGAAGTAATATTTTTTACCAATCACGAACACTACCCAAGTAAAAGCGGCACAACACAAAATGTTCTTTTTAACAAAAAATGAACAAAATAAATACGGCACAACATGAAATATTATGTTTTACCTATCTTGAGCATGACCCAAGTAAAAGTGACAAAATATAAAATATTTTTTTAGCTGAAACAAATCCGACCAAAAAAACATGATACAATACGATACAACATGAATTAATATTTTTTTACCAGTCATAAACACTGCCTAATTAAAATCGGTGCAACATGGCGTGACGTGAAATATTTTTTTTATCTATCATGATCATGATCCAAGTAAAACTGGTACAAAACATAATCTTTTTTTAACCAAAAATGGACTCGACCAAAAAAACACAACACGACATGATATGAAATATTTGTTTTACCAATTACAAAAATTATCCAAGTAAAAGTGTCTCAACAAAAAATAATTTTTTTAAATCGATAAAGAATCTTATCAAAATAAAAATGACACGAGTTCGGACAGAGGACAACACACTCACACTGTTGAAGGCATTGGCACATTGCCCAATGATGCATCGTTTATTTACATAACTATTGTGTGAACACAAAGTTTGAATTGTTAAATGAGAGTTATATTCTGTTATATGCATTTTTTATGCGATAAAAATGGCATGTCGTAACAATCGTTCCGCCACGACTATTGTCGCCACCACCACATGTAGCAACTATGTTGATTATTTTTTAAAATTTCAATCGTGCCTTCAGGCACGGGCATCCGCTAGTATATATATAAAGGAAAATTATTATAATATAATGACATTATAACTGATTCTATTTATAAAATTAATATAGTATATTACATCGACCCCACCCCCCAGTACCCCCCGTAGTAGCGGGAGCCTCATGCATTGGGTTTGCCTTTTGTTAGAGCATAGAATAAGGCTTAAGCCTCCACCGCCTCTAAGCAAAATTCCTCGAGGGCCGGTCTCGCTCAACTGAGGCATAAGCCCTCGAGTCGGCGCACCTCATGTTGATTTTAAAAAAGTGGTAGTTGAATTACAAGAATAATAAATTGAAAACAAAAGGAGACACAATAATGATGACTCGTTATTATTCTTTTATCAATAACACATATATACTACTCAAGTACGGTTCACATCATAGAGAAATATTACATAAACTCTAATGAGTAAAATAACATAAATAGCCTCATCATAATATTCTCTCAATTCAGTCAATAATAACAATAAGCATCATATTCTCTAACAAAAATTTCATCAAAGATTAGAAAAGGTATAGTAAAAGAAAGGGGACAAGATATTTATCTATAAAGAACATACCTCTATACAAACCCTTACCAAAAATCTAAATATTTAACTGGTAGTTACCTAATGATCTGGCAGATGTGAGAGAGAGAGAGAGAGAGAGGCACTTTAAGGGATAAGGAGGGAAAGAGTTGGTTTTCACTTTAAAGTATTTTTAACTTATGATATAAATAGCACATGGAAGAAATAAAGAATGGTGTGCCCCACCACGGACACATGGCGCGTGACACGTCAACATTAGGAGTGCGGACAAATCCCAAACGGTCGATGGGCAAGTATTGAGAAAGTAACTATGTTCCTCGACCTCACACGTCTCCAAGCGCAGTAAATAAACCAGCACGAGAGCAGCAACCCAAGGATCCCATAGAACTCGTCCCCTAGAGGCCGTTGGACTCTTGGAGGATATTTAGATTGGAGGTTGGAGCTTAGAGATCATCGGGTTAGTATCGGCCCGTCCGCTCTAAGATAGAGAGAGAAACACCACAAACCACGCTTGCAACTCATCAAACCTTAAACATATCACCATTTACTTGATACACCCGCACTAAATTACACCATTGACCCTCGGGGTGGCAATTTTTGACACGACACGATAACCCGACACGAACTCGACACGAAGTTAGCGGGTTAGGGTTGACGATTTCTTGACACAAACCCGAATATGACACGACCCGCCAACACGAATAATAAACGGGTTGGGTTAGTGTCAAACACGTTTAACTCAAAAATGACACGATTTAACTCGTATTTTATGGAGATTATATTAGATAATTTATATATATTGATAGACATTCTATAAAATTCATGGAGAATTGGATGATAACATATTTATGTGTTGCAAGAAGTTGAAATTAATTAAATTTAAGTTATTGTAGGCCTATGAGTGGTATGATTGGTTAAGAGAGAAGAAAAAAATATTTTATATTTTACTTAATGGGTTATGCGGGTCAACCCGAACATGGAACGATAATAAATAGGTCGGGTTAGTGTTTTCTGGTATGACACGATTAGTTAAATTGGTCGGGTTAGGGTTGACAAATACTTGACACGAACCCGAAATGACACGACCTGAACACGACACGACGCACACGAATTGCCACCCTTTAGCCAACATATCCAGAAGAAGCATGTCTTTTTCCCCTCTGTATATAACAAACCTCATGCATGAAGAAAATAAAGTAGCAAACCTAGCCTAGCACCTTTTGTCCTCTCCCCAAAAGATACCCTAACATCCATATGGTGGTTCATTCTGCAAAAGCGCTCTGTCTCGGCATCTATGTTCCATCCTCCTCCCACATATCCTTTGGTCCCATATCATTTGGCCTTTATTATATAATTGGTCTTTATTCCTATAAGGGGGCAATGCCTCCATGTGTATTCTCATCCCGGCTCACTCCACCCACCTATAATTTTCTTTAGGACTTAAAGTTGCATTAACTCTATGTTAAGAGCTTATAAATAAAGGCCTACACCCCCGTAATTTTTCGATTGTTGATTAATGCATATTCTCTTGGTTTGTGCATTATTGAAGGTTAGTTATTCCGATATCACGTTTACATTACATAAAGACCAAAAACCAAAAAAAAAAGAAGCTTTTTCAATTGAATGGAAAAACTTGCTCAATTAGGTGCTAAAAAAATGTTTTTTCCCCAAATACTCCCTTTTGCACCTTCTAGACTTCAAATAAGTCTAGCATTCGTCCCATTCCATATAATTCAAAATGAAGCCAAGAAAATGCATCTCCATAAGTGTCTTTATTTCTTTTTTACGCTGTGACTCACAATCTCCATGAAAAATAGTTATCTAGTTTCACTTAGAAACACACCCACCCACTACTCCAAATTCCCTTGTCACCTTTCTTCACATGAAGTATGCCATTTTGTAATACATTAGCAGAAGTCTTCACATATAGCATAACATACACGAGTTTGGAGATAGATATTTATTTGGCCTTCTTCTTTTGGATCATTGCATTATTATTCACCTTCCCATGTGCCACTAGCCAAGAATGAATTTGATGAATACCGCTATTCCATATAAAATTATATGGTGAAAATGGACAACAAGGGGACAATGAGTGAAGATGATTGAAATGAGATTTACTTGCATCCCTCAACCCCCTCCAGGGAGGATCTTTTGTTAAGGTGGCCGAAGAATGTAAAACACATTAATAACTTTTTTTAATTAATAATTGCCTTTAGGATTTAGTAAATGCTAGCGAAAATTTTGAAGTGATCTTCAATTTTCATTATAAAAGCATCATAAGAGGGAAAACGCTCGTGTACATACAGACAAATAGCAACAAATATAGAGGTAAAATTCGCATGTTTTAAACAAATCTATCCAGAATAGACCTCTTGTCACCTAACTAAGGTGCTTATACTTTCAATTGTACTTTTACCTAATATCTACTAATTAATTTGTTTCTCCAAAATTTGAGGTGTTTTGCCCACCTTAGACAAGCTATGGATTTTCCACTGAAACCCTCGAGATCCTTAACCCTTCTAATCCATTGAGAAAACAAACAATTTGTTCAATTTCATTTTCCTTGTAATTATCATAAAAAGAAATCTCTCCCACCATAGAATCATAGTTAAAGAGGCATCAACAAATATACGTTTTTTTTTCGGGAGACCCTATGCAATTATATCCCCTCTCCACACATCTTACCAAAGTCTAATGGATTCCCCATCCCTCCCATCAAACGTCCCATAAGTTATGAAGGAACTAGGGCCTTGGCAAGGGTAATCTTGGCAACAAGTTGTGACGCATAGGTTATGTTTCGTGTCTTATCAATTTCATGTCAAAACTGACATCACCCATACCCAACCCATATACATTTGTGTTTAGTCTGTTCTGGGTCATGTGGGGCTTGTGTCGTGTATTCATCACTTAATGGTTTCATGCCTTGTATAGTGGGTTTGTGTCACCCATTTATATAATAATGTAAAAAGAGTCTACCAGTTGACGACCTGACCCGCTATGACTAAACCCAAACCCGTTACCTCCATGTTGTGTTAACATGGGGTTACAAAAGGATAATGATTCCCTCCCACCAAAAGACCAAGATAGGTTAGCAGCTAATGCCCCACTACACAACTTACCAAATGGCTATTTCACAAAGCCACTCCTCATCCACATTAATCACCACCATAGGCACACTCTTTCCCAAATTGATTCTTAACGCTTACACCAAACTAGAAAGATTTATGATATCCCACAATGAAAATTGTGCCATTTGCAAACTGAGATAAGAAACCTCCACTCTCTCCACACCCTCCCTAAATCCTTCCACTACTTCTCCAAAAATGTTCCTCTATACAATTCTACTCAAAACATCGACTACCAAAGTGAATAGAAAGGCAAAAGTGGATCTCACTGGAGAATGCCCCTCGAGGGCCCGAGTTTTCCTCCGGGCCTCCCATTAACAAAGATTGAAAAGTTCAGCGAGCTTACACACCTTCTCATCCACTTCCTCCATCTCACTGAAAATCATTTACTATTAAGGAAGAAACCAAAGAATTCTTAATTGAGAACAGGCTTATTCCATAATCAAAATGAGATTAAAGAGAGAGGGTATTCACAAGCGCATTTAGAACACTAAATAAAGCAATATAGATTGACAACAAACAGTATATGCGTCGGTGTTAGTATTTTAAAACCCGACTTTTTACAAATGTAAAATATGTCGATGAACCTTGTTTGCAACAATTATTTTAGTACTTACGGTGACTTTTTATTATTGATATTCTATACAACAGCAGTAAATAAAATCATCGCCGCTAGTCTTTCTAACAACTTTTTACCAGTGGTGAAAGAAAAGCGCGCTGAAGCTTTTCTGATAATTCTCTTAAAATTTGCAGAACCATTTGTTGCGAATTTTTTGTTAATGCATGGGATTGCTCGTAAAATAAACTGTCCCTAACTAACCAATTACGGGCCAGAGGAGTACAAAATCAGATTTTGAGAATAGTATCTGATAACAGATACCATAACAAAGATCACAGACTAAAATATTAACTGAACACTCCAACAGAAATTTAGCAACAACTAACCGATGCTGTTACTATATTTGGCATGTTTATAACATCATGTCAATGTCAAAAAACTTTGGTACTAAAAAGCACCAATTTTGAAATTCAAACTGTTGTTAATGAGCCAAAAATTACCTATTTGTCGGTTGTTCAATTTTATAACCTAATTTGAGATAACATCCTGCAATGGTTTCCCCATCTGCTGAATAGACCTTACTGTTATCTGAAAAAGCACTAATATATGAGTAATATACAACTTTAAGTGGTAATTATAAATCTATGGTTCAAAGTATCTCCATAGGCCAAGGCCTCCAATTCTAACTGTCAACAGAGAGGAGTTTCCTAGTGGTACACTCGCAGAAACTTTGAACCTTCACTACATTTACATGAAAGTAACAAAAGAAAGTCCTTACATCTTGTTCATGGCGATTCATTTCATGTGTCAAAAATGGAATTCTAGTGATAGTACGAGCTGAAATCTGCAAGACATACATAACATCAAGCTTAGTTATACAACAATAATTTTATACATCTAAACTAATGCGCTACATATGATAATTCTTTTATAAATTTTGTCAAACCATAATCAGTATTAATAATTTATTCCCATTTAGAAAAAATAATCACAACTTCAAGGCCATTACTTCACGTCGAAAATCAGTAATAACACACTTAACTGACCCACATCCCTTATTAACCTCTTTGTTCCTTGATAATTTGTATTTTCATTATAACAACTATCTACATGAGTTTTTTTGTGCCTTGCTAAAAAATTTCATAGTTTTAATCTTTAATTTCTTATAGCTTTCTAGGTCTTCTTGATTTCTACTATTTTGTCATTCTTTATAATTGCTTCGTTCTTTTTGTATTATCTGTTAGACTTCCTTATTTCAACACCAAGTCTCCTTCTTACAAAAATTTCCCTTTACTCTCCCCTAAGATTTTCTTACTTTTGTAAGCTAACTGGCCTTTCAAGCATATATAAAGAAGGAAATTAAATCTTCACCAGATCAAGCTAAGGCAACGAAGGTGACTTATGAATCTTTCAACAAAACACATCACTTATGAACAAAGGAAAAAAGATCATGACATTTTTCATAAATCAATAGAATTTTAAAAGAAATATAAGCTACTCTCCTACAAACTGAAAAGATGGGAGTGAAAAGGAATAATTATAAGGAATGAATATCCACCTCATTTTATCTCTCGTCTGTAACCAAAGCTTGAGTTATAGTCTCCCCACTAGTATTAGTTCATTCTCGTGATCATCTTCAGTAACAAAGAAGGGTACGATGAAGTGCAGATCTTGGACAAACCTATAGATAACATCGTTGATCTCAAACATCTATGTCTTAGATAACATCTTCAACGCGGGATCTTCATCATTGAAGTAGATATCTTGGACGCCAATTTTATTATCTAATTTCGCTGTATCGTTTGTTTTTCTATACCATATGTTATTTACATCATCTTCCCAATTCCACTTCGAGTATTGCAATAATTTTTGTTAAATTTGATTTTCTTGCTACCTTTTATTTCCTTCCATTTTATGTTTTGATAGCCTATTTTTTTTTTAGAGTTTAAATCCTTAAATAACTAAATCCATTACTATAGGCGATGTTCATTTGTTAAGTTTTCTGTTGGAATAACTTAAAAATCTTTGGATGTGTTTCACTCTCTTCTAAATAAGCTATTATCGAATTGAGTTCTATTCACGACACTCCGAAAGTTATTAAATAGTCTTCTTTTTCTCTTAAAAAATCTATCTGTTATTGTAAGATCGTAGGCATTAGCAAAGCCTAAACATGTTTACCATTCCTCATTCCTTTCGATAAAACCATATCCAACATGGATATGTTGAGATCCATTTGATTCCATTCATACATGCTCATTCAAATCACTTCAAAGAATATACTTTTTATATATAATAATTTCTACTTTCATCTAAGGCTCTTGTGTTTTAAATAATTATTATAAGTTCTTTTCACATATAAAAAAACCATAAAATATAAATTAACAAATACGCATAGCCAACAATGCAACATGAAAATTTTGGTATACTACATCTTGGGTGCTTATCAAAAAATACTTTCGGATTCATAATGTTGGACATTTACACACTTTTACATTCTCTAAAAGCACACACAACGATGTCCCCATCATATCGTGAATACTTCTCCCAAAGTGTGAATTCTTGGTAAACTTAGTACCATACATAAATATAAAAACATGATATATATATATATATATATATATATATATATATATATATATATATATATATATATATATATATATATATATATAGAGAGAGAGAGAGAGAGAGAGAGAGACGCAAGATCTTACTGCTTTGAAAGACTGCTGACAGCAAATAGGATGAGCGGGACTCCCATTAACCCCCTGTGCCTCCCAATATGCACCACAAAATGCTCGATCACATCCTAAACATGCAGTGGACGGAATACTCATAAGGAAAAATTACCGAGATCAATTCATTTAAGTTTCTTTATTTTGCATGATAATAACATGTAAACTATTATTATAGGATCAAAATAATCTATAGTTAACTCTTAAACCCACTCATCTTTAAAATGTCCATTTAAGTTATTTATATATGCTGACGTATTAAAATATACAACAAACGAGCAAATACAATTTCCTTGCATTCAAACACTCCATTAATCATTACCCCTTATTTATAACCCCTTAATTTTAATGCCTAATTAACTCACCCCTTTGTTTTCATAATTCTTTGACTTCCCCCAACACAAGGGGTTAATTCTAATTTGGCGTTATAAATAAGGGGCAAAGTAAAATAAATTCTTAGACTTAACACCCTATTTTATGAAATATTTTGACATAACCCCCTTGGGAAGAGGGTTATATCAAAGAGATTAACAAAGTGGGGATTAAGAAAAATATCACATTAAAATGTAGGGGTCAAGTCAAAAAATCCCTTATCATTATTGCAATGAATAACAGGAATATGCTGAGAAGAACATATAGTGTTGTGGTGTAGTTATATCATCTCTAGAAGGCATCATTCCTCCACATGCTTGACATTGCAGATGGATCATGTCCAAGTTTCACTGAAACCCAGCATGCTTGGTGTCTAAGAGATACATATGAGTCAATTCAATACTGAAAAATAATTCTAAAACCATAATGAAAAAGTATAACAGAAATTCTTGAGCTCAAGACCAATTATTCATACTAGGAAGAAATATGTCAACTGAACATCACTAAAACAGCCCATGTCATATTACATGATAAAATTACTAAGGGTCTGTTTGGGTGAGTAGATTTCACTGTAGAAATGGTGAAATATATATTTACCTATTTTTAGTTACGTTTTGTTCAAAGTTTCATAATTATTGCGTATGCACTTATTCAAAATTTTGACGAATAAAATTTGATTCCAAATATGTAAAAGCCAAAAAAAATCTCCATTTTAGTTTTCTCCGCGGTTAAAAATGTTTCACCCAAAAGAAAACGAACCCGAAGATTTTTTGAAGAGCAATGTGATAGTGAGAGAAGAAAGTATGAATATATACTGCACATTACGCATTGTGCTAAATTAATTTGCTTTTAATTTTGAACTAAATATATACATTTGAATAACCATTTCATTACCACATTGAGGGCATGAATGCTGCATGCCATCACTTTGCTCATCTGGTAGTAGACGTGCCCTTTTTCGATGAGTCTTTTTCCCATTGTTAATGACCTGATGTAAAAACATATGAAAAGGTCATTAAAAGTTCCAAAGTTTAATAGTGTAGCAGTTGGGCAGAATATCCACTTGACAATGTGAATGCTGAACTAAAGAAACTAACAAACTTTTTGGTACTGACAGAAAATTGCATGATGCAAAAATATAATGGGGAAATAACACATGCGTAATATACCACTACCACCCCCCCAAAGGGGGAATATTTTTAAGAAATTAAATATATTGGAGCAAGTTCATTTAATAGGTAGTCATGTTTGTATCAAATTGACTGCATTATAAATTTATCAAGTATACATTTTACTTGAAACACTTTGACCAGATATTGAATGTTAGTACTTCTAGAAGTTCTCGTAAAGACTTTGCTCTTTAAACACCCTCAGCACGTGCTGAACTAGCTAGTTACAGATGCTCATGTTATTCATCGATTTTATCAAATTCCATTCAAATTTCTCAGTAGTTTCTTTCTATTGATTTGCGTTTGCTAGAATTCTGAGAATTCTCTGGACCACAAGTTCACGCATGGTCGCGACATTAAAAGACAATCTTAAGGAGGAAGTTTCGTAGGATTGCTTGATAAATTACACTTTTTTTCGATATCAAGTCCTTAGGTAATCTGATTGATCTGGGAACAAAATGTCAAGAGATTGTGGTTGAGAGAAATTTGTTTTGTTAACAAATTTTCAACGAGGATATCAAATGGGTGCAGAAAGTTGTGCTAAAGTAGAATCTCTTATCGCGCTGTCTGGATTTTACTACCTTACCTGTGACGAGTTAGTTATTGGTTTTTTTTATGTTTTTGATAAATAACAAGTAAATTTATGAAGTAATCTGCAGTTGAAACAAATACAGTTCCCCAACGTCCAAAAGCACCACAAAATGCTGGCCTGGATAGGGAGAGGAACAATTATTTCCTAAATTAGTTTTTGGTTATATTTTAATTATCTATGTTTTCACTTGCAATTAGGATTCTATTGAAAAATGTCTTGGTGGCTAAGAGTTAAACCTTTATTAGTTGAATGAAATGAGGGTTTCTCCTGATAATTAACAAATAGTAACACTAATACTTCTATTTAAACTTTCAAATTTATCAAACTTATATTGAGATCAATGATTTTAAAGAAGAAAAAAGGTGAAATACATACATGATTGACGTATCCATGGACATCTTTGGGACTACAATATTTTGTTTCTTCGAAGCCACAAACTCTAAAAAAATCAACATCCTTTGGGATCTATGGCATCTAACAATTCAACCGCATTAAAAATAACATGAAAATGTCCACTAAAAAAATAGAACAAATTAGGGCTATTAATGCGTATGTCCTAAGTTTGTCACATTTAAAACGATAAGTCCTGTCAGAAGATATTTGAAAAGATAGGCCATACAGACAACTTATATGTATAAATCACAAATACATAAGATACATTTGAGTATACATTTGAGTATACAAATAATTATTTGTCGAAATAATTATCACCCCAAAAGAATTATATTCCCCACAAATCAACTACTCTAATGTATTCAGATTATCTATCGAATAACCCTTCTTCACACCTTATTTACAAAAGATTAAAATTTCTTAAACTACATAGATAACCCCAGAACATACAACTTCATCAACCATTTAAAAAAACTCATTATTCAAAAATTTTAAAAATAAAAAGGTATAGGACCTATCACCCAAATAAATATAAAAACGTGACCTGCTGGAGAACACAAAGCAAGTTTAGGACCCGTCCATAATTTTGCCAACAAACTAATTGTATGTCGTCCACGTGCACAAAATTAATGAGCCATACAATAATAAAACATAAGTGATCACAAGTAATGTTACTCACAAGAGGTGACTTTATCAATGAATAAGAATCTAAAAGTGCCAGCTCTTCCTTGCAACGTCTTAGTGAAGAATCAGTTAGTAGTATCTCCTTCATAAAAGTATGATAAACAAGAAAGTTTCAAAACCATGAAAACTTAAATGGCCTCAGAGTAAAATGCAACAAAATGTGTTATTTTTATTGATTATACAATCTCAAAATGTGTATGTACCAGCACAAACAACTATGAGGGTGTATTTTTCCTGAAATCTGATTAAATCTTTTTCCAATTTTGTAATGATATTTTCAACTGTCGAATTTTGATTTTTCTGGGGGAAAAAATCGGACCAGAATTGGAAGTAATTCTGATTTTCAGATTTTCTCAATCTGCTTTTCTAAAATTATTTCGATCGATATTTTCTGATACTATTCCAGTTTGTCGGAATTTTCTTTTTTTTTATATTATTCTGAATTTTTTTTCGATTTATGTTTCTTGAAATTTTTCATAATTTCCCAATTTCAGGAAAAAAAAAATCCATTTCCCAAAAAATCATTTGGCCGAAAAATTAGAATTTTTTCCCGAAATCCCATTTTCCAATCAGGCTAAAAACCCGAAACACAGCCTCAGACTCATCTACATATACATCATAACAAATTCAATAAAATTGACTTGCGACTGTAAATAAGCCTGTTAAAACATATTAATACTCATTATAAGATGGAGAAAATATATGGATTAGGCAACACGAGATAATACCTCCTCAATGTTATGCAAAAAGTGGTTTCTTCCAACAAACTGTACAATCGATCTACATTGGGGACACAGAACACTTGCATGCTTCTCCTGCGACCTTCTTAACCACTCTGAGAAACACCCATTACTGGAAATACTTGTATTAAAGATGTATGAATATAAACCAACAACTTTAATCGAAAAAATCGTTATGATTAAAAAGCGGTTGAAGTCACATACCAGAAGTTATGCAGATAGGGGGCAACCTTGACAACAGCATGCAATATATTCAAACAAATACTATATTTTGCATGTTCAACATCTACAGAAATCTAGATATGCAAATATGGGTTAATATTGTACAGCTATCAATCACACGATATCAATGATAAATTTGAAGGTGGCAGGCATGGTTGATATTTCACCTTTAACTCTTTCTTGCAACACTCCTGGGTAGGCATTACTTTGAATATGTAACTCAAGTATCCTAAAATATCAATATAAAAACATATTAGACAATTCATTCTACACTCATGACATTAGAGATAATCTGAATCAGAGCGCAAATAATTTTCACGAATTAGAAATTTAGAATATATAAAAAAACCTTAATTAACAAACATTGAATTTATTTCAAAAGAATAATCAACAAATAATTTGTAACAACCCGCGTAATTTTTGGAGAATTTTCAAAATAAAGAGGAAAAATAAAGTTTTAGATAAAATTATTTTTATTACTCAAATATGTTGAATATTATTTTTAAAGGCGAGAATTTCAAACGGTTTCAAAATCGGACTTAAAACGGATTTTAAAATGATTTTTAAATGTTTTTAACTCTTGTAGTTGTTTTGACTTCCAACTCTTCATTTCTTTGCCTTATTTAAAGGAGTCTTTTGGATTCCAACTCTTCATTTCTTTGCATTATAAAAGGAAGTCGTGGGCAAACCTTTTTAACCTACTTTTGGCAGCAAATATATTTTATATTCCTCTTCTTTTTAATTATATTTTGGCCCTTGAGATTTGTGAGTTCCAACCTAAGATTAAAGGTGTTCTTGGGGCTATTTTTTTGGAGGTTCTTGGAGGAGATTTTGTAGATCTTTTGAGTTGATCTTGAGGATGTGATCGTTGGTTTCTCATCATGGTTTGAGGTATGGGGTTTTACACAATATGCTCCTTAAATCTCGTGAGTGTCATTCTCTTTGAATTCTTGTTAATTGAACTCATATTTGAATTGTTAAATTCATTGAAATCTGGAAAATAATTGTTGAAATTATTTTGATTCATGTGGTATCATTATATTGTTGATGAGCACGTTGTCATGAGATTTTAATATGGCACGGATGTTGGGCACCCGCCAAAATTCCTGTTTCCCGGGCTATGGCTTGATAAAGCATATACGGATGTGGTGAGGCCTGGTGACCCGGTTAAAGTGTTGTTGAGAAATTATATTGATAAATGCTTTGAGATTTGCATTTTGATTTGAATATTCGTACCCGTGTTGTTACTTTTTATTCGTTGCTAATCCGTATTTGTTGAGCATAATTCCTATCGTATTGTGTACATCCCCATATTTTCTTTTAGTTGGCAGGTTAGCGTGGATTTGAGCGCTATGGATTATTGGTATTATTTTAGCGTGGATTATTTGGGAAGAATTTTAATACAAGTTGGAAGATTTGTATTATTTCGATGTATAGAGCTTTGGAGATTTGTATTTTTATTCGAGTTAGATAGTTGTAATTTTAATTCGAGAGACTTGTTGTAATTGAAGAGATTGAGATTAGTGAATTTATATTATTGTGGGTTTATTTAGATGCTCTATACCTTGTGTATTGTGGATTTAGATTTATTTTATCGTATTAGCGCTCCATTCGCTCTCCCGGGCGGGCGTGGTGTTACATAATTATTTTATTGTGAGGATTAAAGGGTAATCCCCAATGCATAAGGCGCGCACGCAAACAACAACATATAAAAATTCGAAGAAAAAATAACCTTGAAACTAACAAACCAAAAATTGTATTAACAACCTAAGTGTGGGAAAATGTTATCTCATATACTTTGGGAAATGACATTGGTTGAAAGATATGAACACTTTCAAGAAGTAATTGCGTCCATGTAATACATATATCAAACACTTGCACTTCTTATATAATACCGGTGTTAAAAAGCTCCTTAAAACATGTTCCCTATGCTCCTTAGAACATGCCAGAATTTCTATCTTCTACATGGTATCAGATGCTCACCTTCTTCTTTCCTTTTATTTTTTCGATGAATTTGTCCTGTTTTCGGCATCCCTCTGTGGGTGGAAAAACACCTCCTCTCACCTCACAACTCCCTCTCTCTTCTACTATACCTTTTCCTATAATGAATATGTAATACCCCGTACTTTTATTGATATTTATTTATGGGATTAATAAAATTAAATGTGAATTAATTGAGAATTAATCTGGATAAAATACTAACGAGATGTGAGTTGGTATTTGATTATAATGTGTATATACATATGACGAGGTATGAATATTGAAAATATTGAAATTGTCGCGAGACTGAAATACGGCAATTTGGGAAATTTAGTTGGGACGCGCGTGTCAGTCGCGTCAAGAATATAATTATTTGAATTAAAAAGTGAATTTTTTTTATCAACTGAATGGTCATTTTGAGTGCGCCAACGTGTCCGGAAGGGTCGAAATAGTCAGAAAACACTAGTCGGGGGTTTAGTTTGGGTCCCGGGGCATTTTTAAGCCATACCGGCAACTTAAAAGGGTATTTTGGTAATTTTGAAATTTTGGGAATTATAACCAACGAATTTTGGGAATTAAATATAGGATATTTAGTAACCCACTAAACCATTACCAGCACTTAACTAATTTGAGGGCTACGGGAGTTATAGGAAGAAGTTAGAAGAGGTTCCCAAAGAGAAAACCATAACCACCACCTTCAACCTTCAACCTTCAACCTTCAACCTTCAACCTTGGGAGAAATTGTATATATATAGAGAGAGAGAGCAACCTTCAACATTAGACATTCAAAATCAAATTCTGAAGATCAATCCAAGGCAAGTGGTTTAATTACGTTAATTTCAAGCGAATGTTTCTTCCATGCTTAGAATTGATAAATTGCTTTAATTTGGGTATTTGATGAAAATCCTTGAAATTTGAAAGAGAAATTCATGATATGTTATAGGGATTGCATGTAGAATGTTAGTTGATGATTCTCCTACAAGAAATAAAACTTTTGAAGATGAAAAATGGATTTATAAAGGGAAAATTGAAGACATTAAATTTCTGGGTTAATACTCATAGGGTTTGGGGAAAATTGGGGAGTTATGATAAATTTTATGTTATTTAGGAAGATTGGAACCCCAATAATATGTTAAAATACGATCTACGAAAGTTTAGTGACGTTTAGGAACATAAAATACTGTTGGGATGATTTTCGGTTGAGTTTTAAGAAGAGGAAAATTGAGAAAAAACGAAATAGGAATTCTGGGCTCGAAACTGCTATCTCGTTAGAAGACCTGCCCAGGTCGTTCTAACGAGCTCATTCGAACGAGCTTCTAACGAGGTGACAGTCTGCCTTCTAACGAGTTGGTAGTTCATTCGATGCCTTTCATTCGAACGAACTCTCGTTCGATGCCCCTTCGTTCGAACGAACTCTCGTTCGAACGACCTCGTTCGAACGAGACTTCTAACTAGTTGACAGAATGGCCTTTTTGGCCTGAAATGATTTCTAGTGTTCCTTAGCCTTGTTTAATTGATGAGATAACTTTCTCTTGTTAACTAATTTGTATAGTTGGGAGATTTGGGATATATTGAGGAGTAAAATATAGAATCGTGGCTCGAACCGAATGATATTTGTGGATTAGGACGCGAGTGACTAATCACGATGTGAGGATAATTGATGACTTAAAGATATATATACCGGGGACATGTGAGTTGTGTAACACTAAAAGTTGGTATAAGAACGAGAAGTATACCACTACTAAAAATATGGTAATTTCTAAGATGTGTGCATGCTTAGTATATATGATTTTATGTGTATGACATACCTACCATACTTGCTATCAAGGGAGGTTTGCATTCGTTTAGGGCCATCTAATCTTTGTGTGCTTACGGGGGGGATTTGGATTGGTACCTCGAGGACATAGGTCAGAGAAGGACTTATTGAGAAGTTAAATAAGTCTGTTGATCATGGGAGCGTAGGTATGTGCGTGACCCATGTGATGTGAACTATGTTCGCCTCCATTGTTTGTGATTTGCTATTATCTGAGAACGATTACTGAGAGATTCGGAATGCGTGATCCTTATGTACGTGATGTACCGGGATGGGATAGCAGAGTATGTGTGCACCGCAGCTTAGTCTCGGGGTGCTAGTATTGTATATTTATGATGGGATTAATATACAGTTAAATGAAAAGAATTGTCATGTTTAAATTGTGCAGTATAATTATCATAATGAATGATAAAGATTGAAAGGGACAACCTGTAGTGATTTTCATTGCTAATAATTGAGAATCCAAGAATTAAAGTAAAACTCTCTATTTAATTGATGAAGTTGGAATTAAAGCGCGAATCGAGTAGAAAGGTTAGAATTTATTTTGGTCTAGATAGATATGAGAATCACTTGAATGGGTACGGTACGTTAGGAGTTCACAATTAGTCGAGAGGTGAGTATTTCATGTGAGAGCACGTCCTAACATGTACTTTGCATTCATTGTTTTAATGTCATTAAATCACTTGCTATTTTTAAACTATTTTCCACATTCGGGCTCTGACTCGTTTGCTTTCAAATCTATTTTTTGTAAAAACCTTTTTAGGTGCCCAGCCACATGGACACCATGCATAGGAATTCTATTCAGGTGACGAGCTGTAGCTGTTGTGGAAGTTACAGGGCCTTGACAGTAGACACCTTCTTTTCTAGTCTTGACTCCATGTTCAGTTTTATCACTTGTAGGGCATGTCGCCCATTTCCTTAGAGACATTTTATATTTCAGATATTCAGACTTTGGTTTGTAATTAATTTACGATGCAGACTTGTTTTATTATTTTAGTATTGGGATTGTTGTGAGGAGTATTTCCTCCGGATTCATTATTATTTGTTGGTTACTCTATTGAGACTTTATTGTGTATGGTTATGTCAACTTTTAGTAATTTCACTTATTGCATGTTAATCAGATTTAATTTAAAATTTGACAACTCACTTTTTAAATACTAGGTGGTTAGTAATTATTAAAATGTTTTCGACAGTGATGCTATTAGCTGAACCAACTTTACATTTTGTATTAATTTAATAAAGGAGTAGCTACCCGGTATTTAATTAGTCGGGGTGTCACAGAATATTTTTCATCGTTGGCATCACTGTTCACATCGGCAACACATTCAGAATCACTCTTCATCACCAGAATCATTATTCACCATCGGAGTTACTATTCAAAAAAAGAAAATGCTCTTCACCTTTTTCGACAAACCCTTGCTGGAAATCTTCCTCTCCCACCCTCGTAACTAACCTAACCCCACCCCCACCCCAGTTGCAACTTTTTCTCACTACCCACAACCCAACATCTAGCATAATAACGCAATGCCTTGCCTTTGGGTGGTGTGCTCGTAATTTCTCTCAATTGCCCATATTTACTCGATTTTCGTCTCAACATTCTGCATATATTGGGCTTCAAATTACTCCTTCTCCACATGCATATCACTCTGGAATCTTGTCGGCCCATCCAGCATCGCTATCTTCAGACTCTAACTGCTATCTTGACATTGATGCCTCTATCCACATATTTGGTAATCATGCACTTCTCCATCAATGCACACCCTATACTGCCCCCCCCTGACACAGTTCAACACAGTTCAACTTGGCAATGGTGATCGACTTTCGATTACCTATATGGGCAACATAGCACTTCCACGTGGTACATCTTCTTTCCGTCTTGATAATATAAATGTTGTTCCTTCAATGAATAAAAACTTACTCTCCAATTATGTCATAATAATAAAGTTCTTTGTACCTTTGATGCCAATCACTTTTATATCTTTGATCCCACTAGTGGGTCCTTACTCTATCAAGGCCTTTGCAAAGACGGTCTTTACAAAATTCCAACCCCTCCATCTCACCTCCAGGTTCTCAATGCCTCCCACAGTTCCTCCTCCCTCTGGCATCAACGACTTGGCCACCCCTCTGCCAAGGTTCTCTCTCACTTAAGCTCAAATGAACACTTATCCTCTATTTTAAAAAATAATTCTTCCTTTTACCAAGGGTGTGCCTTGCGCAAATCCACCCAACTCCCTTTTCACTCATTTAATGAAGTAAAAAAGTCACTCTCCCTTTGACTTAGTTCATTATGATGTATGGCAATAACCTGTTCTTTCTGATTCGGGTTACAAATATTATGTGTTATTCAATAATGATTACACTCATTATTCATGGCTCTTCTTCAGGAAAAGAAAATCTAAGGTCCACATCCATTTTTAGAACAATCACCTACATCCGCACTCAATTCTCCATCACTCCAAAATAATTCCAAAGCAACGGTGGTCGAGAATATAGAAGTGGTCCCATCAAGGTTCTATATTCTTCCCTTGGTATTCACCACCGCCTCTCTTTCCCTCATACTCCTGAACAAAATGGTCTCGCGGAATGCAAACATTATCACAATATTGACATAGCCCGTACTCTTCTCTTCACCAATTATGTTTCTCTCTGTCACTGGCCCAAAGTTGTTTCTACCATTGTCCATCTCATCAATCGCCTCCCATCCCCCTCTCCTCCAATAGTCTTATCCTTTCTCTAGTCTCTATGGTCATTCTCCCTCATACTCTACCCTGCATGTTTTTAGATGTGCATGTTTTTGGATGTTCCTGATATCTCCACTTAGGTTCTTATGTCACAAACAAACTTTTGCCCACAACTACAAAATGTGTGTTTCTAGTTTACATCATAAAAGGT
Organism: Sambucus nigra; assembly: GCA_949130495.1. Lineage (NCBI taxonomy): Eukaryota > Viridiplantae > Streptophyta > Magnoliopsida > Dipsacales > Adoxaceae > Sambucus > Sambucus nigra. The sequence goes on along the minus strand of OX422207.1, from coordinate 2,045,073 downwards.
ATCGGTGCATGGATCGTAAAACTGATCGTGTCTACATATCTCGACATGTTCGGTTTAAAGTCTTAAAAAAGTAAGATGGTGAAATATGTTTTCACCATCTTTCACCGTAGTGAAAAGTAAGATGGTGAAATATGTTTTCACCATCTTAAAAAACTCACTATTTTTGTTTAAAGTCTCACACTTATCTAGTTTGCACTTAGTCACAATTTTTTTATAGGTAAATGAAATATATAAACTAAAAATGCCGCCAGAGGGGGAGGAACCCGTATACAGAATGTGTAGGACGTATAAACAAAGACAAGGAAGAAAGAAACAGAACACTAGAAGGGTCGCCCTGAACTACAATCCACTATGAATCTCTATCAAAAAGTTTAAAAAGATAAAAGTAGAAGTGTTATGGCAATCCTTGTACCAAATTATCAGTGCTCAAAAACATGTAACGTAATCTCAAAGGAACAACTTCCTTGCATTCCGTTCCCGCCAAATTTTCCAACAAATACAGTGAGGTACCAGTATCCATATTTTACTAGCCCCCTGCCAACCCTTAGGAGGGTGCGGTGCCAAGACTCTAACATACCGATCTAGCCCTTACCAAGTGGATCCGACTCGGGGATAAAAAGACATCCCATAACCCCCATGACTCATTCACAATGTCACGCCAAGTAAAAATTAATTTTATTTGTGAAAAACATTTCACCATTTTACTTTTAATCGTGGTAAGTATTTCACCCCAAAGCAAACGGACCCTAAAAGTCATTTTGGGTCAAACAGCACCCACCCACCCACCCAACCCAACCCAACCCCCCCCCAAAAATTGGGGGGAATCAAACAAGTGAGGGGGGGGGGGGTTACCTACCTTCTTGATAATAAAAAATTTAGACATACCCGTAGAATTCAAAAATTAGATTCAACCCCCATGGGCAGAAATTTGATAGGGGCAATAAAGAAATGACTGAAAAATCAAGTACTTGCATGAACAAAACAATTCAACACAAATTACTTACCTACGCCAAACAATACCCAAATATTTGTCTCTCACAAAAATTGAGAATTTGGTTATTTTATTAAAGGGCTGAATGTTGAAGCGGAAAAAATGAAAAAATAAAAATAAAACACACCTAGGAACCCATCAACAAGTTATTATAGAGTTTGCGTTAAATTTCTTATGCGAGTGTGACAAACTAAAATTTCACCAAAAGTCAGAACACATGTAAATTTATCATACAAATTTTCACTAAAAAGACCAACAGTGCCCACATATTTTATCTCAACAAAAATTCAAGAATTTGGTCATTTCGGTCAAGGCTGAACAATAAAGAGAACAAGTGAAAAAAAACAATATAACAATATACTTATATCAACAAAATCAATATATCAATACTAACAACGACCAAAAGGTACCCAAATATTTTTTGCCATCAAAAACAAGAATTTGGTCATTTTAGTGAAGGTTGAACATTAAAAAGAAAAAATGAACCAACCTTTGACATTGTAAAAGGGTATTATCACAAACTAAAAAAATTGAGTTAAGGGAAAGTATGAACATATAGACATACCAAATTTTGCCCAAATTTGATCGGAGGAACCAGAACCAGAACCTTTTTCCATTTCATTGATTGAAGTGAGTAAATATAAAGAGAGAAAAATATGTTTATTTATATAGGCATTTGTGATTGTGACATGAAATGTAAGAGAGCTTCTTTTTTGAAGGAGGGGAATGTTTGGTGTACACGTTTAAGGAAAATAAAACGGATTTGAAAAAAGAGGGTCGGTTATTATCAATGAAGGGACGCTCAAATGCTTTGGACACGTGTCCAACACGCCATGTGGCGTATCGGACTTAAAAGTCATTTAAAAATAGTTGGACACGACATGGACACGGCTGAGATACGTAAGGGACACGACTGAGACACGTAAGTGACATGGCTGACTAAAAAATAGAATAACTTTTTAAAAAAGGGGCAAGAAACATAATAAGTAGTAAAATATAATAGGGTAAGTTTTTAATTTTAAAAACTTAAACTCTTTTTAAAATTTTCAAAATCCACGACTATCTGAAAGACCACCACTCTCTCAAACCAAAAACAATGTAAGGTTCTCTTTCTCTCCACACACCACACACACACACCTCTCCGACAGCTTCCCCCTCTTCTCCAGCATCTTCTTCACTCAAAAACTAACCATGTCTCAAGTCTTCTTTACTCAGATCTCTGTCGGTAAGTTTTTTATTTTTTATTTTTTCACTACTGCTTTTGCTTTTGCTACTACCAAACATATTAAGTGAACCTTTCTCTTTTTTTTTTTTTTTTTCATCATCTGTTTAATACATTATGTTTGTCTCTGTTTAATCCCCAAACATATTCTTTGTTTATACGAATTTTATTTAATCTTTGTTTGTTTATGTAAATTCTGTTTATAGACTTAGAACTGTTTATATAATTTCTTTTTCTATTAATGTTTAGGATGGTTTTATATGCATTTTGGCTGTTACTAGTATGGATTGAAGTTTGATGTTTTGTATGGATTTAAGACAAATGTTATGTATGGTTTATATATGTTTCTTTGCATTTTGATTGTTATTAGTATGGGATTTAGTATTATTGTGATGTTTAATGTTTAGAATGGATTTAGTACTCTTAATGCTTATATGTTTAGTGTTGTTCTTAGTATGAGATTAGTATAAATGTGATATTTCATATTTTTTATATAGAAAAATAATTATAAAAATATTTATTTGATGTCATGTCCCAGCCGTGTCGTGTCCTAATTTTTTAAAATTTGTCGCGTCTGCGTGTCCGTGTCGTGTCGGATGGGACACCCGTGTCCATGTCCGTGCTACATAGGTTATTATAATTATAAAATAATAATAGTTAGATTAAAAAAAGGTTTTTTTAAGCTTAAACTTTAAACTTTACATCCGAGATATAAAACAAACCTTACTCACAATGCGGATCTCCTCCACACATCCTTAGATGTGAAGATAAGGAACGATTTGGGATGACGCATGGTCATTGTTTCGTTCTCTTTTAAAAATTGTTGAGTTCGAGTCTATTTTATACAAAATAAATGAAATAAGGTGTGAGTGCAAATAATCACAATTAATGATTCTAAGTAGTAGGAAAACAATCAATCAAAGAATAAAATAATATAACAAGACAAAGGATTTACGTGATTCCCAATTGTCTACATCCATGGTTTTTTTTTTGTCTATATTAATTCTTTTGGAGTTTCCTAATAAAGAATTATATGCCCCCTTGTCCCGGATTGAGGATTCTATTTATAATAATAAGAGCGGTTGAGCCATGTTCAAACTCTCGTAGTTGCTGGTGGGCTCGTTTGCTAATCCGTATTGATCTTCTCTGAGATTATAGATAACATGATTGAGCCTTCCATGTTTATCCCACATGACATTAATCCTGACTTACCAACACGCTTTTGTACCTCTTGATTAGGCTTGTTTGGGCTGTCGAAATTTGGGTCATCGCGATTTCTACCCACAATTTCCCCCCAAATTCTTCGCCGACACTGGGCTGGAGGATTTTGAATGATTTATTGGCCCAAATGATTAATTTTAAGATAATTCCACGTTTGAGCTTGTTCGAGGGCATGTCTTTAGTCCAAAATGAACTGTCGGTTACATCAATGACTTCAGGCTCTGTCCCATATGATTAGATTTATGGGATTTCATTTTTTATTATTCAAAAATGAACCGTCATTTGTGTTCTTTCTTCATTCAAAAGATCATTTGGAGCATTCATCTTCACCATCTTATTGTAAGTTCTCCTTACTCTTGCTTATTTTTCTTGTGATTGTTCTGAGTATCCCCATTTCCTCTTCTCTATTCTCGTTGATTCGTCCTTTTTTCCACCAAAAATGGTGTATACTATTAATAAAATGATGGTAGGTGAGTTCAGGAAAGTATATCCGATCCCCTCCCGGGTAACGATTGAGTGTGCCCTCGTTCCCAAAAATTGTGTTGATGTTGAGGGTGATCTTTAAATTCACACCCTCTTAGTGGTTGAAGGGGGGATTACATTTCCCTCTAACCACTTATTTTTGGAATTCAGCGAGTTCTTTGGGTGGACTAGAACAATGTGACCCAAATACATGGCATATTGTCAATGGAGTTCACAGAATTAATGAGTTATATGGGACAAAGATTGGAATTCCAAAAATCAGATTCTACTACTCCTGATTCCAAACCATGGATGCAGTTCTATATCTGAAGGCGATGAAGGTTGATAGAGTATTAGTCGCCAACCTTCCTTATTCCAATAAAGGCTGTTGGGATCAAGATTTTATTGCTAGATGTTAGCAAAACCTACCTCTTCCGAAAGGCGAACAATATAGTGGGTTCTTACGTTCGGTGTGGGGGAGTGATATAGGTTGACCTTTATTTCCCTTGTCCTAATCTTCTTTTAATTAAGAGGTTACTAATGAATTATTGGGGTTTGTCCCCAATCTTTAATACATATTTTGACCCCTAAAGTTCTCATTTCTTGGGGTTTGACCCCAAAAATGACCTCAAAAGGTTACGTAAAATGTCGCCAAAAGTCATTTTGGGGTCAAACCCCGACACATGAAAATTATGGGGGCCACAATTAGTATCAGTGTTATTAATAAAAACAAAACACCAAATTACCCAAAATCAACTATTAGCACGAAGAAAACAATTCAACCATCCAAATCAATATACCAATAAATAAATACACCAAGCACTACCCAAATATTATTTATCACAAGGGCAACAACAAAAAAAGAATCAAGTTCTTGTAATCTACTGCCGCGGCTGAACATTAACGAAAATATAGTACTACAAAAAATCAAGTGTGATTTGTGGTCTGGTCCCCTAAATTATTTCATACTGATTTGGCCTCAAAAGCTTTCATTCCTTAGGGTTTGACCCCCAAACTTACTTTTAGCAATGCAAAAGGTTCTATAAAATAAGTCCGAAAAAGTTGTACAAAATGTCAAAAGTATTTTTTGGGTTTTCCACGGGTCAAATTCAATATCAACGAATTAACGTTTTTTTTTTACTTTCACCCCCTAGATAATGTCATAGAGATACCCCTTAGATGTTCAAAAATTAGATTTATGCATAAGGTATAAGCGAGTTGATGCATAGGGTACAAGAGGGATCATTCACACTCAAGGTTTGAGTCTAATTTTTGAAAAGCGGAGACTTATATCTAATCACGACATCATCTCGGGCAAAGTAATTAAAAAAATTAAAAATTAATAAAAAAAATAATAGTGGGCAAGCACAAAATGGCCCAAAAATCAACTACTAGTAGGAAGATAACTATTCAATACAAAGTCAATTCCATACACCCAGGGACGTAGCAAGGAATTCTCGAGAGTGGGGGCTAATTTAATTTCCATTTTCAGGGTTCGGGGGTGGGATTTTTTTGAGGTTATTTTTTAGTATGTATCAAAAAATATCGTATTTTATTTAATCTAATGGAAAGATAAATAAATATTTAAACCAACATTTCAATCTGAAATTTAAACCAACAATATCCCCAATTATTTCCTAGAATTAACCTTATAACCCTAAAATTAACATTAAAGCAAACTCTAACCAACATTAACATTATAACCCCAAAATAAACCCAAAATTTTAACATCAATATAGTCAGTTCAATGCAAGTTAAATAAAAAAATTAACTATTTTTACATATGCCCCCAAACGCTTACAAAAATTAGTTTTTTACACCTACATTTTTGTAACTTCGCATAAAAAACTATAACATTTTAATCCAAAATTCTCCATTGCATAAAAAACTATAACATTTTAATCTAAAATTATGTGACACCCCGCCTAATTAATCCCGGGTGATCAGTCCTAAATCAAGTTAGAAAAGGTTTCTCAGTTGGTCCATTCTTAGCATCGCTGTCGTCATTTTAATTACTAACCACCTAGGTGAGAAAAATAAACTGGTGCCAATTTTTTAACTTCCAATTAATTAAATAAAATCTCATGCGGAACATAAATAATACACAATCACAGATAACTGAAATAAACATCCATAATTTAAAATGCCCAACCGAATAAACCATCGGTCCAAAACCAATACAAGTAAAGATAAAAAGAACAATCTCAATAAGTCTAATACTGATAAATGGATTGTGAGCGACAAGCTCAGATAACTACTAGAGAATCTCTACATGAATGAAAGAAGGAGGTGTCTATCAAAGACCCGCAACATCCACAGGTGCTGCAGCTACGGATACCTAGAATTGAGTCAAGCCTGGCGCCCTTGTGGTTGGACACCTAAAAGGTTTTTGAATTTTTTTTATAGCAAGGGTTAGTACCCAAAAACGTTTGAAAACATTTAACAAATGATTAACTTGCAGCAATAAATAAAAATGCATGCTCTTCATATTTTAGTTAGTGCCGCACTCTCTTGAAATTTTCCTACTCTAACCGAGTATGCCTTAGTTCCAAATTCTTAAGTTATTATGAACGTCAAACTTAATTAAATCATTACCCTTTTTATTTCATAAAATGTTCACACCTGTTATGCACAAAATACATTTTTCACTACGTATTAATTATCCCATATATAATTATTTACCTAATTATATATTTAAACATATTACAGTATTCCCAATCATACTGAAATAATATTTAATACAAACTTTCCACCGAGTAAAAATGCTCACAAAGTATAAATTTTCCCAAGTGCTATCCCACTAGGTATATTCACATATCCTAGTTATCCAAGTTAGATTCGCTCACTAACTTAATTCAACATACGATTTGGAGGCGGTCATATTCCTTCCCTGAAAGTAAGATGCCCCTCACCCATATAACGGACGCTATGACCTGGGATTATACTCGCCCTACTCCTCAAGCTAGGGTATTCATCCACTACGCGCAACCTCCCCCCTATAGCACTAGAATAAATACCAATAATATTCAGCCACTGATATTAATGCATACACACTATATATACATATATACTGCCACACTCCGTATATATATAAAAATATAAAAATGTCCCGGCTACCCCACGTAAAAAATCCATAACATGAGCCTATCAAGTTCATTAAGAGTTTATGGTCCAACCCTAATTATTAATTAATTCGCACATTAATTAATCTAGTCACCTTTGGTGTCGCCCCCACCATAAAGTTTGGACTTACTCTCGTAGTCCGAATTAACCTCACCCGAGTCTAAATTCCCGACTCCCGAATTATTTAGCCTTTAATTAAATAAGATTTTTCTTTCTGTATTTCCCAACCGATTACCCCGGATTTGTTCACTACATCCATATTTAATCCTTTCGCACACCTTCCCAAAATTCAACCTTAGTGTGTCACACCTAATTTCTCCAAAACCCGACAATTTTAAATTATGATGTCACACTAAGTCGTCTCCAAATTCTAATTAATTTTATTCACTATCAATTAGATTAAAAACCCATGTTTAAATTTCTCACCAAATTAATTCATGGAAAAGAATTAAATTAAATTTCTTCATATGAAAGAAAATTGGGCGAACTGTCAAAATCTGCCGACCTTCGATCGATCGACCCCAGACCTTCGATCGATCGATCGAACAGGTCTTCGTCTTCTTCGCGAAGACAGATTCTGCCATGGACGAGTTTCATAAAACCCTAACTTCTTCTATCAGCAATCTCAAGTCTTTTTAGCCATACTACAAGTTAGGAAACTTATTAGGGACCTCCAGAATGTCATCCAACGTTATCAATTCGTCCATTAACTACAATTTCTAAATTTGGGGAAATTATTCATCTTTAATTCCCTACCCATCTACATCCTAAATTCCTTCACCAAATTCGTTTCTAAATACCCAGATATCATCCTACCAGATTCGTGTCAATTTACAATATATGATCTCTACAAAAATTTGTCATTCAAATCGTAAATCAGATTATTATTTTCAAAACCTCATGTTTATGCCACGAATACCCAAAATGAATTTTGATTAAACACATCACATGAATATGAATCGAAATACAGTTTCAATACTATTGCAAGTTATCCACTTGCCTTAGGTTTCGTAGTGTCTGATTCGGAGATGAATTTCCAAGGTTGAAGATGATCCTGGTGGCTCTCTAATGATCGCAAAACTTCCTCCAACTGCTGTTAGGGTTACTTAATACACTTAACCTTTTTCTAAAACTCTATCAGCCGTTTTCTTATTCCCCTTAATTCCTCCATTTACCTAAATCCCGTTTTTTGTCTAATGGGCCAAGCCCAAGTGACCAAAAGGCCCCCGTGTGGGCCTGGCTATGCCTAAAAACGCCCCGTGCCCCGTTTACTACCCCCGGGTACACTTTTTTGACTATCTAGGCCCATCCGGACTCAACCGTACACTCAGAATTTTCATCCGAACTAATTTATAAAAATACTTATTCCCCCACCCCTTTAGTCTATACCGACTCCCGGTTGGGATAAGTGCGTATCCTGTCATTTGTACTCGAGGTGACTTAAATAATTACTTACTATTCACTTAGTAAATAAACGCCCATAAATATTAACCATTTACTCCCCGATTAATATTTAAATAAAATTCCCTAATTAATTCAATTAAAATTATGACTCACAAGTAAATTTCAATTCCCGAATTAATTAAATATTTAATGCATGAAAATACGGGGTGTTACATACTCCCCCCCCGTACAAAGGAATTTTGTCCCCGAAATTAGGTCATACCTGTGATGAAAAGTTCAGAATATTGTTCCCGCATATCCTCCTCCCGCTCCCAGGTAGACTCTTCAACGTTGTGATGACCCCACTGTACTCTAACTAGTGGAACAACCTTGGATCGTAACTTCTGCTCGCTCCGGTCCAGAATAGCCACTGGTCTCTCCTCATATGAGAAGTCTGGCTGTAAATCAATTTCCTCGAGTGGAATGTGCCAGAAGGCCCTCTTGCTCCTGCGATATTTCTTCAGCGATGCCACATGGAACACATCGTGTATCCGCTGAAGGTGCTCCGGTAATCCCAGCCTGTAGGCTACAGGCCCCACCCTCTCGATAATAGGGAAAGGTCCCACGTACCTCGGTGCTAACTTACCCTTCTTGCCGAACCTCATCACCCCATTCATAGGGTATACCCGGACCAATACCTGATCTCCAACCTCTAACTCCACATGTCTCCGTGAAGCATCACCGTAACTTTTTTGCCTATCCTGAGCTATCCGAATCCTCCCTCGGATCAGCTCTATCTTGGTAGATGTCTCCCGAACAATCTCCAGCCCCAATAGTTTGTTGTCCCCCACCTCTAACCAACAAGTGGGTGAACAACAAGGTCTCCCGTATAATTCCTCGAATGGTGCCATGTCGATCATGAATTGGTAAGAGTTGTTATATGCAAGATCTACCAGAGGAAGATATTTCTCCCAACCTCCCCCAAAAGTCTAGTATACACATTCTGAGCATATCCTCCAGCATCTGATTGACTCTCTCGGTTTGTCCATCAGTCTGTGGGTGATAGGCTGTACTCAAACGTAACTCCGTGCCCATGCCCTCCTGAAAACTCTACCAAAAGTGGGCCACAAAGATCTTATCCCTATCCAACACAATATTAATCCGTACCCCGTGCAGTTTAACAATCTCCGCTATGAATAGCTGTGCATAACGCATCGTCTCAAAGTCTGTGCGAACAGGTAGGAAGTGGGCCACTTTGGTCAACCGATCCACAATAACTCATATGGAACCGTGACCCTTCTGTGATGTCGGTAACCCTGTAATGAAGTCCATAGAGATGCTCTCCCACTTCCACACGGGAATTTCAAGTGGCTGTAGCATCCCTGATGGTCTCTGATGGTCGACTTTCACGAGCTGACACGTGGCACATTTCGAATCAAATTCTGCTATGTCCGGTTTCATTCCTTCCCACCAATACTGTTTCCTCATATCCTGATACATTTTGTCCCCACCGGGACGGACCGCTAATCTCGACCCATGTGACTCTGTCATAACAGCGTGTCTCAACTCCTCATTTTCTGGCACAATCAACCTACCATTAAGGCGTAAGCCTCCCTCCGAGCTGATCGAGTAACCCTCTGCTCCTTCAGCTAGTAACTGGCTCACCCTATCCCGACAGGTCTGATCCTCAGCCTGAGTCCTCACCACCCGCATAATGATCTCAGGTGTGATGGATAGTGCTGACATACAGGCCCTGGCTACGTCATCCTCATATCGAAGTTCTCTCCACTTCTCTTTCCAGAATTCTGATATTTCCTCAGTCGGTCTTCGACTCAACGCATCTACTACCACATTATCCTTACCAGGATGATACTGGATATCAAACTGGTAATATTTCAAGAATTCTAGCCATCGCCTTTGCCTCATATTCAGATCCTTTTGAGTGAAGAGATACTAAAGTGATTTGTGATCCGTGAATAACGTGAACTGCTCCCCCAGAAGATAATGTCTCCATATCCTCAAAGCAAAAATGACTACTGCCAACTCCAGGTCGTGAGTGGGGTAATTTCTCTCGTGGGGCTTTAGCTTCCAGGACGCATAAGCTATAGCCCTTTCCTCCTGTTGAAGCACACCCCCAAGTCCCTGTAAGGATGCGTCAGTGTAAACCCGATACTCTAATCCTCCTTTCGGCAATGCAAGCACTGGTGCCGATGTCAACTTGTCCTTTAACTCATCGAAAGATAATTGACAATTATCATTCCAAGAAAAAGGTACCCCTTTCCGGGTAAGATTCATCAGAGGGCCCGCAATCTTTGAGAATCGTTTGATGAACCGTCTGTAATAACCGTCCAACCCCAAAAAAATGCGCACTTCTGTCGGTATCGTGGGCTGTCCCCACTCCCTCACCGCCGACACCTTACTTGGATCCACTGCAATACCCCGGTCTGACACCACGTGGCCAAGGAACTGAACCTCCCGTAGCCAAAATCCACACTTACTGAATTTGGCATAGAGTTGGTGATCCCGTAATGTCTGTAACACTATACGCAGATGCTCTGTGTGCTCCTCCTCGGTACGCGAGTAGATCAGGATGTCATTAATGAACACGATAACAAACTGATCGAGAAACTCTCTGAAGACTCTATTCATGAGGTCCATGAACACTGCTGGAGCGTTGGTGAGCCCGAATGGCATCACCCTGAACTCGTAAGATCCATACCGCGACAGGAAAGCGGTCTTCGGAACATCCTCCTCTAGGATACGTAGTTGATGATACCCTGACCTCAAGTCGACCTTAGAGAAATAAGACGCCCCTCTCAACTGGTCAAATAGGTCGTCAATCCGAGGCAGCGGATACTTATTTTGTATCGTGGCCTTATTCAGCTCCCTATAGTCCAAGCATAACCGTAGTGAGCCATATCGCTTTTTCATAAACAACACTGGTGCACCCCACGGCGATGTACTCCGTCGTATGAAACCCTGACCCAGAAGCTGCTGAATCTGCTCCCTCAGCTCATGCATCTCTGAAGGGGCCATACGGTATGGGGCCCGAGCAATTGGCCTCGTCCCCGGTGCTAAATCGATCACAAATTTGATTTCCCTGCTAGGTGGCAACCCTGATATCTCCTGAAACACATCTTCAAAGTCTCTCACCACTGGGATTGATTCCAACGGAATAGCCACCTCCTGTGAGGTTTCCTCCTCAATGTAATACAGGTGTGCGCGTGACCCTCCATCGGGTAGTGGCATTGCTATTAAGAACATATCCTTCCCTCGAATGGAGAATACGATGGTCCTTTCATAGCAATCCACTGTTGCCCGATAACCTGCCAACCAATCCATTCCCAAGATGACATCGTACTCTTCCATATTTAGCACTAAGAGGTCTGCTGCTAAACTAAGTCTCCCAAACAAAATGTCTACGACCCAACAAATCGAGTGAATCGTAGCCCCGCTGCCTACTGGCGACTCTACACACATCTGAAGACTACCCACGGTCTCTAGTAGTCCGGCCCGTTTAGCAAAATTTAATTTCATAAATGAATGTGATGCTCCCGTATAAAAAAGAACACTACCCTCATAACCATGAATGAGAAACATACCCTCAACTGCTGGCGGTGCCTTCTGCGCCGGGGGATTGCGAACATCCCGAACGTTATATACACGCCCGTAGTGCATTTGCCCCTACTGAGGTGCGGCGGGTGGGGCTGGTGCTGCTGGTGGTAATTGCCCCCGTTGCCCCTGTTGGGCCTCCTGCTGTTGACCTCTACCCCTCTGTGGGCACTCCCTCTTGAAATGTCCTGGATGGCCACATACAAAACAATGTCTCTAACCATCTCCCTATCGTTGGCCCTGACGCGGTTGGCCCTAGCCCTATTTGCCTCCCCCATTGTTCCCTTGGCCCTGACGGCTCTGAGGAACCTGCTGCTGCTGATTTGGGCCCGGCTGCCCCTACCTGAACCCCTGTCCTCCCTGTCAGAACCCACCAGGCTTAAACTTCTTAGCCTGATTCCCTTGCTGACTGCCCGTCTACTGCTGAGTACCACTTGTTTCACTACTAGGAATGGCCTTGCCCTGTTGGCTCGGCTCCCCTGTTGCTTGCTCCCCTTCACATGGAATCGATGATCCTGGAAGTGTACAAGTGTGGCATTAACGACATCTGTATATGTCACCAATGCCGGATTCCCAATCAAGTGTTGCCTGATCCGCCAGGCTAAACCGTCCATAAATCTCGATTTCTTCCGCTCCTCATCGCTCACCTCATATGGCACAATGTTTGCCAAACGGGTGAACTCTTCTTCGTAGTCTGCCACTGTTCGGTCACCCTGAACTAACTCACTGAATTTCTTCCTCATCTCAGTCTCTACTGCTGGAGGAAAGTATTTGCGGACGAACCGCACCCAGAACTCTGCTATTGGCATCGAGTCTCGCTCCTCGGCGGTGGTAACTGACTCCCACCACTATAAGGCTGCCCCTGACAGACGAAAGGTAGCAAGCATCTGTTTCTGTACTTCGGTACACTCTAGCATGCGCATATGGCGCTGGATGTTCTTCTTCCAATCACATGCCTCTATCACATCTGTGCTACCAGGGAACTCAGGTGGGTGGCCCTTCTGAAAGGTCTCCCTAACTCTCTGCCAAGATGGTGGCCCCACTGGGACCTGAACTGCTGGTGCCACTGGAGGCGGCGCCTGGGGCTGTGGAAAGTTAGCTGCCATAGCTCTCATTGCTGTTTCGACCGCCTGGGCCACTATCACTACCACCGGAGTAGTGGAAATCAACTCGGGTGGGGGTGGTGGTGGCGGTACCTGTGGCTCCTGGTGAGCTTCTCTGATTTCATCCCTAGCCTCAGCCCTCTCCGCTCTCAGTCTCCTCAGTGGCATCTGAAATAGACTGAATCGCATAAGTACACAGTTTACACCAAAAATATATTCATAGCAGGAGTACGATATCTCACAAGCAAAAAAAAATGAATCAACAGTCCTAATAATAGGGCTCTATAACAACCCAGTGCTACGTTGAAACGGAGAAAGCCGCACAGATCCTAAGGACACTAGAACCTGATGCTTTGATACCATCTGTGACACCCCGCCTAATTAATCCCGGGTGATCAGTCCTAAATCAAGTTAGAAAAGGTTTCTCAGTTGGTCCATTCTTAGCATCACTGTCATCATTTTAATTACTAACCACCTAGGTGAGAAAAATAAACTGGTGCCAATTTTTTAACTTCCAATTAATTAAATAAAATCTCATGCGGAACATAAATAATACACAATCACAAATAACTGAAATAAACATCCACAATTTAAAATGCCCAACCGAATAAACCATCGGTCCAAAACCAATACAAGTAAAGATAAAAAGAAAAATCTCAATAAGTCTAATACGGATAATGGATTGTGAGCGACAAGCTCGGATAACTACTAGAGAATCTCTACATGAATGAAAGAATGAGGCGTCTATCAAAGACCCGCAACATCCACAGGCGTCTAAAAAATCATAAGATCCCATTTAACAAATTAATAAATACACAATAAAATAATAAAGAGAGAGAGGCATACCACGGTCAAAGAAGGACAGTGGACGGAGGAGGGCTGGGCGGGAGAAGCTGTTGGGGGAAGAGGGGGGCATAGCGGAAGAAATTTGATATTTGGTTAAACGTTTAACGGATAGCAAAAGAGGGAGAGATAGGGAAAGACCAGTTCTTGTTTGTGATAGGGGCATGGGTTTGTGTATTTAGTTTAAGGGTTTAAGTCATCTTTCCTTTATTTCAAGAAATGCGACCAACTTGGTTTGAATATATTTTTTTTACACCTAAATTTAGTACAAGTATATATAACTATTTTTTTTTTGAAAAAGCTGTGGGGACTATAGCCCCCACTCGGCCTGCAGTCCCTCCGTCCCTGCATACACCTACAGTACCCAAATATTAATGGTCATTTTGACTTGACCCCCATATTTTAATGCACCATTTCACTTAACCCCTTGTTTTAATAATCCATTGACTTCGCCCCCAACGTAGGGGTAAGTCTAATTTAACATTACAAACAGGCACTAAGTCGAATAAAACCTTAAACTTAACCCCCTGTTAACCCCCTCGTACGGGGGTAAATCAAATAAATTAACAAGGTGGGGGTTAAGTCAAATAACACATTAAAAGTGAGGGCCAAGTAAAAAAAGCCCAATATTTATTGGGTTATTTGGAGTTTGGTCGTCATTAATTCTTGGCACTTGAGTTTAACCCCTGCAATTTTCATTTATTAGGGTTTGAACCCGAAAATGACTTTTATCGACACAAAAGTCACAAAACATTTTTTACGTCGCTAAAAGTTACTTTGGGGTCAAACCCCAAGAAATGCAAAATCTAGGGGCCAAAGTCAATATCAAATAATTAACAGGGAAAAAATCCCAAATAACCCTATTTTCTTTCCAAAAATATTAAAAATTTAGTAGTTTTGGTCTAGAGATGGACATTAACATAAAAATATTAAAAAGCCCATGAACAAGTTATTGTAGACAATGCCTTAAATTTCCACTACACCAAAAATGGCAATTTGGCACACCTTGATATGAAAAATCTGGCACAGTTTTAAACTGTGGCAAATTTTGGCACGGTTTAATGACAATCTGGCACACTTTAAAACCGTGCCAAAATTTGGCACTGTTAAAAACTGTGCCAAAACTGAACACACTTTACTAAAATATAAATACCCTCAAAAAATACATTCTCAATTTTTTTTGTCTCCCGCTCTCTCATTCTCAGGTCTCCCGTTCTCTCACTCGACAAAGAAATCGCGCCAAAACAATTCCCACATTCAGTCCGAAAACCTAGCTGAGAAGGAAACCTTGCGTGACACGCTCAAAACCTTGTTGTTAATCTCATTTTCTGGGCACTATTATTCTCAATTTGGTAAGTCTAATGCTTTATTGTTGTGCTTTTTAATTGGGAAACAAAGTTTTGATTGTGTGTTATTGTAGATTTGCTTAATACATAGGATGAATCTCGGCTAGAGTTCATGTATCCGTTTTGTGCAGATGTTTTTGATGTGGTAGGGCTTTGCTGTCATATTGGGTTTGCATTAATTAACCAAATCTCAATTAAATATATCGTTTTTATCTGTTTTGCTAAAGCTAAGTCTCATTTAGGGTTTGTTTATGTTGGCACTGCCTAATTTGAAATTTAGGGTTTGTTCATCTTTTCAATGTTGCTTTTAAAACGACTTAGGAGAACTTCATTATTTTAGCTTATTATTGAAGATAATACCTTTCTATTTTGGGTAGTTTTGGTTTTAGAGTTGATGTTAATTATATGCTTTCCTTTACTTGTTTTAGGATTGATTTTGGAAGACATGTCATGAGCATGTGTGTTGGACTTTAAAGGTAACTGGGATTACTACCTCCCCCTTGTGGATTTTTCTTTCAATAATAATTATAATAAGACAACTCGCATGTTGTTTGTGAATTTAAAATATTCCTTAAGGTTTGTACAATACTGTTAAGGAGAATAATGTATTGAATATGAACATATTTAATTTTTTTCTCTTGGAAACGACGTTGTTCGAGGTATTGTATATGAGACTATATAGATCCACGATATGTTTAGTATTAGTAGGGGAAAACAAATTGATGGATCCGAATTTTAATCGGGATACTTTTGAAAAGATAGAAATAATCAAGTAGATAGTGGGGACGAAATATAGTAGGCACAATAATTATGTCGATTGTTGTCACAGAGATTTAGAGTTTAATATTAGGGACCTATTATTTCTTAAAATGTCCCCTACGAAGGGGTTAAGTGGATGGGAGGAAGGAGAAGTTGGCTTCTCGATTCGTGGGTTCCTTGTCCACCATAAAACATGTGGGTCATTGGAAGAATGCATTTAATTGTTAATTTTTGATAAATTTTTTAGATATGGCACGATGTATCAACATATGGAAATTAGTAATATCAAGTTGAAAGATGTTACATCATAAGAGGGGAAATAAGTGTGTATCTTGAAATGTTAAAATTTGATTCTAAAATTAAATGGTAAGTCTTTTAGTGAGAGTAATATAAAGTCACCATAATAAGGTCAAGTCTTCCTACGAGCGTGAGAAAGCAATGTGAACAAAATTACCCACAACTCTTCAGGTGTAACACCCAAGAACTCCCTTAGAAAATCTATGAATTTCCCCGAGAGCTCCGGTCTAGGTTATCCCTTAGGCAACATAGCACATGGTAGGACGTCTCCTCCACCACACTTAGAGTACTTGGAAAATGGTTATAGGACTTTTTTCTAAGGTTTTAATTTAATCTTAGGACTTTATACTTTAATAAACACACCACATTGATGGATGATATGAACCACTAGGGATATAACCCGGGGATCAAGTTTAGGGTCTTCTCAAATGTCTAAAGTAAGGAAATTTGGAGGAATATTGGGAAATCCTAGGTTCCCTACTTCTCCTATAAATAGAAAGTTGGTTACACTTTCCAAATTTAATACCCAATTTTAGAGAGGGAGAGAGAGAGGGAGATGGAGAGAGATACATAGATAGATAGATAAATAGATAGATAGATAGATAGATAGATAGATAGAGAGAGAGAGAGAGAGAGAGATGATGATGATGATTATGATGTAAGGGGGCCACGACCATTAAGAAGCAGGAGTGAGTAAGGGAAGAGCGCGGTGGCCGAAGTCATCTTGGAAGTTAAAAATTCCACCTTGTTAAATCAAACTTTAGACTTGATCTATTTTGGTAAGGATGTATCCTCATCATATACTCTGTCTTTCATTTGATCCATATTTTCCATTTTCCCATTGAAAGATTGAATGAAAGTTATTATTAGGATAAACCTATTATTTAAAATTTTTACCCATTGAAGTTTGTTGAAAAGAATTTCTAACTCGATTATCGAGGTTGCAAGCTAATGCAGTATAAAGTTATGACTACGTTTCATTTAGTGCCTCGTTGTACTCTTATGGCTGTCGTGGACATGACATTGAATTATTGGGCCACAACATTTGGGCTTGACTCTAAACTCATGTTTGGAGCTTAGTGCTGGGGAAAGGGCTAATGCATTAGTTCAGTATTATTGTAGTCATTGGAATTTGGATGACATGTTGGGCTAGCATGGGTCTTGACTCCTGAGAAGAGATTAAATAGGATAAGATGGCTGATGGCATGACGTAGAAGGCTTATTCTGTATACTTTGAGATTTGGGGTTTGAGGGTTAGGAAGTTACTTTTCTTACATTGAGGTACCTTTATATCATTTTGCCCATATTATCGTGTTGTATTAAGTTATTATTACTCCATTAAGCTATATATATGATTTTCCAAAGATACTTACTTATGAGGTTCTGTATGAGGATATTTTTCTCATCCCTTGTTGAGAGATTTGAATGCTCATACCTTTATATTGTATAATTCCTCAAGTTAGGAATTGGGGAGTCCTTTGACGCTAAGGTCTAGTTGTTTAGTACTTTTTGTTTCATTTTGTTCTAAGGCTAATTGTTAAGGCACTGGCATTTTATAATTATATGTTTACTTAATTAAAAACTATTAGTTAATATAGCTATGTACTTGGCGAAGGAGAACTGGGATGCATTTTTTTAACCCTCTATATGTTATGGATGGATGTTAGATGCCTAATTACTCCTATGTGCTTATTTTTAAATGAACACTTTAGCGATTGTTTATATTCTGACTTATGATATTTGGCCGAGGACCCTTAGGAGCCTATCCCACCTAAGAGTTGCCCTAATTTGTAACTTAAAAATTTATCTATATGTTTATGCATTGTGGGAAAGCCTCATTGTGGACTAATAAAGCAAGTCTAGGGCTTCACATTAAGGACATATATGCTACAAAATCAGGGGATTGAATTTCCATTATTAAGCAAGTCTAGAAAAGCTACACCCCTAATTTTGGAGAATTTTGGGTAACTTATATTCTATAATTTATTTCGATCTTATTTCATGGTTATGCGTATGTTTTAGGATTTGTAAGTCACTAGTTTTAATGAATAACTGTCTAGGACTAAAATATATTCATATGTGTTTCCATGTTTGGATTATTTGTTCAACTTTCTAGTAAATACCATGGTTATAAAATTAAGCAATCTTTTGAGGACACGTCTCCTTGCTCCCTTGACCCATACCTATCTTTCAAACAAGTTTCTGTTATACATACTGCCTATATATATATAACAACTATATAGCTGTTATGGTTGTTATATATATATAACAGGGCTGTTATATATATATAACAGTTATTTCAGTTATATAGTTGTTATATATATGGAGCTATATATGCAGTTATATAGCTATTTCAGCTAAATATATATGCAATATATGGAGCTGTTGTTTCAGCTATACAGCTGTTATTTAAGCTATATAGCTATTTCAGCTCAATAATCCATTCTTCTAAATGGATCTCGAGTTAGATTCTTTAAATGTTCAAAAGGTGTCATATAAGGAGATCCGCTATCACCCTTTCTCTTTTGCTATGTTAAAGAGTTTCTAAGAAGAGGTATAACTGCATTATGTTCTTAACCCTGCTTAGAAGAACTGCATTAGTTTTGATGAACTGCTTAAAAGTGTATATACCTATGCATTATGTACCTCTGCTCCTAAGCAGAGGTATACACTTTTAGAAAAACTTCATTAGTTTCTAAGCAGAGGTATAACTGCATTAGTTTCTAGCCAGTTATTATGTACTTCTAAGAAACTCAATTTCTAAGCGGAGGTATATATAAGCAGGTATATCTAGTTGAAGAAGGGAATCTTAATCCAGTCTCAATTCCAAGAGGATTTAGATCTCATATACATCTTTTCTTTGTTGTTGTATTATGTTCTTTTGTAGAGATAATGATCCTGATTTAAAAGCTTTAATAAATATTTTCAATCAGTATGCCCATGAATTTCACCAGTTTATTAGCAAGGATAAATCCAGTGTCTTTATTTGGATAAGTACATTCTTAATCATGCTTAGATATTCCTGTCATTTCTTTCTTTCTTTCTTTTCATTGCATTTCTTTCTTTGCAGGTATTTCTATTTTTCTCAGATGAAGAAATGCTAGAGTATAGTCATCAATTATGCCCAAGGTATAGCCATCAGTTATACCCAAGTTTTATTTTAGTTTATTCGTTTATTATTTTAGACCTCAAAACATATAGATTAATCTTAAAATCAAGCCGTTGAAGGGTGAAAACCCAAATCGGCCACCAAATGGCCCCGTAAGAGGCACTAACACCTCGCATGAGACCAATGTGACTCGTAGGAATGACCGCATAGTCACGACCCTCTCGGTTTGAGAATATGATGATAATTTGAAAATATATAGCTTAGGCTTAGAAATAAGCCATTGAAGTGTGAAAACCCAAACTAGCCCCCAAACGGCCCTGTAAGAGGCACTAACACCTCGTACGGGACCAATGTAACTCGTAGGAACTGACCACGTAGTAACTGGCCTCTCGATTTGAGAATATGACACTAATTCAAAAATATATATATTAGGCTTAGAAACAAGCCGTTGAAGGGTGATAACCCAAACTAGCCCCCAAATGACCCCGCAAGAGGCACTAACACCTGGCACGGGACTAAAATAATCTTGTTGAATCTTTAATCTTTTGTAAGAATCCTATCCTTTTGTAAGGACACAAGTTTCCAATTGAGTCCTTTGTAATTTTGACTCATTTCTAGACAAAAACATTTGGGTCATAAGATATAGTTCTTGTGTATCCTCTAAGCCTATGACAAGTAAAGTTGAAGACGTATCAGCCTATTTCAAATGAAAGATATCTTATCGGGTTTCAAAGTCCCAAGTTTTGTGTCCTCAACGATTCAACATTTTCCAAGGCTCCTTAAGGTATGAATTCTTTATATATATTTTTAGGAACTTGGAAAAAATATTGGGTGTACTTATTAAAATATTTTTAAGTATTTTTAATTTCAGAAAATCATGTTAGAAATAGTGTTTGGATTTAAAAACGAAAAGAAAAGTTTTCTAGAATGTCTGTTTTTTCGTTCGAAGTGTCGTTCGAAAGAGAATGTCGTTCAAACGAGATTTCGAACGAGTTTGCCAACAAGATTGCCAAATGATCCCTATTTTATCGTTAGAAGTTTCGTTCTAACAACTTCATTCGAACGAGTTTTACCAATAATATTTTTAACTATTTTACCTTTAAAATCTCGTTCTAACAAAGTCGTTCGAACGACCTTGCGTGGGAAAATTATTTTTTGACAGTTTTTTGGTAACTTCCCACAAACCAACTTTTTCCACCTGTTTTAAACCAATTCGTGGGTACTATTTTTCGCATAACTTTTGAGTGTTTTCTAAGAGCTTAAGAGAGAAATTTTCGCTTCAAAAAGCTCAAGTTTTGAGAGCTAATCACGAGTTGTTAGGTTCACAATGATGATCGGAGGCCCTGGCAGGAACAAGGGAATCACGAGTCATCCTCTCGCAATGAAAGGTATACAAATAAGCCTATTTATGGTCCCAATACAAATAATGTGTGCTTTTTGTGCACAAATATTGGTCATATGCTAGAAAATTGCTCATTTTGAGTTCCAATTTAGAAGTACCAGACACATACACGCAAAAAGAAGCGCCTTTGTTAGTTATGTGAATCAAGAAGCTCGAGGGTATTGTCATTATTTGTAGGATTTTATAATATTTTTATTTCCTTTTTGTTATTTTCTTTCGTTTTGTTATGTCGTTATATTTTTCTTTTTGCATTAGTATTTAGAGGTAGGTGTACTAAAGGCTCTTAGGGGTATACTTATAATTAGATCTTTTGTTTATAGCCTAAGCTACCTTCTCCCTATAAATACTCACTTTGTAGCCTCATTTGAGGTATGCTACCTATTTGAGAGTTTATGGAAGAGAGTTGAGACGAGAGATATTTTGATCTTATTTTCCATTTGACGTTATTTACGTCAATTGGTATCAAAGCCTCATTGAATCCACCTGTTGTTGTTGATGTGGTAAAAAAACATAAAAAAATCGTAGACAACGACAAATGGGTTTTAAGCAGAGATATTCTCCCGTGGAAACTTGCTACGATCGTCGAGGGGGTCTTGAACCACCTCTTAGCGAGACTTGACGATCTTGGGGCTCGCCTCCCTTCCACCACCGCCCAAAACCTAACCCTAGCCACCGGCATGTTTCAATCCATGCTTCCGCAATCATCTCCACCACTCTACCCAAAAAAAAGTTATCTCAACAACCCTAACCATACATCCCATGATCCAGCAGGGGGCTGTAGTTCCAATAGTGGCGAACAACAACCGAAATCCTGCCAAAACATGCAAGTGACGACCAGTCCCCTAAACCACCATACAGTGGTCGGCCATCACCCCCAGCACACACATGGCTACCTGAATCCCCTTCAGGCTAGTTTCCACTAGCCGAAACCCACCAGGGCGGATCGAAACTCCTCGAACTAGGCCTGTCAATGGGTCGGGTTTGGACCCAGACCCGATCTGTATAATAGGGTCTGAGCATATTTTTTGGACCCGAGACCCAAAGATCCGAATACCCAAAGACCCGTTTATTAAACGGGTAGGATCTAGATCTTATACAAGACTCGGACCCGACCCGAATTGTACATTATTATTTTTTAAATATATATATATACACTATAAATTTATATATATTTATAAATATATCTTATTAATATAACATGTAAGTATTATATATAAAAATATATATATTTATGTATATAATAAATATAAGTAATTTATGTTTTATTTATCCTAATAATATGCTATAATACATTACAAAATATTTTAATTTAAGATTAAAAAAATAAAGGGGGTTAAAATAAAATAAACATAAAATAAATGTATATATTTGGCGAGACCCGGACCCGAACCCGAGACCCGAACGGATCCGGGTCTGGATCCAATATTGTAGACCCGATGAAGACTCAGACCCGAACCCGAACCCGAACCCGATGAAGACCCGATTATACGGATCTGGATCTCCCTAAACCTGACCCGTTGACAGGCCTACCTCGAACACCTCCTGGGCCATCGAAAATTCACCATATGACCCTATTTTTTTTTTATCAAAACCACCTGATGGTTGTCGATCCTCACCCGGGTTCAGGCAAACACGACGCGATCCACTATAGTGACATCATTTAAGGACGAAATCGTCCTTCAGGGGCTGGTAATGATCGGAAAGGGTTGGGCTTAAAAGTTCGCAGCCCTAAGCTGATTTTTTACCCAAGTGGATGTAGATTAGCCTAGAAGAAGACAAAAAAGAAGAGGGTATAATTAGAGACATGTTTCTCCTCCAACTATGCGGTGGAATTTTTGAAAGTTCGAGGACGAGCTCAGCTTCAAGTGGGGGAGAATGATGTGAATCTTGAAGCTCGAGGGCATTTTCTTCATTTTTAGGATTTAATAGTATTTTATTTTATTTTGTTTTGTTATGTCCTTGTATTTCCTTTTTGCTTTAATATTTAGAGGTGGTAGCAGTAATGACTCCTAGGGGTATATTTGTAATTTTCTTTTGTTTAGAGCCTAAGCTACCTTTCCCCTATAAATAATCATCTTGTAGCCTCATTTGATGTATGCTACCTATTTGAAAGTTTATGAAAGAGAATTGAGACGACAAATATCTCATATTATTTCCCATTTGATGTTATTTACGTCAGTTAGCCTGTGGGTAACAGCGTATGGAATTTCCTAAACCCTGGTAGCCTTGTGCTTTAGGTCTTTATGATGCATCTTCCAATGAGGATGGTGCGGGTCCGTTTGATTTAGAAGGCGAGCAAGATTATTTGACTTGGGTTTTGCATATTTTAAAAAGGAGAATGAGTGGAGGCACCCATGTTAATATCCCGACATTTAATGGGAGTGGTCACCGTTTGGTTCGTTAATTGGTTAGATTCAATTGAAAAGAATTTAATGGCACCTCTAATGTTTTCATGCAATAGCAACCGAGCTTGAGTGATAGGCTAAGGCTTGGTGGAACGAGTTGAGTCAAAGGAGGACTTAAGGGGAAGCAAGCGATTCAAACATGAGGAAATATGAAGTATTTAAGGCTCCAAATCATTACTCAGAGTTACAAGTATGAATTATTTTCACGAGATCATGGCTTGACGGGATATTATAAAAAAGAACATGATATCACATGGTTTAAACAAAGATATTGCACTGAATAGACTAGAATGTAAAAATAAGATTCATACAACTGACCCCAAATAATTGGGAAAAGTCTTTGTTCTTATCGTCCATACCTGAAACAAGGTTGGTAGAAGATTAACACAATACTTGTAATGGCAGTAGGGTCGAGAGAAATTCAGAAACAAATAATATTCAAAACACAATTAAGTAATTTCAAGTTGCAAACCTATTTGCCACCTCCACTATTAAGAAGAAATAATATTTATTACAATTAAGAAATAAAGCCCTGACATGACATTCAGTATTTTAAGCAATAAATAAATGAAAACAACAACTAATAAAAATTCCACAAGACATAACAAAATACGCTCTCAAAAGATAAGAGATGTTTATAGGTTGGCATGTTTAATGTTGTTACGGTCTCGAAGTTGAACCAATCACCCCTTCTCCTTGATATGTGGGAATTACCCAAATAGGAACAAACCCAGGATTTCCATTATAATTTTGATATTAGATGTTATGAAGGTGAAACCAAGGTTGAGGTTATTGTATGCTAATGTTAGCCAGGCGCTTCCAATTGACAGGCAAGAAAAAGTCAATTGAACCAGGTTGGCAGCTTGGGAAATCAGAAGCCCTGGCGGATATGGAAGAGTTGTCACCAAGAAATAACAACTCTTCATTTATGTTGTTCAATTCAACCCAGCACCCAAAAGTTGTACCTTTATCCAATTTGAAAATCTTGAGGTGCGTAGTGTAATTTGTGGGACTCTATCGCATAAGTTGCAACAGATCACCCCCGCCTGATTCAATAATATACCTCAACTCACAAGGTCAGCAAGTCCACAGAAGGAAGGGCGTAAAACTTTAATCATAACTTCTTCTTCCTTTTCTTTGGCGTTAATTGAGCAAACATCACCGTCCATATGAAGGGCGTAAAATAAACGATTTAGATTAGAATAAATAAGGTCAGCAAGTCCACAGAAGGAAGGTTGGATGTAAAGCCATTTTTTGGACACACCAGGTCTGATAAATGCCAACATACGAGAGACGCCATAAATCACCATGACAATATATTCATCTGGATGCAAAAGGGGATCAGCGGACAACACCGCCTTCACCAAGAAATACTCGGGATTAAAAATACCGTTTGTAAAAACAAAACTTTCGTCATCAATCTTCATCACCTCTTGGTCTATGACGGGGGGAGACGTATAATTGTGTTTGTGGCGGAGAAAGGGTTGAAAAGAGTGAGCGAGAAGTCTATCTCCGCGGAGATGAGCCATCCTAAAGAAGAACCGATGAATCTCTTGCTAGTGCCGATGGGGAGCTCGAATTCAAGTTCCTTCTTCTTTTTGATCGAGTAAAACTGAGAATTATTCTTATCATCTAGCCAGTGAGGTTGCATGAGCAAAGGAAGTTGGTGGTCCAAAAATCTGGTGGTATTATCAATTCCAATTCTCTAATTACCTCAGTAGTTGTGATCATCCTGTGCAACGCGATGCCACGGAAAGCAAACGGCGCCGAACAGAACATAATCACCCAAACTCACCAACCTCTCCAGAATCCCATCCACAACATTCGTCGGAAGACCTGCCCAATCTGGTGACGAAGAACAAGTCCTCGAATCCATCCTTGTCAATGTAATTGAAGAAAAACCCTAAAAACCTCTATGATGGCACCTCTCGCACTTCTGATTTTATTGGAATTAGAAATGAATACAAAGGACACTTGCACGCTTTCAAAAATAAAAAGACAGCCCACACCAACCAGGCTTGCAAATCAAATCCTTATACAAATAGATATTTGGACTTTGGACAATAGGGGGTCAACGTTTGGGTATTTGGACTTTTTTCATGGGAGATGTCGTTCTGTTTATAAGCATGAAGACCCATTTGGTCATTTATTTGGAAAAGTTTATTAAAATTATTTTTAAATTCAATTTTTTTGGTATTTATAAACATAATTTTTTTTACTTTAGTACCATCTTTTAGGACTTTTTATGCTCTTATTTAATGTATTTTTAAAATTGTGGCAAGTCTCATAATCAATTAAAAATGTTCATAATTACTATGTAACTCTCTATCTTCCTTTCTGTACAGAATGATACTTGTTCCACAGTAATTATAATAGGACTAACAACTAAAAAAAATAATAATGTGGGAGTGATTATAAATGATTCTTAAAAAATGGGACTAAACACTTAAGACCCCTTATAAATATTTGTGTACGTTTGATAACCTATTTTTTAATTTAGTAATCTAAAAAAATTAAAAATTAACATACATAAGTAGCAACAATTCTCTCTCTCTCTCTCTCTCTCTATATATATATATATATATATATATATATATATATATATATATATATATAACAAGGTTCTAAAAAACACGGGGCGTGACCGAGGCGTGGAGGCCAAAGCCTTAAGCCTTAGAAGCCTAGGCGGGCCTTCGGCGTAAAAAGGCGTGGAAAGGCGTTTAGGTGTTTTTAATATATTTTAATATTTTTTAACCATAACAAGACTATTAAAATACTAAAATTGTACATATCATAAAAATATGTCTGAATATTTGCAAATTAAAATACTAATTGATTATTTTAAATGAGATAATGGTCCGGTTTGTAAAAAAATCTTTAAAAGGTGATATCGTTTCACTAAAGCATTGCTGTTTTTAGAGAAAAAGTGCGCCTTAAGGGTTTTACCAAGCATAAGGCATCAAAATCTTAAGGCGGAGAGTTTCACCCAAGCCTCAAGCCTATGCGTGCCTAGGTGGGTTTTTTAGAACAGTGATAAAATAGTTCCTCAAACATTTTATAATGCACATTTAGTCCAAACACACCAAAAAAAGGGCTCCGATGAGGTTCGCTGGATCTCTGGTAATTGGGAGGTGGTGGGATGGGGGAGCCGCTAGCACGTACCTTTAAAAATAAGAGAATATTCACTAAATGGGTGTTTGAAGTACTTTTTGGAACAGAATAAAAAGACTTTGGCTAAATGTATATTAAAATATATTTGAGAGACTTTTTTATAATTGATCATTTAATATATATATATATATATATATATATATATATATATATATATATATATATATATATATCTGTGTGTGTGTGTGTGTGTGTGCGTGTGTGTACATAGATGCATACATATCGGATGTACGACGATGGTGACGTGCGTGCACGTGTGGGTTTAGCCTAATAGGTTTTGTCCAACACACGCAAAATTCTAATGCCCAAAGGGCTATTGCCCATTAGTCTTAAAATAATTGTAGATATATTAATCTATATTTTCCATCCTCTCTGATGTGGGGCAAAGAACTTAAGTTGAGCAAAATATTTTTGGAACAAAATGTCTTTAAAGTCATCAGTAAAGGTGTTCCAATTAGCATCGCTAAATCTTCAAGCACAACGAGATACTCTTGATAGTGTGATCTGAGTTTCATCGTCCTTTTAAGGTACAACATGACCCTCTCAATTGAATTCATATGCTCTATACTAGGTCTACTGGTAAATCTACAA
Source organism: Sambucus nigra (assembly GCA_949130495.1). Lineage (NCBI taxonomy): Eukaryota > Viridiplantae > Streptophyta > Magnoliopsida > Dipsacales > Adoxaceae > Sambucus > Sambucus nigra. The sequence continues at coordinate 2,018,033 of OX422207.1, read as the reverse complement.
AGTACTCCCACACCATAAGCTACATCAGGTCTAATGTAATTTATAGCATAACATAGGCTATCAATGATGCTTGTGTACTAAGTTTGATTAATATTATCATCAATGCTCTTGAACAACTTTACACTATGGTCAACTGAAAGGTCTATAGTCAAAGTAATTATGTTTCATTAGAATTTTTGCAATATAATGCAATTGGTCTAAAGAAAGTCCCTTTCCAGATCTAGTAAATTTATTTTTCAATATTACACTTTATTCACCCAAATCCTTCATATCAAAGTTGGCACACAATAAAGATTTAACATGCAAGTTTCATCATTGCTCATTTTAGTTTTTATTTGGCTTATCGCGTTACAACTCACTTCACCTTCGTGACCATTTTTAAGTATTCGAAGACAAGAAGTTGCTGACATTTGGAAGATTAAAGATTATTCATCACAACATCATTCGACAAGAGTTATGAAATGGTTTGGTAAAACTTTTAATTTATAAGAGTTGTTTTTAAAAGACTTTGCATTAGAAGTTTTCAAAATGTTTTTAAATGATTTTTAAAGAATTTTTGAAAATCTTGCTAGCTCATTAGAATGAGATTACATGTAGTTCGAACGAGTTGCAAATAGTCATTAGAACGAGGTTCCTTCATTCGAATGAGATCAGAAACATTCGCTTTGGGGTACGCTCTAAAATGTCCTTTGAAGTTTTGTTAGAAACCGTTCGAACGAGAATGGGTGCTTCGTTCAAATGAGGTGGCAGCTCGTTGGAAAGAGTGTGGTGTTTTTGATTTTTTTTATCAAATATTATATAATATCTAATGCCTATATCTTTGCAATAACTTTCCCTATAAATAGAGATGCGCAATTAGACTTTTCTTTAAGACTTTTTAGATTTATTTTTTTTGTGATCAAACTCTATAATTTTTTCTTCCAAACCCCTTGAATCGTTGAAGATCACTTTACCTAATCAAGAAGAAACCATTCCAAAGTTTTAAACCCTTGTAGATATTTTATGTATTGTTGATTTGTGGAGTCAAGACTCTGAGGCTGAAGAATGAGAGAATTACATATTCCAAATGTCGATAAGTGGATATCGAGACAAGATATACTTATTGTGGGTGTTGTTGGAGTGCATTATTTTCTATTAAAGATTTGAATACTCTTGTGCATTATACTTAGCATATCACTAAGTTATTTATAAGTAATTACGTGTCGGTCAACTTCTTTAATAGTACTGAATTTAAGGTTTTTCCCGAAAGGGATTTTTCCTTAATTTCTTCTTCTTCCTCTTAGTTTGGAGTTTGAGAATACACATGTTAACTTTAAATTAAATCAAGATAATTTTGCTAAACAGCGAATTTATGTATTTAACCTAAGATACATATAAATTCGTATAACTCCCCACATTTCGTTCTCTCAAATTGATATTAAAGCCGATTACACTAATTTATTATGTGATCTTTATTTATTGGGACTATATAGATAATTTGTCTAATAGGCTACCTATTTTTTTATGTGTCAAACTATGCTTATTGAAATGTTTGAATGAGGTCTTCACTGATGTCGACTAACAAGAGAGTATGGTCTATCTGTGAAACATGGTGAACACCATTGACTATGACTAACAACAATATAGTTTAGGGGGCTCTTTGTTGTTTTTAGAGTTTTTTAGATTAGGGTGGCTTTCTTCAAGACCTCTATAATTTAGGGAGTTTTTGGTGTAATTTATCCTTAATTTAATTTGGTCATTTTAGTTAAGGGCTTAGTCAATTTAATTTGGTCATTGTAGTTAAGGGCTAAACATTAACAAAAACATTCGTGAAATTAATATATCAATATTTACAAACACCAAACAGTCGCCATATATTTTTTCTCAACAAGAATTCAGGAATTTGTCATTTTGGTGAAACATTATAAAATGGTATCACATCACAAACTAAAATCATTGAGTTTAAGGGAAAATATGAACATATAGACATACCAAGTTTGCCCAAATTTTATCGAAGGTTTTAGAACCAATGTCAGAACCAACCTTTCTCCTCAGTGGCGGATCCAAGATTTTGTGTCAACCAGGGTGAAAATTTTGTGTGTTGCCGGGGGTTCGGTGGCGGGAGCCCCCGAGGCAATTTTTTGGGGGGTTATTTCGAGTTTTATCGGGTATTTTTTGGGTTCTTTTACTTTTTTGGGCATAATATTCATTTTCAACACTAAAAACCACTATCAAAATATCATATAATAATTAATACAACATAAATCAATAATTTTAGTATAAATTTAATTCCACATTTATACTCATTATAATAAATGTACACAAAATTTATTATAATGAATATACTATGCCATTGTAGACTACCATATATGACAGATATAAAACGTATATTTATTATAATGAGTATACTATGCCATAGTAGACTACCATATATGTAAATTTGTGATAGTAAACTATCATAAATGCTTCATTTGATTATCTGTCATAAATGCTTCATTTACGTATTAAAAAACATATAAATGTACACAAAATATATAAACAAACACATATAAACAAATATATAGAAAATAAATAAATGATGAAATATACTTAGTCTAGTGGAGGAGATAGCAGGGGGCGGGTGGAGCGGAGCCTCGGAGGAAAGAGCAACTGTGACAACACGAGTACAATTATAATTAATTATGTTTGAATCACGTTTAGCTTATGAGATATGGGTACTGTGTTATTAATATATATAATGTTAAGTTATTATTTTTAATCTAATCCTACCTTAATAACACATGACATATAGAGTTAGTTACAAACACAAAATTTTGAAGTTTCGGTAGGAATGCTCATGTTGGAGACTAGTTTTGACCTTTATAATATAATAATTGACTTGAGGTGAAAACTACATAGTTTTATATATATCAGTTAAGTTTGTAACAAAATAAATGGTGTGTAAAACAAAGGTTCGAATAAAGAGTTATGACAAAATTACGAAACAGGGGAAAATTTGTAAATCCATTTAAATGATTTTTTGTCTTATATGGAGCCACACGTTATAATTTTATTGGACCGAGGGGAGGTGACCTTATTCCAACTTAAAACTCTCCATATCACCGTTTCCTTCAACCAAATTCATCCATGAGAGAATTGGCCTAAAGAGAGAGAGAGCCGTAAGACTTAGGAGGAGAAGGAAGAGAAGACGGTTGGAGAAAAATCCGTAGGAAATTACAAAAACGTCCTTAAGGTAATTCTACCAATAAATCTTGTATAATTTTCGTATTATTGATTGAAATGATAGAAATTATCATTTCTTTGCTAAACTTCCATGTCTTGAGGTATACGTATGGATGGAAGCGAGTTTAAGCAAAGTTAAACGTGCAAATCATGTATATTGCTTCGATTGCAAACCTTCTGTATTCAAACTTCTATATATTTTTTTATATTCAATGGGATTGAATAATTCTAGTTGGATATGAAAATAGACTCATACATGTGTAACATATACAAAAATTATGTGAAAATACCAAGAAATTAATCTTTGGTGATATTTTGAAGTTCGGGTATAAAATCTGCCCCAAGGGTGAAAGTATGCACGCCATGTGTTCGATGTTTTGCTTGACATAGCAAATGAATCTTAAAAATTATGAAAATTTAATCTTGTATTGTTTAGTATGATATTTATTTTGGATGAAATATCATATAAAGTTATGATGTAGAAAAATTATGAAAATTCGTGGAAGTTAAATGAACGATAAAAGAGCCTATATGGCAGATTTGCTATGTAGTAAAGAAATGTGGCTATATTGCTCTAGGAAATTTGAAATGATGTTCCGTCTTTTGAATTGGAATACTAATATTCTAAGGATTGAATTACGAAGGATAAATGAATGTATGTTTGGTCTATGATTTGGATATGACAAATATATTAACATGAATTTGGATGGAACTTCATTTATGATGAATGATTTGAATAGAATCATATGATGCTTATGAATTGAGTTATTTTCAAGCTATTATTTGAATTGTTAATGTTCTTATAATGATACTAATATTGTAAGAATGATAGGAAGAGAAGAAGAACCAACTAAGCAAATACCGGATAAAGGCAAGGAAAAAGCCTGCTTAAATCTCCAAGGTGAGTGTACTTCTGATATAAATATGAAAATGATATAATGGTTATGAATATAGCTTTAAGAGCAGGATTTGTTTGGATATTAAATTATCTAGGATTAGTTTGAATACTTTGGTATTCAGAATTTGTTTGGATATTAAAATATCCAGTATTTGTTTGGGTCTTAAGATCCAGGATTGGTTTGAATACTTCGATATTTAGGATTTGTTTGGATATTAAAATATCCAGGATTTGTTTGGGTCTTATGATCCAGGATTGGTTTGAATACTTCGGTATTAAGGATTTGTTTGGATATTAAAATATCAAGGATTTGTTTGGATCTTATGATCCCGGATTGGAATGTGACAAAGATCCAATAATTTGATTTGTCTTATGACAAGGATTTGTTGGAACGTTCCAGGATTTGTCATTGCCAACGGGCAGGATTGTTTGGATTTCATATTCACAGATTTGATATAAAACTATGTTTTCGTAGCAGGGAAGGATTGTTTGGATTTCATATCCATATATTTGATATAAAACTATTATTTCGTAGTAGGGAAGGATTGTTTGGATTTCATATCCACTGATTTGATATAAAGCTGTTATTTCATAGCAAGGAAGGATTAATGGGATTATATATCCACAGATTTGATATAGAATTGTTATTTCATATTATGGAAGGATTGTTTGGATTTTATATCTATATATTTGATATCATATTGCTATTTCATAGCAGGGCAGGATTATTTAGATTTTATATCCACATATCTGATAAAGAACTAGTATTTCATTTCTGGGAAGGAGTACCTCACTAAGCTTAATGCTTACGATTTATATTTTAACATTTTCAGGTTTGTACACTGCCATTTAGGATATCATATGATCGGTGATTTGAGAGTTGCACCGTTAGAAGGATCTGGGGAATAGACGTGGGATTTTGTCATTGTCACACTGAGATTTTACTACACGCGCACATCTTATATATTGAGTTAGCATGGGTTGATTTTATGATTGTAATATTTAATCATAGTCAATCGTAGTATAACATATTTGTTTTATTATGACTCTGATGTTAATTACGTTATGGTACAAAGAACATGATTATGTTTACTATACATGGAAAAAAATATTCATAAATGAATTATATTTCGAATGGACTGAAGATTATGATTTAATCATATTATAAATGAAATGATTAGAATATATTTGGGTTTGGGGTGTGACAATTAGTGGTATCAGAGCCTCTAGGTTATTAATTCTGAACTTGTGTGACGATTAGATGGTCGTTGTTGGTTTGATATGATATTTATGAATTGTTTATGTACTAACCAATAGTTAGTATTATAATTGTGTTGGTTGTTATAACTCGGTTATTATAGATGAAACCTGGGGTATGGGATAAGATATTAGTTCAAGGCCAGGTGGACGAGTCTTTACAATGAAAGAAACTCAGGCTAATCTAGATGTTGTCACATGTACACTTTCTATTACTAATATAAGTGCTTATGTTTTGATTGATCCCTGTTCCACATATTATTTTGTGTCTTATGTATTTGCTATATATCTGAATAGACCATGTACCCATTTAGATGTGGGGTTAGGTATTTCCATGCCTATGGGGGATGTGATTTTAGTTGAATATGTTTTCGTGATTATCTTTTTACTGTGGGGGTTAGAGATATAGTTATAGACTTATTTCTATCGAATATATATGAATTTTGACATAATTTTGGAAATGGACTAGTTATCTAAATATCATGCATCTTTAGATTATTTTCGCAGAGAAGTTGTTTTTAAATTGCCTGGCGAGTTTGAATTTAAATTTGTGAGGGGGGGGGGGGGGGAGGAAAGAATCTCCTAGTTGCGTTATTTATTCTATTTTGATGAGGAAAATGTCAAGTAAGGGTTATGCGAGTTTTATTGCATATGTTATTGACACTAGGAAGGGGGATTTACAATTAGACAATGTTCATATTGTATGAGATTTTCCAGAAGTGTTTCCTAGTGAGTTGCCGAGGTTAACCCCAGAGAGAGAAGTTGAATTTAATATTGAATTGGCATTGGTGACAACCCCTATTTCTATGGCACTGTATAGAATGGTACCTACGGAGTTGAAAGAACTCAAAATTCAGTTGCAGGATTTACTTGATAGGGGGTTCATGGAGCCTAGTGTATCTCCATGGGGTGCACCAATTTTATTTGTGAAGAAGAAAGATGGTAGCATGAATTTGTGTATTGATTATAGGCAAATGAATAAAGCTACAATTAAGAACAAGTTCCCTTTACCTCATATAGACGATTTATTTGATAAGTTACAGGGTGCTAAAGTGTTTTAAAAAATAGACTTGCGATCGGGCTATCATCAAGAGAGGGTCAAGGAGAGTGATATTTTTAAAACTACTTTTCGTATTCGGTATGGTCATTTTGAATTTCTGGTGATGACTTTTGGAGTGACTAATGCTCCAGCTGTATTTATGGATCTTATGAATCGAATACTGCATCCTTTTATTGATTCTTTTGTGATAGTTTTTATTGGTGATGTTACGATCTACTCATGTGATATGGTTGAACATGAAAAGCATCTCAGAACTATTTTTAATATGTTGAAAGATAAGCAGTTGTGTGCCAAGTTTAGCAAATGTGAATTTTGTCTATCACAAGTTGCATTTTCAGGCCATGTTATTTTTGGAGATGGTATATGTGTTGATCCCAAGAAAGTGGAAGCTATTGTGAAGTGGGAGAGGCCCAATAATGTAACTGAGGTGAGGCATTTTCTGGGTTTAGCTGGGTATTATAAGAGGTTTATAAAGGGATTTTCTTCGATTGCCTTGCCAATGAATAAACTAACCCGAAAAGATGTTAAGTTTGAATGGAATTATGATTGCAAAAATAGTTTTGATGAATTGAAAAAGAGGTTGGTAACTGCACCTGTTCTTACTATTCCACATGGTGGAGATGGTTTTGTTATTTATACCGATGCTTCACATCAGGGGTTGGGTTGTATTTTTATACAGCATGGTAAAGTTATTGCTTATGTTTTTAGGAAGTTGCATACACATGAATGTAATTATCCTACACATGATTTGGAACTTGCTGCTATTATGTTTGCTTTGAAATTATGGCGTCATTATTTATATGGTGAAGTATGTGAAATTTTTACTGACCATCAGAGTCTTAAGTATTTAATTACTCAGAAGGAGTTGAATTTGAGGCAGAGGTGGTGGATGGAGTTAATTAAAGATTATGATTGTATAATTAACTACCATCCGAGGAAGGCAAATGTAGTTGCAGATTCTTTGAGTAGAAAGGCTTCGGGCAGGTTATCTTGTATTCGATGTGCTAGAGTTGCTCACATTATGAACTTGAGATTGATGGGAGTGGAATTGCATCTAGCAGATGGGGACAAATTATTTTCTCATGTAAGCGTGAGGCCGTTATTAGCTACTCGTATTCGTGATTTAGAAAGTCAAGATCCTTTTCTTGAGAAAAAATGGCAAGATGTAAGAGATGGTAAGTCTGGTGATTTTTGTATTGTTAATGATAGAACTTTATTGTATAAACAATGATTATGTCTGCTTAACATGGATGGATTGAAAGCAAAAATTTTAGATGAGGCTCATAATTCCATTTATACTATAAGTCATGGTAGTACTAAAATGTATAGGGATTTGAAGAAGCATTATTGGTGGAATAATATGAAGAAGGGAATAGTTAATTTTATTACTAAATGCCTTATATATTATCAAGTGAAAGCGAAACATCAAAAACCTGCGTGTTTGCTTCAACCATTGTTAATACCGTATCATGTAACGATAGATTTTATGGTTGGGCCTCCTCGAACTCAGGAGGGGTCAGAGTCGATTTGTGTAATGGTGGATAGATTGACTAAGTCGGATCATTTTGTAGCAGTCAAGACTACGTATACAATTGATAGGTATGCTAATAAAAAAAATTTGATTGCATGGAGCACCTGTTTCTATTGTTTCAGATAGGGACCCTACTTTTTCATCCAGATTTTGGGATAGTTTACAGTATGCTATGGGTACTAACTTAAAGTTTAGTACAACTTTTCATCCTCCGATGGATGGGCAGTCTAAAAGAACCATACAGATTTTGGAGTATAAGTTTAGATTTTGTGTGCTTAATTTCAAAGGTAATTGGGATATATATTTGCCTTTGATAGAATTTTCATATAATAATAGTTTTCAATCTACTATTTGTATGACACCATATGAAGCGTTGTATGGTAGACGATATCGTACACTGATATGTTGGGGTGAAGTTACTGAAAGGAAGATAGAAGGTCCAGAGTTGATTGAAATCACCACTGAAAAAGTGAAAATTATTCAAGATAAAATGAGAGCAGCTCAAAGGAGACTAAAAAGTTATGAGGATAAATGGCAAAAGGATTTGAAATTCCCAAAATGGGATTATGTGTTTCTTCTAATATCTCTATGGAAAGGAGTTATGAGGTTTGGAAATAAAGGAAAATTAAGTCCACGCTACATTGAACCTTATAAACTCCTTAAGAAAGTCGGAGTGGTAGCCTACAAGTTAGCATTGCAACAGAAATTAGCCCGATTACGTGATATTTTCCATATTTTTATGTTGAGAAAGTATATAGAAAATCCTTCACATGTGTTGGTGGAACAACCTATTGAGTTAAAGGAAGATTTCAGTTATGTGGAAGAACCACTTGCTATCGTGGATATGAAGGAACATATATTGAGATCCAAAGTGATCCCACTTGTAAAAGTTATGTGGAGAAGACATTCCATGGAATAATCTACATGGGAGAGCTAAGATAGCATGAATATGTGTTATACATATTTGTTTGATTTGAACAACCAAGGTATTTCAATTTCGGGGATGAAATTTCCCAACGGGGGGACAATTGTGACAACACGAATACAATTATAATTAATTATGTTTGAATCATGTTTAGCTTATGAGATATGGGTATTGTGTTATTAATAAATATAATGTTAAGTTATTATTTTTAGTCTAATCCTTCCTTAATAACGCATGAAATATAGAGTTGTTTACAAACACAAAATTTTGAAGTTTCGGTAGGAATGCTCATGTTGGAGACTGGTTTTGACCTTTATAATATAATAATTCACTTGAGGTGAAAACTACATAGTTGTATATATATGAGTTAAGCTTATAACACAATAAATTGGGTGTAAAACAAAGGTTCGAGTAAAGAGTTATGCCAAAAATACGAAACAGGGGCAAATATGTCCATCCATTTAAATGATTTTTTATCTTATATGGAGCCACACGTTATAATTTGATTGGAACAAGGGAAGGTGACCTTATTCCAACTCAAACCTATCCATATCAACTATTCCTTCAGCCAAATTCATCCATGAGAGAATTGACCTAAAGAGAGGGAACCGTAAGACTTAGGAGGAGAAGGAAAAGAAGACGGTTGGAGAAAAATCCATAGGAAATTACGAAAAAGTCCTTAAGGTATTTCTACCCATAAATCTTGTTATAGTTTTGGTATTATTGATTGAAATGATAGAAATTATAATTTGTTTGCTAAACTTCCATGTCTTGAGGTATACGTATGGATGGATGCGAGTTTAAGCAAAGTTGAACGTGTAAATCAGGTATATTGCTTCGATTGCAAACCTTCTGTATTCGAACTTCTCTATCTTTTTTTATATTTAATGGAATTGAATAATTCCATTTGGAATGAAAATAGACTCATATATGTGTAACATATCCTAAAATTATGTGAAAATACCAAGAAATGAAGCTTTGGTGATAGTTTGAAGTTCGGGTATAAAATCTGCCCCAAGGGTGAAAGTATGCACGCCATGTGTTCGATGTTTTGCTTGACATAGCAAATGAACCTTAAAAATTATGAAACTTTATTTTTTTATTGTTCAATATTCTTATTGACGTTGGACAAAATATCCTAGAATGTTATGACATAGAAAAATTATTAAAATTTCTGGAAGTTGAATGAACGATAAAAGAGCCTATAGGGCAGATTTGCTATGTAGTAAAGAAATGGACCTATATTGCTCTAGGAAACTTGAAATGATGTGCCGTCTTTTGAATTGGAATACTAATATGATAAGGATTGAATTACGAAGAATAAATGAATATATGTTTGGGCTATGATTTGGATATGACAAATATATTAACATGAATTTGGATGGAACTTCATTTATGATGAATGATTTGAATAGAATCATATGATGCTTATGAATTGAGTTATTTTCAAGTTATTCTTTGAATTTTTAATATTCTTACGATGATACTAATATTGTAAGAATGATATGAAGAGAAGAAGAACCAACTGAACAAATACCGGATAAAGCCAAGGGAAAAGCCTGCTCAAATCTCCGAGGTGAGTGTACTTCTGATATAGATATGAAAATGATATGATGGCTATGAATATAGCTCTAAGAGTAGGATTTGTTTGGATATTAAATTATCCAAGATTGGTTTGAATACTTCGATATTCAGAATTTGTTTTGATATTAAAATATACAGGATTTATTTGGGTCTTATGATCCAGGATTGGTTTGAATACTTCGATATTTAGGATTTGTTTGGATATTAAAATATCTAGGATTTGGTTAGGTCTTATGATCCAGGATTGGTTTGAATACTTTGGTAGTCAGGATTTGTTTGGATATTAAATTATCCAGGATTTGTTTGTATCTTATGATCCAGGATTGGAATTGGACAAAGATCCAATAATTTGATTTGTCTTATGGAAAGGATTTGTTGGAACTTATGCTCCAGGATTTGTCATTGCCAACAGGCATGATTGTTTGGATTTCATATTCACAGATTTGATATAAAACTATTATGTCGTAGCAGGGAAGGATTGTTTGGATTTCATATCCACAGATTTTATATAGAACTATTATTTCGTAGCAGGGAAGGATTGTTTGGATTTCATATCCACTGATTTGATATAAAACTGTTATTTCATAGCAAAGCTGGATTATTGGGATTATATATCCACAGATTTGATATAGAATTATCATTTCATTGTATGGAAGGATTGCTAGGATTTTATATCTAGATATTTGATATCATATTGCTATTTCATAGCAGGGCAGGATTATTTAGATTTTATATCCAGATATCTGATAAAGAACTGTTATTTCATTTCTGGGAAGGAGTACCTCACTAAGCTTAATGCTTACAGTTTATATTTTAACATTTTCAGGTCTGTACGCTAGCAGTTAGGATATCATATGATCAGTGATTTGAGAGTTACACCGTTAGAAGGATCTGGGGATTGGACGTGGGATTTTGTCATTGTCACACTAAGGCTTTACTACACTCCCACATCTTATATATTGAGTTAGCATGGGTTGATTTGATGATTGTAATATTTAATCATAGTCAATCGTAGTATAACATATTCGTTTCATTATGACACAGATGTTAATTACCTTATGGTACAAAGAGCATGATTATGTTTATTATACATGGAAAAAAGTATTGATAAATGAATTATATGTTGAACGGACTGAAGATTATGATTTAATCATAATATAAATGAAATGATTAGAATATATTTAGGTTAGGTGTGTGATAGCAGCAGCTGGTGGAGAGGAAAAAGTGCAGGGCAACAGGTGGAGAGGAGATAGTAGGGCAGCAAGTGGAGAGCAGCGCTGACTCGCAGCTATGCAGGACAGGGCAGGGCAGGGCTGGCGGCACGAGCGGTGGAGAATAGGGTGGTGATCGGCGGTGGAGTCCAGAGAATAGGTTGAGAGAGAGAGCGGCGGACTCTTTGGAAAATAGTTTTTTTTTTGTTTGGTACAAGAGAAGAGTAACAGAACTTAAGTTTTGTTTTTTTGTAAGTTTAATATAGATTCCCCCCTGTACTTTGAATATAATTTCAAGTAACCTCTAGGTTTAATTTTTTACACAAAAACCCTTAAAAAAATTTCATTTTTAATGAACTGGGGCGGCTGCCCCGCTTCGGCCTGGGGTGGATCCGTCCCCGTCTCTCCTTGTTCCATGTTCAACTTTGTAATATGTCATAAAATGAGTAATAGATAGAGACACACAATAAATTTATATGGGCATATATTTGTGATTGTGATAATCACCTAAAAAGTAAGAAACCTTCCTTTGGAAGAAGGGGAATTCTTGGGGTGGTACGGTCTACACGTTTTTCGTGCACTGTCGTAACGGGTTCATGTCAAAACCACTTCGACTTATACACGTGTTCGAACCATTATTGTTAACATATCATCCAACCCGAAAGACATGTAACTAAAATTATTCATCAAAACATAATATATTTTTTAATATTTAGGGGCATATACCAAATATTAATATTTGAGGAACTTTTTGGTAATGTTTGAGAAACTAAATGTATATTCACTAACATATTCACAAACATAAAATTATTTGAGGGACTTTTTAACATATTCACAAACATAAAATTAATTCAACGGATCACGTTGGCTCTATGTTACCTAGTATCCCTTAAGGGGCGACAAACGTGATTTAATTTCCGAGCATATTCCTCATTGTGGTGTTGCATCCGACAAGCATACCCGTACCCACAATCTTCCCTTTCAGATGCATCTTGTGGGAGACGCTACAAAAATATCCACAACAGTAACCAATCTTTTTCAATAAATAATAGACAAGAAAATAATGAGATATAGTACACTGTATACAATAATCATCGTTGTTTAGTAATACATTGACCATAATGTTATAGGATGTATTATAAGGAAAAACCTATTGGGTGTAAAAATTGTGTAAGTCGTGATAGTATGTCACAATGCTTGTTTGTTTCTATGGGCGCATTTGACTTCGAAGTTAGAAAACCACTGAAAAAAGTTCACTATCATTTTCATTTTGGAGAGAAAAATAGTGATTTAGCGGCGGGCCCTCTTGCTTCTTTAAATGAAAAATTGGAAAAGTAAGGAACTCTCGACTCGTCTACATTATTTTTCAACATTTCTAAGAAATGAGCTGTTTTTCAATCTGTTTCAAATTTGGTAATCAAACGCCACTGAAGTGATTAAATTTTACATTTATAACACTATATAAACAACCAGATCGCGTACCGTGGTGTTATATTCATTAAATTAAAGACCATATTTTTGTATTAATGTCTAGCAAAATAAAAGAATTAGTGTAAAAGTACTCATGGTCAAATAAGAACTACATAGAAAATTGGCAAAAATTATAAGTGGACTTATCTTTTATGCAATTTTATTAAGAATATATTTTCATGAATTAAGGTTCTACATAATTATCACTTTGGTATGTAAGTAGAGGGATGGCCACGGGTTTGGTTTTGCAAAACCTAAACCTGCCATGTTAAGAAAAATGCTATCCCGAACCCAAAATTGGTTTTCTTTCGCAAAAACCCTACCCGAAATGTCAATTATGAAACACGCACGCCATCCCAATTTTTTTTTTTAAACATGTGTACCTAAAAAGAACTTTCTCAAATCCTAGGGGTGGGGCAAAACCCCATCGGACAAAAATAAAACAGAAAACTCATATTTTTCTATTCATTTTCCAACTTCTTGTCCAAATGAACTGTTTTCCTCCCATTTTCAATGTTTGCAATCAACCACACCCTCAATGATATCATTTATTTTTTCCATCTTGATAATAATGGTTACTTGTTCATATGATTTAACGCCCCGTCCTCCTTTTAGGAGTTCAATTTGCTATTTAAATATTAAGAAATTAAGAAATAAATGGCGTTAAAAACACATACTCGGTATAATAATAAGGATCCTGGGATATATAATAGGGACTCACGATGGTTATATGAGTACTCGTTGTATGTAAAGAAGATATCAGTTATGCAGAATAAAAATAAATGATGAAGAGAATACTGTTTATATTTGCTTTTCATAAACCAAAACACGTACAACAGGTCTCTATTATATACTAGAAGACTACGTAGGTTTTCCACAAAAAGTGGAATAAACCAACACGGGACTGTTATGTTAATGTGCAGCCAGATAATGATCAGAACAGATCTACCAATACACACTGGTTATCCCATGATACTAGGAGTATCTTCTCAAAGAAATCCACATGAGCTTTTGTAATTATCCGTTGCAACTGTCATCTAAGTGAGGTATCTTAATATTCCCCCGCAAGTGAAGGTGGGGAGCGAAGCACACACCAAGCTTGTGACAAAGAAACTGGAACTGAGGCGTGGCAAGTGGCTTGGTAAAGATGTTAGCAAGCTGAGATGAGGAAGGAACAAATTGAGTAACGAGCAGTCCTTGAGCAACTTTTTCACGAACAAAGTGATAATCAAGTTCATCATGCCTAGTATGTGCGTGGAGGACAGAATTTATAGTCATATAAAGAGAACTTAAATTGTCATAATATAAGGTTGGAGTAGCAATGTCTGAAAGGCCAATATCACGTAAGAGATAAGTAAGCCACATAAGTTCAGTAGTGGCAACCGCAAGAGCCTGATATTCAGCATCACAAGAGGAACGGGCAATAGTAGGCTGCTTTTTAGAGTCCCAAGAAATGCAATTAGCTCCAAGAAACATACAAAAACCCAAAGTGGAACGGCGCGTGAAAGGGCAGCCAGCCCAATCGGCATCAGAGAAACCATATAATGTGAGTGAAGACTGAGACAGTAGACGAAGACCCATAGTGGGAGTGCCGTCAATATACCGAAGAAGACGTTTAACATGTTGAAAATCAGCATCGGTTGGAGAATGCATGGACTGGCAGATAGTGTTAACAAAGTGAGTGATGTCTGGACGTGTGAGCGTCAAATACTAAAGGTCACCAATAATAGAATGAAAGAAGGTGGGATCATGAAAGGGAGTCGAAGGGAGATGGGAAGATTTGTTAGACTGAGGCGTTTGAATGGAGTTATAATGAAGCATGTTGGCCTTTGTAAGAAGGGAGGTGACATATTGATGTTGAGACAAAAATAAACCACCATCAAAAGGGAGAACTTGAATACCCAAAAAAATAATGAAGATCGCCAAGATCTTTTAAGGAAAATTCAGAGGCAAGTTTTTGTGTGAGAGAGTTAAGAAGAGATGAATGGATGCTAGTGAGAATAATATCATCAACATAAAGAAGAAGAAGAACAGTTCCATGAGCGTGATGAAGAGTAAAAAGTGAAGAGTCGACCGTACTACACTGAAATCCCAAGTGAAGAAGATAAAGACTAAAGCGATCAAACCAAGCACGAGGCACCTGTTTTAATCCATAGATGGCCTTATTGAGCTTGCATACATGGGAGGGGAAAGTGGGATCCTCAAACTCGGGTGGTTGACGCATATAAACAACTTCATTGAGAAACCCATGGAGAAACACATTTTTGATATGAAGTTGCTTAATAGGCCCGTGCTTCATGAGAGAAAGAGATAACACAACACGGATAGTAGCCGGTTTAACAACTGGACTGAAAGTTTTACCAAAATCAACCCCTGACATTTGATTATATCCTTTAGCCACCAATCGATCCTTATATTTATCAATAGTTCCATCAGCCTTCAGTTTTGTACGATAGACCCACTTGGAACTAATAACATGCATATCGGGGGGTCAGGGATAGTTAGTCCCATGTGCGATTGATGGCAAGATCATGGATCTCTTATTGCATAGCTTGCACCCATTGTGGTTGAGAAAGAGCCATTTTGAGAGAAGAAGGTTCTGAAAGAGGAGCAGAAACAAGCAATGCAGTGGGGATTTGGGGCTGAGATTTGGAGCGTGTGATCATAGGGTGAGTTTGAGTAGGAACCATGGTAGATGGCGAGGAAAAGAGAGGAAGGTACACTATAAGGTTGAGGGGTGGGAGATAAGCATGTGAGTCAGGAGGTGTAATGGGACTGGACAAGGATGAAGTGGGTGAAACGGAGAGGCTGTCTTCAGAGCTAGCAAGGTTGTCAAAGGATGGATAGGTAGTCATAGGGTCGTCGAAGTGGACAGGTCTGCAAGCAACAGGCGTGGAGGGTGTGGTGCAAGTAGGTCAAGAGATAGGGTCGGGACTAGGCTTTGGGCGTAGGATATGATGTTGGTTAGTGTTGTCAGCTAAGTGACCAGGCTATAGCGCGAAAGCAACGAGAGTAGCAGGTGAGGATGGATGTGGAATCGAGGGGCCTGAGGTGGACGGGTCTTAAAGTGACTGAATAGGTGGAAAGGTGTAGGAAGAGGGGAAATAATTCTGAGAAAGGACGGTGGTTGTTTTATCGGTAGGTATATGAGGAAATGGCGGTACAGGTCTGGTTGCAACAACAGGGTTAATAGGTGGGGTGGAAGGTAAATATATAGTGGTAGGTTTCACATTAGAAAGGACGGTGGTTGTTTTATCAGTAGGTAAATGAAGAAATGGTAGTACAGGTCTGGATGCAGCAACAAGGTTAATAGGTGGGGTGGAAGGTAAATGTATAGTGGTAGGTTTCACAAGATTGAAAAATTCTTGATATGTCACAAAGTCTATGGGTTGTGGTTCAGGATAATTTTGATTTGCCTGGTTATAAGGTAAAACATTTTCATCAAAAATAACATGGCGTGAAATGAACACACGTTTTGTATTTGGTTGATAACATACCCTTTATTGATATAACTATACCCGATAAATACACAAGGGTAAGATTTTTGTGTAAATTTATTTTGAGTTTTAGTTCTTAAATAAGGGAAACATCGACAACCAAAAATACGTAACGTGTAATAGTTTGGATGAGCGCCATGTAGTTTGAAAAAGGGAGTGGTTCAATTTAGTGGGGCTAAAAGTAATCGATTAATTAGGTAAAGTGCAGTTAAAAAGGCTTCAACCCAAAGGGACAAGGGAATGTTGGCATGAAACAATAATGTTAAAGCAGTTTCAACAATGTGTTTATGTTTTCTCTCGGCTACACCATTTTCTTCCAGAGTACCTGGGCAAGATATATGTCTAACTATGCCATATTTCTCAAGATAGGTGATAAAGTCGTCACTTGAAAATTCATTGCCACCATCACATTGGAAAATTTTTATCTTCATTTCAAATTAAGTTTCAATCATTTTGTGAAAAGTTAAGAATGTTTGATGAAAATTAGATTTTCGTTTAAGGGGATACAACCATGTAAAACGCATACAATCATCAACAAAGATAGCATAAAATTTAAAACCTTGAGAAGATGTTATGGGAGCGGGTCCCCACAAATCACAATGAATCTTTTCAAAAGGAATGCTAGAAATTTTATCATTTATTCCAAATGGTAACTTACAACTTTTTCCTAATTGGAAACTTACACAGAGTAGGAGATTTAGTCCAATTGTCAACATGTAAGACATTACATTTATTTAAAAAATTTAAATACTTGACTTGAGGATGTCCTAATCTTTGATGCAAAACTTGCTCACTAGCTTTCTTGTCATAAATAGCATTAGGAGCTTCTTGATGATTTTCTTCAAAGGTGTAAAGAGAACCTCCTCTTTTAGTTCCTTTTTCAAGCTCTTTGTGGGTCTTCTTGTCCTTGACAATAAATCCATTATTAGTAAATTCTAATAAGCATTCATTGTCTTGAAGTAATCGACTAATAAAAATGCGGTTCTTTGTAATTTGAGGAACAACTAAAACATCTCTTAAGATTAAATTTTTATTTAATTATTTTTCTCCAATGTGAGTGATGTCAAGTTTAATGATAACTTCATCGCTTCCTTTATATGACATAAGTTTAGAAAAATTACTTGTGCCATTTGTCATGTGGGATGTAGCTCCTAAGTTGACATAAAGACCATTGTCTAGATGTGATTCAACATTTGTTGCAGTCATAGAAACTGGAGTGTGTTCTTGTCCTTTAAAGGAGTAGTCCCACCTGTAGAAGCAAGAGAGGGCAGTGTGATTGGTTCTTCCAAAAATTTGGCAAGCTATGACACTTGGACTATTTTTATCGCCATGGGCAAATTGTTGGAACAAAGGTGGCCTTGTTGTATTTGCTGAAGTAGCTTGATTTTGCACATAAGAAATTTGCTGATTTTGAGAAGGTTGGTTCTGGTTTACAGAGGGATTCACATAATGAGGCATTGCTAGTCTGAACCCATGACCTCAAGATGAGAACTGGCTGCTGGAATTATATCCATGAAAACCTCTACCCCTGTTGAACCGAGATCTTCCACGGTTGTGATATTAAGCAGAACCTATATTGGCATTAAATGCCATAGAGTGATCAAATTGTTGCATTTGGGGTTCACTAGGTGTTTCCTCTCGAATTTCAAACCCTTGAAGTGAGGTTATCAACTGCGAGAGTGAGGGATGCAGAGGCTTGCCTAACATGACAGTGCAAAAAACCTGATATTTTGGGCCCAAACCTTTAGCAAAATTTATAACTTTGCTATCCTCATCCAAAGGTTTATGAATTGCAGCAAGAGCATCATAGAGGTTTTTGAACTCTTTAAAGTCTTCATTAAGAGTTTTTCCTTTCAATGTGATATCATGAATTTTCTCTTTTAATTGAAATTATTTTTCTTCTGTTGATTGCAAAAAAATTTCTTCTAAACATTCCCATGTTTCCTTTATAGTGTTGCATCCTACAATAAGGAACTAAAATTCTTTTTCAATTGTACCATGTAGCCAAGTTTTGAGCAGAACATATTTTTCTTCCCTTTCTTGAAATTACTTTGTAGTCTCTCCCTTGTCATTGTACTGTTGAGGAGGCTCTTGTGTGATGATTTCAGTCACTTTCATGGCTTTCATATATTGGAGCATTTGCGTTCTCCATATCAGAAAGGTATCTGGTTCCAGCTTAACATTGCATATTGCAATAAGGTGATGCAAAGAGGTGATGTTAACATTGCATATTGCAATAAGGTGAACCGGATGCCATTAAACCAAAGAGCTCTGATACCATAAAGAAGATATCAGTTATGCAGAATAAAAATAAATGATGAAGAGAATACTGTTTGCATTTGCTTTTCATAAACCAAAACACGTACAGCAGGTGTCTATTATATACTAGAAGACTACGAAGGTTTTCCACAAATCTTGGACCAACATGGGACTGCTATGTTAATGTGCATCCAGATAATGATCAGAACAGATCTACCAATACACGCTAGTTATCCCATGAAATTAGGAGTATCTTCTCAAAGATATCCACAAGAGCTTTTGTAATTATCCGATGCAACTGTCATTTGAGTGAGGTATCTTAATAGTATGGGAGCATACTGGTCTAATTGATAGAGAAGAAGGTTTCATTTAATCATCTTAAGACTTAGTTGTCATAATTTTATAAATTTAGATTATCTGCTTTAGTTGTATAATAATTTTGTATTTTTTTGTGTCTACATATAATAGACTAGATTTGATGCATTGAGTAACTTGCATGAATTGAACATTAATACTCCTGAAAATAATCTTTATATATATATATATATATATATATATATATAGGGAAAGGATCAAGTGTGGTTCCAGTTTGAGGTCCCTGAATGAGGTCCATTTTTTTAAAATAGTAAAAAAAATATTTTGGGGCTGATTTTTTTTTGTGGTTTTTAAACATTTCAGTAGGACCATAAAAAATAATGAACTCAAAGTTTGACCAATTCTTTTAAAGTAGTAAAAAAATTCATTTTGAGCTGATTTGTTTTATATGGCCCTACTGAAATGTTTAAAAATCATAAAAAAAATCAGCCCAAAAATTTTTTTTTTACTATTTTAAAAAAATGAACCTCATTCAGGGACCTCAAACTGTGGGACCTCATGAGATCCTCTCTCTCTCTCTCTCAATATATATATAAAATAAGGAGTAGAATAGTTGATACTATTCCATAAGTGGGATAAGCTATGTAGGGGTGGAGATTAAGTCAACTTTGAAGTCCATGACAATCCAAGGGTTCACATTGAAATCTAAAATTTGAGACAAAGATGGTATATTGGTAATTCATATGTTAAAATTGGGTAATTTTATAAATTGAGTCTATTATATCTAGGGCTGTGTTTTTTTTCCAAACTTTCCGATTTTTTCGATTTTCGATCCGATTTTTTCCGAATTTGGAATGAAATTTTAGTTTGCCGATTTCCGATTTTCCGATTTCCGATTTCCGATTTTCAATTTTGAATTTCCGATTTTCCGATTTTTTCGATCCGATTTTTCCGAAACTTTGCCGATCCGATTTTTCCGATTTTTTTCCGAATTATTTCTGATTTTTTTTTTATTATTTTTCGATTTCTTTTCCGAATTTTTGAAAGTTTCCCATATCCCACATCGGTTGGGAGAGGGAGAGCGCTCCAAAATATGCTATATAAAAGGAGAGTATCCTCCTAACTTCTACACAAATGAAAAATGAGCCAAATCCTCATGTGTTTACATGTTGGGTTAAGCTATTTTCATTGTTTCTTTAAAATGAGAATTTCGAGTAATCGAAAATCCATAATTTATTTTTTTGAAATTTTGGAATTTTCGAAATTTCTGGATTTTTAATATATTTTGTGAATTTCCGATTTCTTCCGATTTTTGCCGATTTTCCGATTTTTCCGAATTCGGAATTTTTTTAATTTTTCGAAAAAATCGGATCGGAATAGTTATTTTATTTCCGAAAAAATCGGAATTTTTTCCGAATAGGCATTTTCCGATCCGATCCGGTCGAAACACAACCCTAATCATATCACACATCATCCGCCTAAATCATCACACATCATCCCCAAACCTCTTTAATTCAAAATCCCCCTCTTATCCGTAGAGAGTCTCACTTGCATACTATTCAACCTCTCTCCTACTTGAAGTTGAGATGAAAAATTGCGTGTCTCGAGACACTTTAATTTGAATCCCTTTCATATTCCAAGAACCAAACATACAACTCTTCCCAAACCCCCAACTCAAGCTGGATTATGAAGCATGCCGTCAACTTAGTGGTGAAGCCCATTAGGTCCATTTGATCGCCGACGAGTAGTTCAAAACCCACAATGTCCTTACCGTTCTTTTCTCTGTCCATAGATACACAATCGTATGGAGGTATTTGACTCTTTTCTCTTCATTTTTCTCACTCTCTCCACAAGAAAAATCAGTGACATAACAATGAATTCTTTTGGATTTTTTCGGTGTTAATTTTTTTTGGGGGTTTTGTGTTTTCTTAAATGGTAAGGGATTAAACATATTTTTTGGAATTCTATTTTTCATTTCTTCTGATGTAAGCTCTAATAGATACTTCATTTCACCTGATTAACGTTTTTTTGTGGTTTTGATTGTAGTCGAGAATTTATAGGGTTAAGGATATAGATATGGGTTTGTTTTATTTGTGATTTTCCATGATTAACGGTTTATCTCTCTCCCCTTACTATTGCAGACACCTCTCTATTTATCTCGGATCAATAGATCCTACAAGGTAAATCCATCTTTTAGATGCTACAAATACAAACTATTTTTCAATTTTTTGTTATTTAACTTCCTCACACTCGCTTTGTTTTAAAACTTTTAGTAGTTTTCATGCTCCTTTTGTGAAATGTTTTTTTGTTGCAGTCTCTTCTCACGCACATTCAACATCTCACATTTTGCTAGGCTTTTTAGTTATGTTCTCGGGTTTGGATAGCTTCCCACTACTATGTTTTTTGTGTATCTGTGTATTTCTGATTGGGATCTCTGTATTTCTGATATCTCGATCTAACACAAAAGGGTCCTTAATTTTTGTTTTTAGTTTTGTTTTAGGCTGGGCTATTAATGGGCTGTTAATGAAGTTTTACCATGGTATCTTTCTCCTTTAAAAATCTTGATATTGGATCTAAAATCAGGTGTTTAAAGAACTGGACTATGTTTTTGTTAATGGTATGTATGCAAGATAATTTTGTACTACTATTGACATGGGTTAAGCTCAATGGAATTCTAATATGTAAAATTCTTTTCACTTTATATGTTAGACTGAACTTTAAAGATCCCCTTTTTGTTTGTTGTATGTTGTTATTATAATTACACTTAGATGGCCAAACTACTCTAGATGACTAATATTTATACTATCATATTGAAAAGAATGCAGCTTTTCTTCCATTTGTCCAGCTAATGTTGAGCATGGAGTGAGCCGCCATTTGGGTTTCTTCTTCTTTTTCCGAATACAGGACTCGAGACTATATGCTACTATACATTTCACAAACTCCCAGGTTAGTTTCAATGTACTTTCCTTTTTCAGGTCACTCTCTCAAGCTATATAAATTTGTATACTTTATGGATGGTGGTTTAATTACACTACTGCACTAATAGACTAAACTAATGTTGTACAACGGTGATTCTGACCGTGCATATTTGCATATGCATTGATATATGTGTTGTAATATATCTTCACCACATTATCATGTTTTGAAATTGTTGTTGCACGTGAGAGGTAAGAGTGAGGGTGCATATATAGCTCTGTGCATGTGTTGATTTATGTACCGTAATATTTCTATCTATGATTATTTTATTCTTCTAGAAATTTTGATGTTTACTTTGTCAATTCGAAATATAAAATAGCATTAGGTAAAAAACATTTAACTGTTTGCATCCATTTGAGGACTCTTTTGTTGTTACATTGTTAACTGTTTTTGTCCATTTGAGGCAGTGCGCTTTGCCATCCAGAGATCTTAAGTTTTTGTATCATCTGTCATATTATTCAGTTGATTAATGTTTAGAATATATTAAATATAAAAATGTTCGTTGTAGATAACAATGTTCTAATCCGTTGCGAGCCTCAGTTGAATACTATTCATCAATTGGGAGTAAAGTGAATATTCATTCTCATCTTAATCATTTATTGTTATGAACTACTGCTATTGTATTCATTGAATAGGTTCTGAGGTTCGAGACATGTTGGAACAATTTGAATCTCAAGTTTCAAATAAATAGTTTGAATATCAAGTTTTTAATCAACAATTTGAATAAAGATTTAAATAAATAGTTTAAATTTCAAGTTTTAAATGAATAGTTTGAGCAAAGGTTAACTAAGTTTTAAATGATTTAAGTTTTTCATCTTCTTTCATCCCTTTTTAATTTTTTTCCTTTGTATCAGGTTCCGGACAGATCACCAAATGAAGAATGTTGTCCTTTTTGTTCTCTAATCAGTATATACCCTAGGAAGCGAAAACCCCTATTATCTCCCCTGCTTCTACTTGAGTTCTAATTCTAATTGTAATTGATTTTTTTTTTATTTTAGTATCAAACTATAGATGGTTATGAATCTTAAACTATAAGTTTTTATAATGTTTCAAATAGTTTGTAATGAGTTTTGAGTAGTGATCTATATTTGTGTGACAACCCTCTCACCAAAATAAGGGGTAGCCAGCCCAATACTCCAATATAACAGGAGTCCCGGACAGAATCATTCTCAGCATCACAATAAAATATAGAGTATCCAGGATAACCACCCAATATTTCAGAAAACGGGTTGCCAAAATTTTTTGTTTTAAAGTTAAAGAAAGAATTTAAACAACCCCATACTGAAGAGATAAGGTGGAGACCCGAAAACATATATATATAATAACAACAAGTATACAATAAAAGGACCGAATATGTTGTCGGTCCATAGACTCTACAACAGTGGTAAACAAATTCAATAAATTATCTAATACATTACATTAAACAATTACAAAGGCTTGGGCCTCGCGCCCGAATAAAAGACTTGATCTTAACTAGAGTGCAAAAATGAAAGCGGCTATACAATATAACCCGTAATACCCGCAAAGCATCATGGCTCATCAAAATCACCGGAATAGGAAAGTCAGAACAGGCATCCTTGCGGCGGAGTACCTGAGCGGATACAAGATGTATATGCAACAAGAAACATGAACGGGTCAGGGACCGGTTTTATATGATCACCCGATGAATAAAAAGTATGATAGTTATGAAAGGTAATCATGAGTAAATAATGAGGATCTAACTAAATTATGCAAGAGAATAAGAGTAATTAACATTTAAATTAAAAGCTTACATCAAAACCTTATTCCATTTTATAGTCCATTCCTTAATAGGAAAATATAGTCAAAATTTTAAGCTCTTTATGGATTTTATCTCAATTACATGCCCTTCCTGGCATTCCATTCCTTAACAGGAATATTATCATCAACAAATGCTCTTAGTGGAATTTCATTGTGCTCTTTATGGCACTTCATCATGCTCTTTATGGTCTCATACATCAAGTGCCACTTGATTATGAATAGTTATATTTATATACATATAATGTTTCTAAGACCGCCCCTCCGAGTTTCCCCAATGGACGCGCCCCTAAATGACCATCATCTTCCAGGGCCTATCTATACTAGACAACCTGGGCACCTATAACGCAAAACGTCGGGAAGCGGCCATATGCCTGCGGGAGAGTCAAGACCACACCCGGAATCTCCTCACCAGCACAGAAGACATAATATAATCGCTCATATGGCCTATGGACTATATCCACCCTGCAATCATTAGTCAGGGGGCATCACCAAGCGCACGAACATCCCTTATGATGTAATTTAGAGAGGTGTGTATAAGTAAATTAACATTTACCATTTCAAAATCAAGTAAATTATCATTTATCGTTTTCATGATTAAGTAAATTATCATTTACTAAAATCAATACCATTTCCATTTCATTTCCTTTCCATATATATGTTTCATTTTATTCGAAACCATAATCATTTACATTTTGGTAAATACCTCATATTATACCCGGAGACATACTTAATACATCTTATTGTTGTAACCTCAATGCATAATTAAACTTCCATTTTATTCTCCAAAGGTTCGTATGTGGTATTATTGTAAACCATCAAGACTAACATAGCTCAATTGAGCTTCTAAAGTCTCCCGAATATAACACTACGACTCCTAGTTTCATAATAATCAACTAAAAGAAAGAATGCCCTAACATCAATTGGCATAACCCCGGAAAAACTCCCACATAACCCATCTCTATTGTAGGGTACTAAACGAACTTAACTACTACTCTAGAACGCTAAGTTTACTTCATAATAGAAGGTTCCTAGGTCCTACACCTAAAGAAAAAGGATAAAAATTGAGTTAGAAAAACAACTCAAAAATTGCAGCCCTACCGAATCGATTCGCCCTGGCCGAATCGATTCGGGCAGGAAAGCGAATCGATTCGGACCGGCCGAATCGATTGGGATGGGAGGACCTGACTTTTTGCAAGTTACCGAATCGATTCGTTCCATCCGAATCGATTAGGACCCTTCAGACCTGGACACTGCCCCTATAGCGAATCGATTCGCCCCTGCGAATTTGCTATGGTTTTATGGGTTATGATCCCTAATTTTCCCAACCTCTAATTTCTTCCATTTTAAGCATACCCAACAACATTTATCTATCCAAAATCATCCCAATATGATTTATAACTACTATAAATTATAATTTCATCATCAAAATTAAGATTTGGGTTTAATTCCCATAAATTCCATTTTTGATCCATAAATGAAAATACACAACTATCACACAAATTATTCATCTTAAACCATATATTAGCAAGTAGAAAACTTGCCTTAGAGTTGAAATCTCAGATTTCTTGGTGTAGTAGCAACAATCCTTCTTCAATCTTCATTTTCTCCCTTCTTTCTCTTCTTTTTCTTTTCCTCTTTCTTTCTCTCGTTTTCTCTCTATGTTTAAGACATAAAATGGGGTAATTAGGGAATTTAGAAGACTAAAATCGGGGCTTAACATAAGTCTCCCAACTTAAGTTGTTAATACCACATTAAAATGACTCGCAAATACGCACTTAAGTCAAAACCAGGTTAAAAGTGCCCCAAATACAAAAATACAATATGGCACTTATTTTGACTGTCTCACACATTTCGGGACTAACTACGCCCTCTAAAATGGCATCCGTTTATTTTTATGAACCATTTTAAGTTTCGGTTTCAATTAAACCATAATGTCATTTAAAACACATGACACTATAAAACACAAAACTGAATGATATTTACTTTCTCATCCAGTAAATATGCAATAACCCAGTAAATATTAATCTCCAACTCATTAAATTAATATTTACTCCAGTTCCAGCATTTTATATAATTACCTCATACGGTAAATTAATATAAAATTATCCTCCTAAAAGCGAGGGTTGTTACTGTCACCCCCTAACCCCATTAGGATATAATTAACTAAATAGTTTGCAAACCACAATTATAATTTATTTATTATTTAGGTAATACATATTGAAACAACTTTAAGGTTAAAATGCGGAATATAAAAAATAATCCAACCGTTTTAAGGAGACCTAATTTCAATAGAACTCACATATCAATTAACTTAATTACAACTGGTGCAGTGTACAAAACAAACTAACAAGACTCTACTTCTATGTACTCAACCTCCTAGACCTGGCAGTGGCAGCTGGAAAACAAGAAAATGTAAACATATAAAACCATGAGTTTAAAACTCAGTG
Organism: Sambucus nigra; assembly: GCA_949130495.1. Taxonomy (NCBI): domain Eukaryota; kingdom Viridiplantae; phylum Streptophyta; class Magnoliopsida; order Dipsacales; family Adoxaceae; genus Sambucus; species Sambucus nigra. The sequence continues at coordinate 1,991,623 of OX422207.1, read as the reverse complement.
AATGTACTACATCTCTATATAGTAAAAGTACTATATTAACATCTCAACATATTAATATACACATCTCTGTGCCAAATTAGGCCATATACATATCCGGAGTTAATAAACCCCACATCTCCTTCCCGTAGGCAATAATCATATCCATAGGTTTTAAAAACCTAACATCTCCTGAATTGCATAGCAACTCAACATATCCTGACTTTTATAAAGCCATAACATCTCAACATCTCTTGGCTTTTAAATAAGCCATAACATCTCAACATCTCTTGGCTTTTAAATAATCCATAACATCTCAACATCTCATGACTTTTAAATAATCCATATCATCTCAACATATAATACATATACATCATATCCAAAATCAACTCAGTAAGTACACTCACATTGGGTTGTCAACTATGTATTCCCGTTTTCCTCTGGTGGAGCTGAACTTGGTTGATTTTCCCTTACACCTATTAATCCAACTAAATCAGTACTAAAGCTCAATCATAAGTATTACCTTAATATAGTTATGTAACTTTAAATGAGTACACAACCACAATATGATTCTACTCAAGTCATATTCCATGAAACATATGTAAAGACAAAACGATGGAATATATGTTGATAAGGTCATGAACATTAAACCCTAGAAACTACCTCGTAAAGAATTTATAACTAAACTCAAGTAAACATAAAATTATACTTCTGAATATATATACTCATGAAACATGTACTCAAAATACCCTTGGGAAGGAGCAGATAAAAATATTCTTTCATGGGATATCCAGTATGGCCTTAAATTATTGTCCTCCATACTTAACATTCCCATATTCATTAATTGCACACATACAGGTGTCCAAACTTATCAATATGAAAACATATATGAATATACTTTCCATCACAAGTGACGGTGTAATTTTCCAAGATCCCTAGTGCAAGTTATGACTATTTCTTTACGACACAAGAAATCTTCCCTACAAACTCCTCTATTGTTCCTTCGACTTCCAAGAATTTTCATAATTTTTCTACAACATAAATTTCCATGATTTTCAACAAACTTTTAGTAGACATACTGAATAGTACAGAATTAAAGTTTCATAATATTTGGACTTCATTTGCTATCTCAAAATCTTGACCGAACTCATGGCCTACCGAAATGAAATATACAAACAACAACTATATACCAACTTGAAAACATCACTAAAGCCTAACCATAAGAAGTTAAATTCTAATTGTCGGATATGATATGAATATATGAGTCTATGTTCATATCCAATTGGAATTTCTGAATTCCAGTAAGCACACAAAGAGATATGAAAGTTTGAATACCAAGGGTTTCAATACAAAGCAATATGGCCTATAACACCACTTATCTCACATATGAACCAATACATATTATCACAAAGGAGGATGGAATTTGGATCAATACTTCACGATTTACATACTTTGAAATAAGTATAATAGAAGATTAAAACAATATTAACACATAATATTACCTTGGAAACACCTTAAGGATTTTCTTGGAATTGTTTTCCTAGATTTTCCTTGTAACCCTTTCTTCCTTAACTTCTACCTCTCTTTCCCCAAGATAATAGCACCTCAAACTGAACCTGGGAACTTATTTACTGAAGAAATAAGGTTAATGTAGAGTTTTAAGTCGGCCAAGGCTGCCTCCCAATCCATCCAATCAAATTAAAACATTTGGTTTAATAAAAGACAATTTACCACTTAAGGGAATTGACAGATTTACCCCTTCTCATAATTTTGACCTAACTTCTTACTCGAACCTCCGTTTGATGCACTGTTTGTTGTGTTAGAACCCTAAATCACATGTCTACAACTATTTAGTTTTCACCTCAAGTCAATTGTAATGTTACAAGGGTCAAAACTAGTCTTAAACAGGAACATTTCTATCGAAAATAACCAAATCTTGTGTTCGTAAATAATTCGACATTTCATGATTTATGAAAGTAGAATTATACTAACCATAATCACTTAATATTAGATATACAAATAAAACATTATTCATATCACATAAGATAAGTATAATTTAAATATAATTTATCATAATTATATACGGGTTGTCACAGTTACCTACTCCCCCCCTTATGAGGGAATTTTGCCCTTAAAATTCGGGCATACCCTATACGCATAAAGGGTATACAATTCTAAACTATCGTTCTATCATCATAACGCCTCCCTTGTTACTGTGGCATCCCAAACGGACTCAGACTAAGGTCGTCACTAATGATCTCAGTCTACATTTCTTGGTGCTCAAGCATAGTACCAAATCGTTCCTCATGAAGTATCAATCATACCGTCTTAAAACGGAAGGAGATACCCACACAACTCGGCGTAAATTGCCTTACCTCTTAAATCATGTTACATCCCTCCTCGGGACACCTATACCAACTCTAAGGGTTTAACCCCAACACTACTCAACATCTCTTCGCATAGGCATATTCCTTCAAAGTATATGGCTCAAAAGCCCAATCATTAACGAAATGTTCTGGCACTATTCCAAGTTCAAGGAACAAGTGATCCGCTGGTTCCATCTAACGAGTATGCGAATTTCTCAACCGGCTACACTAGGCCACTCACGGTGCCATGACATAGGAAAGATTCGAATTATTATACGGAAATTTCCATCCATACTACTATTACTCCCTTCGGTCCATGTAGCCCAAGGCGCATATTCGAGGTACGCAATTTGGCATTAGATTAACTTCCTCCATTCCTCCATCCACTTTAGGGTGGTAAGATATACTCCATTTTCATACGGTTCCCATACCTTCATGGAAACCTTACCAAACCTTCGACATGGCTATCTATTCTCGGTCGGCCACCAGTGATGGGCACTTCATACGGTTCTACCATTTCCCCATATAGAGAGCGGGGTGTACTCTTCTAAATATAGTCCACCCATAACGGCCGAACAAGCAACAATTTGGTTGAACGATCAACAATTTCCTCAATTAGGATCATGACCATCTCGATGACAAAATTTAAAGAGAACATCTATGAACATACCTTTCTTCATTCCCCCATTACTCTTCTTTACACGAGTATGTGAAATGGTCCTTTACAAACGTAAATGCTCATTCTACTTGGCTTTCCATGCCTTTATAATTTTCTGACGGGTTTTCTACTCGTCACAACTACTACCCAAATCGCTTTCCCTTAGGGAAAGGGAATATCTCATCGATAGTCCTTTATGAACTTTATACACAAAATTGACTCCTTCCACAACATATTGCAACCACTTGTTGCTCATAAGAGAGACCAAATTTCCTGCCCAAGGAAGTAGTGCCTCATTTCCTTAAGGAGATCACTACCTCAATGAATTTCAAATCAAGCGTGGAATAATACTTCCCACAAAGTTTAAACTTGTGAGACGCATAAACAAAGGGTCTACGCTTCAGTATCATTACTCCCCCTTTCTGGCAGAGGCTTATTCGTCAAATTCACTCTCGATCTCAACAACATAGGCTGAGGAGTAAAAATTTAACTCCTCCTTCTTACTTCCGAAAGTTAAGTTACCAACATAACACTCTATCTAAAAAAGTCCTCCTCACCCTTGGCCTATCCTTCCAAATCACTTGAAATTCCATACTTCTTGTTCCTAGGGACCTAATCCCCCTTAGAGTTAACCCACGTCCCATTCGTGGTCAACTCCTTACAGCCTTTCTAAATTAACGCCACCTGCCCTAAAGGTCTTACATCCAAACAATCCTCAAGCCAATCTACATATATATATATATTTATATATCCTATCTAAGTAATAGACGTATAATACTAAGTATATCCCTAGTGCCTCAGACCTATCTCAACTCCCAACATTCGCTCGGTTTCATGCGTGGGACGTCTCGCCGAAGCGAAATCCAAACAAGGAACCCTCTCGTTACACTACTACCTCGCATTATCGGTCATCAAGATATGACGGTCTAAGACACATGACCGGGACAGTAAATTCTAATTTACAACCCTACTAACAATATTCTTCTTCTATGTTTTACCATTCCAATAATCAAAATTTCAATCTATCAGACATTTACTTTCTGTAAAGTCTTTCTAATATATATCCCATTATATAAACATTGCCTTCTCATCAAGGCATAATCCAGAAGTCTCAATTCGACTTCATATCTCAGTCTCCCTCACATCGATCAGAGGAGAGAACTATATCTAGTGCTTCTATCTCACAGTTTAGTAGCCCTTAATCACTCTACTACGTGATTCTCGGCTAAACCTTTTAACCCAACTCTCAATCAACAAATAAAATAAAATAAAAGAAAGAGAAAAGACTAGCGTCTCTCCACTCCCAACGTCGTTAAGTGTTCATGCGGCGGAGTGTCTCGCAAAGCGAAATCCAAATAAGGAACCCCTTTGACACATGCCTACTTAACTAGTTGGTCATGGAGATAAAGCGTAACAAGCACAAACAAGGCAAACGAACAATCAAACACTCACGCAAGGTAACTGAATAAATAACGAAAATCTCCTACCTACCTCAATCCACCTCTATAAAGCCTCAACCTGTATCCAGGAGAGAAATTATAGAATAACTAGTTCCATTCTGAAACTAGAAGTGAGATAGCCTTGCAATTTATTTGCCTGCTATCACCCCAACCAAGCCAAAAATATCTTTACTCGCATATTATTCCTGAATTAAGAGAAATGAAAATAGCATCTCTCCACTCCCAACGTCATTAAGGTTCATGCGTGGAGCGTCCCGCAAAAGCGGAATCCAAACAAGGAACCCCTCCTATGCATTACTACATAACCTTGTTGGTCGTGGAGATAAGGCATAACATCCACATACAATGCAAACAAACCATAGAACACTCAAACCAAGCAACACAGAATGCAAATAACACATATTACGCATATACATTTTAAAATATTATCACTCGTTTCATAACGAGTGAAGAAATCATAAAACTTCCCCACCACGGAAGTCATATAATTACCTTTCTATAATAGCGTTGATATTACCATAATCTCAATATGCACACCCGCTTCTAGATTACACACAATACTACTCTATCTTATTGTGGGGGAGGAACCACCCACTACAAAGGTGGAATTTCCACCAACATTCTTGCTAATCACTCCAGGCAATACTAATGTTTCTCATACACCGTACTCGAGTCTTATCCGAACCAAATATTACTTCCTTCAACTCCCCAACTAGGCACTTTATCTTTTCCCTTGTTCTCCAATCAATAAAATTTTAAAATGAGCGGTTCTACGCTCCATATCATGCCAATTGTTCCGACTCTGGCCGACAACAATTGTCCACGTAGTCCCACAAAATAGAACACAATACCGGCCCCCTAACCATAAGATTCTTTATTCACAGTAGACCTCTGACCGAACCTCGTGTGAACATTTAGAATCCGCCTTCTCATCAATCCAATCATCCTAGAGAAACTCGCTATTGCAAGTGTCCCCCGGGCTTCTCCCTGGCACAACTTCTTGCACCCACAATTATGGTGACTACTATGGGTGAAATTTTTTCCTCCACCCCTTTTTCTCTGGGCACTTCTATACCCCTTTCTTAGGGCCAAAGCTCTTGGACCTCATGCATCCACCAAATGAGGTCGCATCTCATCCATCTCACTTCAACATGTGGCTCTCGTCAGGGGGCGCCTCTCCATTCTAATTTAACGTTGCTTGGAGTTCCAAGCTTAGTACCACTCTCTACTCCTAGCGATACTGGGAAAACTACATCCACTGTAATTAGTAGTCGCAGTAGCAAAATAAGAAAATGCTAAAAAAAAAGGAAGCGACCTTCAAGGCAGTCCTCATCTCGGACCACAACTTACAGTTCTTAGTAGTCCCCTCTCATGATGCCTTCGCGATGACCTTCTCTGGCGTCCTCCCTCAACCGACCAAAGGTCTCACACGAATACATAAAAGATTCTATAGGTTCTACCTCATGGCAGAAGAACGAAGTCTCACAAGAGAAATCAACGATCTTAATCCTAAGGCTCTATGTCAAATCAAAAGCAACACTGAAAAAATAAGGCGTCCACACAGATTCCTAAGGACTCTAAAACTTGATGCTCTGATACCATCTGTGATAACCCGCTCACCAAAATAAGGGGTGGCCATACCAATACTCCAATATAACAGGAGTCCCGGACGGAATCATTCTCAGCATCACAATGAAATATAGAGTATCCACGATAACCACCCAATATTTCAGAAAACGGGTTGCCAAAATTTTTTGTTTTAAAGTTAAAGAAAGAATTTAAACAACCCCATACTGAAGAGATAAGGTGGAGAACCCAAAACATATATATATATATATATATATATATATATATATATATATATATATATATATAATAACAACAAGTATACAATAAAAGGACCGAATATGCTGTCGGTCCACAGACTCTACAACAGTGGTAAACAAATTCAATAAATTATCTAATACATTACATTAAACAATTACAAAGGCTTGATCCTCGCGCCCGAATAAAAGGCTTGATCTTAACTAGAGTGCAAAAATGAAAGTGGCTATACAATATAACCCGTAATACCCGCAAAGCAACACGGATCGTCAAAATCACCGGAATAGGAAAGTCAGAACGGGCGTCCTTGTGGCGGAGTACCTGAGCGGATACAAGATGTATATGCAACAAGAAACATGAACGGGTCAGGGCCCGATTTTATATGATCACCAGATGAATAAAAAGTATGATAGTTATGAAAGGTAATCATGAGTAAATAATGAGTATCTAACTAAATTATGCAAGAGAATAAGAGTAATTAACATTTAAATTAAAAGCTTACATCAAAACCTTATTCCATTTTATAGTCCATTCCTTAATAGGAAAATATAGTCAAAATTTTAACCTCTTTATGGATTTTATCTCAATTACATGCCCTTCCTATTATCATCAACAAATGCTCTTTGTGGCATTTCATTGTGCTCTTTATGGCACTTCATCATGCTCTTTATGGCATATCTCATACATCAAGTCCCACTTGATTATGAATAGTTATATTTATATACATATAACATTTCTAAGACCGCCCCTTCGAGTTTCCCCAATGGCCGCGCCCCTAAATGACCATCATCTTCCAGGGCCTATCTATACAAGACAACCTGGGCACCTATAACGCAAAACGTCGGGAAGCGGCCATATGCCTGCGGGAGAGTCAAGTCCACACCCGGAATCTCCTCACCAGTGCAGAAAACATAATATAATCACTCATATGGCCTATGGACTATATCCACCCTGCATTCGTTAGCCAGGGGGCATCACCAAGCGTGCGAACTTCCCTTATGATGTCATTTAGAGAGGTGTGTATAAGTAAATTAACATTTACCATTTCAAAATCAAGTAAATTATCATTTACCGTTTTCATGATTAAGTAAATTATCATTTACTAAAATCAATACCATTTCCATTTCATTTCCTTTCCATATATATGTTTCATTTTATCTAAAACCATAATCATTTACATTTTGGTAAATACCTCATATTATACCTGGAGCCATACTTAATACATCTTATCGTTGTAACCTCAATGCATAATTAAACTTCCATTTTATTCTCCAGAAGTTCGTATGTGGTATTATTGTAAACCATAAAGACTAACATAGCTCAATTGAGCTTCTAAAGTCTCCCGAATATAACACTATGACTCCTAGTTTCATAATAATCGACTAAAAGAAAGAATGCCCTAACATCAATTGGCATAACCCCGGAAAACCCCCCACATAACCCATCTCTATTATAGGGTACTAAATGAACTTAACTAGTACTCTAGGATGATAAGTTTACTTCATAATAGAAGGTTCCTAGGTCCTACACCTAAAGAAAAAGGATAAAAATTGAGTTAGAAAAACAACTCAAAAATTACAGCCCTACCGAATCTATTCGCCCTGGCCGAATCGATTTGGGCAGGAAAGCGAATCGATTCGGACCAGCCGAATCGATTCGGATGGGAGGACCTGACTTTCTGCAACTTACTGAATTGATTCAGTCCATCCAAATACATTCGGACCCTTCATACCTGGACACTGCCCCTATAGCGAATCGATTCGGCCAGGCCGAATCGATTCGCCCCTACGAATTTGCTAAGTATGGTTTTAAGGGTTATGAACCCTAAATTTCCCAACCTCTAATTTATTCCATTTTAAGCTTACCCAACAACATTTATCTATCCAAAATAATCCCAATATGATTTATAACTACTATAATCCTTAATTTCATCATCAAACTTAAGATTTGGGTTTAATTCCCATAAATTCCATTTTTGATCCATAAATGCAGATACACAACTATGACACAAATTATTCATCTTAAACCATATATTAGCAAGTAGAAAACTTTCCTTAGAGTTGAAATCTCAGATTTCTTTGTGCAGTAGCAACAATCCATCTTCAATCTTCATTTTCTCCCTTCTTTCTCCTCTTTTTCTTTTCCTCTTTCTTTCTCTCCTTTTCTCTCTATGTTCAAGACATAAAATGGGGTAATTAGGGAATTTTGAAGACTAAAATCGGATCTTAACACAAGTCTCCCAACTTAAGTGGTTAATACCACATTAAAATGACTCGCAAATACGCACTTAAGTCAAAACCAGGTAAAAGTGCCCAAAATACAAAAATATAATATGGCACTTATTTTGACTGTCTCACACATTCCGGGACTAACTACGCCCTCTAAAATGGCATCCGGTAATTTTTATGAACCATTTTAAGTTCCGGTTTCAATTAAACCATAATGTCATTTAAAACACATGACACTATAAAACACACAGACGAATGATATTTACTTTCCCATCCAGTAAATATGCAATAACCCAGTAAATATTAATCTCCAACTCATTAAATTAATATTTACTCCTGTTCCAACATTTTATCTAATTACCTCATACGGTAAATTAATATAAAATTATCCTCCTAAAAGCGAGGGTTGTTACAATTTGCTTATGGTTGAAAAAAACGAACTTAGTAAAGATTTTCGTTTTGGTATGATCCTCGCACGTGTGGCATAACCGATTCAGTTTAGAGAAAAAGAAGTGGAAGAGGTTATATTTTTCCATTTTGGTTTTTTATCTGGAAGTGGAAGAGGTTATATTAGTCCTCTCACGTCTATTTTTTTATATTCTGTCACAGTATTCTAAATACAATTTTCCATTTCAGTGAAAACGATACTAATATAGATATTCAAAATTTACACTTTTCCTCCTGAATAGGATATTGGTGTTCGCTATGGTCTTTTAAGTAAAATATATATTAGTTTGGTTTATGATTTATTTGATGTTTCTCTGTACAAGATTGCACTATTGTCGTTTGATGAATATCTCTATTTCTCCATTGCTTATTGATTTACAAATGATATGCTTAAAACATCCACGTGTAGGTCAGCATTCAAGATGAAGGATGTTTGTCCAGCATAGAATGATGTTAAGAAAGTTGTCTCGCAAGGTTAGCATTCTTTGATCCGTGATCTTTGAAACCGCCACAAAGGTAGACAATGCGAGCCTGTCATGTTCAGGGGCATCACTCCCCAACATAATGGCTAAGGCAGCCTCATAGTTGAGCAGGCTGTAGAAGCAGGTGTTTGAAAAACAAACTAAGATTTAATATTTACGAGCCAATTTTGATAATGAAAGCAGCCAATTAACAAATCAATAAATGACAAGAAATCTATCTGGGCAAGTCAGTCATTTTTTTCGATGAGAGGTTTTGAGATTGGTTATGTTTTTATATTTGACTTTTGATTTTTTTGCCGTGTTTGTGTCACGCATCGATACATATGATCTCTTTTGTTCATAACTGCTATATATGTGCCACTCATTTTTTCATGGATTTTCATGGGACTAGATTTTTGCATTGGCAAAGGACAACGAAAATGGAAGCGGTGAAGCACAACAGAAAGACTTTAGAAGAGGATAAAGCTATGCAAAAAAATCCAACAGAAAGGCAGAAGGTAAATCAAAGAGAAGATCATTCAATGTGATTTAGAAAGGAGATGGATAGAGGTTACAAGCGAGTACAATGTTTAAATAAAGGGTAAAATCAGCAAAAAAGGATATCAATTTTTATCAACACTAAAAAGAACTGGTCACTCGGAGAAAGCTTCAATTTCATGGTTATATTATGCTATAGTTTTGGTTATGATAGTATGTTCTCTTTACTAAAAGGTCACCAAAACTTCTTAAAAGTGTGGTTGGAAGAATACATGAGTCAATACCGATAGATAAAACACACTTCTTTAGGTATGTATGAGTTTCGTAAACATTTACTGCTGATGTTTTTTTTTGAATTTTTGATCGACTAGATCCTTGAGGATATTATGGTACATCTCTGTTTACTGTATTAGTTCATCATCTTAATGATTCTCTTATTCGGTTCATTATAAACTTAAAAGAGTGGGTTTGTAACTGTGTTGTGTCTAAACACACTATATAACTGTGTTGTGTCCCCATATTTCCAAAAGCTTTACATGAACCAAACCATGGGTTTGGTTGTGCCTATAACTGTGTTGAATAGCAAAGGCATATTTTTTCCCTTTCTATCTTTTTCGAAACTCATTCTTTGGCATCATATATATACCTAAAGAAGTGTTTTTTATCTATCGGTATTGACCCAATCGATAGATCCTAAAAGTATTACCTACTATGGTACCTAAAGTGGCCTCTACTGCCTACCTACTACTAACCTTGCCTACATTAGAAGTGAGATTTACTCTAAGAATTACTTTCCTACAGTACCAAATAACCTCCAATGCCCATGTTATTCCAGTCAATTATACCATTTGTGGTATGTTAATCACTTGATTAATATTTAAAAGGAAATTATACAATATGTGTTGTTATTGGTCTTTAGATTTTACAGTTTGAACTGGAATCATAATTATTTTTTTTGAATGATATTCTTCCACCTAATATACTTGATTCTATTATTTCTTTTCAAATATCTTATTCTCATTTATGGCACATCATGCTTCTAATCAAATATTAGCTTTCATTTGGAGACTTCTTCCAAGATTACTTCCTCTGATGACCAGGTAACTAAACATGGAGTTAATTTGTGCTCCAAATGCAATTTCTACCCTCAACAACCTATTGATCTATGCTCCAATACTTTGGTTACTTGGTGGAAGTACTCTGATTACAACTCACCTTTAAAAATAGAAGTTCACTCTTTTTGTTTTTGTGTTTATTTCTTACTACCTTGCATTATATAGAGAAAAATAGGTGTTTGTCTCTATTGATAGTAAATGTTTGAATACTTATTTGATGTCTCAAAGGTGGAGCCATTGTTGTCAAAGGTGAGTTTCGATCGTTCGCTTTGACCTATCTTTAATTCTCACAAAGAACTGGAAAAGAAAAAAGAAATGTAATGTAGTTTGTTATATTGTGTTGTTGCACTTGGATTGCTTACTAAGTTTTGTACTCAAATAAATTTCTAACTATATACTATTGTTGCATATCTACACGCTGGTCATTTATTATTCTTGGTTGTTTTGTGTTGCATATCAACACGTTAACTATATACTATTGTTGCATATCAAAAGTTGCCTTTATTTTTCGTTGATTATAACAGCCCTGCTCATATTCTGTTCACGTTTTGTTAACATTCTGTTCATCTTATCCTACTCTTTGCCTCTATCTTATCCTTCTCTTGGCCTCTTCATTGGCAACATACAATACTGAACCTGTGTGATATTAGATTAGTACTGAAACTAAAACTGGGTATTTTATTTCCATTTCATATATATTAGTTTATGCATTTGTATATATTAGATTAGTATAGAAGTTTATGCTATTGTTTCTTTTATTTAACTTATCATGTATGCTATTTTAGTTTTTTTTCAATTTTAATGCAATTATTAAAGAGGGGTTCAACATATATATATCGTAATTTCTGGGTGAATCAGGTTCATTCGAATATGGCTGTGAGGGGCGAGTTCATTCGAATATGTCTATGAGACTTTGACATGTGTTAGTGGCAGATTACAAAGTAAAATTTGTAGTAAAACAGTGTATTTTATTGCCATTTCATATAGTATTAGATAAGTATAGAAGTTTATGTTGTTGTTTCTTTTATTTAACTTTCATAGACGTCTATATTAGATTAGTGTAGAAGTAATTAATTTCAAGTAATTGATTACTGGAGGAATTAATTCTGTAATTACTTGAAATTAATTTTGTTCAGGTACCAACATTATTTGAGGGGAATACTAATAGGCCTTTCATCTCCGATTCCTCCAGTTACAGCTTTCTCTATTATCGCCATTATTTCGGCGGATGAATTGAAGTGTGTTCCTCAAGACTGGGCAGTGAAGGCCATGCCAAAATTTGTGTTCCCCAAATAAGGGAAGTTGGTGGACAAAGTGGTGGTTGCTGATAAGAAGTGTCTCGAGCTTGCAATAGTTAAGCACTCATCCGATCATGCTCCTGCTACTACTACTGCATCTGCTTAAGTCTTTGTTTAGGGGAGGTTTGGACTAACTTATTTTCTACCCAAGTTTTCGATGATGGTGTGATGGATTGGTTATATAAGGTACTTCTAAATCGTGATCATGTCTATAAAGTTGGCTTCATGCTTAGTGTTAAAAAAATGTTTAGTTATTCTTTTAGTGAATTTTTATTTAGTTAATAATTAGAACATGACAATACAATTATTAAGCTCACACTTGATGAATAAATTTGTGATCATACTGGATGGTACTTAACTGAAAACCTGATAGGTTTTTTATTTTCATTTTGTTGCGCATGCTCTTTTCAACTTAAGTATTGTACAATCATTTTGCAGGATTCAAAGGTTAAGTTCAATGGCCCATATTGGAAATTTCTCAGGGTTTTGGCACTGCATTTGGGTTAGATTGTATTTCTCTTTGTATTTCATTTTTCTTTGGATGTAATTGTTGAACATATAGATAAGACTTTATGATAAATGTAAACCATGTATAAAATTTTGTGTTTGATGTTTACCAATTTTATGTATTATTTTTTATTTTCAAATTTAGCGTAATTTAAATCTCATTCAGAATTCTCTTTTCATTATTTTATTTGTAATGTTCATTTTGGCAATGTTTGTACACTTTAACTGGATAAATTTATTCCAACATAATAAATGTAAATGAAGGCATGTAAAATTAAATTTTAGCTCGATACAAATAAATTTTTGGTATTTAGTTGAAGGAATGTAATTTTTTTTTCCGACGCGTGTTGTATTTGGTATTCAAGAAGTGTGCCAAATGGATGAAGAACTAATTCAAATTTTTAAATACATACTTTTAAAGTTCTTTATATTTACTTTATTTATACCACTATTTTTCAAACCTTTTTACTATATAGTTTTGGTTTAATATAAAACATTTATATTTGGAGTTTGAAATTTCAATTTTTTGTCGTGGAATTGAAATAATCCTAAATGTGTGGAGACATTGAACAATTTTATCCGCTTGAGAGCAAAACAAAATTCTTATTCTAATAATTTTTTTGGGGGACATTAAGTAGGGTGGATAGTCCTATAAACGAATGAGATTATGATCATTTTTTTAAAATTGTACTTTGTTTTATTGGCGAACGTAATTTTCGTCATTTTGTGTTTACGTACTTTGAAATTTTCACCGTGCCTTCAGGCACGGGCATTCCCCTAGTGTGTGTGTGTATATATATATATATATATATATATATATATATTGAGAGAGAGACGTCATACACAATAGATCATAAAAGATATTAGTGCCTTCTTTTTTATTTGGAAAAATCCTTGCTAATTAAAAACATGTAAAATCACAACAAAAAAGGAAGACATAGAATAGTAAAAAAAATCGACAAGATGAGTGAGAAATAGTTATATAAAGAATACTGCTTAAAGTTGCAAAATACTCACATATCTTGGCAATGAAATCTAGAACCAGTACAAGAGGAAATAGACTAATATGTCATAGCATTCACTGCGATCGAGGAGAGAAATTTAGATGGACATACAATCAGAGTATTTTTAATCAACACAGTATTTATAAATCACCGATTCACGTGTTACATAAAAGCACCTCAAACTGAAATCATGGTAAAATAAACATACCAATATAAAAATAAAGATTATAAGGAGTTAATAAACATCATCACTAACCATGCAAGTGTGCGTTGTTGTGCCTTAGAAGTGAACATCGTTTGGGGGGGCAATTTAAGGGACAAAACGAAGTTGAGCAGATAGGTCCTGCTTGTGTCAGGTTTTTTCTGACGTGCAAGTGTCAAAATTATGATTAATATTATTGGTGTTTTATTCGTATTTCATGTATTATCATGTTTAATTTGGCGTACAAATGATTAATGATTTCATGCAAGGTTAAAAAACACGATTTGATGTCGGCCCATATATTAAATATTCTAATTTTACCTAATTGCAAATTGAGGGTTCATTAATTATACCACGCGAAGAGTAATCCTGGCCTAAACACAACCTTCAAGAAAATGTGATTTACAAGTGAATACTAAACGCACATTTAGTTATTCCCAAAATTTAAAATTTGGTCTATTCACGAATTGTCTTATTATATTGTTTAGTACAATTATGAAAAGATTCATAAAAATCAAGTGAATGCATAAATGATAAAATTATTCAATTTCACCAAAAAAATCAATGTTAACAATTTAAATTGGAACATTAGTCTGCAATCAACTACTTCGACAGGGGTCCCTCTCGACATGTAACTTTTCTAAGCACTACAAAAATTGAATTTGAATCCATTTCAAATAATTACATTGACAATTTATTAATTTTAAATTGAACAATTTACGTAACCGAACGGACCCTAGTAGAATAACTGAGCAACCTATAAGTTCATGTGCAAGGATTTAATATTTATTAATCCGATCTCCAGAACAGGAAAAATACAACTTACTTGCAAACATGCGTTTCAGCAGTGATCATCTCAGCATGATTCAGTGGCAATCTTGATCGGTCTGCAGGGGTACAAGATAACTTTTTAAACAAAATCATATAACATCTTTAGCAAAAGGGACCACTCTAAATTTAATTAAACAAGGACATAACATAATGAAAATACGCCTCACTATACCATTAGATATAAATAAAAGTAAAAAAGAACTGAAATTGAATTAAGCACAAAACAGTCGTCCTTGTTTCCTTTATCCGAAACAAAACAGTTGGATGATGGTTTATAAAGCGTGAGATGGGATTGAGGCGTTTTGTACTGGTTAGGTGAGGCGTGAGCCTCGAGGGGGTCGAAGCGTAAGCCTCAATTTGTACGGGGGAAAACTCACTAAATACTATAAAAAAATACTGATAAAATCAAATAATAATGTACCACTGCTAACATCACAGAAAAAATATTCATAATCAATGCTGCCAACATAATATATATGTAGCATCATTATATTATTACAAAAAATCCATAATCCATGTCACCAACATAATAAATACTAATACTGTAGCATCATCACAAAATTAATCAATAATATAAAAATCACCAACACTAAACAGTGCATCATCATTAAATCATCCCAAAAAAGGTGTATCATTGGCTATTAATATAGTGATGAATCACCAAATTATAATATACCAAATTATACATATAAACTGGACATTATAATAGGATATATATATATATATATATATATATATATATATATATATATATATATATATATATATATATAACATTAAATACTTGTGAAAATCTCAGTAATTATCATTAAATATATGAGAAGCTTTCTTCGGGAAGGAAAGAAAGATCATCTGGTGAAATGGGAAATTGTTTGTAGGACAAAGAATTAAGGCGGCTAGGATTTGGATAATCTAATAAAAGATGTCTCTTTTTGAAAAATCGTTGGGGAGATTCCCATTGGAAGAATCGCCCTGGCGAAGGTAGCATGTAAACCCCCTTATGTAGTTTTCCATTCAGAAAATCATTCCCTGCATCTCACTGGAACGAAGGCTATTTCGCACCATGGAAATTGAAATCAGAGCCCGTACAAAAGCAACCTTTGCTAGTGGGGAGAAAGTTTTCTCAGATTGATACCAGAAGGGGTTTTCCATCATAAAGATTCTCCCTGGGCTTCGATCATTAGGAGCAAATATGGGTTTCATGGCAATCGGTGGGATGCGAGAGTGGCGAATATGGTCTCTTTTCGTAACCAGTGGCAGTTTAACTCGCTGGATTTACACTCTTTACAAGAATAGATTTTAGGAGAATATTTTGAGAGACCGTAACTTTAGTTATTTATTCCCAAGACTCGTTCATGTTTCATCTAAATCATAAAGGGCCATTGATTTATTTCCACTCTTTCACTTTTTGGTCCATATATAGATTTTGGAAAGGAGATCAACCTTCAAAAATCAGATTTTTTCAAGTTCAAGGCTGGTAGCCCACGGTAAGGTGGAATATATGTGATTGGATTAAATTAATAAGACCAAAGTCATTCTTATTCTCATCTAGGTGCATTCTTCGCAAGAAAGACAATGAAAACATCGATCACATTCTTCTTCATTGTGAGTTGGCTAGCTTTTGTTGGGTAAATATACGTAGGGAGCTTAATATGGTAAGGTTATCCCTTCATCTTGGCATCAATAATCCAGTATAGAAAAATTGTGTTTGAAAGGGTTGAAATTTGGAGATGTATTGTGGTATCCCTGACTTAAAACATTTGGAAGAATAGAAAAAAAGAGAAATTTTTTAACGAAAGTAAGTGGCTATGGAAGAATTTTGGGAATCATCAAATTATATGCATCGCTATGGGTTTCAACCTGGAATCCCCCTTTCCTCAATTATCAATAAATTGGTTGCAAAAATGTTATACTTAGGATGTTTTTGGCTGATGTTGGGTGAGATAGCCAAATCTTAGCAAATTTTGATGCTTAATTGGTTTCAGAATAAGGGCAGCAGTGGTTAGTAATGGTTCAAGAGTGGTCGTTACATCTGTGATGTTGTTGTACATATTTGTTTTTGTACAGATTATTTTGGTGGTTATCTCTGGATTTATTCTAGTTTTTGTTTCTCTGATCTCTATGTTCAGATTCGTTTAGGTTTCTCTATTCGACTTTATATTAGTTTTTGTCACTGCAGGTTATTTTTCCATCTTTAATAAAGGGGTTGTGATAAAGGCACCCCACATTTTTATCTCCTCCAGCACATGGTGCGTTAAAATACAATGTATAATGTGTTTCAAAAGTGGTATTGTAGTGGAGGAGATAAAAATGTGGATGCCTTTGTCACAAACCTTAATACATGTTCCTTGTTTCCGAGGAAAAAAAAGGAAAAATATTCCAATAATGTAGGAATTAAAAAAAACCATATATGAGAAGATAATTCAAATACAATTACAATTAGAACAACAAAATAATGCAACAGATTATATTTATATATATATATAGCTTAACGTATTAGAGTTCGTGGAGAATCTTCACCGAGGTCTGTAGGTGGGGTTGCTGATGGTTCGGAGCCTCTGTTTGGAATTTTGGTGTTTTTTAGTTATTTTTTATACACCCTGTATACGGGGTTCCGCTCCCTTAGCGGGGTTTTTTCAATACATTTAATTATAATTATATGTATATATCATAAGATAGCATGGTCTTCGAATTCTCCAAGCACAATAACGACTCAAATTTGGACACATCACTCTCCAAAAATGAGGGGTTGAGATCAACTCCCTCCTTTTTCAAATTTGAAATATTTAATATCTTTTGCGTCTCCCCCCCCAAAAAAAAAAAACTATTTTTTGAATTTTAATTACCTTTTGCATTCCCCCCCCCCCCCCCCCACCCACAAACTATTAGTCTGATAAGCATGCTTTTCCCTCATTCCAACCCATTTATTTCTCTCTCCTTACATCTAAGAAATCACCTCTCGGATATCTCTGTCTTCACTAGTTCTTTCTCTAATTTATTTCACAGTCTCGGATATCTCTCTCTTCAATGGTTTCTTTCATTTATTTGGTTCTCCTCACGCCCCCTTTACAAAATCTCTCTTCCCTCTATCAGTCTCTCACGTGTTCTAACCATGGTGCCATTTTTTTGTTGTAATATATGGGGGTTTATGCTTATATTATCTTTTATGTTAAATTGATAGTTTTTTTCTATGATTCCCTTGCAGGTTCGACTCTTCAACATGCATTTTTTTGCTTTTTTTTTTTCAATTTGTTTGTTTTTTGAGGGTTGGTATGGTTTTAGATTTGTCCATAAAATCTCTAATGGTGGGAGTTTAAACTCTCTCTCTCTCTCTCTCTATATATATATATATATATATATATATATATATATATATATATAGTTTTACGTTTTCCCCCTTTAGATTCAGATTTTTAGGTATTCGGCATTTTAACCATTAGATTATAACAGAGATTTGAGAGATTTTACTCTCGAATTTTGGGGTTTTATGTTTTTTGTTTCAATTTTTTTGTTGTTCGCTATTTTGGGGGTTTTTCTAGAATTTCTTACTTCGAGCCTATGTTTAATAGGGTGAGAAATGGTGTTTTTATCATTTGATTGCATGAGACGTCGACAACACAAAGAAAATTCGATAACACGAGTTAAAATCTCGACAGCAGAAGAATTTCTTCAAGCACCCAAGTCAGTCCGGAAAGGATAAAAAATCAACTCTCTTTTTATTTTTCTTTTTATATAATATGATTGAGGAAACTGTCTATCATGAAAAAATATGTTAACGGTCCATCCGAAAAAACTTTGGCTCATAATCTATGTTTAATGGGTTTGCGCCATTTATGCAAGTTTCTTACTCAGTTCTTAATTTTCTGTTCTTAACTTTTAAAATTTCTTACTCAGTTACTTACTATCGGTGTTACTTACTTACTCAGTTCTTTTTAGGTTGAAATTTACTATCGGTGATAAAAGTGCAAAACTCACTGAAATTAATGATTTTCATTATCTAATTGTTAAAGTATTTTGAGTTCTTTAAAGAATATTTGGTATTAATTTAATATTAAAGTTTATCTATGGGTTTTATTTTGGCTTTTGGGTTGGAAGCTACTTATTCTCTGTTTATTTTTGCCCAGGTATCAAACAAGACTACCATTCCATTGTTATTCAAGTTGACAAGGTAAGTCCATCGCCATAAAAAAATTATCTTGAGAAGCGGGTTGGACCTGGGCAAGGTGGGTGGACTTGGACTCGGGCTGAACTGGATTACAACTTCCGGAGGTGGGTCTCAGGTTGATTAGGGGCTCGAGTCGAGACTGGTGGTTGAGGTGGGTCCAATTGTGGTTGGTGGTTGGGGGTTGAGATGGGTCAGGTTGGGGTTGATTCGAGTTGGGTATGGTCACTAGGGATGGGCCTGGAGTGTAAAAATTGGTTGGTGATGGATTTGGGTTCAGCTGGATGGGCGGTGATTGAGGTGTGAGGCTGGTTTCGGGTTGGAGGAGTTTGCAGGCGAATTTGTGGTTTTTTGTTATGTTTTAGATGTTGTTTATTTTCACTAACAACGCTTAGTGTTTGATGAGTTATTAGTTATTTTGGGTTAGTGGTGTGGAATTATCTTTCATAGTATCTCATTTCATTTCTCTCTCTCTTGGTTTATGGCGGTGACTCAAACTTTCCACGGACATGGCACGTAGTTGATAATTACACTATTTTTTTGGGGATTTGTTAATTTTATATGGTCTCTTTTGGTTTGGATTGATAATTTCACTCTATCGCATGAACACATGTTCGTTTTTATCATCTTCAGTTTTTGTTTGAGTATAAAAAAGCTACTTTTGTTCTTTGGCTCAGTTAAAAATCTTTAGTTTGTTGTTGATCTTGATTTTTGACTTAATCGGAGAGGGTCAATTGTAATTATGCACATTCATGATTTTTGGTCATACGAACGCAATGTTTTATTTGTACACATTCTTGATATGAACCTGCTTTGGTCGGCAATTAATTCTAACTACATTACAGAAATCAAAGTGGATATTATACATTAAATTTTTATTTGTATACTTTTTGTTTACATTAAAGTTCTCTATCAAGAAAAAGTGTCATAGAGATAATATTTTTTTAAATAAAAAATGAACATGATGTAAATAAATACGGTGCAATACGAAATGAAACAACATGAAGTAATATTTTTTACCAATCACGAACACTACCCAAGTAAAAGCGGCACAACACAAAATGTTCTTTTTAACAAAAAATGACCAAAATAAATACGGCACAACATGAAATATTATGTTTTACCTATCTTGAGCATGACCCAAGTAAAAGTGACAAAATACAAAATATTTTTTTAACTGAAACAAATCCGACCAAAAAAACATGATACAATACGATACAACATGAATTAATATTTTTTTTACCAATCATGAACACTGCCTAATTAAAATTGGCGCAACATGGCGTGACGTGAAATATTTTTGTTATCTATCATGAACATGATCCAAGTAAAAGTGGCACAAAAAATAATCTTTTTTTAACCAAAAATGGACTCGACCAAAAAAACACGACATGATATGAAATATTTGTTTTACCAATT
Source organism: Sambucus nigra (assembly GCA_949130495.1). Classification (NCBI taxonomy): domain Eukaryota; kingdom Viridiplantae; phylum Streptophyta; class Magnoliopsida; order Dipsacales; family Adoxaceae; genus Sambucus; species Sambucus nigra. Next base: position 1,971,167 of record OX422207.1, on the reverse strand, counting down.
ACGAAAATTACGCAACACAAAATAATTTTTTTTAAATCAATAAAGAATCTTATCAAAACAAAAATGACACGAGTTCGGACAGAGGACAACACACTCACACTTTTGAAGGCATTGACGCCCAATGATGTATCGTTTATTTACATAACTATTGTGTGAACAAAAAGTTTGAATTTTTGGTTATGAAACCAATATTTCATTTAATGAGAGTTATATTTTGTTATATGCATTTTTTATGCGATAAAAATGGCATGCAGTAACAATCGTTCCGCCACAACTATTGTCGCCACCACCACATGTAGCAACTATGTTGATTACTTTTTAAAATTTCAATCGTGCCTTCAGGCACGGGCATCCGCTAGTATATATATAAAGGAAAATTATTATAATATAATGACCTTATAACTGATTCTATTTATAAAATTAATATAGTATATTACATCCATCCACCCCACTCCCAGTACCCCCGCTTTGGCGGGAGCCTCGTGCATTGGGTTTGCCCTTTATTAGAGCATAGAATAAGCCTTAAGCCTCCACCGCCTCTAAGCAAAATGCCTCGAGGGCCGGTCTCGCTCAACTGAGGCATAAGCCCTCGAGTCAGCGCACCTTATGTTGATTTTAAAAATGTGGTAGTTGAATTACAAGAATAATAAATTGAAAACAAAAGGAGACACAATAATGATGACTTGTTATTATTCATTTATCAATAACACATATATATACTACTCAATTACGGTTCACATCATAGAGCAATATTACATAAACTCTTCTGAGTAAAATAACATAAATAGCCTCATTATAATATTCTCTCAATTCAGTCAATAATAACAATAATCATCATATTCTCTAACAAAAATGTCATCAAAGATAAAAAAAGGTATAGTAAAAGAAAGGGGAAAAGATATTTATCTATAAAGAACATACCTCTATACAAACACTTACCAAAAACCTAAATATTCAACTGGTAGTTACATAATGATCTGGTGGATGAGAGAGAGAGAGAGAGAGAGGCACTTTAAAGGATAAGGAAGGAAAGAGTTGGTTTTCACTTTAAAGTCTTTTTAACATATGATATACATAACACATGGAAGAAATAAAGAATGGTGTGCCCCACTACGGACACATGGCATGTGACACGTCAACATTAGGAGTGCGGACAAAGCCCAAACGGTCGATGGGCAAGTATTGAGAAAGTACCTATGTTCCTCGACCTCACACGTCTCCAAGCGCAGTAAATAAATCGGCACGAGAGCAGCAACCCAAGGAGACCATAGAACTCGGGCCCTAGAGGCCGTTGGACTCTTGGAGGATATTTAGATTGGAGGTTGGAGCTTAGAGATCGTCGGGTTAGTATCGGGCCGATCTCTTTATGATAGAGAGAGAAACACCACAAACCACGCTTGCAATTCATCAAACCTCAAACATGTCTCCATTTACTTGATACACCCGCACTGAATTACACCATTGACCCTCGGGGCTGTATCATCCCTTGCTTGATCCCACGTACACCAAATCACCCTTTTCCAAAAAAGACAGTTACAAGCACCTCTTAGTTGGTCAACGCACACCCCTACGAGGTGAAGCCACAAGGCTAGGAGTCAAACTATTCCCATCACCTTGCACTAGCAGGAGTTGTACAGTAGTTCACCAGGTGAGGTGATGCACAGCCTTAAGCCAACATATCTGAAAGAAGCATGTCTTTGTCCCCTCTGTATATAACAAACCTCATGCATGAAGAAAACAAAGTAGCAAACCTAGCCTAGCACCTTTCGTCCTCTCCCCAAAAGAAACCCTAGCATCCATGTGGTGGTTCATTCCGTAGAAGCTCCCTGTCTCGGAATCTATGTTCCATCCTCCTCCCACATATCCTTTGGGCCCATATCGTTTGGCCTTTATTATATAATTGGTCTTTATTCCTATAAGGGGGCAATGCATCCACGTGCATTCTCATCCCGGCTCACTCCACCCACTTTTATATCTTTGATCGGACTAGTGGGTCCTTACTCTATCAAGGTCTTTGCAAAGACGGTCTTTATAAAATTCCAACCCCTCCATCTCGCCTTCAGGTTCTCACTGCCTCCCACAGTTCCTCCTCCCTCTGGCATCAACGACTTGGTCATACCTCTGCAAAGGTTCTCTCTCACTTAAACTCAAATAAACACTTATCCTCTAATTTCAAAAATAATTCTTCCTTTTACCAAGGGTGTGCCTTGCGCAAATCCACCCAACTCCCTTTTCATTCAGTTAATGAAGTAAAAAAGTCACTCTCCTTTTGACTTAGTTCATTATGATGTATGGAAATAACCTGTTCTTTCTGATTCGGGTTACAAATATTATGTGTTATTCACTAATGATTACACTCGTTATTCATGGCTCTTCTTCATGAAAAGAAAATATGAGGTCCTCATCCATTTTTAGAACAGTCACCTACATCCGCACTCAATTCTCCGTCACTCTAAAACAATTCCAAAGCGACAGTGGTCGAGAATATAAAAGCGGTCCCATCAAGGTTCTATATTCTTCCCTTGGTATTCACCACTGCTTCTCTTGCCCTCATACTCCTGAACAAAATGGTCTCGCGGAATGCAAACATTGTCACATTACTGACATAGCCCATACTCTTCTCTTCACAAATTATGTTTCTCTCTGTCACTGGCCCAAAGTTGTTTCTACCGTTGTCCTTCTCATCAATCGCCTCCCATCCCCCTCTCTTCCAATAGTCTTATCCTTTCTCTCGTCTCTATGGTCAGTCTCCCTCATACTCTACCCTGTATGTTTTTGGATGTGCATGTTTTTAGTTGTGCCTGATATCTCCACTTAGGTGTTTATGTCACTAACAAACTTTTGCCCACAACTACAGAATGTGTTTCTAGTTTACAGCTTATAGCATAAAAGGCATCGGTGCATGGATCGTAAAACTGGTCGTGTCTACATATCTCGACATGTTCAGTTCGACTAACAAAGTTTCCCCTTTTCCAAAACACACCAATCTTCAACATCTTCCTCCTGGATATTTTTTCCTATCATCCCTCCATCTCCAGCATTACCACCATAATTAATTCCTCCAACCAACATCCCCCAACCCTCCTGTTCCAGAAGCCACACTAGCCCATAACCACATGGTAACTCTCCCTTATCATTATTAGTGTTAACGATCTCAGTACCCAATCATTACTTCCCTTACGGATACTAACCCACCACCTTCTCCCCCATCTATATCTCCCTTTCCATCTCCCTCTCCAGTATTACCACCACTCTGGACTCCTTCACCAAACATCCCTAACCCTCATAGTCCTGAAGCCAGACTAGCCCATAAACATATGGCACCTTTCCCCTGTTATTATCGGCGTCGGCCATCCCATCACCCAATTCCTACTTTCCTTACGGATACTAACCTACCACCTTCTCCCCCATCCATATCTCCCTCCCCCTCTCCCTCTCCAGTAGACCCCCAACACCTCTTCTCAACACCACATACACTAGACATCAGGATGGCTCTCGTAAACTTATTCGCCGGACAGATGGAACTATTAGATATACTCTTCCCAAAACCCTTTTAGCTCATCTCCCCTTCCCGACCACAAAACCTATTTGCTACTCACAAACCTCATGCATTCTTGAATGGCGCTAGGCGATGATCAATGAGTTCAATGCACTACTGAAGAACACCACCTGAGTTCTTATTCCTCCTGCTCCTCAACAACATGTGATTAGATACAAATGAATTTTTTAAGACTACATGATGAGCAAATGGGTTCATTGACCGTCACAAGGCCCGACTTGTTGTAAAAGGATTTCATTAACAAGTTGGGGTTGACTTTGATGAAACTTTCAGTCCCGTCATTAAACCAACCACAGTACGGACTGTACTTAGCATTTCCGTCTCCATGGGTTGATCTAATCATTAACTTGATGTGAAAAAATGCATTTATTCATGGTGTACTAGATGATACTGTTTACATCAGCCAACCTACAGGTTTTGTAGACCCTAATGACCCTCATCATGTTTGCCTCCTCAGGAAAGCCATCATTGGCCTTAAACAGGCTCTTCGAGCATAATTTCAACGTCTCAACAGCTTTCTCCTATAGTTTGGTTTCAATCAAAGCTAGGCAGATCACTCTGTATTCATCTAATGATCAAACTATGAAGTTATGCTTCTCCTTTTCTATGTTGATGACATAACTCTAACAGATAACACTCCTTCCCTAGTCACCTCCTTCATCACCACTCATGGCAAAAAGTTTGAGCTCAGTGATCTTGATCCCTTATTATATTTTCTGGGTCTAGAAGCTAACTTTTCCCACACCATATTCATCTTCTCCAAACCAAATACACCATTGAACTTCTACAGTGGTTCAGTATGACAGACTATAAGTCATGCTCCACTCCAGTTTGTGCCAAACCCAACTATCAGCTCACACCAATGAGTTCGTATATGATGCCACCGAGTATCGACAACTAATTGGTTCCCTCCAGTACCTTACCTTCACCCGCCCTCACATAGTCTATAGTGTCCATCATGTTTCTCAATTCATGAGTGCACCTAGATCACCTCACCTCATTGCACCTCATTTTTGCTAAACGAATCCTTCGCTATCTCAAAGGATCTCTTGACTTAGGCCTTATCTTCCGTCGCTCACCCAACCCCGTTACCATCACAACTAACTCTGATATTGATTGGGGTGGATGCTTCGACTCTCGTCGCTCTACTACAGGTCTTTATATCTTCTTGAGGTCCAATCTCATCTCTTGGATCGCCAAGAAGCAACCTACTGTATCCTGCTCCAGTGCTGAAGCCGAGTACTGTTCTCTTGCCCATGTCTGTGCCGAGACCACGTGGATCTCTCATCTTCCTACCGAACTCATGTTCCCTCCACCCAAATCCTTTACCCTATTCTGTGGCAACCTCAACACTACCTACATGGCCTCAAACCCCATTTTTCATGTCGTATTAAGCATATTGAACTTAACTATCATATCATCCGAGAACGCCTTCTCTTCGACACTTATCGGGTTTGGTTTGTCCCTTCTCCATATCAGCTCGCAGATATTCTCACCAAAGGACTCCACAAACATCGCTTCACTCTGCTACGGTCCAACCTCGTCTCTCTAGGACAACCGAGTTTGCGAGGGAATGTTCTCATTAAAGCATGGCTCCTTAAAACATGTTCCTTAAAGCATGCCATGTTTTATGGGAATCGTTAGTGTAAAGATTTGCCTATCTTAGACTTAATCTTATGCATAAATCATGCTTGTGTGTTCCCTTTATTCATATTGTAAGAGCTATATATAAAGGCCTCCAACTGGAGAAAAATATACAGAATTTCTATTTTCTACACCTGGATACATATCCAGACATATAGAGGGCATATACTTATTTCATTAAGGAAAAATTATTATTTCAATCACTGACTAATTTTACTGAAATAAGGGACAAAATCATTTGATCCCATCAAAATTGCCAATTCGATTTCCCATGAGACTGACATGTGTTGTACGGAAAATCAAAATTGCATCAATTAAGTAAATATTTTTCTTCATGTCTACAAAGGGTGGCATAAACGTGATATTTGATGTGTGTGCAATATTTTAAATTATGTGTGTATTATAGCTCTGTTAATATTATCCTATGGATTATTTTAAGATTTTGTATCTTGGTATATATGAATAAAAGGTTTTAAATGTTGTGACGGAGTTATGAGTAACCAAAGGTACCAATAAATCAAAATGTTTTGAAATATGTAATCGTGTGTACAACTAGAAAAAAAACATATTTTGATGACATAAAAATACGCAAATATGGACTTCTATTATTAAGAAAATAGGATGTTTTATTGCTTATGGCAAATATTGATTCTGATAAAAGAATATTGAAAATAATAGTAATTACCCACGAGAAGTTTCAACTACTACCCGTAATAGACTTGGGATGTAGTTACATAATATATCTACAAATATCGAATAAACCCTTCAAAAATAACATTTATCATAACACACTTATCCGTCAAAAATGTTGAACCAATTACAACATTAGTGAACATATTTTTTAACAACTTGTACGTCAAATAAACCCATAACGTAAATCTTCAAGGAAATTGTACGCAAGTATATGAAAAAGGAGCTTCAATATCATATACAAAAACACATGTATGTTATGAAGCACGGACATTACGTCAAAAGTGACGTACCTATTTCGGATACTCTCATGGACACAACACCCGTACGACACTCCTCTAGCACATCACGTGGCGTGTCGAATAGATTTCGCACTTAAAAATAGTCTGACACTTTTGTGAGACTCCTCAAACACTTCTTGGACACTTATAAGAGTGATAATGAAGTTTTTGGTCTAGCCGAATATGGTGATAAATGAGGAGCATTAAAGCACTCATTTAACCCATTAAAATTATTAATATTTTTGTTTATAATGGATTCTTTTTATATATTTATTGTTACCATAGTTTTCAGAATCTTACGATTTGCTATTCGATTCGTACGATTTGATCCGATTCACATACTAATCGATACGAATCGGGAATAGAATCGGATGGGTTCCAAAAATTGGTCTGAATCGACCGATTTGAAAGTTGAATCATGAATCGCACCGATTCATGATTCAGGTGCAATTCATATTTCTCGAAGGATATTGGGTATTTTCAACCAACTTAAAGCTCGTACTCGTTCTTTTTCCTTTTAAAATAACCCTAAAAAATGTCTTATTATTAAAATAATAAGAAGTTTGTACAAACTTAAGTTACCCTTTGCGAAAGAGAGAGCGACTCAAACACATACTATACTAGAACGAAAAGATTGATTTTCTTTTTCTCTTCTAACCTGTTCGAAGCTAGGATTTCCTCTATTTCGTGTTGGGATCACTTTTTTCTTCTCTTTTAACCTCTTTGAAGTTGATCGTGAAAGGAAGGTAGCCTTGCATTCGATTGAAGCCAACAAATCTTGTGCAATAATTTTATAAGTTATATTATATGGTATTTTTATTATAACATATTTTTTATTAGTGTTATTTTTAATCTTTATTTGTGTTTTATATTATATAATATACTGTTGTGTTTAAATTTTAACATTGTAGGTGGTGGTATTGTTAAAATTTGGCCATAATTTGGACATGGAAGTTCATTTTGCTAGTTAAATTTTAATGAAATCATGTTTTATAACGGGTTTTAAGGTCGTAATATGTTTTATTACATATTCTTAATGTGTTCTCTTTGAATTTATATATTATTAATTTATTTCCTGCATATTTTATAATTATATTCAGTTTTACGATTCGATTCACGATTTGATACACGATTCACGATTCATAGGGTTTCTGATACATGATTCGATTCACGATTTGACAACTATGATTGTTACTTGATGCTTAAGAGTTAGGTGTGATACAAGAATTTATGTGAATGTATAACTATTGACTTGTGGTTTAAATATTTTTATAACATATGTGACCATGTTATTTAAAATAATAGAGAATTAAGGTAAAGATCATGTTCCTTCCTTATTTGGATTTTTAGGACAATGCTTTTCAAGGTAAAGACCATGTTATTTAAAATAATAGAGAATTAAGGTAAAGTCCCTGTGCTACAATAGCATTTATTTGGGTGGTCCCTTTAGAGTTAGGAGTTCATTTTTTTGGTCCGCACCAGCGGCACCATTTTCATGCTGTTTTTAGTACAGGGACTAAATTTATAAAATTATGTGGAGTGTCCAATTTTTATACACTTTGGGAATTATGAAGACCTTTCCCCAAAACCCCCCTTTAAATAATTAGATAATTAGTTTGACTACTACTTTTTTTAGTGCAAATAGATCGAAGTATACATGAAATATTATTACAAAATATTTATGTTTATCCGTGTCCCCAGCGTGTTGTGTCCAATTTTTTAAAAATTTGTCATGTTGGCATACCAGTGTGGTGTCAGACACGACACCCATGCTCGTGTCCATTTTCGTGCTTCACAGCATGTATGTCATTTCTATTATGTGTTAACTGTACAAAGGAAGGCACCAGGAGAGGATGCACCAATTATCAGACATGTATGACACAATAGTAACTTGTTATTGTAAAGACTTGATGGGAAAACAAATAAATCAATGTGTATTAAAGTAGACCTTCTCTAACTGGACCCGAAAACGGAATAATTTCACTTCCACACTTTATCACAGCAGTATCTCCACTCAGAATAACAGTCTCATCAACAAGTATCTCATTCGAACTGTATAAGAAAAAAAAAAAGATTAATTACTTCTACAAAAATTATGATGACAGAAAGATGGTGTCTTAATTAAACAAACAATTACATATAACTAAAACTTAATAGTTCTTGGGTACACTGGAAGGAAAATTGCATCCATACTCCATATTGTTTCATTTTTTGCATACCTAAGGTGGCATTCTTTATAAAAAAAAGCAATAGAAAACAAAAACATTGAACATGTTTCTAAGATGATACAAATTCTTAAATAGGTGTCAATTTTTATGGAGACAAAATAAAATAAAATAGGACTGATGTGAATTAGAGAATACCAAGAGATTATTAGTTTTTTTCCTCGTGCACTTTAATTTTTCCTACTTTTACTATAGGTTGGGTTTAGCTACTCGGATATAACTAAATAAGTGAGTTTTTTTTTTGTCTTTTTAGCTTTTAAAAGATTAAATTGCCCCTTATTTTATGATGGAATATTATTGAGGTTTTCAGAGTTGTGGTGTAGGACAAACCATAACGTACAAAAATGGCGCTAAAGAAGAACTATCAATCCGGATGGTAAAAGAAGAAGACAGAGATTTAGGAGATGTTAGGATTAGGGGTGTGCAAAAAAACCGACCGAACCGAAAACCGAACCGGCCCGAACCGAACCGAAACCGGCGGTTTTTTTTAGCCCGGTTCGGTTTGCGGTTTAAGGATTTAAAAAACCGATAATATCGGTTCGGTTGTCGGTTTAGACAAAGAAAAAAACGATTCGAACCGAACTGAACCGACATCAATATTATATATTAAAAAACCCTTAAATATCTTTTAATTTTATATCCCAACACCATTAACTAACCTCCAAAACCGACCAAAACCGAAAACCGACCTACAAAAAACCGACCAAAATTGAAAATCGGTTAAAACCGACCGAAACCGAACCAAACCGAAATCGATGTGAACCGAAACCGGCGGTTTTTTTCATCGTCGGTTCGGTTTCGGTCTGATTTTTTCCAAAACCGAACCGATCGGTTCGGTCTGAATTGTGTTCCAAAACCGAACCGAACCGACCCGTGCACACCCCTATGTTAGGATCAATCCTCGGCAAGAGTAGGGCCAATCTTTAATCCCTAACCATCGCCATTACCCGCTCTACACCAATCCTGGGCCGTTTACATCATGGTAATAGTAGTGGACATTGGGGTCCTTAACGGCCACAAGCATCGACCCCGTTGTAGGAATGTGCCTAAAGCCGACAGTCCCATCAACTTCCAGTTCTGCCCCCGGCAAGACAAAGACAACCTTCCTCCTCCTTCCCTCACCAAACACCCCATTAACAATGGGTAAAAAGCCCCCCAACTTCCGCCATCATCCTCATCGAAGGTCGGGCGCTTGTGAAGCACCCACATATCCCTTCAATGCTTTCACAGTATGTCATATCCATTTAATAGGAGGGATGTTGTGAGATAATGTGGCCGACATATTCGTGTTTGGGTTTAGCGACCCACCTATGACCCCGACCATTGTATTAGGGAATTTTGGGGGTAAAGAATAGTGTGAGGTCGAAGCCTTATTTGATCCTAATGCACCAGTTGGTACCTTTTTGGCAAAGAACATCTTCCTCCTGATCACATCTGACCTATATTTATTTCAAAAATTAAACCCGAACGTGACCTCATATGCTCCCGTCATGAGATGTACAATTGTCCAACGTGGATCCCTAATAAGATAAATACCGCGAAAAGACTCCAGTTTAGCTCGAGAAGCTACCTCAGATTCCTCCCTAACCTCAACAGCCATCTTCATTGGGCCACAAGAAAGCCCCAGTTTACAAGGATTACGATGAGACGACTTGGGATATCGGGTGGGAAGACAACTTGAGTCATATTTTGCATCTATTAAAGAAGAGTCTCCACGACAACATCTTTATTTGTATCGACGGTTGTATTCACCTCGACGCATAATTTTATTGGCTATTTCAAGGGTGAATCGTGTTCCATTGGTGGCCCGTAAACTACAAGCTTTGCCAAGACTAAAACGGGATTGTAAAACACCGTCAGTTAACGAACTTGCAACATACTCGCAAAGATGAAAGAGGAGAAGAGGGTAGCTTTGATCACTAAAGCATGAGCGCAAATTATTTGTGAAAGTTCAACATTTCCTTCGATATTACTTAAATATATGGATAATTTAGTTGTTTTATACGAGGGTTGAACTTGCGGTGAGCGGGGAGAAATATCAGTCGCTACATCCACGACCTACAACAACATGTTTTTTAGGATTGAATTTGAGTGACATTCCCACACTTGTGAACGATGTCGAGTCGTACCCAATGTTTAAAAAGGCGTTTAAGGCTTACGCCTCGATGCGCCTCACGCCTCGTCTCGCGCCTTTTTACTGAGGCACGAAAAAAAAAACTTGTTCTTTTTTCCTTTTAAAACTGCACTGAACTTATACTATTTACTATTGTAACTTGAGAGAATTTTTTAAAAAATAACCAATATGTTAATGAAACTTAAAAAAATGATTTTGTCAATTTGATTTTGTTTGAAATAAATGTACTAAATTAACTTCAATGTGACTTTTTTTTTAAAGTTTTATGTTTTTTGGTTTTCAACTTAGATTAATATGTTATCTTTAACTAAACTGAATATATATTAAGAAACTAATATATTTTAAAGGTTGCTGTTTTTTTAAATAAACTTAGGTTGATATGTTTTATTATTTTTTTAATAAAATTGCTATTTTTTTAATCTTATGCTTGAAAATAATGTTTTTTAATAAATTTTTCTTGTTAAGTTGCATTGATTAATTTACTGTCATATTATAAAATAACCAATATGTGAATGGAGCTAAAAAAATGATTTTGCCAATATGATTTTGCATTGAATAATTTGTTGCATATTGTAAAACGACCAATATGTTAAAATTGATTTTCTCAAATTACTTTTTTTTTTAAGTTCTCGGGGGAACAAAAAAAATGTCAAACTATGTGAGAAAGTCCTCAGGGATGTTTTTTTTGTAGTGTTATTTTATATTTCTTAGTTATTTTATTTTTATGCTTTTATCAATATTTTTTTAATATTATTTTGCTCTTTTTTTTTTCTTTTCAGTGAGGCTTACGCCTCATACGCCTCGCCTCTCCTTTCGCCTTTTTAAAAATTGGTCGTGCCATCTAAGGCTAGAGGCACCGTCAATAAACACTTTCAAATGTTTTCACTACAAACAGTTTGTCTCGCGTTAGTTAATCGAAGAAGAAGATTTAAATCAGTGCATATGCAAAATAACATTGACCCATGTTCGGCGGCTGAGGAAACGCATTGTGATACTCTTGTGGACCACGTTATCTAGTCTGCCCCAAACTCTAATGGCAATCCTCTTTGAGTTATAGGTCGAAACCTTTCCAAGGGAGTATTGACGTGAATTAGAGAGTCCATAGGGTTAATAGCACATTGGCCTAAAGGAGTGGGGTTTCTTAGTATCAAGTACATACGTGATTAATTAACACAAGCATTGAATATCCCATTATGTAAAAACACAAGTGTAGAAATCCAAATTATTTACTCCAACCCTCCCAAACCACAGCTTTTAATCTTTGTTCCAAAATTGCCTCCATAATCAAAAGCTCTTTCTTCGGAACTTGGCAAAATTCAAGCGCCTACCCATCATCACTTCCCCATCCTTTTAACAACTCTCCCCAAATAAGAGAGAAATGGCATGGCGTGGAAAAGAGCAGAAGTATCTCTTGTATTTTAAGTCATTGGCGGGAGGTGGTGGTATAACTCTTTGATGTTTCCCTTGGATGTTGTTCCCCACCCCCACACCCCACACCCCAATTTTTCCTTTATTATTTATACTCCATGTCCACCTCCTCCTTTGTATCTTTAATTTTCCTCAAATAGAAGTTATTTCTTTATTCGTTAAAAAAAATAAGGGCAATAGGGAAGAGAATGGGTAAAATACTGAATCGTTAAATAAAATTGCAAGTGGGAGAAAGGTCAACAAGTTGGAAACAGATGTGTGATCATATAAACTGAGAAGGATATAGTTAAGTGAGTTGTGAGATTTCTCAGAAATAATATACACTATGAAGGAAGGGTGAAGGGGAGGTTCTTAGTTAGTCAAATTAGTCGAAAAGGGAAGAATGGCTAGAAAACCCGTTTTGATGGAGAGAAGATTTGGCCGGTTTTTATGGAAAGTACCAGATCCGGATGGTCTTATTATGGCAGCAAAGAAAGAATGTCGAATTGTAATCGAAAAAACAACATTAAGAGTGTGTTTGACTTACTAAGTTGGAAAATGATTGAAAAATAGTTCATTCTTATAAGAAGTTTGGAAAATGAGTAGAAAAAAATTGGAGTGGTTTGGTCTTAGTTTTGAAGTTTGCCATGGAAATCAGTTGCATATTTCAAAAGAAAGTATCAGAAAGCCCCTATGGTTTGCTGCTTTCAAACCTGGTTATCATTCTTTGGGTGTTGGATGAGAAATGTGTTCCATGGAAAATGATAAAAACTATGAAGCACTATTCATATTTGCAACTATTGTTTTCATAAAATGAATTTAAAATCAAATACCACAAAGTTCAAAAATGAACTAAAAGAAGTGTTTTGCGTGGAAGACAAATCAACACCAATCAGACGGACCCTAAGAGTGTTTGGGCATTTGTTTGGAAATGGAGTGATGAATGCTCATATGAATATAGTAATATGTGTTAAATCCCTAAAAGTATTTGGAAATGGAGTGATGAATGCTCATATGAATATAGTAATATGTGTTAGATCCCTAAAGGCATTTCGATAGCAGCTTTTGTGAAGTAAGAAAAGCCTTAGACTTTGTTTCAATAGCAAATGAGTTTGTAGAGGCATTTCGATGCACAAGTGGGTTTGGAGATGGGTGGAGGTCAAGGATTAGAGCGTATTGAGACTTCAAGTACATATTAATTACACTTAAAGTCTCCTTTGGACTCAAAACTCTATTAGTAAGTATCTTTGAGAATGAATGACATTGGGTGGCTGCGCGAAAATTTCTTGCTTACAGAGAGGAGAGAAGTGGGGTGATGGAAATTTTTTAGAGCACATAGTTATAATCTAACAACATAATTTTTAAAGAAAAATTGGAAGACGAAATGGATTTGAAGAGGATCAAGTTCATTGCATCAACTTTGGGACTCGTCATCCAATCACTATAAAAATACTCTGTCGTCCTAAATTACATTCAGCTAGGTGGTTTGGTTGTGGGCTATGTTTTTTGTTTCTCTCTCTAATTTCCTTGGGGTTCTGCCCTGTACATCTTGTTTTGTCTCCCCTGTATTTTTATTTCTATTTACACTATGAACTGCTGGTCCACTGATCCGTGTTTTAATAAATATGTTATATTTCAAGTAAAGAAATAATTATAACATTTGCTGACAAAATACAGAACATATCCCTAATAACAGTAAGCAGAAAATTTAATTAAACAAATGAAATAATACTTATTAAATAACTTAAAATGAAATGCAGCATACCTCATGTTTTGCATTATTATAGAACATAGATTAGAATTCCTTGTTATTTTACACCACCCATGCTTTTCGGGAGAACATATTTTGAACACTGAGCATATTACCATGTCATTCGACCTCAGTTTAATGTCTGAAAACCGTGATTCCGGTGGTACTACAAGAATAATATATATGTTAAGCGAGGGATCAATAAACCAAATCCATAATAACTAACGTTAAGTGGATTCATACTTAAACAAAGGGTCAAACGAGGGTAGCAACATAGGGTTCCTAATTCGAAAACTCAAACAACAGGCATTTACTCTAAATCCAAACAATCAGTACATTTATACCTTTCATGACAAAAATCATATTTGAGAAACAATATCCAATCCGAACTCTACAATGTCAACAGAACAAACAGACTTGCATGGCCATTAGAATTAGTAAAACACAGAGACTTCAAACGTTATTTGACCATATTCATCATAAAGGACACCCAAATGAATTTACCAAGAAAGTCTTATAAATAATGTGAACCATGGACAAATTATTTATGTTTTATCCAAGTTGCCCTGCAACAAGAGAATGCCAAATGACTTGTTCTGAACATTATACTATTCTACAACAATAAGAAATTATAGGACTAGGCTCCTTTTTATCGGAAACAAGAACTTTTATTTATATAGAAACTATTCTTTAAGGGTGTGATTGATCAACAAAGTTGGAAAATAATTGAAAAATAATTCATTTCTATAAGAAGCTGAGTGGAAAAAGATAGGAATGTTTTGGGTTTATTTTGGAGTTTTCCATGGAAATCAATTTTTCGGGCATGGGTTAGATATGTTTTTCATGAAAATGATAAAACTATAAAGCACTTTTTCATATCTATAACTATAACTATAACTATTGTTTTCATAGAATGTATTTGAAATCAAACACAACAAAAGTAATTAATGAACTAAAATAAGTATTTTCTGCAGAAAACAAATCAACTCCTATCAAACAGACCCTAAATGTTTCTTTATCTTCAAAGATTCTACCATTTCACTCACTCCACACTATATGTCAAGACATGTAAGACAACAAACTTTTCCACTTCATATTATCCCCACAAAGCAAGAAACCCAAGGAAAAGAACTCCTAGCCTTTTCTTCTTTGAAAACAAGTTAAATGTTAATATTAATCAAGAAGCACGTATCTAGAAAGGTGGAACACTAATGATAATAACACAGAATTATGGGTTTTACTTTTGTATTATGATTATGGATTATGATGAATTATGATTGTTTAAGTTCATTTGTCCAAAGGGTTTGTCTAAATTTTGAATTTCTAGGGGGTATGCCTATATGTGCTACTATACCGGAGGTAAGTCGGTAAAAAACCCACAATTTAATAGGGGGCAAAAACCAAATGACCCAAAAATAAATTACTAGGACGAGTATAACATACCACACGAATTTACTTACATACACCAATCAGGACCCATTATTATTTTCTCCCAAAATATGAGAATTTGGTTAGATTTCTTATACAAATGTGAGAAATTAAAATTATTGACTTGGAAGACATAATTACACCTAGTTTTGCCCAAAATTTCATCGGTGGGGAACAAATCATTTTAAAAGTTTTATACAAAATGTCCCTCGGGTCCATTTGGTTCGAGGTTAAATATCTTTCACCGTAGTGAAAAGTAAGATGGTGAAATATGTTTTCACCATCTTAAAAATCTCACTATTTTTGTTTAAAGTCTCACACTTATAGGGTTTGCACTTATTCACAATTTTTTTATAGGTAAATTAAATATATAAACTGAAAATGCCGCCAGAGGGGGAGGAACCCGTATACAGAATGTATAGGACGCATATACAAAGACAAGGAAGAAAGAAACATAACACTAGAAAGGTCTCCCTGAACTACAATCCACTATGAATCTCTATCAAAAAGATTAAAAATATAAAAGTAGAAGTGTTATGGAAATCCTTGTAGCAAATTATCAGTGTACTCAAAAACATGTAACGTAATCTCAAAGGAAAAACTTCCTTGTATTCAGTTCCCGCCAAATCGTCGAACATATACAGTGTGGTACCAGTATCCATATTTTACTAGCCCCCTGCCAACCCTTAGGAGGGTGCGGTGCCAAGACTCTAACATACCGATCTATCCCTTACCCAATGGATCCGACTCGGGGATAAAAAGACATCCCACAACCCCCATGACTTATTCACAATGTCACGCCAAGTAAAAATTAATTTTATATGTGAAAAACATTTCACCATTTTACTTTTAACCGTGGTAAGTATTTCACCTCGAACCAAACGGACCCTAAAAGTCATTTTGGGTCAAACAGCACCCACCCACCGACCCAACCCCCCCCCCCCCCCCCCCCCAAAAAAAAAAAAATTGTGGGGAATCAAACAATTGTGGGGGAGGTTTACCCACCTTCTTGATAATAGAAAATTTAGACATACCCCTAGAATTCAAAAATTAGACTCAACCCCCAAAGGCAGAAATTTGATAGGGGCAATAAAGAAATGATCGAAAAATCAAGTACTAGCATCAACAAAACAATTCAACACAAATTACTTACCTACGCCAAACAATACCCAAATATTTATCTCTCACAAAAAATGAGAATTTGGTTATTTTATTAAAGGGCTGAACGTTGAAGCGGAAAAAATGAAAAAATAAAAATAAAACACACCTAGGAACCCATCAACAAGTTATTATAGAGTTTGCGTTAAATTTCTTATACAAGTGTGACAAACTAAAATTTCACCAAAAGTCAGAACACTTGTAAATTTATCATACAAATTTTAACTAAAAACACCAACAGTGCCCACATATTTTATCTCAACAAAAATTCAAGAATATGGTCATTTCGGTCAAGGCTGAACATTAAAGAGAACGAGTGGAAAAAAAACAATATAAAAATATATTTATATCAACAAAATCAATATATCAATACTAACAAAGACCAAAAGGTACCCAAATATTTTTTGTGAACAAAAGCAAGAATTTGGTCATTTTAGTGAAGGTTGAACATTAAAGAGAAAAAATGAACCAACCATTGACATTGTAAAAGGGTATTATCACAAACTAAAAAAATTGAGTTAAGGGAAAGTATGAACATATATACATAACAAGTGTTTCCCAAATTTGATCGGAGGATTTATGTAATACCCCGTATTTTTGTGATATTTATTTTATGGGATTAATTAAATTAAATGCGTATTAATTGGAAATTAATCCGGATTAAAAATACTAGCGAGATGCGAGTTGGTATTTGATTATATGTGCATATATGATTATATATGAATTTTGAATTATGAAATTTGTCGTGAGATTGAAATACGGCAATTTGGAAATTTTGTTGAAACGCGTGTGATAGTCGCGTCATGGTATATAATTATGATAATTAAAAAAATGAATTTTATTTATATAAACCGTATGGTCGTTTTGAGCGTGCCAACGCGTCCGGAAGGGTCGAAATAGTCAGAAAACACTAGCCGGGGGTTTGGTTTTGGTCCCGGGGCATTTTTAGGCCATACCGGCAACGTATAGGGGTAGTTTGGTAATTTTGGATTTTGGGGAATTAAAACCTACGAAAATTGGGAATTAATATCTGATTTGGCATTAACACACTAAGCCCACTAATACCCAAATAGGCTACGGAAGTTATTGAAACTTGTTCCAAAAGAATTTATAAAGCACAAACCCTAGCCACCATTAACTTTGGAGAAGAAAGCTTGTAGAGAGAGATGAGAGGAGAAATCTGCAGAGGAGAGAGATCCATTAATAAAATTCGTCATCAAATCAGATATACATATAAGGCAAGTGGTTTAATTCCAATTAACTTCAGAGAATGCTTCTTCCATGCGTAAGAATTGGTTAAAATTGTATTGTTCTTGGAGTATGATGAAAACCCATTTAATTGGATGTAGAGATTTATAAATCTATTGAGGAAATTGCATGTAGATTTGTAGTTGATGATTATTCTGATGATAGTACAATTAGTATGTAACCAAAAACGGATTTAATTAGGCTCCTTGATGATTAATAAATTCTAGGGTTCATGTGTTTGAAATTGGGGAAAAATATGTAGAGATTTGATATTTGAATGATGTTAGGATGAATTAACACCCCCAAACATGTTAATATGTGACCTAAAGATGTTTAGGGACGATTAGGAACCTTAAACAATCGTTGGAGTAATGTTTGGATGAGATTTGAGGTGTAGAGAGATGGGAAAAACGAAAGTAAGAAATCTGGGCTCGAATTTGGTCGCTCGTTAGAAGACCTGCCCAGGTCATTCGAACGAACTCGTTCGAACGAGCTTCTAACTAGTTGACCATTGACTTCTAACGAGGGTGAAGTTTGTTCGATGAGATCGTTCGAACGAGATCTCGTTAGAAAGCCCACTTCGTTCGAATGAGATCTCTTTAGAAGACTCAGTTCGTTCGAACGAAGTCTCGTTTGAATAGCCTCGTTCGAACGAGACTTGGAACGAGTTGACAGTTTAGGCTTTTTAGCCTGTTTTGATCCCGAGTGCCCCGTAACCTTGTGTATAGGTAGAGATAGACTTCCCTTGATGAGTAGTTGTTATATTTGGGATGTTTGGTATATAATGAGGAGTCAAACCTAGAAGTGTAGTTTGAACCTAAGGGTAAATGTGAAGTAGGATGTGAGTGTCTATTACGTTACAAGAACTATTGACGACCTAATTTATTATATTAACCAGGAACATATAAATTGTGTAGCCTTATATGTCGGTACAAGGATGAGAAGTGTACCACCAATATATTATGGTGATTACTAAGACGTGTTCATACTTAGTATATATATGTATTGATTTTATGTGTATGACATACCTACCATACTTGCTATCATGGGAGGTTTGCTGACACACCCCAACCCAGTTACTTATAATTAAGTTTGAAAGTCAAAGTGAGTCAAACCATAATTAATCTAACCAAACCATAATCACGAGTTTTGATTTCAGAATCATTATTGTAAATCCATATAACTGAAAACCTTTTTACAACATCAGAGTAATGATGCCCATAAAAACTTTCTTGAAGGATAAGTTAACTTAATTACATCATTTACATTTACACAAATCATAGTTTCTCCCATTCCTGGCTAACCCAACCTGACCTCCTAGATTTGGCAGTGACATCGTGTTTCCTGAAAAATGTGAACATAGGAATCATGAGCAAAATAGCCCAGTGAATGTATCACTACTAAACTACCACATGAATTTAAATGCAATAAATCATGTCCATATACTTATGTATTAACTTATCCGGCTCATTCAAAATGAATGACCAACTTTTTTGAATCATGATTCACATATCCTGTCTAAATAGACAATTCTCCCCCATTCCTGGTCGAGGAGTAACCCCTTGTCATTAATAGACAAATCTCCCCCATTCCTGGTCGAGGAGTAACCCCTCATTTCGGTAAACCGAAATGAACAATTTCATATTGATTTTATTATGATCATACCAACAACACGATACAAATATCTCTTTCCAGTGAGTACACTCACCTTGGTTGACAACTACGTATTCAGGTTTCCTTCTGGTGGAGCTGAACTGGGTTGATTAGGCCTTACACCTGTCAATCCAACTAAATCAGTACTGAAAATCAATCATAAATATTATCCAAACATAATTATGTAACTTTCCATGGCTATACATCAACAATATAATTCCAATTAAGTCACATTCCATAAAACATAGGTAAAGGCAAACAAGGATGTACATATTGATAATGTTACACACATTCAACCGTAGGAAATAACTTGTGAGGAATTTATAACCAAAGTCAAGTAAACATGAAATTATACTCCTCAATGTATATACACATGAAACATGTACTCAAAGTACCCTTTGTAAGGACGAAATACAAACATTCATTCAAGGGGTACTCAGTATGGCCTGAAATTATGGTCTTACATACTTAACCATCCTATATTCCTAAATTTTACAAATACAGGGGTTCAACCTCATCAATATGAAAACATATATGAATATACTATCCAGTACAAGTGACGGTGTAATTTTTCAAGCTTCCTAGGGCAAGTTATGATCATTTCTCTACAACACAAGAAATCTGCCCTACAAGCTCCTCTATTGTTCCTTCAACTTCCAAGAATTTTCATAATTTTTCTCCAGCATAACTTTCCATGATTTTCAACCCATTTTCATTAAACATACTGAATCATACAGAATAAAAGTTTCATAATTGTTTGACTTCATTTTCTATCTCAAAAGCTTGACTAAACTCAGGGCATACCGAAATGAAGTATAAAAACAGAAACCATGTACCAACTTGAAATCATCATTACGGCCTAACCACAAGGTGATAAATTCTAATTTTCAGATATTATATGAATATATGAGTCTACTTTCATTTCCAATTGGAATTTCTCAATTCCAGTAATCACACAAAGAGATATGCAGATTTGAATACAAGGGGTTTCAACACAAAGCAATTTTAAGGGTTTCTACACTGAACTTAACATAAGCTTGCATCTAACCATACATATATATAAAGGGATGAAACTTTCGTAAACTTATGATGATTTATTTCATATAAATCAGTAATATAAGATAAATAACAAGAATTTCTATTAGGATTACCTTCAGGGCTTTTTACGTAATTTCCACGGATTTTTCTACACTTTTTCTCCTCACTTTTTCTTCTTAAACCTCAACTTTCTATTTCCTCAAGCTAACAACACTTGAAACTGAACCTAGGCTTTGTTTTGATGAAGAAATATGTTAGAGGGAGGGTTTTAAGTCGGCCAAGGCTGCCTCCCAAGCCAACCAATCAATTTAAAACATTTGGTTTAATAAAGGACAAAATACCACTTAAAGGAATTGACATATTTGCCCCTTCTCGTAATTTCGACCTAACTTCTTCCTCGAGCATCCGTTTGATGCACCGTTTGTTGTGTTGCGACCCTAACTCACATGTCTACAACTATGTAGTTTTCACCTCAAGTCCATTGTAATGTTACAATGGTCAAAACTAGTCTTAAACAGGAACATTTCTATCGAAAATAACCAAATCTTGTGTTCGTACATAACTCGACATTTCATGATTTATGACAGTAGGATTAGACTAAACATAAGCACTTAATATTAGATATACTAATATCACATTATTCATATCACATAAGATAAGCATGATTTAAATATAATTTATCATAATTATATTCGGGTTGTCACAACCTCCCCCCCTTAGAAAATTTCGTCCCCGAAATTTAATATAAAGGTCACTTACCATACAAATGGGGATACTGTTTCCTCATGCTATCCTCCGTTTCCCAAGTTGCTTCTTTAACTCCATGGCTCATCCACAAAACCTTAACTAAGGGAATAACTTTATTTCTCAATACTTGGTCCTTACGATCAATAATTTCCATTGGTTCCTCGATGTACGATAAGTCTTCCTTCAGTTCAATTGGTTGAGTTTTCAACTGGTGAGATGGATCTGCCAAATACTTACGAAGCATCGATACGTGAAACACATCATGTAACCGAGATAAATCTGGAGGTAAAGATAATCTATAAGCCAGGGGCCCAATTTTTTCCAACACTTCAAATGGTCCAATGTATCTTGGACTTAGTTTCCCCTTTTTGCCAAATCTCATAACGCCTTTCCACGGTGAAATACGCAGGAATACAAAATCTCCCTTCTGAAATTCCAATGGATGCTTCCTCTTATCTGCATAAAATTTCTGCCTGCTTTGCGCTATCTTTATCCGTTCCCGAATCATTTTGATCTTTTCAGTTGTCATATCTATCAATTCCGGACCCAAAATTTTTCTTTCACCTACTTCATCCCAACACAAAGGCGTCCTACATCTCCTCCCATATAAAGCTTCATAAGGAGCCATACCAATAGTCGACTGATAACTATTATTGTATGAAAATTCCATCAATGGCAAATGATCATCCCAACTACCTTTGAAGTCAAATACACAAGCTCGTAACATGTCTTCTAATATTTGAATCGTCCTTTCTGATTGCCCATCAGTTTGTGGATGAAACGCAGTGCTGAACTTCAAACTTGTGCCCATGGAATTCTGGAGACGAGGCCAAAACTTAGAAGTGAACGTTGGATCTCTATCTGATACAATTGACACCGGTGCCCCATGTAAACGGATAATCTCATCAACGTACATACGTGCATACTTGTCAACAGTGTAGGTGGTCTTAACAGGGAGAAAATGAGCTGACTTCGTCAATCGGTCTACAATCACCCAAATAGAATCATGCCCCTTTGGTGACCGGGGTAATCCTGTAACAAAGTCCATCGTTATATGCTCCCACTTCCATTCCGGAATAGGCAACGACTGCAATAATCCTGCCGGCTTCTGATGCTCCGCTTTCACTTGCTGGCATACTAAACATTTAGCTACGAACTCTGCAATCTCACGTTTCATATTGTTCCACCAGTAATATTCCTTCAAATCTCTGTACATTTTGGTACCTCCCGGATGCATAGAGTAAATAGAACTATGTGCCTCTTCTAATATATCCTTCTTTAAGGGTGGATCATTAGGTACACAAATCCTATTTTTATAACACAACGATTCATCATTCTTAATTTCAAAGTCACTCTCTTTACCATCCAGGACATCTTGTTTCTTCTTCTCAAGGAATGGATCACTGGTCTGCAAATTTCGTATGCGTTCGGCCAATAAAGGTCTCACTGTGACATGTGCTAATAATCCTCCACTTTTTGAAAACTTCAATTCAATCCCCATCGATGCCAAGTCAAGAATATTTCCAACACGGGCACACCGTATGCAACCAAGCATCCCTGATGATTTTCGACTCAAAGCATCTGCTACTACATTGGCCTTCCCAGGATGGTGATGAATGGTACAGTCATAGTCTTTAATCAGCTCTATCCAACGCCTCTGTCTCAAATTCAGTTCCTTTTGTGTAAACAAGTATTTTAAACTTTGATGATCTGTAAATATCTCACAAGTTTCTCCATACAAGTAATGTCGCCATAACTTTAAAGCAAAAACAATGGCTGCTAGCTCCAGATCGTGTGTAGGGTAGTTTCGTTCATGCGTCTTTAATTGTCTGGAAGCATATGCTATTACCTTCCCATTCTGCATAAGAACACATCCTAACCCCTGAAATGAAGCGTCTGTATAGATCACAAAAGACTCATTCCCACATGGAATAGTAAGTATAGGGGCTGAAACCAACCGATTCTTTAATTCTTTAAAACTCCTCTCACATTCTTCATCCCATACAAACTTCACTTCTTTACGAGTCAACTTTGTCAGTGGTAATGCTATTGCTGAAAATCCCTTAATGAATCTGCGATAGTAACCTGCCAATCCTAGGAAACTCCTAATTTCTGTCACATTCTTAGGACTCTCCCATTCAACAATTGCTTCCACCTTCTTTGGATCAACATATATCCCATTTCCCGAGACAACGTGCCCTAAAAACACAATTTCATTCAACCAAAACTCACACTTACTGAATTTAGCAAACAATTTCTTCTCTCTCAAAATCTGCAATACAAGTCTCAAATGCTTCTCATGTTCCTCCATGCTACGCGAGTAAATCAACACATCGTCTATGAATACAATCACAAAGGAATCAATGAAAGGGTGGAATACCCGATTCATCAAATCCATAAAAACTGCCGGAGCATTAGTCAATCCAAAAGGCATCACCAAAAACTCATAGTGCCCATATCGAGTTCGAAAAGCTGTTTTGGAAATATCACTATCTTTCACTTTCAGTTGGTGGTAACCCGATCTCAAATCAATCTTCGAAAATACAGTGGCCCCCTGTAATTGGTCAAACAAGTCATCGATACGAGGTAGAGGGTACTTGTTTCTAATGGTCACCTTATTCAACTGCCGATAATCAATACATAGTCGCATTGTCCCATCTTTCTTTTTCACAAATAACACTGGTGCTCCCCATGGAGAAACACTAGGCCGAATGAAACCTCTGCTTATCAGATCTTGTAATTGCACTTTCAATTCCTTCAACTCTGTTGGTGCCATTCTATAACGAGCAAGGGAAATCGGACCAGTACCTGGAATTAATTCAATGGAGAACTCTACTTCCCTATCGGGTGGCAGTCCTGGCAATTCCTCTGGGAAGACATCATAAAATTCTCTAACCACTGGTATATCTTCAACTTTAAGTGCTTCCTTACTAACATCAATCACATATGCTAAATACCCCATACAACCCTTACTCAATAACTTTCTGCTCTTTATTGCTGAGATAAGACAATTAGGGACAACGTTCCTTTCCCCCGTAAACTGAAACTCGGGTTCACCAGGAAGATGAAATGTAACTTCTTTTCGAAAACAATCAATGGAAGCATGATACGATGATAACCAATCCATCCCCAATATAATATCAAAATCCCGAATGGCCAATGGTAACAAATCGATATAGAAATCTCGCTCACCCAAACGTAAGACACAATTTTTATAAACATGCTCAACCAGAATCACACTTTCCATTGGGGTAGAAATATATAAGGCACAATTGAGAAATGAACATGGTCTACCCAAATATGAAACAATATCTGATGCCACAAATGAATGCGTAGATCCAGGATCAATGAGTGCATATAAATCTTTGTTTGCAATAGAAAGTTTACCTGTAACCACTTCAGGTGTAGCATGAGCATCTTGCAACGTCATCGCAAACACTCTTCCTCCTGCCCTCGATCCAGTTGCTTGTTGTGTACCTCTCCCCCTGGTGGCACTGCCTGGAGAAGATCCTTTATGAGGCCCCACACTACTGACTGAAACTGTTCTCGCCAACATAGGACAATTCTTTCTCAAATGACCTTTTTGGTGACAGTTGAAACATTCTATATTCAGTAACTTTGGGCAATTTCTCTTTATATGACCCGATGACCCACAAAAGAAACAAACATTAGGATCTCCTTGTGCTGAAACTCCTGAACCTCTTCCACCACTAGCCTCACCCCTTGGCAAACTACTTCCACCTCTACCCTGTTGGAATTTCTGCCCTCCAAACCTCGAATATTCTGTACCACTACTCTTTTGATAATTTGGATCAAATCTGCTTCTCTTTACACCTCGTTCTCGATTCCCTCTAGCTTCATTCACGTCCCTTTCTACCAACATGGCTTTGTTCACCAAGGCTGAATAATTAACAGTCTCTAAAGCCGACAACCGTGATTTAATGACTAACTCAAGCCCATCGAGAAATCGACTGCACATATCTTCCTCATTCCGTATAAACCTCGAAGCAAACCGAGATAAAGCTGTAAGTTTAGCTTCGTATTCTCTAACTGTCATACTCCCTTGATTCAATAGGAAATATTCTTTCTCCTTTTGTTTTTGATACATCGGAGGAAAATACTTGGCATACAAGGCTTTAACAAAAGCATCCCATGAGATCACATTCCCGCCTCCTGGAGTAATCAACAAATGTTTCGTGGCATCCCACCAGTACTTAGCTTCTCCTTTTAACATATACGTCGCCAAGGTTACCTGTTGATTTTCAGGCATCTTCATTACCCCAAATATAAGTTCAATCTCTTTAACCCAGACTTCTGCCTCTGCGGGATCAACTGCTCCTTCGAACGATGGTGGGTTCATCTTAATAAATTTTTCATGTGAAGTACACCTTTCTTCCCGGTGTATCGCCTCCTCAGCC
The DNA here is from genome assembly GCA_949130495.1 of Sambucus nigra. Taxonomy (NCBI): domain Eukaryota; kingdom Viridiplantae; phylum Streptophyta; class Magnoliopsida; order Dipsacales; family Adoxaceae; genus Sambucus; species Sambucus nigra. The sequence goes on along the minus strand of OX422207.1, from coordinate 1,945,787 downwards.
CTAGCCAAGGCTTGTGCCTCCAGTTGCCTGGTCTGTTGTTCTTCCACATGAGCCATAAATCTAGCTTGTTGCTCTGCCATTAGAGTCATAGCACGTGCCATTTTTTGCATATCCGTCAGTTGTTCTGGCTCGGGTTCCATATTTATCTGAACAGGTTGCTCAACCTCCGCTTCTGCTGGAATATTTGAAGCCTCATCATCTATTCCCACATTCACATTCCCTCGTTCCATTCTCTTATATCTGTAATGAATCAAAGATATAACAACATGCAGATATACATATATTTCCTAACATAATCGTTAGTATCAAATAAAATATATTTCTAACATTCACTGCCAAATCTAGACTCTTCTCACTCCAGAACCTCTAAAACCTAGGCTCTGATACCAAAAGCTGACACACCCCAACCCAGTTACTTATAATTAAGTTTGAAAGTCAAAGTGAGTCAAACCATAATTAATCTAACCAAACCATAATCACGAGTTTTGATTTCAGAATCATTATTGTAAATCCATATAACTGAAAACCTTTTTACAACATCAGAGTAATGATGCCCATAAAAACTTTCTTGAAGGATAAGTTAACTTAATTACATCATTTACATTTACACAAATCATAGTTTCTCCCATTCCTGGCTAACCCAACCTGACCTCCTAGATTTGGCAGTGACATCGCGTTTCCTGAAAAATGTGAACATAGGAATCATGAGCAAAATAGCCCAGTGAATGTATCACTACTAAACTACTGCATGAATTTAAATGCAATAAATCATGTCCATATACTTATGTATTAACTTATCCGGCTCATTCAAAATGAATGACCAACTTTTTTGAATCATGATTCACATATCCTGTCTAAATAGACAATTCTCCCCCATTCCTGGTCGAGGAGTAACCCCTTGTCATTAATAGACAAATCTCCCCCATTCCTGGTCGAGGAGTAACCCCTCATTTCGGTAAACCGAAATGAACAATTTCATATTGATTTTATTATGATCATACCAACAACACGATACAAATATCTCTTTCCAGTGAGTACACTCACCTTGGTTGACAACTACGTATTCAGGTTTCCTTCTGGTGGAGCTGAACTGGGTTGATTAGGCCTTACACCTGTCAATCCAACTAAATCAGTACTGAAAATCAATCATAAATATTATCCAAACATAATTATGTAACTTTCCATGGCTATACATCAACAATATAATTCCAATTAAGTCACATTCCATAAAACATAGGTAAAGGCAAACAAGGATGTACATATTGATAATGTTACACACATTCAACCGTAGGAAATAACTTGTGAGGAATTTATAACCAAAGTCAAGTAAACATGAAATTATACTCCTCAATGTATATACACATGAAACATGTACTCAAAGTACCCTTTGTAAGGACGAAATACAAACATTCATTCAAGGGGTACTCAGTATGGCCTGAAATTATGGTCTTACATACTTAACCATCCTATATTCCTAAATTTTACAAATACAGGGGTTCAACCTCATCAATATGAAAACATATATGAATATACTATCCAGTACAAGTGACGGTGTAATTTTTCAAGCTTCCTAGGGCAAGTTATGATCATTTCTCTACAACACAAGAAATCTGCCCTACAAGCTCCTCTATTGTTCCTTCAACTTCCAAGAATTTTCATAATTTTTCTCCAGCATAACTTTCCATGATTTTCAACCCATTTTCAGTAAACATACTGAATCATACATAATTAAAGTTTCATAATTGTTTGACTTCATTTTCTATCTCAAAAGCTTGACTAAACTCAGGGCATACCGAAATGAAGTATAAAAACAGAAACCATGTACCAACTTGAAATCATCATTACGGCCTAACCACAAGGTGATAAATTCTAATTTTCAGATATTATATGAATATATGAGTCTACTTTCATTTCCAATTGGAATTTCTCAATTGCAGTAATCACACAAAGAGATATGCAGATTTGAATACAAAGGGTTTCAACACAAAGCAATTTTAAGGGTTTCTACACTGAACTTAACATAAGCTTGCATCTAACCATACATATATATAAAGGGATGAAACTTTCGTAAACTTATGATGATTTATTTCATATAAATCAGTAATATAAGATAAATAACAAGAATTTCTATTAGGATTACCTTCAGGGCTTTTTACGTAATTTCCACGGATTTTTCTACACTTTTTCTCCTCACTTTTTCTTCTTAAACCTCAACTTTCTATTTCCTCAAGCTAACAACACTTGAAACTGAACCTAGGCTTTGTTTTGCTGAAGAAATATGTTAGAGGGAGGGTTTTAAGTCGGCCAAGGCTGCCTCCCAAGCCAACCAATCAATTTAAAACATTTGGTTTAATAAAGGACAAAATACCACTTAAAGGAATTGACATATTTGCCCCTTCTCGTAATTTCGACCTAACTTCTTCCTCGAGCATCCGTTTGATGCACCGTTTGTTGTGTTGCGACCCTAACTCACATGTCTACAACTATGTAGTTTTCACCTCAAGTCCATTGTAATGTTACAATGGTCAAAACTAGTCTTAAACAGGAACATTTCTATCGAAAATAACCAAATCTTGTGTTCGTACATAACTCGACATTTCATGATTTATGACAGTAGGATTAGACTAAACATAAGCACTTAATATTAGATATACTAATATCACATTATTCATATCACATAAGATAAGCATGATTTAAATATAATTTATCATAATTATATTCGGGTTGTCACATTTGCGTTCGCTTAGGGCCCTCTAATCCTTGTGTTGCCCGGATTTAGACTGGTTACCTCGATGAACATAGGTCAGAGAAGGACTTATTGGGATGTTAATAAGTCTGCTGATCGTGGGAGCGCAGGTATGTGCGTGACCCATGTGATGTGACTGTGTTCGCCTCCATTATTTGTGATGTTGTTATCTGTGAACTATTCCTGAGAGATTCGGAATATGTGATCCTTATGTACGTGATGTAACGGGATGGATAGAAGTGTATGTGTGCACCGCAGCTAGTCTCGGGGTGCTTGTATTGTATATTTATGACGTGAATAATATACACTTAATTAATGGGACTTTCATGTTGTTATTGTGAACTTAATTATGGTAATGTAGTGAGAGAACATAGCGGGTTAACTGATAGTGAATTATGTTACTAATTGAGAATCCGAGTTTAAGTGAAACCTCTATTTATTTGATAACGCTAAAATGTAATATGGGGATCGAGTAGTAAGGGGTAGAACTTATTACAGTTTTGTTTGATGTGTAGGTCATGTATATGAGTACGGTACGTTAGGAGTGCACATGTAGTCGAGAGGTGAGAATTTCATGTGAGTGCACGTCCTAACATGTATTTTGCATTTAATGTTTTAATGTTATTAAAACACTTGCTGTTTTCAAAATGATTTCCACTTCCGGGCTCTGACCCATTTGCTTTCAAATCTATTTTTGTAAAAACCATTTTAGGTGCCCAGCCACAAGGACACCATGCTTAGGATTCTCATTCAGGTGACGAGCTGTAGCTGTTTGTGGAAGTTACAGGACTTTTCTTATAGACTCTTCATCTATTTTGATTCGATATTCTTCAGTTATCAGTTGTGGGGCATGTCGCCCATTTCTTTTAGAGACATTTCATTTATTTCAGTTATTCAGACTTTTGGCATGTAATTATTCAGGATTCAGACTTGTCTTATATTTTTTTTAGTTGTGGGACTGTTGTGAGGAGTTTTTCCTCCGGACTTATTATTATTAATTGTTGGTTATTTCATTACTTCTGTATGGTGAATGGATTATGTTGACTCTTCCATTATTCTTTTATTGCATGTTATACAGGCTTAACTTAAAATTTGGCACTTACTTTTTAAATACTAGGTGGTTAGTAATTATTAAAATGTTTTCGACAGTGATGCTATTAATTGAACCAACTTGGCATTTTGAATTAATTTAATAAAGGAGTAGCTACCCGGTATTTAATTAGTCGGGGTGTCACAATTTAGAACCAGAATCATTTTGTTCATTGAAGTGAGTAAATATATAGAGAGAAAAATATGTTTATTTATATAGGCATTTGTGATTGTGCACGAAATGTAAGAGAGCTTCTTTTTTTAAGGAGGGGAATGTTTGGTGTACACGTTTAAGGAAAATAAAATGGATTTGAAAAAAGAGGGTCGGTTATTATCAATGAAGGGACACTCAAACGCTTTGGACACGTGTCCAACACGCCACATGGCTTATCGGACTTAAAAGTCATTTAAAAATAGTTGGACACGACATGGACACGACTGAGATACCTAACGGACAAGGCTGAGACACGTAAGGGACACGGCTGACTAAAAAATAGAATAACTTTTAAAAAAGGGGCAAGAAACATAATAAGTACTAAAATATAATGGGGTAAGTTTTAATTTTAAAAACTTAAATTCTTTTTAAAATTTTCAAAACCCACGACTATCTCAAAGCACACCACTCTCTCAAACTCAAAAACAAAGCAAGGTTATCTTTCTCTCCACACCACACACACACACCTCTCCGACAGCTTCCCCCTCTTCTCCAGCATCTTCTTCACTCAAAAACTAACCATGTCTCAAGTCTTCTTCACTCAGATCTCTGTCAGTAAGTTTTTTAGTTTTTATTTTTGCACTTCTGCTTTTGCTTTTGCTACTACCAAACATATTAAGTGAACCTTTCTCTTTTTTTTTTCTTTTTCTCATCTGTTTAATACATTATGTTTGTCTCTGTTTAATCCCCAAACATATTCTCTATTTATATGAATTTTATTTAATCTTTGTTTGTTTATATAAATTCTGTTTACAAACTTAGAACTGTTTATATAATTTCTTTTTCTATTAATGTTTTGGATGGGTTTTATATGCATTTTGGTTGTTACTAGTATGGATTGAAGTTTGATGTTTTGAATGGATTTAAGACAAATGTTATGTATGGTTTATATATGTTTCTTTGCATTTTAATTGTTATTAGTATGGGATTTAGTATTATTGTGATGTTTAATGTTTAGAATGGATTTAGTACTCTTAATGCTTATATGTTTAGTGTTGTTCTTAGTATGAGATTAGTATAAATGTGATATTTCATATTTTTTATATATAAAAATACTTATAAAAGATATTTATTTGATGTCATGTCCCCGCCATGTCGTGTCCTAATTTTTTAAAATTTGTCGTGTCTGCGTGTCCATGTCCGTGTCGTGTCGGATGGGACACCCGTGTCCATGTCCGTGTCCGTGCTACATAGGTTATTATAATTATAAAATAATAATGAATAACATCAATAGTTAGATTAAAAAAAGGTTTTTTTGAGCTTAAACTTTAAACTTTACATCCGAGATATAAGACAAACCTGAGTAACAATGCGGATCTCCTCCACACATCCTTAGATGTGAAGAGAAGGAATGATTTAGGATGAAGCATGGTCATTGTTTCTTTCTCTTTTAAAAATTATTGAGTCCGAGTCTATTTTATACAAAATAAACGAAATAAGGTGTGAGTGCAAATAATCACAATTAATGATTCTAAGTAGTAGGGATACAATCAAAGAATAAAATAATATCACAAGACAAAGGATTTACGTGATTCAGCAATTGTCTACATCCACGGGGTGTTTTTTTGTGTATATTAATTCTTTTGGAGTTTCCTAATAAAGAATTATATGCCCCCTTGTCCCGAATTGAGGATTCTATTTATAATAATAAGAGCGTTTGAGCCATGTTCAAACTCTCATAGTTGCTGGTGGGCTCGTTTGCTAATCCATATTGATCTTCTCCGAGATTATAGATAACAAGATTGAGCCTTCCATGTTTATCCCACGTGACATTAATCCTGACTTACCAACACGCTTTTGTACCTCTTGATTAGGCTTGTTTGGGCTGTTGAAATCTGGGTCATCGTGATTTTGCACCCACAATTGCCCCTCAAATTCTTCGCCAACACTGGGCTGGAGGATTTTGTATGATTTCTTGGCCCAAAAGATTAATTTTAAGATAATTCCACGTTTGAGCTTGTGCGAGGGCATGTCTTTAGTCCAAAAATGAACTGTCGGTTACATTAATGACTTCAGGCTCTGTCCCATATGATTAGATTTATGAGATTTCGTTTTTTATTATTAAAAAATGAACCGTCATTTGTGTGCCTTTCTACATTCAAAAGATCATTTGGAGCGTTCATCTTCACCATCTTATTGTAAGTTCTCCTTGCTCTTGCTTATTTTTCTTGTGATTGCTCTGAGTATCGCCATTCGTTCTTCTCTATTCTCGTTGATTCGTCCTTTCTTCCACCAAAAATGGTGTATACTATTAGTAAAATGACAGTAGGTGAGTTCAGGAACGTATATTCGATCCCCTCCCGGGTAACGATTGAGTGTGCCCTCGTTCCCAAAAGTTGTGTTGATGTTGAGGGGGATCTTTAAATTCCCACCCTTTTAGCGGTTAAAGGAGGGATTACATTTCCCTTTAACCACTTGTTTTTGGAATTTAGCGAGTTCTTTGGGTGGTCTCGCCCAATGTGAACCAAATACATGGCGTATTGTCATGGAGTTCACAAAATTAATGAGTTATATGGGACAAAGATTGGAATTCCAAAAATCAGATTCTGCTACTCCTGATTCCAAACCATGGATGGAGTTCTATATCTGAAGGTGATGAAGGTTGATAGAGTATTAGTCGCCAACCTTCCTTATTCCAATAAAGGCTATTGGGATCAAGATTTTATTGCTAGATGTTAGCAAAACTTACCTCTTTCGGAAGGCGAACAATATAGCGGGTTCTTATGTCCGGAGTGGGGGAGTGATATAGGTTGACCTTTATTTCCCTTGTCCTAATCTTCTTTTAATTAAGAGGTTACTAATGAATTATTGGGGTTTGGCCCCAATATTTAATACATATTTTGACCCCTAAAGTTCTTATTTCTTGGGGCTTGACCCCAAAAATGACCTCAAAAGGTTACGCAAAATGTCGCCAAAAGTCATTTTCAAGTCAAACCCCGGCACATGAAAATTATGGGGGCCACAATTAGTAACAGTGTTATTAATAAAGACAAAACACCAAATTACCCAAAATTAACTATTAGCATGAAGAAAACAATTCAACCATCAAAATCAATATACCAATAAAAAAATACACCAAACACTACCCAAATATTATTTATCATAAGGGCAACAACAAAAAAAAGAATCAAGTTCTTGTAATCTACTGTCGCTGCTGAACATAAACGAAAATATAGTACTACAAAAAATCAAGTGTGATTTGTGGTCTGGTCCCCTAAATTATTGCATACTGATTTGGCCCCAAAAGCTTTCATTCCTTGGGGTTTGACCCCCAAACTTACTTTTAGCAATGCAAAAGGTTCTATAAAATAAGTCCGAAGAAGTTGTACAAAATGTCCAAAGTAATTTTTGTGTTTTCCACGGGTCAAATTCAATATCAACGAATTAACGTTTTTTTTTTGCTTGCACCCCCTAGATAATGTAATAGAGATACCCCTTAGATGTTTAAAATTAGATTTATGCATAAGGTATAAGCAAGTTGATGCATAGGGTACAAGAGGGATCATTCACACTCAAGGTTTGAGTCTAATTTTTGAAAAGCGTAGACTTATGTCTAATCACGACATTATCTCGGGCAAAGTAATTAAAAAAATTAAAAATTAATAAAAAAAAATAATAGTGGGCAAGCACAAAATGGCCCAAAAATCAACTACTAGCAGGAAGATAACTATTCAATACAAAGTCAATTCCATACACCCAAGGACGTAGTGAGGAATTCTCGAGAGTGGGGGGCTAATTTAATTTCCATTTTCGGGGTTCAAGGGCGGGATTTTTTTGAGGTTATTTTTTAGTATGTACAAAAAAATACCGTAATTTATTTAATCTAATGGAAAGATAAATAAATATTTAAACCAACATTTCAATCTCAAATTTAAACCAACAATATCCCTATTTATTTACTAGAATTAACATTATAACCCTAAAATTAACATTAAAGCAAACTCTAACCAACATTAACATTATAACCCCAAAATAAACCCCAAATTTTAACATCAATATAGTCAGTTCAATGCAAGTTAAATAAAAAATTTAACTATTTTTACATATGCCCCGAAACACTTATAAAAATTATTTTTTTACACCTATATTTTTGTAAATTCTCATAAAAAACTATAACATTTTAATCTAAAATTCTCCATTGCATAAAAAACAATAACATTTTAATCTAAAATTATCCTAAAATTTCCCCCAATATTAACCCTAGAATTTAAATCAACCAACAATAAGACTAAAGAAAAAGAAAACAATAACCATTTAACGTTAATAGAACAATAACAGTAAGAAATATATAATATAACCAACTAATTAACAATAAACTAAAAAATCATAAGTTCCCATTTAAGTAATTAATAAATACACAATGAAATAATAAAGAGAGAGAGACATACCACGGTCAAAGAAGGACAGTGGACGGAGGAGGGCTGGGTGGGAGCAGCTGCTGGGGGAAGAGGGGGGGATAGTAGAAGAAATTTGATATTTGGTTCAAGGGTTTAACGGATAGCCAAAGAGGGAGGGATAGGGAAAGACCGGTTCTTGTTTGTGATAGGGGCATGGGTTTGTGTATTTAGTTTAAGGGTTTAAGTCATCTTTCCTTTATTTCAAGAAATGCCCCCAACTTGGTTTGAATATATTTTTTTTGCACCTAAATTTAGTACAAGTATATATAACTATTTTTTTTTGAAAAAGCTGTGGGGGCTACAGCCCCCACTCGGCCTGCAGTCCCTCCGTTCTTGCATACACTTACAACACCCAAATATTAATGGTCATTTTGACTTGACCCCCATATTTTAATGCACCATTTCACTTAACCCCTTGTTTTAATAATCCATTGACTTCGCCCCCAACGTAGGGGGTAAGTCTAATTTAACATTACAAACAGGAAATAAGTCAAGTAAAACCTTAAACTTAACCCCCTATTAACCCCCTCGTACGGGGGTAATTCAAATAAATTAACAAGGTGGGGGTTAAGTCAAATATCACATTAAAAGTGAGGGCCAAGTCAAAAAAGCCCAATATTTATTGGGTTATTTGGAGTTTGGTCCTCATTAATTCTTGCCAATTGAGTTTAACCCCTGTAATTTTCATTTATTAGGGTTTGAACCCCAAAATGACTTTTACCGACACAATAGTCACAAAACATTTTTACGTCGCTAAAAGTTACTTTGGGGTCAAACCCCAAGAAATACAAAATCTAGGGGCCAAAGTCAATATCAAATAATTAACGGGGACCAAATCCCAAATAACCCTATTTTCTTTCCAAAAATGTTAAAAATTTAGTAGTTTTGGTCTAGAGATGGACATTAACATAAAAAAATTAAAAAGACCATGAACAAGTTATTGTAGACAATGCCTTAAATTTCCACTACACCAAAAATGGCAATTTGGCTCACCTTGATATGAAAAATCTAGCACGGTTTTAAACTGTGCCAAATTTTGGCACGGTTTAACGACAATCTGGCACACTTTAAAACCGTGCCAAAATTTGGCATTGTTAAAAGTGTGCCAAAATTGAACACACTTTACTAAAATATAAATACCCTCAAAAAATACATTCTCAATTTTTTTTGTCTCTCGCTCTCTCATTCTCAAGTCTCCCGTTCTCTCACTCGACAAACAAATCGCGTCAAAACATTTCCCACCTTCAATCTGAAAACCTTGCTGAGAAGGAAACCTTGCGTGACACGCTCAAAACCTTGTTGTTAATCTCATTTTCTGGGCGCTATTATTCTCTATTTGGTAAGTCTAATGCTTTATTGTTGTGCTTTTTAATTGGGAAACAAAGTTTTGATTGTGTGTTATTGCAGATTTGCTTAATATATAGGATGAGTCTCAGCTAGAGTTCATGTATCCGTATTGTGCAGAGCTTTTTGATGTGGTAGGACTTTGCTATCATATTGGGTTTATATTAATTAAGCAAATCTCAATTAAATATATCATTTTTATCTGTTTTGCTAAAGCTAAGTCTCATTTAGGGTTTGTTTGTGTTGGTACTACCTAATTTGAAATTTAGGGTTTGTTCATCTTTTCAATGTTGCTTTTAAAATGACTTAGGAGAACTTCATTATTTTAGCTTATTGTTGAAGAGAATACGTTTCTATTGTTGGTAGTTTTGGTTTTAGAGTTTATGTTAATTATATGCTTTCCTTTACTTGTTTTAGGATTGATTTTGGAAGACATGTCAGGAGCACGTGTGTTGGAATTTAAAGGTAACTGGGATTACTACCTCCCCCTTGTGGATTTTTCTTTCAATAATAATTATAATAAGACAACTCGCATGTTGTTTGTGAATTTGAAATATTCCTTAAGGTTTGTACAATACTGTTAAGGAGAATAATGTATTGAATATGAACATATTTAATTTTTTTCTCTTGGAAACGACGTTGTTCGAGGTATTGTATATGAGACTATATAGATCCGCGATATGTTTAGTATTCGTAGGGGAAAACAAATTAATGGATCCAAATTTTAATCGGGTATACTTTTGAAAAGATAGAAATAATCAAGCAGATAGTAGCGACGAAATATAGTAGGCACAATAATTATGTCGATCGTTGTCATAGAGATTTAGAGTTTAATATTAGGGACCTATTGTTTCTTAAAATGTCCCCTGCGAAGGGGTTAAGCGGATGGTAGGAAGGAGAAGTTGGCTTCTCTATTTCTTGGGTTCCTTTACCACCATAAAACATGGGGGTCATTGGAAGAATGTATTTAATTGTTAATTTTAGATAATTTTTTTAGATATGGCACGATGTATTAACATATGGAAATTAGTAATATCAACTTGAAAGATGTTACATCATAAGAGGGGAAATAAGTGTGTATCTTGAAATGTTAAAATTTGATTCTAAAATTAAATGATAAGTCTTTTAGTGAGAGTGAAATAAAGTCACCATAATAAGGTCAAGTCTTCCTACGAGCGTGAGAAAGAAATGTGAACAAAATTACCCACAACTCTTCAGGTGTAACACCCAAGAACTCCCTTATAAAATCTATGAATTACCCTGAGAGGTCAGGTCTAGGTTATCCCTTAGGCAACATAGCACCTGGTAGGATGTCTCCTCCACCAAACTTAGAGTACTTAGAAAATGGTTATAGGACTTTTTGCCAAGGTTTTAATTTAATCTTAGGACTTTATACTTGAATAAACACACCACATTGATGGATGATATGAACCACTCGGGATATAACCCGGGGATCAAGTTTATGGTCTTCTGAAATGTCTAAAGTAGGGAAATTTAGAGCAACATTGGGAAATCCTAGGTTCCCTACTTCTTCTATAAATAGAAATTTGGTTACACTTTCCAAATTTAATACCCAATTTTAGAGAGGGAGAGGGAGAGAGAGAGATAGAGGTGATGATGATGATGATGTAAGGGGTCCACGACCATTGAGAAGCAGGAGTGAGTAAGGACAAAGCGCGGTGGCCGAAGTCATCTTGAAAGTTAAAAATTCCACCTTGTTAAATGAAACTTTAGACTTGATCTATTTTGGTAAGGATGTATCCTCATCATATACTTTGTCTTTCATTTGATCCATATTTTCCATTTTCCCATTGAAAGATTGAATGAAAGTTATTATTAGGATAAACCTATTATTTAAAAATTTTACCCATTGAAGTTTGTTGAAAAGTATTTCTAACTCCATTATCGAGGGTGCAAGCTAATACAGTATAAAGTTATGACTAAGTTTCATTAAGTGCCTCGTTGTACTCTTATGGTTGTCGTGGACATGACATTGAATTATTGGGCCACAACATCCGGGCTTGACTCTAAACTCATGTTTGGAGCTTAGTGCTGGGGAAAGGGCTAACGCGTTAGTTCAGTATTATTGTAGTTATTGGAATTTGGATGACATGTTGGGCTAGCATGGGTCTTGACTCCTGAGCAGAGATTAAATAGGATAAGAGGGTTGATGGCATGACGTAGAGGGCTTATTCTGGATACTTTGAGATTTGGGGTTTGAGGGTTAGGAAGTTACTTCTCTTACATTGAGTTACCTTTATATCATTTTGCCCATATTGCCGTGTTGTATTAAGTTGCTATTACTCCAATAAGATATATATATGATTTTCCAAAGATACTTACTTATGAGGTTCTGTACGAGGATATTTTGCTCATTCCTTGTTGAGAGATTTGAATGCTCATACCTTTATATTGTATAATTCCACAAGTTAGGAGTTGGGGAGTCCTTTGACGCTAAGGTCTAGTTGTTTAGTACTTTTGGTTTCATTTTTTTCTAAGGCTAATTGTTAAGGCACTGGCATTTTATAATTATATGTTTACTTAATTAAAAATTATTAGTTAATATAGCTATGTACTTGGTGAAGGAGAATTGGGATGCATTTATTTAACCCTCTATATGTTATGGATGGATGTTAGATGCCTAATTACTCATATGTGCTTATTTTTAAATGAACACTTTAGCGATTGTTTATATTTTAACTTATGATATTTGGCCGAGGACCCTTAGGGGCCTATCCCACCTAAGAGTTGCCCTAATTTGTAACTTAAAAATTTGTCTATATGTTTATGCATTGTGGGAAAGCCTCGTTGTGGACTAATAAAGCAAGTCTAGGGCTTCACATTAAGGACATATATGCTACAAAATCAAGGGATTGAATTTCCATTATTAAGCAAGTCTAGGACAGCTACACCCCTAATTTTGGAGAATTTTGGGTAACTTATATTCTATAATTTATTTCGATCTTATTTCACGGTTATGCGTATGTTTTAGGATTTGTAAGTCACTAGATTTAATGATCAACTGTGTAGGACTAAAATATATGCATGTGTGTTTCCATATTTGGATTATTCGTTCAACTTTCTAGTAAATACCATGGTTATAAAATTAAGCAATCTTTTGAGGACACGTCTCCTTGCTCCCTTGACCCATACCTATCTTTCAAACAGATTTTTGTTATACATACTGCTTATATATATATATATAACAGCTATATAGCTATTTTGGTTGTTATAAATATATAACAGGGTTGTGTTATATATATATATATATATATAACAGCTATTTCAGCTATATAGCTGTTATATATATGGAGCTATATAGTTATATATGCAATTGCATATATATATATATATATATATATATATATAACAAATATATATGGACTTATATATGTAGTTATATAGCTATTTCAGCTCAATATATATGCAATATATGGAGCTGTTGTTTCCGCTATACAGCTGTTATTTCAGCTATATAGCTATTTACGCTCAATAATCCATTCTTCTAAATGGATCTCGAGTTAAATTCTTTAAATGTTCAAAAGGTGTCATATGAGGAGATCCACTATCACCCTTTCTCTTTTGCTATGTTAAAGAGTTTCTAAGAAGAGGTATAACTGCATTATGTTCTTAACCCTGCTTCGAAGAACTGCATTAGTTTTGATGAACTGCTTAAAAGTGTATATACCTATGCATTATGTACCTATGCTTCTAAGCAGAGGTATACACTTTTATAAGAACCTCATTAGTTTCTAAGCAGAGGTATAACTGCATTAGTTTCTAAGCAGGTATTATGTACTTCTAAGCAACTTAATTTCTAAGCAGAGATATATCTAAGCAGGTATATCTAGTTGAAGAAGGGAATCTTAATCCAGTCATAATTCCAGGAGGATTTAGATCTCCTATACATCTTTTCTTTGTTGTTGTATTATGTTCTTTTGTAGAGATAATGATCTTGATTTAAAAGCTTTAATAAATATTTTCAATCAGTATGCCCATGAATTTCACCAGTTTATTAGCACGGATAAATCCAGTGTCTTTATTTGGAAAAGTACATTCTTAATCCTGCTTAGATATTCCTATCATTTCTTTCTTTCTTTCTTTTCATTGCATTTCTTTCTTTGCAGGTATTTCTATTTTTCTCAGATGAAGAAATGTCAGAGTATAGTCATCAGTTATGCCCAAGGTATAGCCATCAGTTATACCCAAGTTTTATTTTAGTTTGTTCGTTTCTTATTTTAGACCTCAAAACTTATAGATTAGGCTTAGAATCAAGCCGTTGAAGGGTGAAAACCCAAATCGGCCGCCAAATGGCCCCGTAAGAGGTAGTAACACCACGCATGAGACCAATGTGACTCGTAGGAACTGACCACGGAGTCACGACCCTCTCGGTTTGAGAATACGATGATAACTTGAAAATATATAGCTTAGGCTTAGAAATAAGCCGCTGAAGTGTGAAAACCCAAACAAGCCTCCAAACAGCCCTGTAAGAGGCACTAATACCTCGTACGGGACCAACGTAACTCGTAGGAACTGACCGCGCAGTAACGGGCCACTCGATTTGAGAATATGACAATAATTCAAAAATATATAGATTAGGCTTAGAAACAAGACGTTGAAGGGTGAAAACCCAAACTAGCACCCAAATGACCCCGCAAGAGGCACTCACACCTGGCACGGGACCAATATAACTTGTATGAACAGACCGTGTAGTCACGGGTCTCTCAGCTTGAGAATATGATGATAATTTCAAAATACGTAGATTATGCTTGAAAATAACCCGTTTGAGGGTGAAAACACAAACCAGCCCCTAACGGCCCAGCAAGAGACACGAACACCTCGCAAGGGACCAATGTAACTTATACGAACGAACCGCGTATTCACGGGCCTCCCAATTTGAGATAATGACGATAATTTCAAATAATGTAGATTAGGCTTGAAAACCAGCCGTTAAAGGATGAAAACCCAAACCAGCCCCCAAACGACCCCGTAGGAGGCACGAACACCTCGCACGGGACCAATGTAACTTATAGGAACTGACCGCGTAGTTTCGGGTCTCCCGATTTGAGAATATGATGATAATTTGTAAAAATCAACACTTAAACTTCAAAACAACGCCTTCAGGGCTTAAAAGCAAAATTAGCCCCCAAACGACCCCGTAGGAGGAATGAACACCTCGCACGAGACCAATGTAACTTCTAGGAACTGATCGCGTAGTCCCGGGTCTCCCGGTTTGAGAGTCTGACGATAATTTGCAAAAATCGCATTTAAGACTTAAAAATAAGTCGTTAAAGGGTGAAAACCCAAACCAGCCCCCATACGACCTCGTAGGTGGCACAAACACCTCGCACGGGACCAACGTAACTTGTAAGAACTGATCGCGTAGTCCCGGGTCTCCCGGTTTGAGAGCATGACGATAATTTACAAAATTCACACTTAGACTTAAAAACAAGCCGTTAAAGGGTGAAAACCCAAACCAGCCCCCATACGACCCCGTAGGAGGCACGAACACCTCGCACGGGACCAATGTAACTTGTAGGAACTAATCGCGTAGTCCCGGGTCTCCCGGTTTGAGAGTATGACGATAATTTGCAAAAATCACACTTAGACTTAAAAACAAGCCGTTAAAAGGTGAAAACCCAAACCAACCCTCAAACGACCCCATAGGAGGCACGAACACCTCGTACGGGACCAATGTAACTTGTAGGAACTGACCGCATAGTCCCGGATCTCCTGGTTTGAGAGCATGATGATAATTTGCAAAAACCACACTCATACTTAAAAACAAGCTGTTAAAGGGTGAAAACCCAAACCAACCCCCAAACGACCCCGTACACTACACCAAATTGGGCAAATTGTCACCTTTCAGCCGGCCAGCCTTGTCAAGGTCATTGACCGTGACAAAAAAACACGCGTTTTATGTCACGGTCATTGACCTTGACACGACCGTGACAACAAATTATCACGGTCAATGACCGTGACAAGACCGTGACAAATTGAATTGTCACGGCCTTGTCACGCTCAATGACCGTGACAATTTGTGTCACGGTCAATGACCTTGACACGACCATGACAACTTTTCCAGCAAAATCACTTTCCCCCTTCTTTTTTCCCTCCCACCGTTCCCTCCCTCTCTCTCTCTCTCTCTCTCTCGACTCGACGCTGCTCTCTCTCTCTCTCTCTCAGGTCCAATTTCTCTCTCTCTCTCTCTTCCATTTATATATATATTTGTTTGTATATTTATGTGTGTATGTGTATATATATATGTGTGTGTGTATGTGTGTGCGTGTGTGGGGGGTGGGGCGGGATGGGGCAGGGTGGGGGAGGGGGTGGTGGAGGGGGGCAGGGGGTGGGGCGGGGTGGGGCAGGGTGGTGGAGGGGGCGGTGGAGGGGGCAGGGGGTGGGGTGGGGTGGGGTGCAGTGTGTGTGTGTGTGTGGTGGTGTGTTTTGGGGGAGGGGGTGGTGGAGGGGGGCAGGGGGTGGGGTAGAGTGGTGTGTGTGTGTGTGTGTGATGGTGTGTGGTGGGGGAGGGGGTGGTGGAGGGGGGCAGGGGGAGGGGGTGGGGTGGGGTGGGGTGGGTGTGTGTGTGTGTGTGGTGGTATGTGTGGTGGTGTGTGGTGGGGGTGGGGCGGGATGGGGCAGGGTGGGGGAGGGGGTAGTGGAGGGGGGGACGGGGTGGGGTGGGGTGGGCACACCTACGCACACACGCACACCTACGCCACACACACACGCACACCTACGCCCCTACGCACACACGCACACCTACGCCACACACACACGCACACCTACGCACCTACGGACACACACACACCCCACCCCACCCCCTGCCCCCCTCCACCACCCCCTCCCCCATCATTGTGTGAATAGGTATGAGATCATAATTTGGAGGAATTCACGTCCAAGAAATAATTTGGATTCCCTTTAGGGTCTTATGTCTTGAATTAATCTGAGGGGGTGGGGGTGGGGGCGGGGGTGGGTGGGGTTTTGAATATTATTTACATTCAAAATAAATAATTGATAATAGTTGGATAATAATTGTTTTTATACCTATAGAACAGCTTAGATAGTGTGTGTGTGTGTGTGTGTATGTGGTCAATACATGAATTTCTTTTTGTATTTGAATTATCCCATGAATTTATTTTTGTATTTGAATTATCCCATGAATTTATTTGTGTATTTGAATTAACCCATTATATGAAACATACTTGAAATTAAATATAGTGCGCATAGATACTAGCATTCTAGTTCTTATGCGTACGCATTCAATAACCCTTAGACCCGTTCGAGAGTCATTACCCCTGTAATGAGATCTCTCGAATTGTCCCGTTTGGACAGTTTGAGACTGTATAATTTTTGTATAATATTCTTATTGGCTTAAAGTTGTTACTTTTGGAGGAAGTTCTGCAGTCGTATCTTAATGTTCTCTGGGTACATACTAGATTGACAAGTGTGACTGTTATTTTAATTGACCAATTGAAATAAAACTCACACCTGCCAATCTACGTCGTGTACTTGGAGAACTAAGGGGATATGCTGTCGAATTTTTTTCAAATCGTAACAATGTGCATGAGCTGTTAAGTATATTACAGAAAAATGCATTCTTGAATGGGATAGGACCACATACCCTTTAATAGGATAATTAAATGATGGGATAATTAAAAAAAACATACTATAAATCTAAGTTTTGTTTACCTTTAATAGGTGTTTAGTTGTGGTAGCTGTGATGGGATATCCGAAATTCAAAGAGTGGATGGGTGAGACTAATAGAATGGGGAATGTGTTTCGCAGAGGTGCTAACGAATTTGTGAAATATGCAAAGAGATGTCGTAATGATGAAGAGTTTCCGTGTCCGTGTGCTAGGTGTAAGAATGGTAAGGTGTTTGAGTGGAAAACAGTTGAACTACATTTGTTAAGATCGGGTATGCAAGATAGTTATCGATTTTGGAGTTTTCGCGGTGAATTGAAAGTTCCTTTTGTCCCTGACCAACCTTCACAACATCCTTCAACAAGTAGAATAGATGAAGAAGGGGACGACGTAGATCATAATATGTTAGAGAATTTAGTTGATGATGCGTACGGAGTTTATAAAGCTGAGGAGAATGAGGTTACTGATGATGTAGAAGATTCAAGTGCTCGTGAAGATAACACGATAAAACTTGACGATGACTACCAAAGTTTAAAATTAAGGCGACCCAACCGTTATACTCTGGCTGTGAGAAAGATCAAACAACTTTACATGCCATGGTTGGTTTGCACAGTTTGAAGACGCAGTACGGTTTGTCTGGCAATAGCGTGACGGGAATTCTGAAATGGGTGAAGGGCTTATTACCTAAGGTGAATACACTTCCAAATAGCTATCCTGTTATGAAGAACAGTTTGAAAGGTTTGGGAATGAAGTATAAATCGATTCATGATTGTGTGTATGACTGCATACTATACCGAAAGGAGTATGAAAATCTCGATCGTTGTCCGGTATGCGATGAACCTAGATATGTCCAATCTACTAGTAAGGAAGGCACAAGCTCAAAAGTGCCTCAAAAAGTATTGAAATATTTTCCCGTTGGGCCTAGATTAAAGCGATTTTTCACAGTACCATGGATTGCAGAGGCAATGACTTGGCATGCTAGGGCAGAAGTAGGGGGTAATATCATGCGTCATCCTATTGATTCTACTGCCTGGCGGAGGATGAATTATGAGTATCCCGATTTTGGTCGAGAACAACGCAACATTCGTTTGGCTATATCAACAGATGGTTTCAATCCATTTGAAAATCTAAGAACCAATCAGAGTGTATGGCCAGTGATCCTAGCCCCACTCAACCTCCCTCCTTCACAGTGTATGAGACCTGAATTTTCGATGATGGCTTTATTGATACCTGGGCCAAAGGCACCAAGTGAAGACATTGATATCTACCTGGCTCCTTTGGTAGAAGAATTAAATGAGTTGTGGGAAGATGGTGTGCAATCATTTGACTCTTTTAGAAAAGAAGAGTTTACGCTGAAAGCTATGTTGATGTGGGCAATTCATGATTTTCCAGCTTATGGGACATTATCCAGATGTGTAGTACATGGTTATTTGGGGTGTCCTATTTGTGGAGAGGAGACTGAATCTCTTCGTCTATCCTCCAGCTTAAAAAATGTATACCATTGCCACAGGAGGTTTTTACCCCCAGCTCATAGTTTCAGATTTGAGAAAGCTTCCAATTTTTTATTGGGCGGAGTTGAACATAGGCTACCGCCGAGACAACTTTCGGGTTCAGAAATTGAAAGTAAATCTTCTCAATGTGGCCCAAATATGCCAGGTAAGAATCCCAAATTTAAGAATGTCAAGCATAAGAAGACCCCAACTGGGAATGAAACTGAGATAAGAAAGGCATGGTCTCGGAGGTCAATTTTATTTGACTTGCCTTATTGGAAGAAAAACCCGGTGCGCCATGTATTGGATGTGATGCATGCAGAGAAGAACTTCGCTGAACATATTGTGGGTACTTGCCTTGGGGGGAGTCATTCGAAGGATGGAGAAAATGCACGAAAAGACCTTAAAACGTTAAAACTTAAACCACAACTATGGTTGAAAGAAGACAGTAGGGGAAGGAAAATAATTCCCCCTGGTGCGTTTACTTTGACGAGTGAGGAAAGGAAGGTGCTTCTAGACACAATATATAATTTGAAGGGCCCATCTACTTTTTCGTCCAACTTGCAAAGGATTGTGAATTATGCTACTCATTATTTACATAAGTGTAAGTCCCACGATTGGCATGTGATCATGCAATTGGTTCCTCTATTGTTTAAGCACTGTTTCTCCAAGCACAAGGATTTGCGTAGGGCTATTATGCAAATTAGTATTACCTTCTCCCTCTTGTGTGAGAAGGTAGTGAATCGAGAACACATAGTGGCCGCAAAATTGGCTGTGAACGAAGCAATTTGTGTATTGCAGAAGTACTTTCCCCCATCATTCTTTGACATAAGTGTTCACTTGTTGGTACACCTATGCGACGAGGCACTTCTTTGTGGTCCAGTTAGATATCGGTGGATGTATCCGTTTGAAAGATTGATGAAAGTTTTTAAAGATTACGTCAAGAATACGCGATACATTGCAGGATCAATTGCAGAGGAATACATCACCGTGGAGTCATCAATATATACTCGGGAATATATGACTGACTCTACCAGCGTTGATGACACTGATGAATTCCTCGATGATGGTGGTAATGTGATGGGAAAACGAGTGAAATTAACGAGTTTGCAACATGAACAAGTAGCTCGTTATCTATTTGACACACATGAAGATGTCGAAGAATGGAAAAAGTAAGTTTCGAATATTATAATGTTTAACATTATTTTAGATTATTTTATACATGATTAATTTTGTAATATGCAGTAAATATGAAGCCTGTGAGAACAATAAAAGACGAAAAACAGTGGTACAATCAGACAGCGAATTTAGGCTATGGTTGACACAAGAGGTAATTACAATGAAAACAGTCGTTATATAACGTTACATTACACTCATATTTTACCACTAATATAATTAATTTATCTATATTCTCAGCTCCTAAAGATGGGTGATGCGACATCAAGGCTTGCTCGTCTAGCCACTGGACCCTTGTTCGTGGCACAAGAGTACAAAAAATATCGATTGAACGGTTACATTTTCGGCGCTAAAGTGTACGAGGAAAGTACAAATGTACAGAACTCGGGTATTTCATACAAGGCTCTTACTTTCTTTCGAGCAAGCGCAAAAGATAAAAACCTCGTTGAAGCTGAAATGACTTACTATGGTGTAATTCAAAATATATTTGAATTGGATTATATAAGCTTCAAAGAGGTTGTATTTTACTGTGAATGGGTAAGAGTTGAGGATAAAAATGCTTCTAAAGTTGATCCTGTCACCAATTTGATCATGGTTGACTTGTCCAAGTTGAAGAGCAACGACCACGTGAGCGATGAGCCGTTTGTTTGTGCATTTCAAAAGGTTAAGCAAGTGTTTTACTCGGAGTATATCAACAATGAGCCGTGGTCAATTGTCCAACACGCGCCAAGGCGTCTAAATAGTAGTGTGGATGACTTGGCTGCTCCTACCGAATATCAATCCATTTTTGATGATAACCCGAATTTGAAACAATTTTTCAATTTGTAATAATTATTTCAATTTGTACCGAAACATCCATTTTTAATGCTTTTACTTGATCTGCACATTATCATTTTCACTCTTGTGTAGTGTGCGTGTGTGGAGAGGAGATTAATACATAAATATTGTAACTACATCTAAGTTTTGTTTATACTAATCCATGAATATACGCTTCTTACCTTTAATAGGTGATTAGTACATAGTTATTTGGGGTGTCCTATTTGTGGAGAGGAGACTGAATCTCTTCGTCTATCCGAACACTAAGAAATGCCATAATCCTATGGAGCGATGCTCTGCAAATTCCTCCCAACCGTTACGTAGCCAAACATCACCGGTTGAAGTTTTCAATTCCACTTTCCATACCCCACCACTTTCCATACCCCATTCAAAGGTGGAGTTGACAACTTCAACTGCTGATTTTTGGCTACACAACGGTTGGAAGGAATTTGCAACGCATACCTCCATAGGATTATGGTATTTCTTAGTGTTTAGATATGAAGAGAATTATAATTGACACGATTGCCCGGGGTACATTAGTTGGAAGGAGGTGCCATATGAGCTCAAGTTAGCTGTTTGAGTGACACTACAGGTAATGTATTTATATTTATATGTCAATTTCGATTTCGATTTCAATTACAATTTATATTTATCTATATTTGAGGGGCGGATACTAATTTTACTTTATTTCAATTCAGGGGACAGGGAGTGGCCCTAAGGGTAGGCCACATATGCTCTATACTTATGTGGCTACTCGGACGAGAAGGGAAGGATAAGGAGGTGTTCCCGAGCGTCGCGGTACAAAATCTCTTTTCCATGCAAATAGTTTGTAGATTTGAGATAAAATGATGGTGATGTTGTTTCTTTTTAAATAGTTTCTTATTTGAATATATATTTGCATTATCTTTAGTTTGTTCGGATATATGATGTGTGGAACAGGTACAACGTTGCTATAACAGGTACAAATATACTGCTGGGCAGTGGCAGTGGCCATACTGCCCAGCAGTTTTTTTTTAATTCTGCCCAGAATTGTCACGGTCATTGACCGTGACAAGTCCCAGACAATATTGTCACGGCCTTGTCACGGTCAATGACCGTGACAATTTTTTTACAAAGGGTCACGGCTTTGTCACGGTCATTGACCGTGACAAACGCGTCACGGTCATTGACCTTGACACTGCCGTGACACAAAACGCGAGTTTTATGTCAAGGTCAATGACCGTGACACGACCGTGACAAAAAAAGTTGTCTCGCCTCGAAATGTCACGGTCATTGACCATGACAAGGTGAATTTGTCAAGGTCAATGACCTTAACAAATGGGCAGATTTCGTGTAGTGCGTAGGAGGCACGAAACTGCGCATGAGACCAATGTAACTTGCAGGAACTGATCACGTAGTCCCGGGTCTCCTGATTTGAGAGTATGACGATAATTTACAAAAATCACACTTAGACTTAAAAATAAGGCGTTAAAGGGTGAAAACCTAAACCAGCCCCCAAACGACCCCAAAGGAGGCATGAACACCTCGCACGGGACCAACTTAACTTGCAGGAACAGACTGCGTAGTCCCGGGTCTCCCAGTTTGAGAGTATAATGATAATTTGCTAAAATCACACTTACACTTAAAAAAAGGCGATAAAGGGTGAAGACCCAAACCAACCCCCAAACGACCCCGTAGGAGGCATGAACTCCTCACACGGGACCAATGTAACTTGTAGGAACTGACCGCGTAGTTGCGGATCTCTCGGTTTGAGAGTATGACTATAATTTACAAAAATCACACTTAGACTTAAAAAGAACTCGTTAAAGGGTGAAAACCCAAACCAACCCCCAAACGACCCCGTAGGAGGCACGAACACCTCGCACGGGACAATGTAACTTGTAGGAACTAACCGCGTAGTCCCGGATCACCCAGTTTGAGAGTATGATGATAATTTGCAAAAATCACAATTAAACTTAAAATCAAGGCGTTAAAGGGAGAAAACCCAAATCAGCCCCAAAACAACCCCGTAGGAGCCATGAACACCTCGCACGGGACCAAGGTAACTTGTAGGAACTGATCGCGTAGTCCAGGATCACCCGGTTTGACAGTATGACGATAATTTGCAAAAATCACACTTAAAATTAAAATCAAGGCGTTAAAGGGTGAAAACCCAAAGCAACCTCCAAACGACCCCGAAGGAGGCACGAACACCTCGCACGAGACCAATATGACTTGTAGGAACTGACCGCGTAGTCCCGGGTCTCCTAGTTTGAGAGTATGACCACAATTTGTAACAATCAAACTTATGCATAAAAATAAGCCATTAAAGGGTGAAAACCCAAACCAACCCCCAAACGACCCCGTAAGAGGCACGAACACCTCTCAAGGGACCAATGTAACTTGCAGGAACTGTTCACGTAGTCCTTGGTCTCCCGGTTTGAGAGTATGACGATAATTTGCAAAAATCATGCTTAGACTTAAAAACAAGGCGTTAAAGGGTTAAAACCAAAATCAGGCCCCAAACGACCCCGTAGGAGGCACGAACACCTCGCACGGGACCAATGTAAATTGTAGGAACTGACCGCGTAGTCCCGGGTCTCCTGGTTTGAGAGCATGATGATAATTTATAAAAATCACACTTATACTTAAAAACAAGCCGTTAAAGGGTGAAAACCCAAACCAGCCCCCAAACGACCCCGTAGGAGGCACGAACACCTCGTACGGGACCAATGTAACTTGCAGGAACTGATCGCGTAGTCCCGGGTCTGGCAATTTGAGAGTATGATGATAATTTACAAAAATCACACTTAGACTTAAAAATAAGGCGTTAAAGGGTGAAAACCCAAACCAGTACCCAAACAACCCCGTAGGAGGCACGAACACCTCGCACGGGACCAATATTACTTGTAGGAACTGACCGCGTAGTCTCGGGTCTCCCAGTTTGAGAGTATGACGATAATTTGTAAAAATCACACTTAATCTTAAAAAATGCCGTTAAAGTGTGAAAATTCAAACCAGACCCCAAATGACCCCGTAGGAGGCACGAACACCTCGCACGCGACCAATCTAACTTGTTGGAACTGACCGGGTAGTCCCGGATCTCCCAATTTGAGAGTATGATGATAATTTGCAAAAATCACATTTAGACTTAAAAACAAGGCGTTAAAGGGTGAAAACCCAAACCAACCCCCAAACGACTTCGTAGGAGGCACGAACACCTCGCACGGGACCAATGTAACTTGTTGGAACTGATCGCTTAGTCCCGGGTCTCCCGGTTTGAGAGTATGACGTTAATTTGCGAAAATCACACTTAGACTTAAAAACAAGTCGTTAAAGAGTGAAAACCCAAACTAGTCCCCAAACGACCCCGTAGGAGGCACGAACACCTCGCACGGGACCAATGTAGCTTGTAGGAACTTACCGCGTCGTCCCAGGTCTCCCAGTTTGAGAGTATGACGATAATTTGCAAAAAGCACACTTAGACTTAAAAATAAGCCATTAAAGTGTGAAAACTCAAACCAACCCCCAAACGACCCCGTAGGAGGCACGAACACCTCGCACGGGACTAATGTAATTTGCAGGAACTGGCTGCGTAGTCCCGGATCTCCCAGTTCGAGAGTATGACGATAATTTGCAAAAATCACATTTAATCTTAAAAACATGCCGTTAAAGGGTGAAAACCTAAACCAGACCCCAAACGACCCCGAAGGAGGCACGAACACCTCGCACGGGACCAATGTAACTTGTTGGAACTGACCGGGTAGTCCCGGATCACCCGATTTGAGAGTATGACGATAATTTGCAAAAATCACACTTATACTTATAAACAAGCCGTTAAAGGGTGAAAACCCAAACCAGCCCCCAAACGACCCCGTAAGAGGCACGGACACCTCGTACGGGACCAATGTAACTTGTAAGAACTGATCACAGAGTCCCGGGTCTCCCGATTTGAGAGTATGACGATAATTTACAAAAATCACACTTAGACTTAAAAACAAGGCGTTAAAGGGTGAAAACCCAAAGTAGCCCACAAACGACCCCGTCGGAGGCACGAACACCTCGCACAGGACCAATGTAACTTGTTGGAACTGACCGCGTAGTCTCGGATCTCCCGGTTCGAGTGTATGACGATAATTTGCAAAAATCACACTTAGACTTAAAAACAAGCCGTTAAAGGGCGAAAACCCAAACCAGCCCCCAAACGACCCCGTAGGAGGAACGAACACCTCGCACGGGACCAATGTAACTTATAGGAACTGACCGCGTACTCCCGGATCTGCCGGTTAGAGAGTATGATGATAATTTGCAAAAATCACACTTAGACTTAAAAACAATGCGTTATACGGTGAAAAACCAAACCATCCCACAAAGGACCCCGTAGGAGGCATGAACACCTCGGACGGGACCAATGTAACTTGTAGGAACTGACCGCGTAGTCCCGAATCTCCCGGTTTGAGAGTATGACGATAATTTGCAAAAGTCACACTTAAACTTAAAACCAAGGCGTTAAAGAGTGAGCCCCCAAATGACCCCGTAGGAGGTACGAACACCTCGCAAGGGACAAATGTGACTTATTGGAACTGATCGCGTAGTCCCGGATCTCTCAGTTTGAGAGTATGACGATAATTTGCAAAAATCACACTTAGACTTAAAAACAAGACGTTAAAGGGTGAAAACCCAAGCCAGCACCCAAACGACCCCGTAAGCGGCACGAACACCTCGAACGAGACCAATGAAACTTGTGGGAATTGACCGCGTAGTCCCGCATCTCCCGGTTTTAGAGTATGACGATAATTTACAAAAATCACACTTAAATTTAAAATCAAGGCGTTAAAGGGTGAAAACCCAAACCAGCCCCCAAACGACCCCGAAGGAGGAACGAACACCTCGCACGGGAGCACTATAACTTGTAGGAACTGACCGCGTAGTCTCGGGTCTCCCAGTTTGTGAGTATGACGATAATTTGGAAAAATCACACTTAACTTTAAAAACAAGCCGTTAAGGGGTGAAAACCCAAACTAGACCCTAAACGACCCCGTTGGAGGCACGACCACCTCGCACGGGACCAATTTAACTTGTTGGAACTGACCGGGTAGTCCCGCATCTATCGATTTGAGCGTATGATGATAATTTGCAAAAATCACACTTAGACTTAAAAACAAGGCGTTAAAGGGTGAAAACCAAAACCAGCCCCGAAATGACCCCGTAGGAGGCACGAACACCTCGCACGGGACCAATGTAACTTGTAGGAACTGACCGCGTAGTCCCGGGTCTCCTGGTTTGAGAACATGATGTTAATTTGCAAAAACACTTATACTTAAAAACAAGCCGTTAAAGGGTGAAAACCCAAACCAGCACCCAAACGACCCCGTAGGAGGCACGCACACCACGTACGGGATCAATGTAACTTGCAGGAACTGATCGCGTAATCCCGGGTCTCCCGATTTGAGAGTATGACGATAATTTACAAAAATCACACTTAGACATAAAAACAAGGCGTTAAAGGGTGAAAACCCAAACCAGCCCCCAAACGACCCCGTAGGAGGCACGAACACCTTGCACGGGACTAATGTAAGTTGCAGGAACTGACTGCGTAGTCCCGGATCTCCCAGTTTGAGAGTATGATGATAATTTAATCTTAAAAACATGCCGTTAAAGGGTGAAAACCCAAACCAGAGCCCAAATGACCCCGTAGGAGGCACGAACTCCGCGCACGGGACCAATGTAACTTGTTGGAACTGACCGGGTAGTCCCGGATCTCCCGATTTGGGAGTATGATGATAATTTGCAAAAATAACACTTAGACTTAAAAACAAGCCGTTAAAGGGTGAAAACCCAAACCAGCCCCCAAACGACCCCGTAGGAGGCACGAACACCTCGTACGGGACCAATGTAACTTGTAGGAACTGATCGCATTGTCCCGGGTCTCCCGATTTGAGAGTATGACGATAATTTACCAAAATCACACTGAGACTTAAAAACAAGGCGTTAATGGGTGAAAACCCAAACCAGCCCCCAAACGACCCCGTAGGAGGCACGAACACCTCGCACAGGATCAATGTAACTTATTGGAACTGACCGCATAGTCTCGGATCTCCCGGTTCGAGTGTATGACGATAATTTGCAAAAATCACACTTAGACTTAAAAACAAGCCGTTAAAGGGTGAAAACCCAAACCAACCCCCAAACGACCCCGTAGGAGGAACGAACACCTCGCACGGGACCAATGTAACTTATAGGAACTGACCGCGTACTCCCGGATCTCCCGGTTAGAGAGTACGATGATAATTTGCAAAAACCACACTTAGACTTAAAAACAAGGCGTTATACGGTGAATAACCAAACCAACCCCCAAACGACCCCGTAGGAGGCATGGACACCTCGCACGGGACCAATGTAACTTGTAGGAACTGACCGCGTAATCCCGGATCTATCGATTTGAGAGTATGACGATAATTTGCAAAAATCACACTTAAACTTAAAACCAAGGCGTTAAAGGGTGAGTCCCCAAATGATCCCGTAGGAGGTACGAACACCTTGCAAGGGACCAATGTGACTTATTGGAACTGACCGCTTAGTCGCGGATCTCTCGGTTTGAGAGTATGACAATAATTTACAAAAATCGCACTTAGACCTAAAAAAAGGCGTTAAAGGGTGAAAACCCAAACCAGCCCCCAAACGACCCCGTAGGAGGCACGAACACCTCGAACGAGACCAATGAAACTCGTGGGAATTGACCGCGTAGTCCCGCATCTACCGGTTTTAGAGTATGACGATAATTTACAAAAATCACACTTAAACTTAAAATCAAGGCGTTAAAGGGTGAAAACCCAAACCAGCCCCCAAACGACCCCGTAGGAGGAACGAACACCTCGCACGGGAGCAATATAACTTTTAGGAACTGACCGCGTAGTCCCGGGTCTCCCAGTTTGAGAGTATGACGATAATTTACAAAAATCACACTTAATCTTAAAAACAAGCCGTTAAAGGGTGAAAACCCAAACCACACCCCAAACGACCCCGTAGGAGGCACGACCACCTCGCACGGGACCAATGTAACTTGCAGGAACTGATCGCGTAGTCTCGGGTCTCCCGATTTGAGAGTATGATGATAATTTACAAAAATCACACTTAGACTTAAAAATAAGGCGTTAAAGGGTGAAAACCCAAACCAGGCTCCAAACGTCCCCGTAGGAGGCACGAACACCTCGTACGGGACCAATGTAACTTGCAGGAACTCACTGCGTAGTCCCGTATCTCCCGGTTTGAGAGTATGACAATAATTTGCAAAAATCACACTTAGACTTAAAAACAAGGCGTTAAAGGGTGAAAACCAAAACCAGCCCCCAAACGACCCCGTAGGCGGCATGAACACCTCGCACGGGACAAATGTAACTTGTAGGAACTGACCGCGTAGTCCCGGATCTCCCGATTTGAGAGTATGACGATAATTTATAAAAATCACACTTAGACTTAAAAATAAGGCGTTAAACGGTGAAAACCCAAACCAACTCCCAAACGACCCCGTAGGAGGAACGAACACCTCGCACGGGAGCAATATAACTTTAAGGAACTGACCACGTAGTCCCGGGTCTCCCAGTTTGAGAGTATGACAATAATTTGCAAAAATCACACTTAATCTTAAAAACAAGCCGTTAAAGGGTGAAAACCCAAACCAGCCCCGAAACGACCCCGTAGGATGCACAAACACCTCGAACGAGACCAATGAAACTTTTAGGAATTAACCGTGTAGTCCCGCATCTCCCGATTTGAGAGTATGACGATAATTTACAGAAATCACACTTAAACTTAAAATCAAGGCGTTAAAGGGTGAAAACCCAAACCGGCCCCCAAACGACCCCGTAGGAGGCACGAACACCTCACACAGGACCAATATTACTTGTAGGAACTGACCGCGTAGTCTTGGGTCTCCCAGTTTGAGAGTATGACGATAATTTGTAAAAATCACATTTAATCTTAAAAACATACCGTTAAAGGGTGAAAACCCAAACCAGACCCCAAACGACCCCGTTGGAGGCACGACCACCTCGCACGGGACCAATTTAACTTGTTGGAACTGACCGGGTAGTTCCGGATCTCCCGATTTGAGAGTATGACGATAATTTGCAAAAATCACACTTAGACTTAAAAACAAGGCGTTAAAGGGTGAAAACAAAAACCAGCCCCAAAACGACCCCGTAGGAGGCACGAACACCTCGCACGGGACCAATGTAACTTGTAGGAACTGACCGCGTAGTCCCGGCTCTCCTGGTTTGAGAACATGATGATAATTTGCAAAAATCACACTTAGACTTAAAAACAAGCCGTTAAAGGGTGAAAACCCCAACCAGCCCCCAAACGATCCCGTAGAAGGCACGAACACCTCGTACGGGACCTATGTAACTTGTAGGAACTGATCGCGTAGTCCCGGGTCTTCCGATTTGAGAGTATGACGATAATTTACAAAAATCAAACTTAGACTTAAAAACAAGGCGTTAAAGGGTGAAAACCCAAACCACCCCCTAAACGACCCCGTAGGAGGCACGAACAACTCGCACAGGACCAATGTAACTTGTTGGAACTGACCGCGTAGTCTCGGATCTCCCGGTTCGAGTGTATGACGATAATTTGCAAAAATCACACTTAGACTTAAAAACAAACCGTTAAAGGGTGAAAACCCAAACCAGCCCCCAAACGACCCTGTAGGAGGAACGAACACCTCGCACGGGACCAATGTAACTTATATGAACTGACCGCGTACTCCTGGATCTGCTGGATAGAGAGTATGATGATAATTTGAAAAAATCTCACTTTGACTTAAAAATAAGGCATTATACGGTGAAAACCAAAACCAGCCCCCAAACGACCCCATAGGAGGCATGAACACCTCGCACGGGACCAATGTAACTTATAGGAACTGACCGCGTAGCCCGGATCTCCCGGTTTGAGAGTATGACGATAATTTGCAAAAATCACACTTAAACTTAAAACCAAGGCGTTAAGGAGTGAGCCCCCAAATGACCCCGTAGGAGCTACGAACACCTCGCAAGGGACAAATGTGACTTATTGGAACTGACCGCGTAGTCCCGGATCTCTCAGTTTGACAGTATGACCATAATTAACAAAAATCGCACTTAGACTTAAAAACAAGGCGTTAAAGGGTGAAAATCCAAACCAGCTCCCAAACGACCCCGTAGGAGGCACTAACACCTCGAACGAGAACAATGAAATTTGTGGGAATTGACCGCGTAGTCCCGCATCTCTCAGTTTTAAAGTATGACTATAATTTACAGAAATCACACTTAAACTTAAAATCATGGCGTTAAAGGGTGAAAACCCAAACCAGCTCCCAAACGACCCCGTAGGAGTCACGAACACCTCGCACGGGACCAATATTACTTGTAGGAACTGATCGCGTAGTCCCGGCTCTCCTGGTTTGAAAACATGATGATAATTAACAAAAATCACACTTATACTTAAAAATAAGTCGTTAAAGGGTGAAAACCCAAACCAGCCCCCAAACGACCCCGTAGGAGGTACGAACACCTCGTACGGGACCAATGTAACTTGTAGGAACTGATCGCGTAGTCCCGGGTCTCCAAATTTGAGAGTATGACTATAATTTATAAAAATCGCACTTAGACTTAAAAATAAGGCGTTAAAGGGTGAAAACCCAAACTACCCCACAAACGACCCCGTAGGAGGAACGAACACCTCGCACGAGACCAATGTAACTTGTTGGAACTGACCGCGTAGTCTCGGATCTCCCGGTTCGAGTGTATAACGATAATTTGCAAAAATTACACTTTGACTTAAAAACAAGCCGTTAATGGGTGAAAACCCAAACCAGCCCCCAAACGACCCCGTAGGAGGCACGAACACCTCACACAGGACCAATATTACTTGTAGGAACTGACCGCGTAGTCTTGGGTCTCCCAGTTTGAGAGTATGACGATAATTAGTAAAAATCACACTTAATCTTAAAAACATGCCGTTAAAGGGTGAAACGACCCCGTTGGAGGCACGACCGCCTCGCACGGGACCAATTTAACTTGTCGGAACTGACCGGGTAGTTCCGGATCTTCCGATTTGAGAGTATGACGATAATTTGTAAAAATCACACTTAGACTTAAAAACAAGGCGTTATACGATGAAAACCAAAACCAGCCCCCAAACGACCCCGTAGGCGGCATGAACACCTCGCACGGGACCAATGTAACTTATACTAACTGACCGCGTAGCCCGGATCTCCCGGTTTGAGAGTATGACGATAATTTGCAAAAATCACACTTAAACTTAAAAGCAAGGCGTTAAGGAGTGAGCCCCCAAATGACCCCGTAGGAGCTACGAACACCTCGCAAGGGACTAATGTGACTTATTGGAACTGACCGCGTAGTCCCGGATCTCTCAGTTTGACAGTATGACCATATTTAACAAAAATCGCACTTAGACTTAAAAACAAGGCGTTAAAGGGTAAAAACCCAAACCAGCTCCCAAACGACCCCGTAGGAGGCACGAACACCTCGAACGAGACCAATGAAACTTGTGGGAATTGACCGCGTAGTCCCGCATCTCTCGGTTTTAGAGTATGACTATAATTTACAAAAATCACACTTAAACTTAAAATCAAGGCGTTAAAGGGTGAAAACCCAAACCAGCCCCCAAACGACCCCGTAGGAGTCACGAACACCTCGCACGGGACCAATATTACTTGTAGGAACTGACCGCGTAGTCCCGGCTCTTCTAGTTTGAGAACATGATGATAATTTACAAAAATCACACTTATACTTAAAAATAAGCCGTTAAAGGGTGAAAACCCAAACCATCCCCCAAACGACCCCGTAGGAGGTACGAACACCTCGTACGGGACCAATGTAACTTGTAGGAACTGATCGCGTAGTCCCGGGTCTCCAAATTTGAGAGTATGACTATAATTTACAAAAATCACACTTAGACTTAAAAACAAGGCGTTAAAGGGTGAAAACCCAAACTACACCCCAAACGACCCCATAGGAGGAACGAACACCTCGCACGGGACCAATGTAACTTGTTGGAACTGGCCGCGTAGTCTCGGATCTCCCGGTTCGAGTGTATGACGATAATTTGCAAAAATCACACTTAAACTTAAAAACAAGCCGTTAAAGGGTGAAAACCCAAACCAGCCCCCAAACGACCCCGTAGGAGGCACGAACACCTCGTACAGGACCAATGTAACTTGTAGGAACTGACCGCGTAGTCTCGGCTCTCATGGTTTGAGAACATGATGATATTTTGCAAAAATCACACTTAGACTTAAAAACAAGGCGTTAAAGGGTGAAAACCCTAACCAGCCCCCAAACGATCCCGTAGGAGGCACGAACACCTCGTACGGGACCAATGTAACTTGTAGGAACTGATCGCGTAGTCCCGGGTCTTCCGATTTGAGAGTATGATGATAATTTACAAAAATCAAACTTAGACTTAAAAACAAGGCGTTAAAGGGTGAAAACCCAAACCACCTCCTCAACGACACAGGACCAATGTCACTTGTTGGAACTAACCGCGTAGTCTCGGGTCTCTCGGTTCGAGTGTATGACGATAATTTGCAAAAATCACACTTAGACTTAAAAACAAGCCGTTAAAGGGTGAAAACCCAAACCAGCACCCAAACGACCCCGTAGGAGGAACGAACACCTCGCACGGGACCAATGTAACTTATATGAACTGGCCGCGTACTCCCGGATCTGCCGGTTAGAGAGTATGATGATAATTTGCAAAAATCTCACTTAGACTTAAAAATAAGGCGTTATACGGTGAAAACCAAACCAGCCCCCAAACGACACCGTAGGCGGCATGAACACCTCGCAGGGGACCAATGTAACTTCTAGGAACTGACTGCGTAGCCCGGATATCCCGGTTTGAAAGTATGACGATAATTTGCAAAAATCACACTTAAACTTAAAACCAAGGCGTTAAGGAGTGAGCCCTCAAATGACCCCGTAGGAGCTACGAACACCTCGGAAGGGACTAATGTGACTTATTGGAACTGACCGCGTAGTCCCGGATCTCTCAGTTTCACAGTATGACCATAATTAACAAAAATCGCACTTAGACTTAAAAACAAGGCGTTAAAGGGTGAAAACCCAAACCAGCTCCCAAACGACCCCGTAGGAGGCACTAACACCTCGAACGAGAACAATGAAATTTGTGGGAATTGACCGCGTAGTCCCGCATCTCTCAGTTTTAAAGTATGACTATAATTTACAGAAATCACACTTAAACTTAAAATCATGGCGTTAAAGGGTGAAAACCCAAACCAGCTCCCAAACGACCCCGTAGGAGTCACGAACACCTCGCACGGGACCAATATTACTTGTAGGAACTGATCGCGTAGTCCCGGCTCTCCTGGTTTGAAAACATGATGATAATTAACAAAAATCACACTTATACTTAAAAATAAGTCGTTAAAGGGTGAAAACCCAAACCAGCCCCCAAACGACCCCGTAGGAGGTACGAACACCTCGTACGGGACCAATGTAACTTGTAGGAACTGATCGCGTAGTCCCGGGTCTCCAAATTTGAGAGTATGACTATAATTTATAAAAATCGCACTTAGACTTAAAAATAAGGCGTTAAAGGGTGAAAACCCAAACTACCCCACAAACGACCCCGTAGGAGGAACGAACACCTCGCACGAGACCAATGTAACTTGTTGGAACTGACCGCGTAGTCTCGGATCTCCCGGTTCGAGTGTATAACGATAATTTGCAAAAATTACACTTTGACTTAAAAACAAGCCGTTAATGGGTGAAAACCCAAACCAGCCCCCAAACGACCCCGTAGGAGGCACGAACACCTCACACAGGACAAATATTACTTGTAGGAACTGACCGCGTAGTCTTGGGTCTCCCAGTTTGAGAGTATGACGATAATTAGTAAAAATCACACTTAGACTTAAAAACAAGGCGTTAAAGGGTGAAAACCCCAACCAGCCCCCAAACGATCCCGTAGGAGGCACGAACACCTCGTACGGGACCAATGTAACTTGTAGGAACTGATCGCGTAGTCCCGGGTCTTCCAATTTGAGAGTATGATGATAATTACAAAAATCAAACTTAGACTTAAAAACAAGGCGTTAAAGGGTGAAAACCCAAACCACCCCCTAAACGACACAGGACCAATGTAACTTGTTGGAACTAACCGCGTATTCTCGGATCTCCCGGTTCGAGTGTATGACGATAATTTGCAAAAATCACACTTAGACTTAAAAACAAGTCGTTAAAGGGTGAAAACCCAAACCAGCCCCCAAACGACCCCGTAGGAGGAACGAACACCTCGCACGGGACCAATGTAACTTATATTAACTGGCCGCGTACTCCCGGATCTGCCGGTTAGAGAGTATGATGATAATTTGCAAAAATCTCACTTAGACTTAAAAACAAGGCGTAATACGGTGAAAACCAAAACCAGCCCCCAAACGACCCCGTAGGCGGCATGAACACCTCGCACGGGACCAATGTAACTTATAGGAACTGACCGCGTAGCCCGAATCTCCTGGTTTGAGAGTATGACGCTAATTAGCAAAAATCACACTTAAACTTAAAACCAAGGCGTTAAGGAGTGAGCCCCCAAATGACCCCGTAGGAGCTACGAACACCTCGCAAGGGACTAATGTGACTTATTGGAACTGACCGCGTAGTCCCGGATCTCTCAGTTTGACAGTATGACGATAATTAACAAAAATCGCACTTAGACTTAAAAATAAGGCGTTAAAGGGTGAAAACCCAAACCAGCTCCCAAACGACCCCGTAGGAGGCACGAACACCTCGAACGAGACCAATGAAACTTGTGGGAATTGACCGCGTAGTCCCGCATCTCTCGGTTTTAGAGTATGACTATAATTTACAAAAATCACACTTAAACTTAAAATCAAGGCGTTAAAGGGTGAAAACCCAAACCAGCCCCCAAACGACCCCGTAGGAGTCACGAACACCTCGCACGGGACCAATATTACTTGTAGGAGCTGACCGCGTAGTCCCGGCTCTCCTGGTTTGAGAACATGATGATAATTTACAAAAATCACACTTATACTTAAAAATAAGCCGTTAAAGGGTGAAAACCCAAACCAGCCCCCAAACGACCCCGTAGGAGGTACGAACACCTCGTACGGGACCAATGTAACTTGTAGGAACTGATCGCGTAGTCCCGGGTCTCCAAATTTGAGAGTATGACTATAATTTACAAAAATCACACTTAGACTTGAAAACAAGGCGTTAAAGGGTGAAAACCCAAACTACCCCCCAAATGACCCGGTAGGAGCTACGAACACCTCGCAAGGGACAAATGTGACTTATTGGAACTGACCGCGTAGTCCCGGATCTCTCACTTTGACAGTATGACCATAATTACCAAAAATCGCACTTAGACTTAAAAACAAGGCGTTAAAGGGTGAAAATCCAAACCAGCTCCCAAACGACCCCGTAGGAGGCACGAACACCTCGTACAGGACCAATGTAACTTGTAGTAACTGACCACGTAGTCCCGGCTCTCCTGGTTTGAGAACATGATGATAATTTGAAAAAATCACACTTAGACTTAAAAACAAGGCGTTAAAGGGTGAAAACCCCAACCAGCCTCCAAACGATCCCGTAGGAGGCACGAACACCTCGTACGGGACCAATGTAACTTGTAGGAACTGACCGCGTAGTCTCGGCTCTCCCCGTTTGAGAGTATGACGATAATTTGCAAAAATCACACTTAGACTTAAAAACAAGCCGTTAAAGGGTGAAAACCCAAACCAGCCCCCAAACGACCCCGTAGGAGGAACAAACACCTCGCACGGGACCAATGTAACTTATATGAACTGGCCGCGTACTCCCGGATCTGCCGGTTAGAGAGTATGATGATAATTTGCAAAAATCTCACTTAGACTTAAAAACAAGGCGTTATACGGTGAAAACCAAAACTAGCCCCCAAACGACCCCGTAGGCGGCATGAACACCTTGCACGGGACCAATGTAACTTATAGGAACTGGCCGCGTAGCCCGAATCTCCCGGTTTGAGAGTATGACGATAATTTGCAAAAATCACACTTAAACTTAAAACCAAGGCGTTAAGGAGTGAGCCCCCAAATGACCCCGTAGGAGGTACGAACACCTCGCAAGGGACTAATGTGACTTATTGGAACTGACCGCGTAGTCCCGGATCTCTCAGTTTGACAGTATGACCATAATTAACAAATATCGCACTTAGACTTAAAAATAAGGCGTTAAAGGGTGAAAACACAAACCAGCTCCCAAACAACCCCGTAGGAGGCACGAACACCTCGAACGAGACCAATGAAACTTGTGGGAATTGACCGCGTAGTCCCGCATCTCTCGGTTTTAGAGTATGACTATAATTTACAAAAATCACACTTAAACTGAAAATCAAGGCGTTAAAGGGTGAAAACCCAAACCAGCCCCCAAACGACCCCGTAGGAGTCACGAACACCTCGCACGGGACCAATATTACTTGTAGGAACTGACCGCGTAGTCCCGGCTCTCCTGGTTTGAGAACATGATGATAATTTACAAAAATCACACTTATACTTAAAAATAAGCCGTTAAAGGGTGAAAACCCAAACCAGCCCCCAAACGACCCCGTAGGAGGTACGAACACCTCGTACGGGACCAATGTAACTTGTAGGAACTGATCGCGTAGTCCCGGGTCTCCAAATTTGAGAGTATGACTATATTTACAAAAATCACACTTAGACTTAAAAACAAGGCGTTAAAGGGTGAAAACCCAAACTACCCCCCAAATGACCCCGTAGGAGCTACGAACACCTCGCAAGGGACAAATGTGACTTATTGGAACTGACCGCGTAGTCCCGGATCTCTCAGTTTGACAGTATGACCATAATTACCAAAAATCGCACTTAGACTTAAAAATAAGGCGTTAAAGGGTGAAAATCCAAACCAGCTCTCAAACGACCCCGTAGGAGGCACGAACACCTCGTACAGGACCAATGTAACTTGTAGGAACTGACCACGTAGTCCCGGCTCTCCTTGTTTGAGAACATGATGATAATTTGCAAAAATCACACTTAGACTTAAAAACAAGGCGTTAAAGGGTGAAAACCCCAACCAGCCCCCAAACGATCCCGTAGGAGGCACGAACACCTCGTACGGGACCGATGTAACTTGTAGGAACTGACCGCGTAGTCTCGGCTCTCCTGGTTTGAGAACATGATGATATTTTACAAAAATCACACTTAGACTTAAAAACAAGGCGTTAAAGGGTGAAAACCCCAACCAGCCCCCAAACGATCCCGTAGGAGGCACGAACACCTCGTACGGGACCAATGTAACTTGTAGGGACAGATCGCGTAGTCCCGGGTCTTTCGATTTGAGAGTATGATGATAATTTACCAAAATCAAACTTAGACTTAAAAACAAGGCGTTAAAGGGTGAAAACCCAAACCACCCCCTAAACGACACAGGACCAATGTAACTTGTTGGAACTAACCGCGTAGTCTCGGATCTCCCGGTTCGAGTGTATGACGATAATTTGCAAAAATCACACTTCGACTTAAAAATAAGCCGTTAAAGGGTGAAAACCCAAACCAGACCCCAAACGACCCCGTAGGAGGAACGAACACCTCGCACGGGACCAATGTAACTTATATGAACTGACCGCATACTCCCGGATCTGCCGGTTAGAGAGTATGATGATAATTTGCAAAAATCTCACTTAGACTTAAAAACAAGACGTTATACGGCGAAAACCAAAACCAGCCCCCAAACGACCCCGTAGGAGGCATGAACACCTCGCACGGGACCAATTTAACTTACAGGAACTGGCCGCGTAGCCCGGATCTCCCCGTTTGAGAGTATGACGATAATTTGCAAAAATCACACTTAAACTTAAAACCAAGGCGTTAAGGAGTGAGCCCCCAAATGACCCCGTAGGAGCTACGAACACCTCGCAAGGGACAAATGTGACTTATTGGAACTGACCGCGTAGTCCCGGATCTCTCAGTTTGACAGTATGACCATAATTAACACAAATCGCACTTAGACTTAAAAACAAGGCGTTAAAGGGTGAAAACCCAAACCAACTCCCAAACAACCCCGTAGGAGGCACGAACACCTCGAACGAGACCAATGAAACTTGTGGGAATTGACCGCGTAGTCCCGCATCTCTCGGTTTTAGAGTATGACTATAATTTACAAAAATCACACTTAAACTTAAAATCAAGGCGTTAAAGGGTGAAAACCCAAACCAGCCCCCAAACGACCCCGTAGGAGTCACGAACACCTCGCACGGGACCAATATTACTTGTAGGAACTGACCGCGTAGTCCCGGCTCTCCTGGTTTGAGAACATGATGATAATTTACAAAAATCACACTTATACTTAAAAATAAGCCGTTAAAGGGTGAAAACCCAAACCAGCCCCCAAACGACCTCGTAGGAGGTACGAACACCTCGTACGGGACCAACGTAACTTGTAGGAACTGATCGCGTAGTCCCGGGTCTCCAAATTTGAGAGTATGGCTATAATTTACAAAAATCACACTTAGACTTAAAAACAAGGCGTTAAAGGGTGAAAACCCAAACTACCCCCCAAACGACCCCGTAGGAGGAACGAACACCTCGCACGGGACTAATGTAACTTGTTGGAACTGACCGCGTAGTCTCGGATCTCCCGGTTCGAGTGTATGACGATAATTTGCAAAAATCACACTTAGACTTAAAAACAAGCCGTTAAAGGGTGAAAACCCAAACCAGCCCCCAAACGACCCTGTAGGAGGCACGAACACCTCACACAGGACCAATATTACTTGTAGGAACTGACCGCGTAGTCTTGGGTCTCCCAGTTTGAGAGTATGACGATAATTTATAAAAATCATACTTAATCTTAAAAACATGCCGTTAAAGGGTGAAAACCCAAACCAGACCCCAAACGACCCCGTTGGAGGCACGACCACCTCGCACGGGACCAATTTAACTTGTTGGAACTGACCGTGTAGTTCCGGATCTCCCGATTTGAGGGTATCACGATAATTTGCAAAAATCACACTTAGACTTAAAAACAAGGCGTTAAAGGGTGAAAACAAAAACCAGCCCCAAAACAACCCCGTAGGAGGCACGAACACCTCGCACGGGACCAATGTAACTTGTAGGAACTGACCGCGTAGTCCCGGCTCTCCTGGTTTGAGAACATGATGATAATTTGAAAAAATCACACTTAGAATTAAAAACAAGGCGTTAAAGGGTGAAAACCCCAACCAGCCCCCAAACGATCCCGTAGAAGGCACGAACACCTCGTACGGGACCAATGTAACTTGTAGGAAATGATCGCGTAGTCCCGGGTCTTCCGATTTGAGAGTATGACGTTAATTTACAAAAATCAAACTTAGACTTAAAAACAAGGCGTTAAAGGGTGAAAACCCAAACCACCCCCTAAATGACCCCGTAGGAGGCACGAACACCTCGCACAGGACCAATGTAACTTGTTGGAACTGACCGCGTAGTCTCGGATCTCCAGGTTCGAGTGTATGACGATAATTTGCAAAAATCACACTTAGACTTAAAAACAAGCCGTTAAAGGGTGAAAACCCAAACCAGCCCCCAAACGACCCCGTAGGAGGAACGAACACCTCGCACGGGACCAATGTAACTTATATGAACTGGCCGCGTACTCCCGGATCTGCCGGTTAGAGAGTATGATGATAATTTGCAAAAATCTCACTTAGACTTAAAAACAAGGCGTTATACGGTGAAAACCAAAACCAGCCCCCAAACGACCCCGTAGGAGGCATGAACACCTCGCACGGGACCAATGTAACTTATAGGAACTGACCGCGTAGCCCGAATCTCGCGGTTTGAGAGTATGACGATAATTTGCAAAAATCACACTTAAACTTAAAACCAAGGCGTTAAGGAGTGAGCCCCCAAATGACCCCGTAGGAGCTATGAACACCTCGCAAGGGACTAATGTGACTTATTGGAACTGACCGCGTAGTCCCGGATCTCTCAGTTTGACAGTATGACCATAATTAACAAAAATCTCTCTTAGACTTAAAAATAAGGCGTTAAAGGGTGAAAACCCAAACCAGCTCCCAAACGACCCCGTAGGAGGCACGAACACCTCGAACAAGACCAATGAAACTTGTGGGAATTGACCGCGTAGTCCCACATCTCTCGGTTTTAGAGTATGACTATAATTTACAAAAATCACACTTAAACTTAAAATCAAGGCGTTAAAGGGTGAAAACCCAAACCAGCCCCCAAACGACCCCGTAGGAGTCACGAACACCTCGCACGGGACCAATATTACTTGTAGGAACTGACCGCGTAGTCCCGGCTCTCCTGGTTTGAGAACATGACGATAATTTACAAAAATCACACTTATACTTAAAAATAAGCCGTTAAAGGGTGAAAACCCAAACCAGCCCCCAAACGACCCCGTAGGAGGTACGAACACATCGTACAGGACCAATGTAACTTGTAGGAACTGATCGCGTAGTCCCGGGTCTCCAAATTTGAGAATATGACTATAATTTACAAAAATCACACTTAGAC
Source organism: Sambucus nigra (assembly GCA_949130495.1). Classification (NCBI taxonomy): domain Eukaryota; kingdom Viridiplantae; phylum Streptophyta; class Magnoliopsida; order Dipsacales; family Adoxaceae; genus Sambucus; species Sambucus nigra. The sequence continues at coordinate 1,905,339 of OX422207.1, read as the reverse complement.
TTAAAAACAAGGCGTTAAAGGGTGAAAACCCAAACTACCCCCCAAATGACCCCGTAGGAGCTACGAACACCTCGCAAGGGACATATGTGACTTATTGGAACTGACCGCGTAGTCCCGGATCTCTCATTTTGACAGTATGACCATAATTACCAAAAATCGCACTTAGACTTAAAAACAAGGCGTTAAAGGGTGAAAATCCAAACCAGCTCCCAAACGACCCCGTAGGAGGCATGAACACCTCGTATAGGACCAATGTAACTTGTAGGAACTGACCACGTAGTCCCGGCTCTCCTGGTTTGAGAACATGAAGATAATTTGCAAAAATCACACTTAGACTTAAAAACAAGGCGTTAAAGGGTGAAAACCCCAACCAGCCCCCAAACGATCCCGTAGGAGGCACGAACACCTCGTACGGGACCAATGTAACTTGTAGGAACTGACCGCGTAGTCTGGGCTCTCCTGGTTTGAGAACATGATGATATTTTGCAAAAATCACACTTAGACTTAAAAACAAGGCGTTAAAGGGTGAAAACCCTTACCAGCCCCCAAACGATCCCGTAGGAGGCACGAACACCTCGTACGGGTCCAATGTTACTTGTAGGAACTGATCGCGTAGTCCCGGGTCTTTCGATTTGAGAGTATGATGATAATTTACAAAAATCAAACTTAGACTTCAAAACAAGGCGTTAAACGGTGAAAACCCAAACCACCCCCTAAACGACACAAGACCAATGTAACTTGTTGGAACTAACCGCGTAGTCTCGGATCTCCCGGTTCGAGTGTATGACGATAATTTGCAAAAATCACACTTCAACTTAAAAATAAGCCGTTAAAGGGTGAAAACCCAAACTAACCCCCAAACGACCCCGTAGGAGGAACGAACACCTCGCACGGGACCAATGTAACTTATATTAACTGACCGCATACTCCCGGATCTTCCGGTTAGAGAGTATGATGATAATTTGCAAAAATCTCACTTAGACTTAAAAATAAGGCGTTATACGGTGAAAACAAAAACCAGCACCCAAACGACCCCGTAGGAGGCATGAACACCTCGCACGGGACCAATGTAACTTATAGGAACTGGCCGCGTAGCCCGGATCTCCCGGTTTGAGAGTATGACGATAATTTGCAAAAATCACACTTAAACTTAAAACCAAGGCGTTAAGGAGTGAGCCCCCAAATGACCCCGTAGGAGCTACGAACACCTCGCAAGGGACAAATGTGACTTATTGGAACTGACCGCGTAGTCCCGGATCTCTCAGTTTGACAGTATGACCATAATTAACAAAAATCGCACTTAGACTTAAAAACAAGGCGTTAAAGGGTGAAAACCCAAACCAACTCTCAAACGACCCCGTAGGAGGCACGAACACCTCGAACGAGACCAATGAAACTTGTGGGAATTGACCGCGTAGTCCCACATCTCTCGGTTTTAGAGTATGACTATAATTTTCAAAAACCACACTTAAACTTAAAATCAAGGCGTTAAAGGGTGAAAACCCAAACCAGCCCCCAAACGACCCCGTAGGAGTCACGAACACCTCGCACGGGACCAATATTACTTGTAGGAACTGACCGCGTAGTCCCGGCTCTCCTGGTTTCAGAACATGATGATAATTTACAAAAATCACACTTATACTTAAAAATAAGCCGTTAAAGGGTGAAAACCCAAACCAGCCCCCAAACGACCTCGTAGGAGGTACGAACACCTCGTACGGGACCAATGTAACTTGTAGGAACTGATCGCGTAGTCCCGTGTCTCCAAATTTGAGAGTATGGCTATAATTTACAAAAATCACACTTAGACTTAAAAACAAGGCGTTAAAGGGTGAAAACCCAAACTACCCCCCAAACGACCCCGTAGGAGGAACGAACACCTCGCACGGGACCAATGTAACTTGTTGGAACTGACCGCGTAGTCTCGGATCTCCCGGTTCGAATGTATGACGATAATTTGCAAAAATCACACTTAGACTTAAAAACAAGCCGTTAAAGGGTGAAAACCCAAACCATCCCCCAAACGACCCTGTAGGAGGCACGAACACCTCACACATGACCAATATTACTTGTAGGAACTGACCGCGTAGTCTTGGGTCTCCCAGTTTGAGAGTATGACGATAATTTATAAAAATCATACTTAATCTTAAAAACATGCCGTTAAAGGATGAAAACCCAAACCAGACCCCAAACGACCCCGTTGGAGGCACGACCACCTCGCACGGGACCAATTTAACTTGTTGGAACTGACCGGGTAGTTCCGGATCTCCCGATTTGAGAGTATGACGATAATTTGCAAAAATCACACTTAGACTTAAAAACAAGGCGTTAAAGGGTGAAAACAAAAACAACCCCAAAACAACCCCGTAGGAGGCACGAACACCTCGCACGGGACCAATGTAACTTGTAGGAACTGACCGCGTAGTCCCGGCTCTCCTATTTTGAGAACATGATGATAATTTGAAAAAATCACACTTAGACTTAAAAACAAGGCGTTAAAGGGTGAAAACCCCAACCAGCCCCCAAACGATCCCGTAGAAGGCACGAACACCTCGTACGGGACCAATGTAACTTGTAGGAAATGATCGCGTAGTCCCGGGTCATCCGATTTGAGAGTATGACGATAATTTGCAAAAATCAAACTTAGACTTAAAAACAAGGCGTTAAAGGGTGAAAACCCAAACCACCCCCTAAACGACCCTGTAGGAGGCACGAACACCTCGCACAGGACCAATGTAACTTGTTGGAACTTACCGCGTAGTCTCGGATCTCCCGGTTCGAGTGTATGACGATAATTTGCAAAAATTTACACTTAGACTTAAAAACAAGCCGTTAAAGGGTGAAAACCCAAACCAGCCCCCAAACGACCCCGTAGGAGGAACGAACACCTCGCACGGGACCAATGTAACTTATATGAACTGACCGCGTACTCCCGGATCTGCCAGTTAGAGAGTATGATGATAATTTGCAAAAATCTCACTTAGACTTAAAAACAAGGCGTTATATGGTGAAAACCAAAACCAGCCCCCAAACGATCCCGTAGGCGGCATGAACACCTCGCACGGGACCAATGTAACTTATAGGAACTGGCCGCGTAGCCCGGATCTCCCGGTTTGAGAGTATGACGATAATTTGCAAAAATCACACTTAAACTTAAAACCAAGGCGTTAAGGAGTGACCCCCAAATGACCCCGTAGGAGCTACAAACACCTCGCAAGGGACAAATGTGACTTATTGGAACTGACCGCGTAGTCCCGGATCTCTCAGTTTGACAGTATGACCATAATTAACAAAAATCGCACATAGACTTAAAAACAAGGCGTTAAAGGGTGAAAACCCAAACCAACTCCCAAACGACCCCGTAGGAGGCACGAACACCTCGAACGAGACCAATGAAACTTGTGGGAATTGACCGCGTAGTCCCGCATCTCTCGGTTTTAGAGTATGACTATAATTTTCAAAAACCACACTTAAACTTAAAACAAGGCATTAAAGGGTGAAACCCAAACCAGCCCCCAAACGACCCCGTAGGAGTCACGAACACCTCGCACGGGACCAATATTACTTGTAGGAACTGACCGCGTAGTCCCGGCTCTCCTGGTTTCAGAACATGATGATAATTTACAAAAATCACACTTATACTTAAAAATAAGCCGTTAAAGGGTGAAAACCCAAACCAGCCCCCAAACGACCTCGTAGGAGGTAAGAACACCTCGTACGGGACCAATGTAACTTGTAGGAACTGATCGCGTAGTCCCGGGTCTCCAAATTTGAGAGTATGGCTATAATTTACAAAAATCACACTTAGACTTAAAAACAAGGCGTTAAAGGGTGAAAACTGAAACTACCCCCCAAACGACCCCGTAGGAGGAACGAAGACCTCGCACGGGACCAATGTAACTTGTTGGAACTGACCGCGTAGTCTCGGATCTCCCGGTTCGAGTGTATGACGATAATTTGCCAAAATCACACTTAGACTTAAAAACAAGCCGTTAAAGGGTGAAAACCCAAACCATCCCCTAAACGACCCTGTAGGAGGCACGAACACCTCACACATGACCAATATTACTTGTAGGAACTGACCGCGTAGTCTTGGGTCTCCCAGTTTGAGAGTATGACGATAATTTATAAAAATCATACTTAATCTTAAAAACATGCCGTTAAAGGATGAAAACCCAAACCAGACCCCAAACGACCCCGTTGGAGGCACGACCACCTCGCACGGGACCAATTTAACTTGTTGGAACTGACCGGGTAGTTCCGGATCTCCCGATTTGAGAGTATGACGATAATTTGCAAAAATCACACTTAGACTTAAAAACAAGGCATTAAAGGGTGAAAACAAAAACAACCCCAAAACAACCCCGTAGGAGGCACGAACACCTCGCACGGGACCAATGTAACTTGTAGGAACTGACCGCGTAGTCCCGGCTCTCCTATTTTGAGAACATGATGATAATTTGAAAAAATCACACTTAGACTTAAAAACAAGGCGTTAAAGGGTGAAAACCCCAACCAGCCCCCAAACGATCCCGTAGAAGGCACGAACACCTCGTACGGGACCAATGTAACTTGTAGGAAATGATCGCGTAGTCCCGGGTCTTCCGATTTGAGAGTATGACGATAATTTACAAAAATCAAACTTAGACTTAAAAACAAGGCGTTAAAGGGTGAAAACCCAAACCACCCCCTAAACGACCCTGTAGGAGGCACGAACACCTCGCACAGGACCAATGTAACTTGTTGGAACTTACCGTGTAGTCTTGGATCTCCCGGTTCGAGTGTATGATGATAATTTGCAAAAATCACACTTAGACTTAAAAACAAGGCGTTAAAGGGTGAAAACCCAAACCAGCCCCCAAACGACCCCGTAGGAGGAACGAACACCTCGCACGGGACCAATGTAACTTATATGAACTGACCGCGTACTCCCGGATCTGCCAGTTAGAGAGTATGATGATAATTTGCAAAAATCTCACTTAGACTTAAAAACAAGGCGTTATACGGTGAAAACCAAAACCAGCCCCCAAACGACCCCGTAGGCGGCATGAACACCTCGCACGGGACCAATGTAACTTATAGGAACTGACCGCGTAGCCCGGATCTCCCGGTTTGAGAGTATGACGATAATTTGCAAAAATCACACTTAAACTTAAAACCAAGGCGTTAAGGAGTGAGCCCCCAAATGACCCCGTAGGAGCTACAAACACCTCACAAGGGACTAATGTGACTTATTGGAACTGACCGCGTAGTCCCGGATCTCTCAGTTTGACAGTATGACCATAATTAACAAAAATCGCACTTAGACTTAAAAACAAGGCGTTAAAGGGTGAAAACCCAAACCAGCTCCCAAACGACCCCGTAGGAGGCACGGACACCTCGAACGAGACCAGTGAAACTTATGGGAATTGACCGCGTAGTCCCGCATCTCTCGGTTTTAGAGTATGACTATAATTTACAAAAATCACACTTAAACTTAAAATCAAGGCGTTAAAGGGTGAAAACCCAAACTAGCCCCAAACGACCCCGTAGCAGTCACGAACACCTCGCACGGGACCAATATTACTTGTAGGAACTGACCGCGTAGTCCCGGCTCTCCTGGTTTGAGAACATGATGATAATTTACAAAAATCACACTTATACTTAAAAATAAGTCGTTAAAGGGTGAAAACCCAAACCAGCCCCCAAAAGACCCCGTAGGAGGTACGAACACCTCGTACGGGACCAATGTAACTTGTAGGAACTGATCGCGTAGTCCCGGGTCTCCAAATTTGAGAGTATGACTATAATTTACAAAAATCACACTTAGACTTAAAAACAAGGCGTTAAAGGGTGAAAACCCAAACTAGCCCCCAATCGACCCCGTAGGAGGAACGAACACCTCGCACGGGACCAATGTAACTTGTTGGAACTGTCCGCGTAGTCTCGGATCTCCCGGTTCGAGTGTATGACGATAATTTGCAAAAATCACACTTAGACTTAAAAACAAGCCGTTAAAGGGTGAAAACCCAAACCAGCCCCCAAACGACCCCGTAGGAGGCACGAACACCTCGTACAGGACCAATGTAACTTGTAGGAACTGACCGCGTAGTCCCGGCTCTCCTGGTTTGAGAACATGATGATAATTTGCAAAAATCACACTTAGACTTAAAAATAAGGCGTTAAAGGGTGAAAACCCCAACCAGCCCCCAAACGATCCCGTAGGAGGCACGAACACCTCGTACGGGACCAATGTAACTTGTAGGAACTGATCGCGTAGTCCCGGGTCTTCCGATTTGAGTGTATGATGATAATTTACAAAAATCAAACTTAGACTTAAAAACAAGGCGTTAAAGGGTGAAAACCCAAACCACCCCCTAAACGACACATGACCAATGTAACTTGTTGGAACTAACCGCGTAGTCTCGGATCTCCCGATTCGGGTGTATGACGATAATTTACAAAAATCACACGACTTAAAAACAAGTCGTTAAAGGGTGAAAACCCAAACCAGCCCCCAAACGACCCCGTAGGAGGAACGAACACCTCGCACGGGACCAATGTAACTTATATGAACTGACCGCGTACTCCCGGATCTGCCGGTTAGAGGGTATGATGATAATTTGCAAAAATCACACTTAGACTTAAAAATAAGGCGTTATACGTTGAAAACCAAAACCAGCCCCCAAACGACCCCGTAGGAGGCATGAACACCTCACACGGGACCAATGTAACTTATAGGAACTGACCGCGTAGCCCGGATCTCCCGATTTGAGAGTATGACGATAATTTGCAAAAATCACACTTAAACTTAAAACCAAGGCGTTAAGGAGTGAGCGCCCAAATGACCCTGTAGGAGCTACGAACACCTCGCAAGGGACTAATGTGACTTATTGGAACTGACCGCGTAGTTCCGGATCTCTCGGTTTGATAGTATGACGATAATTAACAAAAATCGCACTTAGACTTAAAAACAAGGCATTAAAGGGTGAAAACCCAAACCAGCTCCCAAACGACCCCGTAGGAGGCACGAACACCTCGAACGAGACCAATGAAACTTGTGGGAATTGACCACGTAGGCCCGCATCTCTCGGTTTTAGAGTATGACTATAATTTACAAAAATCACACTTAAACTTAAAATTAAGGCGTTAAAGGGTGAAAACCCAAACCAGCCCCCAAACGACCCCGTAGGAGTCACGGACACCTCGAATGGGACCAATATTACTTGTAGGAACTGACCGCGTAGTCCCGGCTCTCCTGGTTTGAGAACATGATGATAATTTACAAAATCACACTTATACTTAAAAATAAGCCGTTAAAGGGTGAAAACCCAAACCAGCTCCCAAACGACCCCGTACGACGTACGGACACCTCGTACGGGACCAATGTAACTTGTAGGAACTGATCGCGTAGTCCCGGGTAGGTCTCCAATTTTGAGAGTATGACTATAATTTACAAAAATCACACTTAGACTTAAAAACAAGGCGTTAAACGGTGAAAACCCAAACTAGCCTCCAAACGACCCCGTAGGAGGAACGAACACCTCGCACGGGACCAATTTAACTTGTTGGAACTGACCGCGTAGTCTCGGATCTCCCGGTTCGAGTGTTTGACGCTAATTTGCAAAAATCACACTTAGACTTAAAAACAAGCCGTTAAAGGGTGAAAACCCAAACCAGCCCCCAAACGACCCCGTAGGAGGCACAAACACCTCGTACAGGACCAATGTAACTTGTTGGAACTGACCGCGTATTCTCGAATCTCCCGGTTCGAGTGTATGATGATAATTTGCAAAAATCACACTTAGACTTAAAAACAAGTCGTTAAAGGGTGAAAACCCAAACCAGCCCCCAAACGACCCCGTAGAAGGAACGAACACCTCGCACGGGACCAATGTAACAGATAGGAACTGACCGCTTACTCCCAAAAATCCCGATTAGAGAGTATGATGATAATTTGCAAAAATCACACTTAGACTTAAAAACAAGGTGTTATACGGTGAAAACCAAAACCAGCACCCAAACGACCCCGTAGGAGGTATGAACACCTCTCACGGGACCAATGTAACTTGTAAGAACTGACCGCGTAGTCTCGGATCTCTTGGTTTGAGAGTATGACGATAATGTGCAAAAATTGAACTTAAACTTAAAACGAAGGCGTCAAAGAGTGGGCCCCCAAATGACCCCGTAGGAGGTACGAACACCTCGCAAGGGACCAATGTGACTTAGTGGAACTGACCGCGTAGTCCCGGATCTCTCGGTTTGAGAGTATGACGATAATTTACAAAAATCGAACTTAGACTTAAAAATAAGGCGTTAAAGGGTGAAAACCCAAACCAGCCCCCAAACGACCCTGTAGGAGGCACGAACACCTCGAACGAGACTAATGAAACTTGTGGGAATTGACCGCGTAGTCCAGCATGTCCCGGTTTTAGAGTATGACGATAATTTACAAAAATCAAACTTAAACTTAAAATCAAGGCGTTAAAGGGTGAACACCCAAACCATCCCCCAAACGACCCCGTAGGAGGAACAAGCACCTCACACGGGAGCAATATAACTTGAAGGAACTGACCGCGTTGTCACGGGTCTCCTAGTTTGAGAGTATGACGATAATTTTCAAAAATCACACTTAATCTTAAAATCAAGCCGTTAAAGGGTAAAAACCCAAACCAGACCCCAAACGACCCCGTAGGAGGCACGAACACCTCGCACGGGACCAATGTAACTTATTGGAACTGACCGGGTAGTCCCGGATCTCCCGATTTGAGAGTATGACGATAATTTGCAAAAATCACACTTAGACTTAAAAATAAGGAGTTAAAGGGTGAAAACCAAAACCAGCACCCAAATGACCCCGTAGGAGGCACGGACACCTCGCACGGGACGAATGTAACTTGTAGGAACTGACCGCGTAGTCCCGGGTCTCCTGGTTTGAGAGTATGACGATAATTTGCATACATCAGACTTAGACTTAAAAACAAGCCGTTAAAGGGTGTAAACCCAAACCAACCACCAAACGACCACGTAGGAGGCACGAGCACCTCGAACGGGACCACTGTAACTTGTTGGAAGTGACCGCGCAGTCCAGGATCTCACGATTTGAGAGTATGACGATAATTTGCAAAAATCACACTTAGACTTAAAAACAAGGCGTTAAAGGGTGAAAATCCAAACCAGCCCCCAAATGACCCCGTAGGAGGCACGGACACCTCGTACGGGACCAATGTAACTTGTAGGAACTGATCGCGTAGTCCTGAGTCTCCCGATTTGTGAGTATGATGATAATTTGCAAAAATCACACTTAGACTTAAAAATAAGTCGTTAAAGGGGAAAACCCAAACCAACCCCTATACGACCCCGTAGGAGGCACGAACACCTTGTACGGGACCAATGTAATTTTTAGGAACTGACCACGTAGTCCCGGGTCTCCCGGTTTGAGAGTATGAGGATACTTTGCAAAAATCACACTTAGACTTAAAAACAATGTGTTAAAGGGTGAAAACCAAAACCAGCCCCCAAACGACCCCGTAGGAGGCACGAACACCTCACACGGGACCAATGTAACTTGTAGGAACTGACCGCGTAGTCCCGGTTCTCCCGGATTGAGAGTATGGCGATAATTTGCAAAAATCACACTTAGACTTTAAAATAAGCCGTTAAAGGGTGAAAACCCAAACCAGCGCCCATACGACCCCGTAGGAGGCACGAACACCTCACGCGGGACCAATGTAACCCCTCGGAACTGACCGCGTAGTCCCGGGGGTCCCAGTTTGAGAGTATGATGATAATTTGCAAAAACCATACTTAGACTTAAAAACAAGCCATTAAAGGGTGAAAACCCAGTACAACCCCCAAACAACCCCGTAGGAGGCACGAACACCTCGCACGGGACCAATGTAACTTGGAAGAACTTACCGCGTAGTCCAGGGTCTCCCGGTTTGAGAGTATGACGATAATTTTCAAAAATCACAGTGAGACTTAAAAATAAGCCGTTAAAGGGTGAAAACCCAAACTAGCCCCCAAACGACCCCGTAGGAGGAACGAAGACCTCGAACGGGACCAACGTAACTTATAAAAACTGGCCGCATAGTTCCGAATATCCCGGTTTGAGAGTATGATGATAATTTGCAAAAATCACACATAGACTTAAAAACAAGGCGTTAAAGGGTGAAAACCCAAACCAGCCTCCAAACGATCCCGTAGGAGGCACGAACACCTCGAACGGAACCAATATAACTTGTAGGAACTGATTGCATAGTCCCGGGTCTCCCGATTTGAGAGTATGACGATTAATTGCAAAAATCACACTTAGACATATAAACAAGGCGTTAAAGGGTGAAAACCCAAACCAGCCCCCAAACGACCCCGTAGGAGGCACGGACACCTCGCACAGTACCAATGTAACTTGTAGGAGTCCCGGATCTTCTGGTTTGAGAGTATGACGATAATTTACAACAGTCACACTTAGAGTTAAAAAGAAGCCGTTAAAGGGGGAAAACCCAAACTAGCCCCCAAACGACCCCGTAGGAGGAACGAAGACCTCGAACGGGACCAATGTAACTTGTAAAAACTGACCGCGTATTTCCGAATATCCCGGTTTGAGAGTATGATGATAATTTGCAAAAATCACACTTAGACTTAAAAAGAAGGCGTTAAATGGTGAAAAACGCAACCAGCCCCCAAATGATCCCGTAGGAGGCACGAACACCTCGAACGAAACCAATATAACTTGTAGGAACTTATTGCATAGTCCCGGGTCTCCCGATTTGAGAGTATGACGATTAATTGCAAATATCACACTTAGACTTAAAAACAAGGCGTTAAATGGTGAAAACCCAAACCAGCCCCCATACAACCCCGTAGGAGGCACGAACACCTCGCACAGGACCAATATAACTTGTAGGAATTGACTGCATTATCCCAGGTCTCTCAGTTTGAGAGTATGATGATAATTTACAATAATCACACTTAGACTTAAAAATAAGCCGTTAAAGGGTGAAAACCCAAACCAGCCCCCAAACGACCCCGTAGGAGGAACGAACACCTCGCACGGGACCAATGTAACTTGTAGGAACTGACCATGTAGTCCCGGGTCTCCCGATTTGAGAGTATGACGATAATTTGCAAAAATCACACTAGGACTTAAAAATAAGCCGTTAAAGGGTGAAAACCCAAACCTGCCTCGAAACGACCCCGTAGGAGGCACGAACACCTCGCACGGGACTAATGTAACTTGTTGAAACTGACCGCGTAGTCCCGGATCTCTCGGTTTGAGAGTATGAAAATAATTGCAAAAATCACACTTAGGCTTAAAAATAAGGCGTTAAAGGATGAAAACCCAAACTAGCCCCCAAACGACCCCGTAGGAGGCACGAACACCTCACGCGGGACCAATGTAACCCCTAGCAATTAACCGCGTATCCCGGGTCTCCTAGTGAGAGAGTATGACGATAATTTCCAAAAATCACATTTAGACTTAAAACCAAGGCGTTAAAGGGCGAAAACCCAAACCGGCCCCCTTACGACCTCGTAGGAGGCACGAACACCTTGCACGGGACCAATGTAGCTTGTAGGAACTGACCGCGTAGTACCGGGTCTCCCGGTTTGAGAGTATGACGATAATTTGCAAAAATCACACTTAGACTTAAAAACAAGCCATTATAGGGTGAAAACCAAAACCAACCCCCAAACAACCCCGTAGGAGGCACGAACACCTCGTACGGGACCAATGTAACTTGTAAGAACTCACCGCGTAGTCCTGGGTCTCCCGGATTAAGACCTTGGCGATAATTGACAAAAATCATACTTAGACTTAAAAATAAGCCGTTAAAAGGTGAAAACCCAAACTAGCCCCAAACGACCCCGTAGGAGGAACGAACACCTCGAACGGCACCAATGTAACTTGTAGGAACTAACCGCGTAGTTCCGAATATTCCGGTTTGAGAGTATGACGATAATTTGCAAAAATCACATTTAGACTTAAAAATAAGCCATTAAAGGGGGAAAACCCAAACCAACCCCCAAATAACCCCGTAAGAGGCACGAACACCTCCCATGGAACCAATGTAACTTGTAAGAACTAACCGTGTATTCCCGGGTCACCCCATGAGAGAGTATGACGTTAATTGGTAAAAATCTCACTTATTTTTAAAAACAATCCGTTAAAGGATGAAAACCCAAACCAGCCCCCAAACGACCCCGTAGGAGGCATGAACACCTCGCACGGGACCAATGTAACTTGCAGCAACTGTTCATGTAGTCCTAGGTCTCTCGGTTTGAGAGTATGATGATAATTTGCAAAAATCACACTTAGACTTAAAAATAAGGCGTTAAAGGGTGTAAACCCAAACCAGCCCCCAAACGACCCCGTAGGAGGCACGAACACCTCGTACGGGACCAAGGTAACTTGTTGAAACTGACCGCGTAGTCCCGGATCTCTCGGTTTGAGAGTATGAAAATAATTGCAAAAATCACACTTAGGCTTAAAAATAAGGCGTTAAAGGATGAAAACCCAAACTAGCCCCCAAACGACCCCGTAGGAGGCACGAACACCTCGCACGAGACCAATGTAACTTGTAGGAACTGACCGCGTAGTCCCGGATCATCCGATTTGAGAGTATGGCGATAATTTGCAAAAAATCACACTTAATCTTAAAATCAAGGCGTTAAAGGGTGAAAACCCAAGCCAACCACCAAACGACCCTTTAGGAGGCACGAACACCTCGCACGGGACTGATGTAACTTGTAGGAACTGACCACGTAGTCCCGAGTCTCCCGGTTTGATTGTATGACGATAATTTGCGAAAGTCACACTTAGACTTAAAAACAAGCCATTAAAGGGTGAAAATCCAAACCAACTCTCAAACAACCCCGTAGGAGGCACGAACACCTCGTACGGGCACTACACCAAATCCTGCGAATGGTCACGCCCAGTTGGTCACGGCCCAAGTCCGCGACCAGCTGGTCGCGGACTTGGGCCGTGACCAACTCAATTTTTGGCGTGACCATTTTAATTTTTAAACTGAGTCATGGATGCTTTGGAAGTGGTCACGGCTCAAGTCCCTGACCACTGTGGGTCACGGACTTTGGCCGTGACCCAAGGTGTGACCATGTTGGCGCCAAAACCCCGCCAAAATTCCCTCCAACTTGGTCGCGGATGGGTCACGGACTTGGACTGTGACCACCTCGGAAAAAAAAAATTGGTCGCGCAAATGGGGTCACGGCTAGGGGCCGAAACCAAATTTTGAAGTGGGTCACGGCTTGGGGCCGTGACCATACCTCATTTGAAGGGCTGTTAGTCGCGCATGGTGGTCAGGGCTGGAGGCCGAAACCAATTTCTGAAGTGAGTCACGGCTTGGGACCGTGACCATACCTCATCCGAAGGGAGTTTGGTCGCTCATGGTGGTCTGTTGGTTGAGCATGGTGGGTCACGGCCTAGGGCCGTGACCAGTGGTCAGGGGATAACTAATTGGTCGCGGAGGTTGGGTCACGGCTCTAGGCCGTGACCAGGTCCACATATTTAAAGATGATTTACTTACAACGCTACTCAAATTTCTGCCATTCGCGGTTAAGTTTGGACGATTTGGGCAATTTGGGATTTCGTCTATTTGGGTTTTTTGTTGATTTCATCTGACAATCGTGAAAGGTATGTGTGTATATGTGTGTGCATTTTGATTGGTTTTGATTTGTGGCAGCTATGTGTGTATGCGAGTGTATGTGTGTGTGTGTATGTATATGTGGGTGTATGTGTGTGTGTGAATTTCGATTTGTTATGATTTGTGGCAGCTATTTGTGTGTATATGTGTGTGTGTATAGATTACGAAAATAAACCCTAGATTGTATGTGTGTGTGTATAGATTACGACAATAAACCCTAGATTGTATGTGTGTGTATTTTTTTTACAAAATAGTATTCAAAACTCTAGACATTATGTGTGTGTATGTATGTGTGTATGTATAGATTATGTCAATAAACCCTAGATTGTATATGTGTATTTTTTTTGACAAAATATTATTCAAAACTCTAGACATTATATTTTTTTGACAAAATATAATTAAATGTTTATATAATAAGTAAAAAAAATTACAACCGCCTTATTGTTGGTTATATGTATGCATAGATTTATGTCAAAAAAAGTTAGGGTTTAAGTAAACCCTAGATTGTATGTGTGTGTATGTATAGATTATGTCAATAAACCCTAGATTGTATGTGTGTGTATTTTTTTGACAAAATATGCTTGTCTTGTTTTTTTTTGACAAAATATAATTAAATGAAATTTTTTTGACATAAGAGTCGCAAACACGTGTGCACATTACTATAGTGAGATATTGTTGGCTTGGTTGTTGGATACTATGTTGTATTTATTGAATTTATACTAGTGTCGATAAATGTACATGTTATTAAATTTGTTGGGTGTGTTCTTGATTTACCTATGAAAAAGTATATCATATATCTTGCGATTAATGTGCATTTTTTTACGTTTACGTCAAGATATTATGAGGCTACAACTTGACATGGAACAATACAACTTAATTCCGTTCATTCATATTTTAACTTGACATGTATGCTATAGTTATGTTGATTTTATACAGTTCTGTTTTAGTTTGAAATTTTTTGTGATCAACTTGATTGAATATGTATTTTAAAACCTTCAAATGGCGGCGTAATAATCATAACTACATTGTTTACGTATTGCAGACCTAACCAATTAGATACCACTTCTTCATTACATACCAGCTCTTCATTACACACCAGGTACTCTTTACTTTAACTAAAGTAGTTATATAATTGATATGCATTATTTATTAAATCTTTTAGATGATAGAAGGAGTACGGGATAATTATTGGTTGTTGGCTTGTTGTTGGATAGTATGTTTAAAGGAATATGTGATAATTAGAAGGAGTACGGGATAATTATTGGTTTGATTATTGGATAATATGTTGAAAATATTTTAGACTCCCTGTTTCAGAATACGACGATAATTTGCTAATGTCTAGATATAAGCTTAAAAACATGGCGTTAGAGGGGAGAAACCCAAAACATCCCACAAGCGGCCCTGTGATAGGTAAAAATACGAAACAGTCCTCGTACGGTCCTGTGAGCGGCACCAACACCTCGCACGGGACCAATGTAACTCGTAGGAACTGACTGCGCTATCACGGGATCCCCGGTTTGAGAATACGACGATAATTTGCATATTTCTAAACTTAGGAAAACCATGGCGTTAGTGGGGGAAAACCCGAAACAGCCCCCGAACGGTTTCGTGGGAGGCACCAACACCTCCCACAAAATATATGTAACTCGTAGGAACTGACCGCGCGATCACGGGACTCCCGATTTGAGAATACGGCGATAATTGAAAAATATCAGGACTTAGGCTTAAAAACATGGCGTTAGAGGGTGAAAATCCAAAACAACTCCCGAACAGCCCCCGAACGGCCCCGTGGGTGGTACCAACACTTCCCACGGGACCAATGTAACATATAGGAACTGACCCCACAGCCGCGGGACTCCCGGTTTGAGAATAGGAGAGATGTGAAAATGGGAATAAAAATTAGTCCGAGATGAATAGGAGAGAGGTGAGAATGGGAATAAAAATTAGTCATGGTTCGAAAGTTATTCTTGGGTTTGCAATTTGTGACCGCTCATCTTATTCACTTGTCGCGCAGGACCAATGTGACTCGTAGGAACCGACCGCGTAGTCACGGGGCTCCCGGTTTGAGTGTACGATGTAAATTTGTAAAAAATTAGACTTAAGCATAAAAAACATGTCATCGAAGGGTGAAAATGTAAAACAACCTTAAAACGGTCCCGTAAGAGTCACGAACACCTCGCACGGGACCAATGTAACTCATAGGAACTGACCGTGTAGTCACGGCGCTCCCAGTTTGAGTGTGCGACGTAAATTTGTAAAAAATTAGACTTAAGCATAAAAACATGCCATCGAATGGTGAAAATGTAAAACAGTCACAAAACGGTCCCGTAAGAGTCGCGAACACCTCGCACGGGATCAATGTAAATCGTAGGAACAGACCGTGTAGTCACGGGGCTCCCGGTTTGAGTGTACGACGTAAATTTGCAAAAAGTTAGACTTAAGCATAAAAACATGCCCTCGAAGGATGAAAACCTAAAACAAACACCAAACGGTCCCGTAAGAGTCACGAACACCTCGCACGGGACCAATGCGACTCATAGGAACAGACCGCGTAGTTACGGGACTCGCGATTTGAGTGTACGACGTAACATGGCGTTAGAGGGTGAATACTCGAAACAGCCCCCGAACGGCCCCGTGGGTGGCACTAACACCTCCCACGGGACCAACGTAACTCGTGGGAACGGACGCCGCAGTCGCGGGTGTCCCGGTTTGAGAGTACGACGGTAATTTGCTTATTTCCACACTTAGGCTTAAAAACATGGCGTTAGAGGGTGAGAACTCGAAACAGCCCCCGAACGGCCCCGTGGGTGGCACCAACACCTCCCACGGGACCAACGTAACTCGTAGGAACTGACCCCGCAGCCGCGGGTGTCCCGATTTGAGAGTACGACGGTAATTTGCTTATTTCTACACTTAGGCTTAACATGGCGTTAGAGGGTGAATACTCGAAACAGCCCCCGAACGGCCCCGTGGGTGGCACTAACACCTCCCACGGGACCAACGTAACTCGTGGGAACGGACGCCGCAGCCGCGGGTGTCCCGGTTTGAGAGTACGACGGTAATTTGCTTATTTCCACACTTAGGCTTAAAAACATGGCGTTAGAGGGTGAGAACTCGAAACAGCCCCCGAACGGCCCCGTGGGTGGCACCAACACCTCCCACGTGACCAACGTAACTCGTGGGAACGGACCCCGCAGCCGCGGGTCTCCCGGTTTGAGAGTACGACGATAATTTGCTTAATTCCACACTTAGGCTTAAAAACATGGCGTTAGAGGGTGAGAACTCGAAACAGCCTCCGAACGGCCCCGTGGGTGGCACCAACACCTCCCACGGGACCAACGTAACTCGTGGGAACGGACCCCGCAGCCGCGGGAGTCCCGGTTTGAGAGTACGATGGTAATTTGCTTATTTCCACACTTAGGCTTAAAAACATTGCGTTAGAGGGTGAGAACTCGAAACAGCCTCGGAACGGCCCCGTGGGTGGCACCAACACCTCCCACGGGACCAACGTAACTCGTGGGAACTGACCCCGCAGCCGCGGGTGTCCCGGTTTGAGAGTACGATGATAATTTGCTTATTTCCACACTTAGGCTTAAAAACATGGCGTTAGAGGGTGAGAAAGCGAAACAGCCCCCGAACATCCCCGTGGGTGGCACCAACACCTCCCACGGGACCAACGTAACTCGTGGGAACGGACCCCGCAGCCGCGGGTGTCCCGGTTTGAGAGTACGACGGTAATTTGCTTATTTCCACACTTAGGCTTAAAAACATGGCGTTAGAGGGTGAGAACTCGAAACAGCCCCCGAACGGCCCCGTGGGTGGCACCAACACCTCCCACGGGACCAACGTAACTCGTAGGAACTGACCCCGCAGCCGCGGGTGTCCCGGTTTGAGAGTACGATGATAATTTGCTTATTTCCACACTTAGGCTTAAAAACATGGCGTTAGAGGGTGAGAACGCGAAACAGCCCCCGAACGGCCCCGTGGGTGGCACCAACACCTCCCACGGGACCAACGTAACTCGTGGGAACAGACCCCGCAGCCGCGGGTGTCCCGGTTTGAGAGTACGACGGTAATTTGCTTATTTCCACACTTAGGCTTAAAAACATGGCGTTAGAGGGTGAGAACTCGAAACAGCCCCCGAACGGCCCCGTGGGTGGCACCAACACCTCCCACGGGACCAACGTAACTCGTAGGAACTGACCCCGCAGCCGCGGGTGTCCCGGTTTGAGAGTACGATGATAATTTGCTTATTTCCACACTTAGGCTTAAAAACATGGCGTTAGAGGGTGAGAACTCGAAACAGCCCCCGAACGGCCCCGTGGGTGGCACCAACACCTCCCACGGGACCAACGTAACTCGTGGGAACTGACCCCGCAGCCGCGGGTGTCCCGGTTTGAGAGTACGACGGTAATTTGCTTATTTCTACACTTAGGCTTAACATGGCGTTAGAGGGTGAAAACTCGAAACAGCCCCCGAACGGCCTCGTGGGTGGTACTAACACCTCCCACGGGACCAACGTAACTCGTGGGAACGGACGCCGCAGCCGCGGGTGTCCCGGTTTGAGTGTACGACGGTAATTTGCTTATTTCCACACTTAGGCTTAAAAACATGGCGTTAGAGGGTGAGAACTCGAAACAGCCCCCGAACGGCCCCGTGGGTGGCACCAACACCTCCCACGGGACCAACGTAACTCGTAGGAACTGACCCCGCAGCCGCGGGTGTCCCGATTTGAGAGTACGACGGTAATTTGCTTATTTCTACACTTAGGCTTAAAAACATGGCGTTAGAGGGTGAGAACTCGAAACAGCCCCCGAACGGCCCCGTGGGTGGCACCAACACCTCCCACGGGACCAACGTAACTCGTAGGAACTGACCCCGCAGCCGCGGGTGTCCCGGTTTGAGAGTACGATGATAATTTGCTTATTTCCACACTTAGGCTTAAAAACATGGCGTTAGAGGGTGAGAACGCGAAACAGCCCCCGAACGGCCCCGTGGGTGGCACCAACACCTCCCACGGGACCAACGTAACTCGTGGGAACGGACCCCGCAGCCGCGGGTGTCCCGGTTTGAGAGTACGACGGTAATTTGCTTATTTCCACACTTAGGCTTAAAAACATGGCGTTAGAGGGTGAGAACTCGAAACAGCCCCCGAACGGCCCCGTTGGTGGCACCAACACCTCCCACGCGACCAACGTAACTCGTAGGAACTGACCCCGCAGCCGCGGGTGTCCCGGTTTGAGAGTACGATGATAATTTTCTTATTTCCACACTTAGGCTTAAAAACATGGCGTTAGAGGGTGAGAACGCGAAACAGCCCCCGAACGGCCCCGTGGGTGGCACCAACACCTCCCACGGGACCAACGTAACTCGTGGGAACAGACCCCGCAGCCGCGGGTGTCCAGGTTTGAGAGTACGACGGTAATTTGCTTATTTCCACACTTAGGCTTAAAAACATGGCGTTAGAGGGTGAGAACTCGAAACAGCCCCCGAACGGCCCCGTGGGTGGCACCAACACCTCCCACGGGACCAACGTAACTCGTAGGAACTGACCCCGCAGCCGCGGGTGTCCCGGTTTGAGAGTACGATGATAATTTGCTTATTTCCACACTTAGGCTTAAAAACATGGCGTTAGAGGGTGAGAACTCGAAACAGCCCCCGAACGGCCCCGTGGGTGGCACCAACACCTCCCACGGGACCAACGTAACTCGTGGGAATGGACGCCGCAGCCGCGGGTGTCCCGGTTTGAGTGTACGACGGTAATTTGCTTATTTCCACACTTAGGCTTAAAAACATGGCGTTAGAGGGTGAGAACTCGAAACAGCCCCCGAACGGCCCCGTGGGTGGCTCCAACACCTCCCACGGGACCAACGTAACTCGTAGGAACTGACCCCGCAGCCGCGGGTGTCCCGATTTGAGAGTACGACGGTAATTTGCTTATTTCTACACTTAGGCTTAACATGGCGTTAGAGGGTGAATACTCGAAACAGCCCCCGAACGGCCCCGTGGGTGGCACCAACACCTCCCACGGGACCAACGTAACTCGTGGGAACGGACGCCGCAGCCGCGGGTCTCCCGGTTTGAGAGTACGACGGTAATTTGCTTATTTCCACACTTAGGCTTAAAAACATGGCGTTAGAGGGTGAGAACTCGAAACAGCCCCCGAACGGCCCCGTGGGTGGCACCAACACCTCCCACGGGACCAACGTAACTCGTGGGAACTGACCCCGCAGCCGCGGGTGTCCCGGTTTGAGTGTACGACGGTAATTTGCTTATTTCCACACTTAGGCTTAAAAACATGGCGTTAGAGGGTGATAACTCGAAACAGCCCCCGAACGGCCCCGTGGGTGGCACCAACACCTCCCACGGGACCAACGTAACTCGTAGGAACTGACCCCGCAGCCGCGGGTGTCCCGATTTTAGAGTACGACGGTAATTTGCTTATTTCTACACTTAGGCTTAACATGGCGTTAGAGGGTGAATACTCGAAACAGCCCCCGAACGGCCCCGTGGGTGGCACCAACACCTCCCACGGGACCAACGTAACTCGTGGGAACGGACGCCGCAGCCGCGGGTGTCCCGGTTTGAGAGTACGACGGTAATTTGCTTATTTCCACACTTAGGCTTAAAAACATGGCGTTAGAGGGTGAGAACTCGAAACAGCCCCCGAACGGCCCCGTGGGTGGCACCAACACCTCCCACGGGACCAACGTAACTCGTGGGAACTGACCCCGCAGCCGCGGGTGTCCCGGTTTGAGAGTACGACGGTAATTTGCTTATTTCTACACTCAGGCTTAACATGGCGTTAGAGGGTGAAAACTCGAAACAGCCCCCGAACGGCCCCGTGGGTGGCACCAACACCTCCCACGTGACCAACGTAACTTGTGGGAACGGACCCCGCAGCCGCGGGTCTCCCGGTTTGAGAGTACGACGATAATTTGCTTATTTCCACACTTAGGCTTAAAAACATGGCGTTAGAGGGTGAGAACTCGAAATAGCCTCCGAACGGCCCCGTGGGTTGCACCAACACCTCCCACGGGACCAACGTAACTCGTCGGAACTGACCCCGCAGCCGCGGGTGTCCCGGTTTGAGAGTACGATGATAATTTGCTTATTTCCACACTTAGGCTTAAAAACATGGCGTTAGAGGGTGAGAACTCGAAACAGCCCCCGAACGGCCCCGTGGGTGGCACCAACACCTCCCACGGGACCAACGTAACTCGTGGGAACTGACCCCGCAGCCGCGGGTGTCCCGGTTTGAGAGTACGACGGTAATTTGCTTATTTCTACACTCAGGCTTAACATGGCGTTAGAGGGTGAAAACTCGAAACAGCCCCCGAACGGCCCCGTGGGTGGCACCAACACCTCCCACGGGACCAACGTAACTCGTGGGAACGGACCCCGCAGCCGCGGGTCTCCCGGTTTGAGAGTACGACGGTAATTTGCTTATTTCCACACTTAGGCTTAAAAACATGGCGTTAGAGGGTGAGAACTCGAAACAGCCCCCGAACGGCCCCGTGGGTGGCACCAACACCTCCCACGTGACCAACGTAACTCGTCGGAACTGACCCCGCAGCCGCGGGTGTCCCGGTTTGAGAGTACGATGATAATTTGCTTATTTCCACACTTAGGCTTAAAAACATGGCGTTAGAGGGTGAGAACTCGAAACAGCCTCCGAACGGCCCTGTGGGTGGCACCAACACCTCCCACGGGACCAACGTAACTCGTGGGAACTGACCCCGCAGCCGCGGGTGTCCCGGTTTGAGAGTACGACGGTAATTTGCTTATTTCTACACTCAGGCTTAACATGGCGTTAGAGGGTGAAAACTCGAAACAGCCCCCGAACGGCCCCGTGGGTGGCACCAACACCTCCCACGGGACCAACGTAA
Organism: Sambucus nigra; assembly: GCA_949130495.1. Lineage (NCBI taxonomy): Eukaryota > Viridiplantae > Streptophyta > Magnoliopsida > Dipsacales > Adoxaceae > Sambucus > Sambucus nigra. The sequence goes on along the minus strand of OX422207.1, from coordinate 1,883,813 downwards.
CTCGTGGGAACGGACCCCGCAGCCGCGGGTCTCCCGGTTTGAGAGTACGACGGTAATTTGCTTATTTCCACACTTAGGCTTAAAAACATGGCGTTAGAGGGTGAGAACTCGAAACAGCCTCCGAACGGCCCCGTGGGTGGCACCAACACCTCCCACGGGACCAACGTAACTCGTGGGAACGGACCCCGCAGCCGCGGGTCTCCCAGTTTGAGAGTACGACGGTAATTTGCTTATTTCCACACTTAGGCTTAAAAACATGGCGTTAGAGGGTGAGAACTCGAAACAGCCTCCGAACGGCCCCGTGGGTGGCACCAACACCTCTCACGGGACCAACGTAACTCGTGGGAACTGACCCCGCAGCCGCGGGTGTCCCGGTTTGAGAGTACGATGATAATTTGCTTATTTCCACACTTAGGCTTAAAAACATGTCGTTAGAGGGTGAGAACGCGAAACAGCCCCCGAACGGCCCCGTGGGTGGCACCAACACCTCCCACGGGACCAACGTAACTCGTGGGAACGGACCCCGCAGCCGCGGGTGTCCCGGTTTGAGTGTACGACGATAATTTGCTTATTTCCACACTTAGGCTTAAAAACATGGCGTTAGAGGGTGAGAACTCGAAACAACCCCCGAACGGCCCCGTGGGTGGCACCAACACCTCCCACGGGACCAACGTAACTCATAGGAACTGACCCCGCAGCCGCGGGTCTCCCGGTTTGAGAGTACGGCAGTAATTTGCTTATTTCCACACTTAATTTTTATATTTCTACTTGGTTACTGATAATTTTAACTCATATATGCAATTTTTCAGCTTGATTAGTTTTTTTGTAAAATTACTTGGTTACTGATACTTTTATTTTTTGTATCCTATCATTTGTAGGATTTTTGCGCGTGGATAAAATGAAGGAGGCAATGTTTTACAACATGATGATTATTTATATGTTGTGGACATTCAGGATAATGTTTTTTATGTGTTATAGCCGTGCAGGCTTTTATTGTTTAGTTTTGTGGCCGTGCGGGCTTTTATAATTTGATTGTTGAATTTTATAGCCGTGCGGGCTTTATAATAAGCAGGTTTTTCATTTACAGGTTTTGGAATGTCAAGAAAATAGAGGAAACTCTGCCCAATTTTTTTTTGGTCTGTGAATTATTAAGACGTGTAATATTTTTATGTTTGTATATATATTTGTTTATTAACAACATTCTCAATTCGCAATTTGTGATTTTTTTTTATTGTTTTGCCTATAATAAATATTTGCAACACCTCGTAGCAACCGATGATGCACTCACAGGAACCCCAATTTTAGGATTGGGCAAAAAAAAATACATTTTTTTTAAATTACAGATAAATATGGTCATGGACTTTGTCCATGACCATTTTTACTTTTTTTTGTCGCGCTTAAAAATGGTCGCGGCCAAAGTCCGCGACCATTTTTTTTATTTTTTGTCACGGTAATGGGTCGCGGACTAGGGCCGCGACCAATTTTTTTTAAATTTTTTTTGTCACACACATGGGTCGCGGCCAAAGTCCGCGACCAATTTGTCACGGTCGTGGGTCATGGACAAGGACCGTGACCAATTTTTTTAATTTTTTTTTGTCACGCACATGGGTTGCGGACTTTGGCCGCGACCAATTTGTCACGGTTGTGGGTCATGGACAAGGGCCGCGACCAATTTTTTTAATTTTTTTTTGTCACGCATATGGGTCACGGACTTTGGCCGCGACCAATTTGTCACGGTTATGGGTCACGGATTAGAGCCGCGACCCATCACGGCATGGGTCACGGCCTAAGTCCGCGACCATCTGCCGTGACCCCTCTCGGCCGTGACCATTTTTTGGTCACGGACTTGGGCCGCGACCCACGAAAATGGTCACGCCCGAAATGGTCACGGCCCAAGTCCGCGACCCACAGGTTTGGTCAGGGATTTTGGCCGTGACCAATCGCCAGTTTTGGTGTAGTGGGGACCGATGAAACTTGTAAGAACTGACCGCATAGTCCCGGGTCTCCCGGTTTGAGAGTATGATGATAATTTGCAAAAATCACACTTAGACTTAAAAATAAGTCGTTAAAGGGTGAAAACCTAAACCAGCCCCGAAACGACCCTATAGGAGGCACGAACACCTCGCAAGGGACTAATGTAACTTGTAGGAACTGACCGCGTAGCCCCGGGTCTCCCGGATTGAGAGTATGATGATAGTTTGCAAAAATCACACTTAGACTTAAAAATAAGCCGTTAAAGGGTCAAAACCAAAAACAACCCCCATACGACCCCGTAGGAGGCACAAACACCTCACGCGGGACCAATGTAACTTGTAGGAACTGACCGCGTAGTCCTGGGTCTCCCAGTTTGAGAGTATGATGATAATTTGCAATAATCACATTTAGACTTAAAAACAAGCCATTAAAGGGTGAAAACCCAAACTGGCCCCCATAAGACCCCGTAGGAGGCCTGAACACCTCACACGGGACCAATGTAGCTTGTAGGAACTGACTGCGTAGTCCTAGGTCTCCCGATTTGAGAGTATGACGATAATTTGCAAAAATCACACTTTGACTTAAAAATAAGCCATTAAAGGGTGAAAACCCAGAACAACCCCCAAACAACCCCGTAGGAGGCACGGACACCTCGCACGGGAACAATGTAACTTGTCAGAACTAATCGCATAGTCCTGGGTCTCCCGATTTGAGAGTACGACGATAATTTGCAAAAATCAGACTTAGACTTAGAAACAAGCCGTTAAAGGATGAAAACCCAAACTAGCCCCCAAATGACCCCATAGGAGGAACGAACACCTCGAACGAGGCCAATGTAACTTGTTGTAACTGACCGCGTAGTTTCGAATATCCCGATTTGAGAGTATGATGATAATTTGCAAAAATCACACTTAGACTAAAAAACAAGGCATTAGAGGGTGAAAACCCAAACCAGCCCCCAAACGATCTTGTAAGAGGCACGAACACCTTGAACGGAACCGATATAACTTGTAGGAACTGACCGAGGGTCTCCCGATTTGCGAGTATGACGATAATTTGCAAAAATCACACTAAGACTTAAAAACAAGGTGTTAAAGGGTGAAAACCCAAACAAGCCCCCATACGACCCCGTAGGAGGCACGAACACCTCGCACAGGACCAATGTAACTTGTAGGAACTGAGTGCATAGTCCCGGGTCTCTCAGTTTGAGAGTATGACGATAATTTACAAAAATCACACTTAGACTTAAAAACAAGCCATTAAAGGGTGGAAACCCAAACCAGCCCCCAAACGACCCCGTAGGAGGCACGAATACCTCGGACGGGACCAATGTAACTTGTAGGAACTGATCGTGTAGTCCCGGATCTTCCGGTTTGAGAGTATGACTATAATTTGCAAAAATCACACTTATATTTAAAAATAAGCTGTTAAAGGGTGAAAACCAAAACCAGCCCCCATACGAACCCGTAGGAGGCACGAACACCTCGTTCGGGACCAATATAACTTGTAGGAACTGATCGCATAGTCCCGGATCTCCTGGTTTGAGAGCATGATGATAATTTGCAAAAACCACACTCATACTTAAAAACAAGCAGTTAAAGGGTGAAAACCCAAACGAGCACCCAAACGACCCCATAGGAGGCACGAACACCTCGTACGGGACCAATGTAACTTGCAGGAACTGATCGCGTAGTCTCGGGGTCTCGTAGTTTGAGAGTATGACGATAATTAACAAACATCACACTTACACTTAAAAATAAGGTGTTAAAGGGTGAAAACCCAAACCAGCCCCCAAACGACCCCGTAGGCGGAACGAACACCTCGAACGGGACCAATCTAACTTGTAGGAACAGACCGCGTAGTCCTGAGTCTCCCGATTTGAGGGTATGATGATAATTTGCAAAATTCACACTTAGACTTAAAGACAAGCCGTTAAAGGGTGAAAACCCAAAACAGCCCCCAAACGACCCCGTAGGAGGCACGAACACCTTGCGCGGAACCAATATAACTTGTAGGAACTGACCATGTAGTCCCGGGTCAACCAGTTTGAGAGTATGACGATCATTTGCAAAAATCACACTTATACTTAAAAACAAGCCGTTAAAGGATGAAAACCCAAACCAGCCCCCAAACAACCCCGTAGGAGGCATGAACACCTCGCACGGGACCAATGTAACTTGCAGCAACTGTTCATGTAGTCCTAGGTCTCTCGGTTTGAGAGTATGACGATAATTTGCAAAAATCACACTTAGACTTAAAAATAAGGCGTTAAAGGGTGTAAACCCAAACAAGCCCCCAAACGACCCCGTAGGAGGCACGAACACCTCGCACGGGACTAATGTAACTTGCAGCAACTGTACATGTAGTCCTAGGTCTCTCAGTTTGAGAGTATGACGATAATTTGCAAAAATCACACTCGGACTTAAAAATAAGGCGTTAAAGGGTCTAAACCCAACCAGCCCCCAAACGACCCCGTAGGAGGCATGAACACCTCGCACGGGACCAAGGTAACTTGTTGGAACTGACCGCTTAGTCCCGGATCTCCCGGTTTGAGAGTATGACAATAATTGCAAAAATCACACTTAGACTTAAAAACAAGGCGTTAAAGGGTGAAAATCCAAACCAGCCCCCAAACGACCCCGTAGGAGGCATGAACACCTCGCACGGTACCAATGTACCTTGTAGGAACTGACCACGTAGTCCTGGATCTTCCGGTTTGAGAGTATGACGATAATTTGTAAAAATCACACTTATACTTAAAATCAAGACGTTAAAGGGTGAAAACCCAAACCAGCCCCCAAACGACCCCGTAGGAGGCACGAACACCTCACACGGGGCCAATGTAACTTGTTGGAACTGATCGCGTAGTCCAAAGTCTCCCAATTTGAGAGTATGACGATAATTTGCAAAAATCACACTTAGACTAAAAAACAAGCCGTCAAAGGGGGAAAACCCAAACCAGCCCCTCTACGACCCCGTAGGAGGCACGAACACCTCGCACGGGACCAATGTAACTTATAGGAACTGACCATGTAGTCCCGAGTCTCCCTGTTTGAGAGTATGGCAATAATTTTCAAAAATCACACTTAGACTTAAAAACAAGCCGTTAAAGGGTGAAAACACAAACCAACTCTCAAACGACCCCGTAGGAGGCACGACACCTCGCACGGGACCAATGAAACTTGTAAGAACTGACCGCATAGTCCCGGGTCTCCCGGTTTGAGAGTATGACGATAATTTGCAAAAATCACACTTAGACTTAAAAACAAGTCGTTAAAGGATGAAAACATAAACCAGCCCCGAAACGACCCCATAGGAGGCACGAACACCTCGCACTGTACTAATGTAACTCGTAGGAACTGACCGCGTAGTCCCGGGTCTCCCGATTGAGAGTATGACGATAGTTTGCAAAAATCACACTTAGACTTAAAAATAAGCCATTAAAGGGTGAAAACCAAAAACAACCCCCATACGACCCCGTTGGAGGCACGAACACCTCACGCGGAACAATTGTAACCCTTAGGAACTCACCGCGTAGTCCCGGGTATCCCAGTTTGAGAGTATGATGATAATTTGCAATAATCACATTTAGACTTAAAAACAAGCCATTAAAGGGTGAAAACCCAAAGTGGCACCCATACGACCCCGTAGGAGGCCCGAACACCTCACACGGGACCAATGTAGCTTTTAGCAACTGACCGCGTAGTCCCATGTCTCCCGATTTGAGAGTATGACGATAATTTACAAAAATCACACTTAGACTTAAAAATAAGCCGTTAAAGGGGGAAAACCCAAACTAGCCCCCAAACGACCCCGTAGGAGGAACGAAGACCTCGAACGGGACCAATGTAACTTGTAAAAACTGACCGCGTAGTTCCGAATATCCCGGTTTGAGAGTATGATGATAATTTGCAAAAATCACACTTAGACTTAAAAACAAGGCGTTAAAGGGTGAAAACCCAAACCAGCCCCCAAACGATCTCGTAGGAGGCACGAACACCTCGAACGGAACCAATATAACTTGTAGGAACTGACCGAGGGTCTCTCAATTTGAGAATATGACGATAATTTGCAAAAATCAAACTTAGACTTAAAAACAAGGTGTTAAAGGGTGAAAACCCAAACCAGCCTCCATACAACCCCATAGGAGGCACGAACACCTTGCACAGGACCAATGTAACTTGTAGGAACTGAGTGCATAATCCCGGGTCTCTCAGTTTGAGAGTATGACGATAATTTACAAAAATCACACTTGGACTTAAAAATAAGGTGTTAAAGGGTGGAAACCCAAACCAACCCGCAAACGACCCCGTAGGAGGTACGAATAGCTCGGACGGGACCAATGTAACTTGTAGTAACTGACCGCGTAGTCCTGGATCTTCCGGTTTGAGAGTATGACTATAATTTGCAAATATCATACTTAAACTTAAAATCAAGGTGTTAAAGGGGGAAAATCCAAACCAGCCCCCATACGACCCCGTAGGAGGCACGAACACCTCGCCCGGGAACAATATAACTTGTAAGAACTGACCGCGTAGTCCCGGGTCTCCCAGTTTGAGAGTATGACGATCATTTGCAAAAATCACACTTATACTTAAAACTAAGCAGTTAAAGGATGAAAACCCAAACCAGCCCCCAAACGACCCCGTAGGAGGCACGAACGCCTCGCATGGGACCAATGTAACTTGCTGCAACTGTTCATGTAGTCCTAGGTCTCTCGGTTTGAGAGTATGACGATAATTTGCAAAAAATCACACTTAGACTTAAAAATAAGGCGTTAAAGGGTGTAAACCCAAACCAGCACCCAAACGACCCCGTAGGAGGCACGAACACCTCGCACGGGACCAAGGTAACTTGTTAGAACTGACCGCGTAGTCCCGGATCTCCCGGTTTGAGGGAATGACAATAATTGTAAAAATCACACTTAGACTTAAAAACAAGGCGTTAAAGGGTTTAAACCCAAACCAGCCCCCAAACGACCCCGTAGGAGGCACGAACACCTCGCACGGTACCAACGTAACTTGTAGGAACTGACCGCGTAGTCCCGGATCTTCCTCTTTGAGAGAATGACGATAATTTGCAAAAATCACACTTAAACTTAAAATCAAGGCATTAAAGGGTGAAAACCCAAACCAGCCCCCAAACGACCCCGTAGGAGGCACGAATACCTCGCAAGGGGCCAATGTAACTTGTAGGAACTGATCGCGTAGTCCAAAGTCTCCCGATTTGATAGTATGACGATAATTTGTAAAAATCACACTTAGACTTAAAAATAAGCCGTTAAAGGGACAAAACCAAACGAGCCGCTCTACGACCCAGTAGAAGGCACGAACACCTCGCACGGGACCAATGTAACTTGTTGGAACTGGCCACGTAGTCCCGAGTCTCCCGGTTTGAGAGTATGACGATAATTTGAAAAAATCACAATTAGACTTAAAAACAAGTCATTAAAGGGTGAAAACCCAAACCAACTCTCAAACGACCCCGTAGGAGGCACGACACCTCGCACGGGACCAATGAGACTTGTAAGAACTGACCGCATAGTCCCGGGTCTCCCGATTTGAGAGTATGACGATAATTTGCAAAAATCACACTTAGACTTAAAAATAAGTCGTTAAAGGGTGAAAACCCAAATCAGCCACGAAACGACCCCATGGGAGGCACGAACACCTCGCACTGGACTAATGTAACTTGTGGGAACTGACCGCGTAGTCCCGGGTCTCCCGGATTGAGAGTATGACGATAGTTTGAAAAAATCACACTTAGACTTAAAAATCAGCCGTTAAAGGGTGAAAACCAAAAACAACCCCCATACGACCCCGTAGGAGGCACGAACACCTCACGCGGGACCAATGTTACCCCTAGGAACTGACCGCGTAGTCCCGGGTCTCCCAGTTTGAGAGTACGGCGATAATTTACAATAATCACATTTAGACTTAAAAACAAGCCATTAAAGGGTGAAAACCCAAACTGGCCCCCATACGACCCCGTAGGAGGCCCGAACACCTCACACGGGACCAATGTAGCTTTTAGCAACTGACCGCGTAGTCCCATGTCTCCCGATTTGAGAGTATGACGATAATTTACAAAAATCACACTTAGACTTAAAAATAAGCCGTTAAAGGGGGAAAACCCAAACTAGCCCCCAAACGACCCCGTAGGAGGAACGAAGACCTCGAACGGGACCAATGTAACTTGTAAAAACTGACCGTGTAGTTCCGAATATCCCGGTTTGAGAGTATGATGATAATTTGCAAAAATCACACTTAGACTTAAAAACAAGGCGTTAAAGGGAGAAAACCCAAACCAGCCCCCAAACGATCTCGTAGGAGGCACGAACACCTCGAACGGAACCAATATAACTTGTAGGAACTGACCGAGGGTCTCTCAATTTGAGAATATGATGATAATTTGCAAAAATCAAACTTAAACTTAAAAACAAGGTGTTAAAGGGTGAAAACCCAAACCAGCCTCCATACAACCCCGTAGGAGGCACGAACACCTTGCACAGGACCAATGTAACTTGTAGGAACTGAGTGCATAATCCCGGGTCTCTCAGTTTGAGAGTATGACGATAATTTACAAAAATCACACTTGGACTTAAAAATAAGGTGTTAAAGGGTGGAAACCCAAACCAACCCGCAAACGACCCCGTAGGAGGCACGAATAGCTCGGACGGGACCAATGTAACTTGTAGGAACTGACCGCGTAGTCCTGGATCTTCCGGTTTGAGAGTATGACTATAATTTGCAAATATCACACTTAAACTTAAAATCAAGGTGTTAAGGGGGGAAAATCCAAACCAGCCCCCATACGACCCCGTAGGAGGCACGAACACCTCGCCCGGGAACAATATAACTTGTAAGAACTGACCGCGTAGTCCCGGGTCTCCCAGTTTGAGAGTATGACGATCATTTACAAAAATCACACTTATAATTAAAAATAAGCAGTTAAAGGATGAAAACCCAAACCAGCCCCAAAAACGACCCCGTAGGAGGCACGAACGCCTCGCACGGGACCAATGTAACTTGCTGCAACTGTTCATGTAGTCCTAGGTCTCTCGGTTTGAGAGTATGACGATAATTTGCAAAAAATCACACTTAGACTTAAAAATAAGGCGTTAAAGGGTGTAAACCCAAACCAGCACCCAAACGACCCCGTAGGAGGCACGAACACCTCGCACGGGACCAAGGTAACTTGTTAGAACTGACCGCGTAGTCCCGAATCTCCCGGTTTGAGGGAATGACAATAATTGTAAAAATCACACTTAGACTTAAAAACAAGGCGTTAAAGGGTGAAAACCCAAACCAGCCCCCAAACGACCCCGTAGGAGGCACGAACACCTCGCACGGGACCAATGTAACTTGTAGGAACTGACCGCGTAGTCCCGAATCTTCCGGTTTGAGAGTATGACGATAATTTGCAAAAATCACACTTAAACTTAAAATCAAGGCATTAAAGGGTGAAAACCCAAACCAGCCCCCAAACGACCCCGTAGGAGGCACGAATACCTCGCACGGGGCCAATGTAACTTGTAGGAACTGATCGCGTAGTCTAAAGTCTCCCGATTTGATAGTATGACGATAATTTGAAAAAATCACACTTAGACTTAAAAACAAGTCATTAAAGGGTGAAAACCCAGACCAACTCTCAAACGACCCCGTAGGAGGCACGACACCTCGCATGGGACCAATGAGACTTGTAAGAACTGACCGCATAGTCCCGGGTCTCCCGATTTGAGAGTATGACGATAATTTGCAAAAATCACACTTAGACTTAAAAATAAGTCGTTAAAGGGTGAAAACCCAAATCAGCCCCGAAACGACCCCATAGGAGGCACGAACACCTCGCACTGGACTAATGTAACTTGTTGGAACTGACCGCGTAGTCCCGGGTCTCCCGGATTGAGAGTATGACGATAGTTTGAAAAAATCACACTTAAACTTAAAAATAAGCCGTTAAAGGGTGAAAACCAAAAACAACCCCCATACGACCCCATAGGAGGCACGAACACCTCACGCGGGACCAATGTTACCCCTAGGAACTGACCGCGTAGTCCCGGGTCTCCCAGTTTGAGAGTATGGCGATAATTTACAATAATCACATTTAGACTTAAAAACAAGCCATTAAAGGGTGAAAACCCAAACTGGCCCCCATACGACCCTGTAGGAGGCCCGAACACCTCACACGGGACCAATGTAGCTTTTAGCAACTGACCGTGTAGTCCCGAGTCTCCCGATTTGAGAGTATGACGATAATTTACAAAAATCACACGTAGACTTAAAAACAAGCCATTAAAGGGTGAAAACCCAGAACAACCCCCAAACAACCCCGTAGGAGGCACGTACACCTCGCACGGGAACAATGTAACTTGTCAGAACTAACCGCATAGTCCTGGGTCTCCCGATTTGAGAGTACGACGATAATTTGCAAAAATCAGACTTAAACTTAAAAACAAGTCGTTAAAGGGTGAAAACCCAAACTAGCCCCCGAACGACCCCGTAGGAGGAACGAACACCTCGAACGAGACCAATGTAACTTGTTGGAACTGACCGCGTAGTTCCGAATATCCCGGTTTGAGAGTATGATGATAATTTGCAAAAATCACATTTAGACTTAAAAACAAGGCATTAAAGGGTGAAAACCCAAACCAGCCTCCAAACGATCTCATAGGAGGCACGAACACCTCGAATGAAACCAATATAACTTGTAGGAACTGACCGAGGGTCTCCGAATTTGAGAGTAAGATGATAATTTGCAAAAATCACACTTAGACTTAAAAAGAAGGTGTTAAAGGGTGAAAACCCATACTAGCCCCCATACAACCCCGTAGGAGGCACGAACCCCTTGCACAGGACCAATTAACTTGCAGGAATGGAGTGCATAGTCCCGGGTCTCTCAGTTTGAGAGTATAACGATAAATTACAAAAAACACACTTAGACTTAAAAATAAGCCGTTAAAGGGTGGAAACCCAAACCAGCCCCCAAACGACCCCGTAGGAGGCACGAATACCTCGGACGGGACCAATGTAACTTGTAGGAACTGACCGCGTAGTCCCGAATATTCCGATTTGAGAGTATGACTATAATTTGCAAAAATCACACTCAAACTTAAAATGAAGGCGTTAAGGGTGGAAAACCCAAACCAGCCACCATACAACCCCGTAGGAAGCACAAAAACCTCGCACGGGACCAATGAAACTTGTAGGAACTGACCACGTAGTCTCGGGTCTCCCGGTTTGAGAGTGTGATGATAATTTGCAAAATTCACACTTAGACTTAAAAATAAGGTGTTAAAGGGTGAAAACCCAAACCAGCCCCCAAACGACCCCGTAGGAGGAACGAACACCTCGCATTGGATCAATGCAACTTGTAGGAACTGACCGCATAGTCTTGAGTCTCCCGATTTGAGAGTATGACGATAATTTGAAAAATTCACACTTGGACTTAAAAATAAGTCGTTAAAGGGTGAAAACCCAAATCGGCCCCGAAACGACCCCATAGGAGGCACAAACACCTCGCACGGGACTAATGTAACTTGTAGGAACTAACCGCGTAGTCTCGGGTCTCCCAGATTAGGAGTATGACGATAATTTGCAAAAATCACAGTTAGACTTAAAAATAAGCTGTTAAAGGGTGAAAACCAAAACCAGCCGCCATACGACCCCGTAGGAGGCACGAACACCTCACGCGGGACCAATGTAACATCTCGGAACTGATCGCGTAGTCTCGGGTGTCCCAGTGAGAGAATATGATGATAATTGTTAAAAATCACAATTAGACTTAAAAACAAGCCGTTAAAGGGTAAAAACCCAAACCAGCCCCCAAACGACCCCGTAGGAGGCACGAACTCCTCGCACGGGACCAATGTAACTTGTAAGAACTGACCGCATAGTCCCGGGTCTCCTGGTTTGAGAGCATGATGATAATTTGGAAAAATCACACTTATACTTAAAAACAAGCCGTTAAAGGGTGAAAACCCAAACCAGCTCCCAAACGACCCCGTAGGAGGCACAAACACCACGCACGGGACCAATGTAGCTTGTAGGATCTGACCGCGTAGTCCCGGCTCTCCCATTTTGCGAGTATGACGATCATTTGCAAAAATCGCACTTATACTTAAAAACAAGCCGTTAAAGGATGAAAACCCAAACCATCCCCCAAACGACCCCGTAGGAGGCACGAACACCTCGCACGGGACAAATGTAACTTGCAGGAACTGTTCACGTAGTCCTAGGTCTCTCGGTTTGAGAGTATGACGATAATTTGAAAAAATCACACTTAGACTTAAAAACAAGTCATTAAAGTGTGAAAACCCAAACCAACTCTCAAACGACCCCGTAGGAGGCACGCCACCTCGCACGGGACCAATGAGACTTGTAAGAACTGACCGCATAGTCCCGGGCCTCCCGATTTGAGAGTATGACGATAATTTGCAAAAATCATACTTAGACTTAAAAATAAGTCTTTAAAGGGTGAAAACCCAAATCAGCCCCAAAACGACCCCATAGGAGGCACGAACACCTCGCACTGGACTAATGTAACTTGTAGGAACTGACCGCGTAGTCCCGGGTCGCCCGGATGGAGAGTATGACGATAGTTTGAAAAAATCACACTTAGACTTAAAAATAAGCCGTTAAAGGGTGAAAACCAAAAACAACCCCCATACGACCCCGTAGGAGGCACGAACACCTCACGCGGGACCAATGTTACCCCTAGGAACAGACCGCGTAGTCCCGGGTCTCCCAGTTTGAGAGTATGGCGATAATTTACAATAATCACATTTAGACTTAAAAACAAGCCATTAAAGGGTGAAAACCCAAACTGGCCCCCATACGACCCCGTAGGAGGCCCGAACACCTCACACGGGACCAATGTAGCTTTTAGCAACTAACCGTGTAGTCCCGAGTCTCCCGATTTGAGAGTATGACGATAATTTACAAAAATCACACGTAGACTTAAAAACAAGCCATTAAAGGGTGAAAACCCAGAACAACCCCCAAACAACCCCGTAGGAGGCACGTACACCTCGCACGGGAACAATGTAACTTGTCAGAACTAACCGCATAGTCCTGGGTCTCCCGATTTGAGAGTACGACGATAATTTGCAAAAATCAGACTTAGACTTAAAAACAAGCGGTTAAAGGGTGAAAACCCAAACTAGTCACCGAACGACCCCGTAGGAGGAACGAACACCTCGAACGAGACCAATGTAACTTGTTGGAACTGACCGCATAGTTCCGAATATCCCGGTTTGAGAGTATGATGATAATTTGCAAAAATCACATTTAGACTTAAAAACAAGGCATTAAAGGGTGAAAACCCAAACCAGCCTCCAAACGATCTCATAGGAGGCACGAACACATCGAATGAAACCAATATAACTTGTAGGAACTGACCGAGGGTCTCCGGATTTGAGAGTAAGATGATAATTTCCAAAAATCACACTTAGACTTAAAAAGAAGGTGTTAAAGGGTGAAAACCCATACTAGCCCCCATACAACCCCGTAGGAGGCACGAACCCCTCGCACAGGACCAATTAACTTGAAGGAACGGAGTGCATAGTCCCGGGTCTCTCAGTTTGAGAGTATAACGATAAATTACAAAAAACACACTTAGACTTAAAAATAAGTCGTTAAAGGGTGGAAACCCAAACCAGCCCCCAAACGACCCCGTAGGAGGCACGAATACCTCGGACGGGACTAATGTAACTTGTAGGAACTGACCGCGTAGTCCCGAATATTCCGATTTGAGAGTATGACTATAATTTGCAAAAATCACACTCAAACTTAAAATCAAGGCGTTAAGGGGGGAAAACCCAAACCAGCCCCCATACAACCCCGTAGGAGGCACGAAAACCTTGCACGGGACCAATGAAACTTGTAGGAACTGACCACGTAGTCTCGGGTCTCTCGGTTTGAGAGTGTGATGATAATTTGCAAAATTCACACTTGGACTTAAAAATAAGCCGTTAAAGGGTGAAAACACAAATCGGCCCCGAAACGACCCCATAGGAGGCACAAACACCTCGCACGGGACTAATGTAACTTGTAGGAACTAACCGCGTAGTCTCGGGTCTCCCAGATTGGGAGTATGACGATAATTTGCAAAAATCACACTTAGACTTAAAAATAAGCTGTTAAAGGGTGAAAACCAAAACCAGTCGCGATATGACCCCGTAGGAGGCACGAACAACTCACGCGGGACCAATGTAACATCTCGGAACTGATCGCGTAGTCCCGGGTCTCCCAGTGAGAGAATATGATGATAATTGTTAAAAATCACAATTAGACTTAAAAACAAGCCGTTGAAGGGTAAAAACCCAAACCAACCCCCAAACGACCCCGTAGGAGGCACGAACTCCTCGCACGGGACCAATGTAACTTTTAAGAACTGACCGCATAGTCCCGGGTCTCCTGGTTTGAGAGCATGATGATAATTTGGAAAAATCACACTTATACTTAAAAAGAAGCCGTTAAAGGGTGAAAACCCAAACCAGCTCCCAAACGACCCCGTAGGAGGCACAAACACCTCGCACGGGACCAATGTAGCTTATAGGATCTGACCGCGTAGTCCCGGCTCTCCCACTTTGCGAGTATGACGATCATTTGCAAAAATCACACTTATACTTAAAAACAAGCCGTTAAAGGATGAAAACCCAAACCATCCCCCAAACGACCCCGTAGGAGGCACGAACACCTCGCACGGGACAAATGTAACTTGCAGGAACTGTTCACGTAGTCCTAGGTCTCTCGGTTTGAGAGTATGACGATAATTTGCAAAAATCACACTTAGACTTAAAAATAAGGCGTTAAAGGGTGTAAACTTAAACTAGCCCCCAAACAACCCCGTAGAAGGAACGAACACCTCGCACGGGACCAATGTAACTTGTTGGAACTGTCCGCGTAGTCCCGGATCTCCCGGTTTGAGAGTATGACGATAATTGCAAAAATCACACTTAGACTTAAAATCAAGGCATTAAAGGGTGAAAAACCAAACCAACCCCCAAACGACCCCGTAGGAGGCAGGAACACCTCGCACGGGGCCAATGTAACTTGTGGGAACTGATCGCGAAGTCCCAAGTCTCCCGATTTGAGAGTATGACGATAATTTGCAAAAATCACACTTAGACTTAAAAACAAGCCATTAAAGGGGGAAAACCTAAACCCGCCACTATACGACCCCGTAGGAGGCACGAACACCTCGCACGGGACCAATGTATCTTGTAGGAACTGACCGCGTAGTCTCGGATCTCCCGGTTTGAGAGTATGACGATAATTTGCAAAAAAATCACACTTAAACTTAAAACCAAGGCGTTAAAGAGTGGACCCCCAAATGACCCCGTAGGAGGTACGAACACCTCGCAAGAGACCAATGTGACTTATTGGAACTGACCTCGTAGTCCCGGATCTCTCGGTTTGAGAGTATGACTATAATTTACAAAAATCGCACTTAGACTTAAAAACAAGGCGTTAAAGGGTGAAAACCCAAACCAACCCCCGAACGACCCCGTAGGAGGCACGAACACCTCGAACGAGACCAATGAAACTTGTGGGAATTGACCGCGTAATCCCGCTTCTCCCAGTTTTAGAGTATGACGATAATTTAAAAAAATCACACTTAAACTTAAAATCAAGGCGTTAAAGGGTGAAAACCCAAACCAACCCCCAAACGACCCCGTAGGAGGAACAAACACCTCGCACGGGAGCAATATAACTTGAAGGAACTGACCGCGTTGTCCCGGGTCTCCCAGTTTGAGAGTATGATTATAATTTGCAAAAATCACACTTAATCTTAAAAACAAGCCGTTAAAGGGAGAAAACCCAAACCAGACCCCAAACGACCCCGTAGGAGGCGCGAGCACCTCGCACGGGACCAATGTAACTTGTTGGAACTGATCGGGTAGTCCCGAATTTCCCGATTTGAGAGTATGACAATAATTTGCAAAAATCACACTTAGAATTAAAAATAAGGCGTTAAAGGGTGTAAACCCAAACCAGCCCCCAAACGACCCCGTAGGAGGCACGAACACCTCGCACGGGACCAAGGTAACTTGTTGGAACTGACCGCGTAGTCCCGGATCTCCCGATTTGAGAGTATGACAATAATTGCAAAAATCACACTTAGACTTAAAAACAAGGCGTTAAAGGGTGAAAACCAAAACCAGCCCCCAAACGACCCCGTAGGAGGCACGAACACCTCGCACGGGACCAATGTAACTTGTAGGAACTGACCGCGTAGTCCCGGGTCTCCTGGTTTGTGAGTATGACGATAATTTGCAAACATCACACTTAGAATTAAAAATAAGCAGTTAAAGGGTGTAAACCCAAACTCGCCCCCAAACGACCATGTAGGAGGCACGAACACCTCGCACGGGACCAATGTAACTTGTTGGAAATGACCGCGTAGTCCAGGATCTCCCGATTTGAGAGTACGACGATAATTTGCAAAAATCACACTTAGACTTAAAACAAGGTGTTAAAGGGTGAAAACCCAAACCAGCCCCCAAACGACCCCGTTGGAGGCACGGACACCTCGTACGGGACCAATGTAACTTGTAGGAACTGACCACGTAGTCCCGGGTCTCCCGGTTTGAGAGTATGACGATAATTTGCAAAAATCACACTTAGACTTAAAAATAATGCGTTAAAGGGTGAAAACCAAAACCAGCCACCAAACGACCACGTAGGAGGCACGAACACCTCCCACGGGACCAATGTAACTTGTAGGAACTGCCGCGTAGTCCCGGGTCTCCCGGATTGAGAGTATGGCGATAATTTACAAAAATCACACTTAGACTTAAAAATAAGCCGTTAAAGGGTGAAAACCCAAACCAGCACCATACGACCCCGTAGAAGGCACGAACACCTCATGCGGGACCAATGTAACCCCTCGGAACTGACCGCGCAGTCCCGGGTCTCCCAGTTTGAGAGTAAGACGATAATTTGCAAGAATCACATTTAGACTTAAAAACAAGCCATTAAAGGTTAAAAACTGAAGCTGGCCCCCATACGACCCGGTAGGAGGCACGAACACCTCGCACGCGACCAATGTAGCTTGTAGGAACTGATCGCGTAGTCCCCGGTCTCCCGGTTTGAGAGTATGACGATAATTTGCAAAAATCACACTTAGACTTAAAAATAAGTCGTTAAAGGGTGAAAACACAAATCAGCCCCGAAACGACCCCATAAGAGGCACGAACACCTCGCACTGGACTAATGTAACTTGTAGGAACTGACCGCGTAGTCCCGGGTCTCCCGGATTGAGAGTATGACGATAGTTTGCAAAAATCACAGTTAGACTTAAAAACAAGCCGTTAAAGGGTGAAAACCCAAACTAGCCCCCAAACGACTCCGTAGGAGGAACGAAGACCTCAAACGGGAACAACGTAACTTGTAGAAACTGATCGTGTAGTTTCGAATATCCCGGTTTGAGAGTATGATGATAATTTGCAAAAATCACACATAGACTTAAAAATAAGGCGTTAAAGGGTGAAAACCCAAACCAGCCCCCAAACGATCCCGTAGGAGGCACGAACACCTCGAACGGAAACAATATAACTTGTAGGAACTGATTGCATAGTCCCGGGTCTCCCGATTTGAGAGTATGACGATTAATATCAAAAATCACACTTAGACTTAAAAACAAGGCGTTAAATGGTGAAAACCCAAACCAACCCCCATACAACCCCGTAGGAGGCACGAACACCTCGCACAGGACCAATATAACTTGTAGGAACTGACTGCGTAGTCCCGAGTCTCTCAGTTTGAGAGTGTGACGATAATTTACAAAAATCACACTTAGACTTAAAAACAAGCCATTAAAGGGTGAAAACACAAACTGGCCCCCATACGACCCCGTAGGAGGCCCGAACACCTCACACGGGACCAATGTAGCTTTTAGCAACTAACCGTGTAGTCCCGAGTCTCCCGATTTGAGAGTATGACGATAATTTACAAAAATCACACGTAGACTTAAAAACAAGCCATTAAAGGGTGAAAACCCAGATCAACCCCCAAACAACCCCGTAGGAGGCACGAACACCTCGCACGGGAACAATGTAACTTGTCAGAACTAACCGCATAGTCCTGGGTCTCCCGATTTGAGAGTACGACGATAATTTGCAAAAATCAGACTTAGACTTAAAAACAAGCGGTTAAAGGGTGAAAACCCAAACTAGTCCCCGAACGACCCCGTAGGAGGAACGAACACCTCGAACGAGACCAATGTAACTTGTTGGAACTGACCGCGTAGTTCCGAATATCCCGGTTTGAGAGTATGATGATAATTTGCAAAAAGCACATTTAGACTTAAAAACAAGGCATTAAAGGGTGAAAACCCAAACCAGCCTCCAAACGATCTCAAAGGAGGCACGAACACGTCGAATGAAACCAATATAACTTGTAGGAACTGACCGAGGGTCTCCGGATTTGAGAGTAAGATGATAATTTGCAAAAATCACACTTAGACTTAAAAAGAAGGTGTTAAAGGGTGAAAACCCATATTAGCCCCCATACAACCCCGTAGGAGGCACGAACCCCTCGCACAGGACCAATTAACTTGTAGGAACGGAGTGCATAGTCCCGGGTCTCTCAGTTTGAGAGTATAACGATAAATTACAAAAAACACACTTAGACTTAAAAATAAGCCGTTAAAGGGTGGAAACCCAAACCAGCCCCCAAACGACCCCGTAGGAGGCACAAATACCTCGGACGGGACTAATGTAACTTGTAGGAACTGACCGCGTAGTCCCGAATATTCCGATTTGAGAGTATGACTATAATTTGCAAAAATCACACTCAAACTTAAAATCAAGGCGTTAAGGGGGGAAACCCCAAACCAGCCCCCATACAACCCCGTAGGAGGCACGAAAACCTCGCACGGGACCAATGAAACTTATAGGAACTGACCACGTAGTCTCGGGTCTCCCGGTTTGAGAGTGTGATGATAATTTGCAAAATTCACACTTAGAGTTAAAAATAAGGTGTTAAAGGGTGAAAACCCAAACCAGCCCCCAAACGACCCCGTAGGAGGAACGAACACCTCGCATTGGATCAATGTAACTTGTAGGAACTGACCGCATAGTCTTGAGTCTCCCGATTTGAGAGTATGACGATAATTTGAAAAATTCACACTTGGACTTAAAAATAAGCCGTTAAAGGGTGAAAACACAAATCGGCCCCGAAACGACCCCATAGGAGGCACAAACACCTCGCACGGGACTAATGTAACTTGTAGGAACTAACCGCGTAGTCTCGGGTCTCCCAGATTGGGAGTATGACGATAATTTGCAAAAATCACACTTAGACTTAAAAATAAGCTGTTAAAGGGTGAAAACCAAAACCAGCCGCCATATGACCCCGTAGGAGGCACGAACACCTCACGCGGGACCAATGTAACATCTCGGAACTGATCGCGTAGTCCCGGGTCTCCCAGTGAGAGAATATGATGATAATTGTTAAAAATCACAATTAGACTTAAAAACAAGCCGTTAAAGGGTAAAAACCCAAACCAGCCCCCAAACGACCCCGTAGGAGGCACGAACTCCTCGCACGGGACCAATGTAACTTTTAAGAACTGACCGCATAGTCCCGGGTCTCCTGGTTTGAGAGCATGATGATAAATTGGAAAAATCACACTTATACTTAAAAACAAGCCGTTAAAGGGTGAAAACCCAAACCAGCTCCCGAACGACCCCGTAGGAGGCACAAACACCTCGCACGGGACCAATGTAGCTTGTAGGATCTGACCGCGTAGTCCCGGCTCTCCCTCTTTGCGAGTATAACGATCATTTGCAAAAATCACACCTATACTTAAAACAAGCCGTTAAAGGATGAAAACCCAAACCATCCCCCAAACGATCCCGTAGGAGGCACGAACACCTCGCACGGGACAAATGTAACTTGCAGGAACTGTTCACGTAGTCCTAGGTCTCTCGGTTTGAGAGTATGACGATAATTTGCAAAAATCACACTTAGACTTAAAAATAAGGCGTTAAAGGGTGTAAACTTAAACTAGCCCCCAAACAACCCCGTAGAAGGAACGAACACCTCGTACGGGACCAATGTAACTTGTTGGAACTGTCCGCGTAGTCCCGGATCTCCCGGTTTGAGAGTATGACGATAATTTGCAAAAAAATCACACTTAAACTTAAAACCAAGGCGTTAAAGAGTGGACCCCCAAATGACCCCGTAGGAGGTACGAACACCTCGCAAGAGACCAATGTGACTTATTGGAACTGACCTCGTAGTCCCGGATCTCTCGGTTTGAGAGTATGACTATAATTTACAAAAATCACACTTAGACTTAAAAACAAGGCGTTAAAGGGTGAAAACCCAAACCAACCCCCGAACGACCCCGTAGGAGGCACGAACACCTCGAACGAGACCAATGAAACTTGTGGGAATTGACCGCGTAATCCCGCTTCTCCCAGTTTTAGAGTATGACGATAATTTAAAAAAATCACACTTAAACTTAAAATCAAGGCGTTAAAGGGTGAAAACCCAAACCAACCCCCAAACGACCCCGTAGGAGGAACAAACACCTCGCACGGGAGCAATATAACTTGAAGGAACTGACCGCGTTGTCCCGGGTCTCCCAGTTTGAGAGTATGATTATAATTTGCAAAAATCACACTTAATCTTAAAAACAAGCCGTTAAAGGGAGAAAACCCAAACCAGACCCCAAACGACCCCGTAGGAGGCGCGAGCACCTCGCACGGGACCAATGTAACTTGTTGGAACTGATCGGGTAGTCCCGAATTTCCCGATTTGAGAGTATGACAATAATTTGCAAAAATCACACTTAGAATTAAAAATAAGGCGTTAAAGGGTGTAAACCCAAACCAGCCCCCAAACGACCCCGTAGGAGGCACGAACACCTCGCACGGGACCAAGGTAACTTGTTGGAACTGACCGCGTAGTCCCGGATCTCCCGATTTGAGAGTATGACAATAATTGCAAAAATCACACTTAGACTTAAAAACAAGGCGTTAAAGGGTGAAAACCAAAACCAGCCCCCAAACGACCCCGTAGGAGGCACGAACACCTCGCACGGGACCAATGTAACTTGTAGGAACTGACCGCGTAGTCCCGGGTCTCCTGGTTTGTGAGTATGACGATAATTGGCAAACATCACACTTAGAATTAAAAATAAGCAGTTAAAGGGTGTAAACCCAAACTCGCCCCCAAACGACCACGTAGGAGGCACGAACACCTCGTACGGGACCAATGTAACTTGTTGGAAATGACCGCGTAGTCCAGGATCTCCCGATTTGAGAGTACGACGATAATTTGCAAAAATCACACTTAGACATAAAAACAAGGTGTTAAAAGGTGAAAACCCAAACCAGCCCCCAAACGACCCCGTTGGAGGCACGGACACCTCATACGGGACCAATGTAACTTGTAGGAACTGACCACATAGTCCCGGGTCTCCCGGTTTGAGAGTATGATGATAATTTGCAAAAATCACACTTAGACTTAAAAATAAGGTCTTAAAGGGTGAAAACCAAAACCAGCCACCAAACGACCACGTAGGAGGCACGAACACCTCACACGGGACCAACGTAACTTGTAGGAACTGCCGCGTAGTCCCGGGTCTCCCGGATTGAGAGTATGGCGATAATTTACAAAAATCACACTTAGACTTAAAAATAAGCCGTTAAAGGGTGAAAACTCAAACCAGCACCATACGACCCCGTAGAAGGCACGAACACCTCGTGCGGGACCAATGTAACCCCTCGGAACTGACCGCGTAGTCCCGGGTCTCCCAGTTTGAGAGTATGACGATAATTTGCAAGAATCACATTTAGACTTAAAAATAAGCCATTAAAGGTTAAAAACCGAAGCTGGCCCCCATACGACCCGGTAGGAGGCACGAACACCTCGCACGCGACCAATGTAGCTTGTAGGAACTGATCGCGTAGTTCTCGGTCTCCCGGTTTGAGAGTATGACGATAATTTGCAAAAATCACACTTAGACTTAAAAACAAGCCATTAAAGGGTGAAAACCCAGTACAACCCCCAACAACACCGTAGGAGGCACGAACAACTCGCACGGGACCAATGTAACCTGTAAGAACTTACCGCGTAGTCCAGGGTCTCTCGGTTTGAGAGTATGATGATAATTTTCAAAACTCACAGTTAGACTTAAAAACAAGCCGTTAAAGGGTGAAAACCCAAACTAGCCCCCAAACGACTCCGTAGGAGGAACGAAGACCTCGAACGGGACCAACGTAACTTGTAGAAACTGATCGTGTAGTTTCGAATATCCCGGTTTGAGAGTATGATGATAATTTGCAAAAATCACACATAGACTTAAAAATAAGGCGTTAGAGGGTGAAAACCCAAACCAGCCCCCAAACGATCCCGTAAGAGGCACGAACACCTCGAACGGAAACAATATAACTTGTAGGAACTGATTGCATAGTCCCGGGTCTCCCGATTTGAGAGTATGATGATTAATATCAAAAATCACACTTAGACTTAAAAACAAGGCGTTAAATGGTGAAAACCCAAACCAACCCCCATACAACCCCGTAGGAGGCACGAACACCTCGCACAGGACCAATATAACTTGTAGGAACTGACTGCATAGTCCCGAGTCTCTCAGTTTGAGAGTGTGACGATAATTTACAAAAATCACACTTAGACTTAAAAACAAGCCATTAAAGGGTGAAAACCCAAACTGGCCCCCATACGACCCCGTAGGAGGCCCGAACACCTCACACGGGACCAATGTAGCTTTTAGCAACTAACCGTGTAGTCCCGAGTCTCCCGATTTGAGAGTATGACGATAATTTACAAAAATCACACGTAGACTTAAAAACAAGCCATTAAAGGGTGAAAACCCAGAACAACCCCCAAACAACCCCGTAGGAGGCACGAACACCTCGCACGGGAACAATGTAACTTGTCAGAACTAACCGCATAGTCCTGGGTCTCCCGATTTGAGAGTACGACGATAATTTGCAAAAATCAGACTTAGACTTAAAAACAAGCGGTTAAAGGGTGAAAACCCAAACTAGTCCCCGAACGACCCCGTAGGAGGAACGAACACCTCGAACGAGACCAATGTAACTTGTTGGAACTGACCGCGTAGTTCCGAATATCTCGGTTTGAGAGTATGATGATAATTTGCAAAAATCACATTTAGACTTAAAAACAAGGCATTAAAGGGTGAAAACCCAAACCAGCCTCCAAACGATCTCAAAGGAGGCACGAACACGTCGAATGAAACCAATATAACTTGTAGGAACTGACCGAGGGTCTCCGGATTTGAGAGTAAGATGATAATTTGCAAAAATCACACTTAGACTTAAAAAGAAGGTGTTAAAGGGTGAAAACCAATACTAGCCCCCATACAACCCCGTAGGAGGCACGAACCCCTCGCACAGGACCAATTAACTTGTAGGAACGGAGTGCATAGTCCCGGGTCTCTCAGTTTGAGAGTATAACGATAAATTACAAAAAACACACTTAGACTTAAAAATAAGCCGTTAAAGGGTGGAAACCCAAACCAGCCCCCAAACGACCCCGTAGGAGGCACAAATACCTCGGACGGGACTAATGTAACTTGTAGGAACTGACCGCGTAGTCCCGAATATTCCGATTTGAGAGTATGACTATAATTTGCAAAAATCACACTCAAACTTAAAATCAAGGCGTTAAGGGGGGAAACCCCAAACCAGCCCCCATACAACCCCGTAGGAGGCACGAAAACCTCGCACGGGACCAATGAAACTTATAGGAACTGACCACGTAGTCTCGGGTCTCCCGGTTTGAGAGTGTGATGATAATTTGCAAAATTCACACTTAGAGTTAAAAATAAGGTGTTAAAGGGTGAAAACCCAAACCAGCCCCCAAACGACCCCGTAGGAGGAACGAACACCTCGCATTGGATCAATGTAACTTGTAGGAACTGACCGCATAGTCTTGAGTCTCCCGATTTGAGAGTATGACGATAATTTAAAAAATTCACACTTGGACTTAAAAATAAGCCGTTAAAGGGTGAAAACACAAATCGGCCCCAAAACGACCCCATAGGAGGCACAAACACCTCGCACGGGACTAATGTAACTTGTAGGAACTAACCGCGTAGTCTCGGGTCTCCCAGATTGGGAGTATGACGATAATTTGCAAAAATCACACTTAGACTTAAAAATAAGCTGTTAAAGAGTGAAAACCAAAACCAGCCGCCATATGACCCCGTAGGAGGCACGAACACCTCACGCGGGACCAATGTAACATCTCGGAACTGATCGCGTAGTCCCGGGTCTCCCAGTGAGAGAATATGATGATAATTGTTAAAAATCACAATTAGACTTAAAAACAAGCCGTTAAAGGGTAAAAACCCAAACCAGCCCCCAAACGACCCCGTAGGAGGCACGAACTCCTCGCACGGGACCAATGTAACTTTTAAGAACTGACCGCATAGTCCCGGGTCTCCTGGTTTGAGAGCATGATGATAAATTGGAAAAATCACACTTATACTTAAAAACAAGCCGTTAAAGGGTGAAAACCCAAACCAGCTCCCAAACGACCCCGTAGGAGGCACAAACACCTCGCACGGGACCAATGTAGCTTGTAGGATCTGACCGCGTAGTCCCGGCTCTCCCACTTTGCGAGTATAACGATCATTTGCAAAAATCACACCTATACTTAAAACAAGCCGTTAAAGGATGAAAACCCAAACCATCCCCCAAACGATCCCGTAGGAGGCACGAACACCTCGCACGGGACAAATGTAACTTGCAGGAACTGTTCACGTAGTCCTAGGTCTCTCGGTTTGAGAGTATGACGATAATTTGCAAAAATCACACTTAGACTTAAAAATAAGGCGTTAAAGGGTGTAAACTTAAACTAGCCCCCAAACAACCCCGTAGAAGGAACGAACACCTCGCACGGGACCAATGTAACTTGTTGGAACTGTCCGCGTAGTCCCGGATCTCCCGGTTTGAGAGTATGACGATAATTTGCAAAAAAATCACACTTAAACTTAAAACCAAGGCGTTAAAGAGTGGACCCCCAAATGACCCCGTAGGAGGTACGAACACCTCGCAAGAGACCAATGTGACTTATTGGAACTGACCTCGTAGTCCCGGATCTCTCGGTTTGAGAGTATGACTATAATTTACAAAAATCACACTTAGACTTAAAAACAAGGCGTTAAAGGGTGAAAACCCAAACCAACCCCCGAACGACCCCGTAGGAGGCACGAACACCTCGAACGAGACCAATGAAACTTGTGGGAATTGACCGCGTAATCCCGCTTCTCCCAGTTTTAGAGTATGACGATAATTTAAAAAAATCACACTTAAACTTAAAATCAAGGCGTTAAAGGGTGAAAACCCAAACCAACCCCCAAACGACCCCGTAGGAGGAACAAACACCTCGCACGGGAGCAATATAACTTGAAGGAACTGACCGCGTTGTCCCGGGTCTCCCAGTTTGAGAGTATGATTATAATTTGCAAAAATCACACTTAATCTTAAAAACAAGCCGTTAAAGGGAGAAAACCCAAACCAGACCCCAAACGACCCCGTAGGAGGCGCGAGCACCTCGCACGGGACCAATGTAACTTGTTGGAACTGATCGGGCAGTCCCGAATTTCCCGATTTGAGAGTATGACAATAATTTGCAAAAATCACACTTAGAATTAAAAATAAGGCGTTAAAGGGTGTAAACCCAAACCAGCCCCCAAACGACCCCGTAGGAGGCACGAACACCTCGCACGGGACCAAGGTAACTTGTTGGAACTGACCGCGTAGTCCCGGATCTCCCGATTTGAGAGTATGACAATAATTGCAAAAATCACACTTAGACTTAAAAACAAGGCATTAAAGGGTGAAAACCAAAACCAGCCCCCAAACGACCCCGTAGGAGGCACGAACACCTCGCACGGGACCAATGTAACTTGTAGGAACTGACCGCGTAGTCCCGGGTCTCCTGGTTTGTGAGTATGACGATAATTGGCAAACATCACACTTAGAATTAAAAATAAGCAGTTAAAGGGTGTAAACCCAAACTCGCCCCCAAACGACCACGTAGGAGGCACGAACACCTCGTACGGGACCAATGTAACTTGTTGGAAATGACCGCGTAGTCCAGGATCTCCCGATTTGAGAGTACGACGATAATTTCCAAAAATCACACTTAGACATAAAAACAAGGTGTTAAAAGGTGAAAACCCAAACCAGCCCCCAAACGACCCCGTTGGAGGCACGGACACCTCATACGGGACCAATGTAACTTGTAGGAACTGACCACGTAGTCCCGGGTCTCCCGGTTTGAGAGTATGACGATAATTTGCAAAAATCACACTTAGACTTAAA
Source organism: Sambucus nigra (assembly GCA_949130495.1). Lineage (NCBI taxonomy): Eukaryota > Viridiplantae > Streptophyta > Magnoliopsida > Dipsacales > Adoxaceae > Sambucus > Sambucus nigra. Next base: position 1,857,505 of record OX422207.1, on the reverse strand, counting down.
AATAAGGTCTTAAAGGGTGAAAACCAAAACCAGCCACCAAACGACCACGTAGGAGGCACGAACACCTCACACGGGACCAATGTAACTTGTAGGAACTGCCGCGTAGTCCCGGGTCTCCCGGATTGAGAGTATGGCGATAATTTACAAAAATCACACTTAGACTTAAAAATAAGCCGTTAAAGGGTGAAAACCCAAAACAGCACCATACGACCCCGTAGAAGGCACGAACACCTCGTGCGGGACCAATGTAACCCCTCGGAACTGACCGCGTAGTCCCGGGTCTCCCAGTTTGAGAGTATGACGATAATTTGCAAGAATCACATTTAGACTTAAAAATAAGCCATTAAAGGTTAAAAACCGAAGCTGGCCCCCATACGACCCGGTAGGAGGCACGAACACCTCGCACGCGACCAATGTAGCTTGTAGGAACTGATCGCGTAGTTCCCGGTCTCCCGGTTTGAGAGTATGACGATAATTTGCAAAAATCACACTTAGACTTAAAAACAAGCCATTAAAGGGTGAAAACCCAGTACAACCCCCAACAACACCGTAGGAGGCACGAACACCTCGCACGGGACCAATGTAACCTGTAAGAACTTACCGCGTAGTCCAGGGTCTCTCGGTTTGAGAGTATGATGATAATTTTCAAAAATCACAGTTAGACTTAAAAACAAGCCGTTAAAGGGTGAAAACCCAAACTAGCCCCCAAACGACTCCGTAGGAGGAACGAAGACCTCGAACGGGACCAACGTAACTTGTAGAAACTGATCGTGTAGTTTCGAATATCCCGGTTTGAGAGTATGATGATAATTTGCAAAAATCACACATAGACTTAAAAATAAGGCGTTAGAGGGTGAAAACCCAAACCAGCCCCCAAACGATCCCGTAAGAGGCACGAACACCTCGAACGGAAACAATATAACTTGTAGGAACTGATTGCATAGTCCCGGGTCTCCCGATTTGAGAGTATGATGATTAATATCAAAAATCACACTTAGACTTAAAAAAAAGGCGTTAAATGGTGAAAACCCAAACCAACCCCCATACAACCCCGTAGGAGGCACGAACACCTCGCACAGGACCAATATAACTTGTAGGAACTGACTGCATAGTCCCGAGTCTCTCAGTTTGAGAGTGTGACGATAATTTACAAAAATCACACTTAGACTTAAAAACAAGCCATTAAAGGGTGAAAACCCAAACTGGCCCCCATACGACCCCGTAGGAGGCCCGAACACCTCACACGGGACCAATGTAGCTTTTAGCAACTAACCGTGTAGTCCCGAGTCTCCCGATTTGAGAGTATGACGATAATTTACAAAAATCACACGTAGACTTAAAAACAAGCCATTAAAGGGTGAAAACCCAGAACAACCCCCAAACAACCCCGTAGGAGGCACGAACACCTCGCACGGGAACAATGTAACTTGTCAGAACTAACCGCATAGTCCTGGGTCTCCCGATTTGAGAGTACGACGATAATTTGCAAAAATCAGACTTAGACTTAAAAACAAGCGGTTAAAGGGTGAAAACCCAAACTAGTCCCCGAACGACCCCGTAGGAGGAACGAACACCTCGAACGAGACCAATGTAACTTGTTGGAACTGACCGCGTAGTTCCGAATATCCCGGTTTGAGAGTATGATGATAATTTGCAAAAATCACATTTAGACTTAAAAACAAGGCATTAAAGGGTGAAAACCCAAACCAGCCTCCAAACGATCTCAAAGGAGGCACGAACACGTCGAATGAAACCAATATAACTTGTAGGAACTGACCGAGGGTCTCCGGATTTGAGAGTAAGATGATAATTTGCAAAAATCACACTTAGACTTAAAAAGAAGGTGTTAAAGGGTGAAAACCCATACTAGCCCCCATACAACCCCGTAGGAGGCACGAACCCCTCGCACAGGACCAATTAACTTGTAGGAACGGAGTGCATAGTCCCGGGTCTCTCAGTTTGAGAGTATAACGATAAATTACAAAAAACACACTTAGACTTAAAAATAAGCCGTTAAAGGGTGGAAACCCAAACCAGCCCCCAAACGACCCCGTAGGAGGCACAAATACCTCGGACGGGACTAATGTAACTTGTAGGAACTGACCGCGTAGTCCCGAATATTCCGATTTGAGAGTATGACTATAATTTGCAAAAATCACACTCAAACTTAAAATCAAGGCGTTAAGGGGGGAAACCCCAAACCAGCCCCCATACAACCCCGTAGGAGGCACGAAAACCTCGCACGGGACCAATGAAACTTATAGGAACTGACCACGTAGTCTCGGGTCTCCCGGTTTGAGAGTGTGATGATAATTTGCAAAATTCACACTTAGAGTTAAAAATAAGGTGTTAAAGGGTGAAAACCCAAACCAGCCCCCAAACGACCCCGTAGGAGGAACGAACACCTCGCATTGGATCAATGTAACTTGTAGGAACTGACCGCATAGTCTTGAGTCTCCCGATTTGAGAGTATGACGATAATTTGAAAAATTCACACTTGGACTTAAAAATAAGCCGTTAAAGGGTGAAAACACAAATCGGCCCCGAAACGACCCCATAGGAGGCACAAACACCTCGCACGGGACTAATGTAACTTGTAGGAACTAACCGCGTAGTCTCGGGTCTCCCAGATTGGGAGTATGACGATAATTTGCAAAAATCACACTTAGACTTAAAAATAAGCTGTTAAAGGGTGAAAACCAAAACCAGCCGCCATATGACCCCGTAGGAGGCACGAACACCTCACGCGGGACCAATGTAACATCTCGGAACTGATCGCGTAGTCCCGGGTCTCCCAGTGAGAGAATATGATGATAATTGTTAAAAATCACAATTAGACTTAAAAACAAGCCGTTAAAGGGTAAAAACCCAAACCAGCCCCCAAACGACCCCGTAGGAGGCACGAACTCCTCGCACGGGACCAATGTAACTTTTAAGAACTGACCGCATAGTCCCGGGTCTCCTGGTTTGAGAGCATGATGATAAATTGGAAAAATCACACTTATACTTAAAAACAAGCCGTTAAAGGGTGAAAACCCAAACCAGCTCCCAAACGACCCCGTAGGAGGCACAAACACCTCGCACGGGACCAATGTAGCTTGTAGGATCTGACCGCGTAGTCCCGGCTCTCCCACTTTGCGAGTATAACGATCATTTGCAAAAATCACACCTATACTTAAAACAAGCCGTTAAAGGATGAAAACCCAAACCATCCCCCAAACGATCCCGTAGGAGGCACGAACACCTCGCACGGGACAAATGTAACTTGCAGGAACTGTTCACGTAGTCCTAGGTCTCTCGGTTTGAGAGTATGACGATAATTTGCAAAAATCACACTTAGACTTAAAAATAAGGCGTTAAAGGGTGTAAACTTAAACCAGCCCCCAAACAACCCCGTAGAAGGAACGAACACCTCGCACGGGACCAATGTAACTTGTTGGAACTGTCCGCGTAGTCCCGGATCTCCCGGTTTGAGAGTATGACGATAATTTGCAAAAAATCACACTTAAACTTAAAACCAAGGCGTTAAAGAGTGGACCCCCAAATGACCCCGTAGGAGGTACGAACACCTCGCAAGAGACCAATGTGACTTATTGGAACTGACCTCGTAGTCCCGGATCTCTCGGTTTGAGAGTATGACTATAATTTACAAAAATCACACTTAGACTTAAAAACAAGGCGTTAAAGGGTGAAAACCCAAACCAACCCCCGAACGACCCCGTAGGAGGCACGAACACCTCGAACGAGACCAATGAAACTTGTGGGAATTGACCGCGTAATCCCGCTTCTCCCAGTTTTAGAGTATGACGATAATTTAAAAAAATCACACTTAAACTTAAAATCAAGGCGTTAAAGGGTGAAAACCCAAACCAACCCCCAAACGACCCCGTAGGAGGAACAAACACCTCGCACGGGAGCAATATAACTTGAAGGAACTGACCGCGTTGTCCCGGGTCTCCCAGTTTGAGAGTATGATTATAATTTGCAAAAATCACACTTAATCTTAAAAACAAGCCGTTAAAGGGAGAAAACCCAAACCAGACCCCAAACGACCCCGTAGGAGGCGCGAGCACCTCGCACGGGACCAATGTAACTTGTTGGAACTGATCGGGTAGTCCCGAATTTCCCGATTTGAGAGTATGACAATAATTTGCAAAAATCACACTTAGAATTAAAAATAAGGCGTTAAAGGGTGTAAACCCAAACCAGCCCCCAAACGACCCCGTAGGAGGCACGAACACCTCGCACGGGACCAAGGTAACTTGTTGGAACTGACCGCGTAGTCCCGGATCTCCCGATTTGAGAGTATGACAATAATTGCAAAAATCACACTTAGACTTAAAAACAAGGCGTTAAAGGGTGAAAACCAAAACCAGCCCCCAAACGACCCCGTAGGAGGCACGAACACCTCGCACGGGACCAATGTAACTTGTAGGAACTGACCGCGTAGTCCCGGGTCTGCTGGTTTGTGAGTATGACGATAATTGGCAAACATCACACTTAGAATTAAAAATAAGCAGTTAAAGGGTGTAAACCCAAACTCGCCCCCAAACGACCACGTAGGAGGCACGAACACCTCGTACGGGACCAATGTAACTTGTTGGAAATGACCGCGTAGTCCAGGATCTCCCGATTTGAGAGTACGACGATAATTTGCAAAAATCACACTTAGACATAAAAACAAGGTGTTAAAAGGTGAAAACCCAAACCAGCCCCCAAACGACCCCGTTGGAGGCACGGACACCTCGTACGGGACCAATGTAACTTGTAGGAACTGACCACGTAGTCCCGGGTCTCCCGGTTTGAGAGTATGACGATAATTTGCAAAAATCACACTCAGACTTAAAAATAAGGTCTTAAAGGGTGAAAACCAAAACCAGCCACCAAACGACCACGTAGGAGGCACGAACACCTCGTACGGGACCAATGTAACTTGTTGGAAATGACCGCGTAGTCCAGGATCTCCCGATTTGAGAGTACGACGATAATTTGCAAAAATCACACTTAGACATAAAAACAAGGTGTTAAAAGGTGAAAACCCAAACCAGCCCCCAAACGACCCCGTTGGAGGCACGGACACCTCATACGGGACCAATGTAACTTGTAGGAACTGACCACGTAGTCCCGGGTCTCCCGGTTTGAGAGTATGACGATAATTTGCAAAAATCACCCTTAGACTTAAAAATAAGGTCTTAAAGGGTGAAAACCAAAACCAGCCACCAAACGACCACGTAGGAGGCACGAACACCTCACACGGGACCAATGTAACTTGTAGGAACTGCCGCGTAGTCCCGGGTCTCCCGGATTGAGAGTATGGCGATAATTTACAAAAATCACACTTAGACTTAAAAATAAGCCGTTAAAGGGTGAAAACCCAAACCAGCACCATACGACCCCGTAGAAGGCACGAACACCTCGTGCGGGACCAATGTAACCCCTCGGAACTGACCGCGTAGTCCCGGGTCTCCCAATTTGAGAGTATGACGATAATTTGCAAGAATCACATTTAGACTTAAAAATAAGCCATTAAAGGTTAAAAACCGAAGCTGGCCCCCATACGACCCGGTAGGAGGCACGAACACCTCGCACGCGACCAATGTAGCTTGTAGGAACTGATCGCGTAGTTCCCGGTCTCCCGGTTTGAGAGTATGACGATAATTTGCAAAAATCACACTTAGACTTAAAAACAAGCCATTAAAGGGTGAAAACCCAGTACAACCCCCAAACAACACCGTAGGAGGCACGAACACCTCGCACGGGACCAATGTAACCTGTAAGAACTTACCGCGTAGTCCAGGGTCTCTCGGTTTGAGAGTATGATGATAATTTTCAAAAATCACAGTTAGACTTAAAAACAAGCCGTTAAAGGGTGAAAACCCAAACTAGCCCCCAAACGACTCCGTAGGAGGAACGAAGACCTCGAACGGGACCAACGTAACTTGTAGAAACTGATCGTGTAGTTTCGAATATCCCGGTTTGAGAGTATGATGATAATTTGCAAAAATCAAACATAGACTTAAAAATAAGGCGTTAGAGGGTGAAAACCCAAACCAGCCCCCAAACGATCCCGTAGGAGGCACGAACACCTCGAACGGAAACAATATAACTTGTAGGAACTGATTGCATAGTCCCGGGTCTCCCGATTTGAGAGTATGATGATTAATATCAAAAATCACACTTAGACTTAAAAACAAGGCGTTAAATGGTGAAAACCCAAACCAACCCCCATACAACCCCGTAGGAGGCACGAACACCTCGCACAGGACCAATATAACTTGTAGGAACTGACTGCATAGTCCCGAGTCTCTCAGTTTGAGAGTGTGACGATAATTTACAAAAATCACACTTAGACTTAAAAACAAGCCATTAAAGGGTGAAAACCCAAACTGGCCCCCATACGACCCCGTAGGAGGCCCGAACACCTCACACGGGACCAATGTAGCTTTTAGCAACTAACCGTGTAGTCCCGAGTCTCCCGATTTGAGAGTATGACGATAATTTACAAAAATCACACGTAGACTTAAAAACAAGCCATTAAAGGGTGAAAACCCAGAACAACCCCCAAACAACCCCGTAGGAGGCACGTACACCTCGCACGGGAACAATGTAACTTGTCAGAACTAACCGCATAGTCCTGGGTCTCCCGATTTGAGAGTACGATGATAATTTGCAAAAATCAGACTTAGACTTAAAAACAAGCGGTTAAAGGGTGAAAACCCAAACTAGTCCCCGAACGACCCCGTAGGAGGAACGAACACCTCGAACGAGACCAATGTAACTTGTTGGAACTGACCGCGTAGTTCCGAATATCCCGGTTTGAGAGTATGATGATAATTTGCAAAAATCACATTTAGACTTAAAAACAAGGCATTAAAGGGTGAAAACCCAAACCAGCCTCCAAACGATCTCATAGGAGGCACGAACACGTCGAATGAAACCAATATAACTTGTAGGAACTGACCGAGGGTCTCCGGATTTGAGAGTAAGATGATAATTTGCAAAAATCACACTTAGACTTAAAGACAAGCCGTTAAAGGGTGAAAACCCAAACCAGCCCCCAAACGATCTCGTAGGAGGCACGAACACCTCGAACGGAACCAATATAACTTGTAGGAACTGACCGAGGGTCTCTCAATTTGAGAATATGATGATAATTTGCAAAAATCAAACTTAAACTTAAAAACAAGGTGTTAAAGGGTGAAAACCCAAACCAGCCTCCATACAACCCCGTAGGAGGCACGAACACCTTGCACAGGACCAATGTAACTTGTAGGAACTGAGTGCATAATCCCGGGTCTCTCAGTTTGAGAGTATGACGATAATTTACAAAAATCACACTTGGACTTAAAAATAAGGTATTAAAGGGTGGAAACCCAAACCAACCCGCAAACGACCCCATAGGAGGCACGAATAGCTCGGACGGGACCAATGTAACTTGTAGGAATTGACCGCGTAGTCCTGGATCTTACGGTTTGAGAGTATGACTATAATTTGCAAATATCACACTTAAACTTAAAATCAAGGCGTTAGGGGGGAAAATCCAAACCAGCCCCCATACGACCCCGTAGGAGGCACGAACACCTCGCCCAGGAACAATATAACTTGTAAGAACTGACCGCGTAGTCCCGGGTCTCCCAGTTTGAGAGTATGACGATCATTTGCAAAAATCACACTTATACTTAAAAATAAACAGTTAAAGGATGAAAACCCAAACCAGCCCCCAAACGACCCCGTAGGAGGCACGAACGCCTCGCACGGGACCAATGTAACTTGCTGCAACTGTTCATGTAGTCCTAGGTCTCTCGGTTTGAGAGTATGACGATAATTTGCAAAAAATCATACTTAGACTTAAAAATAAGGCGTTAAAGGGTGTAAACCCAAACCAGCATCCAAACGACCCCGTAGGAGGCACGAACACCTCGCACGGGACCAAGGTAACTTGTTAGAACTGACCGCGTAGTCCCGGATCTCCTAATTTGAGGGAATGACAATAATTGTAAAAATCACACTTAGACTTAAAAACAAGGCGTTAAAGGGTGAAAACCCAAACCAGCCGCCAAACGACACCGTAGGAGGCACGAACACCTCGCACGGTACCAATGTAACTTGTAGGAACTGACCGCGGAGTCCCGGATCTTCCGGTTTGAGAGTATGACGATAATTTGCAAAAATCACACTTAAACTTAAAATAAAGGCGTTAAAGGGTGAAAACCCAAACCAGCCCCCAAACGACCCCGTAGGAGGCACGAATACCTCGCACGGGGCCAATGTAACTTGTAGGAACTGATCGCGTAGTCCAAAGTCTCCCGATTTGATAGTATGACGATAATTTGCAAAAATCACACTTAGACTTAAAAATAAGCCGTTAAAGGGAGAAAACCAAACCAGCCGCTCTACGACCCCGTAGAAGGCACGAACACCTCGCACGGGACCAATGTAACTTGTAGGAACTGACCACGTAGTCCCGAGTCTTCCGGTTTGAGAGTATGACGATAATTTGAAAAAATCACACTTAGACTTAAAAACAAGTCATTAAAGGGTGAAAACCCAAACCAACTCTCAAACGACCCCGTAGGAGGCACGACACCTCGCACGGGACCAATGAAACTTGTAAGAACTGACCGCATAGTCTCGGGTCTCCCAATTTGAGAGTATGACGATAATTTGCAAAAATCACACTTAGACTTAAAAATAAGTCGTTAAAGGGTGAAAACCCAAATCAGCCCCGAAACGACCCCATAAGAGGCACGAACACCTCGCACTGGACTAATGTAACTTGTAGGAACTGACCGCGTAGTCCCGGGTCTCCCGGATTGAGAGTATGACGATAGTTTGGAAAAATCACACTTAGACTTAAAAATAAGCCGTTAAAGGGTGAAAACCAAAAACAACCCCCATACGACCCCGTAGGAGGCACGGACAGCTCACGCGGGACCAATGTTACCCCTAGGAACTGACCGCGTAGTCCCGGGTCTCCCAGTTTGAGAGTATGACGATAATTTACAATAATCACATTTAGACTTCAAAACAAGTCATTGAAGGGTGAAAACCCAAACTGGCCCCCATACGACCCCGTTGGAGGCCCGAACACCTCACACGGGACCAATGTAGCTTTTAGCAACTGACCGTGTAGTCCCGAGTCTCCCGATTTGAGAGTATGACGATAATTTACAAAAATCACACTTAGACTTAAAAACAAGCCATTAAAGGGTGAAAACCCAGAACAACCCCCAAACAACCCCGTAGGAGGCACGAACACCTCGCACGGGAACAATGTAACTTGTCAGAACTAACCGCATAGTCCTGGGTCTCCCGATTTGAGAGTACGACGATAATTTGCAAAAATCAGACTTAGACTTAAAAACAAGCCGTTAAAGGGTGAAAACCCAAACTAGCCCCCGAACGACCCCGTAGGAGGAACGAACACCTCGAACGGGACCAATGTAACTTGTTGGAACTGACCGCGTTGTTCCGAATATCCCGGTTTGAGAGTATGATGATAATTTGCAAAAATCACATTTAGACTTAAAAACAAGGCGTTAAAGGGTGAAAACCCAAACCAGCCTCCAAACGATCTCATAGGAGGCACGAACACCTCTAACGAAACCAATATAACTTGTAGGAACTGACCGAGGGTCTCCGGATTTGAGAGTAAGATGATAATTTGCAAAAATCACACTTAGACTTAAAAAGAAGGTGTTAAAGGGTGAAAATCCACACTAGCCCCCATACAACCCCCTAGGAGGCACGAACCCCTCGCACAGGACCAATTAACTTGTAAGAACTGCGTGCATAGTCCCGGGTCTCTCAGTTTGAGAGTATAACGATAAATTACAAAAAACACACTTAGACTTAAAAATAAGCCGTTAAAGGGTGGAAACCCAAACCAGCCCCCAAACGACCCCGTAGGAGGCACGAATACCTTGGACGGGACCAATGTAACTTGTAGGAACTGACCGCGTAGTCCCGAATATTCCGATTTGAGAGTATGACTATAATTTGCAAAAATCACACTCAAACTTAAAATCAAGGCGTTAAGCGGGGAAAACCCAAAGCAGCCCCCATACGACCCCGTAGGAGGCACGAAAACCTCGCACGGGACCAATGAAACTTGTAGGAACTGACCACGTAGTCTCGGGTCTCCCGGTTTGAGAGTGAGATGATAATTTGCAAAATTCACATTTAGACTGAAAAATAAGGCGTTAAAGGGTGAAAACCCAAGCCAGCCCCCAAACGACCCCGTAGGAGGAACGAATACCTCGCATTGGATCAATGTAACTTGTAGGAAGTGATCGCGTAGTCTTGAGTCTCCCGATTTGAGAGAATGACGATAATTTGCAAAATTCACACTTGGACTTAAAAATAAGCCGTTAAAGGGTGAAAACCCAAATCGGCCCCGAAACGACCCCATAGGAGGCACAAACACCTCGCACGGGACTAATGTAACTTGTAGGAACTAACCGCGTAGTCTCGGGTCTCCCAGATTGAGAGTATGACGATAATTTGAAAAAATCACACTTAGACTTAAAAATAAGCTGTTAAAGGGTGAAAACCAAAACCAGCCACCATACGACCCCGTAGGAGGCACGAACACCTCACGCGGGACCAATGTAACATCTCGGAACTGATCGCGTAGTCCCGGGTCTCCCAGTGAGAGAATATGATGATAATTGTTAAAAATCACAATTAAACTTAAAAACAAGTCGTTAAAGGGTAAAAACCCAAACCAGCCCCCAAACGACCCCGTAGGAGGCACGAACTCCTCGCACGGGACCAATGTAACTTGTAAGACTGACCGCATAGTCCCGGGTCTCCTGGTTTGAGAGCATGATGGTAATTTGGAAAAATCACACTTATACTTAAAAACAAGCCGTTAAAGGGTGAAAACCCAAACCAGCTCCCAAACGACCCCGTAGGAGGCACAAACACCTCTCACGGGACCAATGTAGCTTGTAGGATATGACCGCGTAGTCCCGGCTCTCCCACTTTGCGAGTACGACGATCATTTACAAAAATCACACTTATACTTAAAAACAAGTCGTTAAAGGATTAAAACACAAACCATCCCCCAAACGACCCCGTAGGAGGCACGAACACCTCGCACGGGACAAATGTAACTTGCAGGAACTGTTCACGTAGTCCTAGGTCTCTCGGTTCGAGAGTATGACGATAATTTGCAAAAATCACACTTAGACTTAAAAATAAGGCGTTAAAGGGTGTAAACTCAAACTAGCCCCCAAACAACACCGTAGAAGGCACGAACACCTCGCACGGGACCAATGTAACTTGTTGGAACTGTCCGCGTAGTCCCGGATCTCTCGGTTTGAGAGTATGAAGATAATTGCAAAAATCACACTTAGACTTAAAATTAAGGCGTTAAAGGGTGAAAACCCAAACCAACCCCCAAATGACCCCGTAGGAGGGACGAACACCTCGCACGGGACCAATGTAACTTGTAGGAACTGACCGTGTCGTCCCGGATCTTCCGGTTTGAGAGTATGACGATAATTTGCAAAAATAACACTTAAACTTAAAATCAAGGCATTAAAGGGTGAAAAACCAAACCAACCCCCAAACGTCCCCGTAGGAGGCATGAACACCTCGCACGGGGCCAATGTAACTTGTGGGAACTGATCGCGAAGTCCCAAGTCTCCCGATTTGAGAGTATGACGATAATTTGCAAAAATCACACTTAGACTTAAAAACAAGCCATTAAAGGGGGAAAACCTAAACCCGCCACTATACGACCCCGTAGGAGGCATGAACACCTCGCACGGGACCAATGTAACTTGTAGGAACTGACCGCGTAGTCTCGGATCTCCCGGTTTGAGAGTATGACGATAATTTGCAAAAAAATCACACTTAAACTTAAAACCAAGGCGTTAAAGAGTGGACCCCCAAATGACCCCGTAGGAGGTACGAACACCTCGCAAGAGACCAATGTGACTTATTGGAACTGACCTCGTAGCCCCGGATCTCTCGGTTTGAGAGTATGACTATAATTTACAAAAATCCCACTTAGACTTAAAAACAAGGCGTTAAAGGGTGAAAACCCAAACCAACCCCCAAACGACCCCGTAGGAGGCACGAACACCTCGAACGAGACCAATGAAACTTGTGGGAATTGACCGCGTAGTCCCGCTTCTCCCAGTTTTAGAGTATGACGATAATTTACAAAAATCACACTTAAACTTAAAATCAAGGCGTTAAAGGGTGTAAACCCAAACCAACCCCCAAACGACCCCGTAGGAGGAACAAACACCTCGTACGGGAGCAATATAACTTGAAGGAACTGACCGCGTTGTCCCGGGTCTCCCAGTTTGAGAGTATGATTATAATTTGCAAAAATCACACTTAATCTTAAAAACAAGCCGTTAAAGGGTGAAAACCCAAACCAGACACCAAACGACCCCGTAGGAGGCATGAGCACCTCGCACGGGACCAATGTAACTTATTGGAACTGATCGGGTAGTCCCGAATTTCCCGATTTGAGAGTATGACAATAATTTGCAAAAATCACACTTAGAATTAAAAATAAGGCGTTAAAGGGTGTAAACCCAAACCAGCCCCCAAACGACCCCGTAGGAGGCACGAACACCTCGCACGGGACCAAGGTAACTTGTTGGAACTGACCGCGTAGTCCCGGATCTCCTGGTTTGAGAGTATGACAATAATTGCAAAAATCACACTTAGACTTAAAAATAAGGCGTTAAAGGGTGAAAACCAAAACCAGCCCCCAAACGACCCCGTAGGAGGCACGAACACCTCGGACGGGACCAATGTAACTTGTAGGAACTGACCGCGTATTCCCGGGTCTCCTGGTTTGAGAGTATGACGATAATTTCCAAACATCACACTTAGACTTAAAAATAAGCAGTTAAAGGGTGTAAACCCAAACCAGCCCCCAAACGACCACGTAGGAGGCACGAACACCTCGCACGGGACCAATGTAATTTGTTGGAAATGACCGCGTAGTCCAGGATCTCCCGATTTGAGAGTACGATGATAATTTGCAAAAATGCCACTTAGACTTAAAAACAAGGCGTTAAAGGGTGAAAACCCAAACCAGCCCCCAAACGACCCCGTTGGAGGCACGGACACCTCGTACGGGACCAATGTAACTTGTAGGAACCGATCGCGTAGTCCCGAGTCTCCCGATTTGAGAGTATGACGATAATTAGCAAAAATCACACTTAGACTTAAAAATAAGTCGTTAAAGGGGAAAACCCAAACCAACCCCTATACGACCCCGTAGGAGGCACGAACACCTTGTACGGGACCAATGTAACTTGTAGGAACTGACCACATAGTCCCGGGTCTCCCGGTTTGAGAGTATGACGATAATTTGCAAAAATCACACTTAGACTTAAAAATAAGGCGTTAAAGGGTGAAAACCAAAACCACCCCCCAAACGACCATGTAGGAGGCACGAACACCTCACACGGGACCAATGTAACTTGTAAGAACTGAACGCGTAGTCCCGGGTCTCCCGGATTGAGAGTATGGCGATAATTTGCAAAAATCACACTTAGACTTAAAAATAAGCCGTTAAAGGGTGAAAACCCAAACCAGCACCATACGACCCCGTAGAAGGCACGAACACCTCATGCGAGACCAATGTAACCCCTCGAAACTGACCGTGTAGTCCCGGGTCTCCCAGTTTGAGAGTATGACGATAATTTGCAAGAATCACATTTAGACTTAAAAACAAGCCATTAAAGGTTAAAAATCGAAGCTGGCCCCCATACGACCCGGTAGGAGGCACGAACACCTCGCACGCGACCAATGTAGCTTGTAGGAACTGATCGCGTAGTCCCCGGTCTCTCGGTTTGAGAGTATGACGATAATTTGCAAAAATCACACTTAGACTTAAAAACAAGCCATTAAAGGTGGAAAACCTAAACCCGCCACTATACGACCCCGTAGGAGGCACGAACACCTCGCACGGGACCAATGTAACTTGTAGGAACTGACCGCGTAGTCTCGGATCTCCCGGTTTGAGAGTATGATGATAATTTGCAAAAAAATCACACTTAAACATAAAACCAAGGCGTTAAAGAGTGGACCCCCAAATGACCCCGTAGGAGGTACGAACACCTCGCAAGAGACCAATGTGACTTATTGGAACTGACCTCGTAGTCCCGGATCTCTCGGTTTGAGAGTATGACTATAATTTACAAAAATCGCACTTAGACTTAAAAACAAGGCGTTAAAGGGTGAAAACCCAAACCAACCCCCAAACGACCCCGTAGGAGGCACGAACACCTCGAACGAGACCAATGAAACTTGTGGGAATTGATCGCGTAGTCCCGCTTCTCCCAGTTTTAGAGTATGATGATAATTTTAAAAAATCACACTTAAACTTAAAATCAAGGCGTTAAAGGGTGAAAACCCAAACCAACCCCCAAACGACCCCGTAGGAGGAACAAACACCTCGCACGGGAGCAATATAACATGAAGGAACTGACCGCGTTGTCCCGGGTCTCCCAGTTTGAGAGTATGATTATAATTTGCAAAAATCACAGTTAATCTTAAAAACAAGCCGTTAAAGGGTGAAAACCCAAACTAGACCCCAAACGACCCCGTAGGAGGCACGAGCACCTCGCACGGGACCAATGTAACTTGTTGGAACTGATCAGGTGGTCCCGAATTTCCCGATTTGAGAGTATGACAATAATTTGCAAAAATCACACTTAGAATTATAAATAAGGCGTTAAAGGGTGTAAACCCAAACCAGCCCCCAAACGACCCCATAGGAGGCACGAACACCTCGCACGGGACCAAGGTAACTTGTTGGAACTGACCGCGTAGTCCCGGATCTCCCGGTTTGAGAGTATGACCATAATTGCAAAAATCACACTTAGACTTAAAAACAAGGCGTTAACGGGTGAAAACCAAAATCAGCCCCCAAACGACCCCGTAGGAGGCACAAACACCTCGCACGGGACCAATGTAACTTGTAGGAACTGACCGCGTAGTCCCGGGTCTCCTGGTTTGAGAGTATGACGATAATTTGCAAACATCACACTTAGACTTAAAAATAAGCAGTTAAAGGGTGTTAACCCAAACGACCACGTAGGAGGCACGAACACCTCGCACGGGACCAATGTAACTTGTTGGAAATGACCGCGTAGTCGAGGATCTCCTGATTTGAGAGTACGACGATAATTTGCAAAAATCACACTTAGACTTAAAAATAAGGCATTAAAGGGTGAAAACCCAAACCATCCCCCAAACGACCCCGTTGGAGGCACGAACACCTCGTACGGGACCAATGTAACTTGTAGGAACCGATCGCGTAGTCCCGAGTCTCCCGATTTGAGAGTATGACGATAATTTGCAAAAATCACACTTAGACTTAAAAATAAATCGTTAAAGGGGAAAACCCAAACCAGCCTCTATACGACCCCGTAGGAGGCACGAACACCTTGTACGAGACCAATGTAACTTGTAGGAACTGACCACGTAGTCCCGGGTCTCCCGGTTTGAGAGTATGACGATAATTTGCAAAAATCACACTTAGACTTAAAAATAAGGCGTTAAAGGGTGAAAACCAAAACCAGCACCATACGACCCCGTAGAAGGCACGAACACCTCATGCGGAACCAATGTAACCCCTCGGAACTGACCGCGTAGTCCCGGGTCTCCCAGTTTGAGTGTATGACAATAATTTGCAAGAATCACATTTAGACTTAAAAACAAGCCATTAAAGGTTAAAAACCGAAGCTGGCCCCCATACGACCCGGTAGGAGGCACGAACACCTCGCACGCGACCAATGTAGCTTGTAGGAACTGATCGCGTAGTCCCCGGTCTCCCGGTTTGGGAGTATGACGATAATTTGTAAAAATCACACTTAGACTTAAAAACAAGCCATTAAAGGGTGAAAACCCAGTACAACCCCAAACAACACCGTAGGAGGCACGAACACCTCGCACGGGACCAATGTAACTTGTAAGAACTTAGCGCGTAGTCCAGGGTCTCCCGGTTTGAGAGTATGATGATAATTTTCCAAAATCACAGTTAGACTTAAAAACAAGCCGTTAAAGGGTGAAAACCCAAACTAGCCCCCAAACGACCCCGTAGGAGGAACGAAGACCTCGAACGGGACCAACGTAACTTGTAGAAACTTACCGCATAGTTCCGAATATCTCGGTTTGAGAGTATGATGATAATTTCCAAAAATCACACATAGACTTAAAAATAAGGCGTTAAAGGGTGAAAACTCAAACCAGCCCCCAAAAGATCCCGTGGGAGGCACGAACACCTCGAACGGAAACAATATAACTTGTAGGAACTGATTGCATAGTCCCAGGTCTCCCGATTTGAGAGTATGACGATTAATATCAAAAATCACACTTAGACTTAAAAATAAGGCGTTAAATGGTGAAAACCCAAACCAACCCCCATACAACCCCGTAGGAGGCACGAACACCTCGTACAGGACCAATATAACTTGTAGGAACTGACTGCATAGTCCCGAGTCTCTCAGTTTGAGAGTATGATGACAATTTACAAAAATCACACTTAGACTTAAAAATAAGCCGTTAAAGGGGGAAAACCCAAACTAGCCCCCAAACGATCCCGTAGGAGGAACGAAGACCTCGAACGGGACCAATGTAACTTGTAGAAACTAACATCGTAGTTCCGAATATCCCAGTTTGAGAGTATGATGATAATTTGCAAAAATCACACTTAGACTTAAAGACAAGCCGTTAAAGGGTGAAAACCCAAACGAGCCCCAAACGACCCCCTAGGAGGCACGAACACCTCGCGCGGAACCAATATAACTCGTAGGAACTGACCGCGTAGTCCCGGATCTCCCAGTTTGAGAGTATGACGATCATTTGCAAAAATCACACTTATGCTTAAAAACAAGCCGTTAAAGGATGAAAACACAAACCAACCCCCTAACGACCCCGTAGGAGGCACGAACACCTCGCACGGGACCAATGTAACTTGCAGTAACTGTTCATGTAGTCCTAGGTCTCTTGGTTTGAGAGTATGACGATAATTTGCAAAAATCACACTTAGACTTAAAAATAAGGCGTTAAAGGGTGTAAACGCAAACCAGCCCCCAAATGACCCCGTTGGAGGCACGAACACGTCGCACGGGACCAATGTAACTTGCAGCAACTGTTCATGTAGTCCTAGGTCTCTGGGTTTGAGATTATGACGATAATTTGCAAAAATCACACTTAGACTTTAAAATAAGGCGTTAAAGGGTGTAAACCCAAACCAGCCCCCAAACGACCCCGTAGGAGGCACGAACACCTCGCACATGACCAATATAACTTGTTGGAACTGACAGCATAGTCCCGGGTCTCTCAGTTTGAGAGTATGATGGTAATTTACAAAAATCACAACTAGACTTAAAAATAAGCCGTTAAAGGGTGAAAACCCAAACCAGCCCCCAAACGACCCCGTAGGAGGAACGAAAACCTCGCACGGTACCAATGTAACTTGTAGGAACTGACCACGTAGTCCCGGGTCTCCCGGTTTGAACGTGTGACGATAATTTGCAAAAATCACACTAGGACTTAAAAATAAGCCGTTAAAGTGTGAAACCCAAACAAGATCTCAAACGACCCCGTTGGAGGCACGAACAACTCGCACGGGACCAATGTAACTTGTAGGAACTGACTGCGTAGTCCGAGTCTCCCGATTTGAGAGTATGACGATAATTTGCAAAAATAACACTTAGACATAAAAATAAGCCGTTAAAGGGAGAAAACCCAAACCAGCCCCGAAACGACCCCGTAGGAGGCACGAACACGTCGCACGGGACTAATGTAACTTAAAGGAACTGACCACGTAGTCCCGGGTCTCTCGGATTAAGACCATGACGATAATTGGCAAAAATCACATTTAGACTTCAAAATAAGCCGTTAAAGGATGAAAACCAAAACCAGCCCCCATACGACCCCGTTGGAGGCACGAACACCTCACGCGGGACCAATGTAACCGCGTATCCCGGGTCTCCTAGTGAGAGAGTATGACGATAATTTGGAAAAATCACATTTAGACTTAAAAACAAGCCATTAAAGGGTGAAAACCCAAACCGGCCCCCTTACGACCCCGTAGGAGGCACGAACACCTCGCCCGGGACCAATGTAGCTTGTAAGAACTGACCGCGTAGTCCCGGGTCTCCCAGTTTGAGAGTATGACGATAATTTGCAAAAATTACACTTAGACTTAAAAACAAGCCATTATAGGGTGAAAAACCAAACCAACCCCCAAACAACCCCGTAGGAGGAACGAACACCTCGCACGAGACCAATGTAACTTGTAAGAACTGGCAGCGTAGTCCTGGGTCTCCCTGATTGAGAGTATGACCCTAATTTGCAAAAATCACACTTAGTCTTAAAAACAAGCCGTTAAAGGGTGAAAACCCAAACTAGCCCCAAACGACCCCGTAGTAGGAATGAACACCTCGAACGGGACCAATGTAACTTGTAGGAACTAACCGCGTAGTTCCGAATATCCCGGTTTGAGAGTATGACGATAATTTGCAAAAATCACACTTAGACTTAAAAATAAGCCATCAAAGGGGAAAACCCAAACCAACCCCAAAATAACCCCGTAAGAGGCATGAACACCTCCCATGGAACCAATGTAACTTGTAAGAACTAACCGCGTAGTCCCTGGTCACCCCGTGAGAGAGTATGATGATAATTTGTAAAAATCACACTTATTTTTAAAAATAAGCCGTTAAAGGGTGAAAACCCAAACCAGCCCCCAAACGACCCCGTAGGAGGCACGAACACCTCGCGCGGGACCAATATAACTTGTAGGAACTGACCGCGTAGTCCCGGATCTCCCAATTTGAGAGTATGACGATCATTTGCAAAAATCACACTTATACTTAAAAACAAGCCGTTAAAGGATGAAAACCCAAACAAGCCCCCAAATGACCCCGTAGGAGGCACGAACACTTCTCACGGGACCAATGTAACTTGCAGGAACTATTCATGTAGTCCTAGGTCTCTCGGTTTGAGAGTATGACGATAATTTGCAAAAATCACACTTAGACTTAAAAATAAGGCGTTAAAGGGTGTAAACCCAAACCAGCCCCCAAACGATCCCGTAGGAGGCACGAACACCTCGCACAGGACGAAGGTAACTTGTTGGAACAGACCGCGTAGTCCCGGATCTCTCGGTTTGAGAGTATGACAATAATTGCAAAATCACACTTAGACTTAAAAACAAGGTGTTAAAGGGTGAAAAACCCAAACTAGCCCCCGAACGAACCCGTAGGAGGCACGAACACCTCGCACGAGACCAATGTAACTTGTAGGAACTGACCGCGTAGTCCCGAATCTTCCGGTTTGAGAGTATAACGATAATTTGCAAAAATCACACTTAAACTTAAAATCAAGGCGTTAAAGGGTAAAAACCCAAAGCAACCACCAAACGACCCCGTAGGAGGCACTAAAACCTCGCACGGAACCAATGTAACATTTAGGAACTGACCACGTAGTCCCGAGTCTCTCGATTTGATTGTATGACGATAATTTGCAAAAGTCACACTTAGACTTAAAAACAAGCCATTAAAGGGTGAAAACCCAAACTAGCCCCCAAACGACCCCGTATTAGGAACGAACACCTCGAACGAGACCAATGTAACTTGTTGGAACTGACCGCGTAGTTTCGAATATCCCGTTATGAGAGTATGATGATAATTTGCGAAAATCACCCTTAGACTTAAAAACAAGGCGTTAAAGGATGAAAACCCAAACCAGCCCCAAACGATCTCGTAGGAGGCACGAACACCTCGAACGGAACCAATATAACTTGTAGGAACTGACCGAAGGTCCCCCGATTTGAGAGTATGACGATAATTTGCAAAAATCACACTTAGACTTAAAAACAAGGTGTTAAAGGGTGAAAACTCAAACCAGCCCCCATACAACCCCTTAGGAGGCACGAACACCTCGCACAGGACCAATGTAACTTGTAGGAACTGAGTGCATAGTCCCGGGTCTCTCAGTTTGAGAGTATGACGATAATTTACAAAAATCACACTTAGACTTAAAAATAAGCCGTTAAAGGGTGGAAACCCAAACCAGCCCCCAAACGACCCCGTATGAGGCACGAATACCTCGGACGGGACCAATGTAACTTGTAGGAACTGACCGCGTAGTCCCGGATCTTCCGGTTTGAGAGTATGACTATAATTTGCAAATATCACACTTAAACTTAAAATCAAGGCGTTAAGGGGGGAAAACCCAAACCAGCCCCCATACGACCCCGTAGGAGGCACGAACACCTCGCCCGGGACCAATGTAACTTGTAGAAACTGACCACGTAGTCTCGGGTCTCCCGATCTGAGAGTGTGATGATAATTTGAAAAAATCACTCTTAGACTTAAAAATAAGCAGTTAAAGGGTGAAAACCCAAACCAACTCTCAAATGACCCCGTAGGAGGCACGAACACCTCGCACGGGACCAATGAAACTTGTTGGAACTGACTGCATAGTCCCGGGTCTCTCAATTTGAGAGTATGACGATAATTTACAAAAATCACACTTAGACTTAAAAATAAGGCATTAAAGGGTGATAACCCAAACCAGCCCCCAAACGACCCCGTAGGAGGAACGAACACCTCGCATGGGACCAATGTAACTTGTAGGAACTGACCGCGTAGTCCTTAGTCTCCTGATTTGAGAGTATGATGATAATTGGCAAAATTCACATTTAGACTTAAAGACAAGCCGTTAAAGGGTGAAAACCCAAACGAGCCCCCAAACGACCCCGTAGGAGGCACGAACACCTCGCGTGGAACCAATATAACTTGTAGGAACTGACCGCGTAGTCCTGGGTCTCCCAGTTTGAGAGTATGACGATCATTTGCAAAAATCACACTTATAGTTAAAAACAAGCCGTTAAAGGATGAAAACCTAAACCAACCACCAAACGACCCCGTAGGAGGCACGAACACCTCGCACGGGACCAATGTAACTTGCAGCAATTGTTCATGTAGTCCTAGGTCTCTCGGTTTGATAGTATGACGATAATTTGGAAAAATCACACTTAGACTTAAAAATAAGGCGTTAAAGGGTGTAAACCCAAACCAGCCCCCAAACGACCCCGTAGGAGGCACGCACACCTCGCATGGGACCAATGTAACTTGCAGCAACTGTTCATGTAGTCCTAGGTCTCTCGATTTGAGAGTATAACGATAATTTTCAAAAATCACACTCAGACTTTAAAGTAAGGCGTTAAAGGGTGTAAACCCAAACCAGCCCCCAAACGACCCCGTAAGAGGCACGAACACCTCTCACGGGACCAAGGTAACTTGTTGAAACTGACCGCGTAGTCCCGGATCTCCCGGTTTGAGAGTATGACAATAATTGCAAAAATCAGACTTAGACTTAAAAACAAGGCGTTAAAGGGTGAAAACCCAAACCAGCCCCCAAATGACCCCGTAGGAGGCACGAACACCTCGCACGGTACCAATGTAACCTGTAAGAACTGACAGTGTAGTCCTTGGTCTCCCGATTTGAGAGTATGACGATAATTTGCAAAAATCAGACTTAGACTTAAAAACAAGCCGTTAAAGGGTGAAAACCCAAACTAGCCCCCAAACGACCCCGTAGGAGGAACGAACACCTCGAACGAAACCAATGTAACTTGTTGGAACTGACCGCGTAGTTTCGAATATCCTGGTATGAGACTATGATGATAATTTGCAAAAATCACACTTAGACTTAAAAACAAGGCGTTAAAGGGTGAAAACCCAAACCAGCACCCAAACGATCTCGTAGGAGGCACGAACACCTCGAACGGAACAAATATAACTTGTAGGAACTGACCGAGGGTCCCCCTATTTGAGAGTATGAGGATAATTTGCAAAAATCACACTTAGACTTAAAGACAAGCCGTTAAAGGGTGAAAACCCAAACCATCCCCCAAACGACCCCGTAGGAGGCACGAACACCTCGCCCGGAACAAATATAACTTGTAGGAACTGACCGCGTAGTCCCGGGTCACCCAGTTTGAGAGTATGACGATCATTTGCAAAAATTATACTTATACTTAATGACAAGCCGTTAAAGGATGAAAACCCAAACCAATGCCCAAACGACCCCGTAGGAGGTACGAACACCTCGCACGTGACCAATGTAACTTGCAACAACTGTTCATGTAGTCCTAGGTCTCTCGGTTTAAGAGTATGACGATAATTTACAAAAATCACACTTAGACTTAAAAAGAAGGCGTTAAAGGGTGTAAACCCAAACCAGCCCCCAAACGACCCCGTAGGAGGCACGAACACCTCGCACGGGACTAATGTAACTTGCAGCAACTGTTCATCTAGTCCTAGGTCTCTCGGTTTGAGAGTATGATGATAATTTGAAAAAATCACACTTAGACTTAAAAATAAGGCGTTAAAGGGTGTAAACCCAAACCAGCCCCCAAACGACCCCGTAGGAGGCACGAACACCTCGCACGGGACCAAGGTAACTTGCTGGAACTGATCGCATAGTCTCGGATCTCCCGATTTGAGAGTAGTCCCGGTTTGGGAGCAATGTAACTTGTAGGAAGTGACCACATAGTATCGGGTCTCCCGGTTTGAGAGTGTGACGATAATTTGCAAAAATCACACTTAGACTTAATAACAAGCCGTTAAAGGGTGAAAACCCAAACCAACTCTCAAACGACCCCGTAGGAGGCACGAACACCTCGCACGGGACCAATGAAACTTGTTGGAACTGACTGCATAGTCCCGGGTCTCTCAGTTTGAGAGTATGATGATAATTTACAAAAATCACACTTAGACTTAAAAACAAGGCGTTAAAGGGTGAAAACCCAAACCAGCCCCCAAACGACCCCGTAGGAGGAACGAACACCTCGCAAGGGACCAATGTAACTTGTAGGAACTGACCGCGTAGTGCCGAGTCTCCCGATTTGAGAGTATGACGATAATTTGCAAAATTCACATTTAGACTTAAAAACAACCCGTTAAAGGGTGAAAACCCAAACCAGCACCCAAACGACCTCGTAGGAGGCAGGAACACCTCGCGCGGGACCAATATAACTTGTAGGAACTGATCGCGTAGTCCCGGGTCTCCCAGTTTGAGAGTATGACGATCATTTGTAAAAATCACACTTATACTTAAAAAACAAGCTGTTAAAGGATGAAAACCCAAACTAGCCCCCAAACGACCCCTTAGGGGGCACGAACACCTCGCACGGGACCAATGTAACTTGCAGCAACTTTTCATGTAGTCCTAGGTCTCTCGGTTTGAGAGTATGATGATAATTTGTGAAATTCACACTTAGACTTAAAAATAAGGCGTTAAAGGGTGTAAACCCAAACCAGCCCCCAAACGACCCCATAGGAGGCACGAACACCTCGCACGGGACCAAGGTAACTTGTTGGAACTAACTGCGTAGTCCCAGATCTCCCGGTTTGAGGGAATGACAATAATTGCAAAAATCACACTTAGATTTAAAAACAAGGCATTAAAGGGTGAAAACCCAAACCAACCTCCAAACCACCCCATTGGAGGCACGAACACCTCGCACGGTACAAATGTAACTTGTAGGAACTGACCGCGTAGTCCCGGATCTTTCGGTTTGAGAGTATACGATAATTTGCAAAAATCACACTTAAACTTAAAATCAAGGCGTTAAAGGGTGAAAACCCAAACCAGCCCCCAAACGACCCCGTAGGAGGCACGAATACCTCGCACGGTATCAATGTAACTTGTTGGAACTGACCGCGTAGTTCCGAATATCCCGATTTGAGAGTATGATGATAATTTGCAAAAATCACACTTAGACTTAAAAACAAGGCGTTAAAGGGTGAAAACGCAAACCAGCCTCCAAACGATCTCATAGAAGGCACGAACACCTCGAACGGAACCAATATAACTTGTAGGAACTGACCGAGGGTCTCCGGATTTGAGAGTATGATGATAATTTGCAAAAATCACACTTAGACTTAAAAATAAGGTGTTAAAGGGTGAAAACCCAAACCAGCCCCCATACAACCCCGTAGGAGGCACGAACACCTCGCACCGGACCAATTAACTTGTAGGAACTGAGTGCATAGTCCCGGGTCTCTCAGTTTGAGAGTATGATGATAAATTACAAAAATCACACTTAGACTTAAAAATAAGCCGTTAAAGGGTGGATACCCAAACCTGTCCCCAGACGACCCCGTAGGAGGCACGAATACCTCGGACGGGACCAATGTAACTTGTAGGAACTGACCGCGTAGTTCCGAATCTTCCGGTTTGAGAGTATGACTATAATTAGCAAAAATCACACTCAAACTTAAAATCAAGGCGTTAAGGGGGAAAAACCCAAACCAGCCCCCATACGACCCCGTAGGAGGCACGAACACCTCGCACGGGACCAATAAAAATTGTAGTAACTGACCACGTAGTCTCGGGTCTCCCGGTTTGAGAGTGTGACGATAATTTGCAAAATTCACACTTAGACTTGAAAACAAGGAGTTAAAGGGTGAAAACCCAAACCAGCCCCCAAATGACCCCGTAGGAGGAACGAACACCTCGCATTGGATCAAAGTAACTTGTAGGAACTGACCGCGTAGTCCCGAGTCTCCCGATTTGAGAGTATGACGATAATTTGCAAAATTCACACATAGACTTAAAAATAAGCCGTTAAAGGGTGAAAACACAAAACGGCCCTGAAATGACCCCATAGGAGGCACGAACACCTCGCACGGGACTAATGTCACTTGTAGGAAATAACCGCGTAGTCTCGGGTCTCCCAGATTGAGAGTATGACGATAATTTGCAAAAATCACACTTAGACTTAAAAATAAGTTGTTAAAGGGAGAAAACCAAAACCAGCCCTCACACGACCCCGTAGGAGGTACGAACACCTCACGCGGGACCAATGTAACATCTCGGAACTGATCGCGTAGTCCCGGGTCTCCCAGTGAGAGAATATGACGATAATTTGTAAAAATCACAATTAGACTTAAAAACAAGCCGTTAAAGGGTAAAAACCCAAACGAGCCCCCAAACGACCCCGTAGGAGGCACGAACACCTCGCACGGGACCAATGTAACTTGTAAGAACTGATCGCGTAGTCCCGGGTCTCCTGGTTTGAGACAATGATGATAATTTGCAAAAATCACACTTATACTTAAAAATAAGTTGTTAAAGGGTGAAAACCCAAACCAGATCCCAAACGACCCCGTAGGAGGCACGAACACCTCGCACGGGACCAATGTAACTTGTAGGAACTGATTGCGTAGTCTCGGGTCTCCCGGTTTGAGAGTATGACGATAATTTGTAAAAATCACACTTAGACTTAAAAACAAGCCGTTAAAGAGTGAAAACCCAAACAAGTCCCCAAACGACCCCGTAGGAGGCACGAACACCTCGCACGGGACCAATGTAACTTGTTGGAACTGACTGCGTAGTCCCGGATCTCCCGGTTTGAGGGAATGACAATAATTGCAAAATTCACACTTAGACTTAAAAATAAGGCGTTAAAGGGTGAAAACCCAAACCAGCCCCCAAACGACCCCGTAGGAGGAACGAACACCTCGCATTGGATCAATGTAACTTGTAAGAACTGACCGCGTAGTCCCGAGTCTCCCGATTTGAGAGTATGAGGATAATTTGCAAAATTCACACTTAGACTTAAAAATAAGCCGTTAAAGGGTGAAAACCCAAACCGGCCCCAAAACGACCCCATAGGAGGCACGAACACCTCGCACGGGACTAATGTAACCTTTAGGAACTGACCGCGTAGTCTCGGGTCTCGCAGATTGAGAGTATGACGATAATTTGCAAAAATCATAATTAGACTTAAAAATAAGCTGTTAAAGGGAGAAAACGAAAACCAGCCCCCATACGACCCCGTAGGAGGCACGAACACCTCACGCGGGACCAATGTAACATCTCGGAACTGATCGCGTAGTCCTGGATCTCCCGGTTTGAGAGTATCACGATAATTGCAAAAATCACACTTCGACTTAAAAAAATGCGTTAAAGGGTGAAAACCTAAACCGGCCCCCAAACGACCTCGTAGGAGGCACGAACACCTTGCACAGGACCAATCTAGCTTGTAGGATCTGACCGCGTAGTCCCGAGTCCCCCACTTTGAGAGTATGATGATCATTTGCAAAAATCACACTTATACTTAGAAACAAGCCGTTAAAGGGAAAAAACCCAAACCATCCCCCAAACGACCCCGTAGGAGGCAGAACACCTCGCACGGGACCAATATAACTTGTCGGAACTGTTCACGTAGTCCTAGGTCTCTCGGTTTGAGAGTATGACAATAATTTGAAAAAATCACACTTAGACTTAAAAATAAGGTGTTAAAGGGTGTAAACCCAAACCAGCCCCCAAACGACCCCGTAGAAGGCACGGACACCTCGCACGGGACCAATGCAACTTGCTGGAACTGTCCGCGTAGTCCCGGATCTCCCGGTTTGAGGGTATGACGATAATTGCAAAAATCACACTTAGACTTAAAAAGACGTGTTAAAGGGTGAAAACCCAAACCAGCCCCCAAACGACCCCGTAGGAGGGACGAACACCTCCCACGGGACCAATGTAACTTGTAGGAACTGACCGCGTAGTCCCGAATCTTCCGGTTTGAGAGTATGACGATAATTTGCAAAAATAACACTTAAACTTAAAATCAAGGCATTAAAGGGTGAAAACCCAAACCAACCCCCAAACGACCCCATAGGAGGCACGATCACCTCGCACGGGGCCAATGTAACTTGTGGGAATTGATCGCGGTGTCCCAAGTCTCCCGATTGGAGAGTATGACGATAATTTGCAGAAATCACACTTAGACTTAAAAACAAGCCATTAAAGGGGGAAAACCTAAACCCACCACTATACGACCCCATAGGAGGCACGAACACCTCGCACGGGACCAATGTAACTTGTAGGAACTGACCACGTAGTCCCGAGTCTCCCGTTTTGAGAGTATGATGATAATTTGCAAAAATCACACATAAACTTAAAAATAAGCCGTTAAAGGGTGAAAACCCAAACCAACTCTCAAATGACCCCGTAGGAGGCATGAACACCTCGCACGGGAGCAATGAAACTTGTAGGAACTGACTGCATAGTCTCGGGTCTCTCGGTTTGAGTGTATGACGATAATTTGCAAAAATCTCACTTAGACTTAAAAATAAGCCATTAAAGGGTGAAAACCCAAACCAACCCTGAAACGACCCCATAAGAGGCACGAACACCTCGCACGAGACTAATTTAACTTGTAGGAACTAACTGCATAGTCCCGGGTCTCCCGGATTGAGAGTATGACGATAATTTGAAAAAATCACACTTAGACTTAAAAATAAGCCGTTAAAGGGTGAAAACCAAAACCAACCCCCATACGACCCCGTAGGAGGCACGAACACCTCACGCGGGACCAATGTAACCCCTAGGAACTGAACGCGTTGTCTCGGGTCTCCCAGTTTGAGAGTATGACGCTAATTTGCAATAATCTCATTTAGACTTAAAAACAAGCCATAAAAGGGTGAAAACCCAAACTGGCCCCCATACGACCCCGTAGGAGACACGAACACCTCGCACGGGACCAATATGGCTTTTAGCAACTGATCGCGTAGTCCCGGGTCCCCCGAACAACCCCCATTAATTTTTTTGAAAACCCCGAACAACTCACTTAGACTTAAAAACAAGCCATTAATGGGTGAAAACCCAGAACAACCCCCAAATAACCCCGTAGGAGGCACGAACACCTCGCGTGGGAACAATTTAACTTGTAAGAACTGACCGCTTAGTCCGGGGTCTCCCGATTTGAGAGTATGACGATAATTTGCAAAAATCACACTTAGACTTAAAAACAAGCCGTTAAAGGGTGAAAACCCAAACTAGCCCCCAAACGACCCCATAGGAGGAACGAACACCTCGAACGGGACCAATATAACTTGTAGGAACTAACCGAGGGTCTCCCGATTTGAGAGTATGACAAGAATTTGCAAAAATCACACCTAGACTTAAAAACAAGGCGTTAAAGGGTGAAAACCCAAACCAGCCCCCATACAACCCCATAGGAGGCACGAACACCTCGCACAGGACAAATGTAACGTGTAGGAACTGAGTGCATAGTCCCGGGTGTCTCAGTTTGAGAGTATGACGATAATTTACAAAAATCACACTTAGACTTAAAAACAAGCCGTTAAAGATTGAAAACCCAAACCAGTCCCCAAACGACCCCGTAGGAGGCACGAATACCTCGGACGGGACCAATGTAACTTGTAGAAACTGACAGCGTAGTCCCGGATCTTCCAGTTTGAGAGTATGACTATAATTTGCAAAAATCACACTTAAACTTAAAATCAAGGATTAAAGGTGGAAAACCCAAACCAGCACCCATACGATCCCGTAGGAGGCACGAACAGCTCGCACGGGAACAATGTAACTTGTAGGAACTGACCACGTAGTGTCGGGTCTCCCGATTTGAGAGTGTGACGATAATTTTCAAAAATCACACTTAGACTTAAAAACAAGCAGTTTAAGGGTGAAAACCCAAATCAGCTCTCAAACGACCCCGTAGGAGGCACGAACACCTCGCACGGGACAATGTAACTTGTTGGAACTGACGGCATAGTCCCGGGTCTCTTAGTTTGAGAGTATGACGATAATTTACAAAAATCACACTTAGATTTAAAAACAAGGTGTTAAAGGGTGAAAACCCAAGCCATCCCCCAAACGACCCCGTAGGCGAAACGAACACCTCGAACGGGACCAATGTAACTTTTAGGAACTGACCGTGTAGTCCCGAGTCTCTCGATTTGAGAGTATGACGATAATTTGCAAAAAATCACACTTAGACTTAAAAACAAGGCGTTAAAAGGTGAAAACCCAAACCAGCCCCCATACAACCCCGTAGGAGGCATGAACACCTTGTACAGGACCAATGTAACGTGTAGGAACTGAGTGCATAGTCCCGGGTGTCTCAGTTTGAGAGTATGACGATAATTTACAAAAATCACACTTAGACTTAAAAACAAGCTGTTAAAGATTGGAAACCCAAACCAGCCCCCAAACGACCCCGTACGAGGCACGAATACCTCGGACGGGACCAATGTAACTTGTAGAAACTAACATCGTAGTCTCGGATCTTCCAGTTTGATAGTATGACTATAATTTGCAAAAATCACACTTAAACTTAAAATCAAGGATTAAAGGTGGAAAACCCAAACCAGCACCCATACGACCCCGTAGGAGGCACGAACAACTCGCACGGGAACAATGTAACTTGTAGGAACTGACCACGTAGTGTCGGGTCTCCCGATTTGAGAGTGTGATGATAATTTTCAAAAATCACACTTAGACTTAAAAACAAACAGTTTAAGGGTGAAAACCCAAACCAGCTCTCAAACGACCCCGTAGGAGGCACGAACACCTCGCACGGGACAATGTAACTTGTTGGAACTGACTGCATAGTCCCGGGTCTCTTAGTTTGAGAGTATGACGATAATTTACAAAAATCACACTTAGATTTAAAAACAAGGTGTTAACGGGTGAAAACCCAAACCATCCCCCAAACGACCCCGTAGGCGAAACGAACACCTCAAACGAGACCAATGTAACTTGTAGTAACTGACCGTGTAGTCCCGAGTCTCTCGATTTGAGAGTATGACGATAATTTGCAAAAATCACACTTAGACTTAAAAACAAGACGTTAAAGGGTGAACACCCAAACCAGCCCCCAAACGATCCCGTAGGAGCCACGAACACCTCGCACGGGACCAATGTAACTTGTAGGAACTGACCGCGTAGTCCCGGATCTTTCGGTTTGAGAGTATGATGATAATTTACCAAAATCACACTTAAACTCAATATCAAGGCCCTAAAGGGTGAAAACCCAAACCAACCCCGAAACGACCCTGTAGGAGGCACGAACACCTTGCACGGGTCCAATGTAACTTGTAGGAACTGATCGCGTAGTCCCGGGTCTCCTGATTTGAGAGTATGATGATAATTTGCAAAAATCACATTTAGACTTAAAAACAAGCCATTAAAGGGGGAAAACCCAAACCAGCCCTCATACGACCCCGTAGGAGGCACGAACACCTCGCACGGGACCAATGTAACTTATAGCAACTGACCATGTAGCCCCAGGTCTCCCGGTTTGAGAGTATGACGATAATTTGCAAAAATCTCATTTAGTCTTAAAAATAAGGCGTTAAAGGGTGAAAACCCAAACCAGCTCTGGAAGGACCCCGTAGGAGGCACTAAAAAACTTGATCTTAGTAATTCATTACAGGTATTCATTTTGTACAGTCATTCTCAACTGATGTAATAGGATGTTAAATTGTAAATAGTTGAGTTATGTATTTTTTGATTTCTAGGATTTGGGTAGATAGACTTTTGATAGGACTAAGTTTTTCTTTATTTTTGTTGCCCTACGAGTCCTTGTTGACTCAAACGAGATTTTGTCTCATATTTCCAAAGGGGGAGATTGAAGCCCTTATACCTTTGACTCACTTTAGTCTATATTGTATAAGTGTTCATCTAGTTTGGAAATTGTGACAAAATTATGTCTTTCCTAGAAACCAAAGAACCTCAGAATTTGCTATGCCTATTCATCTCACTTTCTTGTAGTGATCAAGAGACTATTGCCAACACTCACACACAGTAGAATTCAATTCATACATGTCATACTGCATAATTATGTGTGTACATATGTTGAGAGTGTTTAAATCCCTATGTTTCATTTTTAATAATATTTTGGGATTTTTTAAACATTTTTTAAATAAGGTTTTATTAATTAGAACTTGATTTTTAAGTTTTTGGGGTCAATTTCTAAATATACATAGTTGTGTATTTTGGCCTAATGTTATCTTGGGTAGAATACAAAAGCGGCAGAGACTTCAGGCTGTACATTGTAATTAGTTTGGACGCGCATTTTATCCCATCTTATTGCCCTACACCTGTTGCCCTCTGATTGGTTGCAAGTGTGTTTCTTTACTGAGACAAAAGACGCGTGTGTTATCAGCCCTTGGATCATTTCTTATCAATGGTCTGCATGTTGCCTTGATAAATCCCCGTGTAGCTTTTTAAGCCAATTACGTTTCATTTAACCACCCCCTTGCATGATCCCTTGGATTTAAGTCAAAATAGATTGACTCAATCCTAGCCCTTGGTTTTGATCAGATCTCTCGAATCTTCTCCTCCCACTATAAAAAGGACCCGTCCCTCAGACTTTGAAGACTTTTGCCATTTGCATTCTTCTGAGAGAATAGAGAGAGAAGAGAGAAGAGAGTAAAGAGAAACCAGAGAGAGAAAAAAGTTAGAAACCCTAACTTCGTCTAAATCCTCTTCAAACCTAACCCAAACACTTCTTCAAAACACCATAGCCAAAAACACCATCCCGAGTGTTCTTGAGTGTTTGAGAGTTTGAGTTGAGTTATTTTTGTTGCTGTAACCTTGTGTTCGTGAGATCTTGTTTCCAACTTAAACTTCTACTTAGATCTAGTTTCTGATTCCATAGAAATCTCAGATCTGAGTTATTCATGTTACATTACACTTAGTTTCATTCTATTTTTCATATTGAGAAATATATTGTTGATTATTTTCTCTAAAACGTTTTCTTACTTTGAAATCAACAATAAATGCTTTCGGTTTCTTGTTCTCGTAAAACTAAACCTTTGACCTAGTTTGGAATTTCACTTGGAGGTTTTCAATCTCGAAAATCTTTTCAAAACAGAGATTGACTAAGATCTTGACTGATTTGTAAGCAAGATATCCATGGAGTCTGGGATAGATTGAAAGGTAAAAAAAAGGTTCAAAGTTTTGTAAGAAGAAAGAAAAAAAAGATCACAACATATAGTGTAACTGTAATTTGTTAGGACTGTTTGTACTTAATAAGTGTGTGTGTGTCCATGCATGTGTTAGAAAGAACCTCCACAAACACTTTCACCCTACAACATGAAAAGTGTTGGTAATAAGATCTTGTGAACATAAGTCGACGTAAAGTACTGGAACAAATCAGGAGTTGACAAACTGAGAGAACTACATCTACAATCAGAACTGCAGAGAAGTTATAAGGACACCAGAGGATACATTCCTAAACTTATATAGGTCTGAGTTGTTTGCATGTTAGTTATATAGTTTGTAACTCATAAATTTGCTTTAGTGGATTTTTCATTTTACTCCGTAGAGGGAGTCGTGGATGTTTCCTCAATTGGTGAGGTTTTACCACGTAAAAAATTGTGAACAGAATCTTTCTACATTTTCTCACCTCATTCTTGGTTGTGTTGTGTTTAAAACTTCTTTAAACTATCTTTTAAACTTGTTGCTTAAATCTTGAATAGATCTTGTACATACTATTTTATTAAACACTTCTTGTGATTAATTCTTTTTTATTTAGGAAAAGAGTTTCTTCAAAAAACAACTCGGAGTTACTTAAATAGTTTATTTTCAGTAAACGGCTTTAGTAACGCTTTTTCAATTGGTATCAGAGCTTGGTAAAACTGCTTTTAAAAGGTCCTGTGTTTCTGAAATTGTTTTCTGAAAATCAAATATGGACGAGAAAAATGAAAGATTTGGTAACTTGACCAGACCTCCAATCTTTGATGGAACCAATTTTGCTTACTGGAAAGTAAGAATGATTGCGTTCATTCAAGGAACTCTGGGAGATGATGTCTGGGACATTGTTGAAAATGGTTATACTTTTCCTACTAAACAAGCCAACGAAGGAAGTAATGAGAGGGTTAAGAAAGCTTTAAGTGAGTTCACTCAAGAAGAGAAACAAGTTTCTCAAAATAATAACAAAGGAAAGAATGCCATATTTATGTCCATAAATGAACATTAGTTCAAAAGAATCTCATCCTGTACCACTTCTAAGGAAGCTTGGGACACCTTAGTTACTGCTCATGAAGGAGACACTAGAGTTAAGGCTGCTAAAACCCAAATGCTTATCCAGCAGTATAACTCCTTAATTATGTATGAGACTGAATCATTTGATGACTTCTATATGAACCTGACTGATATTGTGACCAAACTACATGCTAATGGGATAACCTATGATAGACAAGAAATTGCATCTAAAATTCTGAGATCATTACCACAGAAGTTTGATAACATAAGATATGCTATTGAGGAAATGTGTGATATTAATCTCACTCCTGAACTACTCAGTAGTAAGTTAAGAACTGTGGAAATGGAACTGGAATTTAAGAAACAATTAACCCAATCACATAGGAAACAAAATAGTTCCAATCTAAGCTTCTCTTCTAAATTTATTAAACCTGAGTTTAATACTTCCAATGATGAATCTGATGAGGACTGCGATATAGAGAGTTTGGACAATCAGATTGCCTTAATGTCAAAACAGTTCAAGAAAATCATTAAGTTTAGAAACAAAGTGGCAAATAAACAAGGCAAGCCAAATTATCCAACTCCCTCTAGTCACAGACCTCATGACAAAAACCATGACAAAAATGACAACGACTCTCATATCAGACCTAATAGAGACCTTAAGAAGACTGAATTCTATAGATGTGGTAAACTGGGACACATTGCTCAAGACTATAGAGTTAACTTGAACACTCAAAACAAACATACTAGGGCTAATATTTGCAAAACTTGGGATGATTCAATTGACTCTGATAATGAGGAACCTGAGTCATCAGATGTTTTTTATCCTTGTATGTCTTTCTTTGCAAAGATTATTTATAATGATGAAATGCCTATGTTTGTTAATGAGGATGAACCAAATAATTCAATGACTCATACTTCGAATATGGTTATTACTGATTTAGATGCTTTGATTACTGAAAATGTTGCATGTTCTACCTCGGGGTGTGTGAGTCAAAGGGAAAGCGACAATGACGATGTCAATGGGTGTGTGAGTTCTAAGAATGAAGCCTTAGGGTTCACTTCACACACTACACTTAGTGACTCGGACAATGAAGACCTCCTAGACATTCACGCACTTTATGCTAAAACTCTCAAGAAAAGTGCTAGACTAGAAAAAATTGTGAAAGATCTTACCAAAAAGTTAGAAGATCTAAGCCTAATGGTCAAACTGAATGCTGAAGAGTATACTACCCAATGTTTAACTCATGAAAGTGAAATCAAAGTTTTTGATGAAAAACTTAAAAATTTGACTGAAACTAATGAAATTTTGGAGAAAAAGTACAAAGGGACATTGTTAGAATTGGAACAAACCAAAGAAAAGACAGCAACCGTTTTCAAAAAATTTACAAAATTTGAAAATAATTCTAACTGTTTTGATGAATTTGTTGCTGAATTTAAAACCAATTCTGATGATCGAACTGATATAGGGTTTTGCCCCAATTTGAAGACACAAACAAAATCTTTTGAACCTATCAAATTTGTTTCAGGAGGCAAAAGACCTGTTGAAACATGCCCAGACTTTCATTCATTAAAAACTGAGTTTGATTTGAAACATCAAAACTTTAACATTGGGGAATCAAGTTGCTCTAAACTTGAAAGTTCACCTAAGGCTAAATATGTCTGGCCCTTTATCAGAAAGATTGAACCTACATTCAAACCTGTACTCCCTAGAAATAAAGTTCAGCCTCAAAACTTTTCAAAACCTTTGTTTAGAAACTTTCCTAAGGAGACCCCAATTCTGAGCAATATTTATTGCTCCTACTGTTACGTATATGGTCACTCTTTCAATGGTTGCTATTCTAGGAGACTTGTTAAACCTATCTATAATCCTAATACCTACCAGAACTTTAACTATTCTAGGAGGAGTCAAAATAATTATATATTTCCTAGGCAGCCAGATAAAAACTCTAACTATAGAAAGAGAAAGACCAAACCTAAAAGAACATTTCCTAGAAGGAATCCTAAGCACTTTCCTAAACCAAATGCACAAGCCTTTCACAAAATTCAAAATCATGCGCAAAATATTTTTCAGCAAAAATCTAATGCTCGCAAATTTTATCAGTTGAGAGCTAATATGTGCAAGATGAAAACTAGAGAAATTTGGGTTAGAAAAGATGATCTACCACCTCAAATGAAGTGTAGTATTGTTGTTACTTCTTTAAAAGCTGAACACACATCATCTGGTTGGTACTTAGACTCTGGATGTTCTAAGCACATGACTGGAGATGAATCTAAACTTTTAAACAAAACCAGATTTACTGGTGGTAAAGTCATTTTTGGTGATGGAGTTTCATCTCAAATCATAGGCAAAGGAACTCTCCAAGAAGATGGGCTTCCTATTCTTAAAGATGTTCTTCTAGTTAAAGGTCTAAAGGCAAATTTACTTAGTATTTTGCAATTTTATGACTCAGGCCATACTGTTACCTTTTCAAAGAACAATTGTGAAATTTTAAATGAAAAAGGTGAATGCATAATTACTGGATTCAGAACTCCTGACAATTGTTACACTGTCAAGAACAATTCTGAAATTTGTAATGTTGCCAGAATGGATGACAAAGAGATATGTCATAACAGAATGGGTCACATAAATTACGATAATCTTAGTAAATTGTCTACTCATGACATAGTAAGAGGAATTCCAAAAATTAAACCAATTCGTAATATTGTCTGTGGTTCCTGTCAGGAAGGTAAAATTGTTAAGGCACCTCATAAGAAAGTCAAAGATATCCTCACCTCTAATACCTTATAACTCATCCATATGGACCTAATGGGTCCCTCCCAAACTGTTAGCCTTTGTGGACACAGTTACATATTAGTTATGGTTGATGACTTCACCAGATTTACTTGGGTAGCCTTTTTAAAACAAAAGTCTGACACTTTTCAAACCTTTCTGAAAATTCTTCTTAGGATTGAAAATGAAAAGGACACTCAAGTAAATAGAATCCGTAGTGATAGAGGTGGGGAATTCAAAGATACTGGTATTATAGAATACTGTGACTATAATGGTTACAACCACGAGTTCAGTGCTCCTAAGACTCCTCAACAAAATGGAATCGCTGAGAGAAAGAATCGTACCCTACAAGAGATGGCACGTGTTATGTTACATGCCAAGAATTTACCTAAATATTTTTGGGTACAATCTATTCGTACTGCGTGTCACATTATTAATAGGGTCTATCTTAGAAAGAATTCCAAAAAAACCCCTTACGAACTTTGGTACAGTAAAAAGCCAAAGCTCAAATATCTTAGAACCTTTGGCAGTACTTGTTACGTATGCAAAGATAGGGAACACTTATCCAAATTTGAGAGCCGGGGAGATAAAGCCATATTTCTAGGATACTCGCCTAATAGTAGAGGTTATCGTGAGTATAATCTTCGCACTAAAACCTTAATGGAATCCATAAATGTAATTGTTAGTGACACTACTGTAGAAAGCAAAACTGGTGAATTACATATCGAAGAAGAGTCTTCAAATATTTTAAAAAATGACTCTTCTAAAGTAGATAATTCATTACCTATTGAGACACCTGAAGTACCTAACTGGGTTTATAAACATCATCCCATAGTTAACATAGTTGGCAACCCTAGTGAGCCAGTGCGTACAAGATCCCAACTTAGAAATTATGCACATTATGCATGTTTTGTTTCCCTTGTGGAACCAAAGAATGTAAATGAGGCATTGAATGACTCTCACTGGATTTCTGCTATGCAGGATGAACTTTTACAATTTTTCATTCATGATGTATGGTATCTTGTTCCACGTCCTGATCACAAAAAGGTTGTTGGTACTCGTTGGATTTCCAAAAATAAAACTGATGAAAATGGGATAATAATTAGAAATAAAGCTAGATTAGTTGCTCAAGGATACTCCCAAATAGAAGGAATTGATTTTAACGAGACTTTTTCCCTTGTTATTAGTTTAGAATCAGTTCGTCTGCTTTTTACTATAGCTTGCCACATACATTTTACATTATACCAAATGGATGTCAAATCGGCGTTCCTTAATGGAATACTGGCTGAGGAAACCTATGTAGAAAAACCCAAAGGGTTCATTGACCCAAATTATCCAAATCACGTATTTCGTCTGAAAAAGGCTTTACATGGCCTTAAACAAGCTCCTAGAGCTTGGTATGAGCGACTTTCCAGTTTTCTTTTGGATAAAGGTTTCAAAAGAGGTGGAAATGACCAAACTCTCTTTGTCAAACATTTTGACAAACACATTACTATCGCTCAAGTTTATGTAGACGATATTATATTTGGATCAACTTCTACCTCAGAAGTAAAATCCTCTTCTGAAATTATGAGTAAGGAATTTCAGATGTCCCTTATGGGGGAGTTACAGTTCTTCCTAGGTCTCCAAGTCAAACAAAATCCAGAAGGATTATTTGTTTCGCAATCTAAGTACGCTTTAGAGATAGTTAAGAAATTTGGCCTCGAGAGTGCTAAAGATGCTAAAACACCTATGAGTACTACGGTAAAATTGTCAAAAGATGGTAATGGAAAATCTGTAGATCCTACTCTATATCGTAGTATAATAGGAACGTTACTATATCTTACTGCCTCACGTCCTGATATCATGTATGATGTGTGTGTATGTGCTCATTATCAAAACAACCCTAAAGAGAGCCATTTGAATTCTGTTAAACGTATAATTAAATATGTTAAAGGCACTCTGAATCTAGGACTTTGGTACACTAATGACACACCAAGAACTATTATTGGGTACACTGATGATGACTGGGCTGGGTGTACTGATGAGAGTAAAAGCACTTCAGGAGCATGCTATTATATTGGTAATAACTTGGTAGGATGGAATAGTAAAAAACAAAATTGCACATCACTCTCTACTGCTGAATCTGAATACATAGCTGCTGGTAGCTATTGTGCTAAATTATTGTGGCTTAAACAAATGCTAAGTTATTATGGTATTCAAGAAAACCAATTGCATCTCTATTGTGATAATCGAAGTGCGATTAATATTTCTAAAAACCCTGTTCAACCCTCGCGAACAAAGCATATAAAAATAAGACATCATATTATACGCGAATTGGTTGAATCCAAGGAATTAGAAATTAATTATCTTCCTACTGATCTACAACTCGCAGATATGTTTACTAAACCTCTAGATTATAATAGATTGATTTCATTACAAAAATCTATTGGTATGGTTTATGCTGAGTAATACCTTTGCTGTTTGTCCAAGTTTTTCCCTTTGTCCATTTGAGACAAAATGGGGGAGAAATTTGAGTCTATTAATCTATTGCATATACTGAACAACTTGATCTTAGTAATTCATTGCAGGTATTCATTTTGTACAGTCATTCTCAACTGATGTAATAGGATGTTAAATTGTAAATAGTTGAGTTATTTATTTTTTGATTTCTAGGATTTGGGTAGATAGACTTTTGATAGGACTAAGTTTTTCTTTATTTTTGTTTCCCTACGAGTCCTAGTTGACTCAAACGAGATTTTGTCTCATATTTCCAAAGGGGGAGATTGAAGCCCTTATACCTTTGACTCACTTTAGTCTATATTGTATAAGTACTCATCTAGTTTTGAAATTGAGACAAAATTATGTCTATCCTAGAAACCAAAGAACCTCAGAATTTTCTATGCCTATTCATCTCTCTTTCTTATAGTGATCAAGAGACTATTGCCAACACTCACACACAGTAGAATTCAATTCATACATGTCATACTGCATAATTATGTGTGTACATATGTTGAGAGTGTTTAAATCCCTAAGTTTGATTTTTAATAATATTTTGGGATTTTTTAAACATTTTTTAAATAAGGTTTTATTAATTCGAACTTGATTTATAAGTTTTTGGGGTCAATTTCTAAATATACATAGTTGTGTATTTTGGCCTAATGTTATCTTGGGTAGAATACAAAAGTGGCAGAGACTTCAGGCTGTACATTGTAATTAGTTTGGACGCGCGTTTTATCCCATCTTATTGCCCTACACCTGTTGCCCTCTGATTGGTTGCAAGTGTGTTTCTTTACTGAGACAAAAGACGCGTGTGTTATCAGCCCTTGGATCATTTCTTATCAATGGTCTGCATGTTGCATTGATAAATCCCCGTGTAGCTTTTTATGCCAATTACATTTCATTTAACCACCCCCTTGCGTGAGCCCTTGGATTTAAGTCAAAATAGATTGACTCAATCCTAGCCCTTGGTTTTGATCAGATCTCTCGAATCTTCTCCTCCCACTATAAAAAGGACCCTTCCCTCAGACTTCGAAGACTTTTTCCATTTGCATTCTTCTGAGAGAATAGAGAGAGAAGAGAGAAGAGAGAGAAGAGAGTAAAGAGAAACCAGAGAGAGAAAAAAGTTAGAAACCCTAACTTTGTCCAAATCCTATTCAGACCTAACCCAAACACTTCTTCAAAACACCATAGCCAAAAACACCATCCTGAGTGTTCTTGAGTGTTTGAGAGTTTGAGTTGAGTTATTTTTGTTGCTGTAACCTTGTGTTCATGAGATCTTGTTTCCAACTTAAACTTCTACTTAGGTCTAGTTTCTGATTCCATAGAAATCTCATATCTGAGTTATTCATGTTACATTACACTTAGTTTCATTCTATTTCTCATCTTGAGAAATATATTGTTGATTATTTTCTCTAAAATGTTTTCTTACATTGAAATCAACAATAAAAGCTTTCTGTTTCTTATTCTTGTAAAACTAAACCTTTGACCTAGTTTGGAATCTCACTTGGAGGTTTTCAATCTCGAAAATCTTTTCAAAATAGAGATTGATTAAGATCTTGACTGATTTGTAAGTAAGATATCCGTGGATTCTGGGATAGATTGAAAGGTAAAAAAAGGTTCAAGGTTTTGTAAGAAGAAAGAAAAGAAAAAATCATAGCATATAGTGTAACTGTAATTTGTTAGGACTATTTGTACTTAATAAGTGTGTGTGTGTGCATGCATGTGTTAGAAAGCACCTCCACAAACACTTTCACCCTACAACACGAAAAGTGTTGGTAATAAGATCTTGTGAACATAAGTCGACGTAAAGTACTGGAACAAATCATGAGTTGACAAACTGAGAGAACTACAACTACAATCAGAACTGCAGAGAAGTAATAAGGAGATTAGAGGGTACATTCCTAAACTTATATAGGTCTGAGTTGTTTGCATGTTAGTTATATAGTATGTAACTCATAAATTTGTTTTAGTGGATTTTTCATTTTACTCCGTAGAGGGAGTCGTGGATGTTTCCTCAATTGGTGAGGCTTTACCACGTAAAAAATTATGAACATAATCTTTCTACATTTTCTCACCTCATTCTTGATTGTGCTGTGTTTAAAACTTGTTTAAACTATCTTTTAAACTTGTTGCTGAAATCTAGAATAGATCTCGTACATACAGTTTTATTAAAAACTTCTTGTGATTAATTCTTTTCTATTTAAGAAAAGAGTTTCTTCAAAAAACAACTCGGAGTTACTTAAATAGTTTATTTTCAATAAACGGCTTTAGTAACGATTTTTCAGACGATAATTTGCAAAAATCACACTTAGACTTAAAAATAAGTCGTTAAAGGGTGAAAACCCAAACCAGCCCCCAAACGGCCCCGTAGGAGGCACGAACACATCGCACGGGACCAATGTAACTTGCAGGAACTGTTCACGTAGTCCCATGTCTCTCGGTTTGAGAGTATGGCGATAATTTGCAAAAATCACACTTAGACTTAAAAACAAGGCGTTAAAGGTTATAAAACCAAACCAGCCCCCAAACTACCCCGTAGGAGGCACGAACACCTCGCACGGGACCAATGTAACTTGTTGGAGCTGTCCGCGTAGTCCCGGATCTCCCGGTTTGAGAGTATGACGATAATTGCAAAAATCACACTTAGACTTAAAAACAAGGCGTTAAAGGGTGAAAACCCAAACCAGCCCCCAAACGACCCCTTAGGAGGCATTAATGCCTCACACGGGACTAATGTAACTTATAGGACCTGACCGCATAGTCCCGGATTTTTCGGTTTGAGAGAATGATAATAATTTGCAAAAATCACACTTAAACTTAAAATCAAGGCATTAAAAGGTGAAAACCCAAACCAGCCCCCAAACGACCCCGTAGGAGGCACGAACACCTCGCACAGGGCCAATGTAACTTTTAGGAATTGACCGCGTAGTCCCAAGTCTCCCGATTTGAGAGTATGACGATAATTTGCAAAAATCACACTTTGACTTAAAAACAAGCCGTTAAAGGGGGAAAACCTAAACCATCCCCTGTACGACCCCGTAGGAGGCACGAACACCTCGCCCGGGACCAATGTAACTTGTAGGAACTGACCACGTAGTCCCGAGTCTCCCGGTTTGATAGTATAACGATAATTTACAAAAATCACACTTAGACTTAAAAACAAGACGGTAAAGGGTGAAAACCCAAACCAACTCTCAAACGACCCCGTAGGAGGCACGAACACCTCACACGAGACCAATGAAACTTGTAGGAACTGACCGCATAGTCCCGGGTCTCTCCATTTGAGAGTATGACGATAATTAGCAAAAAATACACTTAGACTTAAAAATAAGTCGTTAAAGTGTGAAAACCCAAAACAGCCCTGAAACGACCCCATAGGAGGCACGAACAGCTCGCACGGGACTAAGTTAACTTATTGGAACTGACCGTGTAGTCCCGGGTCTCTCGGATTGAGAGTATGACGATAATTTGAAAAAATAACACTTTGACTTAAAAATAAGCCATTAAAGGCGGAAAACCAAAACCAGCCCCCATACGACCCCGTAGGAGGTACGGACACCTCACGCGCCTAGGAACTGACCGCGTAGTCCCGGATCTCCCAGTTTGAGAGTATGGTGATAATTTGTAATAATCACATTTAGACTTAAAAACGAGCCATTAAAGGGTGAAAACCAAAACTGGCCCCCATACGACCCAGTAGGAGTCACGAACACCACGAATGAGACCAATGTAACTTGTTGGAACTGACCACGTACTCTCGGGTCTCCCGATTTAAGAGTGTGAGGATAATTTGCAAAAATCACAATTAGACTTATAATTAAGCAGTTAAAGGGTGATAACCCAAACCAACTCTCAAACGACCCCGTAGGAGGAACGAAGACCTCGTACGGGACCAATGTAACTTGTTGGAACTGACTGTATAGTCCCGGGTCTCTTAGTTTGAGAGTATGATGATAATTTACAAAAATCACACTTAGACTTAAAAACGAGGCGTTAAAGGGTGAAAACCAAAACCAGCCCCCAAACGACCCCGTAGGAGGAATGAACATCTCGCACGGGACCAATGTAACTTGTAGGAACTGACCGCATAGTCCCGGATATTCCGGTTTGAGAGTATGACGATAATTTGCAAAAATCACAGTTAAACTCAAAATCAAGGCCTTAAAGGGTGAAAACCCAAACAAACCCCGAAAAGATCCCGTAGGAGGCACGAACACCTCGCACGGGTCCAATGTAACTTGTAGGAACTGATCGCGTAGTCCCGAGTCTCCTGATTTGAGAGTATGACGATAATTTGCAAAAATCACATTTAGACTTCAAAATAAGCCGTCAAAGGGGGAAAACCAAAACTAGTCCCCGTTCGGCCCTGTAGGAGGCACGAACACCTCGCACTGGAACAATGTAACTTGTAGGAACTGACCACGTAGTCCCAAGTCTCCCGATTCGAGAGTATGACGATAGTTTGCAAAAATCACACTTAGACTTAAAAATAAGTCGTTAAAGGCTAAAAACTAAAACTAGCCCCCATACAGCCCCGTAGGAGGCACGAACACCTCACACGGTACCAATGTAACCCCTTGGAACTGACCGCGTAGTCCCGGGTCTCCCAATTTGAGAGTATGATGATAATTTGCAATAATCACATTTAGACTTAAAAACGAGTCATTTAAAGGGTGAAACCCCAAACTAGCCCCCATACGACCCCGTAGGACTCACGAACACCTCGCACGGGACCAATGTAGCTTTTAGGAACTAACCGCGTAGTCCCGGGTATCCCGATTTGAGAGTATGACGATAATTTGTAAAAATCACACTTAGACTTTAAAACAAGCCATTAAAGGGTGAAAACCCAGAACAACCCCCAAACAACCCCGTAGGAGGCACGAACACCTTGCACGGGAACAATGCAACTTGTAAGAACTTACCGCGTAGTCCTGGGTCTCCCGATTTGAGAGTATGACGATAATTTGAAAAAATCAAACTTAGACTTAAAAACAAACTGTTAAAGGGTGAAAACCCAAACTAGCCCCCAAACGACCCCGTAGGAGAAACGAACACCTCCAACGGGACCAATGTAACTTGTTGGAACTGACCACGTACTCTCGGGTCTCCCGGTTTAAGAGTGTGACGATAATTTGCAAAAATCACAATTAGACTTATAAAAAAGCAGTTAGAGGGTGAAAACCCAAACGAGCTCTGAAACGACCCCGTAGGAGGCACGAACACCTCGCACGGGACCAATGTAACTTGTTGGAACTGACTGTATAGTCCCGGGTCTCTTAGTTTGAGAGTATGACGATAATTTACAAAAATCACACTTAGACTTAAAAACAAGGCGTTAAAGGGTGAAAACCCAAACCAGCCCCCAAACGACCCCATAAGAGGAAGGAACATCTCGCACGGGACCAATGTAACTTGTAGGAACTGACCGCGTAGTCCCGAGTCTCCCGATTTGACAGTATGGCGATAATTTGCAAAAATCACACTTAGACTTAAAAACAAGGCGTTTAAGGGTGAAAACCCAAACCAGCCCCCAAACGATCCCGTAGGAGGCACGAACACCTCGCACGGGACCAATGTAGCTTTTAGGAACTGACCACGTAGTCCCGGGTCTCCCGATTTGAGAGTATGATGATAATTTGCTAAAATCACACTTAGACTTGAAAACAAGCCATTAAAGGGTGAAACCCAGAACAATCCCCAAAAAACCCCGTAAGAGGCACGAACACCTCGCACGGGAAAAATGTAACTTTTAAGAACTGACCGCGTAGTCCTGGGTCTCCCAGTTTAAGAGTATGACGATAATTTGCAAAAATCACACTTATACTTAAAAACAAGCCGTTATAGGGCGAAAACCCAAAAGAGCCCCCAAACGACCCCGTAGGAGGAACGAACACCTCGCACGGGACTAATGTAACTTGTAGGAACTGACCGCGTAGTTTCCAATATCTCGTTTTGAGAGTATGCCGATAGTTTGCAAAAATCACACTTAGACTTAAAAACAAGGCGTTAAAGGGTGAAAACCCAAACCAGCCTCCAAACGATCCCGTAGGAAGCACGAACACCACTCACGGGACCAATGTAACTTGTAGGAACTGACCGCATAGTCCTGGATTTTCCGGTTTGAGAGTATGACGATAATTTTCAAAAATCACACTTAAACTTAAAATCAAGGCATTAAAGGGTGAAAACCCAAACCAGCCCCCAAACGACCCCGTTGGAGGCACGAGCACCTCGCACGGGGCCAATGTAACTTTTAGGAATTGCTCGTGTAGTCCCAAGTCTCCCGATTTGAGAGTATGACGATAATTTGCAAAAATCACACTTAGACTTAAAAACAAG
This sequence comes from Sambucus nigra, assembly GCA_949130495.1. Lineage (NCBI taxonomy): Eukaryota > Viridiplantae > Streptophyta > Magnoliopsida > Dipsacales > Adoxaceae > Sambucus > Sambucus nigra. The sequence continues at coordinate 1,813,110 of OX422207.1, read as the reverse complement.
CCGTTAAAGGGGGAAAACTTAAACCAGCCCCTGTACGACCCCGTAGGAGGCACGAACACCTCACACGGGACCAATGTAACTTGTAGGAACTGACCACGTAGTCCCGAGTCTCCCAGTTTGATAGTATGACGATAATTTACAAAAATCACATTTAGACTTAAAAATAAGCCGTTAAAGGGTGAAAACCCAAACCAACTCTCAAACGACCCCGTAGGAGGCACGAACACCTCGCACGGGACCAATGAAACTTGTAGGAACTGACCGCATAGTCCCGGGTCTCTCAATTTTAGAGTATGACGATAATTAGCAAAAAAAACACTTAGACTTAAAAACAAGTCGTTAAAGTGTGAAAACCCAAAACAACCCCGAAACGACCCCATAGGAGGCACGAACACCTCGCACGGGACTAATTTAACTTATTGGAACTGATCGTGTAGTCCCGGGTCTCTCGGATTGAGAGTATGACGATAATTTGCAAAAATAACACTTAGACTTAAAAATAAGCCGTTAAAGGCAAAAAACCAAAACTAGCCCCCATACGACCCCGTAGGAGGCACGGACACCTCACGCGGGACCAATGTAACCCATAGGAACTGACCGCGTAGTCCCGGGTCTCCCAGTTTGAGAGTATGGCGATAATTTGCAATAATCACATTTAGACTTAAAAACGAGCCATTAAAGGGTGAAAACCAAAACTGGCCCCCATACGACCCAGTGGGAGTCACGAAGACCTTGTTTAGGAACTGACCGCGTAGTCCCGGGTCTCCTGATTTGAGAGTATGATGATAATTTGCAAAAATCACACTTAGACTTTAAAACAAGCCATTAAAGGGTGAAAACCCAGAACAACCCCCAAACAACCCCATAGGAGGCACAAACACCTTGCACGGGAACAATGTAACTTGTAAGAACTGACCGCGTAGTCCTGGGTCTCCCGATTTGAGAGTATGACGATAATTTGCAGAAATCAAACTTAGACTTAAAAACAAATTGTTAAAGGGTGAAAACCCAAATTAGCCCTCAAACGACCCCGTAGGAGGAACGAACACCTCGAACGGGACCAATGTAACTTGTTGGAACCGACCGCCTAGTTCCGAATATCCCAGTTTGAGAGTATGACGATAATTTGCAAAAATCACACTTAGACTTAAAAACAAGGCGTTAAAGGGTGATAACCCAAACCAGCCCCCAAACGATACCGTAGGAGGCACGAACACCTCGATCGAAACTAATATAATTTGTAGGAACAGACCGCATAGTCCCGGGTCTCCCGATTTGAGAGTATGATGATAATTTATAAAAATCACACTTAGACCTAAAAATATGGCGTTAAAGGGTGAAAACCCAAACCAGCCCCCATACAACCCTTTAGGAGGCACGAACACCTCGCACAGGACCAATGTAACCTGTAGGAACTGAGTGCATAGTCCCGGGTCTCTCAGTTTGAGAGTATGACAATAATTTACAAAAATCACACTTAGACTCTAAAACAAGCCGTTAAAGGGTGAAAACCCAAACCAGCCCCCAAACGACCCCGTAGGAGGCACGAATACCTCGGACGGGACCAATGTAACTTGTAGGAACTGATCGCGTAGTCCCGGATCTTTCGGTTTGAGAGTATGACTATAATTTGCAAAAATTACACTTAAACTTAAAATCAAGGCGTTAAAGGGGGAAAACCCAAACCAGCCCCCATACGACCCCGTAGGAGGCACGAACACCTCGCACGGGGCTAATGTAACTTGTAGGAACTGATCGCGTAGTCCCGAGTCTTCCGATTTGAGAGTATGACGATAATTTACAAAAATCATACATAGAGTTAAAAAAAGTCGTTAAAGGGGGAAAACCCAAACCAGCCCCCTTACGACCCCGTAGGAGGCACGAACACCACGAATGGGACCAATGTAACTTGTTGGAACTAACCACGTACTCTTGGGTCTCCCGGTTTAAGAGTGTGACGATAATTTGCAAAAATCACAATTAGACTTATAAACAAGCAGTTAAAGGGTGAAAACCCAAACCAGTTCTCAAACGACCCCGTAGGAGGCACGAACACCTCGCACGGGACCAATGTAAATTGTTGGAACTGACTGTATAGTCCCGGGTCTCTTAGTTTGAGAGTATGACGATAATTTACAAAAATCACACTTAGACTTAAAAACAAGGCGTTAAAGGGTGAAAACCCAAACCAGCCCCCAAACGACCCCGTAAGAGGAAGGAACATCTCGCACGGGACCAATGTAACTTGTAGGAACTGACCGCGTAGTCCCGAGTCTCCCGATTTGAGAGTATGGCGATAATTTGCAAAAATCACACTTAGACTTAAAAACAAGGCGTTAAAGGGTGAAAACCCAAACCAGCCCCCAAACGATCCCGTAGGAGGCACGAACACCTTGCACGGGACCAATGTAACTTGTAGGAACTGACCGCGTAGTCCCAGATATTCCGGTCTGAGAGTATGACAATAATTTGCAAAAATCATAGTTAAACTCAAAATCAAGGCCTTAAAGGGTGAAAACCCAAACCAACCCCGAAATGATCCGTAGGAGGCACGAACACCTCGCACGGGTCCAATGTAACTTGTAGGAACTGATCGCGTAGTCCCTGATTTGAGAGTATGAAGATAATTTTTCAAAAATCACATTTAGACTTTGAAATAAGCCATTATAGGGGGAAAACCAAAACTAGCCCCGAAACGACCCCATAGGAGGCACGAACACCTCACACGGGACTAGTGTAACTTGTAGGAAATGACCGCGTAGTCTCGGGTCTCCCAGTTTGCGAGTATGACAATAATTTGCAAAAATCACACTTAGACTTAAAAATAAGTCATTAAAGGGTAAAAACCCAAATCAGCCCCCATACAACCCTGTAGGAGGCATGAACACCTCGCACAAGACCAATGTAACTTGTAGGAACTGACTGCATAGTCCCGGGTCTCTCAGTTTGAGAGTATTACGATAATTTACAAAAATCACACTTAGACTTAATAATAAGCCGTTAAAGGATGAAAACCCAAACCAGCCCCCAAACGACCCCGTAGGAGGCACGAATACCTCGGACGGGACCAATGTAACTTGTAGGAACTGACCGCGTAGTCCCGGATATTTCGGTTTGAGAGTATGATGATAATTTGCAAAAATCACACCTAATCTTAAAACCAAGGCGTTAAAGGGTGAAAACCCAAACCAACCCCCAAACGACCCGGTAGGAGGCACGAACACCTCGCACGGGGCCAATGTATCTTGTAGGAACTGATCGCATAGTCCCGAGTCTCCCGATTTGAGAGTATGACGATAATTTGTAAAAATCACACTTAGACTTAAAAATAAGCCGCCAAAGGCTGAAAACCAAAACCTGCCCCCACACGACCCCGTAGGAGGCACGAACACCTCACGCGGGACCAATGTAACCCCTAGGAACTGACCGCGTAGTCCCAGGCCTCCCAATTTGAGAGTATGATGATAATTTGGAATAATCACATTTAGACTTAAAAACGAAGCATTAAAGGGTGAAAACCCAAACTGGCCCCCATACGACCCCGTAGGAGTCACGAACACCTCGCACGGGACCAATGTAGCTTTTAGGAACTGACCGCGTAGTCCCGGGTCTCCGAATTTGAGAGTATGACGATAATTTGCTAAAATCACACTTAGACTTGAAAATAAGCCATTAAAGGGTGAAACCCAGAACAATCCCCAAACAACCCCGTAGGAACTGATCGCGTAGTCTTGAGTCTCCCGATTCGAGTGTATGACGATAATTTGCAAAAATCATACTTAGACTTAAAAAAATCCGTTAAAGGGGGAAAACCCAAACCAGCCACCATACGACCCTGTAGGAGGCACGAACACCTCGCACGGGACCATTGTAACTTGTTGGAACTGACCACGTAGTCTCGGGTCTCCCGGTTTGACAGTCTAACGATAATTTGCAAAAATCACACTTAGACTTAAAAACAAGTAGTTAAAGGGTTAAAATCCAAACCAGCTCTCAAACGACCCCGTAGGAGGCACGAACACCTCGCACGGAACCAATGAAAGTTGTTGGAACTGACTGAATAGTCCCGGGTCTCTTAGTTTGAGAGTATGATGATAATTTACAAAAATCACACTTAGACTTAAAAACAAGGCGTCAAAGGGTGAAAACCCAAACCAGCCCCCAAATGACGCCGTAGGAGGAACGAACACCTCGCACGGGACCAATGTAACTTGTAGGAACTGACCGCGTAGTCCCGAGTCTCCCGATTTGAGAGTATGACGGTAATTTTTAAAATTCACATTTAGATATAAAAACAAACCGTTAAAGGGTGAAAACCTAAACTAGCCCCGAAACGACCCCATAGGAGGCACGAACACCTCGCAAGGGACAAATGTAACTTCTAGAAACTGATCGCATAGTCTCGGGTCTCCCAGATTGATAGTATGACGATAATTTGCAAAAATCAGACTTAGACTTAAAAAAAGCCGTTAAAGGGTGAAAACCAAAACTAGCCCCCATACGACCCCGTAGGAGGCACGAACACCTCACGCGGGACCAATGTAAGCCCTCAGAACTGACCGCGTAGTCCCGGGTCTCCCAGTGACAGAGTATGACGATAATTTGTAAAAATCACATTTAGACTTAAAAACAAGCCGTTAAAGGGTGAAAACCCAAACCAGCCCCCAAACGATCCCGTTGGAGGCACGAACACTTCGCACGGGACCAATGTAACTTATAGGAACTGACCGCGTTGTCCCGGGTCTCCCGGTTTGAGAGTACGATGATAATTTCCAAAAATCACCCTTAGACTTAAAAACAAGTCGTTAAAGGGTGAAACCCAAACCAGCTCTGAAACGACCCCGTAGGATGCACGAACAACTCGAACGGGACCAATGTAACTTGTAGGAAATGACCGCGTAGTCCTTGGTCTCCCGGTTTGAGAGTATGACGATAATTTTCAAAAATCACACTTAGACTTAAAAACAAGCCATTAAAGGGTGAAAACCCAAACCAACCCCCAAACAACCCCGTAGGAGGCACGAACACCTCGCACGGGACCAATGTAACTTGTAAGAACTGACTGCGTAGTCCTGGGTCTCCCGGTTTTAGAGTATGATGATAATTTGCAAAAATCACACTTAGACTTAAAAACAAGCCGTTAAAGGATGAAAACCCAAACTAGCCCCCAAACGACCCCGTAGGAGGCACAAACACCTCGCACAGGACCGATGTAACTTGTAGGAACTGACGGCGTAGTCCCGGGTCTCTCAGTTTAAGAGTATGACGAATATTTTCCAAAAATCACACTTAGACTTAAAACCAAACGTTAAAGGGTGAAAACACAAACCAACCCCCAAATGACCCCCTAGAGGCACGAAAACCTCGCACGGGACCAATGTAACTTGTACGAACTGACCGCGTAGTCCCGGATCTTCCGGTTTAAGAGTATGACGATAATTTGCAAAAATCACACTTAAACTCAAAATCAAGGCCTTAAGGGTGAAAACCCAAACCTGCCCCCAAACGACCCCGTAGGAGGCACGAACACCTCGCACGAGACCAATGTAACTTCCAGGAACAGATCACAAAGTCCCGAGTCTCCCGATTTGAGAGTATGACGATAATTTGCAAAAATCACATTTAGACTTAAAAACAAGCCGTTAAAGGGGCAAAACCCAATCCATCCCCCATATGACCCCGTAGGAGGCACGAACACCTCGCACGGGACCAATGTAACTTGTAGGAACTGACCACGTAGCCCCGGGTCTCCCGGTTTGAGAGTATGATGATAATTTGCAAAAATCACACTTAGACTTAAAAACAAGCCGTTAAAGGGTGAAAACCCGAACCACCTCTGAAACGACCCCGTAGGAGGCACGAACACCACGCACGGGACCAATGTAACTTGTAGGAACTGACCGCGTAGTCGTTGGTCTCCCGGTTTGAGAGTCTGATAATAATTTACAAAAATCGCACTTAGACTTAAAAATAAGCCGTTAAAAGGTGAAAGCCCAAACCAGCTCCGAAACGACCCGATAGGAGGCACGAACACCTCGCACGGGACTAATGTAACTTGTAGGAACTGACCGCGTAGTCCCGGGTCTCCCTGATTGAGAGTATGACGATAATTTGCAAAAATCATACTTAGACTTAAAAACAAACGTTAAAGGGTGAAAACCAAACCTAGCCCCCAAACGACCCCCTAGAGGCACAAATACCTTGCACGTGACCAATGTAACTTGTAGGAACTGATCGCGTAGTCCCAGAAGTTCCGGTTTAAGAGTATGACGATAATTTTCAAAAATCACACTTAAACTCAAAATCATGGCCTTAAAGGGTGAAAACCCAAACCAGCCCCAAACGACCCCGTAGGAGGCACGAACACCTCGCACGGGGCCAATTTAACTTGCGGGAACAGATCACAAAGTCCCGAGTCTCACGATTTGAGAGTATGATGATAATTTGAAAAAAATCACATTTAGACTTAAAAACAAGCCGTTAAAGGGGGAAAACCCAAACCAGCCCCCATACGACCCCGTAGGAGGCACGAACACCTCGCACGGGACCAATGTAACTTGTAGGAACTGACCACGTAGCCCCGGGTCTCCCGGTTTGAGAGTATGATGATAATTTGCAAAAATCACCCTTAAACTTAAAAATAAGTCGTTAAAGGGTGAAACCCAAACCAGCTCTGAAACGACCCCGTAGGAGGCACGAACACCTCGCACGGGACCAATGTAACTTGTAGGAACTGACCGCGTAGTCCTTGGTCTCACGGTTTGAGAGTATGACGATAATTTGCAAAAATCACACTTAAACTTAAAAAGAAGCCGTTAAAAGGTGAAAACCCAAACCAGCCCTGAAACGACCCCATAGGAGGCACGAACACCATGCAGGGGACTAATGTAACTTATAGGAACTAAACGCGTAGTCCCGGGTCTCCCGAATTTAGAGTATGATGATAATTTGGAAAAATCACACTTAGACTTCAAAATAAGTCGTTAAAGGGTGAAAACAAGAACCAGCCCCCATACGACCCCGTAGGAGGCACGAATACCTCGCACGGGACCAATGTAACCCCTAAGAACTGACCGCGTAGTCTCGGGTCTCCCAGTTTGGGAGTATGACGATAATTTGCAAGAATCACATTTAGTCTTAAAACTAAGCCATTAAAGGGTGAAAACCCAAACTGGCCCCCATACGACCCCGTAGGAGGCACTAACACCTTGCACGGGACCATTGTAGCTTCTAGGAACTGACCACGTACTCTCGGGTCTCACGGTTTGAGAGTATGACGATAATTTTCAAAAATCACACTTAGACTTAAAAACAAGCCATTAAAGGGTGAAAACCCAAACAAACCCCAAAACAACCCCGTAGGAGGCACGAACACCTCGCACGGGAACAATGTAACTTGCAAGAACTGACTGCGTAGCCCCGGGTCTCCCGGTTTTAGAGTATGATGATAATTTGCAAAAATCACACTTAGACTTAAAAACAAGCCGTTAAAGGATGAAATCCCAAACTAGCCCCCAAGCGACCCCGTAGGAAGCACGAACACCTCGCACAGGACCGATGTAACTGGTAGGAACTGACGGCATAGTCCCGGGTCTCTCAGTTTGAGAGTATGACAATAATTTCCAAAAATCACACTTAGACTTAAAACCAAACGTTAAAGGGTGAAAACACAAACCAGCCCCCAAACGACCCCCTAGAGGCACGAATACCTCGCACGGGACCAATGTAACTTGTAGGAACTGACCGCGTAGTCCCGGATCTTCCGGTTTAAGAGTATGACGATAATTTTCAAAAATCACACTTAAACTCAAAATCAAGGCCTTAAGGGTGAAAACCCAAACCAGCACCCAAACGACCCCGTAGGAGGCACGAACACCTCGCACGAGACCAATGTAACTTCCAGGAACAGATCGCAAAGTCCCGAGTCTCCCGATTTGAGAGTATGACGATAATTTGCAAAAATCACATTTAGACTTAAAAACAAGCCGTTAAAGGGGAAAAACCCAAACCAGCCCCCATATGACCCCGTAGGAGGCACGAACACCTCGCACGGGACCAATGTAACTTGTAGGAACTGACCACGTAGCCCCGGGTCTCTCGGTTTGAGAGTATGATGATAATTTGCAAAAATCACAATTAGACTGAAAAACAAGCCGTTAAAGGGTGAAAACCCGAACCACCTCTGAAACGACCCCGTAGGAGGCACGAACACCACGCACGGGACCAATGTAACTTGTAGGAACTGACCGCGTAGTCCTTGGTCTCCCGGTTTGAGAGTTTGATAATAATTTGCAAAAATTGCACTTAGACTTAAAAATAAGCCGTTAAAAGGTGAAAACCCAAACCAGCTCCGAAACGACCCCATAGGAGGCACGAACACCTCGCACGGGACTAATGTAACTTGTAGGAACTGACCGCGTAGTCCCGGGTCTCCCTGATTGATAGTATGACGATAATTTGCAAAAATCATACTTAGACTTAAAAACAAACGTTAAAGGGTGAAAACAAAACCTAGCCCCCAAACGACCCCCTAGAGACACGAATACCTTGAACGTGACCAATGTAACTTGTAGGAACTGACCGCGTAGTCCCAGAAGTTCCGTTTTAAGAGTATGACGATAATTTTCAAAAATCACACTTAAACTCAAAATCATGGCCTTAAAGGGTGAAAACCCAAACCAGCTCCCCAAACGACCCCGTAGGAGGCACGAACACCTCGCACGTGGCCAATTTAACTTTCAGGAACATATCGCAAAGTCCCGAGTCTCCCGATTTGAGAGTATGACGATAATTTGAAAAAAATCACATTTAGACTTAAAAACAAGTCGTTAAAGGGGGAAAACCCAAACCAGCCCCCATACGACCCCGTAGGAGGCACGAACACCTCGCACGGGACCAATGTAACTTGTAGGAACTGACCACGTAGCCCCGGGTCTCCCGATTTGAGAGTATGATGATAATTTACAAAAATCACCCTTAGACTTAAAAACAAGTCGTTAAAGGGTGAAACCCAAACCAGCTCTGAAACGACCCCGTAGGAGGCACGAACACCTCGCACGGGACCAATGTAACTTGTAGGAACTGACCGCGTAGTCCTTGGTCTCCCGGTTTGAGAGTATGACCATAATTTGCAAAAATCACACTTAAACTTAAAAACAAGTCGTTAAAATGTGAAAACCCAAACCAGCCCCGAAACGACCCCATAGGAGGCACGAACACCTTGCAGGGGACTAATGTAACTTATAGGAACTGACCACGTAGTCCCGGGTCTCCCGAATTTAGAGTATGATGATAATTTGGAAAAATCACACTTAGACTTCAAAATAAGTCGTTAAAGGGTGAAAACCAAAACCAACCCCCATACGACCCCGTAGGAGGCACGAATATCTCGCACGGGACAAATGTAACCCCTAAGAACTGACCGCGTAGTCTCGGGTCTCCCAGTTTGGGAGTATGACGATAATTTGCAAGAATCACATTTAGTCTTAAAAACAAGCCATTATAGGGTGAAAACCCAAACTGGCCCCCATACAACCCCGTAGGAGGCACTAACACCTCGCACGGGACCAATGTAGCTTGTAGGAACTGACCACATACTCTCGGGTCTCCCGGTTTGAGAGTATGACGATAATTTACAAAAATCACACTTAGACTTAAAAATAAGCCATTAAAGGGTGAAAACCCAAACCAACCACCAAACAACCCCGTAGGAGGCACGAACACCTCGCATGGGAAAAATGTAACTTGTAAGAATTGACTGCGTAGTCACACTTAGACTTAAAAACAAGCCGTTAAAGGATGAAAACCCAAACTAGCCCCCAAACGACCCCGTAGGAGGCACGAACACCTCGCACAGGACCGATGTAACTTGTAGGAACTGATGGCATAGTCCCGGGTCTCTCAGTTTAAGAGTATGACGATAATTTCCAAAAATCACACTTAGACTTAAAACCAAACATTAAAGGGTGAAAACACAAACCAACCCCCAAACGACCCCCTAGAGGCACGAAAACCTCGCACGGGACCAATGTAACTTGTAGGAACTGACCGCGTAGTCCCGGATCTTCCGGTTTAAGAGTATGACGATAATTTGCAAAAATCACACTTAAACTCAAAATCAAGGCCTTAAGGGTGAAAACCCAAACCGGCCCCCAAACGACCCCGTAGGAGGCACGAACACCTCGCACGAGACCAATGTAACTTCCGGGAACAGATCGCAAAGTCCCGAGTCTCCCGATTTGAGAGTATGACGATAATTTGCAAAAATCACATTTAGACTTAAAAACAAGCCGTTAAAGGGGCAAAACCCAAACCAGCCCCCATATGACCCCGTAGGAGGCACGAACACCTCGCACGGGACCAATGTAACTTGTAGGAACTGACCACGTAGCCCCGGGTCTCCCGGTTTGAGAGTATGATGATAATTTGCAAAAATCACACTTAGACTTAAAAACAAGCCGCTAAAGGGTGAAAACCCGAACCACCTCTGAAACGACCCCGTAGGAGGCACGAACACCATGCACGGGACCAATGTAACTTGTAGGAACTGACCGCGTAGTCGTTGGTCTCCCGGTTTGAGAGTCTGATAATAATTTGCAAAAATCGCACTTAGACTTAAAAATAAGCCGTTAAAAGGTGAAAACCCAAACCAGCTCCGAAACGACCCGATAGGAGGCACGAACACCTCGTACGGGACTAATGTAACTTGTAGGAACTGACCGCGTAGTCCCGGGTCTCCCTGATTGAGAGTATGATGATAATTTGCAAAAATCATACTTAGACTTAAAAACAAACGTTAAAGGGTGAAAACCAAACCTAGCCCCCAAACGACCCCCTAGAGGCACAAATACCTTGCACGTGACCAATGTAACTTGTAGGAACTGATCGCGTAGTCCCAGAAGTTCCGGTTTAAGAGTATGACGATAATTTTCAAAAATCACACTTAAACTCAAAATCATGGCCTTAAAGGGTGAAAACCCAAACCAGCCCCCAAACGACCCCGTAGGAGGCACGAACACCTCGCACGGGGCCAATTTAACTTACGGGAACAGATCGCAAAGTCCCGAGTCTCTCGATTTAAGAGTATGACGATAATTTGAAAAAAATCACATTTAGACTTAAAAACAAGCCGTTAAAGGGGGAAAACCCAAACCAGCCCCCATACGACCCCGTAGGAGGCACGAACACCTCGCACGGGACCAATGTAACTTGTAGGAACTGACCACGTAGCCCCGGGTCTCCCAGTTTGAGAGTATGATGATAATTTGCAAAAATCACCCTTAGACTTAAAAATAAGTCGTTAAAGGGTGAAACCCAAACCAGCTCTGAAACGACCCCGTAGGAGGCACGAACACCTCGCATGGGACCAATGTAACTTGTAGGAACTGACCGCTTAGTCCTTGGTCTCCCGGTTTGAGAGTATGACGATAATTTGCAAAAATCACACTTAAACTTAAAAAGAAGCCGTTAAAAGGTGAAAACCCAAACCAGCCCTGAAACGACCCCATAAGAGGCACGAACACCTTGCAGGGGACTAATGTAACTTATAGGAACTGACCGCGTAGTCCCGGGTCTCCCGAATTTAGAGTATGATGATAATTTGGAAAAATCACACTTAGACTTCAAAATAAGTCGTTAAAGGGTGAAAACCAAAACCAGCCCCCATACGACCCCGTAGGAGGCACGAATACCTCGCACGGGACCAATGTAACCCCTAAGAACTGACCGCGTAGTCTCGGGTCTCCCAGTTTGGGAGTATGACGATAATTTGCAAGAATCACATTTAGTCTTAAAACCAAGCCATTAAAGGGTGAAAACCCAAACTGGCCCCCATACGACCCCGTAGGAGGCACTAACACCTTGCACGGGACCATTGTAGCTTGTAGGAACTGACCACGTACTCTCGGGTCTCACGGTTTGAGAGTATGACGATAATTTTCAAAAATCACACTTAGACTTAAAAACAAGCCATTAAAGGGTGAAAACCCAAACAAACCCCAAAACAACCCCGTAGGAGGCACGAACACCTCGCACGGGACCAATGTAACTTGCAAGAACTGACTGCGTAGTCCCGGGTCTCCCGGTTTTAGAGTATGATGATAATTTGCAAAAATCACACTTAGACTTAAAAACAAGCCGTTAAAGGATGAAATCCCAAACTAGCCCCCAAACGACCCCGTAGGAAGCACGAACACCTCGCACAGGACCAATGTAACTTGTAGGTACTGATAGCGTAGTACCGGGTCTCCCGATGTGAGAGTATGATGATAATTTTCAAAAATCACACTTAAACTCAAAATCAAGGCCTTAAGGGTGAAAACCCAAACCAGCACCCAAACGACCCCGTAGGAGGCACGAACACCTCGCACGAGACCAATGTAACTTCCAGGAACAGATCGCAAAGTCCTGAGTCTCCCGATTTGAGAGTATGACGATAATTTACAAAAATCACATTTAGACTTAAAAACAAGCCGTTAAAGGGGCAAAACCCAAACCAGCCCCCATATGACCCCGTAGGAGGCACGAACACCTCGCACGGGACCAATGTAACTTGTAGGAACTGACCACGTAGCCCCGGGTCTCTCGGTTTGAGAGTATGATGATAATTTGCAAAAATCACAATTAGACTTAAAAACAATCCGTTAAAGGGTGAAAACCCGAACCACCTCTGAAACGACCCCGTAGGAGGCACGAACACCACGCACGGGACCAATGTAACTTGTAGGAACTGACCGCGTAGTCCTTGGTCTCCCGGTTTGAGAGTTTGATAATAATTTGCAAAAATTGCACTTAGACTTAAAAATAAGCCGTTAAAAGGTGAAAACCCAAACCAGCTCCGAAACGACCCCATAGGAGGCACGAACACTTCGCACGGGACTAATGTAACTTGTAGGAACTGACCGCGTAGTCCCGGGTCTCCCTGATTGATAGTATGACGATAATTTGCAAAAATCATACTTAGACTTAAAAACAAACGTTAAAGGGTGAAAACCAAACCTAGCCCCCAAACGACACCCTAGAGACACGAATACCTTGAACGTGACCAATGTAACTTGTAGGAACTGACCGCGTAGTCCCAGAAGTTCCGGTTTAAGAGTATGACGATAATTTTCAAAAATCACACTTAAACTCAAAATCATGGCCTTAAAGGGTGAAAACCCAAACCAGCTCCCCAAACGACCCCGTAGGAGGCATGAACACCTCGCACGGGGCCAATTTAACTTTCAGGAACATATCGCAAAGTCCCGAGTCTCCCGATTTGAGAGTATGACGATAATTTGAAAAAAATCACATTTAGACTTAAAAACAAGCCGTTAAAGGGGGAAAACCCAAACCAGCCCCCATACGACCCCGTAGGAGGCACGAACACCTCGCACGGGACCAATGTAACTTGTAGGAACTGACCACGTAGCCCCGGGTCTCCTGATTTGAGAGTATGATGATAATTTGCAAAAATCACCCTTAGACTTAAAAACAAGTCGTTAAAGGGTGAAACCCAAACCAGCTCTGAAACGACACCGTAGGAGGCACGAACACCTCGTACGGGACCAATGTAACTTGTAGGAACTGACCGCGTAGTCCTTGGTCTCCCGGTTTGAGAGTATGACGATAGTTTGTAAAAATCACACTTAAACTTAAAAACAAGCCGTTAAAAGGTGAAAACCCAAACCAGCCCTGAAACGACCCCATAGGAGGCACGAACACCTTGTAGGGGACTAATGTAACTTATAGGAACTGACCGCGTAGTCCCGGGTCTCCCGAATTTAGAGTATGATGATAATTTGGAAAAATCACACTTAGACTTCAAAATAAGTCGTTAAAGGGTGAAAACCAAAACCAACCCCCATACGACCCCGTACGAGGCACGAATACCTCGCACGGGACCAATGTAACCCCTAAGAACTGACCGCGTAGTCTCGGGTCTCCCAGTTAGGGAGTATGATGATAATTTGCAAGAATCACATTTAGTCTTAAAACCAAGCCATTAAAGGGTGAAAACCCAAACTGGCCCCCATACGACCCCGTAGGAGGCACTAACACCTTGCACGGGACCAATGTAGCTTGTAGGAACTGACCACATACTCTCGGGTCTCCCAGTTTGAGAGTATGACGATAATTTTCAAAAATCACACTTAGACTTAAAAACAAGCCATTAAAGGGTGAAAACCCAAACCAACCCCCAAACAACCCCGTAGGAGGCACGAACACCTCGCACGGGACCAATGTAACTTATAGCAACTGACCATGTAGCCCCAGGTTTCCCGGTTTGAGAGTATGACGATAATTTGCAAAAATCTCATTTAGTCTTAAAAATAAGGCGTTAAAGGGTGAAAACCCAAACTTGCAACAACTGACTGCGTAGTCCTGGGTCTCCCGGTTTTAGAGTATGATGATTATTTGCAAAAATCACACTTAGACTTAAAAATAAGCCGTTAAAGGATGAAAACCCAAACTAGCCCCCAAACTACCCCGTAGGAGGCACGAACACCTCGCGCAGGACCGATGTAACTTGTAGGAACTAACGGCATAGTCCCGGGTCTCTCAGTTTGAGAGTATGACGATAATTTCCAAAAATCACAATTAGACTTAAAACCAAACGTTAAAGGGTGAAAACACAAACCAGCCCCCAAACGACCCCCTAGAGACACGAATACCTCCCACGGGACCAATGTAACTTGTAGGAACTGACCGCGTAGTCCCGGATCTTCCGGTTTAAGAGTATGACGATAATTTGCAAAAATCACACTTAAACTCAAAATCAAGGCCTTATGGGTGAAAACCCAAACCAGCCCCCAAACGACCCCGTAGGAGGCACAAACACCTTGCACGAGACCAATGTAACTTGGAAGAACAGATCGCAAAGTCCCGAGTCTCCCGATTTGAGAGTATGACGATAATTTGCAAAAATCACATTTAGACTTAAAAACAAGCCGTTAAAGGGGCAAAACCCAAACCAGTCCCCATATGACCCCGTAGGAGGCACGAACACCTCTCACGGGACCAATGTAACTTGTAGGAACTGTCCACGTAGCCCCGGGTCTCCCGGTTTGAGAGTATGATGATAATTTGCAAAAATCACACTTAGACTTAAAAATAAGCTGTTAAAGGGTGAAAACCCGAACCACCTCTGAAACGACCCTGTAGGAGGCACGAACACCACGCACGGGACAAATGTAACTTGTAGGAACTGACCGCGTAGTCGTTGGTCTCCCGGTTTGAGAGTCTGATAATAATTTGCAAAAATCGCACTTAGACTTAAAAATAAGTCGTTAAAAGGTGAAAACCCAAACCAGCTCTGAAACGACCCCATAGGAGGCACGAACACCTCGCACGGGACTAATGTAACTTGTAGGAACTGACCGCGTTGTCCCGGGTCTCCCTGATTGAGAGTATGACGATAATTTGCAAAAATCACACTTAGACTTAAAAATAAACGTTAAAGGTTGAAAACCAAACCTAGCCCCCAAACGACCCCCTAGAGGCACGAATACCTTGCACATTGACCAATGTAACTTGTAAGAACTGACCGCGTAGTCCCAGAAGTTTCGGTTTAAGAGTATGACGATAATTTTAAAAAATCACACTTAAACTCAAAATCATGGCCTTAAAGGGTGAAAACCAGAACCAGCCCCCAAATGACACCGTAGGAGGCACGAACACCTCGCACGGGGCCAATGTAACTTGCAGGAACAGATCTCAAAGTCCCGAGTCTCCCGATTTGAGAGTATGACGATAATTTGAAAAAATCACATTTAGACTTAAAAATAAGCCGTTAAAGCGGGAAATCCCAAACCAGCCCCCATACGACCCCGTAGGAGGCACGAACACCTCGCACGGGACCAATGTAACTTGTAGGAACTGACCACGTAGCCCCGGATCTCCCGGTTTGAGAGTATGATGATAATTTGCAAAAATCACCCTTAGACTTAAAAACAAGTTATTAAAGGGTGAAAACCCAAACCAGCTCTGAAACGACCCCGTAGGAGGCACGAACACCTCGCACGGGACAAATGTAACTTGTAAGAACTGACCGCGTAGTCCTCGGTCTTCCGGTTTGAGAGTATGACAATAATTTGCAAAAATAATAATTAGACTTAAAAACAAGCCGTTAAAGGGTGAAAACCCAAAACAGCCCCCAGACGACCCCGTAGGAGGAACGAACACCTCGCACGGGACCAATGTAACTGGTCGGAACTGACCGCGTAGTTTCCAATATACTGGTTTGAGAGTATGATTATAATTTGCAAAAATTACACTTAGACTTAAAAACAAGGCGTTAAAGGGTGAAAACCCAAACCAGCCTCCAAACGATCCCGTAGGAGGCAGGAACACCACTCACGGGACCAATGTAACTTGTAGGAACTGACCGCGTAGTCCTAGGTCTCCCAGTTTGAGTGTATGACCATAATTTGCAAAAATCACACTTAAACTTAAAAACAAGCCATTAAAGGGTAAAAACCGAAACCAACCCCCATACAACCCCGTAGGAGGCACGAACACCTCGCACAGGACCAAGGTAACTTGTAGGTACTGACTGCATAGTCCCGGATCTCCCAGTTTGAGAGTATGACGATAATTTACAAAAATCACACTTAGACTTAAAAATAAGTCGTTAAAGGGTGAAAACCCAAACCAGGCCCCAAACGACCCCGTAGGAGGCACCAATACCTCGGACGGGACCAATGTAACTTGTAGGAACTGACCGCGTAGTCCCGGATCTTCCGGTTTGAGAGTATGATGATAATTTGCAAAAATCACACTTAAACTCAAAATCAAGACGTTAAAGGGTGAAAACCCAAACCAGCCAATGAACGGCCTCGTAGGAAGCACGAACACCGCGCACGGGGCCAATGTAACTTGTAGGAACTTATCGCGTACTCCTGAGTCTCCTGATTTGAAAGTATGACAATAATTTACAAAAATCACACTTATACTTAAAAACAAGCCGTTAAAGGGGGAAAATCCAAACCAGCCCCCATACGACCCCGTAGGAGGCACGAACACCTCGCACGGGACCAATGTAAGTTGTAGGAACTGACCACGTAGTCTCGGGTCTCCCGGTTTAAGAGTGTGATGATAATTTACAAAAATACACTTAGACTTAAAAACAAGCAGTTAAAGGGTGAAAACCCAAACCAGCTCTCAAACGACCCCGTAGGAGGCACGAACACCTCGCACGGGACTAATGTAACTTGTAGGAACTGACCGCGTAGTCTCGGGTCTCCCGATTTGAGAGTATGACGATAATTTGCAAAAATCACACTTAAACTGAAAAACAATCCGTTAAAGTTTGAAAACTCGAACCAGTCCCCAAACGACCCCGTAGGAGGTACAAACACCTCGCACGGGAACAATGTAGCTTGTAGGAACTGACCGCGTTGTCCCGGGTCTCTTGGTTCGAGAGTATGACGATAATTTGCAAAAATCAAACTTAGACTTAAAAACAAGACGTTAAAGGGTGAAAACCCAAACCAGCCCCCAAACGACCCCGTAAGAGGAACGAACTCCTCGCACAGGACCAATGTAACTTGTAGGAACTGGCCGCGAAGTTTCGAATATCACGGTTTGAGAGTATGACGATAATTTGTAAAAATCACACTTAGACTTAAAAATAAGGCGTTAAAGGGTGAAAACCCAATCCAACCCCCAAACGATCCCGTAGAAGGCACGAACACCTCTAACGGAACCAATGTAACACGTAGGAACTGACCGTGTAGTCCCGGGTCTCCCGGTTTGAGAGTATGACGATAATTTGCAAAAATCACACTTAGACTTAAAAACAAGCCGTTAATGGGGAAAAACCCAAACCAGCCCCCATACAACCCCGTAGGAGGCACGAACACCTCGCACAGGACGAATGTAACTTGTAGGAACTGAATGCATAGTCTCGAGTCTCCCAATTTGAGAGTATGACGATAATTTTTAAAATTCACACTTAGACTTAAAAACATGCCGTTAAAGGGTGAAAACCCAAACTAGCCCCGGAACGACCCCATTGGAGGCACGAACACCTCGCACGGGACTTATGTAACTTGTAGGAACTGACCGCGTAGTCCCGGGTCTCCCGAATTGAGAGTATGACGATAATTTGCAAGAATCACATTTAGTCTTAAAAACAAGCCATTAAAGGGTGAAAACCCAAACTGGCCCCCATACGACCCCGTAGGAGGCACGAACACCTCGAAAGGGACCAAGGTAGCTTGTAGGAACTGACCGCGTAGTCCCGAGTCTCCTGGTTTGAGATCATGATGATAATTTGCAAAAATCACACTTATACTTAAAAATAAGCCGCTAAAGGGTTAAAACCCAAACCAGACCCCAAACGACCCCGTAGGAGGCACGAACAGCTGGCACGGGACCAATGTAACTTGTAGGAACTGACCGCGTAGTCCCGGGTCTCCCGATTGAGAGGATGACGATAATTTGATAAAATCACACTTAGACTTAAAAATCAGCCATTAAAGAGTGAAAACCCAAACCAGTCCCCCAACTACCCCGTAGTATGCACGAACACCTCGCACGGGACCAATGTAGCTTGTAGGAACTGACCGCATAGTTCCGGGTCTCCAGGTTTTAGAGCATAACGATAATTTGCAAAAATCACACTTATACTTAAAAAAAGCCGTTAAAGGGTGAAAACCCAAAGCAGCCCCCAAACGACGCCGTAGGAGGTACGAACACCTCGCACGGGACCAATGTAACTTGTAGGAAATGACCACGTAGTCACAGGTCTCCCGATTTGAGAGTATGACGATAATTTGCAAAAATCACACTTAGACTTAAAAACAAGTCGTTAAAGGGTGAAAACCCAAAGCAACCCCCATACAACCCCGTAGGAGGCACGAACACCTCGTACAGGACCAAGGTAACTAGTAGGAACTGACGGCATAGTCGCGGGTCTCTCAGTTTGAAAGTATGACGATAATTTGTAAAAATCACACTTAGACTTAAAAATAAGTCGTTAAAGGGTAAAAACCAGAACCAGCCCCGAAACGACCCCATAGGAGGCACCAACACCTCGTACGGGACTAATGTAACTTGTAGGAACTGACCGCATAGTCCCGAGTCTCCCGGATTGAGAGTATGATGATAATTTAAAAAAAATGACAGACTTAAAACTAAGTCGTTAAAGGGTGAAAACCAAAACCTGCCACCATACGACTCCGTAGGAGGCACGAACACCTCACGCGGGACCAATGTAACCCCTAGGAACTGACAGCGTAGTCCCGGGTCTCCTAGTTTGAGAGTATGACGATAATTTGCAAATATCACATTTAGTGTTAAAAATAAGCCATTAAAGGGTGAAAACCCAAACTGGCCCCCATACGACCCCGTAGGAGGCACGAACACCTCGCACGGGACTAATGTAGCTTGTAGGAACTGACCGCGTAGTCCCGGGTCTCCCGATTGAGAGGATGACGATAATTTGATAAAATCACACTTAGACTTAAAAATCAGTCATTAAAGAGTGAAAACCCAAACCAGTCCCCCAACTACCCCGTAGTATGCACGAACACCTCGCACGGGACCAATGTAGCTTGTAGGAACTGACCGCATAGTTTCTAATATCCCGGTTTGAGAGTATGACGATAATTTGGAAAAACCACACTTAAACTTAAAAACATGTCGTTAAAGGGTGAAAACCCAAACCAGCCTCCAAACGATCCTGTAGGAGGCACGACCACCTCTCACGGGACCTATGTAACTTGTAGGAACTGACCGCGTAGTCCCAGGTCTCCCAGTTTGAGAGTATGACGATAATTTACAAAAATCACACTTAGACTTAAAAACAAGCCATTAAAGGGTAAAACCCAAACCAGCGCCCATACAACCCCATAGGAGGCACAAACACCTCGCACATGACCAATGTAACTTGTAGGAACTGGCTGCATAGTCCCGGGTCTCCCAGTTTGAGAGTTTGACGATAATTTAAAAAAATCACAATTAGACTTAAAAATAAGCCGTTAAAGGGTGAAAACCCAAACCAGCCCCCAAACGACCCCGTAGGAGGAACGAATACGTCGGACGGGACCAATGTAACTTGTAGTAACTGACCGCGTAGTCCCAGATCTTCCGCTTTGAGAGTATGAAGATAATTTGCAAACATCACACTTAAACTTAAAATCAAGCCGTTAAAGGGTGAAAACCCAAACCAGCCCCCAAACGACCCCGTAGGAGGCACGAACACCTCGGACGGGACAAATGTAACTTGTAGGAACTGACCACGTAGTCCCGGGTCTCCCTATTTGAGATAATGACGATAATTTGCAAAAATCACACTTAGACTTAAAAACAAGTCGTTAAAGTGTGAAAACTCGAACCAGTCCCCAAACGACCTCGTAGGAGGTACAAACACCTCGCACGGGAACAATGTATCTTGTAGGAACTGACCGCGTTGTCCCGGGTCTCTCGGTTCGAGAGTATGACGATAATTTGCAAAAATCAAACTTAGACTTAAAAACAAGCCGTTAAGGGGTGAAAACCCAAACCAGCCCTCAAACGACCCCGTAAGAGGAACGAACTCCTCGCAGGGGACCAATGTAACTTGTAGGAACTGGCCGCGAAGTTTCGAATATCACGGTTTGAGAGTATGACGATAATTTGCAAAAATCACACTTAGACTTAAAAATAAGGCGTTAAAGGGTGAAAACCCAATCCAACCCCCAAATGATCCCGTAGAAGGCACGAACACCTCTCACGGGACCAATGTAACACGTAGGAACTGATCATGTTGTCCCGGGTCTCCCGGTTTGAGAGTATGATGATAATTTGCAAAAATCACACTTAGACTTAAAAACAAGCCGTTAATGGGGTAAAACCCAAACCAGCCCCCATACAACCCCGTAGGAGGCACGAACACCTCCCACAGGACGAATGTAAGTTGTAGGAACTGAATGCATAGTCTCGAGTCTACCGATTTAAGAGTATGACGATAATTTTTAAAATTCACACTTAGACTTAAAAACACGCCGTTAAAGGGTGAAAACCCAAACTAGCCCCGGAACGACCCCATTGGAGGCACGAACACCTCGCACGGGACTTATGTAACTTGTAGGAACTGACCGCGTAGTCCCGGGTCTCCCGGATTGAGAGTATGATGATAATTTGCAAAAATTACAGTTAGACTTAAAAATAAGTCGTTAAAGGGTGAAAACTAAAACCAGCCCCCATACGACCCCATAGGAGGCAAGAACACCTCACGCGGGACCAATGTAACCCCTAAGAAATGTCCGTGTAGTCCCGGGTCTCCCAGTTTGAGAGTATGACGATAATTTGCAAGAATCACATTTAGTCTTAAAAACCAGCCATTAAAGGGTGAAAACCCAAACTGGCCCCCATACGACCCCGTAGGAGGCACGAACACCTCAAAAGGGACCAATGTAGCTTGTAGGAACTGACTGCGTAGTCCCGAGTCTCCTGGTTTGAGAGCATGATGATAATTTGCAAAAATCACACTTATACTTAAAAATAAGCCGCTAAAGGGTTAAAACCCAAACCAGCCCCCAAACGACCCCGTAGGAGGCACGAATAGCTGGCACGGGACCAATGTAACTTGTAGGAACTGACCGCGTAGTCCCGGGTCTCCCGATTGAGAGGATGACGATAATTTGATAAAATCACACTTAGACTTAAAAATAAGTCGTTAAAGAGTGAAAACCAAAACCAGTCCCCCAACTACCCCGTAGTATGCACGAACACCTCGCACGGGACCAATGTAGCTTGTAGGAACTGACCGCATAGTTCCGGGTCTCCTGGTTTTAGAGCATAATGATAATTTTCAAAAATCACACTTATACTTAAAAAAAAGCCGTTAAAGGGTGAAAACCCAAAGCAGCCCCCAAACGACCCCGTAGGAGGTACGAACACCTCGTACGGGACCAATGTTACTTGTAGGAACTGACCACGTAGTCACGGGTCTCCTGATTTGAGAGTATGACGATAATTGCAAAAATCACACTAAGACTTAAAAACAAGTCGTTAAAGGGTGAAAACCCAAACCAACCCCCATACAACCCCGTAGGAGGCACGAACACCTCGTACAGGACCAAGGTAACTAGTAGGAACTGACGGCATAGTCCCGGGTCTCTCAGTTTGAGAGTATGACGATAATTTGTAAAAATCACACTTAGACTTAAAAACAAGTCGTTAAAGGGTAAAAACCAGAACCAGCCCCAAAACGACCCCATAGGAGGCACGAACACCTCGAACGGGACTAATGTAACTTATAGGAACTGACCGCATAGTCCCGGGTCTCCCGGATTAAGAGTATGATGATAATTTACAAAAATAACACTTAGACTTAAAAATAAGTCATTAAAGGGTGAAAACGAAAACCAGTCCCCATACGACCCCGTAGGAGGCACGAACACCTCACGTGGGACCAATGTAACCCCTAGGAACTGACCGCGTAGTCCCGGGTCTCCCTGTTTGAGAGTATGACGATAATTTGCAAGACTCACATTTAATGTTAAAAACAAGCCATTAAAGGGTGAAAACCCAAACTGGCCCCCATACGACCCCGTAGGAGGCACGAACACCTCGTACGGGACTAATGTAGTTTGTAGGAACTGACCGCGTAGTCCCGGTTCTCCCGGTTTGAGAGTATGACGATAATTTACAAAAATCACACTTAGACTTAAAAACAAGCCATTAAAGGGTGAAAACCCAAACCAACCCCTAAACAACCCCGTAGGAGGCACGAACACCTCGCACGGGACCAATGTAACTTGGAATAACTGACCGCATAGTCGTAGGTCTCCCGGTATGAAAGTAAGGCGATAATTTGTAAAAATCATAATTAGACTTAAAAATAAGCCATTAAAGGGTGAAAACTCAAAACAGCCCCCAAATGAACCCATAGGAGGAACGAACACCTCGCACGGGACCAATGTAACTTGTAGGAATTGATCGCGTAGTTTCTAATATCCCGGTTTGAGAGTATGACGATAATTTGGAAAAACCACACTTAGACTTCAAAACATGGCGTTAAAGGGTGAAAACCCAAACCAGCCTCCAAACGATCCTGTAGGAGGCACGAACACCTCTCACGGGACCTATGTAACTGGTAGGAACTGACCGCGTAGTCCCAGGTCTCCCAATTTGAGAGTATGACGATAATTTGCAAAAATCACACTTAGACATAAAAATAAGCCCTTAAAGGGTAAAACCCAAACCAGCGCCCATACAACCCCGTAAGAGGCACGAACACCTCGCACATGACCAATGTAACTTGTAGGAACTGACTGCATAGTCCCGGGCCTCCCAGTTTGAGAGTATGACGATAATTTAAAAAAATCGCACTTAGACTTAAAAATAAGCCGTTAAAGGGTGAAAACCCAAACCAGCCCCCAAACGACCCCGTAGGAGGAACGAATACGTCGGACGGGACCAATGTAACTTGTAGTAACTGACCGCGTAGTCCCGGATCTTCCGCTTTGAGAGTATGACGATAATTTACAAAAATCACACTTAAACTTAAAATCAAGCCGTTAAAGGCTGAAAACCCAAACCATCCCCCAAACGACCCGTAGGAGGCACGAACACCTCGGACGGGACAAATGTAACTCGGGTCTCCCTGTTTCAGATAATGACGATAATTTGCAAAAATCACACTTAGACTTAAAAAGAAGTCGTTAAAGAGTGAAAACCCAAACCAGTCCCCCAACGACCCCTTAAGAGGCACGAACACCTCGCACGGGACCAATGTAGCTTGTAAGAACAGACCGCGTAGTCCTGGGTCTCCCGGTTTTAGAGTATGACGATAATTTGCAAAAATCACACTTAGACATATAAATAAGCCGTTAAAGGGTGAAAACCCAACCTAGCCCCCAAAAGACCCCGTAGGAGGAACGAACACCGCGCACGGTATCAATGTAACTTGTAGGAACAGACCGCGTAGTTCCGATCATCTCGGTTTGAGAGTACGACGAAAATTTGCAAAAAATTACACTTAGAGTTTAAAACAAGGCGTTAAAGGGTGAAAACCAAAACCAGCCCCCAAACGATCCCGTAGGAGGCACGAACACCTCGAACGGGACCAATGTAACTTGTAGGAACTGACCGCGTAGTCCCGGGTCTCCCGGTTTGAGAGTATGACAAAAATTTGAAAAATCACACTTAGAGTTAAAAACAAGGCGTTAAAAGGTGAAAACCCAAACCAACCCCCATATGACCCCTAGGAGGCACGAATACCTCGCACGGGACCAATGTAACTTGTAGGAACTGACCGCGTAGTCCCGGATCTTCTAGTTTGAGAGTATTACGATAATTTTCAAAAATCACGCTTAAACTCAAAATCAAGGCGTTAAAGGGTGAAAACTCAAACTAGCCCCCGAACGACCCCGTAGGAGGCATGAACACCTCGCACGGGACCAATGTAGCTAGTAGGAACTGATCACGTAGTCCCGGGTCTCCCGAATTGGGAGTATGAAGAAAATTTGCAAAAATCACACATAGACTTAAAAACAAGCCGTTAAAGGGTGAAAACCAAAACCAGCCCCCAAACGACCCCGTAGGAGGAACGAACACCTTGCACGGGACCAATGTAACTTGCAGGAACTGGCCGCGGAGTTTCGATTATCCCGGTTTGAGAGTATGATTATAATTTGCAAAAATCACACTTAGACTTAAAAACAAGGCGTTAAAGGGTGAAAACCCAAACCAGCTCTGAAACGATCCCGTAGGAGGCACAAATGCCTCTCACGGGACCAATGTAACTTGTAGGAACTGACAGCGTAGTCCCGGGTCTCCCGATTTGAGAGTATGACGATAATTTGCAAAAATCACACTTAGACTTAAAACAAAGCCGTTAAAGGGTAAAAACCCGAACCAGCCCCGAAACGACCCCATAGGAGGCACCAACACCTCGCACGGGACTAATGTAACTTGTAGGAACTGACCGCATAGTCCCGAGTCTCCCGGATTGAGAGTATGATGATAATTTACAAAAATGACACTTAGACTAAAAACTAAGTCGTTAAAGGGTGAAAACAGAAACCTGCCCCCATACGACCCCGTAGGAGGCACGAACACCTCACACGGGACCAATGTAAGCCCTAAGAACTGACCGCGTAGTCCCGGGTCTCCCAGTTTGAGAGTATGACGATAATTTGCAAGAATCACATTTAGTGTTAAAAACAAGCCATTAAAGGGTGAAAACCCAAACTGCCCCCCATATGACCCGGTAGGAGGCACGAACACCTCACACGGGACCAATGTAGCTTGTAGGAACTAAACGCGTAGTCCCGGGTCTCCCAGTTTGAGAGTATGACTATAATTTGAAAAAATCACACTTAGACTTTAAAACAAGCCGTTAAAGGGTGAAAACCCAAACCAACCCCCAAACAACCCCGTAGGAGGCATGAACACCTCGCACGGGACAAATGTAACATGTAAGAACTGACCGCGTAGTCCTGGGTCTGTCGGTTTGAGAGTATGACGAAAATTTGAAAAATCATAATTAGACTTAAAAACAAGTCGTTAAAGGGTGAAAACCCAAAACAGCCCCCATACGACCTCGCAAGAGGAACAAACACCTCGCACGGGACCAATATAACTTGTAGGAACTGATCGCGTAGTTTCCAATATCCCGGTTTGAGAGTATGGCGATAATTTGTAAAAAACACACTTAGACTTAAAAACATGGCGTTAAAGGGTGAAATCCCAAACCAGCCTCCAAACGATCCCGTAGGAGGCACGAACACCTCTAACGGGACCAATGTAACTTGTAGGAACTGATCGCGTAGTCCCGAGTCTCCCAGTTTGAGAGTATGACGATAACTTACAAAAATCACAAAATAAGCCGTGAAAGGTTGAAAACCCAAACCAGCCCCCATACGACCCCGTAGGAGGAACGAATACCTCGGACGGGACTAATGTAACTTGTAGGAACTGACCGCGTAGTCCCGGATCTTCCGGTTAGAGAGTATAACGATAATTTTTAAAAATCACACTTAAACTTAAAATCACGGAGTTAAAGGGTGAAAACCCAAACCAGCCCCCAAACGACCCCGTAGGAGGCAGGAACACCTCGCACGGGGCCAATGTGACTTGTAGGAACTGATTGCGTAGTCCCGAGTCTATCGATTTGAGAGTATGACGATAATTTGCAAAAATCACACTTGGACTTAAAAACAAGCCGTTAAAGGGGGAAAACCCAAACCAGCCCCCATACGATACCGTAGGAGGCACGAACACCTCGCACGGGACCAATGTAGCTTGCAGAAACAGACAGCGTTGTCCCGGGTCTTCCGGTTCAAGAGTATGACGATAATTTGCAAAAATCAAACTTAGGCTTAAAAATAAGGCGTTAAAGGGTGAAAACCCAATCCAGCCCCCAAATGATCCCGTAGGAGGCACGAACACCTCTCACGGGACCAATGTAACTTGTAAGAACTGACCGCGTAGTCCCGGGTCTCTCGATTTGAGAGTATGACGATAATTTGCAAAAATCACACATAGTCTTAAAAACAAGCCGTTAAAGGGTAAAAACCAAAACCAGACCCCATACAACCCCGTAGGAGGCACGAACACCTCGCACAGGACGAATGTAACTTGTAGGAACTGACTGTATAGTCCCGAGTCTACCGATTTGAGAGTATGATCATAATTTGCAAAATTCACACTTGGACTTAGAAGCAAGCCGTTAAAGGGTGAAAACCCAAACCAGCCCCGAAATGACCCCATAGGAGGCACGAACACCTCGCACGGGACTAATATAACTTGTTGGAACTGACCGCGTAGTCTCGGGTCTCCCAGATTGAGAGTATGACGATAATTTGCAAAAATCACACTTAGACTTAAACATAAGCCGTTAAAGGGTGAAAACCAAAACCAGCCCCCATAGGACCCCGTAGGAGGCACGAACACCTCACGCGGGACCAATGTAACCCCTCGGAACTGACCGCGTAGTCACGGGTCTCCTAGTGAGAGAGTATGACGATAATTTGTAAAAATCACATTTAGACTTAAAAACAAGCCGTTAAAGGGTGAAAACCAATACCAGCCTCAAACGAACTCGTAGGAGGCACGAACACCTTCCACGGGACCAATGTAACTTGTAGGAACTGACCGCGTAGTCCCGGGTCTCCTGGTTGGAGAGCATGATGATAATTTGCAAAAATCACACTTATACTTAAAAATAAGCCGTTAAAGGGAGAAAACCAAAACCAGCCCCCAAACAGCCCCGTAGGAGGCACGAACACCTCGCACGGGACCAATGTAACTTGTTGGAATGGACCGCGTAGTCCCGGGTCTCCCGGTTTGAGAGTATGACGATAATTTGCAAAAATCACACTTAGACTTAAAAATAAGCCGTTAAAGAGTGAAAACCCAAACCAGTCCCCAAACGACCCCGTAGGAGGCACGAACACCTCGCACGGGACCAATGTAGCTTGTAGGAACTGACCGCATAGTCCCGGATCTCCCGATTTGAGAGTGTGACGATAATTTGCAAAAATCACACTTAGACTTAAAAACAAGCCATTAAAGGGTGAAAACCGAAACCAAACCCAAAACAACCCCGTAGGAGGCAGGAACACCTCGCACGGGACCAATGAAACTTGTAAGAACTGACCGCGTAGTCCTGGGTCTCCCGATTTTAGAGTATGACGATAATTTGCAAAAATAACACTTAGACTTAAAAACAAGCCGTTAAAGGGTGAAAACCCAACCTAACCCCCAAACGACCCCGTAGGAGGAACGAACACCTCGCACGGGACCAATGTAACTTGTAGGAACAGACCGCGTAGTTCCGATCAACTCAGTTTGAGAGTACGACGAAAATTTGCAAAAATCACACTTAGAGTTTAAAACAAGGCGTTAAAGGGTGAAAACCAAAATCAGCCCCCAAACGATCCCGTAGGAGGCACGAACACCTCGAACGGGACCAATGTAACTTGTAGGAACTGACCACGTAGTCCCGGGTCTCCCGGTTTGAGAGTATGACGAAAATTTGAAAAATCACACTTAGAGTTAAAAACAAGGCGTTAAAAGGTGAAAACCCAAACCAACCCCCATACGACCCCTAGGAGGCACGAATACCTCGCACGGGACCAATGTAACTTGTAGGAACTGACCGCGTAGTCCCGGATCTTCTAGTTTGAGAGTATGACGATAATTTGCAAAAATCACACTTAGACTTAAAAATAAGCCGTTAAAGGGTGAAAACCCAAACTAGCCAACGAACGACCCCGTAGGAGGCACGAACACCTCGCACGGGACCAATGTAGCTAGTAGGAACTGATCGCGTAGTCCCGGGTCTCCCGAATTGGGAGTATGACGAAAATTTGCAAAAATCACACATAGACTTAAAAACAAGCCGTTAAAGGGTGAAAACCAAAACCAGCCCCCAAACGACCCCGTAGGAGGAACGAACACCTTGCACGGGTCCAATGTAACTTGCAGGAACTGGCTGCGGAGTTTCGATTATCCCGGTTTGAGAGTATGATTATAATTTGCAAAAATCACACTTAGACTTAAAAACAAGGCGTTAAAGGGTGAAAACCCAAACCAGCTCTGAAACGATCCCGTAGGAGGCACGAATGCCTCTCACGAGACCAATGTAACTTGTAGGAACTGACAGCGTAGTCCCGGGTCTCCCGATTTAAGAGTATGACGATAATTTGCAAAAATCACACTTAGACTTAAAACAAAGCCGTTAAAGGGTAAAAACCCGAACCAGCCCCGAAACGACCTCATAGGAGGCTCGAACACCTCGCACGGGACTAATGTAACTTGTAGGAACTGACCGCATAGTCCCGAGTCTCCCGGATTGAGAGTATGATGATAATTTACAAAAATGACACTTAGACTTAAAACTAAGTCGTTAAAGGGTGAAAACAGAAACCTACCCCCATACGACCCCGTAGGAGGCACGAACACCTCACGCGGGACCAATGTAACCCCTAGGAACTGACCGCGTAGTCCCGGGTCTCCCAGTTTGAGAGTATAACGATAATTTGCAAGAATCACATTTAGTGTTAAAAACAAGCCAGTAAAGGGTGAAAACCCAAACTGCCCCCCATATGACCCGGTAGGAGGCACGAACACCTCACACGGGACCAATGTAACTTGTAGGAACTAACCGCGTAGTCCCGGGTCTCCCAGTTTGAGAGTATGACTATAATTTGCAAAAATCACACTTAGACTTAAAAACAAGCCGTTAAAGGGTGAAAACCCAAACCAACCCCATAACAACCCCGTAGGAGGCATGAACACCTCGCACGGGACAAATGTAACATGTAAGAACTGACCGCGTAGTCCTGGGTCTCTCGGTTTGAGAGTATGACGAAAATTTGAAAAATCATAATTAGACTTAAAAACAAGTAGTTAAAGGGTGAAAACCCAAAACAGCCCCCATATGACCCGGTAGGAGGCACGAACACCTCACACGGGACCAATGTAGCTTGTAGGAACTAACCGCGTAGTCCCGGGTCTCCCAAGGGTGAAATCCCAAACCAGCCTCCAAACGATCCCGTAGGAGGCACGAACACCTCTAACGGGACCAATGTAACTTGTTGGAACTTACCGCGTAGTCCCGAGTCTCCCAATTTGAGAGTATGACGATAACTTACAAAAATCACAAAATAAGCCGTTAAAGGTTGAAAACCCAAACCAGCCCCCATACGATCCCGTAGGAGGAACGAATACCTCGGAAGGGACTAATGTAACTTGTAGGAACTGACCGCGTAGTCCCGGATCTTCCGGTTAGAGAGTATAACGATAATTTTTAAAAATCACACTTAAACTTAAAATCACGGCGTTAAAGGGTGAAAACCCAAACCAGCCCCCAAACGACCCCGTAGGAGGCAGGAACACCTCGCACGGGGCCAATGTGACTTGTAGGAACTGATTGCGTAGTCCCGAGTCTATCGATTTGAGAGTATGAGGATAATTTGCAAAAATCACACTTGGACTTAAAAACAAGCCGTTAACGGGGGAAAACCCAAACCAGCCGCCATACGATACCGTAGGAGGCACGAACACCTCGCACGGGACCAATGTAGCTTACAGAAACAGACAGCGTTGTCCCGGGTCTTCCGGTTCTTGAGTATGACGATAATTTGCAAAAATCAATCTTAGGCTTAAAAATAAGGCGTTAAAGGGTGAAAACCAAATCCAGCCCCCAAATGATCCCGTAGGAGGCACGAACACCTCTCACGGGACCAATGTAACTTGTAAGAACTGACCGCGTAGTCCCGGGTCGCTCGGTTTGAGAGTATGACGATAATTTGCAAAAATCACACTTAGTCTTAAAAATAAGCCGTTAAAGGGTAAAAACTAAAACCAGACCCCATACAACCCCGTAGGAGGCACGAACACCTCGCACAGGACGAATGTAACTTGTAGGAACAAACTGTATAGTCCCGAGTCTACCGATTTGAGAGTATGATCATAATTTGCAAAATTCACACTTGGACTTAGAAGCAAGCCGTTAAAGGGTGAAAACCCAAACCAGCCCCGAAATGACCCCATAGGAGGCACGAACACCTCGCACGGGACTAATATAACTTGTTGGAACTGACCGCGTAGTCTCGGGTCTCCCAGATTGAGAGTATGACGATAATTTGCAAAAATCACACTTAGACTTAAAAATAAGCCGTTAAAGGGTGAAAACCAAAACCAGCCCCCATAGGACACCGTAGGAGGCACGAACACCTCACGCGGGACCAATGTAACCCCTCGGAACTGACCGCGTAGTCACGGGTCTCCCAGTGAGAGAGTATGACGATAATTTGTAAAAATCACATTTAGACTTAAAAACAAGCCGTTAAAGGGTGAAAACCCATACCAGCCCCAAACGACCCCGTAGGAGGCACGAACACCTCCCACGGGACCAATGTAACTTGTAGGAACTGACCGCGTAGTCCCGGGTCTCCTGGTTGGAGAGCATGATGATAATTTGCAAAAATCACACTTATAATTAAAAACAAGCCGTTAAAGGGTGAAAACCAAAACCAGCCCCCAAACAGCCCCGTAGGAGGCACGAACACCTCGCACGGGACCAATGTAACTTGTTGGAATGGACCGCGTAGTCCCGGGTCTCCCGGTTTGAGAGTATGACGATAATTTGCAAAAATCACACTTAGACTTAAAAATAAGCCGTTAAAGAGTGAAAACCCAAACCAGTCCCCAAACGACCCCGTAGGAGGCACGAACACCTCGCACGGGACAAATGTAGCTTGTAGGAACTGACCGCGTAGTCTCGGGTCTCCCGATTTGAGAGTATGACGATAATTTGCAAAAATCACACTTAGACTTAAAAACAAGCCATTAAAGGGTGAAAACCGAAACCAAACCCCAAACAACCCCGTAGGAGGCCGGAACACCTCGCACGGGACCAATGAAACTTGTAAGAACTGACCGCGTAGTCCTGGGTCTCCTGATTTTAGAGTATGACGATAATTTGCAAAAATCACACTTAGACTTAAAAACAAGCCGTTAAAGGGTGAAAACCCAAACTAACCCCCAAACGACCCTGTAGGAGGAACGAACACCTCGCACGGGACCAATGTAACTTATAGGAACAGACCGCGTAGTTCCGAATATCCCGATTTGAGAGTATGATGATAATTTGCAAAAATCACACTTAGACTTAAAAATAAGGCGTTAAAGGGTGAAAACCCAAACCAGCCCCCAAACGATCTCGTAGGAGGCACGAGCACCTCGAACGGGACCAATGTAGATTGTAGGAACTGACCGCGTATTCCCGAGTCTCCCGGTTTGAGAGTATAACGATTATTTGCCAAAATCAAACTTAGACTAAAAAACAAGGCGTTAAAGGGTGAAAACCCAAACCAACCTCCATACAACCCCGTAGGAGGCACGAACACCTCGCACAGGACCAATGTAACATGTAGGAATTGTCGGCATAGTCCCGGGTCTCTCAGGTTGAGAGTATGACGATAACTTACAAAAATCACACTTAGACTTAAAAATAAACCGTTAAAGGGTGAAAACACAAACCAGCCCCCAAACGACCCCCTAGGAGGCACGAATACCTCGCACGGGACCAATGTAACTTGTAGGAACTGACCGCGTAGTCCCGGATCTTCCGATTTGAGAGTAAGACGATATTTTGCAAAAATCACACTTAAACACAAAATCAAGGCCTTAAAGGGTGAAAACCCAAACCAGCACCAAAACGACCCCGTAGGAGGCACGAACACCTCGCACGGGACTAATGTAACTTGTAGGAACTGATCGCGTAGTCCCGAGTCTCCCGATTTGAGAGTATGACGATAATTTGCAAAAATCACACTTAGACTTAAAAATACGCCGTTAAAAGGAAAAACCCAAACCAGCCCTGAAACGACCCCATAGGAGGAACGAACACCTCGCACGGGACCAATATAACTTGTAGGAACTGATCGCGTAGTTTCCAATATCCCGATTTGAGAGTGTGACGATAATTTGTAAAAATCACTCTTAGACTTAAAAACAAGGCTTTAAAGGGTGAAAACCCAAACCAGCCTCTAAACGATCTCGTAGGAGGCACGAACACCTCTCACGGGACCAATGTAACTTGTAGGAACTGACCGCATAGTCCCTGGTCTCCCAGTTTGAGAGTATGACAATAATTTGCAAAAATCACACTTAGACATAAAAATAAGACGTTAAAAGGTAAAAATCCAAACCAACCCCCAAACGACCCCGTAGGAGGCACGAATACCTCGGACGGGACCAATGTAACTTGTAGGAACTTACCGCGTAGTCCCGGATCTTCCGGTTTGAGAGTATGAATATAATTTTCGAAAAATCACACTTAAACTTAAAATCAAGGCGTTAAAGGGAGAAAACACAAACAAGCCCCCAAACGACCCCGTAGGAGGCACGAGCACCTCGCACAGGACCATTGTAACTTGTAGGAATTTATCGCGTAGTCCAGGATCTTCCGGTTTGAGAGTATGAAGATAATTTTTGAAAAATAACACTAAAACTTAAAATCAAGGCGTTAAAGGGTGAAAACCCAAACCAACCCCCAAACGACCCCATAGGAGGCACGAACACATCGGACAGGACCAATGTAACTTGTAGGAACTGACTGCGTAGTCCCGAGTCTCCCAGTTTGAGAGTATGAAGATAATTTTCGAATAATCACACTTAAACATAAAATCAAGCCGTTAAAGGGTGAAAACCCAAACCAACCCCCAAACGACCCCGTAGGAGGCACAAACACCTCGGACGGGACCAATGTAACTTGTAGGAACTGATCGCGTAGTCCCGAGTCTTTAGATTTGATAGTATGACGATAATTTGCAAAAATCACACTTAGACTTAAAAACAAGCCGTTAAAGTGGGAAAAACCAAACCAGCCCCCATACGACCCCGTAGGAGGCACGAACACCTCGCACAGGATCAATGTAACTTGTAAGAACTGACCACGTAGTCTCGGGTCTCCCATTTTGAGAGTGTTACGATAATTTGCAAAAATCACACTTTGACTTAACAACAAGCAGTTAAGGGTGAAAACCAAAACCAGGTCTCAAACGACCCCGTTGGAGGCACGAACACCTCGCACGGGACTAATGTAACTTCTAGGAACTCACCGCGTAGTCCCGGGTGTCCCGGATTGAGAGTATGATGATAATTTTCAAAAACCACACCTAGACTTAAAAATAAGACGTTAAAGGGTAAAAACCAAAACCAGCCCCCATACGACCCCGTAGGAGGCGCGAACACCTCACGCGGGACCATTATAACCCCTAGGAACTGACCGCGTAGTCCCGGGCCTCCCAGTTTGAGAGTATGGCGATAGTTTGCTAAAATCACACTTAAACTTAAAAGCAAGGTGTTAAAGGGTGAAATCCCAAACCAGCCCCTAAACGACCACGTAGGAGGCACGAACACCTCGCACGGGGCCAATGTAACTTGTAGGAACTGACCGCGTAGTCCCGGATCTTCCGGTTTTAAAGTATGACGATAATTTGCAGAAATCACACTTAAACTCAAAATCAAGGCCGTAAAGGGTGAAAACCCAAACCAGCCCCTAAACAACCCCGTAGGGGGCACGAACACCTCGCACGAGGCCAATGTAACTTGTAGGAACTGATCGGATAGTTTCGAGTCTCCCGATTTGAGAGTATGACAATAATTTGCAAAAATCACACTTAGACTTAAAAATAAGCAGTTAAAGGGTGAAAACCCAAATCAGCTCTCAAACGACCCCGTAGGAGGCACGAACACCTCGCATGGGACCAATGTAACTTTTAGGAACTGACCACGTAGCCCCGGGTCTCCCAGTTTGAGAGTATGACGATAATTTGCTAAAATCACACTTAGACTTAAAAATAAACTGTTAAAGAGTGAAAACCCAAACCAGATCTGAAACGACCCTGTAGGAGGCACGAACACCTCACATGGGACCAATGTAACTTGTAGGAACTGACCGCGTAGTCCCGAGTCTCCCGGTTTGAGAATATGACGATAATTTGCAAAAATCACACTTAGACTTAAAAACAAGCCGTTAAAGGGTGTAAACATAAACCAGCTCTGAAAAGACCCCATAGGAGGTACGAACACCTCGCACGGGACTAATGTAACTTGTAGGAACTGACCGCGTAGTCCCGGGTCTCCCGGATTAAGAGTATGACGATAATTTGCTAAAATCACACTTAGACTTAAATATAGGTCGTTAAAAGGTGAAAACCAAACCAGCCCCCATACGACCCCGTAGGAGGCACGAACACCTGACGCGGGACCAATGTAACCTCTAGGAACTGACCGCGTAGTCCCTGGTCTCCCAGTTTGAGAGTATAACGATAATTTGCCGGAATCACTTTTAGTCTTAAAAACAAGCCATTAAAGGGTGAAAACCCAAACTGGCCCTCATACGACCCCGTAGGCGTCACGAACACCTCGCACGGGACCAATGTAGCTTGTAGGAACTGACCGCGCAGTCCTGGGTCTCCCGGTTTGAGAGTATGATGATAATTTGCAAGAATCACACTTAGACTTAAAAACAAGTCATTAAAGGGTGAAAACCCAAACCAATCCTCAAACAACCCCGTAGGAGGCACGAACACCTCCCACGGGACCAATGTAACTTGTAAGAACTGATCGCGTAGTCCTGGGTACCCCGATTTGAGAGTATGACAATAATTTGCAAAAATCATAATTAGACTAAAAAACGAGCCGTTAAAGGGTGAAAACACTAAATAGCCCCCAAACGACCCCGCAGGAGGAACGAACACCTCCCACGGGACCAATATAACTTGTAGGAACTAATCACGTAGTTTATAATATCCCGGTTTGAGAGTATGATGATAATTTGAAAAAATCACACTTAGACTTAAAAACAAGGGGTTAAAGGGTGAAAACCCAAACTAGCCTCCAAACGATCTCGTAGGAGTCACGAACACCTCTCACGGGACAAATGTAACTTATAGGAACTGACCGCGTAGTCCCAGGTCTCCCAGTTTGAGAGTATTACGATAATATGCAAAAATCAAACTTAGACTTAAAAACAAACCGTTAAAGTGTAGAAACCCAAACCAACCCCCATACAACCCCGTAGGATGCATGAACACCTCGCACAGGACCAATGTAACTATTTGGAACTGACTGCATAGTCCCGGGTCGCCCAGTTTGAGAGTATGATGATAATTTACAAAAATCCCACTTAGACTTAAAAATAAGTCGTTGAAGGGTGAAAACCTAAACCAGACCCTATAGGAGGCTTGAACACCTCGCATGGGACCAATGTAATATGTAGGAACTGACCGCGTTGTCCAGAGTCTCCCGGTTTGAGAGTATGATTATACTTTGCAAAAATCACACTTAGACTTAAAAACAAGCCGTTAAAGGGTGAAAACGCAAACCAGCCCCGAAACGACCCCATAGGAGGTACGAACACCTCGCATGGGACTAATGTAACTTGTAGGAACTGACCGCGTAGTTCCGGGTCTCCCGGATTGAGAGTATGACGATAAGTTGCTAAAATCACACTTAGACTTAAAAATAAGTCGTTAAAGGGTGAAAACCAAAACCGGCCCCCATACGACCCCGTAGGAGGCACGAACACCTCACGCGGGACCAATGTAACCCCTAAGAACTGACCGCGTAGTCCCAGGTCTCCCAGTTTGAGAGTATGACGATAATTTGCAGGAATCACTTTTAGTCTTAAAAACAAACCATTAAAGGGTGAAAACCCAAACTGGCCCCCATACGACCCCGTAGGAGGCACGAACACCTCGCACGGGACCAATGTAGCTTGTAGCAACTGACCGTGTAGTCCCGGGTCTCCCGATTTGAGAGTATGATGATAATTTGCAAAATTCAGACTTAGACTTAAAAACAAGTCATTAAAGGGTAAAAACCCAAACCAACCCCCAAACAACCCCGTAGGAGGCACGAACACCTCCCACGGGACCAATGTAACTTGTAAGAACTGACCGCGTAGTCCAGGGTCTCTCGATTTGAGAGTATGACGATAATTTGCAAAAATCATAATTAGACTAAAAAACAAGCCGTTAAAGGGTGAAAACCCAAAACAACCCCCAAACGACCCCGCAGGAGGAACGAACACCTCGCACGGGACCAATATAACTTGTAGGAACTGATCACGTAGTTTCCAATATGCCGGTTTGAGAGTATGATGATAATTTGCAAAAATCACACTTAGACTTAAAAACAAGGCGTTAAAGGGTGAAAACCCAAACTAGCCTCCAAACGATCTCGTAGGAAGCACGAACACCTCTCACGGGACCAATGTAACTTGTAGGAACTGACCGCGTAGTCCCCGGTCTCCCAGTTTGAGAATATGACGATAATTTGCAAAAATCACACTTAGACTTAAAAACACGCCGTTAAAGGGTAAAAACCCAAACCAGCCCCCATACAACCCCGTAGGATGCACGAACATCTCGCATAGGACCAATGTAACTTGTAGGAACAGACTGCATAGTCCCGGGTCTCCCAGTTTGAGAGTATGATGATAATTTGCAAAAATCACACTTAGACATAAAAATAAGACGTTAAAGGGTGAAAATCCAAACCCGTCCCCAAACGACCCCATAGGAGGTACGAATACCTCGGACCGGACCAATGTAACTTGTAGGAACTTATCGCGTAGTCCCGGATCATCCGGTTTGAGAGTATGAAGATAATTTGGAAAAATCACAATTAAACTTAAATCAAGGCGTTAAAGGGTGAAACCCCAAACCAGCCCCCAAACGACCCCGTAGGAGGCACGGACACCTCGTACGGGGCCAATGTAACTTGTAGGAACTGATCGCGTAGTCCCGAGTCTCCCGATTTGAGAGTATGATGATAATTTGCAAAAATCACACTTAGACTTAAAAACAAGCCGTTAAAGGGGGAAAACCCAAACCAACCCCCATACGACCCCGTAGAAGGCACGAACACCTCGTACGGGCCAATGTAACTTATAGGAACTGACCGCGTAGTCCCGGGTCTCCCGGTGTGAGAGTATGACTATAATTTGCAAAAATCACACTTAGACTTAAAAACAAGCCATTAAAGGGTAAAGACCCAATCCAGCCCCGATACGACCCTGTAGGATGCACGACCACCTCGTATAGGTTCAATGTAACTTGTAGGAACTGACTGCATAGTCCCGGGTCTCCCAATTTGAGAGAATGATGATAATTTACAAAAATCACACTTAGACTTAAAAATAAGCCGTTGAAGGGTGAAAACCCAAAACAGTCCCCAAACGACCCCATAGGAGGTACGAATACCTCAGACCGGACCAATTAACTTGTAGGAACTTATCGCGTAGTCCCGGATCATCCGGTTTGAGAGTATGAAGATAATTTGGAAAAATCACAATTAAACTTAAATCAAGGCGTTAAAGGGTGAAACCCCAAACCAGCCCCCAAACGACCCCGTAGGAGGCACGGACACCTCGCACGGGGCCAATGTAACTTGTAGGAACTGATCGCGTAGTCCCGAGTCTCCCGATTTGAGAGTATGATGATAATTTGCAAAAATCACACTTAGACTTAAAAACAAGCCGTTAAAGGGGGAAAACCCAAACCAGCCCCCATACGACCCCGTAGAAGGCATGAACACCTCGTACGGGCCAATGTAACTTGTAGGAACTGACCGCGTAGTCCTGGGTCTCCCGGTGTGAGAGTATGACTATAATTTGCAAAAATCACACTTAGACTTAAAAACAAGCCATTAAAGGGTAAAGACCCAAACCAGCCCCGATACGACCCCGTAGGATGCACGAACACCTCGCATAGGACCAATGTAACTTGTAGGAACTGACTGCATAGTCCCGGGTCTCCCAGTTTGAGAGAATGATGTTAATTTACAAAAATCACACTTAGACTTAAAAATAAGCCGTTGAAGGGTGAAAACCCAAACCAGTCCCCAAACGACCCTATAGGAGGCACGAACACCTCGCACGGGACCAATGTAAGATGTAGGAACTGACCGCGTAGTCCAGAGTCTCCCGATTTCAGAGTATGATGATAATTTGCAAAAATCACACTTAGACTTAAAAAAAAGTCATTAAAGGGTGAAAACGTAAACCAGCCCCAAAAAGACCCCGTATGAGGTACGAACACCTCGCACGGGACTAATGTAACTGGTAGGAACTGATCGCGTAGTCCCGGGTCTCCCGGATTGAGAGTATGATGATAATTTGCTAAAATCACACTTAGACTTAAAAGTAAGTCGTTAAAGGGTGAAAACCAAAACCAGCCACCATATGACCCCGTAGGACGCACGAACACCTCACGCGGGACCATTGTAACCCCTAGGAACTGATCGCGTAGTCCCGGGCCTCCCAGTTTGAGAGTATGACAATAATTTGCAAAAATCACATTTAGACTTAAAAACAAGCCATTAAATGGTGAAAACCCAAACCGGCCCCCATACGACCCCGTAGGAGGCACGAACACCTCGCATGGGAACAATGTAGCTTGTAGGAACTGACCGCGTAGTCTCGGGTCTCCCGATTTGAGAGTATGATAATAGTTTGCAAAAATCACACTTAGACTAAAAAACAAGCCGTTAAAGTGTGAAAACTTAAACCAGTCCCCAAATGACCCCGTACGAGGTACGAACACCTCGCACGGGACCAGCGTAGCTTGTAGGAACTGACCGAGTTGTCCCGGGTCTCCTGGTTCGAGTGTATGACAATAATTTGCAAAAATCAAACTTAGAATTAAAAATAAGCAGTTAAACGGTGAAAACCCAAACCAGCCCCCAAATGACCCCGTAGGAGGAACGAACACCTCGCACGGGACCAATGTAACTAGTAGGAACTGGCCGCGTAGTTTCGAATATCCCGGTTTTAGAGTATGACGATAATTTGCAAAAATCACACTTAGGCATAAAAACAAGGCGTTAAAGGGTGAAAACCCAATCCAGCCCCGAAACGATCCCGTAGGAGGCACGAACACCTCTCACGGGACCAATGTGACTTCTAGGAACTGACCGCGTAGTCCCAGCTCTCCCGATTTCAGAGTATGACAATAATTTGCAAAAATCACACTTAGACTTAAAAACAAGCCGTTAAAGGGTAAAAACCCAAACCAGCCCCCATACAACCCCGTAGGAGGCACGAACACCTCGCACAGGACGAATGTAACTTGTAGGAACAGACTGCATAGTCCCGAGTCTCCCGATTTGAGAGTATGACGATAATTTGCAAAATTCACACTTAGACTTAAAACCAAGCCGTTAAAGGGTGAAAGCCCAAACCAACACCGAAACGACCCCATAGGAGGCACGAACACCTCGCACGGGACTAGTGTAAATTGTAGGAACTGACCACGTAGTCTCGGGTCTCCCAGATTGAGGATATGATGATAATTTTAAGAAATCACACTTAAGACTTAAAAATAAGCCGTCAAAGGGTGAAAACCAAAACCAACCCCCATACGACCCCGTAGGAGGCACGAACACCTCACACGGGACCAATGTAACCCCTCGGAACTGACCGCGTAGTCCCGGGTCTCCCAGTGAGAGAGTATGACGATAATTTGTAAAAATCACACTTATTCATAAAAATAAGCTGTTAAAGAGTGAAAACCCAAACCAGTCCCCAAACAACCCCGTAGGAGGCACGAACACCTCGCACGGGACCAATGTAGCTAGTAGGAACTGACCGCGTAGTCACGGGTCTCCCGGTTTGAGAGTATGACAATAATTTGCAAAAATCACACTTAGACTTAAAAACAAGCCATTAAAGGGTGAAAACCCAAACAAACCCCCAAACAACCCCGTAGGAGGCACGAACACCTCGCACGGGACCAATGTAATTTGTAAGAACTGACCGCGTAATCCTGGGTCTCCCGATTTGAGAGCATGACGATAATTTGCAAAAATCATAATTAGACTTAAAAACAAGCCGTTAAAGGGTGAAAACCCAAAACAGCCCCCATACGACCCCGCAGGAGGAACACCTCGCACGGGACCAATATAACTTGTAGGAACTGATCGCGTAGTTTCCAATATCCCGGTTTTAGAGTATGATGATAATTTGCAAAAATCACACTTAGACATAAAAACAAGGCGTTAAAGGGTGAAAACCCAAACTAGCCCCCAAACAATCCCGTAGGAGGCACGAACACCTCGAACGGGACTAATGTAACTTGTAGGAACTGACTGCGTAGTCCTTGGTCTCCCGGATTGAGAGTATGATGATAATTTGCAAAAATCACACTTAGAATTAAAAATATGTCGTTAAACGGTGAAGACCAAAACCAGCCCCCATACGACCCTGTAGGAGGCACGAACACTCACGCAGGACCAATGTAACCCCTAGGAACTGACCGCGTAGTCCCAGGTCTCCCTGTTTGAGAGTATGATGATAATTTGCAAGAATCACGTTTAGTGTTAAAAACAAGCCATTAAAGGGTGAAAACCCAAACTGGCCATCATACGACCCCGTAGCAGGCACGAACACCTCGCACGGAACCAATGTATCTTGTAGGAACTGACCGCGTAGTCTCGGGTCTCCCGCTTTGAGAGTATGACGGTAATTTGCAAAAATCACACTTAGACTTAAAAATAAGTCATTAAAGGGTGAAAACCAAAACCAACGGGACTAATGTAACTTGTAAGAACTGACCGCGTAGTCCTGGGTCTCCCGGTTTGAGAGTATGACGATAATTTTCAAAAATCATAATTAGACTTAAAAACAAGCCGTTAAAGGGTGAAAACCAAAAACTTCCCCGAAACGACCCCGCAGGAGGAACGAACACCTCGCACGGGACCAATATAACTTGTAGAAACTGATTGGGTAGTTTCTAATATCCCGGTTTGAGAGTATGACGATAATTTGCAAAAATCAGACTTAGACTGAAAAATAAGGAGTTAAAGGGTGAAAACCCAAACCTTCCCCCAAACGACCCCGTAGGAGGCACGAACACGTCGCACAGGGCCAATGTAACTTTTAGGAACAAATCACGTAGTCACGAGTCTCCTGATTTGAGAGTATGACGATAATTTCCAAAAATCACACTTAGACTTAAAAACAAGCCATTAAAGGGGGAATCCCAAACCAGCCCCCATACGACCCCGTAGGAGGCACGAACACCTCACACGGGACCAATGTAACTT
The DNA here is from genome assembly GCA_949130495.1 of Sambucus nigra. Classification (NCBI taxonomy): domain Eukaryota; kingdom Viridiplantae; phylum Streptophyta; class Magnoliopsida; order Dipsacales; family Adoxaceae; genus Sambucus; species Sambucus nigra. The sequence continues at coordinate 1,771,569 of OX422207.1, read as the reverse complement.
GTAGGAACGGACCACGTAGTCTCGGGTCTCCCGGTCTGAGAGTGTGACGATATTTTAAAAAAATCACACTTAGACTTAAAAACATGCAGTTAAAGGGTGAAAACCCAAACCAGCTCTCAAACGACCCCGTAGGAGGCACGAACACCTCGCACGGGACCAATGTAACCTGTAGGAATTGACCGCGTAATCCCGGGTCTCCCGGTGTGAGAGTATGATGATAATTTGCCAAAATCACACTTAGACTTAAAAATAAGTCTTTAAAGGGTGAAAACCCAAACCAGCCCCGAAATGACCCCATAGGAGGCACGAACACCTCGCACGGGACTAATGTAACTTCAAGAAACTCACTGCGTAATCTCGGGTCTCCCGGATTGGGAGTATGATGATAATTTGCAAAAATCACACTTAGATTTAAAAATAAGCCGTTAAAGGGTGAAAACCAAAACCAACCCCTGTACGACCTCGTAGGAGGCACGAACACCTCACGCGGGACCATTATAACCCCTAGGAACTGACCGCGTAGTCCCGAGCCTCCCAGTTCAGAGTATGATGATAATTTGCAAAAATTACATTTAGACTTAAAAACAAGCCATTAAGGGGTGAAAACCAAACCGGACCCCATACGACCTCGTAGGAGGCACGAACACCTCGCATGGGACCAATTTAGCTTGTAGGAACTGATCGCGTAGTCTCGGGTCTCCCGGTTTGAGAGTATGACGATAATTTGGAAAAATCACACTTAAACTTAAAAACAAGTCGTTATAGTATGAAAACTCAAACCAGTCCCCAAATGAACCAGTAGGAGGTACGAACACCTCCCACGGGACCAATGTAGCTTGTAGGAACTGACCGCGTTGTCCTGGGTCACCCGGTTCGAGAGTATGACGATAATTTGCAAAAATCAAACTTAGACTTAAAAATAAGCCGTTAAAGGCTGAAAACCCAAACCAGCCTCCAAACGACCCCGTAGGAGGATAGAAACCTCGCACGGGACCAATGTAACTTGTAGGAACTGGCCGCGTAGTTTCGAATATCTCGGTTTGAGAGTATGACGATAATTTGCAAAAATCACACTTAGACTCAAGAACACGGCGTTAAAGGCTGAAAACCCAATCCTGCCCCCAAACGATCCTGTAGGAGGCACGAACACCTCTCACGGGACCAATGTAACTTGTAGGAACTGACCGCGTAGTCTCGAGTCTTCTGGTTTGAGAGTATGACGATAATTTTCAAAAATCACACTTAGACATAAAAACAAGCTGCTAAAGGGTAAAAACCTAAACCAGCCCACATACAACCCCGTAGGACGCACGAATACCTCGCACAGGACGAATGTAACTTGTAGGAACTGACTGCATAGTCCCGAGTCTCCCGATTTGAGAGTATGACGATAATTTGCAAAATTCACACTTAGACTTAAAACCAAGCCGTTAAAGGGTGAAAACAAAAACCAGCCCCGAAACGACCCCATAGGAGGCACGAACACCTCGCACGGGACAAGTGTAACTTATAGGAACTGACCGCGTAGTCTCGAGTCTCCCAGATTGAGAGTATGATGATAATTTGCAAAAATCACACTGAGATTTAAAAATAAGCCGTCAAAGGGTGAAAACCAAAACCAGCCCCCATACGACCCCGTAGGAGGCCAGAACACCTCAAGCGGGACCAATGTAACCCCTCAAAATTGACCGTGTAGTCCCTGGTAACCCAGTGAGAGAGTATGGTGATAATTTGTAAAAATCACATTTAGACTTAAAAATAAGTCGTTAAAGGGTGAAAACCCAAACCAGGCCCCAAACGATCCCGTAGGAGGCACGAACACCTCGCACGGGACCAATGTAACTTGCAGCAACTGTTCATGTAGTCCCGAGTCTCCTGGTTTGAGAGCGTGATGATAATTTGCAAAAATCACACTTAGACTTAAAAATTAGGCGTTAAAGGGTGAAAACCCAAACAAGCCCCCAAATGACCCCGTAGGAGACACGAACACCTCGTACGGGACCAATGTAACTTGTTGGAACTGATCGCGTAGTCCCGGGTCTCCTGGTTTGAGAGTATGACGTTAATTTGCAAAAATCACACTTAGACTTAAAAACAAGTCGTTAAAGAGTGAAAACCCAAACTAGTCCCGAAACGACCCCGTAGGAGGCACGAACACCTCGCACGGGACCAATGTAGCTTGTAGGAACTTACCGCGTCGTCCCAGGTCTCCCGATTTGAGAGTATGACGATAATTTGCAAAAATCACACTTAGACTTAAAAATAAGCCATTAAAGTGTGAAAACCCAAACCAACCCCCAAACAGCCCCGTAGGAGGCACGAACACCTCGCACGGGACCAATGGAACTTGTAAGAAATGACCGTGTAGTGCCAGGACTCCCATTTTTAGAGTATGATGATAGTTTGCAAAAGTCACACTTAGACTTAAAAACAAGACATTAAAGGGTGAAAACCCAAACCAACCCCCAAACAACCCCGTAGGAGGCACGAACACCTCGCACGGGACCAATGTAACTAGTAAGAACTGATCGCATAGTCCAGGGTCTCCCGGCTTTAGAGAATGATGATAATTTGCAAAAATCACACTTAGACTTAAAAACAAGCCGTTAAAGGGTGAAACCCCAAACTAGCCCCCAAACGATCCCAAAGGAGGAACGAACACCTCGCATGGGACCAATGTAACTTGTAGGAACAGACCGCGTTGTTCTGAATATCCCGGTTTGAGAGTATGACGATAATTTGCAAAAATCACACTTAAACTCAAAATCAAGGCCTTAAAGGGTGAAAACCCAAACCAACCCCCAAACGACCCCGTAGGAGGAACAAACACCTCGCACGGGGCCAATGTAACTTGTAGGAACTGATCGCGTAGTTCCGAGTCTCCCGATTTGAGAGTATGACGATAATTTACAAAAATCACACTTAGACTTAAAAACAAGCCGTTAAAGGGTGAAAACCCAAATTAGCCCCCAAACGACCCCGTAGGAGGAACGAACACCTCGAACGGGACCAATGTAACTTGTAGGAACACACCGCGTAGTTCCGAATATCCCGGTTTGAGAGTATGACGATAATTTGCAAAAATCACACTTAGACTTAAAAACAAGGCATTAAAGGGTGAAAACCCAATCCAGCCCCCAAACGATCCCGTAGGAGGCACGAACACCTCGAACGGGACCAATGTAACTTGTAGGAACTGACTGCGTAGTCCCGGGTCTCCCGGTTTGAGAGTACGACGATAATGTGCAAAAATCACACTTGGACTTAAAAATAAGGAATTAAAGGGTGAAAACCCAAACCAACACCCATACAACCCCGTAGGAGGCATGAACACCTCGCACAGGACCAATGTAACTTGTAGGAACTGACGGTATAGTCCCGGGTCTCTCAATTTGAGAGTATGACGATAATTTATAAAAATCACACTTAGACTTAAAAACAAACCGTTAAAGGGTGAAAACCCAAAACAACCCCCAAACGACCCCCTAAGAGGAACGAATACCTCGCATGGGACCAATGTAACTTGTAGGAACTGACCGCGTAGTTCCGTATCTTCCGGTTTTAGAGTATGACGATAATTTGAAAAAATCACACTTAAACTCAAAATCAAGGCCTTAAAGGGTGAAAACCCAAACCAGCCCCCAAACGACCCCGTAGGAGGCACGAACAACTCGCACGGGGCCAATGTAACTTCTTGGAACTGATCGCGTAGTTTCGAGTCTCCCGATTTGAGAGTATGATGATAATTTTCAAAAATCACACTTAGACTTAAAAATAAGCCGTTAAAGGCGGAAAATCGAAACCATCCACCATACGACCCCGTAGGAGGCACGAACACCTCACATGGGACCAATGTAACTTGTAGGAACTGACCACGTAGCCCCGGGTCTCCCGGTTTGAGAGTATGACGATAATTTTTATAAATCACACTTAGACTTAAAAACACACCGTTAAAGGGTGAAAACCCAAACCATCTCTGAAACGACCCCGTAGGAGGCACGAACACCTCGTAGGGGACAAATGTAACTTTTAGGAACTGACCGCGTAGTCCCGAGTCTCCCGATTTGAGAGTATGACGATAATTTTAAAAAATCACACTTAGACTTAAAAACAAGCCGTTAAAGGGTGAAAACACAAACCAGCCCCGAAACGACCCCGTAGGAGGCAGGAACACCTCTCACGGGACTAATGTAACTTGTAGGAACTGACCGCATAGTCCCGAGTCTCTCGGATTGAGAGTATGAAGATAATTTGCGAAAATCACACTTAGACATAAAAATAAGCCATTAAAGGGTGAAAACCCAAAACCGCCCCCAAACGACCCCGTAGGCGGAACGATCACCTCGCACGAGACCAATGTAACTTGTAGGACTGATGGTGTAGTCCCGGATCTTCCGGTTTGAGAGTAAGACGATAATTTGCAAAAATCACACTTAGACTTGAAAACAAGTCGTTAAAGGGTGAAAACCCAAACCAGCTCCCAAACGAACCCGTAGGAGGCATGAACACCTCGCACGGGGCCAATGTAACTTGTAGGAACTGATCGCGAAGTCCCGAGTCTCCCGGTTTGAGAGTATGATGATAATTTGCAAAAATCACACTTAGACTTAAAAACAAGCCATTAAAGGGTGAAAACCCAAACCAACCCCCAAACAACCCCGTAGGAGGCACGAACACCTCGCACGGGACCAATGTAACTTGTAAGAACTAACCGCGTAGTCCTGGGTCTCCTGGTTTGAGAGTATGACGATAATTTGCAAAAATCATAATTAGACTTAAAAACAAGCGGTTAAAGGGTGAAAACCCAAAACAGCCGCCATAAGATCCCGCAGGAGGAACAAAAACCTCGCACGGGACCAATATAACTTGTAGGAACTGATCGCGTAGTTTCCAATATCCCGGTTTGAGAGTATGACGATAATTTGCAAAAATCACACTTAAGACTTAAAAACAAGGCGTTAAAGGGTGAAAACCCAAACCAGCCCCCAAACAATCCCGTAGGAGGCACGAACACCTCGAACGGGACCAATGTAAATTGTAGGAACTGACTGCGTAGTCTCGGGTCTCCCGGATTGAGAGTATGACGATAATTTGCAAAAATCACAATTAGACTTAAAAATAAGTCATTAAAGGGTGAAAACCAAAACCAGCCCCCATACGACCCCGTAGGAGGCACGAACACCTCACGCGGGACCAATGTAACCCCTAGGAACTGATCGCGTAGTCCCGGGTCTCCCAATTTGAGAGTATGACGATAATTTGCAAGAATCACATTTAGTCCTAAAAACAAGCCATTAAAGGGTAAAAACCCAAACTGGCCACCATACGTCCCCGTAGGAGGTACGAACACCTCGCACGGGACCAATGTAGCTTGTAGGAACTGACCACGTAGTCCCGGGTCTCCCGATTTGAGAGTATGACGATAATTTGCAAAAATCACACTTAGACTTAAAAACAAGCCATTAAAGGGTGAAAACCCAAACCCACCCCCAAACAACCCCGTAGGAGGCACGAACACCTCGCAGGGGACAAATGTAACTTTTAGGAACTGACCGCGTAGTCCCGAGTCTCCCGATTTGAGAGTATGACGATAATTTTAAAAAATCACACTTAGACTTAAAAACAAGCCGTTAAAGGGTGAAAACACAAACCAGCCCCGAAACGACCCCGTAGGAGGCACGAACACCTCTCACGGGACTAATGTAACTTTTAGGAACTGACCGCATAGTCCCGAGTCTCTCGGATTGAGAGTATGAAGATAATTTGCTAAAATCACACTTAGACATAAAAATAAGTCATTAAAGGGTGAAAACCAAAACCAGCCCCCATACGAACCCGTAGGAGGCACGAACACCTCACGCGGAACCAATGTAACCCCTAGGAACTGCAGCGTAGTCCCAGGTCTCCCATTTGAGAGTATGACGATAATTTGCAAGAATAACATTTAGTCTTAAAAACAAGCCATTAAAGGCTTAAAACCCAAACTGGCCGCCATACGACCCTGTAGGAGGCACGAACATCTCGTACGGGACCAATGTAGCTTGTAGGAACTGACCACGTAGTCCCGGGTCTCCCGATTTGAGAGTATGACGATAATTTGTAAAAATCACACTTAGACTTTAAAACAAGCCATTAAAGGGTGAAAACCCAAACCCACCCCCAAACAACCCCGTAGGAGGCACGAACACCTCGCACGGGACCAATGTAACTTGTAAGAACTGAGCGCGTAGTCCTGGGTCTCGGGGTTTGACAGTATGACGATAATTTGCAAAAATCATAATTAGACTTAAAAATATGCCATTAAAGGGTGAAAACCCAAAACCGCCCCCAAACGACCCCATAGGCGGAACGATGACCTCGCACGAGACCAATGTAACTTGTAGGACTGGTGGTGTAGTCCCGGATCTTCCGGTTTGAGAGTAAGACGATAATTTTCAAAAATCACACTTAGACTTGAAAACAAGTCGTTAAAGGGTGAAAACCCAAACCAGCCCCCAAACGAACCCGTAGGAGGCATGAACACCTCGCACGGGGCCAATGTAACTTGTAGGAACTGATCGCGAAGTCCCGAGTCTCCCGGTTTGAGAGTATGATGATAATTTGCAAAAATCACACTTAGACTTAAAAACAAGCCATTAAAGGGTGAAAACCCAAACCAACCCCCAAACAACCCCGTAGGAGGCACGAACACCTCGCACGGGACCAATGTAACTTGTAAGAACTAACCGCGTAGTCCTGGGTCTCCTGGTTTGAGAGTATGACGATAATTTGCAAAAATCATAATTAGACTTAAAAACAAGCGGTTAAAGGGTGAAAACCCAAAACAGCCCCCATAAGACCCCGCAGGAGGAACAAAAACCTCGCACGGGACCAATATAACTTGTAGGAACTGATCGCGTAGTTTCCAATATCCCGGTTTGAGAGTATGACGATAATTTGCAAAAATCACACTTAAGACTTAAAAACAAGGCGTTAAAGGGTGAAAACCCAAACCAGCCCCCAAATAATCCTGTAGGAGGCACGAACACCTCGAACGGGACCAATGTAAATTGTAGGAACTGACTGCGTAGTTTCGGGTCTCCCGGATTGAGAGTATGACGATAATTTGCAAAAATCACAATTAGACTTAAAAATAAGTCATTAAAGGGTGAAAACCAAAACCAGCCCCCATACGACCCCGTAGGAGGCACGAACACCTCACGCGGGACCAATGTAACCCCTATGAACTGATCGCATAGTCCCGGGTCTCCCAATTTGAGAGTATGACGATAATTTGCAAGAATCACATTTAGTCCTAAAAACAAGCCATTAAAGGGTGAAAACCCAAACTGGCCACCATACGTCCCCGTAGGAGGTACGAACACCTCGCACGGGACCAATGTAGCTTGTAGGAACTGACCGCGTAGTCCCGGGTCTCCCGGTTTGAGTGTATGATAATAATTTGCAAAAATCACACTTAGACTTAAAAACAAGCCATTAAAGGGTGAAAACCCAAACCAACCCCAAAACAACCCCGTAGGAGGCACGAACACCTCGCACGGGACCAATCTAACTTGTAGGAACTAACTGCATAGTCCCGGGTCTCCCAGTTTGAGAGTATGACGATAATTTACAAAAATCACACTTAGACTTAAAAATAAGCCGTTAAAGGGTGAAAACCTAAACCAGCCCCCAAACGACCCGCTAGGAGGCACGAATACCTCGCATGGGACCAATGTAACTTGTAGGAACTGACCGCGTGGTCCCGGATCTTCCGGTTTTAGAGTATGACGATAATTTGCAGAAATCACACTTAAACTCAAAATCAAGGCCTTAAAGGGTGAAAACCCAAACCAGCCCCCAAACGACCCCGTAGGAGGCACGAACACCTCGCACGGGGCCAATGTTAATTGTAGGAACTGATCGCGTAGTTCCAAGTCTCCCGATTTGAGAGTATGACGATAATTTGCAAAAATCACACTTAGACTTAAAAACAAGCCGTTAAAGGGTGAAAACCCAAACTAGCCCCCAAACGACCCCGTAGGAGGAACGAACACCTCGCACGGGACCAATCTAACTTGTAGGAACAGACCGCGTAGTTCCGAATATCCCGATTTGAGAGTATGACGATAATTTCCAAAAATCACACTTAGACTTAAAAACAAGGTGTTAAAGGGTGAAAACCCACACCAGCCCCCAAACGATCTCGTAAGAGGCACGAACACCTCGAACGGGACCAATGTAACTTGTAGGAACTGACTGCGTAGTCCAGGGTCTCCCGGTTTGAGAGTATGACGATAATTTGCAAAAATCACACTTAGACTTAAAAACAAGGCATTAAAGGGTGAAAACCCAAACCAACCCCCATACAACCCCGTAGGAGGCACGAACACCTCGTACAGGACCAATGTAACTTATAGGAACTGACGGTATAGTCCTGGGTGTCTCAGTTTGAGAGTATGACGATAATTTACAAAAATCACACTTAGACTTAAAAACAAACCGCTAAAGGGTGAAAACCCAAACCAGCCCCCAAACGACCCCCTAGGAGGTACGAATACCTCGCATGGGACAAATGTAACTTCTAGGAACTGACCACGTAGTCCCGGATCTTTCGATTTTAAAGTATGACGATATTTTGTAGAAATCACACTTAAACTCAAAATCAAGGCCTTAAAGGGTGAAAACCCAAACCAGCCCCCAAACGACCCCGTAGGAGGCACGAACACCTCGCACGGGGCTAATGTAACTTGTAGGAACTGATCGCGTAGTTCCGAGTATCTCAATTTGAGAGTATGATGATAATTTGCAAAAATCACAATTAGACTTAAAAATAAGCCGTTAAAGTCGGAAAACAAAAACCAGCCCCCATACGACCCCGTAGGAGCCACGAACACCTCGCACGGGACCAATGTAACTTGTAGGAACTGACCACGTAGCCCCGGGTCTCCCGGTTTGAGGGTATGATGATAATTTGCAAAAATCACCCTTAGACTTAAAAACAAACCGTTAAAGGGTGAAAACCCAAATCAGCTCTGAAACGACCCCGTAGGAGGCACGAACACCTCGCACGGGACCAATGTGACTTGTAGGAACTGACCGTGTAGTCTCGGGTCTCCCAGTTTGAGAGTATGTCGATAATTTGCAAAAATCACACTTAGACTTAAAAACAAGCCGTTAAAGGGTGAAAACACATACCAGCCCCGAAATGACCCCATAGGAGGCATGAACACCTCGCACGGGACTAATGTAACTTGTAGGAGCTGACCGCGTAGTCCTGGGTCTCCCGGTTTGAGAGTATGACGATATTTTTCAAAAATCATAATTAGACTTAAAAATAAACCGTTAAAGGGTGAAAACCCAAAATCGCCCCCAAACGACCCCGTAGGAGGAACGAACACCTCACACGGGACCAATGTAACTTGTAGGAACTGATGGCGTAGTCCCGGATCTTTCGGTTTTAAAGTATGACGATAATTTACAAAAATCACACTTAAACTTAAAATCAAGGCATTAAAGGGTGAAAACCCAAACCAGCCCGCAAACGACCCCGTAGGAGGCACCAACACCTCGCACGGGGCCAATGTAACTTGTAGGAACTGATCGCGTAGTCCCGAGTCTCCCGATTTGAGAGTATGACGATAATTGGCCAAAAACACACATAGACTTAAAAAAAAGCCGTTAAAGGCGGAAAACCCAAACCAGCCCCCATACGACCCCGTAGTGTCACGAACACCTCACACGGGACCAATGTAACTTGTAGGAACTGGCCACGTAGTGTCGGGTCTACCAGTTTGAGAGTGTGACGATTATTTGCAAAAATCACACTTAGACTTAAAAACAAGCAGTTAAAGTGTGAAAACCCAAACCAGCTCTCAAACGACTCTGTAGGAGGCACGAACACCTCGCACAGGACCAATGTAACTTGTAGGTACTCATCGCTCAGTCCCGGGTCTCCCGATGTGAGAGTATGATGATAATTTGCAAAAATCACACTTAGACTTAAAAACAAACCGTTAAAGGGTGAAAACCCAAACCAGCCACGAAACGACCCCATAGGAGGCACGAACACCTCAAACGGGACAAATGTAACTTCTAGGAACTCACCGCGTAGTCCCTGGTCTCGCGGATTGAGACTATGATGATAATTTGAAAAAATCAAACTTAGACTTAAAAATAAGCCGTTAAAGGGTGAAAACCAAAACCAGCACCCATGCGACCCCGTAGGAGGCACGAACACCTCACGCGGGACCATTGTAACCCTAAGGAACTGACCGCGTAGTCCCGGGCCTCCTAATTTGAGAGTATGATGATAATTTGCAAAAATCACATTTAGCATTAAAAACAAGCCATTAAAGTATGAAAACCCAGTCCGTCCCACATACGACCCCGTAGGAGGCACGAACACCTTGCATGGGACCAATGTAGCTTGTAGGAACTGACCGCGTAGTCTCGGGTCTCCCGATTTAAGAGTAGGACGAAAATTTGCAAGAATCAAATTTAGACTTAAAAACAAGCCGTTAAAGGATGAAAACCCAAACCAGCCCCCAAACGACCCCGTAGGAGGAACGAACACCTCGCACGGGACCAATGTAACTTGTAGGAACTGGCCGCGTAGTTTCGAATATCCCGGTTTGAGAGTATGACGATAATTTACAAAAATCACAATTAGACTTAAAAACAAGGCATTAAAGGGTGAAAACCCAATCCAGCCCCCAAAGGATCCCGTAAGAGGCACGAACACCTCTCACGGGACCAATGTAACTTGTAGGAACTGACCGCGTAGTCCCGGGTCTCTCGGTTTGAGTGTATGACGATAATTTGTAAAAATCACACTTTGACTTAAAAACAAGCCTTTAAAGGGTAAAAACCCAAACCAGCCCCCATTCAACCCCGTAGGAGCCACGAACACCTCGCACACGATGAATGTAACTTGTAGGAACTGACTGCATAGTCCCGAGTCTCCCGATTTGAGAGTATGACGATAATTTGCAAAATTAACACTAAGACTTAAAAATAAGCCCTCAGAGGGTGAAAGCCCAAACCAGCTCCCAAAACGACCCCATAGGAGGCACGAACACCTCACACGGGACTAATGTAATTTGTAGGAACTGACCGCATAGTCTCGGATCTCCTACATTGAGAGTATGATGATAATTTGCAAAAATCACACTTAGACTTAAAAATAAGCCGTCAAAGGGTGAAAGCCAAAACTAGCCCCCATACGACTCCGTAGGCGACACGAACACCTCACGCGGGACCAATGTAACCCCTCGGAACTGAAAGCGTAGTCCCGGGTCTCCCAGTGAGAGAGTATGACGATAATTTGTAAAAATCACATTTAGACTTAAAAACAAGCCGTTAAAGGATGGAAACCCTAACCAGTACCCAAACGACCCTATAGGAGGCACGAACACCACGCACGGGACCAATGTGACATGTAGGAACTGACCGCGTAGTCCCGGGTCTCCTGGTTTGAGAGCATGATGATAATTTGCAAAAATCACACTTACACTTAAAAATAAGTCGTTAAAGGGTGAAAATGCAAACCAGCCCCCAAACGACCCCGTAGGAGGCACGAACACCTCGCATGGGACCAATGTAACTTGTAGTAACTGACCGCGTAGTCCTGGGTCTCACGGTTTGAGAGTATGACGATAATTTGCAAAAATCACACTTAGACTTAAAAACAAGATGTTAAAGAGTGAAAACCCAAACCAGGACCCAAACGACCTCGTAGGAGGCACGAACACCTCGCACGGGACCAATGTAGCTTAGGAACTGACAGCGTAGTCCCGGGTCTCCCGGTTTGAGAGTATGACGATAATTTCCAAAAATCACACTTAGACTTAAAAACAAGCCTTTAAAGTGTGAAAACCCAAACCAACCCCCAAACAACCCCGTAGGAGGCACGAACTCCTCGCACGAGACCAATGTAACCTGTAAGAACTGACCGCGTAGTCCTGGGTCTCCCGGTTTTAAAGTATGACGATAATTTGCAAAAATCACACTTAGACTTAAAAATAAGCCGATAAAGGGTGAAAACCCAAACTAGCCCCCAAACGACCCCGTAGGTGGAACGACCACCTCGCACCGGACCAATGTAACTTGTAGGAACTGACCTCTTAGCTTCGAATAACCCGATTTGAGAGTATGACGATAATTTGCAAAAATCACACTTAGACTTAAAAACAAGGCGTTAAAGGTTGAAAACCCAAACCAGCCCCCAAATGATCCCGTAGGAGGCACGAACACCTCGAACGGGACCAATGTAACTTGCAGGAACTGACCGCGTAGTCCCGGGTATCCCGATTTGAGAGTATAATGATAATTTGAAAAAATCACACTTAGACTTTACAACAAGCCGTTAAAGGGTGAAAACCCAAACCAACCCCCATACAACCCTATAGGAGGCACAAACACCTCGCACAGAACCAATGTAACTTGTAGGAACTGACCGCGTAGTCCCGGGTCTCCCGATTTGAGAGTATGATGATAATTTGCAAAAATCACACTTAGACTTTACAACAAGCTGTTAAAGGGTGAAAACCCAAACCAACCCCCGTACAACCCTGTAGGACGCACGAAGACCTCGCACAGAACCAATGTAACTTGTCGAAACTAACGGCATAGTCCCGGGTCTCTCAGTTTGAGAGTATGACGATAATTTACAAAAATCACACTTAGACTTCAAAACAAAACGTTAAAGAGTGAAAACCCAAACCAGCCCCCAAACGACCCCCTAGGAGGCACGAATATCTCGCACAGGACCAATGTAACTTGTAGGAACTGACCGCGTAGTCCCGGATCTTCCGATTTGAGAGTATGACGATAATTTGCAAAAATCACACTTAAACTCAAAATCAAGGCCTTAAAGGGTGACAACCCAAAACAGCCCCCAAACGACCCCGTAGGAGGGATGAACCTCGCACGGGGCCAGAGTAACTTGTAGGAACTGATCGCGTAGTCCCGAGTCTCCCGATTTGAGAGTATGATGATAACTTGCAAAAATCACACTTAGACTTAAAAATAAGCCGTTAAAGGCGGAAAACCCAAACCAGCCCCCATACAACCCCATAGGAGGCACGAAGACCTCGCACGGGACCAATGTAACTTGTAGGAACTGACCACGTAGCCCCGGGTCTCCCGGTTTGAGAGTATAACGATAATTTGTAAAAATCACACTTAGACTTAAAAACAAGCCGTTAAAGGGTGAAAACCCAAACCAGCTCCGAAACGACCCCGTAGGAGGCACCAACACCTCGCACGGGACCAATGTAACTTATAGGAACTGACCGCGTAGTCCCGGGTCTCCCGGTTTGAGAGTTTGACGATAATTTGAAAAAATCACACTTAGACTTAAAAACAAGCCGTTAATAGGTAAAAACCCAAACCAACCCCGAAACGACCCCATAGGAGGCACGAACACCTCGTACGGGACTAATGTAGCTTGTAGGAACTGACCGCGTAGTCCCGGGTCTCCCGGATAGAGAGTATGACAATAATTTGCAAGAATCACATTTAGTCTGAAAAACAAGCCATTCAAGGGTGAAACCCAAAACTGGCCCCCATACGACCCCGTAAGAGGCACGAACACCTCGCACGGGACCAAAGTAGCTTGTAGGAATTCACCGCGTAGTCCCGGGTCTCCCGGTTTGAGAGTATGACGATAATTTGCAAAAATCACACTTAGAATTAAAAACAAGCCATTAAAGGGTGAAAACCCAAACCAACGCCGTAGGAGGCACGAACACCTCGCACGGGAGCAATGTAACAACTAAGAACTGACCGCGTAGTCCTGGGTCTCCCGGTTTGAGAGTATGATGATAATTTACAAAAATCTTAATTGGACTTAAAAACAAGGCGTTAAAGGTTGAAAACCCAAACCAGCCTCCAAACAATCCCGTAGGAGGCACGAACACCTCTCACGGGACTAATGTAACTTATAGGAACGGATCGCGTAGTCCCAGGTCTCCCAGTTTGAGAGTATGACGATAATTTGCAAAAATCACATTTAGACTTAAAAACAAGCCGTTTAAGGGTAAAATTCCAAACCACCCCCAATACAACCCCGTAGGAGGCACGAACACCTCGCACAGGACCAATGTAACTTGTAGGAACTGACTGCATAGTCCCGGGTCTCCCAATTTGAGAGTATGACGATAATTTAAAAAAATCACACCTAGACATAAAAATAAGCCGTTAAAGGGTGAAAACCCAAACCAGCCCCCAAACGACCCTGTAGGAGGCACGAATACCTCAGACGAGACCAATGTAACTTGTAGGAACTGACTGCGTATTCCCGGATCTTCCGGTTTGAGAGTATGACGATAATTTGAAAAAATCACACCTAAACTTAAAATTAAGGCGTTAAAGGGTGAAAACCCAAACCAGCCCCCAAACGACCCCGTAGGAGGCACGAACACCTCACATGGGGCCAATGTAACTTGTAGGAACTGATCACGTAGTCCCGAGTCTCCCGATTTGAGAGTATGACGATAATTTTCAAAAATCACACTTAGACTGAAAAACAAGCCGTTAAAGGGTGAAAACCCAACCCAGCTCTCAAACGACCCCATAGGAGGCACGAACACCTCGCACGGGAGCAATGTAACTTGTAGGAACTGACCGCGTAGTCCCGGGTCTCCCGATGTAAGAGTATGATGATAATTTGAAAAAATCACACTTAGACCTAAAAACAAGCCGTTAAAGGGAGAAAACCCAAACCATCCCCGAAACGACCCCAAAGAAGGCACGAACACCTCGCACGGGACTAATGTAACTTCTAGGAACTCACCGCGTAGTCCCGGGTCTCTCGGATTGAGAGTATGATGATAATTTGCAAAAATCACACTTAGACTTAAAAATAAGCCGTTAAAGGGTGAAAACCAAAACCAGCCCCCATATGACCCCGTAGGAGGCACGAACACCTCACGCGGGACCATTGTAACCCCTAGGAACTGACCGCGTAGTCCCGGGCCTCCCAGTTTGAGAGTCTGGCGATAATTCACAAAAATCACATTTAGACTTAAAAACAAGCCATTAAAGGGTGAAAACCCAAACCGACCCCCATACGACCCCGTAGGAGGCACGAACACCTCGCATGGGACCAATGTAGCTTGTAGGAACTAACCGCGCAGTCTTGGGTCTCCCGGTTTGAGAGTATGATGACAATTTTCAAAAATCACACTTAGACATTAAAATAAGCCGTTAAAGTGTGAAAACTCAAACCAGTCCCCAAACGACCCCATAGGAGGTACGAACACCTCGCACGGGACCAATGTAGCTTGTAGGAACTGACCACGTTGTCCCGGGTCTCTCGGTTCGAGAGTATGACTATAATTTGAAAAAATCAAACTTAGACTTAAAAACAAGCCGTTAAAGGGTGAAAACCCAAACCAGCCCCCAAACGACCCCGTAGGAGGAACGAAACCTCGCACGGGACCAATGTAACTCTTAGGAACTGGCCGCGTAGTTTCGAAGATCCCGGTTTGAGAGTACGACGATAATTATCAAACATCACACTTAGACTTAAAAACAAGGCGTTAAAGGGTGAAAACGCAATCCAGCCCCAAAACGATCCCGTAGGAGGCACGAACATCTCTAACGGGACCAATGTAACTTGTAGGAACTGACCGCGTAGTCCCAGGTCTCCCGGTTTGAGAGTATGACGATAATTTGAAAATTCACACTTAGACTTAAAAACATGCCCTTAAAGGGTAAAACCCCAAACCAGCCTCCATACAACCCCGTAGGAGGGACAAACACCTCGCACATGACGAATGTAACCTCTAGGAACTGACTCAATAGTCCCGAATCTCCTGATTTGAGAGTATGATGATAATTTACAAAATTCACACTTAGACTTAAAAACAGCCGTTAAAAGGTGAAAACCCAAACCAGCCCCGAAACAACCCCATAGGAGGGACGAACACCTCGCACGGGACTAATGTAACTTGTAGGAACTGACCGCATAGTCTCGGGTCTCCCAGATTGAGAGTATGATGATAATTTGCAAAAATCACACTTAGACTGAAAAATAAGCCGTCAAAGGGTGAAAACCAAAACCAGCCCCCATACGACCCCGTGGGAGGCTTGAACACCTCACGCGGGACCAATGTAACCCCTCGGAACTGACCGCGTAGTCCCAGGTCTATAATTGAGAGAGTATGACGATAATTAGCAAAAATCACAATTACACTTAAAAATAAGCCGTTAAAGGGTGAAAACCAAAACCAGCCCCCAAACGACCCCGTAGGAGGCACGAACACCTCGCACAGGACCAATGTAACTTGTAGGAACAGACCGCGTAGTCCCGGGTCTCCTGGTTTGAGAGCATGATGGTAATTTGAAAAAATCACACTGATACTTAAAAACAAGTCATTAAAGGGTGGAAACCCAAACCAGCCCCCAAACGACCCCGTAGGAGGCACAAACACCTCGCGCGGGAGCAATGTAACTTGTAGGAACTGACCGCGTAGTCCCGAGTCTCCCGGTTTGAGAGTATGACGGTAATTTGCAAAAATCACAGTTAGACTTAAAAACAAGCCGTTAAAGGGTGAAAACCCAAACCAGTCCCCAAACGACCCCGTAGGAGGCACGAACACCTCGCACGGGACCAATGTAGCTTGTAGGAACTGACCGCGTAGTCCCGGGTCTCCCAAATTGAGAGTATGACGATAATTTGCAAAAATCACACTTAGACTTAAAAATAAGCCATTAAAGGGTGAAAACCCAAACCATCCCCCAAACAACCTCGTAGGAGGCACGAACACCTCGTACGGGATAATGTAACTTGTAAGAACTGATCGCGTAGTCCCGGGTCTCCCAGTTTGAGTGTATTAAGATAATTTACAAAAATACACTTAGACTTAAAAATAAGCCGGTAAAGGGTGAAAACCCAAACTAGCCGCCAAACGACCCTGTAGGAGGAACGAACATCTCGCACGGGACCAATGTAACTTATAGGAACGAACCGCGTAGTTCCGCATATCCCGGTTTGAGAGTATGACGATAATTTTCAAAAATCACACTTAGACTTAAAAATAAGGCGTTTAAGGGTGAAAACCCAAACCAGCTCCCAACCGATCCCGTAGGAGGCACGAACACCTCGAACGGGACCAATGTAACTTGTAGGAACTGACCGCGTAGTTCTGGGTCTCCCGGTTTGAGAGTATGATGATAATTTGCAAAAATCACACTTAGACTTAAAAACAAGGCGTTAAAGGTTGAAAACCCAAAACAACCCCCATACAACCCCGTAAGAGGCACGAACACCTCGCACAGGACCAATGTAACTTGTAGAAACTGATGGCATAGTCTCGGGTCTCTCAGTTGGAGAGTACGATGATAATTTACAAAAATCACACTTAGACTTAAAAACAAATCGTTAAAGGGTGAAAATCCAAACCAGCCCCCAAACAACCCCCTAGGAGGCCCCAATACCACGCACGGGACCAATGTAACTTGTAGGAACTGATCGCATAGTCCCGGATCTTCCGATTTGAGAGCATAACGATAATTTACAAAAATCACACTTAAACTCAAAATCAAGGACTTAAAGGGTGAAAACCCAAACCAGTCCCCAAACGACCCCGTAGGAGGCACGAACACCTCGCATGGCGCCAATGTAACTTGTAGGAACTGATCGCGTAGTCCCGAGTCTCCCGATTTGAGAGTATGACGATAATTTGCATCACACTTAGACTTAAAAATAAGCCGTTAAAGGCGAAAACCCAAACCAGCCCCCATACGACCCTATAGGAGGCAAGAACACCTCGTACGGGACCAATGTAACTTGTAGGAACTGACCACGTAGCCCCGGGTCTCCCTATTTGAGAGTATGACGATAATTTGCAAAAATCACACTTAGACTTAAAAATAAACTGTTAAAGGGTGAAAAGCCAAACCAGCTCTGAAACGACCCTGTAGAAGGCACGAACACCTCGCACGGGACCAATGTAACTTGTAAGAACTGACCGCGTAGTCCCGGGTCTCCCGGTTTGAGAGTATGATGATAATTTCCAAAAATCACACTTAGACTTAAAAACAAGTCGTTAAAGGGTGAAAACCAAAACCAGCCCCCGTACTAACCTATAAGAGGCACGAACACATCACGCGGGACCAATGTCACCCCTAGGAACTGAACGCGTAGTCCCGTGTCACCCAATTTGAGAGTATGATGATAATTTGAAAGAATCAAATTTAGTCTTAAAAATAAGCCATTAAAGTGTGAAAACCCAAACTGGCCCCATACGACCCCGTAGGAGGCACGAACACCTCGCACGGGACCAATGTAGATTGTAGGAACTGATCGCGTAGTCCCAGGTCTCCCGGTTTGAGAGTATGACGATAATTTGCAAAAATTGCACTTAGACTTAAAAACAAGCCATTAAAGGGTGAAACCCAAACCAACCCCCAAATAACCCCGTAGGAGGAACGAACACCTCGCACGGGACGAATGTAACTTGTAAGAACTGACCGCGTAGGGCTGGGTCTCACGGTTTGAGAGTATGACGATAATTTGCAAAAATCACAATTAGACTTAAAAATAAGCCGTTAAAGGGTGAAAACCCAAAACAACCCCCAAACGACCCCGTAGGAGGAACGAACACCTCGCACGGGACCAATGTAACTTGTAAGAACTGATCACGTAGTTTCCAATATCCCGATTTGAGAGTACGACGATAATTTGCAAAAATCACACTTAGGTTTAAAAACAAGGCGTTAAAGGGTGAAAACCCAAACTAGCCTCCAAACGATCCCTTAGGAGGCACGAACACCTCTCACGGGACCAATGTAAATTGTAGGAACTTACTGCGTAGTCCCAGGTCTCCCAGTTTGAGAGTATGATGATAATTTGCAAAAATCACACTTAGACTTAAAAATAAGCCGTTAAAGGGTAAAAACCCAAACCAGCCCCCATACAACCCCGTAGGAGGCACGAAGACCTTGCACATGACTAATGTAACTTGTAGGAACAGACTGCATAGTCCCGGGTCTCCCAGTTTGAGAGTATGACGATAATTTACAAAAATCACACTTAGACTTAAAAATAAGCCGTTAAAGGGTGAAAACCGAAACCAACCCCCAAACGACCCCGTAGGAGGCACGAATACCTCGGACGGGACCAATGTAACTTGTAGGAACTGACCGCATAGTCCCGAATCTTCCGATTTGAAAGTATGGCAATAATTTGCTAAAATCACACTTAGACTTAAAAACAAGCCATTAAAGGGGGAAAACCCAAACCAGCCCCCATACGACCCAGTAGGAGGCACGAACACCTCGCACGGGACCAATGTGATTTGTAGGAACTGACCACGTAGTCTCGGGTCTCCCGATTTGAGAGTGTGACGATAATTTGCAAAAATCACACTTAGACTTAAAAACAACAGTTAAAGTGTGAAAACCCAAACCAGCTCTCAAACGAACCCGTAGGAGGCACGAACACCTCGCACAGGACCAATGTAACTTGTAGGTACTCATCGCTCAGTCCCGGGTCTCCCGATGTGAGAGTATGATGATAATTTGCAAAAATCACACTTAGACTTAAAAACAAACCGTTAAAGGGTGAAAACCCAAACCAGCCCCGAAACGACCCCATAGGAGGCACGAACACCTAGTACGGGACTAATGTAACTTCTAGGAACTCACCGCGTAGTCCCGGGTCTCCCGGATTGAGAGTATGATGATAATTTTCAAAAATCGCACTTAGACTTAAAAATAAGCCGTTAAAGGGTGAAACTAAAACCAGCACCCATACAACCTCCTGGGAGGCACGAACACCTCACGCGGGACCATTGTAACTCCTAGGAACTGACCGTGTAGTCCCGGGCATCCCAGTTTGAGAGTATGACACTAATTTTTAAAAATCACATTTAGTCTTTAAAACAAGCCATTAAAGTCCGAAAACCCAAACTCGCCCCCATACGACCCCGTAGGAGGCACGAACACCTCGCACGGGACCAATGTAGATTGTATGAACTGACCGCGTAGCTCCGGGTCTCCCGCTTTGAGAGTATGACGATAATTTGAAAAAATCACACTTAGACTTAAATACAAGCCATTAAAGGGTGAAAACCCAAACCAACCCCCAAACAACACCGTAGGAGGCACGAACACCTCGTACGGGACCAATGTAACTTGTAAGAACTGACCGCGTAGGCCTCGGCCTCCCGGTTTGAGAGTATGACGATAATTTGCAAAAATCATAATTAGACTTAAAAACAAGCCGTTAAAGGGTGAAAACCCAAAACAGCCCCCAAACGACCCCGTAGGAGGAACGAACACCTCTCACGGGACCAATGTAACTTATAGGAACTGACCGCGTAGTTTCCAATATCCCGACTTGAGAGTACGACGATAATTTGCAAAAATCAGACTTAGACTTAAAAACAAGGCGTTAAAGGGTGAAAACATAAACCAGCCTCCAAATGATCCCGTAGGAGGCAAAAATACCTCTCACGGGACCAATGTTACATGTAGGGAGTTACCGCGTAGTCCCAGGTCTCCCAGTTTGAGAGTATGATGATAATTTGCCAAAATCACACTTAGACTTAAAAACAAGCCGTTAAAGGGTAAAAACCAAAACCAGCCCCCATACAACCCCGTAGGTAGCACGAACACCTCGCACTGGACTAATGTAACTTGTAGGAACTGACCGTGTAGTCCTGGGTCTCCCGGTTTGAGAGTATGACAATAATTTGCAAAAATCATAATTAGACTTAAAAACAAGCCGATAAAGGGTGAAAACCAAAAACAGCCCCCAAACGACCCCGTAGGAGGAACGAACAACTCGCACGGGACCAATGTAACTTGTAGGAACTTAACGCGTATTTTCCAATATCCCGATTTGAGAGTACGATGATAATTTGCAAAAATCACCCTTAGACTTAAAAACAAGGCGTTAAAGGGTGAAAACCCAAACCAGCCTCCAAATGATCCCGTAGGAGGCACGAATACCTCTCACGGGACCAATGTTACTTGTAAGAACTTACCGCGTAGTCCCAGGTCTCCCAATTTGAGAGTATGACGATAATTTGTAAAAATCACACTTAGACTTAAAAACATGCCGTTAAAGGGTAAAAACCCAAACTAGCCCCCATACAACCCCGTAGGAGGCACGAACACCTCGTACAGGACCAATGTAACTTGTAGGAACTGACTGCATAGTCCCGGGTCTCCCAGTTTGAGAGTATGATGATAATTTACAAAAATCACACTTAGACATAAAAATAAGCCGTTAAAGGGTGAAAACCCAAACCAGACCCCAAACGACCCCATAGGAGGCTCGAATACCTCGAACGGGACCAATATAACTTGTAGGAACTCACCGTGTAGTCCCTAATCTTTCGGTTTGAGAGTATGATGATAATTTGAAAAAATCACACTTAAACATAAAATCAAGGCATTAAAGCGTGAAAATCCATACCAGCCCCCAAACGACCCCGTAGGAGGCACGAACACCTCATACGGGGCCAATGTAACTTGTAGGAACTGATCGCGTAGTCCCGAGTCTCCCGATTTGAGAGTATCACGATAATTTGCAAAAATCACACTTAGACTTAAAAACAAGCCGTTAAAGGGGGAAAACCCACACCGGCCACCATACGACCCCGTAGGAGGCACGAACACCTCGTACGGGACCAATGTAATTTGTAGGAACTGACCACGTAGTCTCGGGGCTCCCGGTTTGAGAGTGTGACGATAATTTGCAAATATCACACTTTAACTTATAAACAAGCAGTTAAAGGGTGAAAACCCAAACCAACTCTCAAACGACCCCGGAGGAGGCACGAACACCTCGCACGGGACCAATGTAACTTGTAGGTACCAATCGCGTAGTCCCGGGTCTCCCGATGTGAGAGTATGATGATAATTTTCAAAAATCACACTTAGACCTAAAAACAAGCCGTTAAAGGGAGAAAACCCAAACCATCCCCGAAACGACCCCAAAGAAGGCACGAACACCTCGCACGGGACTAATGTAACTTCTAGGAACTCACCGCGTAGTCCCGGGTCTCCCGGATTGAGAGTATGATGATAATTTGCAAAAATCACACTTAGACTTAAAAATAAGCCGTTAAAGGGTGAAACTAAACTAGCACCCATACGACCCCGTAGGAGGCACAGACACCTCACGCGGGACCATTGTAACCCCTAGGAACAGACCGCGTAGTCCCCAGCCTCCCAGTTTGAGAGTATGATGATAATTTGCCGAAACCATATTTAGTCATAAAAACAAGACATTAAAGTGTGAAAACCCAAACTTGCCCCCATACGACCCCGTAGGAGGCACGAACACCTCGCACGGGACCAATGTAGATTGTAGGAACTGACCGCGTAGTCCCGGGTCTCCCGATTTGAGAGTATGATGATAATTTGCAAAAATCACACTTAGACTTAAAAACAAGCCATTAAAGGGTGAAAACCCAAACCAACCCCCAAATAACCCCGTAGGAGGCACGAACACCTCGCACGGGACCAATGTAACTTGTAAGAACTGACCGCGTAAGCCTGGGTCTCCCAGTTTGAGAATATGATAATAATTTGCAAAAATCATAATTAGACTTAAAAACAAGTCGTTAAAAGGTGAAAACCCAAAACAGCCCCCAAACGACCCCGTAGGAGGAACGAACACCTCGTAGGGGACCAATGTAACTTGTAGGAACTGACCGCGTAGTTTCCAATATCCCGATTTGAGAGTATGATGATAATTTGCAAAAATCACACTTTGACTTAAAAAGAAGGCGTAAAAGGGTGAAAACCCAAACCACCCTCCAAAGGATCCTGTAGGAGGCACGAACACCTCTCACTGGACCAATGTAACTTGTAGGAACTTACCGCATAGTCCCAGGTCTCCCAGTTTGAGAGTATGATGATAATTGGCAAAAATCACACTTAGACTTAAAAACAAGCCGTTAAAGGGAAAAAACCCAAACCAGCCCCCATACGACCCCGTAGGAGGCACGAACACCTCGCACAGGACTAATGTAACTTGTAGGAACTGACTGCATAGTCCCGTGTCTCCCAGTTTGAGAGTATGGCGATAATTTACAAAAATCACACTTAGACTTAAAAATAAGCCGTTAAAGGGTGAAAACCCAAACCAGCTCCCAAATAACCCCGTAGGAGGCACGAATACCTCGGACGGGACCAATGTAACTTGTAGGAACTGACCGCATAGTCCCGAATCTTCCGGTTTGAGAGTATGATGATTATTTGAAAAAATCACACTTAAACTTAAAATCAAGCCGTTAAAGGGTGAAAACCCAAACCAGCCCCCAAACGACCCCGTAAGAGGCACGAACACCTCGTACGGGGACAATGTAACTTGTAGGAACTCATCGCGTAGTCCCGAGTCTCCCGATTTGAGAGTACGACGATAATTTTCAAAAATCACACTTAGACTTAAAAACAAGCCGTAAAAGGGGGAAAACCCAAACCAGCCCCCTTACGACCCCGTAGGAAGCACGAACACCTCGCACGGGACCAATGTAATTTGTAGGAACTGACCACGTAGTCTCGGGTCTCCCGGTTTGAGAGTGTGACGCTAATTTGAAAAAATCACACTTAGACTTAAAAACAAGCAGTTAAAGGGTGAAAACCCAAACCAGCTCTCAAACGACCCCGTAGGATGCACGAACACCTCGCACGGGACCAATGTAACTTGTAGGTACTGATAGCGTAGTACCGGGTCTCCCGATGTGAGAGTATGATGATAATTTACAAAAATCACACTTAGACTTAAAAACAAGCCGTTAAAGGGTGAAAACCCAAACCAACCCCGAAACGACCCCATAGGAGGCACGAACACCTCGCACGGGACTAATGTAACTTTTAGGAACTCACCGCGTAGTCCCGGGTTTCCCGGATTGAGAGTATGATGATAATTTGAAAATATCACACTTAGACTTAAAAATAAGCCGTTAAAGGGTTAAAACTAAAACCAGCACCCATACGACCCCGTAGGAGGCACAAACACCTCACGTGGGACCATTGTAACCCCTAGGAACTAACCGCGTAGTCCCGGGCCTCCCAGTTTGAGAGTATGACAATTATTTGCAAAAATCACATTTAGACTTAAAAATAAGCCATTAAAGGGTGAAAACCCAAACCGGCCCCCATACGACCCCGTAGGAGGCACGAACACCTCGCATGGGACCAATGTAGCTTCTAGGAACTGACCGCGTGGTCTCGGGTCTCCCCGTTTGAGTTTATGATGATAATTTGTAATAATCATACTTAGACTTAAAAACAAGCCGTTAAAGTGTGAAAACTGAAACTAGTCCCTAAACGACCCCGTAGGAGGTACGAACACCTCGCGCGGGACCACTGTAGCTTGTAGGAACTGACCGCGTTGTCCCGAGTCTCCCGATTTGAGAGTATGCCAATAATTTACAAAAATCAAACTTAGACTTAAAAACAAGCCGTTAAAGGGTGAAAACCCAAACCAGACCCCAAACGACCCCGTAGGAGGAACGAACACCTCGCACGGGACCAATGTAACTTGTAGGAACTGGCCGCGTAGTTTCGAATATCCCGGTTTGAGAGTATGACAATAATTTGTAAAAATCACACTTAGACTTAAAAACACGGCGTTAAAGGGTGAAAACCCAATCCAGCCCCCAAACGGACCCGTAGGAGGCACGAACACCTCTCGCGGGACCAATGTACCTTGTAGGAACTGACCGCGTAGTCCCGGGTCTCCCGGTTTGAGATTATGATGATAATTTGCAAAAATCACACTTAAACTTAAAAGCAAGCCGTTAAAAGGTAAAAACCCAAACCAGACCCCATACAACCTCGTAGGAGGCACGAATACCTCGAACGGGACTAATGTAACTTGTAGGAACCGACCGCGTACTCCCGGGTCTCCCAGTTTGAGAGTATGACTATAATTTGCAAATAACACACTTAGACTTAAAAACATGTCGTTAAAGGGTGAAAACCCAAACCAGTGCCCAAACGAACCCGTAGGAGGCACGAACACCTCGCACGGGACCAATGTAACTTGTAGGAACTGACCGCATAGTCCCGGGTCTCCTGGTTTGAGAGTATGACTATAATTTCCACTCATATATGTAATTTTTTAGTTTGAGTAATTTTTTTTTTTTGTAAATTATTGGGTTACTAATATCGTATCTTTTTTGTATCCTATTTTTTTTGCAGGATAACAGTTTATCGTTGGAATTTATTTACGTGGAACAGAGAGAACTCAATGGTTTACAATTAGGGGTTGATTCATGATTCGATTTTTTGTGTCATGGCCAGGCGGTCTTTTGTTATTTTATTGTTGACTTTTATTATCGTGCGGGCTTTATGTTAGGCAGGTTTTGCATTAACAGGTTTTGGAATGTCCAAGAAATAGAAGAAACTCTGCCCAATTTTTTTTGTGCCTCTGAACTATTAAAGACTTGTAATATTTTGAAGTTTGTATGTACATTAGTTTATTAACAACGTGCAATATTATTAATTTGTGAATTTTGTGCTTTCAAATAATTAATTGTTTTTTATAAAAAATTTGGCGCAGTTCAAAATCGTGGCAAAACTGTATCACATTTTGGCATGGTTTTGAACTGTGCCAAAAATTTTTAAACTGTTCTGAATGTGGCACAATTAAAAACTGTGCCAAAAGTGTGCCAGAAATATCAAATTCTAGCATGGTTTAAGAGTGTGGCAGAAGTGTTCCTGGTTGGCTGAATCTGGCACCGTTAAAAGCTGTGCCAAAAGTGTGCCAGAAATATCAAATTCTGACACGGTTTAAAAGTGTGCCAGAAGTGTTCCTATTTGGACAAATCTGGCACACTTTTGATCCGTGTAAGAAAAAAATTGCCATTTTGGAACACCTGATTCTGGCACAGTTCCAAACCGTACCAGATTTGATCTGCCACAGTTTTAAACCGTGCGAGATTCCTATTTTTAGTGTAGTGTTCTTACAAAAGTCTATTACTAACTAAGTATATCAATACATGCAAACAAATATTATTTTGGTCATTTTAGTTAAGGACTTAACACTAATACTAACAAAGACCAAACAGTACCCAAATATTTTTTGCCGACATAAACAAGAATTTGGTGATTTTAGTGAAGGCTTAACATTGAAGAGAAAAAATGAAAAGAACCCATGAAAGGGTATTATCAAAAACTAAAATCATTTAGTTAAGGGAAAATATTAAGATATAGACATACCAAGTTTTGCCCAAATTTCATGTGAGGGTTTAGAGCCAAAAGCCTCTCCTTGTTCCATTTCGTTGGTTGAAATGTGTAAATAAAGAGAGAGAGAGAGAGAGAGAGAGAGAAATAGGTTTATTTATATAGGCATTTATGATTGTGACACGACAAGAAATGTACGAAAGCTTGTTTTGGAAAGAGGGGAATGTTTGGTGTACACGTTGAAAATAAAACGTATTTGAAAAAGAAGGGTCGTTTATTATAATTATAAAAGAATAATAATAACAACAACAACAACAACAACATTTAGATTAAAAAAGGTTTTTGCTTAAATTTCAAACTTTACATCCGAGATATAAAACAACCCTGACCCACAATGCGGATATCCTTCACACATCCTTGGATGTGAAGAGAAAGAATGATTTGGGATGACGCGTGGTCATTGTTTCGTTCTCTTTTAAAAATTGTTGAGTCTCGAATCTTTTTTACACAAAATAAACGAAATACGGTGTGAGTGTAAATAATCACAATCAATGATTCTAAGTAATAGGGAAACAATTAAGGGGTAAAATAATATCATAACACAAAGGTTTTACGTGGTTCGGCAACTGCATACGTCCACGAGATTTTTTTTGTGTATATTAATTCTTTTGGAATTTTGTAATAAAGAAATATATGCCTCTTGTCCCGGAGTAGGGGTTTTATTTATAAAGATGGGAGTAATTAAGCCACGTTCAAACTCTCACAGTTGTTAGTTGGCACGTTTACTGATCTATATTGATCTTCTTTGATATGAAAGATAACAAGAATGAGCCTTCCATGTTTTTTAAAAGTGACATTAATCCCGACTTGAGTAACATGCTTTGTACCTCTGAGTTGGGTTTGTTTGGGTTGTTGAAATTCAATCATCATAGTTTGCCTCCCACAATTGCCTCTAAAATTCTTAGGCAACACTGGGCTGGAGGATTTTGTATGATTTGCCCAAAGGATTGGTTTATGACAATTCAGCATTTGAGCCTGTGCGAGGGCGTGTCTTATAATTAATAGGTTGTAAAGAGGGATACGCTAGTCTTTAGTCCAGAAATGAACTATCAGTTGCATTAATGAATTCGAACTTTGTCCCATATGATTAAATTTATTGGATTTCGTTTCTGATAATTCAAATAAACTTTGCACCGTCATTTGTGTACTTTTCTTCATTCCAAAGGATCATTTGGAATGTTCATCTTTACCATCTTCTTGTAAGTTCTCAATTCCCTTGCTTATTTTTCTTGTGATTGTTCTAAGTATTTTCATTTTCTTTCTATATTCTCATGAGTAGTCCTTTCTTCGACAAAAAATGGTGTATACTATTAATAAGATAACGATGGGTGAGTTCAGGAAAGTATACTCGATCCACTCCTAGATGACGATTGAGTATTCCCCCTATTGTAAAAAACTAGAATAGATCTAATTCTTCAATCACAAATAAAAATAAGTAAGTAAAAGAGAGAGGCGAAGGTTTTTTAAGTGGTTCGGCTATTTAGGAAAGCCTACGTCCACTGTGCTTATTATTGCCTTATATCCTGTCTTGTCTCTTGTTGAGAGTGTTTAGGACCTTGTGAATCCTGCTCTTAATGTAGGGGTTACAATGTATTTATAGCCAAGTAGGGAAATAAAGAGATGGAATATTAAAGGATGGAATGCCTTTATAAATTAGGCATTTACATTAGTACATATTGTCCACAATATTTTTGGTTTTTGGCACTCTACTGATCGTGTTGGTCGGCCTCCCTATAGTTGGTCGGTATTTCTTGCATTGGTCGAGCTTCCTAGTGTTGGTGGGGCTTCCTGGTGTTGGTCGGAATTCTGTATGTTGGTCGGCCAAGCTATCACGTGTCAACTAGGATTCTTTCTATGTAGGATGACACGTGTTCATCTCTGATTGGTCCACGTAGGTGGGTAATTTTTTGTATCAATAAAATCCCCTAATGTTCCATGCTTGATGCTTTCTTGAAAGTATAGAGTATTTAGTCCTGGTCGTAGCTTGGGCTACATCCATGATACTTGGTCGGTTGCTGATTTCCCATACTTGTGTAATTTTACTAGTATTATTGGTGATGTATGTTGCCAATGGTATTTTACTAAATATCCTGAATTACAGTGAACCGCCTCAGGGTAAATGCATATTTTTCATATCGCTGCCATAATTTCAATCGTCATTTATCTTTAATCATTACGTTCGCCAATTTTTGAGACAATTTATAAAAGGCAGTAAATTTCTCGGTCGTCTCTTTACTCCAACCCTTTAAGTGTTGCTGCTACCCTTGAGCTTTTGTGCGATCGTTCTCCCTTTCTTTTAGTTCTTGCTGAATCTTTAATCTTCTATAAGAATCCTATCCATTTGTAAGGACACAAGTTTCCAATTGAGTCCTTTGTAATTTTGGCTCATTTCCAGACAGAAACATTTGAGTCATAAGATAGTGTTCTTGTGTATCCTCCAAACCTATGACAAGTAAAGTTGAAGACGTATCAGCCTATTCCAAATGAAAGATATCTTGTCGGGTTTCAAAGTGCTAAGTTTTGTGTCCTCAATAGTTCAACATTTTCCAAGGCTCCTTAAGGTATGAATGATGTATATATATTTTTAGGAACTTGGAAAAAATATTGGGTGTACTTATTAAAATATTTTTAAGTATTTTTAATTTCTGAAAATCATGTTAGAAATAGTGTTTGGATTTAAAAATGAAAAGATAAGTTTTCTGGAATGTCTATTTTTTCGTTCGAAGTGTCTTCCGAACGAGAATGTCGTTCAAACGAGATTTCGAACGAGTTTGCCAACGAGATTGCCAAATGATCCCTATTTTATCGTTAGAAGTTTCGTTCTAACGACTTCATTCGAACGGGTTTTACCAATAAGATTTTTAACTATTTTACCTTTAAAATCTCGTTCGAACAAAGTCGTTCGAACGACCTTGCGCGGGAAAATTATTTTTTGTCATTTTTTTGGTAACTTCCCACTAACCCACTTTTTCCACGTGTTTTTAACCAATTCATGGGTACTATTTTTCGCATAACTTTTGAGTGTTTTCTAAGAGCTTAAGAGAGAAATTTTCCTTTCCAAAATCTTAAGTTTTGAGAGCTAATCACGAGTTGTTAGGTTCGCAATGATGATCGGAGGCCCTGGCAGGAGCAAGGGAATCACGGGTCATCCCCTCGCAATGAAAGGTATACAAACAAGCCTATTTATGGTCCCAATACAAATAATGTGTGCTTTTTGTCCACGAATATTGGTCATATGTTAGAAAATTGCTCATTTTGAGTTCCAATTTATAAGTACCAGACACATACACACAAAAAGAAGCGCCTTTGTTAGTTATGTGAATCAAGAAGCTCGAGGGTATTGTCATTATTTGTTGGATTTTATAATATTTTTATTTCCTTTTTGTTATTTTCTTTCGTTTTGTTATATCGTTATATTTTCTTTTTTCTTTAGTATTTAGAGGTAGGAATACTAAAGGATCTTAGGGGTATACTTATAATTAGATCTTTTGTTTATAGCCTAAGCTACCTTCTCCCTTTAAATACTCACTTTGTAGTCTCATTTGAGGTATGCTACCTATTTGAGAGTTTATGGAAGAGAGTTGAGACAAGAGATATTTTCATCTTATTTCCCATTTGACGTCATTTACGTCAATTGGTATCAAACCCTCATTGAATCCACCCGTTGTTGTGGATGTTGTAAAAAAACATAAAAAAATCGTAGGCAACGACAAATGGGTTTTAAGCGGAGATATTCTCCCGTGGAAACTCGCTACGATCGTCGAGGGGGTCTTGAACCACCTCTTAGCGCGACTTTACGATCTTGAGTCTCGCCTTCCTTCCACCACCACCCAAAACCCTAACCAGAGCCACCATTATGTTTCAATCCATGCTTTCGCAATCATCTCCACCCCTCTACCCAAAAAAAAGTTGTCTCGAAAACCCTAACCTTATATCCCATGATCCAGCAGTGGGCTGTAGTGCCAATAGTGGCGAACAACCAACGGAATCTTGCCAAAACATGCAAGTGCCGATCAACCCCCTAGAACACCATACAATGGTCGGCCATCACCCCCAGCACAGGCATGGCTGCCTGAATCCCCTTCAGGTTAGTTGCCAGTAGCCTAAACCCACTAGGGCGGATCGAAACTCCTCGAACACCTCCTGGGCCATCAAAAATTCACCATATGACCCTATTTTTTTTATCAAAACCACCTGATGGTTGCCGATCCTCACCCAAGTTCAGGCAAACACGATGCGATCCACTCTAACGACATCATTTAAGGACGAAATCGTCCTTCAGGGGCTGGTAATGATCGAAAAAGGGTTGGGTTTAAGAGTTCGGAGCCCTAAGCTGATTTTTGACCCAAGTGGATGTAGATTAGCCCGAGAAGAAGACTGAAAAGAAGAGGGTATAATTAGAAACATGTTTCTCCTCCAACTATGCGATGGAACTTTTGAAAGTTCAAGGACAATCTCGGCTTCAAGTGGGGGAGAATGATGTGAATCTTGAAGCTCGAGGTCATTTTCTTCAGTTTTAGGATTTAATAATATTTTATTTTATTTTTCCTTATATTTCCTTTTTGCTTTAATATTTAGAGGTGGAAGCAGTAATGACTCTTAGGGGTATATTTGTAATTTTCTTTTGTTTAGAGCCTAAGCTACCTTTCCCCTATAAATACTCATCTTGTAGCCTCATTTGATGTATGCTACCTATTTGAAAGTTTATGAAAGAGAATTGAGACGAAAAATATCTCATATTATTTCCCACTTGACGTTATTTACGTCAGTTAGCCTGTGGGTAACAGCGTATGGAATTTCCTAAACCCTGGTAGCCTTGTGCTTTAGGTCTTTATGATGCATCTTCCAATGAGGATGGTGCGGGTCCATTTGATTTAGAAGGAAAGCATGATTATTTGACTTGGGTTTTGCATATTTTAAAAAGGAGAATGAGTGGAGGCACCCTTGTTAATATCCCGACATTTGATGGGAGTGGTCACCGTCTGGTTCATTAACTGGTTAGATTCAATTGAAAAGAATTTAATGGCACCTCCAATGTGTTCATGCAATAGCAACCGAGATTGAGCGATAGGCTAAGGCTTGGTGGAACGAGTTGAGTCAAAGGAGAACTTAAAGGGAAGCAAGCGATTCAAACATGAGGAAATATGAAGTATTTAAGGCTCCATATCATTACTCAGAGTTACGAGTATGAATTATTTTCACGAGATCACGGCTTGGAGGGATATTATAAAAAAGAACATGATATCACGTGGTTTAAATGAAGATATTGCACTGAACAGACCAGAATGTAAAAATAAGATTCATACAGCCGACCCCAAATAATTGGAA
Source organism: Sambucus nigra (assembly GCA_949130495.1). NCBI lineage: Eukaryota > Viridiplantae > Streptophyta > Magnoliopsida > Dipsacales > Adoxaceae > Sambucus > Sambucus nigra. The sequence goes on along the minus strand of OX422207.1, from coordinate 1,740,045 downwards.
AAAGGCTTTGTTCTTATTGTCCATACCCGAAACAAGGTTGGTAGAAGATTAACACAATACTTGTAATGGAAGTAGGGTCGAGAAAAATTCAGAAATAAATAATATTCAAAACACAATTAAGTAATTGCAAGTTACAAACCTATTTGCCACCTCCACCATTAAGAAGAAATAATATTTATTACAATTAAGAAATAAATCCTTGACATGACATTCGGTATTTTAAGTAATAAATAAATGAAAACAACAACTAATCGAAATTCCACAAGACATAACAAAATACGCTCTCAAAATATAAGAGCACAGATAAAACTAGAGATGTTTATAGGTTGGCATGTTGAATGTTGTTATCGTCTCGAACCGATCACCCTTTCTCCTTGATATGTGGGAATTACCCAAATAGGAACGAACCCAGGATTTCCATTATAATTTTGATATTGGATGTTATGAAGGTGACACTGAGGTTGAGGTTGTTGTATGGTAATGTTAGCCAGGCGCTTCCAATTGACAGGAAATAAAAAGTTAATAGAACCAGGTTGGCAGCTTGGGAAATCAGAAGCCCTGGAGGATATGGAAGAGATGTCACTAAGAAATAACTCTTCACTTATGTTGTTCAATTCAACCCAGCACCAAAAAGTTGTACCCTTAACCAATTTGAAAACCTTGAGGTGCGTAGTGTAATTTGTGGGACTCCATCGCATAACTTGCAACAGATCACCCCCGTCTGATTCAACAATATACCTCAACTCAGAAGGGTGTGGGCGTTCTGTTTGGAGGTCGTGGGAAAAATATTTAATCATTACTTCTTCCTCTTTTTCTTTGGCGTTAATTGAGCAACCATCACCGTCCATATGAAGGGCGTAAAATAAACGATTTAGATTAAAATAAATAAGGTCGGCAAGTCCGTAGAAGGAAGGTTGGATGTAAAGCCATTTTTTGGACACACCAGGTCTGATAAATGCCAACATACGAGAGACGCCATAAATCACCATGACAGTATATTCATCCTGATGCAAAAGGAGATCAGCAGACAACACCGCATTCACCAAGTAATACTCGGGATTAAAAATACCATTTGTAAAATCAAGACTTTCTTCATCACCTCTTGGTCTACGACAGGGGGGAGACGTATAATTGTGTTTGTGGCGGAGAAAGGGTTGAAAAGAGTGAGCGAGAAGTCTGTCTCCGCGGAGATGAGCCATCCTAAAGAAGAATCGATGAATCTCTTGCTAGCGTCGATGGGGATCTCGAATTCAAGTTCCTTCTTCTTTTCGGCCGAGTAAAACCGAGCAGTATTCTTATCATCTAGCCAGTGAGGTAGCATGAGCAAAGGAAGTTGGTGGTCCAAAAATCTGGTGGCATTATCAATTCCAATTCTCTAATTACCTCGGTAGTTGTGGTCATCCAGTCCAACGCGATGCCACGGCAAGCAAACAACGACAAACCGAACATAATCACCCAAACTCACCAACCTCTCCAGAATCCCATCCACAACATTCGTCGGAAGACCTGCCTAATCTGGTGAATTTTGATGCAACGAAGAGCAAGTCTTCAAAACCATCCTTGTAAATGTAATTGAAGGAAAACCCTAAAAACCTCTATGATACGGCCTACACTTTATACTCAAAGACGCCTCTCGCACTTCTGATTTTGTAGGAATTAGGAATGAATACCAAGGGGGTCTCAATGATGGCACGTATAGTCTAAACTCTCAAAAATAAAAAGACAGCCCACACCAACCACGCTTGCAAATCAAATCCTTATACAAATAGGAATTTATTCTTTGGACTTTTGACAATAGGGGGTCGACGTTTGGGTATTTGGACTTTTTTGATGGGAGATGTCGTTTCGTTTATAAACATGAAGACCCATTTGGTCATTTATTTGGAAAAGTTTATTTTAAATTATTTTTAAATTCAATTTTTTTGGTATTTATAAACATAATTTTTTTTTACTTTAATACCATCTTTTAGGATTTTTTATGCTCTTATTTAATGTATTTTAAAATTGTGGTAAGTCTCATGATCAATAAAAAATGTCCATAATTACTCTGTAACTCTCTATCTTTCTTTCTGTAGAGAGAGAGAGGGACATTTGTTCCATAGTGATACATACATATCGGATGGATGACGATGGCGACGTGCGTGCACGTGTGGGTTTAGCCTAATAGGTATTCAACATAAACATTGGACCTAAAAATTAAGTCGCGATCCTCGTACTGATCGTAGACACTAAAATAATTATAAACCTTAGCCCTCGCAATTGGGTTGCGATCCCCATATTACTCGAATACACATAAGTCCTTAAATTTGACCTTGGTGCTCATAATTAATTTGTGATCCCCATACTGGTCACATACACATAGTTCCTTAGAATGTACCCTAATCCCTCATAATTAAGTCGCATTCCCCGTATGTGTCGTATACACTCTCAAGTCCTCAAAATAAACTTTGGCCCTCATAATTAGACCGTGATCCCTGTATGAGTCGTGTACACTTGGGTCCTCAAAATAGACTTTGACCCTCAAAATTAAACTGCGATCCCCATATTAGTCACATTCACTTAGGTTCTCAAAATAGATATTTGGCCTTAAAAATTATACCGCGATCCACATATTTGTTGTATATATTTAGTTCTCAGAATAAATTATGGCCCTCATAATTAGGCCACGGTTACTATATTGGTTGCATACACTTAGGTCCTCAAAATAGACCATGGTCCTTAAAATTAGGTCATAATCCCCACTTTGGTCATATACACTTATCTCCATCCTTAATAATTAGGTCATAATCCCATATGGGTCTCATATATTTAGGTCCTCATAATATCGTATTAGACCATCATAATTTTATTGGTCCCAAATGATTAAGTTCTTAGAATATACATTGGCCTTCAAAATTAGGCCGCAATCCTCATCACACACTCTCTTAACCCTTGAATTAGGCCACAATCTTCACAAAACATTCTTTAACCATCAAAATCAGGTCACAACCCTTATCACACACTATTTTGAGCCCTTAGGATTATACTCTTTAGAACCTCATAATAAGATCAAAATCCTCATTGCATATTCTATAAGCCTTAAGATTCCAGCCACAATCATTATCAACATACTCTCTAGGCCTTAGAGGTAGGCTGCAATTCTCATCAACACACTCTATAGGCCTTTATAATCGGCTTATAATCACCACATATACTTTAAGCCCTCATAATTAGGTTATAACCCTCACACACACTGTTTAGATCCTCATAATTGGGTCTCGACATCCAAAATCAGGCCACAACCCTGAACATAGTCAGGCCATTATATATATATATATATATATATATATGTGCATGACTTCATCCACGCGACACCTTTTCCACATATGCACATATTCGTGATTTATGAGAAGGAGAACATTTTTTTAGTTACCACGATAGACAAAAAGGGTGGAGTGTTGCTTAATCCCTTTACACTCCGTAACATCGTCTTCGAGCCTATATCTTACTTAGTTTCGCATGCACTAAATGTATATTAGCTATCTCATTGGAGGTAGTTCCTTCTTTTGCATGTTATGAGTAAAATAGACTGATGAATCCAATCTCTACATATTCATACACCTCACATCTCCAATGATGAGAACTTATGTCCAAATGAGCGAGAGTGTCGTCGTCGAGAAAGAGAGAGCGCGTTGATAGCAGGTGCCATGATGGACACAATACGAATCCATCACGTAAGGATAAATTTTCATTTGAGTCAATTTGTATGTGTTAGCTTAATTCTGGACAAAATATTTGAGTCATAGGATATAAGTTGTATTTATGACCTTTCAAGATTATGACAATTTTATTGAAGACAAAGTGGTCAAGTTGAAGCGATCACATCCTACGTCGTGTTTCGTGCCTCGTTTTCGTCATCAATGGTCCAAGGATCTATCAGGTATGAATGCTTATATTATTTTGGGCCTTGAAAATTTATTATTGGGTGTCAGAATTTTTGCAAATATATTGTAAAATGACCTTATATTTTTTCTACGAAAATAATCTATTTTTTTCCCAAGTCGTAAGAACGACTTTCTTAGGTCGTTCAAACGAGATTCCCTATTCGTTCGAACGACCATCTAATGAGGTCATTTTTTATTTGTGCTGATTTCTCGTTAGAAGTCTCATTCTTATCTCGTTTGAACGAGATCGCTTTGGTTTTCGTTCGAACGATCGGAGAATTTTTTTAAATTGGACAGTTTTTTCAACAAGTTTTCTCCATAACCTCCCACTACTTTTTCCCAACCATTTATGTAGTTCACGAATTCAATTTTCGTAGGACTTTTATATCTTCAAAGTGTGAGAAACCTTTTGAAAAGTCCAATAAAGTTTTGTTCTTAATTCATGGTTTAATCCTTTACTAAAAACACAAGTTTTACACCCAATTTTCTTATGATCCAAGCTTCAACATGATATGTGTTTGATATCAATTTTTGGCACCGAGTTTATCATTCTCTACATAATTGAGGATTGTTTCTTATGGAGGATTCCATGTTTATTGGGGTACATATGGTGAACTTTGTATACACGACGATAGCAGTTCCCCATCGGTAGATTCAGAGATGTAAGTGGACTCTTGCATTGTCACTAGGAATAGGTTGATGGAACGAAGAGCGTAAAAAATTGCGAGGACTTGGAGTTGTTGAGTAAATCTTTTTTTGTGTCATTGTATTTAATTCATACTTAGTCGACTTGTAACTCGATCGTCCGAGATTTTTTCTTTTGTGGATTTTCCTCGTACATCGCGACGTTGTGGTTGTGTATATACCTTGAAAATTCTCACCTACATGCTTGCTTAGCTTTAACAATATAAAATTAATTTAATCTCGAAAATGGTGTAATTAGAGCTTAATTATTTTAGGTTGTGTAAGTTTAAGAACTTAATTTGGCAAAATTCATGTTTAGTTTGGGTTGTATAAATTTGAACTTAAATTGAAGTTTTATTTTAAGAAGATAAAATTTTAAATTTTAAAGAAGTGTTAAAAATTTTAGTCTTTCGGAACCATCACCCCATATTCGTAGAAGTTGTTTATTTGCACCTCAAAAGTGTTGATCTAAGTCCCTTTCACTAATACCTCATTTTCTTTCACCACTTCTCTCAGATACCCCAAAGAAAATCTAAACTCACCTATTGTTAAAAACCATCCATACTTTAGAAGTCTTAAACCACTTTTCGTTACAAAAATACCCCTTGATAAAAAAATAGATATACTTATAGAAGACGATTTCAAGCTGAAGTCCTACTAAAGTGAAAAAATATTCGTGCGATGTCATGAATATGGTTCCTTTAAATTTTTATACTTTATAAAAGCTTAAATCACAAGTAATTGTTCCTTTGACCTTTTTATGCTTTATAAAAGCTTAAATAAAGGGTCGTGTTTTGATGAACCGTCGCTCACTGTCTTTCTTCTTCTTATTGTTTTCTCCTCCTCCTCCTCCTCCTCCTCCTCCTCCATATACGAGATCATTCAAAACTATGTCAACTTTAATTCTGCATATGGTGGGTACGAAGGCTTAATAAGAAGCCACCCTTAAAGCTTAAGTCAAAATATGTATCTATGTAAATTCTTCCATGTGTATGCGTCTCATACTTGTAGTTTATAAATATAAAAAATGCTAATAAAAGTCTTCAAAAATCATTAAATGTCAAAAATATATGTTATAGGCTCACTTAATTCATGAATTTTACCTAATGGATTGATAATGTGAGAGGTTTTAATTCCCTCTTTTCATCAAATAGTTTCATCTTTTAAACCCATTTACATTATGTAATTTTTATTGAGCATAAAACATTTTCATAAATTTTCATATTTGAACCATTCTCATTTTTTGAGACATCAACGGAAGGGAGAGTTGAGTGCTCGACCATTGAGTTAATAAGATGTAAAATCCCTCAAGACATTTTGCAAACAATGTGAATTTGAATCTCCCTGGGCAAGTACATACACATCCCACACTGTAGTGTATAATTTATTCACATACTTATTTTTTTTTCATTATCTCTTTTCCACCACAACATGCTAGTATAAATATTCGCATATACATCTGAAATCGAAAAGGGCTGAGTGGGTGCCTAATACCTTCGTTCTCCGCAATATAGTCCTCAAATTTTCTAGTTAAACATGAAAATAAATAGTTTTCTAAGGGGACCTACCCTTCGTTTAACTATTTTGTGTACAATAGACCAATAACTCCATATTTTCTAAAAGAGAACAAAGTGATGACTACGTGTCATCGCAAAGGATCCGTTATATACATGCCCACAAATGTGCGGAGGAGAGCCACCATGGGTCCAGATTCCCACACCAGAGATTCATGACAAAGATTGTCACCAATGATTCATATTAGGGGTGATTATTTGAATTCAGGGTTTTGGGAAGAAATCGGATAAAATGGATTGGAAAAACAAAACAAGTTTTTCTATTTTCAAATCTCTTCCGAAAGGGCAAAGAACTGTTTTCCCTATTTTTTAACGAAGAATTTATACCGTTGGATTCTGGTTAAATAAAAATACAACATTATTATAGGCATTAACATTAAAATGCATTTTTAATCTAATTAAAACGTTATTCTTAATTAGACATCTCAAAATGACACACTATACGATAACACGCCACGCCATGGAATTATAAGCTAATGAGTTTAGAATTATCGGTAGTAGTAGCCAAATGTGACTCAAATAATAAAAAAAATCCATATTAAACTAGTCATATAAATATGGAATTCATATTTAAAAGCTATGAGTCAAATGTGAGTTTCATATTTGAAAGCTATAATCAAATATGGAACTCAATTTTAAAAGCTATTAGTCAAATATAAATCTCATTTTTAAAAGTTATTTGTAAAATATGAGTTTTTTAAAAATATATCTGGAATTTTAATACTTACTTTAGTAGGAAAAAATGGGTTGACCTAGCCTTTAGGGGTGCTCAAAAAATCGGCTGGACCGACGGACCGAGCCGAACCGACTATTTTTTTCGATCTTTTTTCTTAATCAGTTCAGTCTCGGTTTATTATTTTGGCGGATTGACCTAATCGGTCCGGTCCACGGTTTACAGTTTCAAAAACCCTATTAGGACCGACCCGGACCGACTCTATAAAAAAAATATATTTTTACATATATATGTATATATATAAGATAAATAAATACTAAAAATACATATTTTAATATTTGATTAGTTTAAATTATATTTTAATCCAATAATAGGTTTGTTTTAATTGCAAATTTTGATATTTTTAATTTTAATGCTTGAAAAAAATAGACTCAGGTGTATTTTTAATATCATAAATGATGTAATTCATTAATGTGAGGAGCGAAAGGTTAGACTAGATCGACCAAATAAAAAACTGAACCAACTAGGGTCGGTTAACCGACATTGTCGGTCAGGTCTTGGTCCATTTTTGTAGAGGATCGATCAAGTCGGTCCGGTAAAAAAAATCTTATAATCGAACCAGACCGGATCGCGAACACCTCTACCAACCTATATTTGGCCCGCCTATATTTAGCCTAACCCACATTTAGCCCAATGCATATTTGGCGATCCCAAATGATGCCCAAATCATAGTTTTTCCAATACTACTTATCCATCTTGCATTAATACCGGGTCAACGCGATCGAATCTGAAAATTTTAATACTCACGATTAGACCCATTTGTCCCCATTAAAATCCATTAATATTATCTAACTCTTTATTAATAACTTATCTTTGATTCATTTTGTAATATTTATTATATATAAAAAATTGTAAGGACCATTTTGTTTTCGAGATCTTATTACTATTAATAACAAAAATTTAAAATTCATGAATTAAATATATGGGTCAAATGCGAAAAAATCCCTCAAACATTTTTCAATACACATTTAGTCTCTCAAACATTTTTTAATATACATTTAGTTTCTCAAACATTACCAAAAAGTTCCTCAAATATTACTATTTGGTATATGCCCCTAAATATTAAAAAATTTATTATGTTTTGATGAATAATTTTAGTTACATGTCTTTCGGGTCGGATGATATGTTAACAATAATGGTTCGAACGCGTGTATAAGTCGAAGTGTTTTTGACATGAACTCGTTATGACAGTGCACGAAAAACGTGTAGACCGTACCACACCAAGAATTCCCCTTCTTCCAAAAGAAAGTTTCTTACTTTTTGGGTGATTGTCACAATGAGAATCAGAAATATACGCCCATATAAACTTATTTTGTGTCTCTATCTATTACTCATTTTATGACATATTACAATGTTGAACATGGAACATGGAACAAAACTTAAGTTCCGTTACTCTCTTCACTTATACCAAAGCAAAAAAATACTCTTTTATAAAAGAGTCCGTCCCTCTCTCTCTCTCTCTCTCTCACCCTGTTCTCCAGACTCCACCGCCGCTCACCACCCTATTCTCCACCGCCCGTGCCGCCAGCCCTGCCCTGCGCAGCTGCGAGCTTGCGATGCCCTCCACACGCTGCTCTGCTCTCTCTTCTCTCCCCCCACTGCTGCTCTCTCCTCCGAGGCTCCGCTCCATCCGCCCCTTGCTATCTCCTCCACCAGACCAGGTATATTTCATCATTTATTTATTTTCTCAATATTTGTTTATATGTGTTTGTTTATATATTTTATGTAAATTTATATGTTTTTTTATATGTAAATGAAGCATTTATGACAGATAATAAAATGAAGCATTTCTGATAGTCTACTATCACAAATTTACATATATGGTAGTCTACTATGGCATAGTATACTCATTATAATAAATATAAGTTCTATGAGTATAAATGTGAAATTAAATTTATACTGAAATTATTGATTTATGTTGTATTAATTATTATATGATATTTTGATAATGGTTTTTAGTGCTGAAAATGAATATTATGCCCCAAAAAAGTAAAAACAACCCAAAAAATGTTAATAAAACTCAAAATAACCCCCCAAAAAATCACCTCGGGGGCTCCCGACCCCCCGGCAACACTCAAAGCTTCACCCCAGTTGACACAAAATCCTGGATCCTCCACTGAGGAGAGGGGTTGGTACTAACATTGGTTCTAAACCCTCCGATCAAATTTGGGCATACTTGGTATGTCTATATGTTCATATTTTCCCTTAACTCAATGATTTTAGTTTGTGATGTGATACCCTTTTATAATGTTTCACCAAAACGACAAATTCTTGAATTCTTGTTAAGAAAAAATATACGGGTACAGTTTGGTGTTTGTAAGTATTGATATATTAATTTAACGAATGTTTTTGTTAATGTTTAGCCCTTAACTACAATGACCAAATTAAATTGACTAAGCCCTTTACTAAAATGACCAAATTAAATTAAGGATAAATTCCACCAAAAACTCCCTAAACTATAGCAGTCTTGAATAAAGCCACCCTAATCTAAAAAACTCTAAAAACTTGCCAAAGAGCCCCCTAAACTATTAAATTTACAGCCAGAAAATATGCATAAAAATTTACACATTTTTATGCATAAAATCATATTTTTATCAACTCATTTTCAATGAAAATATGGTAGGTGTAAAAATTCAATAGTTTAGGGGGCTCTTTGCTGAGTTTTTTAGATTATGGTGGTTATCTACAAAATCGCTATTGTTCGGGGGGTTAGGTGTAATTTACTCTTAAATTTTTGTTGCTGACCCTGGTTGGTGTTTGTATGTATTGATATATTTAGTTAATAATAAACTTTTATGAGAAATTTAACACATTGTCTACCATAACTTGTTCATCGCTTTTTATATTTTTTAAGTTAATGTTCATCCCTAAACCAGAACAATTAAAATTTCAATATTTTGGGGAAAGAAAAGAGGGTTATTTGGCTCCGTTAACAATTTGATATTGATTTTGTCCCCTAGCTTTTGCATTTCTTGGGGTTTGACTCTGAAGTAACTTTTAGCGACGTAAAAAAATGTTTTGCAACTTTTGTGTTGGTAAAAGTCATTTTAGCGGTCAAACCCCCCTAAATGAAAATTACACGGGTTATACTCAATTACCAAGAATTAATGATGACCCCCTCTTTTTAATGTGATATTTGACTTAATCCTCACTTTTTAATGTGATATTTGACTTAACCTTATTTTGTTAATCTCTTTGATTTACCTCCTGCGTGAGGGTGTTATCTCAAAATATTGAATAAAAATAAGGAGTTAAGTTTAAGATTTTATTTGACTTTGCCCCTGTTTATAATGTCAAATTCGACTTAACCCCCTACTTTGGGGGCAAGTCAAAGGATTATTAAAATGAGGGGCAAGTCAAATGATGCACTAAAATTTGGAGGTTTAAGTCAAAATGTCCCATAAATATTTGGGTACTGTAGGTGTATGGAATTAACTTTGTGTTGAATAGCTATGTTCCTGCTAATAGTTGATTTTTGGGCCATTTTGTGTTTGGCCACTATAAATTTTTTATTTTTTTATTACTTTGCCCGAGATAATATCGGAATTAGAGATAACTCTCCTCTTTTCAAAAAATTAGACTCAAACGGCAAGTGTGAATGATCCCGCTTATACCGTATGCTTCAACTCGCTGGTACCTTATGCATCAACTCGCTTGTACCTTATGCATCAACTCGCTTGTACCTTATGTATAAGTCTAATTTTTGAACATCTAAAGGGTATCTAAATATTACATTGTCTAGGGGGTGAAAAGTAAAAAAAATGTTAATTCATTGATACTGAATTTGACCATTGAAAAACACAAAAAATTACTTTGGACATTTTGTTCAACTTTTTGCAACTTATTTTATAAACCTTTTTGAATGGCTAAAAGTCAGTTCGGGGGTCAAACCACAAGGAATGAAAGTTATTGGGGCTAAATCAGTACAAAATAGTTAATAGGACCAGACCCCAAATCACACTTGATTTTCTGTAGTATTATATTTTCGTTAATTGGACCACACGACAAATCACATTTGATTTTCTATAGTATTATATTTTCTTTAATGCTCAGCCGCGACAATAGATTACGAGAACTTGATTATATTTTTTGTTGTTGCCCTTATGAGAAATAATATTTTGGTAGTGTTTGGTGTATCTTTTAATTTGTATATTGATTTGGATGGTTATAATGTCATGTTCAATTGTCTTCTTCGTGCTAATAGTTGATTTTGGGTCATTTGGTGTTTTGTCTTTACTAATTACATTGATACCCCAAGAAATGAGAACTTTAGGGTACAAAATAAGTATTAAAGAATTAATGGGGCCAAACCCCAAATCAGCTTTGGTTTTTTGTTGGCCACCTTATCTTTTATAGCATTACATTTGTTTAATCAAGATTCCCCTAACCAATGTTGAATTGTTAATGCCTGGCTCGCTACATTGCATTATGCTGGATCAGTTATCAGTAACCAAACTAAATAAAATATAAAAAAAATGAGTATTAACAAAATTCTCAATTTTTATTATTGCTCCCCTTGGGAGAAATATTATTTTTGATGCATGTAAGTATTGCTATATTGATTTGGTGTATGGTTAGGGAATAGTTTTCAATCCAGGTTTCTCTCACTAAGGTTGAGAGAGGTCCTCTTTGGTACTCTAAATCAAGGAGCTTTCGTAAAGGGTCATCAAATTTTTGATTTGTTGCTTGTGGTCAATGAAGTGGTTGAGGAATATAGAGCCAAGAAAAAAGAGGTAGTGGTTTTCAAGATTGATTTTGATAAGGCATATGTCTATGTTGATTGGAAAAAATTGGATTTCGCTTTAGAAAGGAAAGGGTTTTGGGGTAGATGGAGAGGATGGATTAAATGGTGTGTGGGGTTGGTGAATTTCTCCATTTTAGTGAACGGTAGGCTAAGCGGTAGGGTTGTGGCGTCAAGGGTTATGAGATAAGAGGACCCTATCTCCTTCTCTTTCACCCTCGTAGTAGATGCTCTTAGTAATTTGATAACAAAAGCTTTCGATAGGGAAATCATTGAGGGTTCTAAAGTAGACTTAAATATGGTGGATATACAACCTACTATCTTATCTTCTTTGTTAAAGAGGGTGATGATATCGTTGAAAACTTACTCTCCATAATTGAGATTTTTAGGACTTACGATATTTCTCAGGGAACCTTTCCCCGCGATAATAAAGTGAAGGAATTTCTAAACCACATGGTCATCAACTGTCTTAAAATCTATTTTAACGCCACTCCCTCTTTCTTCTTTATTCAAAACTCCCCACCGCCTCATTAGCTATCAAGACGAAGTATGGTATTTTCTTATTCTTGACAAAAGGCCCTTGACTCTTACAGATAGTCTCTTCCAAGACCTCCCTCCCCCCCCCCCCCCCCCTCTCCTCCTCCTCCTCCTTTAATCTTGCTGATAAAATTTTGCCGAAATTCGGATTATTTGAAAACAAAACTTATAGGATTGAGCGTAATAGCAGGATCTTTTAAGATGAGAAGAAAGTAAGGGGTGGGTGTGGTAGAGAATAATTTTGTGTCTTCTCTTCTTAAATCAATGAATCTATTCGTCTGATTCTAATATTTTTGGGATAGAAACAGACTCATTGGGATCTAGTGGCATTTTCTCCTCCGGAAGTAAAAAAGAATCAGGCTGTTCGTGGATACTGGCTTTGACCCGGGCATGGATTATTATATTATTATTATTATTTTTAATAAAAAAATGATTTCTGTAAAATCCACCAAGTCACGAAAAAAGTACATGGGAAATTTAATACTAAATAATTCTCTTAGTAATATTACAAAACCTAAAAAATGGTTATCTTCTGTTTAGGTGTGTATATATATATATATTGTTAAAAACTGTAACTGTACAGATCCCTTTTGTAATTGTTTCTATTTTTATTTTTCTTTATGGACTAATGGTCCACCTTTTTACGTAGTTTTGATTATTTACAAATTTTCAATTATTTCTAATAAAAAATCGGTATGAGTTTTTATCCTTTGATTTCTTGCTTTGTCAGGATAACAAGAAGATCAAAAGTATGTGGTCTTGCAATTTTTGGAGAATGGTATGGAACTAAGAAGCACGGACATGGGTGTCGCATCTCACATGACATGGGCATGTTGACACGAAAAATCCAAAAAAATTAGGATACGACACGATAGGGACGCTATAATAGATAAAAATATTTATATAAATATATAGAAAAAAATATGAGCGCATGAAAAAACGTGTTTGGAAATTTATCTATAAGATTAATTCATATCTTAAATCAGAGCGTGGGAATGAAGATTTTTTTAAGGATAAAAAGATCCGTGGAGAATTGTTCCAGTTGTTCCAGTAAAGTAGATTAGAGAAGGAAAGCCGGTTGAGTGTCATATACTTATACATTAAGTATAGTCACATGCAAATAAGTGTCTGGGCACATTATTTTATACTTAAATTATTAAAACGTCAAAGGGGTGTCAAACACGTGTCCGAGAGTGTCGGGAGTGGGCTAGTGTCCGACACGTGTTGGACAAAGACACATACACGGACATGCTGGCTTCTCAAAAGTGTCCATGCTTGCTAGAAATGGAATGAACAAATGTGAGAGTGTTTGAAGATAAAGAAACATTTTAAGAAAATTTGTGGGTGAGAATTAAGTTCTTATCTTTCCTTTGGGCTTCAACATCATGTCAGTTTAAGAAAGTGGGGCTTTCATCTATCATTAATAAGTGGGCTGAGTTGTTTCCTTGAGACACCCTATCTTTTGAATCCTTCATACCTGAGAAAGTGTAGTCAGCCATCTGTATGAAGTCTGCAGTGTACAGACTAATATGCAGGATGCATTTGGAGCCTGCAGGATCTGCTGGACTGAGGGTCTTCACAGGATGCTATAGTCCTTTTTTATTTTTGTTCTCCCGTATTGATTTCCCTGCTTTACTATTTTGATGGACATCTGGTTCACTATGTAGCACGGTTGCTTAATAAATAGTAGAAATAGAGTATTGTATATGGATACGGCTTGGATAAGGCATCAATATGATTTGGTACATATTCGATACTTCTAATACATATCCGTTGACCAAATTGGCTATTTTGGATTTTGGATACGGCTGAATACGTTTTGGAATTATCGGGACTCAGTGGGAAAGGTTTTGTATTTTTAACAAAAATAAAAATCTGAGCAAAAAAAAAAAAGAAGTTAAAAAAATAGGGCCTGATTGTAATTATGGAAAGTTCAAAAGTTCCCTTGTTATATAAAGCATGTATACGCAATATATCGCATGAAAACATGCATAAGCTTCAATCCATTAATTAGTTGCTTAATGCATGGCTCAAGAAATGTTGTTGACATGTGACTTCTTACTTAACCATCGTGTCACATATGTGTTGATGTCAACGAATTCTGTATGCTTATGCTAGATTTGTAAATATTTTTTAAAAGAAATATACATACATATAATATTGTAGGTATTATATTTCCACCGTATCGTGTAGAACATGTTGCAAGTCCATATCTGTGCAACATAGCTAGCTATTCCTCTTATAAAATATTTGTAATATCCATAGAAGTTATTGTTTCTGATGAAAAAAGAGCTGTGTCCTATAGTTTCTTATTGTTGTAGAAAATAATGTTCAGAATATGTCAACTTGGTCTTCTCTTATAGCAGGGCAACGTGGTTAAAACTTGGATAATTTTGCCATGATTCACTAGCATTATAGAAATTGGTCAATTCATTCAGGTTTCCTTTTAAAAGTCTTTGATACATACCAAATCTACTGGGAGATCAGGCCAATTTGTTCTCTTGACATTGTAGAGTTCGGATTGGATATTTGTCTCTTAAATATGGTGTTTGTAATGAAGGGCATGAAAGGCATCAATTGATTGTTTGGATTTAGAGTAGATGCCTATTGCTTGATTTTTCGGACCAGGAACCGTATGTTGCTATCCTCGTTTGCCCCATTTTTTTTAGTATGAGCCTATTATTTATGAATCCACTTATTGTAAATTATTATGGATTTGGAATTATTGAGCCCTTGCTTAACATACATATTCTTCTTGTTGTACCATCAGACTCACGGCATTCAGATGTTGAACTGAGGTCGGATGACATGATAGTATGCTCGGTGTTCAAAATCTCTTCTCTTGAAAAGCATGGGTGGTGTAAAATAACAAGGAATTCTGATCTATGTTCTGCAATAATTAAAAACGTGAGGTATGTTGCATTTCATTTTAAGTTAGTCAATAAGTATTAAGCAAATTTCTGCTTATTGTTATTGGGGATATGTTCTGTTTTCTGTCAGCAAATGTAATGATTTTTTTCTTTACTTGAAACATAACATTTAATTAAAACAGGGATCAGTGGAACAACAGTCCAGTGTAAATAAAAACAAAAAAATTTTAGAGACAAAACAAGATGTACAAGTGCAGAATCCCCAAGGAAACCGAGAGACAGACAAAAAACACAGCCCAACGAAACCATCCAGTTGAGGGTAATTTAAGACGTCAGAGTGTTTTTAAAATGATTGGATGACGAGGCCCAAATATGATGCAATGAACTTGATCCTCATCAAATCCATTCTGTCATCCACTTTTTCTTTAAAAATTATGTTGTTAGATTATAAGTATGTGCTCTAAAAACTTTCCATTACCCCACTTCTCTCCTCTTTGTAAGCAAGAAACTTTAAGTGTAAAAGAGAATAAAGTAGAAATACTAATAGAGTTTTGAGGCCAAAAACGTTACTTGAAGTCTTAATACCCTCTAATCCTTGACCTCCACCTATCCCCAAACCAACTTTTTGCATCGAAATGGATCTACAAACTCATTTGCTATTATTGACACTAAGTCTAAGGCTTTTCTCCCTTCACAAAATCTGCTAGTGATGAATTCTTGATACCTCTCAAAATCGCTCTTACATCTCAAAGAGAAACTTTGGCTAACAGTTTGTACAAAGCATGTCACAAGGCTGATCATTTTATAGTTTTTCAACTTCAACGATGATATACCTTTAGGTATCAAACACATGTTACTAGTAATCATGTGAGCTTTCATCACTCCATTTCCAAACAAATGCCGAAACACTCTTAGGTTCCGTTTGATTAGTGTTGATTTGTTTTCCACAGAAAACACTTCTTTTAGTTCATTTTTAAACTTTGTGTTGTTTGGTTCCAAATACATTTTATTAAAACAATAGTTGCAAATACGAATAGTACTTCATAGTTTTTATCATTTTCCATGGAACACATTTCTCACCTAACACCAAAAGAATTGATTTCCATGGAAACTTCAAACGTAAGACGAAACCACTCCAATTTTTTCCCACTCATTTTCCAACTTCTCATAAGAATGAACTATTTTCAATCATTTTCCAACTTAGTAATTAAACACACCCTTAATGTTTGTTTGTTGGTTACAATTCGACATTCTTTCTATGCTGCCATAGTAAGACCATCCGGATCTGATACTCCATAAAAGCTGTCCAGATCTTCTCTCCATCAAAATGAATTTTTTAGCCATTCTTCCCGTTTCGACTAATTGGCCTCTAATTAAGAACCACCCACCCCAAAGCCTTCACCCTTCCTTCTTGGTGTATGTTATTTCTGAAAAAGCTCACAAACTCACTTAACTATATCCTTCTCAGTTTATAGGATCACACATCCGTTTCCAACTTGTTGGCCATTCTCCCACTTATAATTTTATGCAACGATTCAGTATTCTACCCATTCCCTTCCCTATTACCCTTATTTTTTTATGGATAACAAACAAATTCTATTTGACGAAAATAAAAGATACAAAGGAGGAGGTGGGCATGGAGTATATCCTGATATTAAAGGAAAAATAGGAGGGGGTGTGGCGGTGGTTAGGAGGGGGGGGACAGCACCCAAGGGCAACAACCTCAAAGAGTTATGCCACCACCTCCCGCCAATGACTTAAAACACAAGAGATACCTATGTTCATTAAATATTTAAATGAAGAAACTCAAAGTGATGCCAAAAATTTTACTCCTTTCGATGCCATGCGTTAGGTAGCTGACGGCCAGTGTAAAACTTTGTCAGATCCTTATGAACATGAATCCTATGAATATAATTGCTAATGTTAGGGCATTCCCCTTAAGCAATGCGTTGTGCCTACCACCGGGTGTCTCAAAAAATAGGCAAGGGGCGTTGTGCCTGCCACCGGGTGTCTCGAAAAATAGGCAAGGGGTGTCGCATCGACGCCCGGATGCGACGATAATTACGCAAGGGGGTTTCTGCAACAAACTGGACGTGTGCGGGTAAAGAAGATAGTCCAGGATACGAGACTTAGGTTAGAGACTTGGAACATAGGGACTATGGCAGGAAAATGGATGGAGTTGGTAGATGCCACAATAAGAAGAAAATTTTACATAGCTTGTTTACAAGAAACTAAATGGGTCGGTGAGAAAGCTAGAGAAATAGAAAATACAGGATTTAAATTTTATTATACAGGAAAACATAAAAATAAGAACGGAGCTGGAATAATAGTAAATAAGAACTTTAATGACGATATCGTAACCGTTATTAGGAAAGGTGATAGACTTATACTTGTAAAATTTGTATTAGGTGAAAACATCATTAATATTGTTAGTGCTTATGCACCTCGAGTAGGATTAGATGAGCACACTAAAGTATAATTTTGGGAACAAATGGATGAACTAATTCAAGAAATACCCGTAGGTGAGAAAATCTATATAGGGGGAGATTTTAATGGCCATATAGGAGAAGATCATGTAGGATATGAGATAGTGCATGGTGAATATGGTTTTGGAGATAGGAACGACGGGGGAGAGTCTATCTTAGATTTTGTGATGGTTTATGATTTTGTTCTAGTAAATACATATTTTAAAAAGAGGCTTGAAGACTTAATAACTTATAAAAGTGGAACGCATAAGAGCCCAATAGATTTTTTCATTACTAGAAAAGGAGACCGATTAACGTGTAAAGACGGTAAGTTCATCCCGGGAGAGAGCTTAACCTCACAACATAGGATAATGGTGTCGGATATAAATATTAAAAATCAATCACGAGTGGGAAAAGTGAAGATTAACCCACGAACTAGGTGGTGGAAATTAAAAGAAGAGAAATTAGAACTATTTAAAGATAAATTATTAAATGAAGTAACATGGAATACTGAAGAAGAGACTAACATAATGTGGAATAAGATGGCCACATGCATTAGGATAATATCAAAAGAAATTCTTGGAGAACCAAAAAGCAAGGGGCCACAGTCTAAAGAAACTTGGGGGTGGAATGAAGAAGTACAAAATATAGTAAAAATTAAAAGGGAGTTCTTTAAAACATGGCAAACAAATAGAAATGAAGAAAATTATGAGAAATATAAATGGATTAAAAAGGAAGTTAAGAAAGTGTTAAGAGATGCTAAGTTAAAAGCGTATGATGATCTTTATACAACATTAGGTAAACAAGAAGGGAAAAAAAAGTATTTATAAGCTTGCTAAACTTAGGGACAGGAAAACAAAAGATTTTCATAACGTTAAGTGTATAAAAAGTGATGATTTAAGAGTCCTAGTCAAAGACGATGCAATTATGGAAAGATGGAAAAACTACTTTGAGAGGTTATTAAATGGAGATAATGGGAGTAGATTAGATATAGAGGAACTTAAGGAGACTCGAGACAATATATTCTTCCGCAGAATTAGGACAACAGAGGTCAGGATTGCTCTAAAAAAGATGAAAACATGGAAGGCTTTAGGACTAGATGGTATCCCTATTGAGGTTTAGAAGTGCTTAGGGGAGGATGGATTATCATGGCTTACAAAATTAGTTAATAGAATTTTAATAACAAATAGGATGACCGATGAATGGAGAAATTATAGACAATAGTATCTGAGAATCAATTTCGGTTTATGCCTGGCAGGTCAACAATGGAAGCAATCTATTTATTGAGGAGATTGATGGAGAGGTATAGGGAGAAAAAGAAGGATCTTCATATGATTTTTATAAATTTGGAGAAGGCGTACGCGTATGACAGGATATATTGATGTGATCAAGGAAATGTATGATGGTGCGATGACTACAGTAAGAACATCAGCTGGAGAAAGTAATGAATTTTCAATTGGTAGGTCTACACCAAGGTTCAGCATTAAGTCCTTATCTCTTTCTTGTTATGGATGAGTTGAATGGACAAATATAAGATGAGGTGTCGTGGTGTATGTTATTTGCAAATGATATTGTTCTAGTGGATGAGACTTAGACGGGGATTAATGCTAGGTTGGAATTGTGGAGAGAAACTTTAGAAACAAGAGGATTTAAAATAAGCATAACTAAAACAGAATATGTGGGGTGTAATTTTAGTAGTAATTGGAAGACAAATGGAGATGTGGTGAAATTGGAGGGTCAAGAGATATCTAGAAATGACCATTTTTCATTATTTAGGATCGATTTTCCAAAAAGATGGAGATATTAGTGATGATGTTTCTCATAGGATTAGAGTAGGGTGGGTTAAGTGGAGAAGTGCTACCGACGTTTTGTGTGATAGGCGTATACCTTTGAAGTTAAAAGGTTAATTTTATAGGACGGTCATTAGACCCGCTATGTTATATGGGACTGAGTGTTGGGCAGCCAAGAAATAAAATGTGCAGAAAATGAGTGTGGCGGAGATGCAAATGCTAAGATGGATTTGTGGTAAAACTCAAAAGGATAAAATTAAAAATGAACAAATTCGTGAAACGATAAAAGTAGCTCCTATTGAAGTTAAATTGAGAGAAAATCGACTTAGATGGTTTGGACACGTCAAGCATAGACCAATGGATGCTCCTGTATGGAAGAGTGATTTAGTTAGTATTGATGGTAACACAAGGGATAAAGGTAGGCCTAAATTGACTTGGTGGGATATTATAAAAAAGACATGATGTCATGTGGTTTAACCGAAGATATTGCACTGGACATAATGGAATGAAAAAATAGAATTCATGTAGTCGACCCCAAATAATTGGGAAAACATTTTGTTGAGTTGAGTTGAGTTGAGTTGAGTTGAGTACTGAAGAAAAAGCTTTTTGATTATGGAGGCAATTTTGGAACAAAGAATAAGAGCTGTGATTTGGGAGGGTTGGAGTGAATAATTTTGATATCTACACTTGTGTTTTTTGAGAATGGGATGGTGAAGGTTTGTGTTAATTAAGCACATCTGTACTTGATACTAAGAAAAACCACTCCTTGAGAATGAAAATTTTTAGGTCAATCTGCTATTAACCCTTTGGAATCTCTAATTCATATCAATACTCCCTTGAAAAGGTTTCGATCTATAACTCAAAGAGGAATTCCATTAGAGTTTGGAGCGGACTGGATAATGTGGCCACAAGAGTATCACAGTGCGTTTCCTCCACCGCGGAACATGGGTCAATGCTATCTTGCATGATCACTGACTAAATCTTCATCTTGGATTAACTGACGGGACACAAACTGTTTGCCAGGCAAACACTTGAAAGTGTTTGTTGATAGTGCCTTCAGCCTTAGATGGTACGACTCGACATCCTTCACAAGTGTGGGAATGTCACTCAAATTAAATCCTAAAAACACGATGTTGTAGATTGTGGATGGAGTGACTGATATTGCTCCCCGCTCGCTGCAAGTTCAACCTCCTTACAAAGCAACTGAACTATTCCATATATTGAAGTAATCCCCCGAAGGAAACGTTGAACTCTCACAAACAAATTGTGCTCATGCCTGAGTGATTAAAGCTACTCATTTCTCCTCTTTCATCTCTGTGAGTAGGTTGCAGGTTTTTTAATTGGTGGTGTTTCACAATCCTGCTTTAGTCTTGGCAAAGCCTGTAGTTTTGTGGCCACCAATCGAACTCAATTCACTCTGAAATGTTTGTGTTATGAAAAACCTTCTCAGGAGTAGCCATTGGGATGAATACAACCTTCGATAGGGGGACGCTAATAAGGATGTTGTCATGGAGACTCTTCTTCAATAGACGTAATTTCACCTGATATCCCAAGCCGTCTCATCGTAATCCTTGAGCAGGGCTTTATTTTGGCCCAATGCAAATGGCCGTTGAGGTTGCTTCTCGAGCTAAACCGGAGTCTTTTCGTGTCATTTGTCTTATCTGGGATCCGCATTGGATAATTGCACATTTCATGTACCCGACCCCAACAGGGAATGCAATGGACACACTAACAGGACCATATGAGGTCACGTTCGGGTTTAATACTCATTCAATCCTTGGCTCGAACCTCCCACGAGGAACCAGGGAACCCAACTCGGAGCTCAGTTGAAAGAGATGGGGATTGGGATGCAAAGAGATGCCTTGTAGCAGGACAGATGTTGTTTACTCACTTGAGAAAGCTAGAGATGGGGAAAAATTGAGATGGAGATCTGAATGATGCTTTGTACCTACCAGACATCCAGTACTAGGGAACATATGAGGTGGAGTTGGAAGTGTAAGTGGTGGTTATGATTCCATGGCCAGTGGATAACCATCTTCTTTTGAGATCGTTGGTCTCACCTTCGTCCAGGGACTCGAACGATGAAATCGCTGATGCTGACCAAGCCACTTTAATAGTAGGGTCTTTGGCAGTCAAGTAAATCAACCCGATGCTAAGCAATCTGCAGTGTTCAATGTGAGCCTAACAACCCCACTTTAATAGTAGGAGAAAGGAACAAGCTTGATCCATGGAGCAGAGTCAGTGAAAGCATCGGATTTCCCCATTGACAGATAGAGTTGAAGAATAAATTAGCCAGGGATTTCAGATTTAGATCTGCAACTACTTCCGAGAGGGTCTCATGCTAGGATACAAGTAGAATACATAGGGGTATAGTTTGGGTAAACCAGATTATATTTTGACGTATACCTTTTATTGGAAACCTACAAAGTAGCAATCCTGACTGCGGGAGCAGACCTTTTTGAGATTCATTCTTGCATTCAAGTCTAACTCTCCTTTATGTTTGTCACTGGACATCCACTACTTGTCTTATGACTTAAGCTAGCTGAGCTTTAGCTTGAACAAGAACGAAGGGAGACATCTCTTTTTTGGACTGAACTGCTTGAGTTAGAGCTTTGTACTCGACGAGGTATTGGATGCTTGCCCTATTGAGAGTCTCTCTCATTCTCTCTTCACCAGAGAGATAGACAAATAGGCAATCCGATAGATAAATTATGGATTCCTCACAAGGAAAGCAAAGTACTCTTGGCTCCGGGTATGTAGGATAGCCCACCGAATAGCTGCCAAGCCAAAGAGGAGGTTAGGGGTCCTGAGTCGAAGAGGTTAGGTCCCAACGCTCGTATGAATGTATATATTTTCTTCATGTCAGACAGATCACCACCCCTTGTGCTCAGGAAGAAGATGTTAGTTGCCAAAAATGTACCAACTTGTGCATTAGGATCAAAGGATGCTTCGGCCTCGCACTATTCGGAATCCCCGCTAATACAGTGGTCGGGTCATAGGTAGGTTAGGTCCCAGCGCCCGTATGAATGTATATATTTTCTTCATGTCAGACAGATCACCACCCCTTGGGCTCAGGAAGAAGATGTTCATTGCCAAAAAGGTACCAACTTGTGCATTAGAATCAAAGGATGCTTCGGCCTCGCACTATTCGGAATCCTCGAAATTCCCTAATACAGTGGTCTGGTCATAGGTGGGTTACTAAACCCACGCACGAATCTGTCTACCACAGTATTAAATGGAGGTGACATTACGGAGAAAGTATCAAAAGGAATGTGTGGGAGCTTCACAAGCTGCCGACCCTCGATGCGGATGATGGCGGATGTTGAGGGACTTTTTACTTTCTAAGTGGTTAATGGGGTGTTTGGTGAAGGAATGAGGAGGAATTGAGGGTTGTCTATGTCTTGCAGGGGCAGAACTGGAGGTTGATGAGACTGGCGGCTTCGGGCACATTCCGACAACGGGGACGATGCTTGGGGTTGTCGAGGACCCCAATGCCGCTACTATTACCGCGACGTCGATGGCCCAAGATTATTGTAGAGCGGGTGATGGTGATATAATTAGGGATTGAATATCGGGCCTAATCTTGTCGAGGGTTGCTCCAAATGTCTTGTAAATCTATGTCTTGTTCTTTTACCATCTGGATTGGTAGTTCTTCTTCAGCGTCATTTTTGTACGTTATGGTTTGTCCTACTCCACCACAACTCTGAAAACCTCAATAATATTCCATCATAAAATAAGGGGCAATTTAATCTATTAAAAGCTAAAAAGACAAAAAAAAATCACTTATTTAGTTATATCCTAGTGGCTATACCCAACCTATAGTAAAATTAGGAAAAATTAAAGAGCAGAAGTTAAAAAAAAACTATTAATCCCTCAGTATTTTCTGATTCACATCAGTCCTATTTTATTTATTTTTTCCCCATAGAAGTCAGCAAATATTTAATAATTTGTATCATATGAGAGACATGTTCAATGTTGTTGTTTTCTATTGCTTTTTAAAAAAAAAAATAAAGAATGCCACCTTAGTTACTCAAAAAATGTAACAATATGGAGTATGGATGCAGTTTTCCTTCTAGTGTACCGGAGAACTATTATGTTTTAGTTATATGTAATTGTTTGTTTAAGTAAGACACCATCTTTCTATCATAATTTTTTTTAGAAGGAATTAATCTGTTTTTTTCTTTGCATATACAGTTGGAATGAGATACTTGTTGATGAGACTGTTATTCTGAGTGGAGATACTGCTGTGATAAAGTGTGGAATTGAAATTATTCCATTTCTGGGTCCAGTTGGAGAAGGTCTACATTAATACACATTGATTTCTTTGTTTTCTCATCAAGCCTTTCCAATAACAAGTTTTTGGACAGAAAGGGGGGTTGAAGAATATTTTAACTTGTTTGAATTTTATTTTTATATTATTAAATGCAATTGAAAATCATAGATGTGTAAATAGACGGACAAATATTTAGGTCTCCTAATCATATCAAGATTTTATTTTGAAGATGAACCAAAGAATCAACAATAGTTACGATAAAAGCTTATCCTATGTTGGGAGAATCATTCTCATCAATAAAAGCTTATCCTATAATATTCATTTAAACATCATTAAGAGTGAAAAACAATCAAAGAATAGAGAGTATAACAAGTAAAAAACATGCTCTTAAGTTAATGCACAGATGACAAGTATTAGATCTTATTTATAGAGAGGAATAGATCACAGCTAATAACCAAAAGTAAAAGTTGATCCTATAGTCTAACGCCAAGTGGGGTAACAAAACGAGAGAATAAATTGTTATCCAACAACTTATCATAGATGGCCCACATGAGGCTGCTTCCAGAATATTCATCTAAAAGGTGTTCTGATGAGTAACTAATCATTTATCTTAACATCGCAATTTTAGAAACAATGCAAAAAACACGACACGAAATTGACCTGATATGTCGTGTTCGTATCGGGTTTTTTTTACACGAAGTCGTATCGTGTCGTGTTCGTGTCAAAATTATGAGTCGCATTATCGTATCTTGTCATGTTAATCGTATTTTTATTCTGATTATTGTGTCTATCCATGCTTAATTTGGTGTGAAATTTGTAAACTAAAAAAACACGAATTCGTGTCGTGTTGTGTCGTGTCGTGCCATGCCGTGTCGGCCCAAAAACACGAATTGTCACCCCTACTCAAACAAGAAGTGAATGTGTCACACCAAGACTGTCTTTGAGAAGGTGAAACCTGCTTGCTGATAAGGCTTTAGTTAGACAATATGCAATTTGATGTGCAGAAGGTACATATCTGATTTCAAGTTGTCGCTATAGGACTTCGTCATGTGTGAAATGAATATCAAGTTCGATATGTTTGGTGCGGGCATGGAAGACAAGGTTGTTGTCACTCATGTTGTCACTCTAGGACTCTGTCACGCATGAAATGGATAGCAAGTTTCTCTAGAAATCAATGATTATGCCAGTTTTAAGAGGACAAAAACTAGATGGTTTTATTGTGGGGACAAAGGTGTGTCCATTAGAAAGATTTGTTGATGCTCTCCCAAATCCACAACATGATGAATGGATTGTCACCGATCAATCTCTTCTGGGCTGGTTGTATGGTTTCAATGACTCTTGAGGTTGCAAAACATCCAGAGAGCAATGGTTAGCACTGGGGCAGCTTTTTGGATCTCAAAACAGATCAAGAGTAACCCAACTGAGGAAATACCTGCCAACAAGGAAAGGAGGACTAATAAAGGCTTAATATCTCACTTAAATGAAACAACATGCTGACAACATGGCTCTAGGATCTATCACATGAACTAGTATCTGTTAATTACTTAATCTCTAGTATATTTGCTGGACTAGATGTTGAATTACCTATAACATGTCCAATAAATGATATGGGAACACTAACTTGGCAAGAGTTTCACGCAACACTTGTCGTCTTTGAAAACACTCTTGATCAACTAAATATCAACAATTCAAACATAGATCTCACCAGTCCCTCTGTTAATCTAGCCTTTTAACAAACAGTAATATTCAATTTGGCGCAAAATTTCAAGGCCAGGGTAGAGGCAGAGCACCCTCACTTAGTTCCAAAAATTTTAGACCCAGTGGAGGCAGATTTAGAGGCCATGGAGGCAGATTTGGAACCTCAAAACCAACCTGCCAAGTCTCTGGCACATATGGTCACTTAGTTGCAAATTATTTCTACCAATATGATGATGGTAATTACATAGGGGCACTAGCAGTCAAGGTAGTAGTGGAGGAAAACCATCAGCCTTTGTTTCTACACCAGAGAAAGTTGGTGATCAAGTATGGTATGCCGATAGTAGAGCAATAAACCACACCACTTCACACATAAACAATATGAATCAGCCTGCTCAATACCATGGTAATTATAAACTAACAGTTGGTAATGGCGCTAAACTTAAAATAGCACACGTTGGACACTGCATTTTGCCCTCACATCACACCACCTCACCTAAAACTATAATAAATAACTTACATAGCATTTCCAAGCTTACTACTAACAATAATGTAATCGTTGAATTTCATGCTGACTCTTGGTTTTTGAAGGACACACGAACAGAGAGAGTGGTGCGGCAAGGGGTGATTAAAGCAGGCCTATATCAGCTGAACACCACACCAGATCCAAATCATCAAAAAGTTAGTCACATCACATTAATAAATTACCAAGTGTATTATGCTTCAACTTCTTCAAAAAGTTAGTGCAATTTTCAATAGTCAGCCATGAGTCAATAAAAAATGTTTGGCTTTGGCGTCTAGGCCATCCTTCACAGATTGTCGAGTCAAGTTGCTAGAGTCTGTAATCTCAAATTTATAATAAATAAAAATTATAGTTTATGTGGTGAGTAACTAATCATTTATCCTAACATTAAGCAATTGAAAAAAATCAATAGAATGTTCTAGATATCTACTAAAAATGGTGACAAAAAAAACAACACCAAGTGGAGTAACCTTAACAAACCGTAACCCTTGGTGGGCTAGGCGTTTGAAATTTTGAATACCTTAACAAAGCTTTTATAAGATAGGAGATTATGGAAGAAAAATAGCATAAAGGTAAGGATATTTTGGCGCACAAGCCAAATACGAGAGGATCCTTCGTGTGGAACGAGTTAATTTTAGTGTGTATTTTAATAAAAAAAAGATGGAAAAGAACACAATTTCCTTGGACAAATTTTTAAAGTTAAAATTTTCCTTTAGTGTGTTTGATTGTTAAGATGGAAAAGATGGTGACAATGGTAGTTAAATGAGGCAAAAAATTTTCAACTTTGCATGGAATTCGTTTTACAATGGGGAGATGAAAAATAAAAGTTGGAAAGCTAAAAAAAAATAAAGTTTAATATAGTTGTACATTCTAAAAGTGAAAAACGTTATCCCAAAAAGTATTAACTATCAAATAATACCACAAGTTGGAAAACACCAGAAATGCCTTATTTTTCATGAGAAATAATGACTATCAAATGTACCCTTAATACTATTAAAGAAGGAATTCAGTACAATGTAGGAAGTGGTCTTTTCAATTTTTGGAAGGAGCGATTGTTGGGGAAATTCAATATCCTTACAGTTATGGAGAACTTAAACATTCCCATTCATCAACACCTGGAAGATATTGAAGGTTTCGAACCTTGACTCAATAAGATGTTTTATACCTCCCCACATTAGTCATGAAATTCTTAGTACATTTATACCTTATTCAAAACACAAGGAGATTATATTATGGATCTCAAATCCTTATGGATATTTCTCCATCAAACATACACAACTGTTTGTACATGAGATCCATAAATATCAATATACTTAGTATACTAAACATATATATTAGTCCCACTAGAGAATGTTCTATATAACAAAAAATGACAATATTTTACACCCTTTTGATGTTAAATAAAAATAAAACTTGGCCTCTGGACTTGCCCACCCCCAAGTTTGAAGGGGAGTACCAATTTCAAAAATGCAGTTGTGGTGTACACTGCACAGTGTCCTCCTGTGAACTTATTCAGCAACTGGTGCCATCAACATTATCTATTTGTGATAATATCTCCTAGAATATTTGTACCTAACCAATGTATATCCATATCAAAAGAAAAATAATCAATCAAAATCACTACTTTCCCCAATTAATTTTCATATGTTTTAAAACCATTATCCCAGAGTGTGCGAGACACATTATATAACACAAATTATATACTTGTACATATCTAAGGATGTTTGATTGTCAATACATAATAATAAAAAATTTGGTCATTTTAGAATTTCAACTTTTTGATGTGTTGAAGAAGGTAGTTAGAGGTGATTTGAGATGGGCAATCAGAGAATAGAAGAATACTTCCTTAGAAATATTAGCTTTGATCTTGTTGTATGGATGCTCACTCACGCTTGCCTAAGATCCAAGATGAGGCAACCTAGCAGATAAACAAGAGAAAATACAACTTAAATTTAAAGCAAATTAGAAAGTAACACAAAACACACCAACCAACAAGCACAAGACAACATGTACGTGGTTCACCAATTTGACTACTTCAATAGATGATGGTGGCTTCCTCTCTTTGATTGAATCAACATTGGGGTTGCAACTTTCAAGCATCACTATCTGTCAATGTGTATACAGGGTTACAACTCTAGGGTTACAACTTTCAAGCTAAAATGGACTATCTCTACAAGGAAGCACCAGTGGACAGAATACCCAAACAAACCTACACTAAACCCACTTTTTGCAGAATGGTTCA
Organism: Sambucus nigra; assembly: GCA_949130495.1. NCBI lineage: Eukaryota > Viridiplantae > Streptophyta > Magnoliopsida > Dipsacales > Adoxaceae > Sambucus > Sambucus nigra. Next base: position 1,711,995 of record OX422207.1, on the reverse strand, counting down.
CTGCCAAGATGGCAATCAGATTGGTGCGCTAAATCCAATCAATTGGTGAAGTTTAAATCTCTCTGGTCGTGAATCTTTATCCCCCCCTCCCCCCCCCCCCCCCCCCCCAAAAAAAAAAATAGTTTCTATTTGATCTACGCAACCAACGACTCCAATATATGCATTTATACTTTGGGCAAACTTTAAAATGTTTTCCAATGCAAATTTGTGAAATCAAACACACCAAAACTTGGAAAGTAAGGAATAATGCAAATATTGCCAATCAAACACACCTTAAGGGTACAAGTGGATATAATTCAGTTAAAAAATTCAACGAACTTGCCGCATCATGGTGAATTAATAGGAAAGAAACAAACACAAGATATTGCCGATGGACCTCAATTTAGTATTAAGAAGTGAAAAAAAACACCCTTTTAACTCTGGTTTCCCTTGCAGTGTTGTTGATAATGGACAACTCTCCAAGGATTATCACGTTATAAATTTGGCCCCCCGACTTTCCCACCAACATAACCCTTTATGACTTCTTAATTATTCTTTATCTGTTTATTGTTCTTATTCAAAGAAAGAAAAAAAGTATACTCTTTCCACATTCACGAAATTCTCTAAATATTTTCTCAGTATGTTTTCGTTCACCTTCATCATTTGTCAAAAGAAGAATTCAACAAAAAACTATACTCAAAACAACAAAACCTTTTTCCAATTACTTGGGTTGGGTTACATGTATCTTATATTGCCATTCTAGTTTGTTTAGCGTAACGTTCTCGGTTAAACCACGAGCTATCATGTCCATCTAAGTGCTTTTCTCTTAGTGTTTGTTTGGTTCGAATTTTTTTTACCTATATGAATTTTAATTTGATAAATCACACGTAAGGTTTAAGTTAAAGGAAATGAAGTCATTCTTGTTTTTTATACTCTTGACATGTATTAAAAGGATTTGGATGTGAATTTACCATTTAAGATTCCCGGAGAACACAAAAGCTCACTGGGTTTATTTTTTTATCGAAATCACTTTTTGGTAATAGTGTAATAGTGTATTTTGAATGAAACCATATGAATTGCAAAAAGTTTCCAGTTATAGAAATGATTTTACAACATAGCATACACAAAACTACAGAACTAGGCATAAGGGTGTCAAATCTTTACACAGTCGAGTTAACATGAGATAAGATTATCAGGTTTGGGTTTACTCTTAGGTTTTAACTTATTTGGGTCGTTACGATTATACAAATGTGTAAAATGAACCTATTATACACGAGATAACCCTTAAGAGTGACGAATAAAAGACTTAAAACCCAACATGGATACATGATTATAAATGCGCTAAATCTTGACACGTAGCAGATGAGTACTCCTAGTAATCGGTCGTATTGTGTAGTGTCATATTTGATTCTTGTAAAAAAACAGCTCACCCCGTACCCGCTTCGTTCGGATTCGTGTATAGTCCGCATCTTGTCATATTGAGTTCAGGTTGTGTTTTAATTGCGTATTCACTCTATATATCGTTTTGTGTCACCCATCTATCATGTCTAACGGGTCAACCCGTTATGACCCGAAATCCATTAACTAATAATTTCGAGTCTGTATCACCCCTTGCTTTTCTAAAAAATAATAGAAAAAGATAGCCTTTCTAAATGTGATTTCTTTTCATTTATTTATTCTCTTTCTTTTAACACAGATTATACATTTTGAGGGAACATTATCTGACCAGTCTTTCATGTGTTGGGAATCTGAGAAGGCATCGTGTTTGAGTTCCATTCTTCCAAATAGCACTCCAACATCAAAGATATTTATCTCGGAAACACCTTTCCTCTGGCAGCTATGAAAAATTATACTTTTGATTTGAATCCTTATGAACATTTATACTTTGTACATAATTTTTTGCAATGAAGTTTCTGATAATATCTATAGAAGATACTGACTTACAGTTTTTATTATTTTTTCAAACAAGTAAAAAGAGTTTACTGTCGTTTTACTTCCTACAGCACTTGCAAATAATTTTTATTGTTTGTATTTCAATGTGTAATGCCCTTTTAGTTTATATAATGCTTTTCATCTTGCTTTTTCTTTTCCTGTTTTTTTCTTTTCTTTTTATTCTTTAAACTTTCTTGTTTTACAACCCCCAAACTTGCATAATTTTAGGACAGGACACAAATCAGATACTCTATACTTTGTGGTACATGTCTGACACGTCTTTGACATGTCCATAATTGAATACATAATTTCTTAGTTTTAGACACTTTACACTTCTTAGAAATCTCATGAACTTGAGAATGACAGAGATCGAAAATCCAACTGATTTTTTCTTTAACATGACATAGGATCAAGAAAAATCAAACTAAAGGTTAGATTAATATGGAAGTACCGAAACTACAAAAACAAGACTAAAGAAAGCTATTAGAAGACGGTGAACTTATTATTATTATTATTATTGTGGTGGTGTAACTATATATATTATTTATAAATTGCATATTCACCAATACACACACAGTGTCAAAGCTAAGTATAAACTAAGAGGTCCCATGACCACTCCGAAGAGTGAAAATTTCTTAAGTCTTATTATTTATAAGAGATTCATTTTAAACTATTTTTCCTCTTGATTTCATGTAAATTAACATAATATCTAGAATTATTTTCATATTTAAATGCCTTTGATGTGATCTAGAGAAGTACTTAGAGCCATAATCAACATTGCTGCATTCATTGTAGCCTCATCTTCTCTTGTAATTTCCCCTCTGTTATTCTACCATTTTTAGTGATAGTACTTTCAGTAGAGGAGTAGATAATATAATATCTTTTATGTAAGATGGAATATTCTAGCCCCTTATGATCTCATGAATCAAGTTACACAACTATTGATGTCATCCATGACCTCATAAAGAGTGGTTAGGATTAGGATTCCCTCTCCGGCACCTCAATATCTATTCTCAGCCCATTTAGGATGAGACAATCAATTAATAATTCTTTTGGGAGTTTTCTCTTTGGGAGTGTTCCTTTATAGAATGATATTACTAGCCTTCGCATTATTTTGTATCAGAACTTCGTTGCTTCAAAAGAAGTTGTTGTAAAATCATAAACAAAGCAACAATGATGTTAACGAGAAACGCTCCAACTGGGATAGAACGATGCACCTTTCGGCCAAACTCAAGAGTCTCAATGCCACTGTTCTGTCTAGCCACCAACAGCTAGCCGCGAGAGGAATCGACTGACCCCCAAACTTGCATAGGGACATGATGCAATTGGTTCGACCAATATGGAAGCTCGCAATTGACACCCATCCACCTCAATAACTATTGTTACCCAACCTGTGAAGGAGGAAGCATCGTCCCATCTCGTATGTCATCATCGTTCTGCCCTGCCCATCTCAGTCCCGACTCGCAACGGTCCTCTCCCACTCATAGAGACCGTCCTTGGTCCCAACCAGCTTGTGGTTTCGCACCCTACGCCTCCAACCAAACTGACCCAACCCAAAACATCTGACGTTCACTTTCACGCCATCGAAGGTCGTGTCCCCATTAAGTTGACACAGATACCTTTCGACACCCGTTCTGCTCTTACCTCCCCCACTGGCTTGCACGGCATTGATAGAGACTACCGGCAGGAGGTCCACGAGTAGTGTCCCTCGCCCTTTCCGGTACCTATACAGTTTGGGCAGTTTTCCAGAGGTGACGACGTACCTTCAACCGACATGTCTGTCTACAGGGATTTGTTACAACTTTCGAGTTTTTGAACCCAAAGGTCTCCACCTTCGGCCCTGTTGAGACGTGACACTGCAACCATGCCTGCTAAGGTGGTTGAGACACCCTCGCTAACATAAAGTGCTTCACCAATGGCTAGTTGGATCGCCGGGTTACTGAGAGCCATAAGGGGATAAAGAAGGCTGTGCTCATAATGGATAGAATGGACAACCGGGATGACATAGGAGATGATGAGGTTTAGATTGAGGCCTTATGAACATTAGTACTTTGTACATAGTTTTTTTTCTTCTGTCTTTTTATTGAACTTTCTGATGATATATATGGGAGATACTGATTTACAGTTCATATTATTTTCTCAAACAAGTAAAAGAGTTTATTGTCAATTTACTTCCTACAGTACAGGCATATAATACCCTTTACTTGAGTAGTTTATATAATCCTTTTCATCTTCCGTTATTAAATTAATTCTTTAGTTTTAACTTTATTGTTTTTCAACCTGAAACTCAAATATTTATGACAAGGCACATTTTAGATACTCAATACTCTGTGGTTCATGTCTGACACTTCTTTGATGTGTCCATAATTTAATAAATAAATTCTTAATTTTAAATACTCAATTGACACTTCTTAGGATCTCAGAAACTTGAGAATGACAAGATCGAAAATCCAACTGAGTTTTTCTTTAACATGCCACAAAATTATATTGGGAAATCATACTATAGGTTATATTATTACAGAAGTAACACACAACTACAAAACTAGACAAAAGAAAGTATACTAAAAAGTGGTGAACTTATCATAGTTTTATTGGTATAATTATATACACTATTTATACATATAAATTGCATATTCACCAACATTACGCAGTGACGAGGCTAAGTGAAGACTAAGTACGGCCATGGCTGCTCCTAAGAGTGAAAATTTTATCAAGTCCTGTTATATATAAGAGATTCATTTTGAAATATTATACATTCGTACACCTTGCTTTTATGTAAATAAGCATAACATCTCAGAATTATAATTTTTAATAGGCCTTATGATGTCAACTGGAGAAGGACTTAGAAGCATAATCAAAATGTTCGCATTTATTTTAGTCTTGTTCTCTCTTATAAATTTCCCCTGTTATTTTACCTTTTTTAGTTACAGTAGATTTGTAGGATAGGGGGAATTATAGTTATTATGTATTAAGGAAAGTTCTGAAGTATTTCACCCTCTAATCTCATAAGAAATAAGGATACTTAGAGACATTCAATTAATAGATATCGAGTGTTTTCTCTTTGTGAGTATTTTTTATAACACCATTGCTATCATTTACGTCATTTGGTATTAGAGACCTAATTACTAGATTCACCACACACCCTATGTGCCGCGATCTGGGGTCACACGACCGGAGATATGATATTTTCTCGATTTTGATCTTTAAAAATGAGACATTCAATTAATTGATATTGAGCGTTTTCTCTTTGTGAGTATTTTTTTTGTAACACCATTGATATCGTTTGCGTCATTTGGTATTAGAGCCCTAATTATTGGATTCATTACACCCCTACGTACCACAATCTGGGGTCACACAAACCGAAATATGGTTTGTTCTTGATTCCGATCTTAAAATATGGCGTTCCAGTATTTAACACTAACTACTTTAGTAGTTACAAGGTAACTTTTGACTTCCATAAAGAATTTGGCAAGAAACGAGACTTATATATACATAACCTCTTTACATATGTTCCTTATATTTTATAAAGTATTGAGATTATCCAAGGAATACATTCTTAGGGAACTTTCTATATTGGTATATTGGTGGAGTACATGAATCTTGATAACATACACGATTATAATACTAAAATAACCCGGCAAGGGTTTAAAGTGCGATTTGAAGTAGTGGACCAACTCTGCATACCTCCACCATAGCGCTTACTGGATAATGAAACGTACCTTCTCCAAATACCAGACCGACCCATGATCCAGGTAGCATTTAGTGATTCTTCTCTTTAAATCATAAGCAAACAATTGTGCCAAATTCCAAGGAGGAACACTCCAGCACCGCTTGGCTAAACACGAGTCTCACTTTCACTGTTCTGTCCACTTGGCAGTCCCTGCTTTTCCATCTGCCTCCGCGGTAGCCATGAGATGTGCCGCCTGTGCCCCGCACATCAGGTACCACTACGTAGGACCATCCCAGCCCTCTTTGGTTATCACTGCCCACCTCAGCCCTCACCCCACATCCCACGTCTGAAATACCCTCCTCTTCATCCTAAGGGGTAACAGCACGTAAAGGAAGACGCACCATCCCATCTCACATTTCATCACCATTTAGTCCTTCTCATCTCAACCCCCTGTCTTGCAGCGGTCCTCTCACACTAGCTCTCAAAGTCGTAACCAGGACCCACCAGCGCCCTTCTCAGCCTCTTCACACCCTTTACCTCCAACCAAACCAGCATCGTACCTCTGATCTAATGTCACGTCCCCATAAAGTTGGCCTGCATATCTTTGGACACCTTTTCTTCTGTTTCCACTCCCACTTACCTGCATGACATCGATAGAGACTACCAGCAGGTGGTCCGTCAGTAGACTCAGCGTCCCTCATCCTTGTCGACCCACACAGGATGATACATTCAATTAATAGCTACTTTGAAAGCTTTCTCTTGTAAGTATTTCATTTTAGAGCGCCACATATAGCCTTTGACTCAGGTAGCAGAGCTTCGTCGCTTCAAAAGAAGCTTTAAAATCGTAAACAAAGCAAAATTACGCCAAGGAGAAACACTCCAGCTGGGATAGAAGAATGCATCTACAAAACTAAAGTATAGACTAAGTGGGGCCATGGCCACTCCTAAGAGTGAAAAATTTTCCAAGTTATTATTCAGAAGAGATTCATTTTGAATTATTATGTATTGGTACCCCTTGCTTATATATAGATTAACATAACATCTCAGATAAATTATTATTTCAATAGGCCTTATGATGTGCATAATCAACATTTTTGCATTTATTTTAGTCTTGTCCTCTCTTGTAAATTTCCCCTATTGTTTTGCCCTTTTTAGTGATAGTTGTTAAATAGAGTAGGGGAAATTATAGTTTTTATGCACCCTAATATTTTAAGGAATAAGGATAATTAGAGGATATTCCTCATACCCCACCACTATAACTGTTATAGCCCCATTTGGAATACGACATTCGATTAATAGATATTGAGAGTTTTCTCTTTGTGAGTGTTTCGTTTTTGAGAACCATTGATATTGTTTGCAACATCTGGAATTAAAGCCACAGTTACTGGAATCACTACACACCCTATGAACCCGAGGTCATATGACCCGAAATATGGTTGGTTCTTAATTTGGATCTTCATATATGATGTTCCCAAATTTAGCATCGACTACGTTAGTAGTTACAAGTAGGGCCGGAAAAATGGACCCAAACAGTATCGTCCATCCTTTTGTACCCGCAATGGTTGAGAATGGCTACCATCATGTTTGTTTCAGGCGGGTAGCATATGGGTCACTAAAAACTCACCGGTTATTTGAGGGTTTAGGCGGGTTGAGAAATGACCTGTTGTCCTTCGTATTCATATAAAGTAGGGATTTGTAATTAAAAATTTTGAATGAGAAAACGGGTCGACGGTTAATCCGACCAAAATTCGGCCCCCAATAACCATCAACCCGCTATTAACCCACCCATACTTGACCCTAACTCGTTACCGACCCGGCCAAATCCGCCCACACACGCCCATTTGCTGGCGCTAGTTACAAGGCAACTTTTGACTTCAATATTAGAATATATTGCCAGAAGAAAGACTCATATATATGTAATTCTTTATATATCTTACTAATATACAATAGAATATCAAGATTATCCACCGCATGCATTCTTATGTCCTTTTGATATTGGTGTACTACATGAATGTTGACAGCATACATGATTATAATACTAAAATAACCCAACAAGGGTTTTAAAGTCCACTTATTATTCGAAGTAGTGAACCAACTACGCATATACACCCACCGTACCACTTATTGGCTAAACCAACGTACCACCGTACCTGCAACCTACATGTCTGCATATGGCGATTGCCGTCGACAAACTCCTGCCGCGAACCACTCTGCTTAATCTACAAAAAAACATAATTCAAAACGACATAAATTAAACAGCTCAACAACACAAACTAAAATAAACCCAACACAAAATCAAGAAACAATTCAAAATTAATAATAAGAAAAGTTTATTTTTTTGTTGTTGTTACCAATGATTAGGTCTTTAACTATGCTAGCTCTTCTACTTCTGAAATCTATAAAAACCTCTTCTACCTTCCGATGATTGTACTGTTGACCTCCATCCATTAACACTGTGTGTGTGAATTTTTGGGTGTCAAATCGTGTACTTGGGTATTGTTTTACCGACAAAACATGGCAAGACCCGTTGAAACTCGAAGGACAGATATTATTTTTTTTCTTGACACAAATACGACTAAAAACCCAATACGATATGACACAATTCATGATATTCACACCTAAAGGGAATGAAAACATGAATAAATACACGAAAACATGAATAAATACACAAAAACATGAACACAACTAACACGAATGATAATTTTGACAAGAACGCGACAATATTTCGTGCCCTAAAAGAACGAGATTGTGAATAATATGCATCTAGTACTAATATACGGTCCTGTTTTTCAAAATTTTATTGCATCCAGTACCTTCCATATTCTGTTTAGTTTTCGATCCCATATTTCCCAACTATATTTCCTGTTTACATTAATGCCCCTGCACAAATATGTTTTAACAAAGGAAGTTATATAAACAAAAATGTAAAATAATAAATAGCTTTTTAGGCTTTAGGCTTTGGGCTTGTTTTGTGGGTTGTTGTTGTATCTGTTTGGTTTAATAGTAATGTGTTGTGATTGGGTTGGGTTGTTGCGTGTGTTGTTTTGTTTGGTAGCCAGTTTGTCCTGGTTTTTTCTTAGATTGTTTTCTTTTCGGCTTGGCCCAGTTCTAATATATTACCTTTTTTGGCTCTGCAGAAAATTTACAACCAAGTCTCTCGTATGAAGGCTCACCCCTCCAGTTCTGAGGTAGATCCTAATCCACCCGAAATTGTTCCTCCCCTTGAGAGATTTCCCAAGGAAGATCTCTCCGATCCCTACAGTGAGCTAGATACGCTCATTCCACAGCTGGCATTCGACCTTTGTGCTCGGGATTTCACCATGGATACATCACCATTCCAATGTGGGACGTAGCTATTGAAGCACATAGCTGAGTGCATCCCATATCATTGGCGTCATCGAACTCCAAGACGAAATGACCAGCCGAGACCATCCCCCACCGGAAGGTACCCTCACCCGGAGATATTCTTATCTCTATAAGGTGTTTTAATAATCTCTATAAGGTGTTTAAATAATATCTAAACAACTGATAGCCAATCAAACTGAATTTTTAATATGTTAATGAAATATTCAGATTTAGTGATTTTCATAATATTATATTATTTAATTAACTTGTATATATGACAATTCTTAATTTGATTCACAAGTTATAAGTCTAAATCACTAAACTACGTAAACATCCAATTTTAAATATTAGAAACTGATTTTAATTTAAGAATTAATATACACTTTGTTTCATAGCTAATACTCAACATAAAATTCAGAACAGATAAAAATATGTAAGACACAATTTTTAGTGTGGTAACCTTTCGGGAAAACCATAAAAAACAATCGAAACTATATATTCAATATTATAATTAAGTTCACACAATCTTACAGCATATTCAGAGACACTACACAACTTGACACACATGTTAATCACGAAGTTCCCAAATCGTTATCAACAAATTATAGCTCCATACACAGCACTCCACGCACGTCGGTATCCACCAATCTCTGGTCTCAGCAAGCCATGTAGTCCATCCACCAAAGCCCAAACTCCATCTTAATCTGTTGGAGGTTTAATTGTTGAATAAGAAAATAATATTTGGTATTGATTTATGTAGAAAAATATTTTCTTAATCATTCATGTGGTTGAAAATTGAGTTGGAAAAAAAATGGCGCTCTTAAGCTTTAAGCAACCATTAAAATGGGGTGAAAATGATGTAGGCGGAATGATGTAAAGGCTTGTGTCAAATGAGGCGAGCTGAGGGTTTTTCAAAAGGAATATGTAAGGGTACCATAGGAAAAGATAAGAATTTTATAAAACCCAAGGCTTGAAACAAACTTGCAGAGCCAAAAAAATCCCCCCCGCTGTAGCGCCTAGTAGAGGCCACTATAGCAGTTAATCAAACCGCTACCAACCGCTTTCTTGCCGCTATGGAGGCTATAACTTTCGGGCGCACAAGACTCAGCTTAGCTTATTATAAACTTATTTTATAATATATACAGTTTCAAAACAAAACATTTCTTAGCTTATATAGTTTCCTGCCAACCTTTAACATAAATAAACCATATAAATAAATTTGTTTAAAAACAAGGTTTACTTAAATTATTTTAAACACCAATTCTAATTAATAAATTTAAAAACTAATTCATTTTAATTAGTTTAAAAATCAGTTCATGGAATATAACTGATAACGAGTTTTGCACACTAGGCTTTTTACCCGATTGGCTTGGACTCTGGGGACTTAGTTGATGCCTTCAATGCAGTCCCACTCGTGTGGTTTTGTAGATCGGGAGGAGACAAAATTTTGTCTTTACAGATCTCCCCTCTGTCGATACCGGGGCAAAACATCCTTTATCATATAATCTCGACTCTAATATTAAGTGCGGAAATAAAATGAGATATAATTGCACTTGCAGACTCATAACAGACTCAACTAACACACAACTCCGACAATGATGTAAATCTCCACAGTAGTATCCCAAAGACTCAAAATGCTTGTCAACTTTGTTGCAGCTATTTGAAAATAATATATATTCCCCTGCACAACTCAACATAAAACTATCAAGGGCATATGTGGTATTGAGTGAGAGATAAATATTAAACAATTACTCTCCCTTAATTTGTAAATTTTCTCCCTTTTTTGTCACGGATAGATAAAGGGAAACAACACAACATACGAAAATACAAGAGTTTATAGCATAGATCCATAACCAAGATTGTGAGAAAAGATAGAGAGAAGAGAGTACAACTAATAATAAACTGCAACAGAGTAGCAACAAAACCAGCTAAACATACATATAGAAAATCCATATAAACATCACTGAGGGCCAGGAGGTGGCTGGTGAGGAGGTTGCTCCTGCTGAATCAGCGCATAGCAGTGAAGAAGACCTTCCATGGCATTTTGAATCTTTGCCTGGCGTGTGGATAGATCATCCTGTCTAGAAGATATGGCGGTGAGCTGGGGGTTCAGCTGCTCTTGGCGAGTATGCATGGATGTGAACTGGTCGAGTATGAATGGATGTGAACTTGTCCTGAATGTAAGTCTGCAACCCATCCTGTTTAGTATGAAGTAAGCTGATTTGGACAGACAACTGATCCAAAGTAGAACTCATGTGGGCAAATGATGAATCGGACTGCTGTGACGGCTGAGATGAGGTGGAGCCGGGAGTGGAGCAAGGACGAGCGCGAGACTGTGCAAGATATTTGTTGCCAATAGTGGAAATGGCAACAGTCGTAGGCTCATGCGACATAAGAGAAACACAGCAGTCCCGGAGGAATGATGTAAGAAATACACCAAAGGGAAGAGCGAAACTGTCATAGGCAGACCTCTAAGAAGTAATAAGTTTGACCATATAATCAAACATAAGTCTAGTAATATCGATAGCCTACCCAGTCCCAAAAGCGTATAAGAACTCTAGCATATCATCTGGAATGGTAGACTCATGTGAAGTGGGAAGGAAATTAAAAACGTCCACCTTATGAATATGCTTATAATCAGAAGTCAAACTAGACCTACCCCTACCGGTAGCCGATCCAAAGAGTGTAGTCTCAACTACCTGCGATGCAGAAGGTGCAAAAAGTTGGGTTAAGCGAAAGTCTGTGCCAACGAAAGGAGGGATGTTAAGACGACGGGAGAAATACGTAGGAGAGAGTGTAATCGAGTGACCACGTACAGTAGAACAAATCGATCTAAGATTTTCAGAAACGGACGCAGCACTATAGAAGTCACGGATTAACTCGGGACATACGGACGCACCCATGTGAGCAAAACCCCCCAACCCCGACTTTCCATCTCTCGGGCTAATATGGTTCCCTCAAAATCGGCTAACGATACGTCTCGCTCTTGAAGAACAGTCGTATTGACAAAATAATTATTTTCGAAATGAATTTGTGCATCCCTAGTTGGCCAACGGAAGGGATCATAAGTGATGCGAACAATAGGAGCTTCGTCTCATTCACTTTTGACTTTAGCCTTCCCTTTGCGGGAAGACCCTTCGACAAAGATGGAGTGGCCACGCTTGCTCACCATTATGTAACCTAAAGTAAGGAAAAGACAATGGTCCCCAACAGATACAAATCAGTCATCCAATCCATCACAATCCATAAGCCACACAAAGCAGCCCCAAACCTAAACAAGACCCCCCCCCCCTCCCCCCACCCACACACACACAAAACAGGATTTTTTGTACTTAACCCCCACTTTTTAATGTGATATTCGACTTAAACCCCACTATTTAATGTGATATTCGACTTAAACCCCACTTTTTAATCTGATATTCGACTTAACCCCAACTTTACTAACCATTTTGATATCAAAATATTGAATAAAAATAGGGGTAAATTACACCAAACCTCCCCTGAACTATGGCGGTTTTGCAGATAGCCACCCTAATCTAAAAAGCTCGACAAAGAGTTCCCTAAAATATTGAATTTCGTAGCTACTGAACATGCCAAATCGATTCCGAATGTTCCAGCTTGACAGGTCTGAGTGACCGAATCGATTCGGACCCAAGCCAAATCGATTCGTCCTGAGACAGTAGCCCAGGTCTTTTGACCCGAATCGATTCGCCTTGGAGGCTGAATCGATTCGCTGGGCCGAATCGATTCGGATTGGGCCCGAATCGATTCGGAATCAGGGCAGATTTGGGGATGTTTTTCTAGGGTGAGTTTCATCCCGTTTCGTTTGAGTTTATCGATTGGGAATCTCTATATGACTTATGAGGAGTATGTTTTGGAGACTTTTAGGAAGTTTTCCCTTATAATAAATTGTTGGGGTCCTATGAACTTATTTCGGGAGAATATCCTTAACGTAAATTGAATTGGGAGATGATTTATACAAATAGAAGTGAAGTTTGAATTTCAAGTGAGAAATAGTATAGTGTATACAAAGTGGGGAAGTTATGCGAGTTATTGATGAATAGTATATTGAGAGTAAAATATATTAAATAATGATATTATTTCATTTATGCCTAAGAGCATTATAAGAGTACGTAAATAATGTGATATATATACCTTGTGTGATGGTATACATTTATATGATGTGATGATGTATGTATATCTTATGTGAATGATATATATATGTGTGTGTGTGTGAAGCATACCCCCTCTATGCAGGGCGGGTATAGTCCCCAGGTCATAGCGTTCATTTATTATTGTGTGATTTTTATTAGGGGTGAGACGTGGTGGGTATGTTTCTTCTCATTCCCGGGGAGGAACTATGATCGCTTCCCGTACGTTGTGATATGGTTTTTGCCAAGGCGGTGTAAGATTCGGACCGTTGGTACCCAGGATGATATGTGAGTGATTCCATGGTAGATGATAGCATTGAGAACTTGCATCGTTGAGTTATAGCCCACTGGGATGGTTATTATTATACTTGTGCGAATAGTACATTAATTGTATATGATTATGTGATATCATATTTGTCTCTAGAGTAAAGAGACATAAGAAGATTGCTTGAATCTCATTCCGGGAGATTTTAACCGGACTTAAATTATGATGAATCAATTATGAGAAAATGAAGAGTAGATAATTATATGAGTATATATATATTACTTTGGGTATCGAGAGCGTAATGGACCTCAACGACCAACATTGCAAAGGAGTAGTGTATCGGGGGGGTTCCTTGTTTGGATTTCGCTTGCGAGACATCCCACACATGAAACGCTGGTCAATGTTGGGAGTGAGGAGAAGTTAGTCCTTAGTGCCCATATTATATATTAGTATGTATATATCGACAATTGGCAATGCCAAGGAGTAGTGTATCGGGGGGATTCCTTGTTTGGATTTCGCTTGTGAGACGTCCCACGCACGAAATGTCGTGTACTGTTGAGAATTGAGAATAATAAATCATTTATAGTATAAGAGAATTTGGGTTATACGCGTCATGCATTGAGGGTATAATGAATCTTGATAATCAATACTGCCAAGGAGTAGTGTATTGGGAGGGTTCCTTATTTGGATTTCGCTTGCGAGATGTCCCACGCACGAAACGCAGTGCAATATTGAGAATTGGGAGAAGTTTAGTCCTTAGCACCTAGATGCTAATAACTCATATATATGTATATCTATGTCAATAATAAGAATATGAGAACTTCTAGTAAGAGAATGTTTATGTATATCTTATATATTTAGAAAGTGGACGTATAATTGAGATCGATAGTATTAGAAGTTAATGGATATAATTTAGATGGATTTTAAATGAGTATAAATTTGGAGTGAGTTAGATTACTTTGCCCCTAGATAGATTTGGGCAATTCTTTGGAGATCATGTGCATACATTTAGTTGCGCGCTTTAGTTGAGAGGTGAGTTGAATTTTATGGAGAGTGCGACTCCACTTAAATCATGTCATAATGCATTTATAATTATTATGCACTTTAATTCACTTGCTATAAAATATTTTCACGCCTTGGCCTCTGACCCGTTTATATTTTCTCTTGCCTTGTAGCCTTGTATATATATTGTATTATTTTAGGTGTTCCTCCGCAAGGACGCCATTGATTTTATCCATCCAGTGTATTCGTGGAGCTGTGGCAGTAGCGGACTGTTGCAGTATTTTCATATAGTCGATTCCTATCTTTTGTGTATCTAGATTAGGATTCAGTATGTATATCGGTTATATACCCAAGTGTTGTAGTGTAGCACTTTTATATTTTCTTTCTGGAATTATTGTATTGTCTGTGACCCGATAGCATATTCGGGTATTTCATTTTAGAGATTTTGTTGTACTCTTGTATTAATCTCTTTATATCATTTGAGCATGTATGTCTCTTATCATGTTTAGATATTATGTTGTTGGTTAGTTGTTGTATGGTTGGTTTTAACAAGTGTTAAATAAATGTTTTTAAAAAAATTCGGCACGTTCTTTTTGTAATAGTGGGTAGTTAACCGTGTTTATTTTAGAATCGTCAGTAGATGCTGAGAATGATCCACTTGAGATTCCTGATTATTTTAGTATAGGGCTGGCCACCCGTTATTATTTTGAGCAGGGTGTCACAACCGCCCAACTCCACTAATTGTTTGTGGGAAAGTTTAGTCGTGTGTGGTGCACCTGACTTTTTAAAAAGTGTTTTTGTCCAAAATTCTTTTTTCTTTTCATCATATTTCTTCTATCTTTCAATTTATCATATCTCTCTCTTTCTCCCCCCTCAGCCATGAAGAGCTTCCACTCCCCCCAACCCAGCCTTACTACACAATCACTGTGTCCCCACCACCACACCCTATTACCTCCTTCACACGTGTCTAGTCCCTACACATCCAACCACCGCCCCTGCCAACACCCCTTTCCCCTCTCCCTACTACCCCCGCCCACCCCCATCCTATATCCCGTCTCTCTTTATACACAAACAGAGATTTGTATTTGGTTGGATTGAAAAGGTTTTTGTTGGGTTTGGATCTTAGATTTGTAAAGTTTTTTGATGGATTTGTCAAGGTTTCTGTTTTTTTAATCTTTTTATTACAAATTGTTTTTTATTGAAAATTTGTTTTTACGCATATTTTCTACTAATATTTTTTCTATTTTTTTATTTTCCATATTACATGTTTTTTTCTTTAAAATACTTTTCTGTTTTAAGTATTTCTGTTTTTTATGTATTTTTCTATTTTCTTTTTATTAAAAATTTCTTTTTTAATTGGAACTCTGTTTTTATGAAGATTTTCTACATATATTTTTTCTGTTTAGTTAATACTTTACAATTTTTTAAGTATTTTCCAGATTTTTAATTTTTTTTAAAAATATTTTTCTGAATTTTCCAGATTTTATGTAATTATTGAATATTTTTCTATTTTTTGTTACAAATTTGGTATTTTCTTTATTTTTTGTATCAAGCACTCCATAATGCAATTTACTGTATCACGAACTCCATTTTTATGCATTTTTAATGAGTAAGATTATGAAAAAAGGAAAAACTTACCGTCCTTGTAAGAAAGTGAGTGAGAGAGTAACCCAAAAGATAAATGAAAGGTTGTAATTGAGGAAAAGATTTTAATTATAAATTTAAAAAAAAATCAGTAAAAGAATCTGAATATAATAGTACTTATGAATTTAATGAAAATATTATAATACAATGAAAACTTACAAATTTAATGGGAAATTTGTCATTTAACATTGAACCTCTTATTTTTGTTCTGAAAAGTACTAACCTATTGTTATTAGTGTAATTATTTGAGTTTAGATATTTTTTTTATGTAATTATTGTTTCTTTAATTTTTTCGTTATTTTTTGTAGAAGCATTCAATACTTGGCTCTTTAACTAAAAAGTGAAAATTCAAAACATATTCAAAATAATTCAATAAGAAAACCATTTACTATTTATAAAGTTGTTGGAATGGCATGCATAAAGAATTAGTCACTGTTAAGAATGTTATAGAAGTCATACCCGAATAGGGACAATTTTCTTTTATAAAGCATGTAAGAAAACAAAAAGTTGAATGGGGCATTTTATCAAACATTTCACGTGCAAATTGCATCTATGAAAATGTAAATGAATCAACAGAGCGTAAATAGATACATGGTTCTTCAAGTAAATACAACAACAAAGTTGAATTCAATATATTCATGGCTCCTCACCCATCACCCACACTCTCCATCGTCAAGACAAAAGTCCAAAATACAAAAAACCAAAACATAAACCCACGACCAAATTATAATGCGAACATCTTATATTATCATGGTCTAGGAACTTATTCACAAAACAAAAAACATATTTTATAGTCTAGAAGCTTTAGAACACATCTAAAATTAATATCATTGAATAAGAACAAATATTAGTTTCAAGACTGAAAATTACAAATTTCAAAACACATAAAGCAGGAACGAAAAAATTCAAAATAAAACCTCCACAAAGCAAAAATTTCTTGTAAGATCCATGGCACACGAGAACTTCAAGAAAACCCATCTTATCGCCTCTCTCTCTTTTACCGAAAACCCAACTCACGCCATCTCTCTTTGCTGTGAACAAATGCCTTCTCAAACTACCCGAACCCACCGGCTGGCATAAAATCAGAGATAGAATATCAGTGAACAAAGAAACAATTTCGAACTTAGCGAGTTCCCACCCCCCATAACATTCATAAAACTTAATGGAGGTTCAATGAGAGGTGAGAAAAACACCTCTATGTATTCCGTCAAGAAACTCACATTTTAGAAATACAAGGCCCAAGAGTAACTCAACTGTAGTGAAGACCCAAAATTATGCTAAGAGACCAAAGAACGCTGGCATTCATAACCCATAATAATATGCACATTTATAATCTATAGCAAAATTACAAAGTGTCATCTACCGAGTAACTAACACCCTTAATTTCTATCCGTTCAATAGAGTGCGGCGTGCACAGATAGATTATTATTAGTAGTATTATTGTTATTATTATTATACAAAAGAAGCCCAACTGATATTTCGAGTATGAACTCTTCAAGCATTAAAAAATTATTATAAAATAGAAATGAATAGAGAAGGAGAGAAGGAAACTGAAATGTAGAAACCCGAATATAGAAACCCGAATATAGAACCCAAAACACGACTCACCGTCATAAAATTTTCCAAAACCCGAATATAGAAAAAACAAATCATCAGTTGAAATCTTTGATCTGCAAAATCAAATCACAAAGAACAACGTTAAATTGAAAAGGAGAGAAGGAAAATGAAATCTAGAGGGAAAAAAATTTAATGGAAAAGGCAAATGAGAAAATATTGTCGACGGTTATGTAAAAATCATCATTCGAACTCCACTATCCCGCAGTTATCTTGCTAGCGGATACCCCAACTGAATCTGGTCTACTACGCAACTTAGGTGAGATCAAGATCAGCAATCGGAGCAGACCGGATATCCCAACCGGGTGTTTAGTGCTGAGAGAGTGAAGGACTTGAAGTGAGGAAAGGGAAACATAAAGGAAATGAGAGAGAGAGAGAGAGAGAGCAATTTATCTCATTTGTTTAAAGAATTTGAAAATTTCAAAGATCGTGCTAAAACGTGTTAAACCGAGATAATAGGGGGTTGCGTTGAAGGTTTTTGAGTGGGGAAAAGGAACACGTGGATATTTTTAATAAAAAAAATCAAAATTCTAAAAAATTATATATGGGGTTTTGGAGCCTTCACAGTGTCCAACTACATGTGTGTATATATACATATTACATACAATAAATCATAAAAAATATTGGTGCTAATTGAAAACATGTAAAATCACAAAAAAAATATATGAAATAGTATAAAAGAAGGCAACAAGATTGAGAATACTCTTATATAATACTTCTTAGAGTTGAAAATAATCACAAATTTTGGCAATGAAATTGGGAACCAGTACAAGAGGAAAGCAACTAATTCGTCATAGCATTCGCTGAAGTGAAAGAGAAACTCAGATGAACATAAAATTAGAGTATTCTAATAAACACATTATCAATGACTCAACAATTCACACATTATATAATGCTATCTTATGGGCATTTCTATATATATAAATTTTTATGGGAGAAATATAAATCTCCGTCCCTATATAATGTAGTAGGGTCAAGACGTAGAAATTTCTACACGAAGAATTTTTATACGACATGGACAAATAAAAAATCGACTCGGCACTTTATTCGCAAATTCTCCATTATTGACAAATAAGATAGAAATGGTTTAAGATATAATGACTTTGGAGATGCCTTTTTTGCTAATGTAAAAATGGTATCAAGTCATAGAGAAATCTTCTAAAAATAACTTCACACATGGAATATAAATGTCTTTAGAAACGACCACTAGTAAAGATGGCCTAAGCATCTCAAACTGATATCGTGGTAAAATAAACACACGGATATGAAATGATTATTGGTAGTTCATAAACATCTTCACTAATAAATAATTTATGTAACGAAACGGCCACTTATAGAATAACTGAACAACCTACAACTTCAGGTGGAAGGATATACAATTTAACAATCAGATTTCCAGAACACAAAAAAAAAAAAAAATTACTTGCATACATGCGTTCCAGCAGTGATCATCTCAGCTTGATTCAGTGGCAATCTTGATTGATCTGCAGGGATATAAGACGACTTTTTAAACAAAATTATGCAACATCATTAGCAAACAATCAAACTCAAAATTTGATTAAACGACGTCATATCAGAAATGAAAATTTGACTCACTATACCTTTAGGTAAAAATAAAAGGGAAGAAGAAAGGAAATTGAGTTAAGTGGATGCTATAATGACTATTAAATAACAAAAAACCGTTGATGTTTGTAATTTCTATATCCATAACAACAGTTGAAGATTGGTTTATGAAGTCTGCGATGGGATTGAGGTGTTATGTACCAGTGAGGCAAGGCATAGGCCTCTACGGGAACGCTATCACATTTACATTACATTAAACAAAAAAATAGTGTTTATCCAATTCTATGGAGAAAAATGCTCAATTAGATGCTAAAATTGATTTTTTTTTCCCAAATAGCCTTGTTTTCCACTTTCTAGTCATCAAATAATTCTAGCATTCATCCCATTCTAGAAAATCCAAAAAGCAGTCAAGGCGATGCATCTACATAAGTGTCTTTGTTTCTTCTTTATGCCGTGACTCACAATCTCCATGAGAAATAGATATCTAGCTTCACTTAGAAGCACGCCCACTACTCCAAATTCCCTTGTCACCTTCCTTTACATGAGGGATGACATTTTGCAATAAATTAGCACACATATTCACTTATATCATAGAAAACACCATTTCAAAAATAAATCTTTATTTGTACTATTTTGGATTGTTTCATTGGTTCACTTTATCAAGTGCCACAAGCCAAGTGTACTTTCGAGGAATACCACTATTCCAAATTAATTTAAATTGTGCAAATGGACAACATGAAGATAGTGAGTGAAAATAGTTAAAATGATATTTACAAGGGACACTCTCACTCAAGTTCCACCTCCTAACATCCTTCAACCCCTCCTTCGACGGATCTTTTGGTAAGATGGCCAAAGAATGTAAAATACCCATGTACATATAAAGTATAGACAAACAGCAATAATATACAAAGGTTATATTCTCATATTTATACTTTTTACCCTAACGAAGGTGATCAAAGTTAAATCAATTGTACTTTTACCTAATATTATTATCTGTTTTCTCCAAAATTTAAGGTAGGTTGCTACCCACCTTAGATCTCAACAGTATGTCGCTCCTTTACTTTTATAATAGTCAATGGCGTCCTTATAAACAGTTCCGAAATGAGATGTTATTTCGTTTCAACCTCTCCCCCCCAACCACACCAGAAGGTAGGAGGTAGGAATAAGATAAAGGAGGAGGAATTTTGGTCCTTCAACCGAGATAGACACGAATCCCCTCCATGCGGATTTGAATCTATTATCTTTTCCAAATAGAAAGTGAACAAGCAAGTAGTGCAACCCTAACTCGCAAGTGATAGCACCGAAGATGAAAACAAGCCAGACGTGCAACTTTTTTGAGTTGATTCTTCTCCTTCTCCATTGGCTTCTTTTGTTTCGCTTTTTTATGTATTATTTGATTCGATATTTTTAATGACCCGTCCATATCTCTATATGTGACGTTATGAAAAAAAATCCAATCATTGCGCACAAAGTTGTGGCGGCTCCATATGTGAGCTGCCTTGTACAACTATTTCGATTATCTTTACAATATATGATATTCGACAAAACTCATTCTCGTTTTATCTTCGTGTTTATAAAATTCCAACATCAGCATCACAATGAATTGATCTCAATTTTGAGCGTATGGAATTTGTTTTTCTTTAAAATTGAGAATAGAAAGGGAAGGGATCTATCAGGGATCGCAATAAAGCCAGTGCAAGTTGTGGCTTTGCCACTGAAACCCTCGAGATCCTACCCCCTTCTAATCCATTGAGGAAAAAAAATATTCAATTTCATTATCTTTAATATTTCATTCAAAAAGAAAATTTTCCCATCATAGAATCATTAGCTAAAATGGTAACAAGATTTACTATTTTTTTTTGGGGGGGGGGGGGGGGGCGACCCTATATAATTGTATCCCAAAGTCCAATGAATTCCCCATCCCTCAACTTAACGGTCATAACTTCGAAGGAACAAAGGAATTTACATGGGTAGCCTTAGAAACAGGGTGTGCCGTGTGGGTTTTGTTCATGTCTTATCAGTTTCATGTCAAAACACCCATACCCAACCGATTTACAATTGGGTTTAGTCAGTTTTGTGTCATGTGGGGGTCGAGTCGTGTATTCATTATAGGCCCAACAATATAGGCTCTTGAGGATGAAATCGTCCATAACCCACTCAAAATAATGTGTTTGAGGCCCATTAATTGTGTTTGTGGGTCAAAATGGTTTGAGCGATCCAATGAGACGGTTTGTTGGCGGGTCATGGTTTTGGAACCTCTCAAAAATAAAACTCAAATTATTAAAGAGTTTAAAGATTTTTTTTAATTAAGTACTTACTTGTATATTTTTTTTCAAAATTATTATACCATAATTATCCGTATATGGTATAATAATTGTCCCCCCCCCAAAAAAAAAAAAAAAGCGGGTCAACCTAACCCGATCCGGGCTTGACCCAACTCGTCCCGGATTTGACCCGACCCAACCCGTCCAAATTAGTCTGTTCGACCCACTTTTGACCCGTCCAAATTTATCCGTATCCATTTTTTACCCGTCCATAACCGTCCATTTGCCACTACTAATTCATTACTAAATGGGTTCATGTCATGTATAGCGGTTTGTCTCACCAACTTATATAATAACGTAAAATGAGTCTACCAGTTGACGACCTGAACCACTAAGACTAAACCCAAACCCGCTATCTCCACGTTGTGTTAACATGGGGTTAAAAAAGATAATGATTCACACCCAACGAAAGACCAAGATAGGTTAGCTGTCAAAGCCCCACGTCACAACTTACCTCACAATACCACTTCTCATCCACATTAATCTCCATTGGCACACTTTTTCCCAAATTGATTTTGAATCCCAACACCAAAATAGAAATCTTTATGATATCCCACAATGAAAATTGTGTCACCTGAAAACTGAGATAAGAAACCTCCACTCTCTCCATACCCTCCCTAAATCCTTCCACTACTTCTCCAAAAGTGTTCCTCTATATAACTCTACTCAAAACATCAACTACCAAAGTGAATAGAAAGGGAAAAAGGGATCTCACTGGAGAATACCCTCCCATTAACAAGGATTGAAAAGTCCAGTAAGCTTACAAACCTAATCCACTTCATCCCACAGAAAATCATTTACTATTAAGGAAGAAACCAATGAAGTCCCAATTGAGAACAAACTTATTCCATAATCAAAATGAGCTTAGAGAGATAGAGAAAGAGAAAGAGTAAGAGAGAGAGAGAGAGAGAGAGAGAGAGAGAGAGAGAGATGGAGAGTACATCATTCACAAGCGTATCATAACAGAAAATAAAGCAATATAGATTGGTAAAAAATGGTATAATCGTCGGTGCTGGTATTTTAGAACCCGACTTTTACAAATGTAAAATATGTCTATGAAGCTCGTTTACGCCAATTCTTTTAGTAATTTCAATGTTGGTATTTCAAAACCTAACTTCCGTTGATATTCTATTCAGCGGCAGTAAATAAAATCATCGCCATTAATCTTCTAACAACACATTTTTACCAATGGTAAAAGAGCAGCACGCGAAAGCTTTTCTGATAATTCTCTTAAAATTTGCCGAGCCATTTGTTATGAATTTTTTGTTCATGCATGGGATTTCTTGTAGAATAAACTGTCCATACCTAACCAACAAAGATCACGAACTGAACACTCCAACAAAAATTTAGCAGCAACTAACTAATGTTGTTACTATATTTGGCATCTTTGTAACATCATGTTAATGTTGAAAAACTTTGGTACTAGAAAGCACCAATTTTCAAATTCAAACTGATGTTAATGAGTCCAAAAATTACCCATTTCTTGGTTGTTCGATTTTATAACCCAATCTGAGATAACATCTTGCAATGGTTTCCCCATCTGCATAATAGACCTGACTGTTATCTGAAAAAACATTATTACGTGAGTCACATAAAACTTTAAATGGTACTTATACATCAATGGTTCAAAGTATCTTTGGAGGCCAAGGCCTCCAATTGTAACTACCAATAGAAAGGAGTTTGCAAGTGGTACTACATTTACATGAAAATTACAAAAGAGAAGTCCATACATCTTGTTCGTGGCGATTCTTTTCATGCGTCAAAAATGGAATTCTAGTGATAGTACGAGCTGAGATTTGCAAAACATACATAACATCAAGTTTACTTATACAACAGATATTTTATACATCTAAAATAATGGGCTACATTATTTGATTCTTTTTATAAATTATGTCAAACCATAATTAGTGATCATAGACAATCAGTATTAAATTTAACCACTTTCAGAAAAAATAATGATAACTTCAAGGCCATTACTCCACGTCGAAAATCAGTAATAACACATTTAACTGAACCAAATCCCTTATTAACCTCGTTGTTCCTTGCTAATTTGTAATTTCATTATAACAACTATTTACATGCATTTTGTTGTGCCTAGCTAAAAAATTTGTTAGTTTTATTCTTTAATTTCTTATAGCTTTCTAGGTCTTCTTGATTTCTACTATTTTGTCAATCTTTAAAATTGCTTCGTTCTTTTTGTATTATCTGTTATAATTCCTCATTTCACTAGCAAGTCTTCTTATAAAATTTCCTTTTAATCAGCCCTAAGATTCAATTACCTTTTGTAAGCTAACTGGACTTTCAAGCGTATATATAGAAGGAAATACATCTTACCAGATCAAGCTAAGGCAAGGAATTACGACTTGAATAATCTTTCAACAAAACACATCATTTATGGACAAAGGCCAACATCTTGACCTTTTTATTAAATCAAACATAATTTTAAAAGAAAAACAACCTTCTCCTCCACCGACGATTATAGTGAAAAGGAATAATATAGGAATGCAAAACCGATATCAAATTCTCTATGTGCAAGCAGATATATTCATCTCTTGTCTGTAGACAAAGCTTGAGTTATAGTCTGCTCGCTAGTATTAGTTCGTTCTAGTGAACACCTTCAGTCACAAAGAAGGATGCGAAGAAGTGCAGATCTTGGACAAACCTATAGATAGCATTGTTGATCTCAAACATTGGTATCTCCGTCATTGAAAGAGAAGTTCACCAGTATTGAAATCTCGCTTACTTGATAGAAATCTTGGACGCCGATTTTCTTTTCTAATTTATCTGCATCGTTCGCTTTTCTTGACCATATGTTATTTAAATCATCTTCCCAATCCCACTCTGAGTATTGCTATAATTTTAGCTAAATTCCTATATTTTTTTTTAGAGTGTAAATCCTTAAATATTTGAATCCATTAATATAGGCGATGCTGATTTGTTAAGTCTTCTACTGGAATAACTTTGAAATGTTTCATGTGTTTCATTCTCTTCCAAATAAGCAATTATCGACTTGAGTTCTATTTACTCCACTCCAAAAAGTTATTAAATGATCTTCCTTTTTTCTTAAAAATATATTTGATATTGCAAGATTGTAGGCTTTAGCAAAGTCTAAACATGTTTCCCGTTCGCCATTCCTTTCACCAAAACCATATCCAACATGGATATGTTGATATCCATTTGATTCCATTCATACATGCTCATTTAAATCACTTCTAAAAAATATGCTTTCATAAATTTATATTTGTTGTATTATATCCTCTATCTAATGAATCACAAAAATAAATTAATTTTTATTTTCATCTAAGAATCTTGTATTTTAAATCATTAGTACAAGTTCTTTTCGTATATAAAAATAACATACAATATAAATTGATATATACCCATAGCCAGCAATGCAACATGAAAATTTTGGTACACTACATCTTGGGTGCTTATCAAATACTACTTCCAGATTCACAATGTTGGACATTTTCACGCTTTCACATTCTCTACACACAACGATCTCCCCATCATATCGTGAATACTTCATCATAGCCATTCAGAGTAAAGCTTTCTCCTAAAGTGTGAATTCTAGGTAAATGTAATTCCATACATAAATATAAAGACATACATATTTAACCTTTTCTCTCTTTCCCAGAGAGAGAGAGAGAGAGTGATCTTACTGCTTTGAAAGACTGCTGACATCAAATAGGATGAGCAAGACTCCCATTAACCTCCTGTGCCTCCCAATATGCACCACAAAAGGCTCGATCACATCTTAAACCTGTAGTGGACGGAATACTCATAATGAAATATTACCAAGATCAATTCATTTAAGTTTCTTTATTTTGCATGATAATAACTTGTAAACTATTATTATAAGATCAAAATAATCTATAGTTAACTCTTAAGACCTACTCAAGATTAAAATGTGAATTTTAATTATGTATATATTCTGACGTATTAAAATATACAACAATCAAGCAAATACAATTGCCGTACATTTAAATACTCCAGTAATCATTAGGGTCATGTTGACTTAACCCCCAAATTTTAGTGCCTAATTGACTCACCCTCTTATTTTCATAATTCGTTTTGACTTTTCCCCCAACACAAGGGGTTAAGTCTAATTTGGCATTATAAACAAGGGGTCAAGTCTAATTTGGCATTATAAACAGGGGGCAAAGTCAAATTAATTCTTAGACTTAATCCCCTATTTTATGCAATATTTTGAGGTAACCCCCTTGGGAAGAGGGTTAAGTCAAAGAGATTAACAAAGTGGGGATTAAGACATATCAAATTAAAATGTTGGGGTTGAGTAAAAAAAAGACCTAATCATTATCCTAATGAATAAGTAGAAATATGTTGAGAAGAACTTACAGTGTTGTGGTGTAGTTATATCGTCTCTAGAAGGCATCGTTCCTCCACATGCTTGAGATTGCAGATGGATCGTGTTTAAGTCACATTGAAACCCAACATGCTCGGTTTCTAAGAGATATGAGACATTTCAATACAGAAAAATGATTCTAAAATCGTAATGAAAAAGCAAAGCAGAAATTCTTGCAGCTCAAGACTGATTATTAATAATAGGAAGAAATATGTCAACTGAACATCACTAAAATAGCTCATCTCATATTACATGAGAAAATCACTAAGGGCCCATTTCGTTCAGTGTAAATTTCACTGCGGTGAAGAGTTAAATGGTGAAATATATATTTACCAATAGTTAAGTTTTGTTCAAATTTGCATAATCATAGTGTGCATTTCTTATAATATTTGATTGCAAATATGTAAAAGCAAAAAAAATCACCATTTTATATTTCACCCTGTTGAACTATTTCACCCAGAATAAAACGGACCCTAAGATTCTTTAAAGAGCAATGTAACAGTGAGAGAAGAAAATATGAATATATAGGGCACATTACGCATTGTGCTAAATTCATTTGCTTTTAATTTTGAACTAAATATACACATTTGTTTAAACCTATTATATGAGGTGGTAAAGAGCAACTAGAAGAATACAAAACATTCTCTCTTATTATTTTCAGAGTTACAATAGTAGAGTAAATACAATATATACAAGGCTACTACTAAGCACATCATATGAGTTAGTGGGTATATCACGTTTACATATATCAGCACATTTAGATAGTTAGAGATATGGGTATAACTGCTGGAGAAATGGGTATAGCAGTTACAACTGCTGTACTAGTGTCCGTGCATGGGGGAGAACTGGGAGACTGTGTGGTTGGTTAATACTCCCCTGCAAGATGATGGTGGAGGAGAAACCATTAGCTTGTCTCGAAGAAGAGTAAGCGTCCTAGTAGATAAACCCTTTGTGAAGATAGGAAATTGGATTGATGGTATGTAACTTGGACCGTGTACTGTTTCCCATACCCAACGAAGTAGCTAATGGATTTGTGATTCTTTCGCAGATAGTAATCACCCTATGATTTAGCGAAAATGAGGAGTTCCTGAGGTTGAATCTGGGCATTTGGACACTTGAGCAGTACATTTGCTGCAGAGAGATAATCCGAGTAGACAGCTAGAAGAAAACCAGCAGAGGAGGCATATCGCATGTTCCATTCATGCAAGTAAAACAAACCCCAGGGAGTCATAGGGACACTGTATCCATCATTCTTTTGATGACAAGCACATGCGAAGAAAAAAAAATCTGCTTTAGCTTGATATTGCCTCAAGGTAGAAGCGAGTTGAGGTTTTGAGATTGATAAATGGTGAGGGGAAGAAAATTCAGTGGTGGAATTTGGAGAGAGATTGGACCCGGCATTTTCCATGTATGGCTCTGATTAAAGGCCAGTTGCGAAAATAACAAAAGAGATGAAGTTGAGACTTGCAAATAAGAATTTCCCTATGAAAATAAAAGATTGTTGAGGCCTAAGAAAAGGCTAACAATAACCGATAATAAGAATAGCTTTGGAGTGAAATGAGAAAAGGGTTTTCTGTTTGTGCATTTGAAGATATAAAAAAGGGAGGTAGATTGGGAAAAAGAGAACAGGAAATCCACCAGATTGTACCCAGGTGGAGACCCATCTACTAGAGCCTTTGTGGTTAACATTTGTGTTTTCCAGAAACGGTAGTTACTAATTGAGAGTTTGAGGGTTTCGTAATGATGACCATGGTTTGGGTTTCTTTAGTTGAGAGTGAGTGGTGAGACTGACTCAGGGTGAGGGTAGGAGGGGTAGAGGAAATTTCAGTTGTTAAATTTAAGGAGAACCCAGAAAAAAAAATTACAAATTTTTTTTTTGACAATCAAGAAGAAGCCATAAAAAAAGATGCATTTTTTTTTAGAAAGAATGGGATTAGGAGGGGAGGCTCTCACTATGTAGGAAGAGAGCCACCTGTTTTGACATTAGAGAGATCTGTGGGCTAGAGAGGAGAGTGAGACACTCCACGTCTTTTTGAAGTGTTGACGGACACAACGAGGAGTTTAAAGGCGAGGAGATTTGGAGTTTGGAGGGGATGAGAAAATTTTAGACAGAGAGAGATAGAATAATGTGTGAATTCCAGTGATTGAGGAAGAATGGAAAAAAAAGGTGGCATTGGCCATTAGCCCTGATACCATTTAAACCTATTATATGAGGTGGTAAAGAGCAAGTAGAAGAATACAAAACATTCTCTCTTATTTTTTTCACAGTTATAATAGTAGAGTAAATACAATATATATAAGGCTACTGCTAAGAACATCATTTGAGTTAGTGGCTATATCATTTTTACATATATCCGCACATTTAGATAGTTGAAGATATGGGTATAACTGCTAGAGAAATGGGTATAGCAGTTACAACTGCTGTAGTAGTGTCCGTGCATGTGGGAGAACTGGGAGACTATGTGTGGTTGGTTAATAATTTGAATAAAACCACCCTGGCTTGGTCTAGTGTAAAGGGTTTCGCTCGGTTAGCCATAGGTCACGAGTTCGATCCCCCCAGCGGTTACCTTGCTTGTGGTAAGGGCGGGCTCTGGGCGGTGCGGGTTATCCGTATAGCTTTGGATCCGATCCCCCACAGGTATGCCAGTATTTAAGCGGGGCTCGTGTGTGAGGTGGTCATGCGCAGTGTCCCCCCTGTGTAGCTTGCACGAGGGAGTCCAAAGGGCTCGTTCGTGTGGAGGTTCAGGGTTATAAAAAAAAAAGAATTTGAATAAGCATTTCATTACCACATTGAGGGCATAAATGTTGCATGCCATCACTTTGCTCATCTGGTAGTAAACGTGCCCTTTTTTCGATGAGTATTTTTCCCATTGTTAATGACCTAATGTAAAATAATATGAAAAGGTCATCAAAAATTCCAAAGTTCAATATTGTAGTAGTTGGGCAGAATATCCACTTGACAATGTGAATGCTGAAGAACTAAAGAAACTACATAGCAAGAAATTGAATGATGCAAAAATATAAGGAAAATGTTAGACACATCAGGTGTTAGTACCGGATTAGTACCGGTACTGTTTTATTTGTTTGTACTATGGTGTGGGTCCCGTCAGGGAATGCTGCAGGTCCCACCAATGTACAATCAAATAAAGCACATTTGATACTAAACTGATACTTGGACCCGATAAGAGTATCATTACTCAAAATATAATGGGGTAAAGAACACATGCGTAACATAACACCACAACCACCCCAAAGGGGGAATATTTTAATGAAATAAAATATATTGGAGCAGGATAGGTACAGTCATGCTCGTATCAAATTGACTGCATTATATATTTGTCAAGTATACATCGTACTCGAAACATTTCGACCAGAAATGAAAGTTAGTACTTCTAGAAGTTCCTTTATAGACTTTACTCTTTAAACATCATCACCATGTGTTTAACTAGTTAGTTACAGGTGCTCATGTTATTCAACGATTTTATCACATTCAGTTCAGATTTCTCGATAGTTTCTTTCTATTAATTTGCGTTTGCAAGAATTTTGAGTTCTCTCTGGTCTACAAGTTCTTGAATGGTCACGACATAAAGAAGACAATCTTAAGGAGGAAGTTTCATATGATTAATTGATAAATGAGACATTTTTTTTTCTATATATAGTCCTTAAGTAATCCGATTGAACTGTGAACAAAATATCTATAGATTGTAGTTGGGAGAAATTTGGTTTATAAATAAATTTTCAACAAGGATATCAAATGAGCTGCAGAAAGTTGTGCTAAAGTAGAATCTCCTATCACACTGTGTGGATTTCACTACCTTACCTGTGCATTCCTAAACAACAGCATGCTGGCAAACCGTTGAAGGTGGATGAATCTACGGTAGCTTTGTAACAGACCGAGTTGGGCAAGAATATATGTGTTGATTTTGAAGAAAGACAAGAGTTGGTTATAGGTTTTTATTTTTATGTTTTAGATAAATAACAAGTAAATTTATGAAGTAATCTGTAGTTGAAACAAATATAGTTCCCCAACGTCCAAAAGCACCACAAAGTGCTGGCCTAGATAGTGAGAGGAACAATTACTCCATAAATTAGTTTTTGGTATTTGTTGTATTTTAATTATCTATGTTTTCAATTTTAATTAGGATTCTACTTAGAAATGTCTTGGTGGCTAAGAGTTAAACCTTTATTAGTTGTATGAAATGAGGGTTTCTCCTGAAAATTAGCAAATAACAACAAAAATACGTTTATTTAAACTTTCAAATTTATCAAACTTATATTGATATCTACGATGTTTCCAAAAAAAAAAGAAAAAAATGTGAAATACATACATGATTGACGTATCCATGGACATCTTTGAGACTACAATATTTTGTTTCTCCCAGGCCACAAACTCTAAAAAAATTAACTTCCTTTGGATGTATGGCATCTAACAATACAAACACATAAAAAAATAACATGAAAATGTTCATTAAAAAAATAGAACAAATTAGGGTTATTTATGTGTGTCCTCTAAATTTATCCCATTTAAAACGGGGTCTGAAAACATTTGAAATGATAGGCCATACAGGCAACTTATATGTATAAATCACTAATACATTATAAAAACCTTAACTGATATATTTGAGTATATTAATAATTATTTGTCGAAATAATTATCGCCTCAAAAGAGTTATATTCCCCACAAATCAACTACTATGGTGGATTCCGGTTATCTATCCAAAAATCCTTCTTCACACCTGATATACAAAAGGTTAAAATTTCTTAAACTACATAGATAACCCCAAAACATAAAACTTCATCAAACATTAAAAAAAAACTCATTATTCAAAAAATTTAAAACAAAAAGGTATAGGACCTATCACGAAAATATATGAAAAACGTTGGACCTGCTGGAGAAGGCGAAGCAAGTTTAGAACCCGTCCATAATTTTGCCAAAAAATTACTTGCATGTAGTTGCCATAAAATCATAAAACATAAGTGGTCACAAGTAATGTTACTCACAAGAGGTGACTTTATTAACGAATAAGAATCTAAGTGTCAGTTCTTCCTTGCAACGTCTTAGTGAACAATCAGTTAGTAATTTATCCCGTATAAAAGTAAGATAAACAAGAAAGTTTCAATAAACCAAGACCAAGCTAGAGGAGAGAAACTCATGCTCTAAAACCTTGAAAAATTAAATGGCATCAGAGTAAAATGCAACAAAATGTGTTATTATATCGATCATACAGTATCAACATGTGTATGTGCCAGCATACACACGATCCATACAGGATTTAATCAGATTTAATCCTGAAATCTGATTAAATCTTTTTCCAATTTTGTAATGATATTTTCAATTATCGAATTCTGATATTTTCAATTATCGAATTCTGATTTTTCTGCAGGAAAACATTTGGCCGAAAAATTCGATTTTTTTCCGGAAATGCCATTTTCCAATCCAACCAAAACCTGAAACACAGCCTTAGACTAGTTTCACAACAAATTCAATGAGATTGGCTTCTGACTGTAAATAAGCCTTTTAAAACATAATAATCCTCATTATAAGCTGGAGAATATATGGTAAGGCAAAACGAGATACTACCTCCTCAATGTTATGCAAAAAGTGATTTCTTCCAACAAACTGTACAACCAGTCTACATTGGGGACAAAAAACACTTGCATCTTTCTTCTGCGACCTTCTTAACCACTCTGAGAAACACCCATTACTGGAAATACCAATATTAAAGATGTGAATATAAACCAACAAATTTAATCGAAAAACTCGTTATGATTAAAAAAGCGGTTGAAGTCACATACCAGAAGTTATGCAGGCAGGGGGCAACCGTGACAACATCATGCCATATATTCAAACAAATACTGCATTTTGCATGTTCAGCATCTAGAGACATCTAGATATGCAAATATGGGTTAACATTGTACAGATATCAATGGTAAATTTGAAGGTGGCAGGCATGGTTGATATTTCACCTTTAAATCTTTCTTGCAACACTCTGGGTAGGCATTACTTTGAATATGTAACTCAAGTATCCCAAAATATCAATATAAAACATATTAGACAATTTATTTCACACTCGTGACATTAGAGATGATCAAAATCAGAATGCAAAAGAATTATATAAAAAAAATTAACTAACATACATTGAATTTAGTTCAAAAGAATTATCAGCAAATAATTATTTTACGGTGAGGATTAAAGGGTCATTCCCCATACACAAGGTGCACACGCAAACAACAGCATATAAAAATTCGAAGGAAAAAAAATCTTAAACTAACAAACTAAAAATTGCATTAACCACCTAGAATTATGGGAAAATGTCTTCTCAAATACTTTGGAAAATGACATTGGTTGAGAGATATGAACACTTTCAAGTAGTTGTGCATATGTCTAACTCATAGATATATCAAACACACGCAAACAGCAGGATATAAAAATTCGAAGAAAAAAAATCTTCAAACTAACAAACCAAAAATTGCATTAACCACCTAGAAGTGTGGGAAAATGTCATCTTAAATACTTTGGAAAATGACATTGGTTGAGAGATATGAACACTTTCAAGTAGTTGTGCATATGTCTGACTCATAGATATATCAAACACTTTCACTTCTTGGATAATCCTGGATACATATCCAGACAAATAGAGGGCATATACGTATTTTAATAAGGAAAAATTATTATTTCGATCACTGACTAATTTTACTGTAAACAAAATTATTTGATCCCATCAAAATTGCCAATTCAGTCTCCCACGAAACTGACATGTGTTGTAAGAAAAATCAATATTGCATCAATTAAGTTAATAATTTTCTTCATGTCTAAAAAAGGTGGCATACGTGATGCGTCTGCATTGTTATAAATTATGTTTATTATAAACCCATAACGTAAATCTTCAAGAAAATCATACACAAGTATGTAAAAAAGGAGTTTCAGTATCATACACAAAAACATATGCATAAGACCATTTCTATTAAGTGCTAACTGTACAAAGGAAGGCTACTGCCTAATTAAATACCGGGCGATCACTCCTTTATTAAATTAATTCAAGGTGAACAGTTGGTTCATTCTCAGCATCACTGTCGAAAAGTAACTTTTCCAATTTAAACACCCTAATTAATTAAGCTAAGTGTCAAAACCATTTTATAACATTACTTTCCAAATTTTATTTTTTAAAGAAAGATTATTTATTCATTAACAGCATTTCCAATAAGTACGAATCATACCATAAATATCCTGGAACATGAACCAATTAATTTAAACATTCAACATCCCAAATAGTCCCAACAGTTAATACTTAAAGTAAAACATCCATTCTGAATAAATCCCATAGCAACAGTAATAGAAATAACTGAAATACAAATGTCCCAATAAAACAGATAAATAGTGGAAAGGGCGACACATGCCCCAATATCTGAGAATGATAGGAATGGAATCAAGTAAATGAAATCGTCTAAGCGAGTGGCCTGCAACTCCCACCTAAGCTGCAGCACGATTCTTCCAAGGGATCCTAAGCAAGACGGGCCCTGTGGCTGGGCACCTGTAATATATACATATATATACAAGAGAGAAAGAGAAAGAGAAACGGGTCAGAGCCCGATAGTGTGTATGATTTAAAATTATTTTAGCAAGTATTTAAATTGATACAGGCCAATGCAACAACATATTAGTGCGACACTCTCTTGAGAAATTCTCACCTCTCTTCTAATGTGCACACCTATCGCACTAACCTTCCCATTGGTTTATCTAGTCATATAACGCACTAACTTCCTCCGATGATTTAACTTATCTTATGTTATTCACAAGATTTAGAACTGAACAACACAATTATTTAAAACGTAAGATTTCAATTTGTAGTCAAAGTTCTCATTTTAACCTTATTAATCAATAAAGTTTTCCAGTGTCATATTATACTTTCTCAAAACAAGTATTTACAATTTGAGTCATCAACTGTGTCCTACTAACCAAATCACAGTAGGCAATTCCAAATTCCAAAAATTCCATATATATATTAACTACTCGTATGATATATATATATATATATTATAACAGCACCCCAAATAAAAACTATGGTGCGGGCATACTCTACTATCCAAACCCTGTATCACTCATATCAAGGGGAATACAAATTCGGAATCACTCTCGAATTCTATTAACACATACACAAATAATATTGAGGCGAAGTATAGATTCCAAGTCTCTAAGAGGATGGCACATACCTGCTTCTCTTAGGACCGTCTGAACTATCCATTCGATAGCCTGTACCAAGGATATCTATCTCCTAGGGTACGAATCAATATCCCCCCGAAGGCAACACATGATAAGATCGTCCCAGCGCGGTAACCTCAGGGATAGCAAGTAGCGTGGGTATGATTTTCACACATAGATAGCATATGCATACACAATCATATAACTATACTAATATTACCATATCAATATTAGGTATATCCCAACTTCCATATTTACGACATTTATCCTTGTTTTCACATTATTAGTATCGCGTATAAGGGTTTGTCTCTAACCTTAATTCGAAGGATTCTTCCCACTTATTACGTAACTCTCATGGACTCTATCATCCCAAGTATAAAATTCAGCAGGTATCCTTTTTATGTCCCAACTTAACTCTCTTACGCATCTCTCCCTTTAACACATAAATTCATCGACCATTAAGTACTTATCCCAAAAATATAATTCTCGACTCATATTAAAAGTTCCAAAATGTATCCATATGTCCTACTGGTCTTCCCTATCTCCCAAAGCACTTTATTAAGGATGACCAAGAATTATTTCACATTAAATTGAATTTCAACTAATTAATAAGGGGAAAAATGAGTCTTCCAGGAGGAGTCGATCGATCGAGGTCTGGGGCTCGATCGATCGAACCTTCGATCGATCGCAGCTCTGGGCTCGATCGATCGATCAAGCAGGTATGCGAAATCTCCAATTCTGCAGTTACGGGTTTCATCTTCTAATCTCAAGGAATTCCATATTTTCCAATCCCAATCGTCCCAAAAACTATACTACTAACATTATATCATCCTACTAGGTATTTC
Source organism: Sambucus nigra (assembly GCA_949130495.1). Taxonomy (NCBI): domain Eukaryota; kingdom Viridiplantae; phylum Streptophyta; class Magnoliopsida; order Dipsacales; family Adoxaceae; genus Sambucus; species Sambucus nigra. Next base: position 1,677,095 of record OX422207.1, on the reverse strand, counting down.
CAACGTAAAGCATGCGGATTTCTATCATTAAACATGGATTAACAACCCAAAAATTTATATAATTATCAAGAACCCTAGAAATCTCTTAAACATGGTTCTAATATGATTTTTACCAGAAATTGCTTCTTGTAAACATCATAATTTCGTGGTTAAGTCCTCTACATGATAAGGGTTTCCAAAAATTTCAATTAAACAATAACTACATGAATTTTCCTATCTCAAATTGGGTCTTTCTTCCCTATAATTCATTCTTAATCATTCCTAAACTAATATGAAAGATGCATCAACGAAATAAGGAAGATAAACACTTGCCTGGGATTTTCAAAAGTCTGGTTTGGTGTCGAATTTGGTCTGGTTACGTTTCCCGTCTCGCGATCTACGCGTTGGTGGTGACGGCGGTGCAAACGGGTGAGTTTTGAGCCTTGGAATGCCTTGAGAGCTCTCTCCTCTCTTCTCCAATCGCCGTTCAAAGGTTCTAAGTTTTCTAACCCTAAATGACTAACCTAAATGGCTGATATAAGTTATTCATTTTCGTGGGTTTAATTACCCAAAAATGCAAAATGACTAAAATGCCCTCCCGGGTTACTAATTAGGCCTAAAAACGCCTCGAGACCCAAATCAAACCCCCGGGTACACTTTTCTGACTATCTCGACCCTTCCGGACGCGTTGGCGCACTCAAAACGACCATATGAACAAGTTATAAATTATTCACTTTTATTTATCACTATTTAGTCCCGACGCGACACGGGCGCGTCCCGACTCAAATTTCCAAAATTGTCATTTTATTCACTCGTGACATTCAGTATAACCAATATTATATATTAATTTGCTCATTAGTAATACTTAAAAATTTTCATATAATTACTAACTCTCGTCACGTTAATAATTATAACATAATTAATTTCCGAATTTTTATTAAACAATTATTTCACAATAAATTTAATAAATCCCCAAATTAATATAGCATAAAAATACGAGGTATTACAGCATTCTTTTTTTTTTTTAAAGAAATAGAAAACAACAACATTGAACATGTCTCTCATGTGATACAAATTATTAAATATTTGCTAACTTCTATGGGGAAAAAATAAATAAAATAGGACTGATGTGAATCAGAAAATACTGAGGGATTAATAGTTTTTTTTTTAACTTCTGCTCTTTAATTTTTCCTACTTTTACTATAGGTTGGGTATAGCCACTAGGATATAACTAAATAAGTGAATTTTTTTTTGTCTTTTTAGCTTTTAATAGATTAAATTGCCCCTTATTTTATGATGGAATATTATTGAGGTTTTCAGAGTTGTGGTGGAGTAGGACTAACCATAACGTACAAAAATGACGCTGAAGAAGAACTACCAATCCAGATGGTAAAAGAACAAGACATAGATTTACAAGACATTTGGAGCAACCCTCGGCAAGATTAGGCCCGATATTCAATCCCTAATTATATCACCATCACCCGCTCTACAACAATCTTGGGCCATCGACGTCGCGGTAATAGTAGAGGCATTGGGGTCCTCGACAATCCCAAGCATCGTCCCCATTGTCGAAATGTGCCTGAAGCCGCCAGTCTCATCAACCTCCAGTTCTGCCCCTGCAAGACATAGACAACCCTCAATTCCTCCTCATTCCTTCACCAAACACCCCATTAACCACTTAGAAAGTAAAAAGTCCCTCAACATCCGCCATCATCCGCATCGAGGGTCGAGAGCTTGTGAAGCTCCCACACATTCCTTTTGATACTTGCTCCGTAATGTCACCTCCATTTAATACTGTGGTAGACAGATTCGTGCGTGGGTTTAGTAACCCACCTATGACCCGACAACTGTATTAGGGAATTTCGAGGATTCCGAATAGTGCGAGGCCGAAGCATCCTTTGATCCTAATTCATAAGTTGGTACCTTTTTGGAAACAAACATCTTCCTGAGCACAAGGGGCGGTGATCTGTCTGACATGGAAATATATACATTCATACGGGCGTCGGGACCTAACCTCTTCGAATCTGGTCCCCCAACCTCCTCCCTTGGCATGGCAGCTATTCGATGGGTTGTCCTACATACTCGGAGCCAAGAGTACTTTGCTTTACTTGTGAGGAAGCCATAATCTATCTATCGGATTGCCTATTTGTCTATCTGTCTGGTGAAGAGAGAATGAGAGAGACTCTCAATAGGGCAAGCATCCAATACCTCGTCGAGTCCAAAGCTCCAACTCAAGCAGTTCAGTCCAAAAAAGAGATGTCTGCCTTCGTTCTCGTTCAAGCTAAAGCTCAGCTAGCTCAAGTCACAAGTCAAGTAGTGGATGTCCAGTGACAAACATAAAGGAGAGTTAGACTTGAATGCAAGAATGAATCTCAAAAAGGTCTGCTCCCGTAGTCAGGATTGCTACTTTGTAGGTTTCCAATAAAAGGTATACGTCAAAATATGATTTGGTTTACCCGGACTATACCCCTATGTATTCTACTCATATCGTAGCATGAGACCCTCTCGGAAGTAGTTACAGATCTAAATCTGAAATCCCAGGTGAATTTATTCCTCAACTCTATCTGTCAATTGGGAGATCCGATGCTTTCACTGACTCTGCTCCATGGATCACGCTTGTTCCTTTCTCCTACTATTAAAGTGGGTTGGTTAGGCTCACATTGAACACTGCTTAGCATCGGGTTGATTTACTTGACTACCAAAGACCCTACTATTAAAGTGGGTTGGTCGGCATCAGCGATCTCATTATTCGAGTCCCTAGACGAAGGTGAGACCAACGATCTCAAAAGCAGATAGTTATCCACTGGCCAGGGCATCATAACCACCGCTTACAGTTCCAAGTCCACCTCATAGGTTCCCTGGTACTGGATCTCTGGTAGGTACAAAGCATCATTCAGATCTCCATCTCAATTATTCCCCATCTCTAGCTTTCTCAAGCGAGTAAACAACATCTCTCCTGCTACAAGGCATCTCTTTGCATCCCAATCCCCATCTCTTTCAACCGAGCTCCGAGTGGAGTTCCCTGGTTCCTCGTGGGAGGTTCGAGCCAAGTATTGAATGAGTATTAAACCCGAACGTGACCTCATATGGCCCTGTTAGTGTGTCCATTGCATTCCCTGTTGGGGGGGGCTACATGAGATGTGCAATTGTCCAATGCGGATCCCAGATAAGACAAATGCCACGAAAAGACTCCGGTTTAGCTCGAGAAGCCACCTCAACGGCCATTTGCATTGGGCCAAAATGAAGCCCCGCTCAAGGATTACGATGAGACGACTTGGGATATTGGGTGAAATTGCGTCTATTGAAGAAGAGTCTCCAAGACAACATCCTTATTGGCGTCCCCCTATCGAAGGTTGTATTCATCCCAATGGCTACTCCTGAGAAGGTTTTTTAGAACACAAACAATTCAGAGTGAATTGAGTTCGATTGGTGGCCACAAAACTACAGGCTTTGCCAAGACTAAAGCAGGATTATGAAACACCTCCAGTGAAAAAACCTGCAACCTACTCGCAGAGATGAAAGAGGAGAAATGAGTAGCTTTAATCACTCAGGCATGAGCATAATTTGTTTGTGAGAGTTCAACGTTTCCTTCGGGGGTTACTTCAATATATGGAATAGTTCAGTTGCTTTGTACGAGGGCTGAACTTGCAGCGAGCGGGGAGCAATATCAGTCACTCCATCCACAATCTACAGCAACGTGTTTTTAGGATTGAATTTGAGTGACATTCCCACACTTGTGAAGGATGTCGAGTCGTACCATCTAAGGCTGAAGGCACTATCAACAAACACTTTCAAGTGTTTTCATGGCAAACAGTTTGTGTCCCGTCAGTTAATCCAAGATGAAGATTTGGTCAGTGCTCATGCAAGATAACATTGACCCATGTTCCGCGGCGGAGGAAACGCACTGTGATACTCTTGTGGCCACATTATCCAGTCCGCTCCAAACTCTAATGGCATTCCTCTTTGAGTTATAGGTCAAAACCTTTTCAAGGGAGTATTGATGTGAATTAGAGAGTCCAGAGGGTTAATAGCACATTGACCTAAAATCTTTCATTCTCAAGGAGTGGTTTTTCTTAGTATCAAGTACAGATGTGCTTAATTAACACAAGCATTCACCATCCCATTCTCAAAAAACACAACTGTAGATATCAAAATTATTTACTCCAACCCTCCCAAATCACAGCTTTTATTCTTTGTTCCAAAATTGCCTTCATAATCAAAAAGCTTTTTCTTCAGTACTCAACTCAACTCAACTCAACACAACAAAACCTTTTCCCAATTATTTAGGGTCGGCAACATGAATCCTATTTTTCCATTCCATTATGTCCAGTCCAATATCTTCGATTAAACCACATGACATCATGTCTTTTTTATAATATCCCACCAAGCCAATTTAGGCCTACCTCTACCCCTTGTGTTACCATTAATACTAACTAAATCACTCTTCCTTGAAGGAGCATCCATTGGTCTACGTTTGATGTGTCCAAACCATCTAAGTCGATTTTCTCTCAATTTAACTTCTATAGGAGCTACTTTTACTGTTTCACGAATTTGTTCATTTTTAATTTTATCTTTTCGAGTTTTACCACAAATCCATCTTAGCATTCGCATCTCCGCCACACTAATTTTCTGCACATTTTGTTTCTTGGTTGCCCAACACTCAGTCCCATATAACATGACGGGTCTAATGACCGTCCTATAAAATTAATCTTTTAACTTCAAAGGTATACGCCTATCACACAAAACGCCGGTAGCACTTCTCCACTTAACCCAGCCTGCTCTAATCCTATGAGAAACATCATCACTAATATCTCCATCTTTTTGGATAATCGATCCTAAATAACGAAAATAGTCATTACTAGGTATCTCTTGACCATCCAATTTCACCACATCTCCATTTGTCCTCCAATTACTACTAAAATTACACTCCACATATTCTGTTTTAGTGCCACTTATTTTAAATCCTCTTGTTTCTAAAGTTTCTCTCCACAATTCCAACTTAGAATTAATCCCCGTCTAAGTCTCATCCACTAAAACAATATCATCTGCAAATAGCATACACCATGGCACCTCATCTTGTATTTGTCCAGTCAACTCATCCATAACAAGAGCAAAGAGATAATGACTTAATGCTGAACCTTGGTGTAGACCTACCGCAATTGAAAATTCACTACTTTCTCTGGCTGATGTTCTTACTGTAGTCATCGCACCATCATGCATACCCTTGATCACATCAATATATCTGCGATTCACTCCTCTTTTATGTAGAACCCACCATATTATATATCTGGATATCCGATCATACACGTACGCCTTCTCCAAATTTATAAAAATCATATGAAGATCATTCTTTTTCTCCCTATACCTCTCCATTAATCTCCTCAATAAATAGATTGTTTCCATTGTTGACCTGCCAGGCATAAACCCAAATTGATTCTCGAATACTATTGTCTATAATTTCTCCATTCATCGGGCATCCTATTAGTCATTAAAATTCTATTAACTAATTTTGTAAGCCATGATACTCCATCCTCCCCTAAGCACTTCCAAACCTCAATAGGGATACCATCTAGTCCTAAAGCCTTCCACGTTTTCATCTTTTTTAGAGCAAGCCAACCTCTATTGTCCTAATTCTGCGGAAGAATATATTGTCTCGAGTCTCCCTAAGTTCCTCTGTATCTAATCTACTCCCATTATCTCCCTTTAATAACCTCTCAAAGTAGTTTTTCCATCTTTCGATAATTGCATCGTCTTTGACTAGGACTCTTGAATCATCACTTTTTATACACTTAACGTTATGAAAATCTTTTGTTTTCCTGTCCCTAAGTTTAGCAAGCTTATAAATACTTTTTCCCCTTCTTGTGTACCTAATTTTGTATAAAGATCATCATACGCTTTTAACTCAGCATCTCTTACCACTCTCTTAACTTCCTTTTTAGCCCATTTATATTTCTCAAAATTTTCTTCACTTCTATTTGTTTGCCATGTTTTAAAGTACTCCCTTTTAATTTTTACTATATTTTGTACTTCTTCATTCCACCACCAAGTTTCTTTAGACTGTAGCCCCTTGCCTTTTGATTCTCCAAGAATTTCTTTTGATATTCTCCTAATGCATGTGGCCAACTTATTCCACATTATATTAGTCTCTTCTTCAGTATTCCATGTTCCTTCACTTAATAATTTATCTTTAAATAGTTCTAATTTCTCTCCTTTTAAGTTCCACCACCTAGTTCGTGGGTTAATCTTCACTTTTCACACTCGTGATGGTTTTTAATATTTATATCCAACACCATTATCCTATGTTGTGAGGTTAGGCTCTTTCCCGGGATGACCTTACCATCTTTACACGTTAATCGGTCTCCTTTTCTAGTAATGAAAAAATCTATTTGGCTCTTATGCGTTCCACTTTTATAAGTTATTAAGTGTTCAAGCCTCTTTTTAAAACATGTATTTACTAGTACAAAATCATAAGTCATCGCAAAATCTAAGATAGACTCTCCCCCGTCGTTCCTATCTTTAAACCCATATCCACCATGGACTATCTCATATCCTACACGATCTTCTCCTATATGGCCATTAAAATCTCCCCCTATATAGATTTTCTCACCTACGGGTATTTCTTGAATTAGTTCATCCATTAGTTCCCAAAATTATACTTTAGTGTGCTCATCTAATCCTACTCGAGGTGCATAAGCACTAACAATATTAATTATATTTTCACCTAATACCAATTTTACAAGTACAAGTCTATCACCTTTCCTAATAACGGTTACGATATCGTCATTAAAGTTCTTATGTACTATTATTCCAACTCCGTTCTTATTTCTATGTTTTCCTATCACCTTTCCTAATAACGGTTACGATATCGTCATTAAAGTTCTTATCTACTATTATTCCAACTCCGTTCTTATTTCTATGTTTTCCTGTATAATAAAATTTAAATCCTGTATTTTCTATTTCTCTAGCTTTCTCACCGACCCATTTAGTTTCCTGTAAACAAGCTATGTTAACTTTTCTTCTTATCGTGGTATCTACCAACTCCATCCATTTTCCTGTTCCAAGTCGCTAACCTAAGTCTAGTATCCTGGACTAGCTTCTTTACCCGCACACGTCCAGTTTGTTGCAGGAACCCCCTTGTGTATTTATCGTCGCATCCGGGCCCCGATGCGACACCCCTTGCCTATTTTTTGAGACACCCGATGGCAGGCACAACGCATTATTTTAGAGGGAATACCCTAGAATTAGCACGTATATTCATAGGATTCATGTTCATAAACGCATGGCATCGAAAGGAGTAAAATTTATGGCATCACTTTGAGTTTCTTCATTTAAATATTTAAAGAACATAGGTATCTCTTGTGTTTTAGGAGGTGGTGGTATAACTCTTTGATGTTGCCCGTGGGTGCTGTCCCCCCCCCCCCCCCCCCCCCCCAACCACCGCCACACCCCCTCCTATTTTTCCTTTAGTATTAGGATATACTCCATGCCCACTTCCTCCTTTGTATCTTTTATTTTCCTCAAATAGAATTTGTTTGTTATCCATAAAAAAATAAGGGTAATAGGGAAGAGAATGGGTAGAATACTGAACCGTTGCATAAAATTATAAGTGGGAGAAAGGCCAACAAGTTCGAAACGGATGTGTGATCCTATAAACTGAGAAGGATATAGTTAAGTGAGTTTTTGAGCTTTTTCAGAAATAACATACACCAAGAAGGAAGGGTGAAGGCTTTGGGGTGGGAGGTTCTTAATTAGAGGCCAATTAGTCGAAAAGGGAAGAATGGTTAAAAAAAACATTTTGATGGAGAGAAGATCTGGTCAGCTTTTATGGAGTATCGGATCCGGATGGTCTTACTACGGCAGCATAGAAAGAATGTCGAATTGTAACCAACAAACAAACATTAAGGGTGTGTTTGATTACTAAGTTGGAAAATGATTGAAAATAGTTCATTCTTATGAGAAGTTGGAAAATCAATGGGAAAAAATTGGAGTGGTTTCGTCTTACGTTTGAAGTTTCCATGGAAATCAATTCTTTTGGTGTTGGGTGAGAAATGTGTTCCATGGAAAATGATAAAAACTATGAAGTACTATTCGTATTTGCAACTATTGTTTTAATAAAATATATTTGGAACCAAACAACACAAAGTTTAAAAATGAACTAAAAGAAGTGTTTTCTGTGGAAAACAAATCAACACTAATCAAACGGATCCTAAGAGTGTTTCGACATTTGTTTGGAAATGGAGTGATGAATGCTCACATGATTACTAGTAACATGTGTTTGATACCTAAAGGTATATCATCGTTGAAGTTGAAAAACTATAAAATGATCAGCCTTGTGACATGCTTTGTATAAACTGTTAGCCAAAGTTTCTCTTTGAGATGTAAGAGCGGTTTTGAGAGGTATCAAGAATTCGGCACCAGCAGATTTTGTGAAGGGAGAAAAGCCTTAGACTTACTCTCAATAATAGCAAATGAGTTTGTAGAGCCATTTCGATGCAAAAAGTGGGTTTGGGGATAGGTGGAGGTCAAGGATTAGAGAGGGTATTAAGACTTCAAGTAAAGTTTTTGGCCTCAAAACTCTATTAGTATTTCTGCGTTAGTCTCTTTTACACTTAAAGTTTCTTGCTTACAAAGAGGAGAGAAGTGGGGTGATGGAAATTTTTTAGAGCACATACTTATAATCTAACAACATAATTTTTAAAGAAAAAGTGGATGACGGAATGGATTTGAAGAGGATCAAGTTCATTGCATCATATTTGGGCCGTTATCCAATCATTTTAAAAACATTCTGACGTCTTAAATTACCCTCAACTGGATGGTTTTGTTGGCCTGTGTTTTTTGTCTGTCTCTCGGTTTCCTTGGGGATTCCGCACTTGTACATCTTGTTTTGTCTCCCAAAATTTTTTGTTGTTATTTAGACTGGACTGTGTTCCACTGATCCCTGTTTTAATAAAATGTTATGTTTTAAGTAAAGAAAAAATCACTACATTTGCTGACAGAAAACAGAACACATCCCCAATAAAAATAAGCAGGAAATTTGCTTAATACTTATTGACTAACTTAAAATGATATGCACCATACCTCACATTTTTTATTATTGCAGAACATAGATCAGAATTCCTTGTTATTTTACACCACCCATGCTTTTCAAGATAAGAGATTTTGAACACCGAGCATATTATCATTTCATCCGACCTCAGTTCAACATCTGAAAGACGTGAGTCCGATGGTACAACAAGAAGAATATGTATGTTAAGCAAGGGCTCAATAATTCCAAATCCATAATAATTAACAATAAGTGGATTCATAAATAATAGGATCATACTAAAAAAAATGAGGCAAACGAGGGTAGCAACATACGGTTCCTGGTCCGAAAAATCAAGCAATGGGCATCTACTCTAAATCCAAACAATCAATTGATGCCTTTAATGCCTTTCATGACAAAAACCATATTTTAGAGACAAATATCCAATCCGAACTCTACAATGTCAAGAGAACAAATTGGCCCGCTCTCTCATTAGATTTGGTATGTATCAAAGACTTTTAAAAGGAAACCCGAATGAATTGACCAATTTCTACAATGCCTGTGAATCATGGCAAAATTATCCAAGTTTTAGCTACAAGAGGAGACCAAGTTGACATATTATGAACATTATTTTCTACAACAATAAGAAACTATAGGACGCAGCTCTTTTTCATCAAAAACAATAACTTCTATTGATATTACCAAATATTTTATAAGAGGAATAGCCAGCTATGTTGCACAGATATGGACTTGCAACATGTGCTACACAATACGGTGGAAAAATAATACCTAAAATATTATATGTATGTATATTTCTTTTAAAAAATATTTATAAATCTAGCATAAGCATACAGAATTCGTTGACATCAACACATATGTGACACGATGGTTAAGTAAGAAGTCACATGTCAACAACATTTCTTGAACCATGCATTAGGCAACTAATTAATGGATTGAAGCTTATACATGTTTTCATGCGATATATTGCGTATACATGTTTTATATAACAAGGGAACTTTTGAACTTTCCATAATTACAATCAGGCCCTGTTTTTTTAACTTCTTTTTTTTTTTGCTCAGATTTTTATTTTTGATAAAAATACAAAACCTAAGCCCACTGGGTCCTGGTAATTCCAAAACGTATTCAGCCGTATCCAAAAGCCAAAATAGCCAATTTGGTCAATGGATATCTATTAGAAGTATCGAATATGTACCGAATCATATTGGTGCCGTATCCAAGCCGTATCCATATACAATACTCTATTTCTACTATTTATTAAGCATCCGTGCTACATAGTGAACCAGATGTCCATAAAAACAGTAAAGCGGGTAAATCAATACGGGAGAAAAAAAATAAAAAAGGACTACAGCATCTCGTTAAGACCCTCAGTCCAGCAGATCCTGCAGGCTCCAAATGCATCCTGCATACTAGCCTGTACACTGCAGACTTCTTACAGATGGCTGACTACACTTTCTCAGGTATGAAGGATACAAAAGATAGGGTGTCTCAAGAAAACAACTCAGCCCACTTATTAATGATAGATGAAAGCCCCACTTCCTTAAAATGACACGATGTTGAAGCCTAAAGGAAAGATAAGAGCTTAATTCTCACCCACAAATTTTCTTAAAATGTTTCTTTATCTTCAAACACTCTCACATTTGTTCATTCCATACCTAGGAAGCATGGACAATTTTGAGAAGGTAGCATGTCCGTGTATGTGTCTCTGTCCAACACGTGTCGGACACCAGCCCACTCTCGACACTCTCGGACACGTGTTTGACAATGTGTCTCTGTCCAACACGTGTCGGACATCAACCCACTCTCGACACTCTCGGACACGTGTTTGACACCCCTTTGACGTGTCCATAATTTAAATATAAAAGAATGTGCCCCGACACTTATTTGCGTGTGATTATACTTAATGTATAAGTATATGACACTCGACCGGCTTTCCTGCTCTAATCTACTGTACTGGAACAACTGGAACAATTCTCCACAGATATTTTTATCCTTAAAAAAATCTTCATTCCCACGCTCTGATTTAAGATATGAATTAATCTTATTGATAAATTTCCAAACATGTTTTTTCATGCGCTCATATTTTTTTCTATATATTTATATAAATATTTTTATCTATTATAGCGTCCCCATCGTGTCGTATCCTAATTTGTTTGGATTTTATGTGTCAACGTGCCCGTGTCATGTGAGACGCGACATCCGTGTCCGTGCTTCTTAGTTCCATACCATTCTCCAAGAATTGCAAGACCACATACTTTTCCTCTTCTCGTTATCCTTACAAAGCAAGAAACCCAAGGATAAAAACTCATACCGATTTTTTATTAGGAACAATTGAAAATTTGTTAATAATCAAAACTACGTAAAAAGGTGGACCATTATTCCATAAAGAAAAATAAAAATAGAAACAATTACAAAAGGGATCTATACAGTTACAGTTTTTAACAATATATATATACACACCTAAACAGAAGATAACGATTTTTTAGGTTTTGTAATGTTACTAAGAGAAGTATTTAGTATTAAATTTCCCTTGGACTTTTTTCGTGACTTGGTGGATTTTATTGAAATCATTTTTTTATTAAAAATAATAATAATAATAATATAATAATCCATGCCCGGGTCAAAGCCAGTATCCACGAACAACCTTATTCTTTTTTACTTCCGGAGGAGAAAACGCCACTGGATCCCAATGAGTTTGTTTCTATCTCAAAAATATCAGAATCAGATGAATAGATTCAATGATTTAAGAAGAGAAGACACAAAATTATTCTCTACCACACCCACCCCTTACTTTCTTCTCATCTTAAAAGATCCTGCTATTACGCTCAATCCAATAAGTTTTGTTTTCAAATAATCCAAATTTCGGCAAAATTTTATCAACAAGATTAAAGGAGGAGGAGAGAGAGAGGGGGGGGGGGGGGGGGAGGGGGAGGGAAGTCTTGGAAGAGACTATCTCTAAGAGTCAACGGCCTTTTGTCCAGAATACGAAAATACCGGACTTCGTCTTGATAGCTAATGAGGCGGTGGAGAGTTTTGAATAAAGAAGAAAGAGGGAGTGGCGTTAAAATAGATTTTAAGACAGTTGATGACCATGTGGTTTAGAAATTCCTTCACTTTATTATCGCGGGGAAAGGTTCCCTGAGAAATATCGTAAGTCCTAAAAATCTCAATTATGGAGAGTAAGTTTTCAACGATATCATCACCCTCTTTAACAAAGAAGATAAGATAGTAGGTTGTACATCCACCATATTTAAGTCTACTTTAGAACCCTCAATGATTTCCCTATCCAAAGCTTTTGTTATCAAATTACTAAGAGCATCTACTACTAGGGTGAAAGAGAAGGAGATAGGGTCCTCTCGTCTCATAACCCTTGACGCCACAACCCTACCCCTCATCCTACCGTTCACTAAAAAGGAGAAATTCACCAACCCCACACACCATTTAATCCATCCTCTACATCTACCCCCAAACCCTTTCCTTTCTAAAGCGAAATCCATTTTTTTCCAATCAACATGGTCATATGCCTTATCAAAATCAATCTTGAAAACCACTACCTCTTTTTTCTTGGCTCTACATTCCTCAACCACTTCATTGACCACAAGCAACAAATCAAAAAGTTGATGACTCTTTACGAAAGCTCCTTGATTTAGAGTACCAAAGAGGACCTCTCTCAACCCTAATGAGAGAAACCTGGCTTGAAAACTGTTCCCTAACCATACACCAAATCAATATAACAATACTTACATGCATTAAAAATAATATTTCTCCCAAGGGGAGCAATAAGAAAAATTGAGAATTTTGTTGATACTCAAATCTTTTATATTTTATTTAGCTTGGTTACTGATAACTGATCCAGCATAATGCAATGTAGCGGGCCAGGCATTAACAATTCAACATTGGTTAGGGGAATCTTGATTAAACAAATGTAATGCTCTAAAAGATACTAGGTGGCCAACAAAAAACCAACGCTGATTTGCGGTTTGGCCCCATTAATTCTTTAATACATATTTTGAACCCTAAAGTTCTCATTTCTTGGGGTATCAATGTAATTAGTAAAGACAAAACACCAAATGACCCAAAATCAACTATTAGCACGAAAAAGACAATTGAACACGACATGATAACCATCCAAATCAATATACAAATTAAAAGATACACCAAACACTACCCAAATATTATTTCTCATAAGGGCAACAACAAAAAATTGAATCAAGTTCTCGTAATCTACTGTCGCGGCTGAGCATTAAAGAAAATATAATACTACAGAAAATCAAGTGTGATTTGTCGTGTGGTCCAATTAACGAAAATATAATACTACAGAAAATCAAGTGTGATTGGGGTCTGGTCCCATTAACTATTTTGTACTGATTTTGCCCTAAAAACTTTCATTCCTTGCGGTTTGACCCCCAAACTTTCATTCCTTGCGGTTTGACCCCCAAACTGACTTTTAGCCATTCAAAAAGGTTTATAAAATAAGTTGCAAAAAGTTGTACAAAATGTCCAAAGTAATTTTTTGTGTTTTTCAGTGGTCAAATTCAGTATCAACGAATTAACATTTTTTTTACTTTTCACCCCCTAGACAATGTTATATTTAGAGATACCCCTTAGATGTTCAAAAATTAGACTTATACATAAGGTACAAGCGAGTTGATGCATAAGGTACAAGCGAGTTGATGCATAAGGTATAAGCGGGATCATTCACACTTGCCGTTTGAGTCTAATTTTTTGAAAAGAGGAGAGTTATCTCTAATTCCGATATTATCTCGGGCAAAGTAATAAAAAAAATAAAAAAATAATAGTGGCCAAACACAAAATGGCCCAAAAATCAACTACTAGCAGGAACATAACTATTCAACACAAAGTTAATTCCATACACCTACAGTACCCAAATATTTATGGGTCATTATTACTTAAACCCCCAAATTTTAATGCATCATTTGACTTGCCCCTCATTTTAATAATCCTTTGACTTCCCCCTAACGTAGGGGGTTAAGTCTAATTTGACATTATAAACAGGGGCAAAGTCAAATAAAATCTTAAACTTAACTCCCTATTTTTATTCAATATTTTGAGATAACACCCTCGCGCAGGAGGTAAATCAAAGAGATTAACAAAATAAAGTTAAGTCAAATATCACATTAAAAAGTGAGGAGTAAGTCAAATATCACATTAAAAAGAGGGGGTGATCATTAATTCTTGGTAATTGAGTATAACCCATGTAATTTTTATTTAGTGGGGTTTGACCGCTAAAATGACTTTTACCAACACAAAAGTTGCAAAACATTTTTTTACGTCGCTAAAAGTTACTTCAGGGTCAAACCCCAAGAAATGCAAAAGCTGGGGGCCAAAATCAATATCAAATTGTTAACGGAGCCAAATAAACCTATTTTCTTTCCCCAAAATATTGAAATTTTAATTGTTCTAGTTTAGGGATGAACATTAACTTGAAAAATGTAAAAAGCCATGAACAAGTTATGGTAGACAATGTGTTAAATTTCTCATAACAGTTTATTATTAACAAAATATATCAATACATACAAAAACCAACCAGGGTCAGCAACAAAAATTTAAGAGTAAATTACACCTAACCCTCCGAACTATAGTGGTTTTGCAGATAACCACCCTGATCTAAAAAACTCAACAAAGAGCCCCCTAAACTATTGAATTTTTACACCTCCCATATTTTCATTGAAAATGAGTGGATAAAAATATGACTTTATGCATAAAAATTTGTAATTTTTTATGCTTATTTTCTAGCTGAAAAATTTAATTGTTTAGGGGGCTCGAGTTTTTAGAGTTTTTTAGATTAGGGTGGCTTTCTTCAAGACCGCTATAGTTTAGGGAGTTTTTGGTGTAATTTATCCTTAATTTAATTTGGTCATTTTAGTTAAGGGCTTAGTCAATTTAATTTGGTCACTGTAGTTAGGGGCTAAACATTAACAAAAACATTCGTTAAATTAATATATCAATACTTACAAACACCGAACAGTACCCATATATTTTTTCTCAACATGAATTCAAGAATTTGTCTTTTTGGTGAAACATTATAAAAGGGTATCACATCACAAACTAAAATCATTGAGTTAAGGGAAAATATGAACATATAGACATACCAAGTATGCCCAAATTTGATCGGAGCATTTAGAACCAATGTTAGAACCAACCCCTCTCCTCAGTGGAGGATCCAGTGGGGGGAAACTTTGAGTGCTGCCGGGGGGTCGGGAGCCCCCGAGGCAATTTTTGGGGGGGTTATTTCGAGTTTTATTGACATTTTTTGGGTTGTTTTTACTTTTTTGGGGCATAATATTCATTTTCAACATTAAAAACCATTATCAAAATATCATATAATAATTAATACAACATAAATCAATAATTTCAGTATAAATTTAATTTCACATTTATACTCATTATAATAAATGTACACAAAATTTATTGTAATGAGTATACTATGCCATAGTAGGCTACCATATATGTAAATTTGTGATAGTAGACTATCATAAATGCTTCATTTACATATAAATAGACATATAAATTTACACAAAATATATAAACAAAGACATATAAACAAATATAGAGAAAATAAGTAAATGATGAAATATACCTGGTCTGGTGGAGGAGATAGCAGGGGGCGGGTGGAGCGGAGCCTCGGAGGAGAGAGTAGCAGCGGGTGTGGAGTCTAGAGAACAGGGTGAGTGGCTGTGGAGTCTGGAGAACAGGGTGAGAGAGAGAGAGAGAGAGAGAGCGGCAGACTCTTTAGAAAAGAGGGTTTTTTTGCTTTGGTACACGTGAAGCGAGTAGCGGAACTTAAGTTTTGTTCCATGTTCCATGTTCAACTTTGTAATATGTCATAAAATGAGTCATAGATAGAGACACAAAATAAGTTTATATGGGCATATATTTCGGGTTCTCATTGTCATAATCACCCAAAAAGTAGCAAACGTTCTTTTGGAAGAAGGGGAATTCTTGGTGTGGTACGATCTACACGTTTTTCATGCACTGTCATAACGAGTTCATGTCAAAATCACTTCGACTTATACACACGTTCGAACCATTACTGTTAACATACCATTCTACCAAAAGACATGTAACTAAAATTATTCATCAAAACATAATAAATTTTTTAATATTTAGGGGTATATACCAAATAGTAATATTTGAGGGACTTTTTGATAATGTTTGAGAAACTAAATGTATATTAAAAAATGTTTGAGAGACTAAATGTGTATTAAAAAATATTTGAGTGATTTTTTCGCATTCGACCCGTATATTTAATTCATGAATTTTAAATTTTTATTATTAATAGTAATAAGATCCCGAAAACAAAATGGTCCGTACACAAATTTTTATATATAATAAATATTACAAAATGTATCAAAGATAAGTTATTAATAAAGAGTTAGATAATATTAACGGATTTTAATGGGGACAAACGGGTCTAATTGTGAGTATTAAAATTTTCAGATTCGATCGCGTTGACCCAATATTAATGCAAGATGGATAAGTAGTATTGGAAAAACTATGGGTTGGGCCTCATTTGGGCACGCCAAATATGGATTGGGCTAAATGTGGGTTAGGGTAAATATAGGCGGACCAAATATAGGTTGGTAGAGGTGTTCGCGGTCCGGTCTAGTTCGATTATAAGATTTTTTTTTACCGGACCGACTTGATCGGTCCTTTAAAAAAATGGACCAAGACCGGATCGATAATATCGGTTAACCGACCCTAGTTGGTTCAGTTTTATTTGGTCGATCTGGTCTAACCTTTCGGTCCTCACTTTAATGATGTACATCATTTATAATAATAAAAATACATCCGAGTCTATTTTTTCCAAGCATTAAAATTAAAAATATCAAAATTTGCAATTAAAACAAACCTATTATTGGATTAAAATATAATTTAAACTAATCAAATATTAAAATATGTATTTTTAGTATTTATTTATCTTATATATATATACATATATATGTAAAAATATATTTTATATATAGAGTCGGTCCGGGTCGGTCCTAACAGGGTTTTTGAAACTGTAAACTGTGGACCGGACCGATTAGGTCGATCCGCCAAAATAATAAACCGAGACTGAACAGATTAAGAAAAAAAGATAAAAAAAAATAGTCGGTTCGGCTCGGTCCGTCGGTCCAATCGATTTTTTTAGCACCCCTATAGGTTAGGCCAACCCATTTTTTCCTACTAAAGTAAGTATTAAAATTCCAGATATATTTTTAAAAAAAAACTCACATTTTACTAATAACTTTTAAAAATGAGATTTATATTTGACTAATAGCTTTTAAAATTGAGTTCCATATTTGATTATAACTTTCAAATATGGACCTCACATTTGACTCATAGCTTTTAAATATGAATTCCATATTTATATGACTAGTTTAATATGGATTTTTTTATTATTTGAGCCACATTTGGCTACTACTACCGATAAGTCTAAACTCATTAGCTTATAATTCCATGGCGTGGCGTGTTATCGTATCGTGTGTCATTTTGAGATGTGTAATTAAGTATAACGTTTTAATTAGATTAAAAATGCATTTTAATGTTAATGCCTATAATAATGTTGTATTTTTATTTAACCAGAATCCAACGGTATTAATTCTTCGTTAAAAAATAGAGCAAACGGTTCTTTGCCCTTTCAGAAGAGATTTGAAAATAGAAAAACCCGTTTTTTTTTCGAATCCATTTTCTCCCATTTCTTCCCAAAACCCTGAATTCAAATAATCACCCCTAATCTGAATCATTGGTGACAATCTTTGTCATGAACCTCTGGTGTGAGAATCTGGACCCATGGCGGCTCTCCTCCGCATATTTGTGGGCGTGTATATAAGGGATCCTTTGCGATGACACGTAGTCATCACTTTGTTCTCTTTTAGAAAATATGGAGTCGTTGGTCTATTGTACACAAAATATATAAACGAAGGGTAGGTCCCCTTAGAAAACTATTTATTTGCATGTTTAACTATAAAATTCGAGGACTATATTGCGGAGAACGAAGGTATTAGGCACCCACTCAGCCCTTTTCGGTTTCAAATGTATATGCGAATATTTTTACTAGCATATTGTGGTGGAAAAGAAATAAAGAAAAAAAATAAGTATGTGAATAAATTATACACTACATTGTGGGATGTGTATGTACTTGCCCAGGGAGATTCAAATTCACGTTGTTTGAAAAATGTCTTGAGTGATTTTACATCTTATTAACTCGATGGTCGAGCACTCAACTCCCTCCCGTTGATGTCTCAAAATAGTTTTAAAATGAGAATGGTTCAAATATGAAAATTTATGAAAATGTTTTATGCTCAATAAAAATGACATAATGTAAATGGGTTTAAAAGATGAAACTAATTGATGAAAAGAGGGAATTAAAACCTCTCATATTAAGATCAATCCATTAGGTAAAATTAATGAATTAAGTGAGCCTATAACATATATTTTTGACATTTAATGATTTTTGAAGACTTTTATTTGCATTTTTTATATTTATAAACTACAAGTATGAGACGCATACATATGGAAGAATTTACATAGATACATATTTTGACTTAAGCTTTAGGGGTGGCTTCTTATTAAGCCTTCTTACCCACCATATGCAGAATTAAAGTTGACATAGTTTTGAATGATCTCGTATATGGAGGAGGAGGAGAAAGAGGAGAAAAGAAGAAGAAGAAGAAAGACGGTGAGCGACGGTTCATCAAAACACGACGCTTTATTTAAGCTTTTATAAAGCATAAAAAGGTTAAAGGAACAATTACTTGTGATTTAAGCTTTTATAAAGTATAAAAATTCAAAGGAACCATAATCATGACATCGCACGAATATTTTTTCGCTTTAGTAGGACTTTGACGAGACTGATTATTTGTCTCAAAAGTGCATTTTTCTCTAGGCTCAAGTGCAAGCCTTGTCGCTCAAGTAATAACCCGGTAAGTCGGGATCGTCTCCACAGGGATCGATATTGCCAAATAGTAATAAGAAAAATTATTAAATCTTGAAATGATTACTTAAAAGAAATAAAAAGATGATTAATGATTGGGGAAATTTCTTATGAAATAAAAACTTTACTTAAGGAAAACAAATTGAAGCTTGCAAAAATACTTAGATCTGACAAATGGGAGAAAATAGGGTAGGGTACAATCCCTCAATCCTTAACAAATTATCCTATAGAATACTATAATTGTAAATTAAAATTCTTGACTAAATCGAGACTTTATAGATCCTAAGAATTACATATATGAGGGATCTAGCCCGCATCATATGAAATCAAAGATAGATATAAAGTGGTGAATGATAAATTATACTCGCAAAGCGTTGTTAAACATCTCAAGTACCTAGGGCAAGAGAGATTAAAAGATTGACAATGTTTGTATGATTTTCATTCACGATTCAATCAATATTTTAAATTAATCTCTATTTTCTACATAAATAATTTGCCTTGGATTGAGTTCATGTACCCAACCCTTGGGAATTTAGCTACTCATGATTTTTCTAGAAAACAAATTCATACCAATACATGGAATTATGGATCTAACAAACATTGGTAACAAATTGCAAAACAATTGAAAATTGAAAATAGAATTGAGACTAAATAAGAGAAGGGGATTTGATACTTGAATTGAATTGAAGAATTGATACTTGAAATCTGCACTAGATGAACTTGAAACACTATGAAAAACGAAAAGGATTTCTAAAAAAATGACTTTCTCTCTCTAATTTTGAGTCCCCCTTTGAATGAATTAGGGCTTCCTCCTTTATAGCACCAAGATGAACGAATTTAACATCAAATTTCTCTTGTGGAACAAGTTTTTGCCAACCAAGCACCATAAAATCTGCATAATTAATGACAGAAATCCGCACATCCAGACTCTTCATTATCGCGCAACTTCAAAACATCGTAACTTCTTCACCGTAGCTCGGATTGAGGTGCCGTTTTTTCCAGTATTCTTGTAATTTAGAGATCTTCAACTTTCTAGTTGGCCCCGCCTCCGGACTAAGGCTGAAAAATTACGAAAATGCCCTTCAACTCTCCATTTCTTGGTTTCTTTCACTGTTTTGAGTTCTCCTTTGCACTAACTTGCATGAAATACCTGTAAAACACATGAGAAATACACAAAACACGAAACACTTGCCAAAAGGGGTTAGTAGCATAAATACGAGACGAATCCAAGCTATTTACACTGCACGGGATCATAAAAATACCGAAATTAAGGGAATAAATGTGAAGAATATGTGCCTAATCACACCCCCTAACTTAGAACTTTGCGCGTCCCGAGCAATGTAAAAGAAATTAGTTTAAAGTTCAACTCTTGAAAATTCTTTTATTGGGATAGAATACCTTTTTCGCGGGCAAGCAATTGCATTTAGCCTATGCAACAAGCCTTTAAACCCCTAGGTTACCCTAGTAGGACGAGTTTTGTCTCGTGAGGGTTTGAAGTGAATTTACCCACAAAATTCTTTATTGACTCAAATAAATATCAAAACACTTAAAAATTGTACAACTTAAACTTTTCGAAAAATAATCACCATAAATTCATATTCACATGTTTCAAACCATAGTGTGTGTGTGCAAAGCCAAAAATTAAACCTCAAATTTCCACCGATTGAGCATTACGTTACTTTCCGAAAATTCTTTTTGATTCAAATTCTTACGGATGCACTGACAAACGAATCACTCGAATTGTGGATATTTTCTCTCGGTATGCATGATATAAAGAGTAAATATAATGGAAACAAATTCATGCATACAAAATTGAAAAGAAGGAAATATATGGTGAAAAGATCTCATCATCGGAATACAGTTATTTGGAAATAGGAAACATCACCTCTAGTTCATACCATTTAATCTCTCATATTATCTTTCCATGTCTTAACTCTCCATGCAGTAATCAATTTCGCCATTCGGACTCGGTTAGGACTTTTCTTGGGGTTAAGGTGTAAAAGGGAAAAAATGGAAATGGTAGGGAATGTTGGAATTGGAAAATGTCCTTATGATGTCCATTAGTGCATTTTTCGGGCATTTGCTCATTTTTCTCTTTCTTTTTCTGTTTTCATTTTTTTTCTTGCTATTTTTTTTTCTTGCAATTTTTGTTGAGCATATCTATTTTTTTTTTCTTGCCCCTTTTTGTTGCACAATTTGGACTTACTTGATGAATTTTCTCAATTTTCACAATTCCGGGCTATTTGGGTTTTTCGGGTTATCAAACGAAAAGCTAAATTTTATTAGGCTCAAATTGGGATGCAAGGGATAATTTTTTTTTTTCACAACATTTTATGGCTAATATTTTTGGGTAACAAACGAGGGCCTACTTCATTGTCCAAATTGCTAATCACATTACCATATGCATCTCGAGATTAATTAAGTTTAGAGATATGTTCAGCACGAATTTCGAGACAACATCTCACACATTTCCCATAACCGATCAAAACAAAGGATTGAGATCATCAATGACTTATTAAAAGGCTGAAAAGAACTTTGAATTAATCATAAACTCGGATTGATTTAAAAACTCACAAAGATCGAAAGGCCCAAAATCTCACCGGGTAGGACTAATCTCCACACTTATTCGTTAAGTCGTCAATTTTCTTTCAATTTCCATCTTTGGTCAATTTTGGCTTAGTGCAATTGAGATTTAACAATTTGAGACTTTAAATAGAATAAAGGTGACATTTTTGAAAAATTTAAATTCCAATTTTTATTTATTTTGAACAAAAATATTTTTGGTTTTTTCAACATTTTTCAATTTTTTTTTCAACACATATATATGAATACAAGCGAAGTTTTATGAATACGCACCTGTCATCCCCCCTAACTCAGTGATTTGCATTGTCCTCAATCAAATGGATAAGTGAGATAAAGAAGACAACATAAAGAGTGCGATAAATAAAACAAGCAAATATCATATTAAAATTGTAGAGTACTAACTGTGGAAGCAAATAGGACAAACATAAATGTGAAAACCTAAAGGGGTAGAGGGGCATACTAAGGGGCGGGTGGGGGATGGGAAGGTCCTGGAGCATTAGGATCATAGGGATTGCTTCTGAGGAGCAGCCATGGATATGGAGTATTGAGACAGCAATGGAGATAAAAGAGAGAAGATAGGTGTAGGTGTGTTGAAAATGGGTAGGGGGTTGGATGTATTTATAGGAGGGGATTGGGAGGGGAACGGGAAATGAATGGATTGGGGGAAGTGAAAAGGTGTGGATTGAAGAGGTCCGATCATCAGCAGAATTTTCAGAATTTTCTCCTCTTTCTTCTTTGCACCATTTATGCGCCTTTTTCTCTATTCCAATGATGATTTTCCAACCTCTTACACTTCAAATGACCCGCAATGCTCATCGAAACCTAAACATCCCTCACTCGTCGGATTCCTAACCCCGGGACTGACACAAACCTACGAATCCGAACTCCTAAGACTCATATGTACAACAATCACCCCATACTTGTCGGGGGTGCGACGACCTTACCTCGCTACTTCAGTCAATCCCCACAAATGGGGTCCGACAGCCAGATTGTGACGGCTTCCTTGACAATAGCTTCCAAATACGGGTTGAGACGATGACCATTGACTTTAAAAGGGTTCCCCCCTTTCTCATCTACGAGTTCAACTGCTCCATGGGGAAATACCTCTTTCACAATGAATGGACCTGACCATCTTAACCGCAATTTTCTGGGAAACAAGTGCAACCTCGAGTTGTAGAGAAGTAATTTTTGTCCCGAATGAAACTCTTTCTTATGAATGATTCCGTCATGAGCTCGTTTCATTCGGTCCTTGGATATTTTAGCACTTTCATATGCATCATTGCGTATTTCTTCCAACTCATTCAACTGAAGTTTACGTGTTTCACTGGCTTTATCCATGTTGAAGTTCACCCTTTTGATAGCCCAATACGCTTTGTGTTCGATCTCAACTGAAAGATGACAAGGTTTGCCATACACAAATCGAAATGGATACATCCCAAGGGTATTCTTGTATGTGGTTCTATAAGCCCAGAGTGCATCATTCAATCTGAGAGACCAGTCTTTCCTATTAGGATCGACTGTCTTTTCCAAGATATTTTTTATTTCACGATTAGCAAACTCGGCTTGGTCATTCGATTGGGGGTGATAAGTTGTTCCAACTTTATGGACAATTCCATACTTCCGCATTAGTTTCTCCATTGGCCGATTGCAAAAATGAGTTCCATTATCATTGATCATGGCCTTAGGCATACCAAAACGAGAAAGTATATTTTCTTGAATAAATTTTATCACCACCTTGCTGTCATTCGTCCTTGTAGCTATCGCCTCGACCCATTTTGAGACATAATCTACAGCGACGAGGATGTATAGAAAACCAAAAGAAGGTGGAAAGGGCCCCATGAAGTGAATACCCCAACAATCAAACAACTCCAAGACTAGAATTGGGGTTAATGGCATCATGTCACGACGAGTAATAGCTCCCATTCTTTGGCATCTATCGCATGATTTACAAAAAGCATTCACATCCCGGAAGATTGTGGGCCAATAAAGACCACTTTGAAGGATTTTCGCAGCAGTTTTATTTTTAGAAAAATGACCTCCACATGCTTCCGTATGACAGAATCGAATTACCCGTTGGATTTCTTCATCGGGTACACAACTCCGGATGATTTGATCAGCACAATACTTAAACAAATAAGGATCATCATAAAAGAACATGCGTGACCATGTAATGAACTTCCTTCTCTCTTGCGGATTCCAATGAGATGGAACAACTCCCGTGACAAGATAATTGACTATATCCGCAAACCAAGGGAGAGAAGAAGTAGAAAAATGAAAACGCAGATTAAAATAGAATTTCCTTTTCAAATAAATGCGGAAACATTGAGATGGTTTTAACTTACAAAAATAATAACAGGTTTTAATTTCTCAAAACAAATTAAAACATAATTCAAGTCCTAGAATTTGCCTAAGTCATAATTACCAAATTATATCCAAAGTTAGGCGAAACCAATTTTAGTATGTGACTTGAATAAACCAAATTTACCCAATATATAATTTAAGTCCCAAATTAAATATAGTGTGATAATAAAACCAAATTTTATCTTGAATTAATTCTAAGCATGGATTCTAAATTATGATGCAAGATAAAATAAACAATGTCACACTACCCCGAGATGTACGAGGAAAGACCCAAGACGGGAAACAACCTCGGACGTCCCTAGCCACAAGTCCACTAGATGCGGAATTATAATTACAAGACAAGAGACTTACAACACTCGACTCGAACCCTCTCAAGCCCCGATGTACCTCCTTGTAGAAACCTCTTCCTAGCGGACAACCTCGGAACACCACCGCGGTCTCGGAATCCACCGATGGGACTTTATATGGTCACCGTCACCCAAGCATGGAGCCTTTCTCCGTGTGGGTAGAATCTCAACAAAGGTCTTCTTTGTGATGGGGTGTAGAAGAAAACCCGAAACGTCTCTTGAATTCGGTAGAGAAAACCGGTGCCAAAAACTCCAAGCAATTGATATAAATATAGAAACTTGGATAAACAATTATTGGGTGTAAACTAGAGTGTGTATGAATTTTTCATTAAAAATGAACACTCAAAACTTGAACATTTTCCTAAACTAATTTTTCTCTCAAACTCTCTATAGGAGATAAACAAAGTTGGAAAAGTTATGGAAATGTTGGTTAGGAAAATGTGATTCCCGCACATAATAATGTATGAAAAAGTTGGTTAAAAACCAAGTGGGGAAAGTGGGAGAAAACTGCAAAAAACTGCTCAAAACTGTTCCCGCCCTGGCGTCTCGTTCGAACGAACGTGATTCTCGTTCGAACGAGACTTCTAACGAGTGACCAGCCTGGGCTCGTTAGAAGTTCGTTAGATACCTCGTTAGAACTAGAACTCGTTCAAACCACATATCGAACGACATATCGAACGACTGACCAGTTAGGGTCGTTGGCAAAACTCGTTCGAACGAACTTGGTTCGAACGACAAAACTCGTTCGAACGAAACCTGGTTCGAACGAAAAAAACTCGTTCGAACGACATTTCTAACGAACGACCAGAAAGATTGAAAAATTCAATTTTGGCCCAGAAAATAAAGTGCAGTTTTATTTCACCTAACACTCAATACAAATTGTTCCAAGCTCCTATATAAATATAATTACATTCATACCTTGGGAGCATGGAACTTTAGTTGATGACGTAGAAACGAGGCACACAAACCGGCATTTTGATGAAGCTTTAAATTCTTTGCCGCTACGTCTTCAACATACACTTCATAGGCTTGAGAATATTACAATAAATACTATCCTATGAATAAATGTTTTTGTCCGGAATTGAGCGAAAACTATATATGGACTCAATTGGAAATTTGTGTCCTTACAAATCTCCCCCTTTGGCTATTCCGGGACAAAAACCAAACAAAAATCCTAAAGGGCCGTCAAGCTCTACTAGACTCAAAACATAACCCGCCCAATCTTGACTCAACCCAAGGATCAAACGCTTTGCCATAGAAAGATGCCGCTTTAGAATAATTCCTGCACACTTAAGCAAACTCATCAAATGCATAGGGAATATCAAAATATTAAATGCAATTAATTAATTTCTCCCCCTAAATTAATTCTCCCTTTAAACACATGACCTACTTAGAAAGACGTCTCCCCCTAAGATAAATCTCCCCCAAACGAAGATACGATAATAATAGGATTAGATACCATTTCTCCCCCTATCATCATTCTCCCCCTTTTTGTTCAGGAATAGGCAAAGGATAAAGAACTAATAAACAGCATGTGGAAGCTTAAATAAAAGACATGACAGCATATCGGAAATAAAATCAAGGCAAAGACAAACAAATATCATATATATATATATATACTATAAATATACCAATAAGTACGTGCATATATAGATAGATATAAACACACACATGACACAAAATACAATAAGTTTGCACACTCGTATGGCAAAAATGTGTCATATGGAAACGGAAGTGTAGGGGTGTGAACTAGCAACAATTAAATTTAGACCCAAACACTTAAGAAACGTTCACGGAGTTCTCATTTGATTGCAAACTTCATCACAGTTAAATATAACCTCATGTGACAATATTAAGATTGAACTCAATGAACAAACATACACAATGCATACAAGCCTAGCATGATGATGATTCTACAAACCAAATAGAGTCATGACATTAAAGACAACTAGGATAAACGGACATTGTGCAAACCGTTGATATACCATCCAATTCTCCCTCAATGAGCATATATATTCTTTTGTTTTTGAATGAATATATCATACAAACATAGGCCTTGGCAATTGCTTTCTGTTTAATGCCAAATATTCTGTTTTAGGCCTTTGGATCACGTATTTCTTTTAGATCCAATCAACGGTGGCTTACTATCGCAAAGGATTTAATTCATCATTTCGGAGCCCTTCCCCGTGCATATATTAATTTATCATGTTTTCAGTTTTTCACACAAATCTCACATGCAACGGATTTTGACATGCACTAGTCCTCCTAGGTCATAGATATTTAGATGACTAGATTGATAGGAGAACACCTCAAAAAGCTCAAATATAACATGTGACATTAAGATTTCAAAAGAGCACGTGCATGTGTGAATAGAGGCATATAGAAATAGAATCCATTTAAACAATACAAAATCCAACTACTCCATATAAAACATGGTAAAGAACATTTTAAGGATTGAAAATCTAAACCAAAAGTTCTAGCCACATGGAAGCGTAAACGATAGGATTCAAACACAAATATATGCCACATAAAGTGTGTCAAACAAAAATACACACAAAACAAAATCTTTTTGAGTTTTTAACATTTTTAATCAAAAATAAATATTTGCTCAAAAGGACAAACAAAAATCATTTGTATTTTTCATTAAGATTAAATGAAATAAATAAAACACAAATGATAAACAAAAATCTTTTTATATTATACAGTCGATTCAAACACAAAATATAATACAAAAAGATAAACAAGTCATAAATTTCTAGCATGTGATATGAAATAAGGCAATGACTAGAGAATGACTAAACAAGCATACATTTAGCATATGAATATAGCATGAAGTACAAACGCTAAAGTATGCAAACACTAACACATTCATCCATTAGATTTAGCAAGGGAGGAAGGATGTGAAAGTAAATGAGAATCAAAATCCCTATTTTGTAAGGCAACCAAGTCGGATTTCCTAACCCAAATTAATGAAGAATTACTATCTTGGGGTGTAGGAACATTAGCTATCGTGGTTACTTTACTATGGGATTTTCTAGGAATTCGTTTAAGATCTAAACAAAATTTCCTAAGATGACCTTTTCGACCACAATGTGTACAAGTAAGAATATGTCAAAAAGATTTATCTAAGGAGTGATCATTAAATGCATTCCTAGAAGATTCTCCTAAAACATTGGTTTGGGCATTAGGGTTAAAATCATTACAAGAATTGAAGCCTAAACCAAAAGTGTCATTTTTAATTTGGACCGTTCCTAACATTTTATCTAGTTTTTCCGAACGACACTACAAATCAAATTTGACATTACTAGAATCTTTTAATTTATTTTCCAATTCTAAAATTTTAGATTCTAGTAAAACATTTCGCTCTTCAAAAGCAAGAAGCTCCTTTTTCAAGGATTCCATTAAACCCCTAAGGCTATCTCTCTCGCCTTCTACATAGTTAAGCTTCTCTTGAAGAGTCCTCTCATGTGTCCTAAGGTCTTCTATTAAGGCACTTTCATCAATGACCTTGACACTCTCTCTTAAACTCGCTTCTAACTTCAAATTAGCTCTTTTCAATTTAATAGATTCTTTATATAATTCATGAAAAGCATTTTGAAGTTCACTCTCATCAACCTCTTCTTCATTTTCACTCTCTCTTTCTTCTTCACTCTCACTATCATCAAAAATAAGATAATCATGTACAATTACCTTGGAAGTGGCATGTGCTATAATTTCATCATTCGATGAGTTCTCATTATCACTCACATGTCTAGCCATAAAAGCCACAAAATTTTTCTTAGTTGGGTAATCGGGCTTTTCTTCCTTATCACTATCACTAAGGGTTGCATTATATGAAATAGGTCGCTTACCATCTTTCCTTAGTTTAGTGGGGCACTCATAAGCCCTATGGCCATAACCTTCACAACCAAAACATTTATTAGACTCGTCCCTATCAATATTTTCATTACTAGGTTTAGGGATCTTATCGTCTTTAGAAATCTTCTCGTTTTTATCATGTTTAGAAGATTCAAATTTCTTAAAATCATTTTTAACTTTATCTTTGTTAAATTTAAGAAATTTTCTAAATTTGCGAGCAAACAAAACCATATCTTCCGAGTCACTATCACTATCGCTCTCTACTACTTGTTTGACCTCTTTTCGGGCTTTTAAAGCAACGCCCTTTTCAATTTTCTATTCATTTTTAGAGGGAAACATATCTAGTTCATAGGTTTGTAAATCACCTACAAGCTCTTCTAATTTCGTAGAGGCTAAAGTGGGTAAAGAATTTAAAACGGTCACCTTTGGAATAAATCTATCGGGTAGGGACCTTAAAATTTTCTTTACAACACGGTCGTCAGGTATTTTCTCTCCCAAGTTAAAGGATGAATTAACAATGTCATAAAGTCTAGCATAAAATTTATCAAAAGTTTCATTTTCATCCATTTTGATAGTTTCAAATTGAGTGGTGAGGTTTTGGAGTTTAGAAGCTTTAACGACACTAGTTCCTTCATGAGTTAATTGTAAAATATCCCAAGCTTCTTTAGCGGTTTCACACGTCATAATACGTCGGAATTCATCCGGTGCGACAGCGCTAAATAAGGCATTTAAACCACGGGAATTAAAATTTGCAAGCTTAAACTCATTTTCGGTCCATCTATCGATGGGTTTGGGAACACGTTCATTTTCAATTAGATGAGTTGGTGGGGAGTACCCGGTAACAACAGACATCCAAACATGTTCATCGATAGATTTAAGTGCCGATTTCATTCGCGCTTTCCAATACGCGTAGTTAGAACCATCAAAAATAGGGAATTTTGAAAATGGGGAAAAATACATTTTAGCCAAAAATTAAAGAATCTTAACGAAATAATTTATCATTTTTGGCTCTGATACCAATTTGAAAACGCAGATTAAAATAGAATTTCCTTTTTAAATAAATGCGGAAGCGTTGAGATGGTTTTAACTTACAAAAATAATAACAGGTTTTAATTTCTCAAAATAAATTAAAACATAATTCAAGTCCTAGAATTTGTTTAAGTCATAATTACCAAATTATATCCAAAGTTAGGCGAAACCAATTTTAGTACGTGACTTGAATAAACCAAATTTACCCAATATATAATTTAAGTCCCAAATTAAATATAGTGTGATAATAAAACCAAATTTTATCTTGAATTAATTCTAAGCATGGATTCTAAATTATGATGCAAGATAAAATAAACAATGTCACACTACGCCGAGATGTACGAGGAAAAACCCAAGACGGGAAAAAACCTCGGACGGCCCTAGCCACAAGTCCACTAGATACGGAATTATAATTACAAGACAAGAGACTTACAACACACGACTCGAACCCTCTCAAGCCCCGATGCACCTCCTTGTAGAAACCTCTTCCTAGCGGACCACCTCGGAACACCACCGCGGTCTCGGAATCCACCGATGGGACTTTATATGGTCACCGCGACCCAAGCATGGAGCCTTTCTCCGTGTTGGTAGAATCTCAACAAAGGTCTTCTTTGTGATGGGGTGTAGAAGCAAACCCGAAACGTCTCTTGAATTCGGTAGAGAAAACCGGTGCCAAAAACTCCAAGCAATTGATATAAATATAGAAACTTGGATAAACAATTATTGGGTGTAAACTAGAGTGTGTATGAATTTTTCATTAAAAATGAACACTCAAAACTTGAACATTTTCCTAAACTAATTTTGCTCTCAAACTCTCTCTAGGAGATAAACAATGTTGGAAAATTTATGGAAATGTTGGTTAGGAAAATGTGATTCCCGCACATAATAATGTATGAAAAAGTTGGTTAAAAACCAAGTGGGGAAAGTGGGAGAAAACTGCAAAAAACTGCTCAAAACTGTTCCCGCCCTGGCGTCTCGTTCGAACGAACGTGATTCTCGTTCGAACGAGACTTCTAACGAGTGACCAGCCTGGGCTCGTTAGAAGTTCGTTAGATACCTCGTTAGAACTAGAACTCGTTCAAACCACATATCGAACGACATATCGAACGACTGACCAGTTAGGGTCGTTGGCAAAACTCGTTCGAACGAACTTGGTTCGAACGACAAAACTCGTTCGAACGAAACCTGGTTCGAACGAAAAAACTCGTTCGAACGACATTTCTAACGAACGACCAGAAAGATTGAAAAATTCGATTTTGGCCCAGAAAATAAAGTGCAGTTTTATTTCACCTAACACTCAATACAAATTGTTCCAAGCTCCTATATAAATATAATTACATTCATACCTTGGGAGCATGGAACTTTAGTTGATGACGTAGAAACGAGGCACACAAACCGGCATTTTGATGAAGCTTTAAATTCTTTGCCGCTACGTCTTCAACATACACTTCATAGGCTTGAGAATATTACAACAAATACTATCCTATGAATAAATGTTTTTGTTCGGAATTGAGCCAAAACTATATATGGACTCAATTGGAAATTTGTGTCCTTACAAAAAAATATTTTCATCTGAAAAATACTCGTTTATGGGAATGGGATCAATAGGCACGTCGGACGAGAGGCGTGACAAATGGTCAGCGACGACGTTTTCTACTCCTTTCTTATCTTAAATCGAGATATTAAACTCTTGTAGGAGTAGGATCCACCTAATTAGATGGGGTTTGGCATCTTTCTTGCTCAAGAGATATTTAAGTGCCGAATGATTAGTGAAGGAAATGATAGGCGACCCAACAATGTAAGAGCGAAATTTATCGAGAGCAAAAACGACTGCTAGTAACTCTTTCTCTGTGGTAGAGTAATTAAGCTGAGGGCCAGATAATGTTCTGCTAGCATAGTAAATAACATGAGCTTTCTTGTCTTTCCTCTGTCCAAGAACAACCCCAATCGCATAATCACTTGCATCACACATAAGCTCAAATGGTAGCGACCAATCCGGAGCTTGCATGATAGGTGCGGAAATAAGCATGCTTTTAAGTTTTTCAAAAGCTTCTTGACATGCTTTATTCCACTCAAATGGAGTGTCTTTCATAAGAAGATTACTCAAAGGTCTAGCGATGGCGCTAAAGTCTTTGATAAACCTCCTATAAAAACCAGCATGGCCTAGAAAGGACCTCACATCTTTAAGTGATTTTGGCGGGGGTAACTCAGCTATTACTTCAATTTTTGCTCGATCAACTTCAATTCCTCTAGATGAGACTAGGTGACCTAAAACTACGCCCTCGGTAACCATAAAATGGCATTTTTCCCAATTGAGAACTAAGTCTTTTTACACACATCGGAATAAAACTCTTTCAACATTAGCTAAACATTGGTCAAAAGATGGACCGAAAACGCTGAAATCGTCCATGAACACCTCAAGACCTTTTTCAATCTTGTCGCTAAAGAGACTTAACATGCACCTTTGAAAAGTCGCTGGCGCATTACATAACCAAAATGGCATACGTTTATAGGCAAACATACCAAACGGACATGTAAAAGTCGTCTTTTCTTGATCAAGTACATCCACTTCAATCTGATTATATCCGGAATACCCATCTAGGAAACAATATTAAGGATGGCCCGCCACTCGTTCAATCACTTGATCGATGAACGGTAAGGGAAAATGATCTTTTCAAGTTCCGGCATTGAGCTTTCGGTAGTCAATGCAAACACGCCACCCGGTGGTGGTGCGTTGAGGTATTAATTCTCCCTTACCATTTTCAACCACGGTCATTCTTGACTTTTTTGGAACGACTTGAATTGGGCTCACCCATTTACTATCTGAAATGGGATAGATAATTCCATCATCTAGAAATTTGATGATTTCCGATCTTACTACATCTTTCATGGTTGGGTTCAATCGCCTTTGCATCTCACGTGAGGGCTTCACTTCTTCCTCAAGATGGATTTTATGGGTACAAATCAATGGACTTATACCTTTCAAATCTGCTATAGTCCAACCAAAAGCACTTATATGCTTTCGCAACACATCCAACAACATACCCTCTTGCCCTTTCTCTAGATAGGAAGACACAACAACATGAAATGTATCATTCTCTCCTAGAAAGGCATATTTGACATGGGAGGGTAGTATCTTCAACTCAAGACTAGGAAATCTATTTTCAGAGGGAGTCATGGTTGTCTCCCTTGGAGGCAATTCTTCATACCTAGAAATAAAGTCAACATCTCTCAAACTCTCAAAACTCTCTTCCTCTTGTAACCAAGTTTCTAACTCCTCCTCCTCACACTCAAACTCAGTATAAGGACACACTTCCAATGCATCTCCTCCTATAATTTTCTCAATATTCTCATCCACCACTTCTTCAATAAGATCAACCTCAAGAATCTCATCCTCATCACCCATTTGGTTAGCGACATTGAAAATATTGGTCTCGAGAGTCATGTTTCCAAAAGTGAGTTGCATTTGGCCATTCCGTGTATTGATCAAAGCATTAGCAGTAGCTAAGAATGGACGGCCCAAGATTATTGGAACATGATTTCTCGTATGGGGAACAGGCTCAGTGTCCCAAATGACAAAATCAACAGGAAAGTAGAAAGTGTCCACTTGAACTATCACTTCTTCTACAACCCCACGAGGCACTTTCACTGTTCTATCCGCTAACTGTAGAGTGATTCGGGTAGGTTTTAAATCACCTAAATCAAGATGCTTATAGATGGAGTATGGAAGGATGTTTACACTCGCACCTAAATCAAGCAATGTTTTTTCCACTCTTTTTTCTCCTATGACACACGAAATTGTAGGTGCGCCTGGATCCTTGAATTTTGGTGGAAGATCATTGAGAAGGACCGAGCTCACATTTTGTGCCAAGAAAATATTCTTCTTCACCTTAAGCCGTCGTTTGACAGTCAAAAGATCTTTGATAACCTTAGCATATGCTGGAATTTGTTGAATATCATCAAGAAATGGCAAGTTAAATTTTACTTGCTTCAACACATCCAACACCTCGGTACGCGAAGCCCCTTTGTTGGGTGGCTATAAGCGTTGAGGAAATGGAGCAGCAGTAGGCAACTTGACTTTAATTTCAAGTCCAACTTCATCATCTTTCAATTCCTTTTCTAAGGAAGGTTCTGCAGACTCGGAAGTTTCAGATTCCTTAAAAAATTTGGGTTCAACTCCATCATCATTCACCTTTGGAAGTTTTGGTGATAGATCAATTACGCGGCCACTACGAAGAGTAGTACCAGCTTGACATTGTTCTTGCAAATCCGATGATGTGGAGCCAACCGTGGGTTGACCTTGAAGAGGAGGTCTTTGGCCTTGGGCTGGAAGTTTACCCTTCTCTTGAGTATTCGCTGCAGATTGTAACCTAGAGATACTAGTATGCATTTCAGCGAACATTCTATCATATTTAGCATTGCTCTCTTTTTGAGAGTGGATGAATTGATTGAGATTATCTTCAAGAGATCTCCTAGGTGGAGCTACATAAGGACCAGGAGGTGGTACCTGCATAGGATTTGGCATAGGAGGAGCCACTTGCTGAAATTGAGGAGGTGGTGGTAGAGTCATATGTGATTTAGGAACCATCCCACCTTGGGGTTGTCCATAATTGAACCCAGGATTTCTCCACGATTGATTATATGCATTCCCTTGCTGTGCATTATAATTTCCTCGAAAACCCCCTATTGCCTCAACCTGTTCAGTGTACATTGCCTTGTATGCAGGAATGGTAGGACATCCTTTGGTAGAATGACCCGCATTACAAATGGCACACACTTTCTCCTTTCCGACTTGTACGGGTCCAGACACATCTCTCAATCGCACTTCAAGCATATCTCTAAAATTCCTCTCCAATTGGTCAAATTTTTGATCCAACAAAGTGTCCTTGTACAAGTGATAAATACCGGACGCAGCAGGCAAATTGGACACTTGTCGATTCCTATTTTGACTATTGGGATCAGATATATCCCATGCTTGGGTAGTTTCTGCCACATATTTCAAATGAGCCTCAGCATCGCTCGAATTTAACTCCCAAAAAGGTCTTTCACACATGGTTTGAACAAGTTGTTTAGACGCTAAAGTAAGGCCCTGATGGAAAAATGAAATCAGATGATGCTTTTCAAAACCATGATGTGGGCATGCACTAACTAACTCTTGAAATCTCTCCCAACATTTATCAAAAGCCTAATTCTCATTTTGACGAAAAGCTTGAATTTGGGCTTTAACAGAATTAGTTTTGTGTTGTGGAAAAAATTTTGATATAAACTTGGATTGCATATCTCTCCAGGATAACACATAATTTGGGGGAAGGGACCATAACCAAGTTTTAGCTTTATCCTTTAAGGAAAAAGGGAAGAGCTTCAACCAGATTACATCTTATGGACAAGCTTGGTCTCCAAAGGTCTCACATGTATCTTAGAACTCTCGAATATGGAGATATGGTTTTTCAGAATCCATCCCATGAAATGTAGGAAGAATTTGGATTATACCATTCCGAAAGTGGAACTGACCGGCATTATACGGGAGTAAAATGCAACCAGGGGTAACAGTTCCCTCCGAAAATAAAAGATCTTTCATAGAAGATATGGTATCTCCTCCTCTCCAGTACCAACACCGACACTACCATGATCCGACATATCGCTACCAAAAGGTTAAGAATTCTCACTCAGGGTTTGACTCAATGAACGACTTATGATGGATTTATTGGGCGAAGGAGGTGGAACCCAAAAATGAGGAGACTCGTAATTTTCAGAACTTGCTTCGGCGATAGGATTTTCGTGAACTTGGATGGGAGATGAATCCTGCATATAAGCACACAAAAGATGAAAAATATTTTTTTTTTTGTTTTTTTTTTCGAAATCACTTGTAGATAAAAATAACTTTCTCAAAAATTTAACAATTTTCAAATCCCCGGCAACGGCGGCAAAAACTTGACGCGACTGAGTATTTGTCTCAAAAGTGCGTTTTTCTTTAGGATCAAGTGCAAGCCTTGTCGCTCAAGTAATAACCCGGTAAGTCGGGATCGTCTCCAGAGGGATCGAGATTGCCAAATAGTAATAAGAAAAATTATTAAATCTTGAAATGATTAGCTAAAAGAAATAAAAAGATGATTAATGATTGGGGAAATTTCTTATGAAATAAAAACTTTACTTAAGGAAAACAAATTGAAACTTGCAAAAATACTTAGATCTGACAAATGGGAGAAAATAGGGTAGGGTACAATCCCTCAATCCTTAACAAATTATCCTATAGAATACTAGAACTGTAAATTAAAATTCTTTACTAAATCCAGTCTTTATAGATCCTAAGCATTACATATATGAGGGATCTAGCCCGCATCATACGAAATCAAAGATATATATAAAGTGGTGAATGATAAATTATACTCGCAAAGCGTTCTTAAACATCTCAAGTACCTAGGGCAAGAGAGATTAAAAGATTGACAATGTTTGTATGATTTTCATTCACGATTCAATCAATATTTTAATTTAATCTCTATTTTCTACATAAATAATTTGCCTTGGATTGAGTTCATGTACCCCAACCCTTGGGAATTTATCTACTCATGATTTTTCTAGAAAACAAATTCATACCAATACACGGAATTATGGATCTAACAAACATTGGTAACAAATTACAAAACAATTGAAAATTGAAAATAGAATTGAGACTAAATAAGAGAAGGGAATTTGATACTTGAATTGAATTGAAGAATTGATACTTGAAATCTTCACTAGATGAACTTGAAACACTATGAAAAACGAAAAGGATTTCTAAAAAAATGACTTTCTCTCTCTAATTTTGAGTCCCCCTTTGAATGAATTAGGGCTTCCTCCTTTATAGCACCAAGATGCAAGAATTTAACATCAAATTTCTCTTGTGGAACAAGTTTTTGCCGACCAATCACCATAAAATCTGCATAATTAATGACAGAAATCCGCACATCCAGACTCTTCATTATCGCGCAACTTCAAAATATCGTAACTTCTTCACCGTAGCTCGGATTGAGGTGCCGTTTTTTCCAGTATTCTTGTAATTTAGAGATATTCAACTTTCTAGTTGGCCCCACCTCCGGACTAAGGCTGAAAAATTACGAAAATGCCCTTCAACTCTCCATTTCTTGGTTTCTTTCACTGTTTTGAGTTCTCCTTTGCACTAACTTGCATGAAATACATGTAAAACACATGAGAAATACACAAAAAACGAAATACTTGCCAAAAGGGGTTAGTAGCATAAATACGAGACAAATCCAAGCTATTTACACTGCACGGGATCATAAAAATACCGAAATTAAGGGAATAAATGTGAAGAATATGTGCCTAATCACACCCCCTAACTTAGAACTTTGCGCGTCCCGGGCAATGTAAAAGAAATTAGTTTAAAGTTCAACTCTTGAAAATTCTTTTATTGGGATAGAATACCTTTTTCACGGGCAAGCGATTGCATTTAGCGTATGCAACAAGCCTTTAAACCCCTAGGTTACCCTAGTAGGACGAGTTTTGTCTCGTGAGGGTTTGCAGTGAATTTACCCACAAAATTCTTTATTGACTCAAATAAATATCAAAATACTTAAAAATTGTACAATTCAAACTTTTCGAAAAATAATCACCATTAATTCATATTCACATGTTTCAAACCATAGTGTGTGTGTGCAAAGCCAAAAACTAACCTCAAATTTCCACCGATTGAGCATTACGTTACTTTCCGAAAATTCGTTTTGATTCAAATTCTTACGGATGCACTCACAAACGAATCACTCGAATTGTGGCTATTTTCTCTCGGTATGCATGATATAAAGAGTAAATATAATGGACACAAATTCATGCATACAAAATTGAAAAGAAGGAAATATATGGTGAAAAGATCTCATCATCGGAATACAGTTATTTGGAAATAGGAAACATCACCTCTAGTTCATACCATTTAATCTCTCATATTATCTTTCCATGTCTTAGCTCTCCATGCAGTAATCAATTTCGCCATTCGGACCCGGTTAGGACTTTTCTTGGGGTTAAGGTGTAAAAGGGAAAAAATGGAAATGGTAGGGAATGTTGGAATTGGAAAATGTCCTTATGATGTCCATTAGTGCTTTTTTCGGGCATTTGCTCATTTTTCTCTTCCTTTTTCTATTTTCATTTTTTTTCTTGCTATTTTTTTTTCTTGCAATTTTTGTTGAGCATATCTATTTTTTTTTCTTGCCCCTTTTTGTTGCACAATTTGGACTTACATGATGAATTTTCTCAATTTTCACACTTCCGGGCTATTTGGGTTTTTCGGGTTATCAAACGAAAAGATAAATTTTATTAGGCTCAAATTGGGTTGCAAGGGATAATTTTGTTTTTTCACAACGGTTTATGGCTAATATTTTTGGGTAACAAACGAGGGCCTACTTCATTGTCCAAATTGCTAATCACATTACCATATGCATCTCGAGATTAATTAAGTTTAGAGATATGTTCAGCGCGAATTTCGAGACAACAACTCACACATTTCCCATAACCGATCAAAACAAAGGATTGAGATCATCAACGACTTATTAAAACGCTGAAAAGAACTTTGAGTTAATCATAAACTCGGATTGATTTAAAAAATCACAAAGATCGAAAGGCTCAAAATCTCACCGGGTAGGACTAATCTCCACACTTATTCGTTAACTCGTCAATTTTCTTTCAATTTCCATCTTTGGTCAATTTTGGCTTACTGCAATTGAGATTTAACAATTTGAGACTTTAAATAGAATAAAGGTGACATTTTTGAAAAATTTAAATTCTAATTTTTATTTATTTTGAACAAAAATATTTTTGGTTTTTTCAACATTTTTCAATTTTTTTTTCAACACATATATATGAATACAAGCGAAGTTTTATGAATACGCACCTGTCATCCCCCCTAACTCAGTGATTTGCATTGTCCTCAATCAAATGGATAAGAGAGATAAAGAAGACAACATAAAGAGTGCGATAAATAAAACAAGCAAATATCATATTAAAATTGTAGAGTACAAACTGTGGAAGCAAATAGGACAAACATAAATGTGAAAACCTAAAGGGGTAGAGGGGCATCCTAAGGGGCGGGTGGGGGATGGGAAGGTCCTGGAGCATTAGGATCATAGGGATTGCTTCTGAGGAGCAGCCATGGATATGGAGTATTGAGACAGCAATGGAGATAGAAGAGAGAAGATAGGTGTAGGTGTGAAGAAAATGGGTAGGGGGATGGATGTATTTATAGGAGGGGATTGGGAGGGGGACGGGAAATGAATGGATTGGGGGAAGTGAAAAGGTGTGGATTGAAGAGGTCCGATCATCAGCAGAATTTTCAGAATTTTCTCCTCTTTCTTCTTTGCACCATTTATGCTCCTTTTTCTCTATTCCAATGATGATTTTCCAACATCTTACACTTCAAATGACCCGTAATGATCATCGAAACCTAAACATCCCTCACTCGTCGGATTCCTAACCCCGGGACTGACACAAACCTACGAATCCGAACTCCTAAGACTCATATGTACAACAATCACCCCATACTTGTCGGGGGTGCGACGACCTTACCTCGCTGCTTCAGTCAATCCCCATAAATGGGGTTCGACAGCCAGATTGTGTCGGCTTCCTTGACAATCGCTTCCAAATACGGCTTGAGACGATGCCCAGTGACTTTAAAAGTGTTCCCCCCTTTCTCATCTACGAGTTCAACTGCTCCATGGGGAAATACCTCTTTCACAATGAATGGACCTGACCATCTTAACCGCAATTTTCTGGGAAACAAGTGCAACCTCGAGTTATAGAGAAGTACTTTTTGTCCCGAATGAAACTGTTTCTTACGAATGATTCCGTCATGAGCTCGTTTCATTCGGTCCTTGGATATTTTAGCACTTTCATACGCATCATTTCGTGTTTCTTATAACTCATTCAACTGAAGTTTACGTATTTCACTGGCTTTATCCATGTTGAAGTTCACCCTTTTGATAGCCCAATACGCTTTGTGTTATATCTCAACCGAAAGATGACAAGGTTCGCCATACACAAATCGAAATGGAGACATCCCAAGGGGATTCTTGTATGCAGTTCTATAAGCCCAGAGTGCATCATTCAATCTGAGAGACCAGTCTTTCCTATTAGGATCGACGGTCTTTTCCAAGATATTTTTGATTTCCCGATTAGCAAGCTCGGCTTGGCCATTCGATTGGGGGTGATAAGTTGTTCCAACTTTATGGACAATTCCATACTTCCGCATTAGTTTCTCCATTGGCCGATTGCAAAAATGAGTTCCATTATAACTGATCATGGCCTTAGGCATACCAAAACGAGAAAGCATATTTTCTTGAATAAATTTTATCAC
Organism: Sambucus nigra; assembly: GCA_949130495.1. Taxonomy (NCBI): domain Eukaryota; kingdom Viridiplantae; phylum Streptophyta; class Magnoliopsida; order Dipsacales; family Adoxaceae; genus Sambucus; species Sambucus nigra. The sequence goes on along the minus strand of OX422207.1, from coordinate 1,637,622 downwards.
CACCTTGCTGTCATTCGTCCTTGTAGCTATCGCCTCGACCCATTTTGAAACATAATCTACAGCGACGAGGATGTATAGAAAACCAAAAGAAGGTGGAAAGGGACCCATGAAGTCAATACCCCAACAATCAAACAACTACAAGACTACAATTGGGGTTAATGGCATCATGTCACGACGAGTAATAGCTCCCATTCTTTGGCATCTATCGCATGATTTATAAAAAGCATTCACATCCCGGAAGATTGTGGGCCAATAAAGACCACTTTGAAGGATTTTCGCAGCAGTTTTATTTTTAGAAAAATGACCTCCACATGCTTCCGTATGACAGAATCGAATTACCCCTTGGATTTCTTCATCGGGTACACAGCTCCGGATGATTTGATGAGCACAATACTTAAACAAATAAGGATCATCAAAAGAACATGCGTGACCATGTAATGAACTTCCTTCTCTCTTGCGGATTCCAATGAGATGGAACAACTCCCGTGACAAGATAATTGACTATATTCGCAAACCAAGGGAGAGAAGAAGTAGCAAAAAGATTTTCATCCGGAAAATACTCGTCTATGGGAATGGGATCAATAGGCACGTCGGACGAGAGGCGTGACAAATGGTCAGCGACGATGTTTTCTACTCCTTTCTTATCTTAAATCGAGAGATTAAACTCTTGTAGGAGTAGGATCAACCTAATTAGACGTGGTTTGGCATATTTCTTGCTCAAGAGATATTTAAGTGCCGAATGATCAGTGAAGCAAATGATAGGCGACCCAACAATGTAAGAGCAAAATTTATCGAGAGCAAAAACGACTGCTAGTAACTCTTTCTCTGTGGTAGAGTAATTAAGCTGAGGGCCAGATAATGTTCTGCTAGCATAGTAAATAACATGAGCTTTCTTGTTGTTCCTCTGTCCAAGAACAGCCCCAATCGCATAATCACTTGCATCACACATAAGCTCAAATGGTAGCGACCAATCCGGAGCTTGCATGATAGGTGCGGAAATAAGCATGCTTTTAAGTTTTTCAAATACATCTTGACATGCTTTATTCCACTCAAATGGAGTGTCTTTCATAAGAAGATTACTCAAAGGTCTAGCGATGGCGCTAAAGTCTTTGATAAACCTCCTATAAAAACCAGCATGGCCTAGAAAGGACCTCACATCAATAAGTGATTTTGGCGGGGGTAACTCAGCTATTACTTCAATTTTTGCTCGATCAACTTCAATTCCTCTAGATGAGACTATGTGACCTAAAACTAAGTCCTCGGTAACCATAAAATGGCATTTTTCCCAATTGAGAAATAAGTCTTTTCCCACACATCGGAATAAAACTCTTTCAAGATTAGCTAAACATTGGTCAAAAGATGGACCGAAAACGCTAAAATCGTCCATGAACACCTCAAGACCTTTTTCAATCATGTCGCTAAAGAGACTTAACATGCACCTTTGAAAAGTCGCTGGCGCATTACATAACCCAAATGGCATACGTTTATAGGCAAACGTACCAAACGGACATGTAAAAGTCGTCTTTTCTTGATCAAGTACATCCACTTCAATCTGATTATATCCGGAATACCCATCTAGGAAACAATAGTAAGGATGGCCCGCCACTCGTTCAATCACTTGATAGATGAACGGTAAGGGAAAATGATCTTTTCAAGTTCCGACATTGAGCTTTCGGTAGTCAATGCAAACACGCCACCCGGTGGTGGTGCGTTGAGGTATTAATTCTCCCTTAGCATTTTCAACCACGGACATTCCTGACTTTTTTGGAACGACTTGCATTGGGCTCACCCATTTACTATCCGAAATGGGATAGATAATTCCATCATCTAGCAATTTGATGATTTCCGCTCTTACTACATCTTTCATGGTTGGGTTTAATCGCCTTTGCATCTCACGTGAGGGCTTCACTTCTTCCTCAAGATGGATTTTATGGGTACAAATCAATGGACTTATACCTTTCAAATCTGCTATAGTCCAACCAAAAGCACTTCTATGCTTTCGCAACACATCCAACAACATACCCTCTTGCCCTTTCTCTAGATAGGAAGACACAACAACAGGAAATGTATCATTCTCTCCAAGAAAGGCATATTTGACATGGGAGGGTAGTTTCTTCAAGTCAAGACTAGGAAATCTATTTTCAGAGGGAGTCATGGTAGTCTCCCTTGGAGGCAATTCTTCATACCTAGAAATACAGTCAACATCTCTCAAACTCTCAAAACTCTCTTCCTCTTGTAACCAAGTTTCTAACTCCTCCTCCTCACACTCAAACTCAGTATAAGGACACACTTCCAATGCATCTCCTCCTATAATTTTCTCAATATTCTCATCCACCACTTCTTCAATAAGATCAACCTCAAGAATCTCATCCTCATCACCCATTTGGTTAGCGACATTGAAAATATTGGTCTCGAGAGTCATGTTTCCAAAAGTGAGTTGCATTTGGCCATTCCGTGTATTGATCAAAGAATTAGCAGTGGCTAAGAATGGACGGCCCAAGATTATTGGAACATGATTTCTCGTATGGGGAACAGGCTCAGTGTCCCAAATGATAAAATCAACAGGAAAGTAGAACGTGTCCACTTGAACTATCACGTCTTCTACAACCCCACGAGGCACTTTCACTATTCTATCCGCTAACTGTAGAGTGATTCGGGTAGGTTTTAAATCACCTCAATCAAGCTGCTTATAGATGGAGTATGGAAGGATGTTTACACTCGCACCTAAATCAAGCAATGCTTTTTCCACACTTTTTTCTCCTATGACACACGAAATTGTAGGTGCGCCTGGATCCTTGAATTTTGGTGGAAGATCATTGAGAAGGACCGAGCTCACATTTTGTGCCAAGAAAATATTCTTCTTCACCTTAAGCCGTCGTTTGACAGTCAAAAGATCTTTGATAACCTTAGCATATGCTGGAATTTGTTGAATAGCATTAAGAAATGGCAAGTTCAATTTTACTTGCTTCAACACATCCAACACCTCGGTACGCGAAGCCCCTTTGTAGGGTGGCTCTAAGCGTTGAGGAAATGGAGCAGCAGTAGGCAGCTTGACTTTAATTTCATGTTCAACTTCATCATCTTTTAATTCCTTTTCTAAGGAAGGTTCTGCAGACTCGGAAGTTTCAGATTCCTTAAAAATTTTGGGTTCAACTCCATCATCATTTACCTTTGGAAGTTTTGGTGATAGATCAATTACGCGACCACTACGAAGAGTAGTAACAACTTGACATTGTTCTTGAAAATTCGATGATGTGGAGCCAACCGTGGGTTGACCTTGAAGAGGAGGTCTTTGGCCTTGTGCTGGAAGTTTACCCTTCTCTTGAGTATTCGCTGCAGATTGCAACCTAGAGATACTAGTATGCATTTCAGCGAACATTCTATCATATTTAGCATTGCTCTCTTTTTGAGAGTGGATGAATTGATTGAGAGTATCTTCAAGAGATATCCTAGGTGGAGCTACATAAGGACCAGGAGGTGGTACCTGCATAGGATTTGGCATAGGAGGAGCCACTTGCTGAAATTGAGGAGGTGGTGGTAGAGTCATTTGTGAATTAGGAACCATCCCACCTTGTGGTTGTCCATAATTGAACCCAGGATTTCTCCATGATTGATTATATGCATTCCCTTTCTGGCAATTATAATTTCCTCGAAAATCCCCTATTGCCTCAACCTGTTCAGTGTACATTGCCTTGTATGCAAGAATGGTAGGACATCCTTTGGTAGAATGACCCGCATTACAAATGGCACACACTTTCTCCTTTCCGGCTTGTACGGGTCCAGACACATCTCTCAATTGCACTTCAAGCATATCTCTAAAATTCCTCTCCAATTGGTCAAATTTTCGATCCAACAAAGTGTCCTTGTCCAAGTGATAAATACCGGACGCAGCAGGTAAGTTGGACACTTGTCGATTCCAATTTTGACTATTGGGATCAGAAATATCCCATGATTGTGTAATTTCTGCCACATATTTCAAATGAGCCTCAGCATCGCTCGAATTTAACTCCCAAAAAGGTCTTTCACACATGGTTTGAACAAGTTGTTTAGACGCTAAAGTAACGCCCTGATGGAAAAATGAAATCAGATGATGCTTTTCAAAACCATGATGTGGGCTTGCACTAACTAACTCTTGAAATCTCTCCCAACATTTATCAAAAGCCTCCTTCTCATTTTGACGAAAAGCTTGAATTTGGGCTTTAACAGAATTAGTTTTGTGTTGTGGAAAAAAATTTGATATAAACTTGGGATTGCATATCTCTCCAGGATAACACATAATTTGGGGGTAGGGACCATAACCAAGTTTTAACTTTATCCTTTAAGGAAAAAGGGAAGAGCTTCAACCGGATTACATCTTGTGGACAAGCTTTGTCTCCAAAGGTCTCACATATATCTTCGAACTCTCGAATATGGAGATATGGTTTTTCAGAATCCATCCCATGAAATGTAGGAAGAATTTGGATCATACCATTCCGAAAGTGGAACTGACCGGCATTATACCGGAGTAAAATGCAACCAGGGGTAACAGTTCGCTCCGGAAATAAAAGATATTTCATGGGAAGATATGGTATCTCCTCCTCTCCAGTACCAACACCGACACTACCATGATCCGACATATCGCTACCAAAAGGTTCAGAATTCTCACTCAGGGTTTGACTCAATGAACGACTTGTGATGGAATTATTGGGAGAAGGAGTTGGAACCCAAAAATGAGGAGACTCGGAATTTTCAGAACTTGCTTCGGCGATAGGATTTTCGTGAACTTGGATGGGAGATGAATCCTGCATATAAGCACACAAAAGATGAAAAATAATTTTTTTTTGTTTTTTTTTTTAAATCACTTGTAGATAAAAATAACTTTCTCAAAAATTTAACAATTTTCGAATCCCCGGCAACGGCACCAAAAACTTGACGCGACTGAGTATTTGTCTCAAAAGTGCGTTTTTCTCTAGGCTCAAGTGCAAGCCTTGTCGCTCAAGTAATAACCCGGTAAGTCGGGATCGTCTCCACAGGGATCGAGATTGCCAAATAGTAATAAGAAAAATTATTAAATCTTGAAATGATTACTTAAAAGAAATAAAAAGATGATTAATGATTGGGGAAATTTCTTATGAAATAAAAACTTTACTTAAGGAAAACAAATTGAAACTTGCAAAAATACCTAGATCTGACAAATGGGAGAAAATAGGGTAGGGTACAATCCCTCAATCCTTAACAAATTATCCTATAGAATACTAGAACTGTAAATTAAAATTCTTGACTAAATCCAGTCTTTATAGATCCTAAGCATTACATATATGAGGGATCTAGCCCGCATCATACGAAATCAAAGATAGATATAAAGCGGTGAATGATAAATTATACTCGCAAAGCGTTCTTAAACATCTCAAGTACCTAGGGCAAGAGAGATTAAAAGATTGACAATGTTTGTATGATTTTCATTCACGATTCAATCAATATTTTAATTTAATCTCTATTTTCTACATAAATAATTTTCCTTGGATTGAGTTCATGTACCCCAACCCTTGGGAATTTAGCTACTCATGATTTTTCTAGAAAACAAATTCATACCAATACATGGAATTATGGATCTATCAAACATTGGTAACAAATTGCAAAACAATTGAAAATTGAAAATAGAATTGAGACTAAATAAGAGAAGGGAATTTGATACTTGAATTGAATTGAAGAATTGATACTTGAAATCTGCACTAGATGAACTTGAAACACTATGAAAAACGAAAAGGATTTCTAAAAAAATGACTTTCTCTCTCTAATTTTGAGTCCCCCTTTGAATGAATTAGGGCTTCCTCCTTTATAGCACCAAGATGCACGAATTTAACATCAAATTTCTCTTGTGGAACAAGTTTTTGCCGACCAATCACCATAAAATTTGCATAATTAATGACAGAAATCCGCACATCCAGACTCTTCATTATCGCGCAACTTCAAAATATCGTAACTTCTTCACCGTAGCTCGGATTGAGGTGCCGTTTTTTCCAGTATTCTTGTAATTTAGAGATATTCAACTTTCTAGTTGGCCCTGCCTCCGGAATAAGGCTGAAAAATTACGAAAATGCCCTTCAACTCTCTATTTCTTGGTTTCTTTCACTGTTTTGAGTTCTCCTTTGCACTAACTTGCATGAAATACCTGTAAAACACATGAGAAATACACAAAACACGAAATAATTTCCAAAAGGGGTTAGTATCATAAATACGAGACAAATCCAAGCTATTTACACTACACGGGATCATAAAAATACCAAAATTAAGGGAATAAATGTGAAGAATGTGTGCCTAATAAGACTTCAGATTGAAATCGTCTTCTATAAGTATATCTATTTTTGTATCAAGGGGTATTTTTGTAACGAAAAGTGATTTAAGACTTCGAAAGTATGGATGGTTTTTAACAATAGGTGGTTTTGGATTTTGTTTGGGGTATATGAGAGAAGTGGTGAAAGAAAATGAGGTATTAGTGAAAGGGACTTAGATCAACACTTTTGAGGTGCAAATAAACAACTTATACGAATATGGGGTGATGGTTCCGAATAACTAAAATTTTTAACACTTCTTTAAAATTTAAAATTTTCTCTTCTTAAAATAAAACTTCAATTTAAGTTCAAATTTATACAACCCAAACTAAACATGAATTTTACCAAATTAAGCTTTTTCTTAAACTTACACAACCTAAAATAATTAAGCTCTAATTACACCATTTTCGAGATTAAATTAATTTTATATTGTTAAACCTAAGCAAGCATCTAGGTGAGAATTTTCAAGGTAAATACACAACCATAACGTCGCGATGTACGAGGAAAATCCACAAAAGAAAAAATCTCTGACGATCGAGCTACAAGTCGACTAAGTACGAATTAAATACAATGACACAAAAAAAGACTTACTCAACAACTCCAAGTCCTCACAATTTTTTACGCTCTTCGTTCCATCAACCTATTCCTAGTGACAATGCAGGAGTCCACTTACATCTCTGAATCTACCGATGGGGCACTGCTACCGTTATGTATACAAAGTCCACCGTATGTACCCCAATAAACACGGAATCCTCCACAAGAAACAATCCTCAATTATGTAGAGAATGATAACCTCGGTGCCAAAAATTGATCTCAAACACATATCATGTTGAAGCTTGGATCATAAGAAAATTGGGTGTAAAACTTGTGTTTTTAGTAAAGGATTAAACCATGAATTAAGAACAAAACTTTATTGGACTTTTCAAAAGGTTTCTCACACTTTGAAGATATAAAAGTCAGATGAAAATTGAACTCTTGAACTACATAAATGGTTGGGAAAAAGTAGTGGGAGGTTATGGAGAAAACTTGTTGAAAAAACTGTCTAATTTCAAAAATTTCTCTGTAAAACCCCGCCAGCCCGGAGAGAGCGAACGGAGCGCTACAATCGATAAAACTAAACAATTCCACAATATAACAAGGTATAGAGCATCTAAAACCCACAATAAAAATAGAAACCACTAAACTCATCTCCAAATGAATACAACAATCTAACTATTTCGAAAACAAAGAAATCTAATCTCCAATACTCTATACATTAAAAATAAATACAAGTCTTCTCATCTCTTGTATTCTCGAATATTCTTCCCAAAATAATCCTTGCGAAAAATCAATCTCCATAGCGCCCCAAAATCTGCGCTAACCTGCCACTAAAAGAAAATATGGGGAAGTACACAATACGACAGGAAGATGCTCAACAAAAATGTTAGCGATGAATAAAACGTCACAATACGAATATGAATATACAAAACAAATGAGAGTCACATAAGCAATTATATCACTATAATTTCTCAACAACACATTAACTGGGTCACCAGGCCTCACCAACGTACCGCGCCTATGCATTTTTCTAGCATATCCGGAAAAAGGAGTCTTGGCGGGTGCCCAACCTCCGTGCCATATTAAAATCTTCACGACGACATGCTCAATACAATAATCATACCACATGAATCATAAATAGATTCCAAACAAAATTTCCAGATTCCAATGAATTTAGCAATTCAAATATGAGTCAATAATCACAAGAAAACAACGAGAATAATACTCGCGAGATTAAGGAGCATATTGTGTAAAACCCCATACCTCAAACCACCGTGAGAAAGCAACGACAAATCTGCCCAGAAACGGAGATAAAACCACCAAAAATTTGCTCCAAAGATCACCAAAAGTAGTCCTCAAACATCATCAAAACATCCTCCAAGATCAACCTCAAAACAGCCCCAAGAACACCTCAAAAACCTAAGGTTTAAATCACAAATTAAAGGGGTACTGTTTTGTGGAAAAGAGAGGAAAATAAAATATATTCTCTGAGTATTTTTGTTCCAAAAGGTTGCTCCAAAACAATAGCCAACGAACCCTTTAAATAAGGTGAAAACAAAAGAGTTTGAAACCAACTAAAATTCTGCAAAAGATTGTAGCGCACGAAATCTGGGGTGATCGATCGATCGACCCCCAGGCATCGATCGATCGATCGTGCCCAAAAACTGACAGTTCGGCCAAATTTTTTAAAAGGGATAAGAATTTATAAAATCATTGTAAAATCCGATTTAACTCCGTTTTCGAAACCGATTGAAATTCTCGCCTTTAAAACTAATAAATAACAAGTTTGAGCAATAAAAATAATTTTATCTCAAAATTTATTTTTCCTCTTTATTTTGAAAAATACCCCAAAAATTACGCGGGTTGTTACGCTCCGATTGTTCGAACGAAAACCAAAGCCATCTCGTTCGAACGAGATAAGAATGAAACTTCTAACAAGAAATCAACACAAATAAAAAATGACCTCATTAGATGGTCATTCGAACGAATAGGGAATCTCGTTTGAACGACCTAAGAAAGTCGTTCTTACGACTTGGGAAAAAATAGATTATTTTCCTAGAAAAAATATAAGGTCATTTTACAATATATTTGCAAAAATTATAACACCCAATAATAAATTTCCAAGGCCCAACATAATATAAGAATTCATACCTGATAGATCCTTGGACTATTGATGACGAAAACGAGGCATGAAACACGGCATAGGATGTGATCGCTTCAACTTGACTACTACGTCTTCAATAAAAATGTCATATGCTTGAAAGGTCACAAATAAAACTTATATCCTATGCCGTGTTATAATTTTTTCCAGAATTAAGTTAACACGTACAAATTGACTCAAGTGAAAATTTACCCTTACGTGATGGATTCGTATTGTGTCCATAATGGCACCTGCTATCAGCGCGCTCTCTCTTTCTCGACGACGATAGTCTTGCTCATTTGGACATAAATGCTCATCGTTGAAGATGTGAGGTGTATGAATATGTAGAGATTGGATTCATCAGTCTATTTTACTCATAACATGCAAAAGAAGGAGCTATCTCCAATGAGATAGCTAATATACAATTAGTGCATGCGAAACTAAGTAAGATATAGGCTCGAAGACTATGTTACGGAGTGTAAAGGCATTAAGCAACACTCCACCCTTTTTGTCTATCGTGGTATGAAAAAAATGTTCTCCTTCTCCTAAATCACGAATATGTGCATATGTGGAAAAGGTGTCGTGTGGGTGAAGTCATGCATATAAATATATATATATATATATATATATATAATGTCCTGACTATGTTAAGGGTTGTGGCCTGATTTTGGATGTCGAGACCCAATTATAAGGATCTAAATAGTGTGTGAGAGGGTTATAACCTAATAACGAGGGCTTAAAGTACACGTGGTGATTATAACCTGATTCTAAAGGCTTATAGAGTGTGTTGATGAGAATTGCGGCCTACCTCTAAGGCCTAGAGAGTATGTTGATAATGATTGTGGCTGGATTCTGAGGACTTATAGAATATGCAATGAGGATTTTTATCTTATTATGAGGTTCTAAAGAGTATAATCCTGAGGGCTCAAAAGAGTGTGTGATAAGGGTTGTGACCTGATTCTGAGGGGTTAAAGAATGTTCTGTGAAGATTGTGGCCTAATTTAAGGGTTAAGAGAGTGTGTGATGAGGATTGCGGCCTAATTTTGAAGGCCAATATATATTCTAAGGACTTAATCGTATGGGACCAATAAAATTATGATGGTCTAATACGAAGGGACTAAGTTTATTATGAGGACCTAAATATATGAGACCCATATGGGGATTATGACCTAATTATTAAGGATGGGCATAAGTGTATATGACCAAAGTGGGAATCATGACCTAATTTTAAGGACCATGGTCTATTTTAAGGACCTAAGTGTATGCAACCAATATAGTAATCGTGGCCTAATTCTGAGGGCCACAATTTATTCTGAGAACTAAATGTATGCAACAAATATGTGGATCGCAGTATAATTTTTAAGGCCAAAATCTTTTTTGAGAACCTAAGTGTATGTGACTAATATGGGGATCGCAGTTTAATTTTTAGGGTCAAGATCTATTTTGAGGACCCAAGTGTACACGACTCATATAGGGATCACGGTCTAATTATGAGGGCCAAAGTTTATTTTGAGGACTTGAGAGTGTATACGACGCATACGGGGATTGCGACTTAATTATGAGGGGTTAGGGTACATTCTAAGGAACTATGTGTATGTGACTAGTATGGGGATCACAAATTAATTATGAGCACCAAGGTCCAATTTAAGGACTTATGTGTATTCGAGTAATATGGGGATCGCAACCCAATTGCGAGGGATGAGGTTTATGATTATTTTAGGGTCTACGATCAGTACGAGGATCGTGACTTAATTTTTAGGTCCAATGTTTATGTTGAATACCTATTAGGCTAAACCCACACATGCACGCACTTCACCATCGTCGTCCATCCGATATGTATGTATCTATGCACACACACACACACACACACACACACACACATATATATATATATATATATATATATATATATATATATATATATATTAAATGATCAATTACCAAAAAGTCCCTCAAATATATTTTAATATACATTCAGTCAAAGTCTTTTTATTATGTTAAAAAAAGTACCTCAAACACCCATTTAGTGAATATTCTCTTATTTTTAAAGGTTTGTGCGAGCGTCTCCCCCATCCCACCACCTCCCAATTACCAGAGATCCAACGACCCACATCGAAGCTCTTTTTTTAGTGTGTTTGGACTAAACGTGTATTATAAAATATTTGAAGAACTATTTGGTATATACTCCTATATTATATATATATATAAAACATTCAACCATGGTTTTATCAAAAATATCTTCATTTTGGCATGCATGACATTTTTCTCTTTCATGCCCATACATGAATGTCATGCTAAAAGTTATTTTTTTTTCTTTTTTCTTATTTTTTGTGTTATATATATACTATTATAAATACTATTATACTATTATAAATACATGTATTTTTTTAAATACGTGTAAATTTTTTTTTAATTAAATATTTTTCCCATTTTTTAACTATTTTTTTTATTAATTTTAAAATATTTTTTTCTTTTTTCTTTTTTTTTTTAATTTTTATTGTTTATTTTTTCTCAATTTTTTTTTATCACGGGGAAAAATTTACCGTCGTTCCCTCGGACACGGTCATCCACTAGTATATATATATACACAAATGTTGTTACTTATGTATGTTACTTTTAAATTTTTTTAGATTACTAAATTAAAAAATAGGTTATCAAACGTACACAAATATTTATAAGGGGTCTTAAGTGTTTAGTCCCATTTTTTAAGATTCATTTATAATCACTTACATATTTTTATTGTTTTTAGTTGTTAGTCCTATTATAATCACTATGGAACAAATGTCACTCTCTACAGAAAGAAAGATAGAGAGTTACAAAGTAATTATGGGCATTTTTGATTGATTATGAGACTTACTACCATTTTAAAAATACATTAAATAAGAGCATAAAAAATCCTAAAAGATGGTACTAAAGTAAAAAAATTATGCTTATAAATACCAAAAAAATTGAATTTAAAAATAATTTTAAATTAACTTTTCCAAATAAATGACCAAATGGGTCTTAATGCTTATAAATGAAACATCTCCCATTTTATTTTTGCAAGCGTGCGAGTGTCCAAAGTGCAAATACGTGCCATCAGTGTCATTTGGTATTCACTCTAATTCCTATAAAATCAGAAGTGCGAGTTGTATCTTTCATTATAAAGTCTAGCCATATCATAAAGATTTTTAGGGTTTTTCAATTACATTTTCAAGGATGGTTTCGAGGACATTGAAGAAGAGATGTTCGTTGCATCGAGAGTCACCAGATTGGGAAGGTCTTCCGACGAATGTTGTGGATGGGATTTTGGAGAAGTTGGTGAGTTTGGGTGATTATGTTCGGTTCGGCGTCGTTTGCTTGCCGTGGCGTCGAGTTGCACTGGATGATCACAACTATCGAGGTAATCAGAGAAGTGGAATTGATAATTCCACCAGATTTACGGACCACCAACTTCCTTTGCTCATGCTACCTCACTGGCTAGATGATAAGAATACTGCTCTATTTTACTCGGAAGAAAAGAAGAAGGAACTTGAATTCTAGCTCCCTGTCGGCGCCAGCAAGAGATTCATTGGTTCTTGTTTAGGATGGCTCATCTCCGTGGAGACAGACTTCTCGCTCACTCTTTTCAACCCTTTCTCCGCACCAAACTCAATTATACGTCTCCCCTCTGTCGTAGACGAAAATGGTATTTTTAATCCCGAGTATTACTTGGTGAAGGCGGTGTTGTCCGCTGATCCCGTTTTGCATCCGGATGAATATACTGTCACGGTGATTTATGGAGTCACTTATAGGTTGGCATTTATCAGACCTGGTGTGTCCAAAAAATGGGTTTACATCCAACCTTCCTTATGCGGACTTGCTGACGTTATTTATTCTAATCGAAATCATTTGTTTTACGCCCTTCATGTGGACGGTGATGTTTGCTCAATTAACGCCAAAGAAAAAGAATTTATTGTTAAATATTTTGCCCACGACCTCAAAACAGAACGCCCTTTTGAGTCGAGGTATTTAGTTGAATCAGGCGGGGGTGATCTGTTGCAAGTTATGCGATGGTGTCCCACAAATTACACTACGGACCTCAAGATTTTCAAATTGGACAAGGGTACAACTTTTGGGTGCTGGGTTGAATTGAACAACATAGGTGAAGAGGTGTTGTTCCTTGGTGAAAACTTTTCCATCTCCGTCTGGGCTTCTGATTTTCCCGGCTGCCAACCTGGTTCTATTAACTTTTTGTTGCCTGTCAATTGGGAGCTCCTGGTCAAAGGTAGACCCGTCCCAGCTATTTGGCCACCTTATGATATGGGCGTGGCTAACATTAGCATACAACAACCTCAATCTCGGTGTCACCTTCATAACATCCAATATCAAAATTATAATGGAAATCCTAGGTTCGTTCCTATTTGGGTAATTCCCACATATCAAGGAGAAGGGGTGATCCGTTCGAGACCATAACAACATTCGACATGCCAACCTATAAACATATCTAGTTTTATCCGTGCTCTTATCTTTTGAGAGCGTATTTTGTTATGTCTTGTGGAATTTTGATTCTAGTGTACTCACTAGTTATTTATTGAATGGTTGTGATTATTTGTTGTTTTCATTTATTTATTGCTTAAAATGCCGAATGTCATGTCAAGGATTTATTTCTTAATTGTAATAAATATTATTTCTTCTTAATAGTGGAGGTGGCAAATAGGTTTGCAACTTGAAATTACTTAATTGTGTTTTGAATATTATTTGTTTCTGAATTTTCCTCGACCCTACTGCCATTACAAATATTGTGTTAATCTTCTACCAACCTTGTTTCAAGCATAGACGATAAGAAAATTTTATAGATTTTTTTTCTTTCTTTCTTTTTCACGGCTTGTTAAGCATTCCAATGCTTTAGCTGAAATGGAACACTTTTTTAAATAGTTCTTTACTGAACTAGGGTACTCTCCTCCAGAACATAATGTTCGTCAACTCTAGTTCCAGCGTAACACAAGTTTTTCAAATTTCAGATGTTTTACTGTTGAATCAGACTAACCTATTTTACTATGTCTTCAAACATTGTGATTGATAAGGAAAATCCCTTTGGGCAATAAATTTTTGCGTGTGTTGGGTGGAGAAACCTATTAGGCTAAACCCACACGTCACTACAAGAAAAATACATTTCGTAGCAATTTTATTAGTGGCTAATCATTTATTGCCACTAAAATGTATATTTTGTTGCAAAATTTATGTTTGCCACTAAAAAATAATAATAAGTGGGAACAAATTAAAATCGCCACTAATTTTGCCGCTAAATGTTAAGTGGGAAAAATTAGACATTTAGCGGGAACACAAAATTTTAATTAGTTGCAAGCTTAAAATATTTGCCACTAATGTATGTTCATTAGTAGCGAATATTCTACTTTGGCATAAAAGACATTTCACGTACATTTCATTTACCCTCTAAAATTAATTTTAAAAAAAAACATCCCCCCAAAAATAGACCGGAAACGTAACTTCTCCCATTCATCCCTCCAAATCCTCTCCATCTTCCCTTCATCCTACAAATCCATTAGCCATGTGTTTTATCTCTTTCATTCATCCCCCAACTTGTACAGTGTACCCTAGAAACGACACGAATAACAAGGGAAATAGATTTTCTCAGCAAGGATAGCAACTGAATTCGAATGGAGGGGTCGTAGATGATTACGTTTTTTTATAGTAGTCGATGGATTGGACTTTTTAGGCGCTTGAGGGGGTTTCGAAAAAGAGGTCAACGGAGCTATTTTAACATTTTTTGGTATTGCGGAACTTCGCATCCGGGGTCGACCCCCGAAGAGGTAATTTATGGGGATGTTGGTACAGGTGCTGCGGCATAGAAAGTGAATTGGGAATGGTTGAAGGAGTAGAGTTAGTGAGTATATGGTGAGCTTGAGGATGATTTGTTATTACATTCTCAGTGGACTTGTCCTACTTAGTTTTAATATGCTGAGAAGCCTATAGAATTTCATTCAATCCTCTGTACTGTCCTTGATAAGTACCAATATACTTTTACATATGTTTGTCCACTCAGATGCGCACTCCTAAACTGTATCTTAAGCGTCCTTAGATATTGACTAAAGAAAACTGATCTATAGGGTGAAGAATTGGCCTAAACTGTATCTTTACCAATATACTTTCTCATATTCCGCAGCCTAAACTATATCTTTGTGAATTCAGACATGCACTACCGTTCCGAAAACTGATCTATTGGGTGAAGAATTGGCCTTCATATTGACTAAAGAAATCGGTTACAACTATAGTCTTGATAATAGTTACACATCATGCACATAATTCACACAAGTCATAATAAAATTAACTCATCTTTGCTCAAAACTAAGTTTTAACATTACATTCTGGAGCAATGAGCACTTGACTCTATCATACACTTCTCTCATATCAATCAAGTATTGTTCAGCAACGTGGTCTAACATTTTTTTTGGGTAAACCAGGGTATCCACTAGCGACTTAGTGACTAATCCCTTCACTGATTGTAGGCACCTCGATGGGTGGGATAGCTGGCCCAGAGATTTAAGGCTGCTCCATGCCCAAGGCGGGAATCGAACCCCCGACACTTGGTTAAGGGAGGAAGAGCCTCTACCGCTCTACCATACCCCTGGGTTCTGTGGTCTAACATTTGTAATGCAATTTCAACCTGGTGATCTCTTAGACGCAAAAACTATTGTAACCCCAATCCCCACTCCCTATATTGACACATATATTATCTGGCTTCCAGTGAAATTCCTCAGGTGATAATACTCCATAAATATTCCATAAAATTGAGAGTTGCTCTATGATAGTAATCTATCATTGGGCGAGCCAATTGGGGTGTGAGGTCAAATCTTTGATCATTATGCCTTAAAATATACATGTAGCCCGTCTCATTGAACACAACTCGGGAGCTGAAATTCGATGAATTCGAATAATCATCAGTTCCCCTTTCATAGTAACAATCAAAGCGTATTAAATATTCGAAGCTGAGCAGAGCAGTGCCCGAGGAAAGATTATTTGGTTGATGAGCATACGAGTAAGATGCCCAATATGCGAGTTATAGAATTACCAAGATTGGCATCCATCGAAGAGTTAAGAGGTTCATCATTTAAAGATCACGTAACAAATGAATCCTCAGAGAACAAATCACTCATTTAAATTCATCACTGATATCATGTTTGTGAGGATCAAAGAGAAGTAGAATGAGGTCGCACTTCACATCAAACCACGAGGTGACACCTGTAAAATCATAACTTTGATGCGTCTATTGCTTTTCTCCTGATAAAACTCCAAGAGTATCGATAAACGTAATGTGCTCCAGCAGAGGATGTGGCATTTGAGAACAATCGAATTTTGACAAAAATGTAGTTCCAAAAGTAGTTAAGCCACTGTATGGCACGTCTGCTTGGAGAGCAATGGTATTACCTGGAATACTCCTTTCATCAGGCCCATTCATAACAATAACAAATATGTCCGTTGTTGGCTCAGGTCCAATATGGGCTCCTGGATAACTACTCCTGAGCAAATATTTAATGAATGTCGTTTTTCCTGTTGAGTACTGACCCAAAAGCATCAACATGGGCTTGTTTTAGCTGTGCGCTTTTTTTAAGCTATTAACACATCCAAACCATCCATGTCTGGAGGTTTTAAATTTTCAAAGTATTTTTTATTTTTGAAATAAATAGCGTGTACTGTTTGTTAGTCATGGATCAAGTATATATAGAGGTTTGACTAATCATACGGACCATATATTTTCTTGATGAACAACTACAATACATGTTTACAGTGATCTGTATGCCTCTGGAATAATATTACATAGAACACCTAGCTACATCTTGGCACTGAGACAACCACAAGTCTATTTGTTCTAACATCTGTTGCCTTACTTTCTAAAATACATCAGGAGAGCTGCAGTTTTGGGCATTACCTTCAGGGACTAAATGAGATTGGTGGCAGCCTCGCATATCTGTTCCATGGCTACAATTATGACATGTGATGAGGTACGAAGGCATGTCTGGAGATGAAATTTATTTGGATGCATGTCGCCAGGGATCTTGTGATCCATTTGTGAAGATTATTTTTGAACCAGCAATTTTAGTACCCCCATAGTATATATTTGTAGCATCAACATCAGGATAGATGCCCTTTCCAAAGACATTTTTGCAAAGGTCCAAATAGTATCTCGTGTCAATTTCTATCTGAATCTGACATTTACGAAGGCATGTCAGATTCAGACAGAAAGGTGGGCGGTCGGCATCACATCTGCGTTGGGTCTGTGCTGATTGAAGCTGGACAAGGGTTTGGTTGGTCGGGGGTTGCTGGTGGTAGGGTTTTGGTAATTCATCTTATATGGTTTCTGCTATTTAGTACATGCTCATGTTACTTAGTTTGTTGTAATAAATTTTCTATTACTTCATTTTTTCCAGTTTTTACAACGGAAATTACTTTATTTTTTCATTGGCTGAAATCCATCTTAGTTATTTTGTTTTTTTGCATACAAAATCTCCTAGACCAATTTCTTCTGTTGATTTTTTTTGTTGTTGTTATAGGACCTACATCTGTAATTTCGTTTTTAGTAAGTATGTAAAACCAAAAAATCCTAAGATAATTTCATGAATCTCTGTTTAAAACATTTAAAAAAAAATCCCATTCTACATGCTACTTCGATTGTTTTCTGTATTTAAAACATAAATTATTTTTTATTTTTCCCATTTGACTGAGATCCGATGTTCCCTGCATAAAATTTCCCCAAACCTTTGCTTCAGGCCTCATTACACATTTATATTTGAATCAATTCAAACTATAGTGCTGAAGAAATTGTTCCTATTTTTGTAAACGATTCGAATTTCAATACTACTGCAATTTACTGGTTTGACCTTTCTTAATCCAACATGGAGTTAAAATTGTTTTAAAAAACTTTATTATCTTCGTTACTCTAATTTAAGATTATGTTTCCATACTTATAGCATTGATATTTTTGTTGATAATAATTGACTCATTGTTCATTCCTACCATTTACCTTCGACATAATTATAGCATCTATATATATAATGGTGGTTGGAGGGAGTGCGGGGGGTAGAAGCTAAAGGTGATGTGGTAGTTGAAATGACGGAGGAGGAATTGAAGGGATTGTGATGATGGGAGTTTTTTTTTTTTTTACTTTTTTATTGTTTTAATTTTGGATTTTATTTTTGGGTTGGGGTATTTTTTTTTTCCCTTTTAGGTAAAAAATGGAGGGAATCCTGTTTCTAGGCTTAATTAAACGAATTAATATTTAAGGGGGTGAATTTGTCGGGTATTTTTTTAAGGGATGTCCCATAACTCTTATGGTCCTTATTAACTTATATGCTGTTTTATGCGCTTTTAAGATTTTGACATCTAAATGTTCAATGTTTACTAGTTCAAGTTATTTATAAATGTTTCTCCTCCAATTATTAATGATGAAATTGATTATTTACGATTAAGTTGTAAATGTTGTCTCTTAAGTAACACCAATTCAATTGTTTAATAAAATATGATATGATAATACTTTTAAGAAACATTCACAACATTACATTGTTATGTTTAATGTGTAGCTGATGAGAGAAAACAATTATTGTTTTAGGTGTATGCTTTCTTCTTTGTTTCCAGAAACTTCTCGAGAAAATTCCATGGTTAAAGTGTGAGGTGCACTGTCAACTCAATTCTTTTGGTGAATGCTCAAGGTTTGATTTATTGGTTTAATTCTTCAATTACACATTACATATATATTTACTCTCTTTGTCTTTCAACTATTCACTGGTTTGTTATTTTATTTTCAAAAAGTTAGACTTGGGCATAAAAACATGTCGTTAAAGAGTGAAAACGTAAAATAGCAACAAAACGAATCCGTAAGAGGCACGAACACCTCGCACGGGATTAATATAATTCGTAGGAACCGACCGTGTAGTCACGATACTCCCGGTTTAAGTATACGACGTAAATTTGTCAAAAATTAGACTTGGACATACAAACATGCCGTTAAATGGTGAAAACGTCAAATAGTCACAAAATAGTCACGTAAGAGGCACGAACACCTCGTACGGGACAAATGTAACTCGTAGGAACCGACCGCGTAGTCACAGGGCTCCCATTTTGAGTATACGATGTGAATTTGCAAAAAGTTTGACTTAAGCATAAAAATATGTCATCAGAGGATGAAAACATAAAACAATCACAAAACGGTCCTGTAAGATGCACGAACACCTCAAATGACACCAATGTAATTCGTAGGAACCGACCCCGTAATCACGGGACTCTCGGTATGAGTATACGACGTAAATTTACAAAAAGTTAGATTCAGACATAAAAACGTGCCGAAAATGGGTGACAACGTAAAACAGCCACAAAACGGTCCCTTAAGAGTCATAAACACCTCAGACGGGACCAAATTGACTCGTAGGAACCGACCGCGTAGTCACGGGGGTCCCAGTTGAGTGTACGGCGTAAATTTGCAAAAAAATAGACTTAAGGAAAAAAGAATGCCATCAAAGGGTGAAAACATAAAACAACCACAAAACAGTCCAGAAAGAGTCACGAACACCTCGCACGGGACCAATGTGACTCGTAGGAACTGACCGCGTAGTCACGGGACTCCCTGTTTGAGTGTATAATGTAAATCTGCAAAAAATTTAGACTTTATCATAAAAACATGCAATCGAAGGGTAAAAACGTAAAACAAACACAAAACGGTCCGGTAAGAGTCACGAGCACCTCACATAGGACCAATGTGACTCGTAGGAACTGACCGCGTACTCATGGGGCTCCCGGTTGAGTGTACGACGTAAATTTGCGAAAAATTAGACTTAAGCATAAAAATATGCCATCAAAGTGTGAAAACATAAAACAGTCACCAAACTGTCCCGTAAGAGTCACGAACATCTCGCACGGGTCCAATGTGACTTGTAGGACTTTACCGTGTAGTCACGGGGCTCCCGGTTTGAGTGTAGGGTGTAAATTTGCGAAAAATTAGACTTAAGCATAAAAACATGTCATCGAATGGTGAAAAAGTAAAGCAACCACAAAACGGTCCTGTAAGAGTCACGAACACCTCGCACGGGACTAATGTGACTTATAGGAACCGACCGCGTAGTCACGGGGCTCCCTATTTGAGTGTACGACGTAAATTTGCAAAAAAATCGACTTAAGCATAAACATGCCATTGAAGGGTAAAAACGTAAAACAGTCACAAAACGGTCCGGTGCGAGTCACGAACACCTCGCACGGGACCAATGTAATTCGTAGGAACGGACCGCGTAGTCATGGGGCACCAGGTTTGAGTGTAGGACGTAAATTTAAAAAAATTTAGACTTTAGCATAAAAACATGTAATCGAAGGGCGAAAACGTAAAACAAACACAAAATGGTCCCGTAAGAGTCACGAACGCCACGCACGGGATCGATGTGACCCGTAGGAACCGACCGCGTAGACACGGGGCTCCCGGTTCGAGTGTACGACATAAATTTGCAAAAAAATTGACTTCAGCAGAAAAACATGCCATTAAAGGGTGAAAACATAAAACAACCACAAAACGGTTCCGTAAGAGTCACGAACGCTTGGCACGGGACCAATGTGACTCGTAGGAACCTACCGCGTTGTCACGGGGCTCTCGGTTTGAGTTTACGAAGTTAATTTGCAAAAACTTATACTTGAGCATAAAAACATGCCATCGAAAGGTGAAAACATAAAACAGCCACAAAACAGTCCTGTAAGAATCACGAACACCTTGCACGGGACCAATGTGACCCGTTGGAACCGACCGCGTTGTCACGGGGCTCCCGATTTGAGGGTACGGCATAAATTTGCAAAAAAATAGACTTAAGCATAAAAACATGCCATCGAAAGGTGAAAACGTCAAACAAACACAAAATGGTCCTACAAGAGTCACAAACGCCTCGCACGGGACCGATGTGACTCGTAGGAACCGACCGCATAGTCACGGGGCTCCCGGTTCAAGTGTACGCCGTAAATCTGTAAAAAATTAGACTTAAGCATAAAAACATGCCATCGAAGGGTGAAAACGTAAAACAACCACAAAATGGTCCTGTAAGAGTCATGAACGCCTCGCACGGGACCTATGTGACCCGTTGGAATCGACCTGTAAGAGTCACGAATGCCTCGCACGGGACTGATGTGACTCGTAGGAACCGACCTCGTAGTCACGGGGCTCCCGGTTTGAGTGTACGACGTAAATTTGCAAAAAAATTGACTTAAGCATAAAAACTTTCCATTGAAGGGTGAAAATGTAAAACAACCGCAAAATTGTCCCGTAAGATGAACGAACGCCTCGCACGGGATCGATGTGACTCGTAGGAACCGACCGCATAGTCACGGTGCTCCCGGTTTTTGTGTACGACGTAAATTTGCAAAAAGTTGGACTTAAGAATAAAAACATGCCATCGAAGGGTAAAAAACGTAAAACAAACACAAAACGGTCTAGTAAGAGTCACGAACACCTTGCACGGGACCAATGTGAGTCGAAAGAACCGACCGCGTAGTCACGGTGCTCCTGGTTTGAGTGTACGACGTAAATTTGCAAAAAAATAGACTTAAGCATAAAAACATGCCATCGAAGGGTGAAAACGTAAAACAGCCACAAAACGATCCCGTAAGAGTCACGAACACCTCGCACAGGACTAATATGACTCGTAGGAACCGGCCATGTAGTCACGGGGCTCCCGCTTTGAGTGTACGACGTAAATTTGTAAAAAAATTAGACTTAAGCATAAAAACATGTAATCGAAGGGTAAAAACGTAAAACGGCCATAAAACGGTCCCTTAAGAGTCACAAACACCTCGTACGGGACCAATGTGACTCGTAGAAACCGATCGCGTAGTCACGGTGCTCCTGATTTGATTTATGATGTAAAATTGTAAAAAATTAGACTTAAGCATAAAAACATGCCATCGAAGGGTGAAAACGTAAAACAACCACAAAACACTCCCGTAAGAGTCACGAACACCTCGCATGGGACCAATGTGACTCGTAGGAACCGACCGCATAGTCACGGGCTCCCGGTTTGAGTGTATGACGTAAATTTACAAAAATTTAGACTTAAGCATATAAACATGCAATCGAAGGGTGAAAACATAAAAGAAACACAAAACAGTCCCGTAAGAGTCACGAACACCTCACACGGGACCAATGTGACTCGTAGGAACCGGACGCATAGTCACGACGCTCCCGGTTTGAGTGTACGATGTAAATTTGCAAAAAATTAGACTTAAGCATATTAACATACAATCGAAGGGTGAAAATGTGAAACAAACACAAAACAGTCCCGTAAGAGTCACGAACACCTCGCACGGAACCAATGTGACTCGTAGGAACCGACCACGTAGTCATGGGGCTCCCGGTTTGAGTGTACGACTTAAATTTTCAAAAAATTAGACATAAGCATAAAAACATGCCATCGAAGGGTGAAATTGTAAAACAACCACAAAACAGTCCCATCAGAGTCACGAACACCTCACACGGGATCAATATGACTCGTAGGAACCGAACGGGTAGTGATGGGGCTCCCGGTTTGAGTGTACGATGTAAATTTTCGAAAAATTAGACTTTAGCATAAAAACATGCATTCGAAGGGTGAAAACGTAAAACAGCCACAAAACAGTCCTGTAAGAGTCACGAACACCTCACACGGGACCAATGTGTCTCATAGGAAGCAACTGCATAGTCAACGGGGCTTCCGGTTTGAGTGTTCGACGTAAATTTGCAAAAAATAGATTTAAGCATAAAAATATGTCATTGAAGGGTGAAAATGTAAAACAGCCACAAAACGGTCCCGTAAGACTCATGAACGCCTCGCACGGGACCAATGTGACTCGTAGGAACCGGCCATGTAGTCACGGGGCTCCCGATTTGAGTGTACGACGTAAATTTGCAAAAAAATAGACTTAAGCATAAAAACATAGAATCGAAGGGTGAAAATGTAAAACAGCCATAAAATGATCCCGTAAGAGTCACAATCACCTCGAACGGGACCAATATGACTCGTAGGAACCGACCGCGTAGTCACGGGGCTTCCGGTTTGAGCGTACAACGTAAATTTGCAAAAAATTAGACTTATGCATAAAAACATGCCATCTAAGGGTGAAATTGTAAAACAACCACAAAACGGTCCCATAAGAGTCACGAACACCTCGCATGAGACCAATGTGACTCGTAGGAACCGACTGCGTAGTCACGGGGGCTCCCGGTTTGTGCGTACGAAGTAAATTTGCAAAAAATTAGACTTAAGGTCTCGTAAGAGACACGAATACCTCGCACGGGACCAGTGTGCCTCATAGGAACCGACCACGTATTCACGGGGCTCCTGGTTTGAGCATACGACGTAAATTTGTAAAAAAATAGACTTAAGCATAAAAACATAAATTGCCTTATTTATAGATGATCTTATTGAGAAAATATAACCTCCAATATATTCTTGTGTATAATTTTTAGTGGAAAAGAAAGAAAACAGTACTGAAATTTACAAGCATTGGTTAACATGCAGCTTCATAGGTATAATGCACTTTCTTTGCTTCAGTTTCTTTCGTTCCTTTTCTACATATTTTCATGTTTTCATAGTTTCATTAGTGCTTAACTTCGGATAACCGGAAGTAATTTGAGATATAATTGTTGGTTAGATGAAGTTACTTTTAACTGTAAAGTACAATGTTTAGTGTTTTGAACCACCTCTAATGTTACAGGTCCAAAAGTGGGATGGAGGTTCTGTGAGGCCGAGTAGTGAAATTTCTATTCCCATCCCGTCACTATTTTTTTTTAAAATTTATTAATGGCATAATCTCACCCTCCTTCTAAAATACAATACAACCACTTAAAATCTAGTTTGTAATGGAATCCCGGGCTCAAATATTTGGACTTATGTGTATATGACTGTAAATTTTTATTTGAGCCAAATTTTTTTTGTAGAGGGAGGGGGGATTAAATTAAAAAAAAGGTTGTCATTAATCGAAAAGAAAATTGTTATATACAAAAATTTAATATACATCAAGCAGTGACACCTGAGAAACAATTATGAACAACTAATTTATGCCAAAAAAAGAAAAGAAATAAAAATCTGTTCCACTCAAGAATTGACAATCCACTGCATATACTTGATTTGAAACTCAAAAATTTTCGGATAGAAAGTGTTCAGTACTTGTGTTTTTTTCAACAACTAATTTCAGTTGTCCCTATTAACTAATTTTAGGACTCTGGTGGTATGTTTGTGTCTTAACCATTTAAGGTTGAAGCACAAGAATTTTAGGTCGAGTGCGTCAACTTACAAACGCTCTTTTTTCCTTGAACCAAAGCTACATGTCTTACCATAGATGGACGCATACCACTAGTTGGTAGCAAGTCAATAGAATGTCTAAACCTGGTCATATCAGTCGATATATAAAAACACACATATCTCAATATTCTTCATTCAAATGTAAAATCTTATTACTTTCTTAAATAGTGAAGATCGTGACATGTAAAATCTGGTGACATAACAACCTTATTTATTACTAATGGCTACCTTATTTTATCTTTTTTGTAGACTCTTTTACTCTTCATAATTCAACAGAACATGTGGTCCATAGAGAAGAATACTCCATACATATATAGAAATCTAATCGTTAAGATTTTGATCTTGATGTTTGAAAGAGACAGCAATTTTTTTTCTGAAAACTCCCCATGATATAATGAACATTCATTTAAAGTGCTAATCAAAAGAAGTTAAGAAAACAGAAATATTACTCTCAAAACTATTTAAATGTCAAGGTTAAAAAAGACTACAAATTGTAATTATCACCCATATATAAATTTAATACTTAATCCACTGGACATAATATATTTATGAAGGGAACTTTTTGATACAGTAATGCTTTTGGACTGGTTTATTATATTGACACCTTAAACTAGAATCATGCCTATAATTAATTGCAAACAGTTCACTATTCCAAAAGCAATTTCTTACCTAACTCTGAGCATAGTGAAATTAATTGCATACAGTCCACTATTCCTTCCTGTTCATACTGCAATCAGTTTATAATTCGTTAACATGGTTGTAACAAAAATAATAGCAATTGTCAATTAAAAAACATGTCTCTGAAGTACCTTGCAAAATATATTAATGGTTTCTATCCTTATCTCGATGCAATTTGACCAAATTCACACCAGCATTTACATAAAGCCAGTTTCCCAAGTTGTCCACGAAGATAAAATACGCATGCCTTACCGTGACCTCTTAGAACCAATAAGACTAACGCTCCTTACCCCTATCCTGCTCGACCCTCCTTGACCACTTTATGATCTATGCCTCCAGACAAATCATCCCCAATCATCATCTAATGTAGCTCTGATTGAGTGCCAAGTTCTTGTGAATCTACCTTGGGTCCCAATAGACAATTGGTCGACAGTATTGGCCCCTATTGACCTGTGTGCCGTGGATAAACATTATTAGCAATTGGGAAACAAATGGTTTCAGCGGCCCCCACTTGTTAGAAGCCCCTATTGTTTGGCCACTACTACGGCGATGTTGGGCTACCTGACGATAAGCCTCCCCCCCCCCCCCCCCACATGATGGTCTATGATGATTGCCGTCAGCCCTTGTCGCCATTTGATTCATAGAGCCCGAAGGTCAATCCATTCGGGAATTTGTTTGGAACGAGGACATGAGATGGATGACTGACCTTTGCGACCTTGGGGAGGAGAGCGAGCTCGATTTGTCGTGATTACCCTGATAACATGTCAACGACTCCTTGCTACCTTTCCACCTCCACCAACTTTTTATTTATTTATTCATTTATTTTTACCCCGAGGATCCCCATTTAGAAGATGATGATGATGTACATGATCCCTTTGAGATGCCTTTAGGATACGATCACTTATCTTATGTGTTGAAGCTCTTAGAATATGGATATTTTGTCAATGTACCGGGAGCACCTCAACCCCGGCGCTCTAATTGGTTGTCTTGACTTGTTTAACTAGATGTAGAACTTTTTTTAATCACAAGCATGTCACTAGTTTCAAGTGTGTTCAACAAGTGGCCACGAAGCTTCATGGTTTCGTTAAGGTCCAGTGCAATGACGTCGTTAGCATTGCAAGGCGGTGAAGCACTCTTCAATCTCCGTATTGCCCTAGATGAAGCTGAGATAAGAGCCTTCTGTGTCCCTCCTACTTACGAACGAGACTTGTTTTCTCATATTTAGATATTGTTGTAGAAATCATCCTCAATGACTATTAGTCGCTTACACTGATTGACTCCAACTCCTGATTGATTCCAACTCCTGTGCACCCCAGATCGACTTTTTGAGAACGTGGACTAACATATCAACTATCACATTTACAGTCTTCGGGCTACATTCGCAAGGACCCGAGCCTCCGCAAGATTCCTACTGTCATGAAGGTCGTTGCATGAGCTCAAGTCAACGAGCACCATGGTGGACCTTCCAGCTTCACCAAACCTCACCTTTTGTTCCACCCCCTAAAGAGGCCACACCGATCTTCTGAGTACCCAGGAGTAGGACGAAGAGTGTAGTACTTAAGATTGGTGACACCGATTGGAATGATTTCCCCGAGGAGGAGGTAGTCGCTTGATCCCGTCACCAACGGTGTCCCGCTCTGGTTTGGGACGAACTCTTTTCCTGGAGGGGAGGGGTATTGTGGAAGAGTGATGTAAATAGGAAAGATGTTTTGGGGCATCATTGTAATTTTATTTTGTTCTCTCTTTCATTTTTTCCTTCTTTATTTTCAGCATTATTGGTACTACTACAAATAAGAGAATGTAGAAGTTACTATTGAGTTCATGGCATATGCCAACATCATAGTGATGTCATTCATGACATCTAGAACATTCCCTTAGTAGTTGGGATATTATAGTATATATACCCATCCATATATATAGTGTACCCCTTCATTGGGAAAAGCAAAAATTAATGATTAAAATATTTTTGAGTGATTATCTTTTTTATGTGCATCTCTTTGTGTGCCATTGACTGTGTGTGTTACGGCATATATAGTTCCCTCCTTGTCGAGTTACATCATTGAAAGCATAATTATATTTAGAAAAAAATGCTTGTTTGTGTGAAAAGACGGTGTTCGTTATATCTCAGTGCCATTGATGAATGGATTCGAGTCTTATGATCTTGATTCTGAATTCAGTTTTGGTCATGCCTGAAACTGAGATGAGACCATGCAATTTAATAAAGCCTAAAAGGAAATACTTTTTAAGTTGAATCATTTGAACTGTTGGCACATGAAAAATGTTATTCCCTCGAATTAAAAGCCATATTTTTTTAAGTTGTGTTATTTAAACTATTGGTCGTGGAAAATGTTACTCCCTCAAATTAAAATTAACTACTTGAAAGCTGAACTTTTGAGAAAAATATTTATCATAATATAATCAGTGATCAAGATCAAAACTTCTTCGACTATTGTCATATTGTGGAATTGGGCACGTTGATTTTCAAAAGGAGGCGTCCTAAAAATGTAAGTGTGACTCTTAATTTGAGATGGAATGAGTATTTATTGAATGCTTGTTAAATGATGGAAATATTGGCATAAAATTCACTGGTCACCTCTCCTTTGATGCTTATTTCTAAATCCTTAGTATTTTCCAGGTAGAGGCAGACAAACCACAAGGTTCAACAATTTCCGGATATAAAGATCTTGTTTGGCCTTCTCCTAATGACGAAATCCCATTTTGGAAGAGCGAGTTCCCTTCTTGGGACGCCAGCTCAGAAGGTCCCACTGACATAGAGAAGGATTCTGATCTTATGCACATTATTCATGTGACGGCTGAGATGGCACCAATAGCTAAGGTTGGTGGTCTTGGCGATGTTATAACTGGACTTGCTCGCTCATGTTTATCTCATGGTCATAAAGTGGATATCATGCTCCCTTTTTACGAGTGTATCCCAAAACAACATATCGATGAGTTTGAATTGCTCACTACGTTTAACTCATATCCTGATGGAAATTGGGTTGCTACTAATGCATATCGCGGGGTAGTTTGGGGAATCCCAGTGATACTTCTTGAACTGGCCAACCACTTCTTTAAGGGGCCAAGTGTATATGGAGGCTCATAAAATGAGTCTGAGGCCTATTTGTTTTTCAGTCGTGCTTGCCTCGAATGGATGCAGGTTTGTGGGTCCATAGCAACCAACTATTCTCATTATTTACGTCACGGAGACTGGAAAAAAGAAAAGAAAAGGGGTTCTGCATTAAAGTTTAGAGGACAATAATTAAGAACCATTTCAGATGAGATATCTCTCTCACATAACTGATTAAGCCCTCTTTACCTTCAAAGGTGCCATTAAAAGCACTCATATACGTTGCAATCTTGCCAATGCATCAAATACTATGATTTTTTATTGTAGTTCTTTGAACTCATTTAGAGATTATTTTTTTGAGCTTTGAGTTTCTTCTTGCAGGTGACTCAAACAGAGCCCAATATCATTCACGTCCATGAATGGAAAACGAGTTCACTACCCCTTCTTTACTGGGATATGTACCATTATCTTTCAATCCGTGTATGACCTAGTGCGTCCTTCTACTCCCTATTGTTTGCTGCCATTAGATCTATAAAAATTTACACTATCAGAGAAAGTATTTTTTTTTAAATTGTAATATTGACATATGGTATGTGTAGAAACCAAGAATCGTCTTGACAATCCACAATATGGAGTATTATGGAGAATGTAGGTATATCAATGTTTTTTTCCCTCTTTTTATGTCACCAAACTACTTTACTTCAGCGATTTCCATTTTACACTGTCTAAAGTTGGGTTATATGCTTACTCTTTGTTAAGATTTTTCGTCTATCAGTTTCTTTTATCATAGCTTGATAAAAAATAATTTAGTCCCGCAATAGCATTCAAGTAATGCCCTTTGATTTCACCTACTTCAACCTTGTGCATCGTTTATTTATGGGTTTTTTGGCGTTGCCCCCTGAGATTTTTTCATAACTAGACTTGACCCCCCCCCCCTCATCGTCCCCATGTGCATCAACCACCTTCTACCTTATCTGTTGCATGTGAGGGGGTAAATCTATTTTTTGAACTTCTAAGGGGGTAACTCTAGTTGTGCAATCATCTCAAGGGGTAAAGTAACAAAATTTAATTTATTAATTCTGATTGTGTGTGTGTTATGTGTGTGTGTGGGGTGGGGTGGTAGGGGGATGAGACACGAATTCTCATCAACTACAGGGTTAGATGGTCCCATAATCACTAGGTCACCCCGGGGCTTTCTAAAGTGCGTTGGCACGAAATAATAAACAATCTCATCAATACATAAATGGTTGGGAAACAAACTCTCCTGCTAAAAAGAGCCGTACCAGGTTTGCGAGGCTTGTTTGTTGCATGTCCTCAAAGAAGTCAGAAATTTAAAAGTGTTTTCTAGACAGTAATTTCATGGTGTTTCGGCGAAAATAAAAATTGGAGTGTTTTACCAGAAAAAAAAATTCTTTTCTAAATGGATGGAGTATAGAAGTTGATCCTTCCATTTATATCTGAAGACGCTGTGGAGAAAATTGGTGAATTCTGTGAAGGTTTAATGGTGATTGATTGAGAGATTACAAACCAGAACCAAAGCTTGTTGAATGAAATTAGGAATAGTTCAGTCCTCTTCGTATTTTCTTTTCAATTGTTTGGTGTTTCAAATTTTTATCGGACCGATTTCCAGACTGAGAAACGGATCAGGCTGCAGAGAAGTATGGTGCAACAGTTGAAGGGTTGAAGAGACTAGGGTTTTTGTAAAGGAGTATGTGGCACAAGAAGGTGGAGGGCAGGGCCGGCCCTGAGATCGTAGGGGCCCGAGGCGAACTCTTGAATTGGGTACCCCATATTTAACAAGATTTTTTTTTGTTAATTTATAAATTGTAGGTTTTTTTAACAGAAAAGATGTCGACTTATTTTTCGAGAGTTGCGACAAGTTTAAATGTTTGTCCATTCAGTTTTGAACAAATTGTTTTTGGCACAATTGAAAAATGAGGCTATAAATATATATACACATAAAATTTTGGGACCCCTAAAATGTGTTGAAAATCGGGGGCCCAAGGCGTCCGGCTCCCCTCAAAAATGGACCTGGTGGAGGGTTGTGTCGAATGAAAGTGTAATGAAGGTAATTTTAGCTTCCCCGTATTGGCGTTGGAGGGCAAAGCTTAATCAGTTAATGAGATATTAGACTTAATTAACGAATCAGTTTCCAACACTAATCAGATGGTTGTTCTGGCTAATTGAAATTTTGATGCGAAGCAGATTTTAAATTTAAAATTTCGTGGGCCATCTCATATGGACGAAGTAATTGCCAAAGGTTTTTAAAAGGCCCCCTTGTTTCTACCTGTTTTTGTCGTTCTTAAGTGACTGTGAATGTTTAGTCTAAGGTGAATCACCACATGTTGTGGCACTTGAGGGATGGCACGTTGAAGGCACAAGTGACATCCATACAAGGTGTTGATTTTGTCTTAGGCTCTCCATTGTCTATTTCAGAGTCCATTTATGATTATTCAGTTACTCCATCTGAAGCTTCATTGCTGATCCAATATATTTGCAAAATTCCACTTTCACTCCCACCTCTTTCGTCGTTATAACTATAGCTTTTTCGTCTTTTTCGCCATTTTATTGTTCTTGATTATCTAAGTTTAGTTTCATATATTTTTATTATAGCAAATACATGTCGACATGTATTAGGTCATTTTAGTCTGGCATTTTCTTGTCATATCTTGAAAATTGATTCTTTTGGGTGCTTCAAATTTGAAATTTGCTCCTGTAATAATTGTGTATATGTTAGATTTTTTTAAATTTGAATAATTTTCTGAATGAGGGGGTGAATAGGGTTACGGTTTTGAGTTTGTAAAATAACATTGATCAACTATCCTTTGAACACTATGAGTTCACCATGAACTTTTTAATTTCATTACCCGTGCATCTATAAATTAATTGAGCTAAACGGTATGGCCCCCTTTGGACATCTGATAGCATCGGATGTATTTTTAAAATTTGTTCAAAACATTATATGGATTCTTTCAATCGTGTTAACATCTCTTTTCCTGTTGTTTCCATGACAGCAAAGAGGACCTCAATAAGTGTGGTCTTGATGGATCCATGTATGCAACTGTTGATAAGGTTAGCAACAGAAATGGGAATCATCAGTTATTCTTAATACAGTTACATTAGTGAGGCTCTCCAACATACCTCCTAACAACGTACCTACAAACATACCCATTTTTAAAAATAGTAAAAAAATATAATTTTCAACCAAATTTGGTATACATGATCTCCATAATGAGGAGATCTTTGACAAAAAATTACATCCAAAAATTCAACTTGGAAGAGGGTGGGATGATAATCACAAGTTTCAATGGATAAAAATGCACTTATTCATCCAATTTTTAAATCACCCATTTCCAAGTTGTATTTTTGGATGAAAATTTTGTAGATGATCTCCTCATTATGGAGATCATGTATACCAAATTTGTTGAAAAATATATTTTTTTTACCATTTTTTTAAAATGGGTATGTTCACAGGTATGTTGTTAGGAGGTATGTTGGAGAGCTTCATCATGTTACATAATATAACTTCTGGCATAAACTATGCAATAATTTCTCATGGAAAACTATAGAATCTATGGCAATGAACTTGCAATGAATGATACGGCAATGAACTTTTCGGACTGAATGAATCGCAAAATTTACATCAAATTCCTCTCAAGCTCTGGGACATTTCCTCATATATTTTTTTCTCTCTCTAATCCGGGGGAAATATTTTCTTCATATGCTAAAATCTTTTCAAAACTTAGATATATATTGGCATTTTTGAATTTTACTGTCAGCTTTGTTGTGGGTAGTTTATGTTCATTCCAAGTGAATTTATGAATCAATTGACCTCTAAAAACTGAAATGCTTTCCTTTTTCTCCCCCATCCCCCAATTGGCAGGCTGTCGATGATCGACCATTGGCCATAGTCCCGAGAGGTTGAGTTTATTGAAAGGAGGCATTGTGTACAGCAACACAGTAGTGTAAGAGCCACCACCAAATTTCTGCATGCTTTTCAATTGGCTTAAATCAGAACATAAGTATCTGTATAAATTTGGGTGGAAAATACTCTCGGCCAGTTTATTTCTTATAATATTTTCTCTAGAAGCCAATGCCTTCTATATGAACTCACACATTGCCGTTTGGTACAAGATTGTAGTATTACATCAACAAAAGTTATTCTATATGCATAGTTTTTCCTCTTCTTGTTTTTTTTTGTGTGTGTGTGAGGTGGGGGTAGGGATGGGTAAGAACCCAAATATATATTATATAGAAAATGAGGCTGAGGGAGACCTTCAAGTGTGTGTGTGAGAGAGAGAGAGTTGCAGACCCGAGTTTCAACTTTCCGACTTCGCGAGAGAGCTGATAGAGTTTTTACTGTTTAGTTTTGTTTTCTTCCTTTTTGCCCTGTTTTTATAACCGCATGACGCCGTTTAAAGGTTTAGATAATGAAGGAAAAAAAACAATCTGTTGAATTGAACTCAACGATTTTTCAATTAATAAGCAATTAATTTGAAAAAATCTGTGATTTTTTCGATTGTCGATTTTTTAATGCCTAGACCTTTGGCAGAGGCGTCATACCACCGTCCAGCGCCTAAGTCGCCTCCAAGACCACTTTTTAGAACATTGAGAGAAAGCAAGAAGGACGACAACTTAGAAAATTCTTTCCATTTAGGCAATAAATTAAATTCTGCTTCCTTAGATCAACAATCAATTTGTTTTATCATCCTACTACCACCAGAGGCATAACTCAGAGCGGGCATATGGATTCGGTCTTAGTTTTCATTTTTAGATACGCATGCATAGTTGACGTGAACGCGTCAATGGCACCAAGAGGATATAACAACTCAAACACAAACTCTATAATATTAAATATAAAGTGATAACAGTGGGAGGATGGGACCTATTTATCGGCTAGAGTTGAATTGTTAGCTAAGATAACTTTAAAAGTGCAAAAAAGCTAAAGAGGGTACTCGAAGAATAATCCAAATTAACCCACACCAACTACTAGCTATAATAGGAAATAAATAAAGGAGAAAAATAATAAAAATATTGCAATCAAGCCCATGCACTCTTTGATTCACATCATTCTCCCCCCGTTGAAAAGAGTTCATCCTAAAACTCACAAGGGGAGAACCCTTGGTGTTGGGCTTGGGATGACGTGCGCAATTAATGCCTCGTGTTGCACTAACTCCTCATCCTCGGTGCCATGGCATCGGTCACAAGGATGACCTTATTCTTTCCCTTCGGGCAGTTGGAGGCTTTATGCCCAAATCCGTCGCACTTAAAGTATTTGAAGGGATCGGGTATTTATGGAGTCCCCATGGGTCAAGCAATAGATTGAGAAGGATTGATTCCCAGTGTCGGAACCTCCTGTTGCACGGGTAATCCTCCACACAAATCGCGTACTCAATGGCCCTCTAAGTGTGGGGAGCTCGCGTCGACGCAACTCATGATGAATGCGGGGTTGTAAGTCATGAATTTAGCGCCCGGTTCATGTCTCCTCTGTCTCTCGCAAGGTAGCTCCGGTGCATAGGAGCCGGAAGTGACTTCGTGTAGGCACGAACTGTAGAGGACTATATCTGAACGCGTGCAAAAAGGTCACACGCATAAGTGGTGGGGAGAACGCCATTCTTAAATGATCGCGCATGAAAGGCCAAGCTCCCTGTAACTCTCGAGATTGAACGAGCCCTTGGAGTTTTGTGGCCACAAGCCGCACACATTTGATACTCGAATTTCCTTTATATTCAAAAACCTTTTCAATAGAATATAACCATTCCACGAACGCATCCGGGTCAAGATGGCTATCAAAAGTGGGTACACCCACCCGGATATCTCCTTGTAATGACTTCTCCAATAGTCGGATAATGCGGCCCAAGTAATCCGGATGACCCGCCTCATGCTCAGGCACATCATCATCATCTTCATCTGACAATGCTTCAATGGGACCAAGAGGACACGACTTCTTTGGGTGGCGAACTGCGTGCTAGGGCTGCCCTAGTGGGACCATGGGATGGGGTGGGTCTCATTGAGGACACTCCGTCGTGAGGTGACCTTGTTTGCAACAAATAAAACATGTTTGTTGCTCCATAGGTACAAGTGGGTTGATTGGGGGCATAAGTCTAGCACCGGGGCTCTCCAAAGACGATAATTCATTAGAAATTAATTGACGGTGCGGGTAGGGTTAGGAATTTGGTTTACCCTCAAAATCCCCTAAAATGACCGGTGACTTCGGAGATGGTGGTGGTTGTTGAATCCAATCGTGTAGGCGGCAACCTTCATCACGGTTGAGTTGATGGTGATCCGCCCAAGCTGAAATCGTGGACCGTGAGTCATGGGGTACCTTGGGAGCTTAATGGGTAGTCGACCAGCAACTAAAGCAACATCAGGGGGTTCAGAGACAAGGGGGTGTGGAGTCTCGATGAGGGTGGTATTTCATGAGAGGTGGAGAGCCTTTGCTGTGGGTGGAAAGTGCTTTCGTGGCTGTCGCCACTTCTTCTCCAGTTCTCTGACCTACAGGAATGGAGATGTGGTGTTGTAAGTGTAAGGGTGGTGGAATCGAGCTTGTTGGGGGCTGTGGTGGCCTATGTTGTTGGCCAACAGTGTTGAATGGAAGAAGAGAACCACCAAGAGGCTTCGCCAACTACCTAGCTGGGGTTTTCAAGACTCGTGACGCAACTGCTATCCACATGGGTGGGAAGGTCTCCCAGGATGTATAAATTCCTGGCCATGGATGAAACCTTAGACTGAAGGCTTTTGGAATAATCATTGGAAGTTGGGGCCACCCGTGGTGTTTTGAGAGAGTAGTGCAGTGGTTAGGGCACTAACCTGACCAATTAGGGTTTCTACTAGCCATTGGTGGTGTGACGATTTTTAGGGTTTACACACTCACATAACGATTTGGAGCGAAATACCAATTGATGTGACACGCGTCAATGGCACCAAGAAGAAACAACAACTCAAACACAAACTCTCTAGTCTAATATATCAAATGTAAAGTGATTACATTATAGGCCCTATTTATAGTCCAGAGTTATCTTGCTAGTTAGATAACCCTAAAAGTGCAAAAAAACTAAAGAAGGCACGGAAAGAATATTCCAAAGAAATATTACACCCACTAACTACTAGCTAAAATAGGAAATAAAATAAAGGGAAATAAGAATAGTACAAATAAAAATCTTAAAGTTAAGCCCATGCACTTCATATTAATACTTGTTAGTATCGTACAAAAAAGATACAAATTGTATAGTTGTATCCAAGCAGCACTACGTCGTAGTTATATCGGTCCGTATCATTTTTTTTTCTTATAAAGAAATGAAATGAATATTCACTTTATTTATTGTACTTACTTTCTCTCTCTTCTATTTTATTGTTATGATAACGGGACTGCAATGAGATTCGGACACACTTTTTATCACGAAGACAAAAAGTCTTACTGTTTGACAAGGTAATCATGTCCTAAGATTGGTTTTAGACGATACTGTGTTAGTTTATTTAGGGTAAATTATAGCAAACCCCTCCGTACTATAGAAGTTTTTCAAAGCACCCAAAACATAAAAAAATTAACGTTGTTTATGTACCAGAACAAATTTTATCAACATTTTTTTACATTTTTGGTGGTGTGCAAAACATCTATAGTTCAGGGGTTTACTGTAGTTTACCTATTATTTATCATAATATGTTCTCTACACATTTATTTATTTAATACAATATTTTTACATTTTGCTCTGTATCGTAGATATGATACACTCTACGTGATACATAGGTTTTTGATATGCCTTATGATACATGATTGGACAAATATGGGTGCATGGATGTGGAGTAGCTGTTTGTTAAATTGCTTCCATCAATCGTGCGAGCAAAGCTCCAACAGTTGACTCCATTAGCAACTAGTTGAAGGAAACAGTAGAGAAAATGGAAGTACAAAGAGAGAAAAGAGGCGCTATAGAAGAAAAGCCATGACATGCAGTCCAACAAAATGAAATTCAATTGAATTTGTTACTTTTGGTTCCCGATTCATCACCTTCTCGATTGTTAAATTCAGCTTTGAAAGTGATTAATTTTGGTGCCAACTCAGCAGTGAAACAACCTAGAAAGTGATGGATTCTGTTCCGAAAATGATAAATTCGTTTCATTGGAGAAGATGATTTGGTTTTGGAAATGTTGAATGGTTTGATTTTTCTAATTATAAGTGAGACCCGTCAGTTAATAATGATTTAGTGGGATCCTGTAAGTGGTATTTACGATAATATTTGGTGATTAGAACTTTGGGGAACGAGGTTCCTTACGGTTAGAAAAATAATGGGCTGAGATAATTAGAATAATTGGGGTCTCTTTTAGTATGTTTGGTAGAAATAAGATGGCAAACTCTAGGATGATGTTTGTGAAAGGTGGTGGTATTACAAAATGATGTTAAAGTCTCAAAGTTAAAATTGTGAAGAACAAACATAAATGTGCGCTAATATATTATGAAAATGAAATCGAAGTTTACATATTCTCTTCGACACAGAAGTTTCCACTTTGGAGTCCAATGAGGAATAGGAAAGGCAAATAAACATGTTTTGGCGTTCTTGTTTCTCATATGTGTATCTTTCCAAATACAAGTAATGCTGCTTTAATTTTCTCGTAAAACTTATAACTGATCAGCCGGTATGCTTAAGAGTTGTATGAGTTTGTGATCTTTTCCCTTAGCACAATATGTGAATGTTTTTGATTAATATAGACAAATGTGAATCTTTGAGTGGGATGTTTATTTGATAGAAATCACCAGACTAGTAGTTTGAATAAGATATAGAAAGAGATTTCTGCAAAAATATATTCATTCTCTTCACATCAACATGTTACAAGGATTATACTTCTTGGAGGCTAAAGTGCATAAACACTTATTCAAGGTTTTACAGATAACCCCCTGAATGTGGGTAACCCACTGACCGTGCAAAAAAGTGGAAGTTCATTTTTCTTGCACTTTAGCCTTTCTTGTATGATAATAAAATCTTGTCGTGATCCAAAACTTTCTTATAAAATTATTAGCTGATGTCATGTACTTGTTCAGAAGCTATTCACATGTTATGGTAAGTCGATGTTTATGCTGTGTATACTATTATACTATAGATATTATCTCCCAACTTGAATGTTCAAGTCACGCACAGTATGAATACCAACAATACATATGTGATTCGTCTTCCGCTTTGCAGTATTGTCTCTCCAACATACCTCAAGGAAACACTCTGTTCTGGATGGCTTCCAAACACTTTGATAAGAAACCGTGACAAGTATGTTCTCTTGATCTTGTACTTTAAAATCAATACTATTGGCTCGAGTTTGACTGCATGAAATTTCTATACATCGCATCTTATTCCATAATCAACTTTCTTTCCATAATTCATTACCAAACAACCCATGTTTAGAATATTATGACAGTTCATATTTCATTTGTTGTTGTGTCTCTTATTGTTTAACTATTTTTAACTTTACCTGTGACTCACCATATAATAACTTGTTACATAAAATCTCTTTTGATTTGAAGTTCTTCTTTTATGGTTGAATCAGATGGAAAGGTTTCATTACAGAGAGAGAGGTTCAAACGAGAGATCTTTTATTACGAACTTGTATCGCTGCTCTACTCTGTAGAATGATAGCGTAACCCGTTCCCACATATATATGAATGGTGAAACAATAGAATAGGACCCATGAGTATGAATGATTGAGGGTGAGAGCACAGCCACTAGAGACAGAGAGCTAAAAACTATGGATATTATAACTTTATAAGAGAGACAAAAACTCGACTTGTAATAAAAATATCAGAGTACCAAACTATTAGGACTTGACTTAATTGAACTTAAAATCCTCAATTATCTAAATTACATAAAATGCTACACACAATTTGGTCCAATACAGAGAGTAGGGATGTAAACCAATAAAGTACTTTTTGAAGCATGACACATCATAATGAACTGAATTGAAACTGATACTATTATAATATCACAAAATGAATATTTTTTTAGCTTTAGAATCCCAAGAAAAAAGGGACTGGAAATAACTTACTAAAATGACAAAATAAATCCTAATTAGTGTATGTCGAGATAGGAGTACATGGAACTGGAACTGCTCCTCAAGGAACTCAATCATCATGTCATTAATGCTGTCTAGAATCTGGAATGTTCCCCAAAATGTGTGTTAAACCCACTACGTGAAATGCTACAGAGAAACAATGTGAAAACCTCTCAAATATATAAATTCTATTATTTAGTTAAGCATTCCCAATGTTTTACGTAAAATCTAAGTGAGTTTTCACATAAATTTCTTAGATAGCGAGTTTTCAATAAACTTATGACCTCTTACGAAACTTATTTGTTTTCTCTATTGGGTTGCTAAGCTACAGAAAGATGACTTCATTACCTTCTTAAGAGTGTTGTAGACAATTCACTACGTTAATTATAACTGAATTAAGACTATTCTCATCATCCATTTGCTATAATCTCAACTTCTATTTCATGCACCTGTTCTGCTGGATTTACCCAAATGCAAAAGACTACTATTTGCAAGTTAACCTTACACTAAAGGGTACTCGTCCTATTTAGTTTGTAGGCATACGCCAAGGATTAATATTAAAATAAGATACTCCAGTACAATGGCATGCACTGAACTAGTATCACAAATAAAATCTTTCGGGCATATATACATTACTTGACCAAAAGAAATCAATAGCAATGGTTATACGACATTCCCTTATCCCATCACAACCAATAGAGCATTCATTTGGCCCCAAATATTAATTATTAGGGTATCTCTTTTGCCTCTACTAATTCTGACTAAGGGGTTTTCTTGTTCAACAATCTAAATCAGACAATAAGAGAGACTGACCACTAGCACCAAACCAATTTCCCTCACAAGAGAAAAGTAGTTGTCCATCACATTTTTGGTGCATAGTTCAGCTCAAATGGAGGATTTTTTTTCCTTTAGAATACATGAACATCTTATGGAATGCTTACAAGTTACAATAGAACTGCTCTACTACACATGTTTCACTCTTCATATATATCCATGTTTTCTTGTTCAACTGATCTTCTTGTATTTTTTAAGTAGCTCTATGATTGCATACACAAAGATTCGAATCATCATCCAGGTATCTAATAATGCGAAATTATGTGCTACTGTAGGTATTGTGCTATTTTAAATGGAATAGATACTGCAATGTGGAATCCTTCTACAGATGTTTTCTTGCCCGCTAAATTTCATGGTTTTTGTACTTGATTGTGGAATCTACATATAGTTGTGTATTTTGAAATTTTTGGGATATGAACATGTTTTAAAATATCATTATGGTTTTATTTCCTTTAAGTATGTGGTTGAAGAGGCAACATTACGCATATTTGAAAAATCAATAGAATGGAAGCAATTGCATATAAAATGGAAGCTTGACAAATAAGTCCTATTTATATAAGACATTTCCTAATAGGTCCTGTCAAAATAATTTTTTCTCAATAGGTTCTATTATTCATGCAGTAAATATTCACTATATCTTTACAAATAGGACCTATTGGAGCAAAAATGTTTTTTCATTTGTTGGAGCAAAAAAAAATTATAGGACCTATTGGACTACCTACTTAGTAAACGGGATTAATCGGTAAAAACCCTAAAATAAGTTAGCAGTTATTTCTACGTGATATTTACATTATACCCAAATTGACATTCACTTAGATGAAGTAAAAAGGGCCACGTATAGAGGAAAAAATCGGTATTTTTTGCTTTTACTTCAGACTTATAGGCATACTGGGCATGGAAATTGTAACTTAGTAGATTTTTCACCTCACATCTTTACGCTTTTATGAATGTGAATTAAAACCACATACACTCTTTAATTTGGTTCTTGTTTATGCACAATTATTACATGATGATTTTATCTTTTAATCTCTTAAAGTGTATTTGAATTTTACTTGCAATTTTTATTTATTTATCTTTTTTATTACTTTTTTGTGGGTATCTTCTTTTTGCAACACATGATATTGCGGGGAAGAAGATATGCAAACAGTTTGTTCTGCATAACACGTTTGGTCACTCAAAAGGGTCTTCATTTGATCACTCATGCAATCAAGCATGTTGAAGAACTTGTAAGTCATTGAACTTGTACTCTCTCCCTCGCCCCCCTTCTCTCTCTCTCTCTTTCCATGATAAACACAAGTTATGTAACACAATGTGCTTCGTTAACTTTACTTTTCATTCCAGATGTTTAGAATATATGCATAGCTCATTGAAACCTTGGAACACTAGTTTAAAATGGCATGTCATGTATGCCTTTTCTCCATAAATGGAAGATCGTGTGCGGGGAGCAGCCGAGGACTTCTTTCCAGTTTCAAAGGATGAAGACTTGCCTTTTTCCACCTCAGATGTGTGTACAGCCTCCACGGCCTTCTGTTGGGCATAGATCTCTTCATATTTTTCCCTCTGGCTCATCGCAGCTTCAGCAACCTGGACAAAAAGGAAATAAAGAGGTTAGCAGTAGTATATTAACATAAAGTAAAGTCTGCGGATACATGTGCTTACCCTAAGAAGGCAATGGAGTTGGTAATTCTCCAAGTCCTCGACATCTTCCTCAAATAGACGTTTTAGGTCAGAGGAGCTGGAAACTCCTTTCATCACTGAGACCGCGGTAGCCTCAGTGTCCCAGGGAAACTCTTTATCAGCTGGCCTAACATGCGGCCTTGGCCGCAGAAACGAAACCTTACTAATTGGGGTAATGACTTTGGCATGGATTGGAGGATTAGGTAACAGAGACGTCTCACTCAGTGTAATATGCATCGTGGATGCTGGCCTTTGTCCTTCTCTCCAGCATTAGGAGAAGTCACATCCACATCAGCACATGCGGTCACAGTAATATCAGTTTGCGGAGCAGCATTCTTGTCTGCGACCTCATTTGGGACCTGAGTTGACGGAGCAGTATTCTTGTCCGTATCCCTCTTCCTCTTCTTGCCCCTAGCCTTCCTTGGGGCCGCTCCAAGCCATGGACAGTTTCTTCCAACTCATCAAAGTTAGGAAAAGATAATCTCTTTGTTTATCTCCATTATTGGTTGATAGTCCGAGGAAGCACCTGCACAGCAAACGAATATTAGCATTACAGTGAAGGAAGTCCACAGAAAGCAGAGAGACTGTCAGGTCGCGACCTAGTGAAATAAAAAGCCTCAGTTTCTTTTTTACCTTCTGGTGGAGCTACTCTGGTAGGTACAATGTGCACAGAGTAGTATCCAAGCCTATACAAAGCTCACAACGTAACCACAGAAGTAAAGTCTTTCTTGATGTCAGGAATTAGGACCATGACTTCTATCCTCTTCCTCCGACGTTCAGAAGGAGCCAAGCTTGCACGGACTGCAACAAAGAAAAATCAAGTTAGTATCAAATCTAAAAACTAAATTATAGCCTCGACCATATTATTAAGTTTTATCTATCTTTCAAAGGGGGACGACCCCAAGATCGTGGAATCTTATGAGTTTTCTCTCATTCGGTCTCCGCGAAGTGGGTCTCCCAATTGTCCTCGGAGATGTAAAAGTACTTGTCTTTCCAATTTTTAGTACTGCAAGGCTTACTAGTCACAAGATATTTACTTGCTCTCCGCGTCGCCATGTTTTCAAACCACTAAAGAGGCTAATATGGCCCTCCACCCGTTAGGATCAATCTAGGTCGGGGATAGGTTCATCACCTTGAGAATTTTTCTAACTCGAACTGGATTCAACAACCCTAGTCGGAGGAGGAAGGCATGCAAGGGAAAGCAAACTCCATCATTAGGAACCGCGGAGCATGATTGCTGATCCATGAAGGGCACAGTGCATATAGTCCCTTCTGGAAATTCACAAGCCTCAGCTAGACGGATCAACCACTCTTCATTCATAATACAAGGGTAATTTAAGGCCACGAATTCCCTCTCTGGTTCAGTGCCCGATATGAACTTGTCCACCAGGATCCGTGGCTTCCTCCCTGGCATTTTTACTCTCCACTGACAATCGATTGTTTGTTGAGGCAGTGTCCTCCTCTCTATGGTTTGTCTCAACGACCTCCATAGGTTCCCTACGGGCTTGAATCCGCGGACTCAGTGTCAACACATACACAAGATGGGCACTCTAACAGTTTACAAGGTCCATGGTTTTTTTAGAGGTTTTATCTTTAACACAGCGGGAGGAGGTGGCCCAAGATCTTTTTTTCGCAAATCTTCCAAGTACACCCAGGTATTCCAATGCTTAAGGCTGTGGCATATATTTGTAAAAGCAAAAAGAAGATCCACAATTAGAGGACAACGACCATTATGAGTAATGAATTTGGGAAATATAAGGTGACTACTAAAGAAATTTCAAAGGCCACGACCTCATTCAAATAAGGCCACGATAGACCCCATAAAGGTCGCGACAAGACTCCAAAAACACCTAAGGCCGCGGACTCCTATGTTTTAGGTCAGGAATTAACCAAAAAGCCACAACTCTAATGTTACAAGGTGCAGTCAATTGACATTCCGCGGCACAAATGGCGAACAGAATGCAAAGCTAGAAAAGGTCGTGGCCTAATTACAAGGCCACAATACTTAAAGCAGTTCTAAGTGTGCAAGTTCAAGGTAATGAAAAAATGCCCGAGGCAATATACGTCAAATTGGATTATGGACACAAGTCACGACTTGGTAATGCAAAATCCACGGCCAAAGTCAACACAAGTAACGGTGTGAAACCTAATGCAACTAAAGTGTACAAAGGCTGCAACCATTTGACAAAAGCCGCGGCCAGGAAGATAAATGCATATGGAGTATGAAACCTAAGGTAACCAAAAGGAAAAAATGCCACGGCCATTGGTACAAGGCCACGACCCCTAGAAACATACACCTAAATTTATTTATTAGACAGTGGGACAAATCAAAACTCAAAACCCTAGATTCTTCAATCAAGAACAAGCGAGGCAGCTCATGTTCTTGATGGAAACCGACCCAAATCCAACAAAAAACACCTCATTCCGACGAAAAAACTCGATTTAATCACTCACAGTACCCATTCAACCCGTCGCCTACAACAAATCAGCAAACAACATCCACCAAAAACCTTCAAATCTCGAAAATCATCAAGAACACCAAAAGAAACCGAAAACTCGAAATGTTGAACAACGATTTTGGAAATACTTGGGATTGATTTTTTGAAACTAATGTTCTTATTGACATGATCAACAAGTTCGAATTGCTTCTGGGGCGGAATGAGTTCAAATTAATATGGGTTTTTACTGCGTTACAGTTATGGATCTAATCGTGAGTTTCAAAACCCCCAAACCCGAAAAACTCTAATTTCATTTTCAATAAATTCAACTTCGATTTCATTAGATTTAATTAGAAATTGAAGCATGGAAATTAAGGAAAATATGAAGACAAATCAAATTAACATAGAAATTCCAAGAGAAACCAAGAAACGCATTGAGAACCAACCTGGAATCAAGCGTGTGAAGGCTCCCAGAAGAGTCGCTAAAAATCGTACTTGAACTGACGAAAATCACACTCCTGTATGCTCTTAAAGTTTGCAAGGATGAATGAGGCCACAACCTCAAACCATTTATATAAGAGGTCGTGGAAATTTAAAGGTCGCATAATTCGAAACATCTCAACAATAGGCCTCGACATTGATTCACATGTTTGAGCACTCCATTAAAATCCCCAACACTAAATCACTAACCCCTGAGCACTGGGGCTTGGGGTGTAATACCCCGCATTTACGTAATAAATTATTTTTGGTAGAATTTGATTATATAAATTCGTGAATAAGTTAAATGGGTAGAATTTAATTTGAGAATAAATTTCTCAT
The DNA here is from genome assembly GCA_949130495.1 of Sambucus nigra. Classification (NCBI taxonomy): domain Eukaryota; kingdom Viridiplantae; phylum Streptophyta; class Magnoliopsida; order Dipsacales; family Adoxaceae; genus Sambucus; species Sambucus nigra. The sequence continues at coordinate 1,593,808 of OX422207.1, read as the reverse complement.
TTGTGATTGCATGCCTATTTGATTCAATTGTGCATAATGTGTTCACTTGTAGAAAATAAATTGTATATTAATTAACTTATTGTAATGTGGTGATTAAACGTAATAAAAGTGTGTAATTTGGGTAGATATGGTTTGGGCGCATTCCGAAAGGAATTCGGGACTGGTTGGGTGTTTTAGACATCTAAGTTTGGGCCGAGGGCAAAGGTATACTTTTCAGAGAGTTATTGGGCCAATCCGGGTATTATTTCGGGGCCCAAAAGTGGGGATTTAAGTGTAATACAGGATTAGGGGTTATAAGATGATGATTATCTATTAGAAAATGACCCTAGCAGCCCCACCATTGGAGAGGTAACCAAAGCTAGAGAAGGAAGGAAGGGCAAGGATTCAAGAGAGGGAGACTCCAATCGACATTTTAAGGCAAGAATTATCTTGCTAACTCAATTACAATATGTTTCTTATTTCATCTATGCATTTTCTCATAACAGTTCCGGGTAAATTGAATAAATTGATGACTTTGATTAATTGAAATAAATTATATGATTCTTAGAACAAATCTGGAAATAATGGTTTTGAAGGATTAAGTGATTTGGTGACAAACCTGGAATTGGTATCGCGTTAATTGGAATTGAACCTTAGAATCCATGTTATAGGGGTTCTATTTTGATGGTTTCAAGTTATATATTGATCCCTTAAATTTGAGATTGATTAGATGAGTAAGTAGGATCAAAATTGGGTTAGAAGGACTCTAAGGTTAGATGTAAGTTCAGGGATTTGGGGGGCCTGATCGCGTGTTAATTTGATTAGATAATCACTTAAAGAGTGTTATTAAATCATAAGGAATCTATGTTCATGGTAATATAAATGGGTAAGAGATTAGGAGGAAATTGAGTTTTGGAAGAATGAACCTTGTATTAAGAATTGTAACAGTTTTGTGCTACTGCTAGTAGGGGAATCGATTCGGCCTTAGGACAAATCGATTATGCCCTGGAGGCGAATTAATTCGGCCTCTGGGCCTTGGTCAGGGTAGGATCGGGAATGGTTAGAGTGATTTTTACGAACTTAGGGGAGTATGTGGGAGGTCATCCAAGTGAGTGGATAATTTATTAAAAATGGATTTGTGTCACTATTTTATTTTATTAGTTGGGGAAGTTAACAATTAACTAGATGGTTAATTCTTAAAATAAGAATATTAAGAGGAGATTAATGAGACTTCTTGGGGGTAATTATAGATTTAATTACCTATACATATTGTGTGTTAAAATATGTATTTATTTACTTGTGTGATCATACTCATGTTCGTGGACGGCCTATCGGTTGGGGTTGCGTATGTCTCGGGACCGTAGCACGCGTCGGCACAGTTGTGTAGGTCATTATTTTAGGTACTACATGGTAGCGCCACTTATGAGGATGTAGGTGTAGAGGCTGGGATACATTGTCACCATCGGGGTATGGACCTTGCAACGGTGTACTGCATAGGGACCACCCCACTTGTGTGTGTTTTGTGATGTCCGTTTGGATGAAGGACTCTTCCGAACTTACCGATAGAGAATGAACGGGACTGAAGGTAGATGCCTTTATGTGTCGTATTTATGTAAGGACATATATAATTATATAAATTAATTGAGATTAAATCCCTGTAGTCTAAGGATGTAGACAATTGATAATAGACCCAATGCTATGTAAAATGCATAATGGATGATATGTTATTTCTTGTGGGTAGTATTGTGGGGGTTATTCTTGGGACTAGAATCACTTGTGTAGATGATTCACTTCATTTTATGAATTGTGCTAAATGCATTAGACATAAATCTTATTAGTGTAGTTATCAGACTTCATAATTGGGACTTGGGTGGATATGCAGATATAGTATTGCACTTAGATGAGGGGTGAGATACTTACTGAATGCGAGTGTCGATGGGCGGTGTATAATGTGCATTAACTGCATTATTGTACATTGTTTTAGTAAGTTAATTCTTGTAACTCTAGGGCGCTGACCCAAATTATAAAATATTTTCCCCCCAAGTTTACATTGACAGGACAACAGGGCTGACAAGAGATCAGACGTGCGGTCGCATTTGCACATCCATTACTTTAATTCGTTTGACTCTAGTTTAGGTTGTTATTTTCCTTCCAGTTATTTTACTATTTCAGAGATTGTATGGGCATAAGTCCGAAGTTTACCATTTGGTCTTTCAGAGTTCAATCATTTTTGGTGATGGATGTTTTATAACTATTTGGGTGTTGGACTTATTTATTATCTGTTATTATTTAAATTGTTTATTGTGCATGTTGATTTAAAATTTATAAATGTCATATTATGGTTTTGATGCTGAGAATGGTATAGATTCATAGACAAGCCCCGTCTTCAGCGTATTGTGTCTGGCCAACCTTTACATGAAAAATAAGTCCCCATAAACACATGAAGATCATATGCCCAAGGACTACCTGAAGTCCTCGGCCTGTTATAGAGGCCAGGGCTTGATACCTTGCCAGTCCGTGGACTTAACTACTCAGCATGTCCCTTGAGTTCCTGGCCTGATACCTCAAAGGTCGCGAACTAATAGTCTCAGCATAACCTCAGTGTGAAAGGCCGCAGACCCTCACACGCCAGCAAAGGACTGTTAGTTGTTAACCTTCTAGAAAGATTCCTTCTCACCATTCTTATCCACAAGTCACGTGGGCTGAGTATGTGACCCGTAACTGAACTCCTATAAATGGAGGTGCTCACCTAACATTAAGTTGGCAACTACTGGACAGTGGAGCTGTGCTCAATTCTTTCCAACATCTCTCTACATCTGAGACTAGACTCCGGTCACCTGCTCCGCGCCCCCCCCCCCCCCCCCCTCTCTTATTACATAGCTTATATATGTTTTAAGTAATTAGCCCTCCTTCACTCATCTTGTACGCCAAAAAGGCTCCAACCTTGTACTAAATGCATAGATCTAATGAGAATAAGGCTCCATAGTGGACGTAAGCTTGTTTTCACGGCAAAACCACTCCAAATCTTGCGTTTCTCTCATATTATATCTGTTTTACTCTATTTTATACTTTTGACTGTTGAGCATAGCTTTGATGGCATGGTTTACACTAGTAGAACCCTTTTTTGATCGCAACAATCGCCATATTCGTATCAATAAAATCCGACACAGTATCCAAACCCATCTTATCATATATTTGTTTTTATTCCTTTAATTCCCCACCTTTATAGAGCAAGTCCTTTTAGTGGGGAAAGAGGGAAAACAAAATACATCACATAATATAACTCAAAATATACTAACCTCTAGGCATCAACAATCCACAAACCAGCTTGATGAGGCTGACTAAGAGGAAACCATATAATAAACATGATACCTATGTTTACTTTTATGCTTCTGATATCTATTTTCTCATGTTGAAAACTTATTTCTTGCTCATATTTATATTCTATTATTAATTTATGTTATCTTTGATGCTTCTAAAATTGTTCTAATGTTGGAGGTCATTGTAGGGTGGACAATTGATTGTGCTGGGAAAAGCTCCGGATAGGCGAGTTGAAAGAGAATTCGAAGGCCTTGCAGATTTGGTAAAGATTTTGTTTTTTATGTATAATGATAATATATATAATATACATCAGTAATAATCTTTGCGAACCTGTAATGCGGACAACTATTTACACCATTATATGAATTCAGCACCAAGGAGAAGGAGAGGGAGCATCTTATGGTGAAATATGTGGCTTCGGCTTATGTTTAGGAATCTGATATTATATTTCCACTTTATAGTAGTCTTTGATGTTTGCTGAGGTGGGTCCCCTGTCCCACCATTACAGTGTATCGATAGTATTGCACCTAGTCCTTGTCAACAGAATAAAAAGTAGTGCGAAATAAAATCAACTTTATTTATGCGAATTATTTAATATAATAATTACTATGCTGTAATACCCCGTATTTTCTGTGATATTTATTTTTGGGATTAATTGAATTAAATGTGTATTAATTTGGAAATTAATCCGGATAAAAATATTAATGAGATGTGAGTTAGTATTTGATTATAATGTGTATATATGGCAATATATGAATATTGGAAATATTGAAATTGTCGTGAGATTTAAATACGGAAATTTGGGAATTTTGTTGAGACACGTGTGATCGCCACGTCATGAAATATATTATTATATTTAAAAAGTGAATTTTAGTTCCATCACCCATATGGTCATTTTGAGTGCGCCAACGCGTCCGGAAGGGTCGAGATAGTCAGAAAACACTAGCCGGAAGTTTAGTTTGGGTCACGGGGTATTTTTAGGCCATACCGGCATCATAAAGGGTATTTTGGTAATTTGTATTTTTGGCAATTAAAAAGTGACGAAAATTGTAATTAATCTGACTATTTCTTTAACCCACTTAACCCACTAACTACACTAAGAGACAATATGGGCTACGGGAGAAGTTGATATACAATCCCAACTTACCAAAAACCAAACACACCTCCACAACTCCATTGTCTTCAACCTTGGGAAGAGCTTGAGAAAGAGAGAGAAGGAAAGAATTCTGCAGAAAGAAAGAGAGAGGACAGACTTAACTTCAAGATCCAACACCAAATTTAGAGATAGATTAAGGCAAGTGGTTTAAACTCATTTGATTCAAGCTATGTTTTCCATGTTTAGGAATTTTCGAAATTTATTTTTGAAGATAATTTAGACCCATTAATTGGAAGTTAAAAGCCATGATTTATGTAGGAATTGCTTGTAGTGATATTCTGGACGAATTATATGTTCTAAACAGAACCTTTGATGATTTAAAAATGGAGTTAGAAGAAGTTTAATGATGTTCTTGAATGGAAGAATTCTGGAAATTATTTTGATGTAGTTTTGATCTAAACTAAGCCTTTAAAGGATGAATTATGGGACTTAGAATGTTAATACTGTTGTAGGATGATAGTATAATGTTATAGTAATATTGTCTTGGAGTTTCATGCTTAAAAATGGAGTTTTGGGACGAAATTTTAACTGCAAAACGAAGCAGTCCGTAACAGACCTGGTGCGTTCAATCGATCGATGTTCTTCAGTCGATCGATCGACCACCATCGATCGATCGAAGGTAAAGGTCGATCGATCGACCTTCCCAGAACGAGTAAAGTTTTTCCTTAATTGAATTTTAATGGTGTTAACCCTTGAATAATATTATTGGAGACATTGTGAATACCCTTAACCTTAAGGAAGACCAGTAGACATGATTATGAGATTGGAATTTAATTGGAATTTAATTTGAGGAATTATTCTAGATTGATGAAATTCGTTATGTGAGATAATATTTGGGTTAATAGTGCAATTTGAATAAATTGATGAAATAAGGTTTGGGTCAGAAGTAAAGACCTTAGGTGTAAAGGTGTTATATGTGAGAATAATGGGAACTTAATAGTCTATTTGAGATAGGTTTTAAGTTTAAGAAAACTACGACGTGAGACGTGTCGACAATTTAATTTCTATATTATCGGGATACTTGAAATATATGAATTTGGAATAATGGTATAATGATGTAGAGTATACCTTTATTTATATTGAGATATCTAAGATGTGTGAATGCTTAGTATATAATTTTATGTGTATGACATACCTACCATACTTGCTATCACGGGAGGTTTACGTTCGCTTAGGGCCTTCTTATCCTTGTGTTGCCCGGATTTAGATTGGTTACCTCGATGAACATAGGTCATTGAAGGACTTATTGGGATGTTAATAAGTTTGTTGATTATGGGAGCGTAGGTATGTGCGTAACCCATGTGATGGTGACTGTGTTCGCCTCCACTATTTGTGATGTTGTTATCTGAACTATTCTTGAGAGATTCGGAATACGGGATCCTTATGTACGGGATGTACTGGGATGGATAGCAGAGTATGTGTGCACCGTAGCTTAGCCTTGGGTGCTTGTATTGTATATTTATGATGTGAAAATATACGGTTAAATGAGAAGGAATTTACTATGTTAATTGTGTGTATAGTTATGGTAATGTTATGAAAAGATAAAATGGGAACTTTTATCAATAAATGGTTTTGTTAATAATTGGGAATCCGAGAATTAAAGTAGAACTCTCTATTTAATTGTTAAGATTGGAAATTGAACGTGAACCGAGTATAAGTGTTAGAAACTCTTTAGAAGTAGATAGTTATGAGTTATCACATGAATGGGTACAGGAACGTTAGGAGTGCACAGTTAGACGAGAGGTGAGTATCTCATGTGAGAGCACGTCCTAACATGTATTTTTCATATACTGTTTTAAATGTTTTTAAAGCACTTGCAGGTTTTTAAAATATCTCCACATTCGGGCTCTGACCCGTTTGCTTTCAAATCTATTTTTTTTTTTTTTGTAAAACCATTTTAGGTGCCCAGCCACAAGGACACCATGCATAGGATTCTCACTCAGATGACGAGCTGTAGCTGCTTGTGGAAGCTACAGGGATTTGCTTTTAGACGCTTATATCATTTGGATTCCATACTCAGTATTCCTCAGTTGTAGGGCATGTTGCCCAAATTCTATTAGAGACATTTCCATTTCAGTTTTTCAGACTCGGCATGTATTAATTCAGTATTTAGTATTTCCTTACTTATTTCAGTTGTGGGATTTGTTGTGAGGAGTCTTTCCTCCAGATTTATTTATAGCATGTGTTGGTTATTCTATTTACTTCATTATGGTGAATGGTGTTATTATTCTTCATTACACTTGTTGCATGTTAATCAGACTTAGATTAAAATTTGACAACTTACTTTTTAAATACTAGGTGGTTAGAAATAATAAAATGTTTTCGACAGTGATGCTATTAACTGAGCCAACTTGGCATTTTGAATTAATTTAATAATGGAGTAGCTACCCGGTATTTAATTAGTCGGGGTGTCACAGGTGGTATCAGAGCATCAGGTTCTAGTGTCCTTAGGATCTGTACGGCTTATTATGTTTCCGCTGAGCTTTCTTTGATATAGAACCCTATGCTTAGGATTGTTGATATCTTTGGTGAGATTTCGTTCTCCTGCTTTAATACATATGGTAGTGAATCTTATTTGTGATGGGGTGTATTCGAGTACCGAACAATGCAGTACGTCAGGCGAAGACAGATGGGTGAACAGCAGGAGGCAAACATATATCGAGGATAATTGATTTATTTAAATAAGGATGACCGTAGTTGAAGTCACCGATACTATGGCACGGAAGTCCTGGATGATCTAGAAGGCTAAGACGCAACCTGAGACTTCCGGGTACGGCTATAGTAAGGAATGGGGTCAAATTAGACACATCCAACAAGGTTGGAATGGAAAAGAAAGAATTAATGTAACTTTGAAGAGAACCAGCAGTGGCAATACTCGAAAGGAGAAGACGGCATGTGCTAGACAAACGAACGCAAAGTATCCAAAGTCTTGGACTTGTGTCGGAGTATGGCTAATCGAGAGTGAAAATTTGAGGAAAAAATCTTCTCATCTCGTGAGAGCGGAGTTTCTATGGGGAGAAACAATCACCACACTTATAAGTGGGATGTAACGTCTAGAGAAGGCGTACACGAATGGTTTGACCATAAGTTCCGTGATCAAATGTTTAGGGTGAGAAACGAATGTCGTTCTGAACTCACACGAGAGGTCCGGACAGAGGTCACTTTGTGAGGAGAAATAAAATTATTTAGTGAACTCTACACCGGGTGAAGTAGGTGAAACGGAGAAGGGGATATTAAAGGGAAATTTACATAGGAGAATCGCAAGTCCTTCGGGCAGGACTCTGCTTAGACGGTTAAAGCAAATGGTATTGTCGCATAGTGTTAATTTGGAGGTAAACATCCCCGGGTGGGGAGACACTAGAATCGAAAACCTTACATATAGTAAGACTGGGGAAAACTGGTGTTGGAGAAGCACCACAATGGGAAGACCCAATGGAGAAACCGTTAAAATAATTCGATAGCGGAATTACTACCGAGCGATGGTAATTTCAGTAAAAGAGGTGGAAAAATTAGTAGCGTGATCTTTAGGGCCGTCAACACTAAGGGAATAACAGAGATAGTCGTCTGAGTCGAGACTATCAACGTCCGAGAGATGGACCACCTTAACATGATTTGTGAGACAAAAGATAAGTGGAGTATGTGTAGAGGTATTTCTGTGGGGAGTGAAACCCGTGCGTTATAAAAAAATTTCCGATACAAGGGTAGGGATCAAGGTATTGTGCCTGGCAAGGGCAACAATTATTGAAATATTCGGTGTGGGACAGATATGTGTGGTATCTCCAGGGACCATTTGAGTAGCCGGGATGATTGATAAAATAGAAGTATAAGTTACATTCTCAGATGATGATGCATGTTATTTGTGGCGTGAATGAGTTGCTACATTTGTCACTATTGTTATTTTCACTTGAGAGTCGAATTTAGTGAGTATATCAGTAACTTTATTATATATAAGAACTTTTTTTTCCCTGATAGTGTGGGGGATTACTTTTATTGTCATCCGCGGAGGATGAATGGGTATATTAATAGCGGTTCTGCTTTATTGAAATTACTTGTTTTAGTGTTGTATTATACGAGTATGAGATGATATTATTTATGGCTTTATATATATGATTATACCGATAGTGTGCTGGTATTGCAAGTTTATTGGGATTGCCACCTTGGGGTAGCATGTTTTGTTCTGGCGAGGCCCCATCTGTGAGAGGGTCGGACTCGCAATTGTACATTTGTATATAGGTATATATACATATAGTTGAATATGTTGTGATTTTAAAATGGTGTAATGGTCTCGGATATTAAATCCCATTATGCGTAGGGATTTAATTATTATGAGTCGTATGTAATTGATTTACTAGTCAACAAAGAGTTAGTTGGTTTTTATATTTAACGATATAGAATTTATAACAAAAGGAGTGCATCGTTTTATTCCCCGTTAAAGATTTGGGAGTTTATACTCATAGTTGTGTGTCTGGGGACGGGATTTTGAGAACCCCGATCTTAGTTACGTGGTGTATATGGAATGTGATTACCATCAGTGTCAAGAGAAAGTGTCACTCGAAGGGAGTTCCTTGTTTAAGTGTCATTGCGGCAAAATGTAACTTTGTTGAGAAACGAGAGTGTAGGGGTACATACTATGGACAGGGCTTAACGGATTCCGATGACCAACAATGTTAGGTAGTAGTGTATCAGGGGGGTTCCTTGTTTGGATTTCGCTTTGAGAGACACCCCACGCATGAAACTTAGCGTAAGATTGGTAGTAAGGAGAAGTGTGGTCCTTCGTTCATGAATTGGATACCTCTATCGATACGGAAGTATGTAGTTATAACGGGAAGTTACAAGGAGTAAATTATGTTGTAAGGCCATTAGAGCCAGTTGTTGGTAAATTACTATGTAAGTACTAATAATATTAGTTTTGGCACGGCATATTGAGGGACGCATTGAGGATAAGGAGGATTTAGGGTTTGTAATTCAGAAGCGATTGAGAACGCCCTAGTGGTATAGCACCGTTGTATTTAGAGTGACAATAAAGAGTTGGGATTTGTATGAATCGTATATAATGTTTAAAAACAGTATGGATGGGTTATAAGGGGTAAATACATCTTGATTTACTAAAGCGTAAATCAAAGGAAGAGGGAACATGGACGAATGAGATTTTTACTTATGAGATTTAACGTCATAAGATAAGGTGTAAGTGGATATCATGTGTAGTCAGTGTAGCAAGTTCAAATTTGGAGATTTATTTTATTTTCGAGATAGTTGGATTGTTGTAATTATTTCGAGAGATTTGTTGTATTAAATTGAAGATAAGAATAGTGGTTTCTTATTTTATTGTGGGATTTGGATGCTGTATACCTTGTTAATTGTGGATTAGTTTAGTTTATCGATAGTAGCGCATCGTTCGCTCTCTCCGAGCGGGCGGGGTGTTTTTCCCATCAATCGAATGTTGAGGGTAACTCAAGAGTAAATAAAATGAGGATGTCAATCAGGTATGAAGTCTAGTTATATACAAAGTAGTGAAAAGGGGTAAAGTTCCAAACTTTTGGTATTCGTCGGGAGAATAAGATCATCAAGTATCTTCGAACGGGGGAAAGTTTATGTGAATATCGACATTGAAAGAGGGATAGTAAGTAGTAGACCAGTTAGGGTTAGATGAACCACCAAATAATTTTGTACCAAGACGACGATTCCAAGAATGGGAGGGTCAAGTGGAAAAAGTGAGAATGGTTATGTGGTACATGGTCCAGAAGGAGAGAAATGGTTATATACTTGGGGTAATTTACACTATTAGATAGTGAACACGTCGGTACGTGGTTCGACGTAATACTATTTAGAACTGGGATGAAATCCCCGATATCCACATTCAAGTGGGGTGATAATAAGTAATGAGAAATAACGATTCAAACTGAGGGTTGTATCACCTAAAACCCGAGGTGCAGGCATAAGGTGACTAACGACTGACGGATTGTATGAAAGAAATTTTGGATCCATTGCGATATTTTCAATTCCAAATCGGGTATAACTAGTGAGGTACATTGTAGACATGAGGAGCAGATATTACCGAATGATAGCGTTGGGGGAAAAGCACCCGTATATATTTATGGTGGACAAGGTACTTATAAAGGTTGGTGTAACACCAACAGGCTGAAGTGGTTTTCCCTTGTGTAAAGGTCACAACGTCGGGAATAGAGATTCAAAGAGTGGTCAAGACTAGTCAGATGTGTTATTGATTCCTTCCAGAATGGGTGCTTCATGTGTTGATAAACGCGGGAGTTAATGCGTGGTGAGGTGCGGACTCATAATGATATTAAGGAAGTATGGCCAATGATGTATAAGGTATTTTTACTAGAATGTTGTTTAATAAGAGCACAACGCGAAGTGCATTTATCGAGATTATTCTGATAAGGTATCAAGTATGTTAAACAAACTCATTGTGTAGCGAGGGTTTTAGTAATTTGGACTTCTTTTTATAATTGTTCTCAAAGAGGATACCTATTTTTCCAGGCGTACCTTACTTTTTCGAATTTCGGGACGAAATTCAGTTATTAGGGGGGGAGTATGTAATACCCCGTATTTTCTGTGATATTTATTTTTGGGATTAATTGAATTAAATGTGTATTAATTTGGAAATTAATCCGGATAAAAATATTAACGAGATGTGAGTTAGTATTTGATTATAATGTGTATATATGGCAATATATGAATATTGGAAATATTGAAATTGTCGTGAGATTTAAATACGGCAATTTGGGAATTTTGTTGAGACGCGTGTGACCGCCGCGTCATGATATATATTATTATATTTAAAAAGTGAATTTTAGTTCCATCACCCGTATGGTCATTTTGAGTGCGCCAACGCGTCCGGAAGGGTCGAGATAGTCAGAAAACACTAGCCGGAAGTTTAGTTTGTGTCCCGGGGTATTTTTAGGCCATACCGGCATCATAAAGGGTATTTTGGTAATTTGTATTTTTGGGAATTAAAAAGTGACGAAAATTGTAATTACAATCTGACTATTTCTTTAACCCACTTAACCCACTAACTACACTAAGAGACAATATGGGCTACGGGAGAAGTTGATATACAATCCCAACTTACCAAAAACCAAACACACCTCCACAACTCCATTGTCTTCAACCTTGGGAAGAGCTTGAGAGAGAGAGAGAGAAGGAAAGAATTATGTAGAAAGAAAGAGAGAGGACAGACTTAACTTCAAGATCCAACACCAAATTCAGAGATAGATTAAGGCAAGTGGTTTAAACTCATTTGATTCAAGCTATGTTTTCCATGTTTAGGAATTTTCGAAATTTATTTTTGAAGATAATTTAGACCCATTAATTGGAAGTTAAAAGCCATGATTTATGTTGGAATTGCATGTAGTGATATTCTGGATGAATTATATGTTCTAAACAGAACCTTTGATGATTTAAAAATGGAGTTAGAAGAAGTTTAATGATGTTCTTGAATGGAAGAATTCTGGAAATTATTTTGATGTAGTTTTGATCTAAACTAAGCCTTTAAAGGATGAATTATGGGACTTAGAATGTTAATACTGTTGTAGGATGATAGTATAATGTTATAGTAATCTTGTCTTGGAGTTTCATGCTTAAAAATGGAGTTTTGGGACGAAATTTTAACTGCAAAACGAAGCAGTCCGTAACAGACCTGGTGCGTTCGATCGATCGATGTTCTTCAGTCGATCGATCGACCACCATCGATCGATCGAAGGTAAAGGTCGATCGATCGACCTTCCCAGAATGAGTAAAGTTTTTCCTTAATTGAATTTTAATGGTGTTAACCCTTGAATAATATTATTGGAGACATTGTGAATACCCTTAACCTTAAGGAAGACCAGCATACATGATTATGAGATTGGACTTTAATTGGAATTTAATTTGAGGAATTATTCTAGATTGATGAAATTCGTTATGTGAGATAATATTTGGGTTAATAGTGCAATTTGAATAAATTGATGAAATAAGGTTTGGGGCAGAAGTAAAGACCTTTGGTGTAAAGGTGTTATATGTGAGAATAATGGGAACTTAATAGTCTATTTGAGATAGGTTTTAAGTTTAAGAAAACTACGACGTGAGACGTGTCGACAATTTAATTTCTATATTATCGGGATACTTGAAATATATGAATTTGGAATAATGGTATAATGATGTAGAGTATACCTTTATTTATATTGAGATATCTAAGATGTGTGAATGCTTAGTATATAATTTTATGTGTATGACATACCTAACATACTTGCTATCACGGGAGGTTTACGTTCGCTTAGGGCCTTCTTATCCTTGTGTTGCCCGGATTTAGATTGGTTACCTCGATGAACATAGGTCATTGAAGGACTTATTGGGATGTTAATAAGTTTGCTGATCATGGGAGCGTACGTATGTGCGTAACCCATGTGATGGTGACTGTGTTCGCCTCCACTATTTGTGATGTTGTTATCTGAACTATTCCTGAGAGATTCGGAATGCGGGATCCTTATGTACGTGATGTACCGGGATGGATAGCAGAGTATGTGTGCACCGTAGCTTAGCCTTGGGTGCTTGTATTGTATATTTATGATGTGAAAATATACGGTTAAATGAGAAGGAATTTACTATGTTAATTGTGTGTATAGTTATGGTAATGTTATGAAAAGATAAAATGGGAACTTTTATCAATAAATGGTTTTGTTAATAATTGGGAATCCGAGAATTAAAGTAGAACTCTCTATTTAATTATTAAGATTGGAAATTGAACGTGAACCGAGTATAAGTGTTAGAAACTCTTTAAAAGTAGATAGTTATGAGTTATCACATGAATGGGTACAAGAACGTTAGGAGTGCACAGTTAGACGAGAGGTGAGTATCTCATGTGAGAGCACGTCCTAACATGTATTTTGCATATACTGTTTTAAATGTTTTTAAAAGCAGTTGCAGGTTTTTAAAATATCTCCACATTCGGGCTCTGACCCGTTTGCTTTCAAATCTATTTTTTTTTTTTTTTTGTAAAACCATTTTAGGTGCCCAGCCACAAGGATACCATGCATAGGATTATCACTCAGATGACGAGCTGTAGCTGCTTGTGGAAGCTACAGGGATTTGCTTTTAGACGCTTATATCATTTGGATTCCATACTCAGTATTCCTCAGTTGTAGGGCATGTTGCCCAAATTCTATTAGAGACATTTCCATTACAGTTTTTCAGACTCGGCATGTATTAATTCAGTATTTGGTATTTCCTTACTTATTTCAGTTGTGGGATTTGTTGTGAGGAGTCTTTCCTCCAGATTTATTTATAGCATGTGTTGGTTATTCTATTTACTTCATTATGGTGAATGGTGTTATTATTCTTCATTACATTTGTTGCATGTTAATCAGACCTAGATTAAAATTTGACAACTTACTTTTTAAATACTAGGTGGTTAGAAATAATAAAATGTTTTTGACAGTGATGCTATTAACTGAGCCAACTTGGCATTTTGAATTAATTTAATAAAGGAGTAGCTACCCGGTATTTAATTAGTCAGGGTGTCACATATGCATAACTCATCTTATCAGATATAGAGGAACAATAGGATCTGGTAAACCTAGCAAACAAGGTCATCCTATTAGTTTTTAGTAGTTTCATTGAACAGTAAATATCTATTTTTTTTTACCTCTCTCTCAAACAATCTATAAGCATCTTTATAACATAAATATTAGTTTTTTTGGATTTTTTTTTAACTTAGGCATCTTGACTAGCAAGTAATAAGATTTAGTCATTTGCTAGGTTATTAAGAAAATGAAAATTAATAAACGGATCTGTATGGGTGGGTGTTGTCTCCCAATTTTTGAAGGAAGCTCTGGGAGTTGATTGACTATCACGCACACACACACACACACACACACACACACACGAACACACAGAGATTTAGGTTTCTCAAGTTGGGACGAGTAGGGAGACTAGCAGGGCGGTTAGGGATTGCCCAAATTCAGGGTTGGGTTTATTAAAATCAGCATATTGTTTTAATTTTTATTTATATCTGATTTATGCGTTCTGCCATTTAAAAGGACACATGCTACACACGTAGCCATTAAATATAACTTGACACCAACATTTGAGGTGCCTAAGTCAGTTTTTCAAAAACGTAGGGACCCAAGTCTAATTTCAACCATTAGTGAGCTACCTAAGTTAGAAAAAAAACCTGTATTTTTTCATTATTCGTGCTATTTATCTCTATCTGGTATTTTCCAATCTCCCTTCATATTTGTACTGTGTATTACTTGCATCCTTGATTCCCCAAATTAGAAGTTCGGGATAATAATTTCCAATTCACTCTCTTTAAACTGTTTTTGTTTCGAAAGAGCTAGTTTATAATAAATTGGGTTTTATCCAAAAATGAAACAACTTATCCACCCTGGTTGCTCTAGCGGTAAGGAGTGGACTCGTTAGGCCAAAGGCCTAGAGTTCGAAATTCCCCAACGTATACCAGATAGTAAGCAGAGCGTGTTTGAGGGTAGCTCTGGCACAACGTCCCCCCTGTTTAGCTCGCATGGTGGAGTCCAATTGTGGCTCATTCATGTGGAGGTTCAGGGTTAACAAAGAAAATGAAAAACCTCACCTTTCATCTCATATCTTCGGTTTGTATAGATTCGTCCTTTCTTTGTTTTTTTCCTTACTAATTGGAACCCATAGAAGTACTCATCTTAAGTAATGGCAAGATCTTGTTAGTCCCACAATGCCACATGCTCAAGTTTTGTGAATTAGCCTCTTCAAATATAGTGGTAAGGACGTCTATATGTATGAGCCTTTGTAATGGGGAATTTCTTTCTTTATCTAATTAAAACTGCAACATGAAACTTGTTAGCTAATGAACCGTGTGGATAGTTTCCACCTAATAAAAAACAATTTGTTGTTTATCAAAGAAATTCTTCCTGTTACTTCTAAATAACTTCCTTAATGTATAATCATTATAAGACCAACATTTAATAATCACCGACTCTTAACCATAAATCTCCAGTAATATTAATCCCCAATGACCCATCTCATTCTGCTACTCATTTTTCTTCAATTTATTAGAAGGGTTAGTTTGAGTTTTCCCCGCACTTTTATAACCCGTTTTGCAAGACCCCCATTCTTTTTAAAAATTTGCAATACACCTCCGGTATGTTAACTCTCCATCCAACCAAACCGTTAGTCAACAGTTAAGTGTAATGTTGACATTTTAGTTTTCCCCCCACTTTTATGACCAGTCTTGTTAGACCCCTGTTTTAAAAAAAATTGCAATACACCCCCAAATTTTTTATTTTTATTGAATAAAAACTTAATTACCATATAATAAAAAAATTAAAATTTATTTTGAAAAAGTCAAAGAATAAGAAATTTTGGAATATATTAAAAAAAAATGTTGGTTTTTAACTATACACTATTTAATAGCAATTTGTTAACATTTTTCTATAAATAAAACTTTATGTTAAACTGTTTTTTATTTTAGAAAAAATCTATGTGTAGTTTTAACTGTTTTTATTTTTTTAAATGTACATTATTTATTAAAAAACTATATCTTAATTATAGAATAACTTTTTTTAATTGTTTCTATAAATAAAAACTGGGAAAAACAGTTGAAATATGTTTTCTAATTTTTAGAAGTTATTTAAAAAATAGTTTTTTAACAGTTAAAACGTTTCTAAAAAAAAAGTGATTTTTGGAGTTAATAGATTGGGTGTGTATTGCAAACTTTGAAAAAAGTTGGGGTATATTACAAAATTAATCATAAAGGTGGGTGGGGGGTTCAAACTGTCAATAGTAATTACTATAACTAACTATTTTGATGGAGAGTTAACAAAATGGGGGCGTTTTTATTGCAAATTTTAAAAAAGTGAGGGTCTGTTGCAAAACTCGTCATAATAGTGGGGGAAAACACAAAATAACCCTTTAATGAAAGGGGTGCCATTGTCAGAGACTCCTCAAATCTGAATAAAAAACTTCACTAAGAGGGGGGAATATTGCCTAGCCTATCAAATTTTTTACTTGTTTTACTTTATGCAAACATGACCGACTGATGAAATATCGGTAAATTTTCATATTGTATCATAACAAAGGTTCCAGCGTCCGGATCCTTTTACTATACAGGTAAATCATTTGGAACACAGACCAAATAGTTGTCCAATCTGGTAATTTCTGACTCTTTATGCATTACTTGTATTTTGGGGTCTGTTCTTCTTTGTGATGAACTATGATGTTCAAAGTGTTACTATTAGTTTTTTGTGGTTTACTTTCAATACGGGCATTGTTAAAAGTGAAACCCCAAAGTGCAAAGAGTGAACTTTGGACCCTATATTACATTACGAAGCACTATTGGACCGTAAAATAACCCCCTCCCCCCAACCCATATAAATTTATACACACACACACACACACACATATATGTACGTATGTATGTATGTATGTATGTATGTATGTATATATATTTGAACTACTTGAGAACATTACTTGGTCGAGGCCTCCTTTTTTACGACTGTAGTACTGTCATAAGTTAGTGATCTAATTTACATTTTCTTGGTGGTCCTTTGATATGGTATATGTGCTCTCTGCTATGAAGAGCTGTCCCACATGCTTTATGCTGCGGCAGACATGGTGTTGGTTCCTTCCATATATGAGCCTTGTGGGCTTGCTCAGATGATTGGAATGCGATATGTAGCGGTATATGATTCTGTTTGAGTCCAACTCCATTTCTTATAAAACAACCAACCAAATTTTTTATCATATCTAGATCATGTATGGCCGTAGGCTTACAAGTGATTGAATTATAAATAAAAAAAAATATTGCTAGCTAAATCATCTCTAATGGATTGTGTATAATTTTTGTTTGAAGCCTATGTGAAATGTAGGTTTTACACACAAATTTTACACATCATCATTTTGTACTTCAATTATTTCTTTTCAAATAATGGTGTAAAAGTTGGATAGACCAATAAAAATCAACCCATGTCAAGTGGGTAATTTTCATCTCTATTCAAAAAATATATATATATTTCATATTGATCTTGTTTTATAAATATCGTCAAGTGATTTCCAAGAATAATATTTTGTAGATTCAAAAGAGAGAGAGACGATGTAGCAGTGTATATTGTTAGTGTATTTTACGCATTCTTTTTTACACAAAGTCTTGTACACAAGCATTGGAGAACCCTTTTTATGTAAATTTTACACAAAAGGGTCATATATAATATAATTAGAGATGCTTTTTTATACATTTTTTTTATTTGTGCACTCACTACATCTTATCGGTAAAAATATTTCTTGTACTCATACATTGATTATGAATTTTTAATGAACATTGACTAGAGGCATTTGTATGATTGTTACAGGTCCCAGTAGTTAGAAAGACTGGTGCTCTTACTGACACAGTTTTTGACATGGATGATCAGTCGCAGCTGGATATGTCTAATGGGTAATTTTCTGGTTAAGGATTTATTTAATAGTGGACTAAACTGTATTTACCCCTTATGTTTTCTACAATTCTTCAAGCTTTTCAACTCTATTATAAGCTAATCTACATTAATATTTCTTACATTTGTAATTTGTATTTTGTTCCTTTTTTCTCTGCAAGTTATTGTCTATGGTAAACTTCTTTCGGGCCTCCTAGTTTTTGGCAAAATCTGTTCGCTATACCTATGTCTTACGAAAAAGCAAGCCTAGCCTATGCCTGATTGGGGATAATTACATTGATGTGCAGCAATAGTATGGAAATCATGCATCTGGTGCACATGTTTTCAATCTTAGAATAAGAAATTATTAATGAAAATCGTAAGGTATAAACAAAAGGCTAGTAACAAAGTTCCTTAAAAAGGAAAATATATCCATCTAACACAACTCAAGTAGCCACAAGGGATACCTAACTACCATCGAGTTGAAATACAATTATGAACATATAATTTGACTAGAATAACACCTTGGTTGGCAACTACAACTTCTCGATTTTTCTAAAAAGATTAATACTGGCCGACAAAATTTACTTGTCTACTCTCCTGCTCAAAACTAGCGGTGGAAATTCCCGTGTCTAGTGTCTTGGTTGGGTCGTGTCGTTTCGCGTACATGTTAAGTATTAGTCAAATCCTAACCCAACATGTTTAACTAATCGTGTAAATGACTTGACATCAATCCAACTTGTTTATTAACCATGCCGTGTTCAGGTTGGCACACATAGCCCTAAACCTAAATGTAAGACCTCTACTCAGATTGTAAAGTCTAAGCTTACCCTTGGGAATAATCGGGTGCTATAAGAGGCCACTACAAGATGTTAAACATAAATAGTTCTCTACTCAGACATGTTGCCGAGCACCACTAAGGAAACTCGTTGACCACTCAACCTGGAAGGGGGAACAAAGAAAGGAATGATCATTTGAATAGATTAGAAGATGAGACTATAAGGATGGTCCAAAATGCAGATTTGCATCAAAGAGGTTAGTTGAATAAAAGAATAACCAAATATAAAAAATATATATACTTACAAGGTGAAAAACCTCCTCTCAAATGGAAGGTGAGAGCCCTCGCCACTGAGCCAAAGCCACATGTCCAGTGTGTGTATGATGTTACCTGACGGAAGCATGCATAACAACGACGTAGGAAAATAGGGTTTTCTCATCTCTCATTCTCATTCATATAGTCATTGGTTGATTTCAAAAGGAGGGAGAACATACTTATAGGGTCCAACCCATGTACTCCAAGTAATCCTAAATGCACTAAATACTAAACTACGCCTAATTACTTAATAAATATAATATAACTTGTTGAGAGTTCCTATTATTGTTAATCGAGTAGGGACAATATTGTAATATACCTTAGTTTCTCTCATTACAATATATATTTTGTGGGGTGTGTGTATCCGGAGACACATAAACCCTATTTTCCCTCTATCTCTTTCTTTCTTCTTGAAACCCGAATTACAATATCACAGAATATTGTTTTACCACTTTTCTACTCCAAGATCAAGATTTCTACTTGTAGAAGTTTGAGGATGATCCATTAGTGTTCCAGAAGCTGGGAAAAAATCCTCATATTGCGCTCTATATTTTTCGGGGTGAGGAAACAATTTTGGCTTCCTTTTTGGGATTATGCACTCCACCGATTGACCTTAAATAAAAATGCAACTTTTTATAATCCAAAATTAAAATTGTAAAAATTAAAATTAAAGAGAAAAAAAATACAAAGAGTGGTGTTAAAAAAGTTATGTTACAAAAGGGAGGTAAAAAATTGATAAATAAATTAAAAAATGTTGTACCCAGTGCACAAGGCTCCCACTTAACTGCAGGGTTTGGGAGAGGCGGATGTCGATTGACCTTACCCCCATATATAGAGAGAGGCTGCTCCCATGTCTCGAATCCGAGACATAGGAGGTCAAAAATTGATAAATATGAACTAATTTTGCGTAATCTTCTATAAAATATATGATCTTGCAAATTTTCAGTTTATTCTGAATGTAAATTTTGACAAGTTACATGGATCAAAAGTCTAATAACAAGAATAGCGTGTATAATGAACCCACTGAAGTAATTTCTTGGCTATGTGTCCCCATGTTCTCTCTCCTTGAAAACTCTTTTTTAGTCCTCAAGAATATAACCATTGCTATTGGTCCAAGAAATATACCTATACTGATTGCAGACATAACCTCGCTCGCGGTATTACTTACACTGAATAAAATAGTAATTTCGCATACAAAGTATCGTAACTCATGTCAAGACTTCAAAAAACAAGAAGTGAATTCATTAGTCAAGCTTTACATTTGAATTTACTACTTTAGAACTCCAGGAAAGTAAAAAACACACACCAAACTAGCACTTAAAACAAAAAAATCCAAAGACACGCTAGAGAAAGCACTTTATAGAGACCGAGTCTATACCTTATAACCATACGTAGAGGTGTAATGAGTCGAGTCGAACTGAGCTGAATCATACCGAACAATAGGATGCTCAAGCTTGATTTGAAAAGCTTAACGAACATAATAATGTGTTCAAGCGTGGTTCGTTTATTTCACGAGCCGAGCTATAACAAGCTTTTATCTTAACAAACCCGAGCCGAATTCGAGTAGCTTGATACTTATATACTGTTTTAATACGATTATTGGTGATCGAGATGAATTCGATAAGGTAAAGAGCTTGAATATATGTTTTTTTATAAGTTAGTCTGAATATGTAAATATCAAATCCCCCCCCCCCCCCCGAGGGGGCAAAACCCCGTATACAATTTGAATATATGTTCAAGCTTGGTTCTTTATTCTACGAGACGAACTTGATCGGATTTTATCCGAGAAAATGCGAGAAAAGTTCGAGTAGCTTGGTTCGTTTTACAGCCCTAACCATACAAGCAATGGACAAATATGGGATTATTCTCCATTGTTGAGATTAAGTCAACACTAGCTTTTGAACCTGCAGATCCCTCACCTTTTTCGTCCTCTTAAAGTGGATGGACAACCATCAAACTTAAAAGTTCAAAGTTAATTTTCATCTCCAACATTCTAACCTCTAAAGTACACTAACTCAAAGGAAAGGATTGATATAATGTTCATCCTTTATGCATCAAACTTGATTTAAGCTGCAAAGCTTAATCCAGAAATCATTATAAGTGTTGGCATTGCATCTTAGGAGGAAAAATTTACATTTGATTTTCATTTTGCACTTGTGAGAAAAGGGACAGTATGGCATAATGTAGCTTGAATAAGTCATTTTGATATCACAGTGCAATTGATGGACTGGTTAATGTTTGCCTTTGAAATTACTCACATGTTTTAACAAAGAGACAAATATCTGGGGTTGTTTAGCTGTACATTGAAGAGTCCATTACCTTCAATAACATGGTTTACAAGCTCCATTACCTTTGTGCATCAAACTTGATTTAAGCTGCAAAGTTTAATCCAGAAATCATTGTGAGTGTTGGCATTGCATCTTAGGAGGAAAACTTTACATTTGATTTTCATTTTGCACTTGTGAGAAAAGGGACAGTATGGCATAATGTAGCTTGAATAAGTCATTTTGATATCATAGTGCAATTGATGGACTGATTAATGTTTGCCTTTGAAATTACTCACATGTTTTAACAAAGAGACAAATATCTGGCTGTTTAGCTGTACATTGAGGAGTCCATTACCTTCAATAACATGGTTTACAAGTTCCATGATATATTGACCCTATTTTAACCAATGTGATATGCATTTTTTTTCAAGGTTTGTTTTTGAAGGAATTGATGAAGGATCCTTGAGTTACGCTCTACACCGGGCATTTACTTATTACCAAGAAAGTAAGTTTTGTTTAGTCTTTGAAGTATCTGTATCATCATGTGTTTAACAATGTTGTTCCTTTCCTTGAAAAAAAAATGGCACCCTTTTTTTTAAGCATTTAACTCACATTTAGAGACTAAGATTATCAAACATTTTTATCAGATTAATAAAATTAATAAGTTAGGTGGTGTGACCCGAACCCGAATAAACATGACCCATTCACCACTGTTAAGAACACGAGCCCGAATGACCCACTATCAGATCTATCAAACTCCCTTCAATGATTTTGAGATAGCAGAACATACCTTGATGTTCTGTTTTATTACACTTACACACTCAGCTTAAATGTTTCTAGTTGAGAAGTATTTGTGCCCCTTAAAATTTTTTTGTGTTCATATTTAGCCCCCCCCCCCCCAACCACCCCACGGGAATAGACTTTAATATTTAGGTTGTAGACAGTTCTTCTATCAAATCTCATGAGTAACGTCCGTTAACTCTTCTTTGGCATCAATATCTAAATTGGGGTCCGGTCCCCACCACGCTTAGGCCATGTTTACATGTCTTCATGTGTCATATCAATACCTCGTTAAGGCCCGCGTATAGTTTTGGGTCGTGTCATATCGAGTTTGTCGTCTTTAAATCATTTATTCGCTATATATACTGGGCTCGTGTTGTGTATGGCTGGGTTTGTGTCACTGAATTTTGTTAGCATGTCTAACGGGTCATTAATTTATAATTTCATGTCGTTTCATGTCTCTCATTTTGCAAGGTCTATTAGCGGACCAAATAAGTACAATGCAGCCATGTTAGTTTTTTTCCCGTTTGTGTGGTCCTTTGCCTTCATCCTTGTTATATAAGTATCAATGTACAATACGACTTTTTGTACAAGTTATATTAATTAATATGCCTATCTTATGTGATGAAATTCAACAAAGTGAAGGGTCGTATCCTAAAGTCGATCATTTGGGACCGTACTTAATTTTTATTTAATCCTGGATACCGGATAAACTGAGTTTTTTTGTTTAAATCTCAATTTTTCTTTTTTTTTATATATATTTATTTTGATGCAGAATCAGATGAATGGAATGCCATGGTACGGAAGGTCATGGAAATCGATAACAGTTGGAATAATATGGCAGGGAAGTATATTGACGTTTACAACTCAATCAGAGTGAGATGGTAAAATAATAACGTTATAGCTGTCAATATCATTATAAGAATAAAAATGATGTATGTGACAATGGATTCACACGCAATGGGTCCGAAGTAAATCCAATTTAATTTGGATTTTGTTATTCCAAGTTAATGATTTATTAGTATTAGAATAACGAATATCTTAGTGGATATTCATACAGGGTTAATTTAGGACTATAAATATTGGGATAACATGGAGCCCAAGTACAAATAGTGGAAATTCTGTAAATATCTTTGTATTGACTTGAATTATATTGAGATGGTGTGAGAGATTTGGGCATTTTGACACACCTAAAGCTCAAAATATTTTAGTTTGCCACGCTAAAATTAGGGTCTTACTCCATAGTATTAAACTAGCTGGTTGGCAAAATATAATAATAATAAAAAAGCTCACTACTGCCCGTGGAGGGCATGAAAAACACTCGTGTGAGAATTCAAATACCACGCGAGCGTGTGGTTTGCCACGCCTTATTGTGGCAATTCTGGGAGCAAAATAACTTCATATTTTCGTTTGGGTGTTGCTAAAGCACTCCCATTTTTTCTTTCCGCCACAACAGCACAACTTTTGTGAAAATGATATACAATTATTTTAAAGTACTAGCGGATACCCGTGCCTAAAGGCACGATGAAAATTTTCAAAGTACGTAATTGCAAAACGACAAAAAATTTGAAGTACGTAATTGCAAAACGATAAAAATATTGCTCCTCAGCAAAACAAAGTGTAATTTAAAAAAAATGGTCATAATTGTAAACCATTATATATCATAAATAAACAAATGAAAAAATGGTCATAATTTCCTTTGTTTACTGGACAATTTATCCTGTATAAGAAATAAAATAAAAAAAGTCCACAACAACAATGCAAATAGCCCATCTTGGACCTCACATAAACAACATCATAGTCATTGTTTTGAAAACACCAATGTGTAGACATTTTAGAAAATTTGGACAGAGCTCTCTTTGTTTATAGAACTACCATGTTGTTTAAGAAATAAAAAATAGTCCAACAATACTTTCACAATTATACAATTATGCCGAAAAATATCAAATGAACATTTAGAGTTTAAACACTATAATTGTGATCAACATTGTCTTCGAAGGTCCAAGGAAATTTTCGTTGTGAGACAATATCAAGTATTGCAAGTCCTACAATAACTGGGACACTGCATAGAACAAACAAACAATCTAATAATGGAAAACATAATTCAAAACTAATTACACTTAAACTCATTAAATAAGATTAATGATTTGAACCAAATGAGAGAAAGACTAATACAATAGATAACTTTTTTGTGCTAAATTGTGAACTAACTACTCATCCTTACTTCAAATCATTAACATTATATATTAATACCACTCATATTACGTAGTAAAGAACATAAACAAAAGAAATCAGCAACTGAACTATATAAGAAGCTTACTGTATCTTAATATGTTGATTAATACGTTGGTGGCAAGTGGGTACCAATATAAAACATGACTCGCATTTCACCTGAACAACTTGCCATTTCTAATATTAGTTTCTGTATTTACCCAAAACAACTAATATGCACATGCTTAAGCATAAATGATCCTTCTCATCCGGGTTCTTATCATACACTATTGGTGCAAGATAAATGCAATAAATTGAGCATGCATCTACTATACCAATTTGTAAAGAGAAAGAATTTTTTTTTTTTGCCAAAAACTATAGATAGAAGATGGTGGTTTCAAAAACATGGAAAATTTCACAAATTACTATATTTGGTGATTAGCAAATCATAATCACCCTTGCGCAATGCTGCCTGAGTATTGTAATGTTTTTCATGGCTAACCATTCAAACATAAACCACTACGATGAACAATCCAAACTTAAGTAATCAAAATCATAATACTCTACAAAAATAAACACTCACTTAATAATAACTAAAACAAATAGCAGAATGAAATTGCATCCAACAACTGTTAACAAAGTAGGAAGCGAAAGACATTTATAAAGAAATATGACCTCCCCCGAGTTTTGGGTAAATTAAGACCTCCCCTGAGTTTTGGGTGTTGGGTTTAAGGTAGGTATTGGGTTCAGGAGGTCGGGTCTGCTACCTAGGTTGTTCGGGTAGTGGCAACTGGTGGTTGGTTTTGAAGTGTGGAGTCGAGGTAGTTATCCGGAGGTTTGCTGCTGGTGGTCGGCATCTTGGTGAGGGTAGTAGGATGCTGGTGAGGGTAGAAGATAGCTTGGTGAGGGTAGTAGGCAGTACACAAAGATAGGAAACAAAAACCCCACTACACAGATACATAAATCTTAAACAAAAACTAATTTTTATCATATCCACAAACACAATTTTGAAACACTTAACATAATAACACAAAAGCCATTTATTCATAAGCAAAAGAAAAATTGAAACACTTAACTCTAGATAATCTGGAAAACCAAAACTTAAATAGTTATTTCAATGAGAAGAGATAGAGAGTACCTTCCACGTTGGTAGTTTAAATAGGCGCAAGTGCTCTCTTAAAATGGTTGTAATGGAAGCATAAAAAATCAGAATGTACACTGCAAATAGTAGCAAAAAAATATAAACATTATAGATCAAATCCAAACATCACCAAATAAGAGTCATAGATGAAGTCAAGTACCAAAAATGAGGTGTTTTAATTGATAACTATCCAAATGCGTGTTCCTCTATAGAAGAATAAAAAATACAATTAAAACTAACTTACAAAAAAATTAAGTATCAACTTATAACTGGATGCTCTGCAAAACAACAAAATTTGATACTCACCATGTGCATCAAAAATTATTTTTAATATAGTGTTAAGTTGTACCGCATTTCACTCAAATATAGTGTTATGTTGATAAGACAAAACATACAAACACATTTACATATTAGTGTATAAATATTTAACTTAATGAGTACGTTTACTAACTCGGTTCTTAAATGTATAGAGTGAATGACAGTGTAGTCCTCGTGTAGGCAAGTCTGATATCAGTCCTCGTGTAGGCGATTTTAGCTGATTTTAGTTGCCAAATGTGTAGTCCTCGTATAGGCGATTTTATAGGTTGCCAAAAGAATAGACTAATTTCAGCTGCCAAATGTGCAGTCCTCGTGTAGGCAATTTTATAGGCATGTCTGATATCAATTACGAATGATAGTGTAGTCCTTATGTGACAACTGTTTTCCTAACACTTTTTGGAAGCGGTTGGATATCTTAGTTACTTTAAGTAAAAATCAAACAATATTCATGTTTGGATAACATAACTTCATCAGTAAATGTCATAAACAAATGTCTCACTTTGCTCGCTCTGTCATGAAGCGTCCCTCTATTCCCTGTCATGGATAACATAACTTCATCGCTAAAATCGATCAATATTCATGTTTGGTTTACATAATTTCAATAGCAGATATGTCATGAAGCATCCGTCTATTCTTTTCACTAAGGAGTTCACATGCATTCCGAGTCCTCCGCATGAAATACTATTAAATACTATTCAAACCAGTAAGAAAGTTCATTATGATAAAAATCTATTTAAAGAGTGCTCTTTCATCATGAAAGAATAAATTAAATAATAATAATTGTAAATAAAGAGCATAGACCCACCATCATTTCCAGTTAGCAAACACCACATAGGAAAATGATATGTGGATCTCCCATTCATATAATGAAGAACCTAGTGTTAAGTGGATGATATAAAAATACCATCCTAACTCATGATAGGTAAATAAAATGTCATTACAAATTGAATGCCAAGTTACCATAACCAATCTAGAATGCACTTTTCGAAGACAAAAAACCTAAGGGTGTGTTTGATTGCAAACATAAAAAATGCATGGAAAATAGTTTATTTGGATGATAAGTTGGAAAATGAGCAGAAAAAATATGAGTTTTTGGTCTTACTTTTTCTATTTTTCATGGAAAACAATTCTTTAGTGGGTGGATAAGAAA
The DNA here is from genome assembly GCA_949130495.1 of Sambucus nigra. Classification (NCBI taxonomy): domain Eukaryota; kingdom Viridiplantae; phylum Streptophyta; class Magnoliopsida; order Dipsacales; family Adoxaceae; genus Sambucus; species Sambucus nigra. The sequence goes on along the minus strand of OX422207.1, from coordinate 1,566,998 downwards.
TATTTTCCAATAGAAATGAGCTTTGAGATGGAGAACTTGTTATGTGAGTAACTATTGTTCTTATATAAAATGTTTGCAATCAAGGTAACGAAGGCAAAACATGAGCCCAATCCGTTATTTTCCATGAAAAAAATTTCCATATCAATCAAACACACCTTAGTATATTTCCCAAGCTCATGTGGGTATTGTTAGTACTATTTCTGATGTGCATATTAAGAGCTTACTTTTAGTAATATTTTTTATATGCTAGTGAGTGTAACATGTATTCAACATAAAAAATTCTAAAGATTACATGTAGGTCTTCTAACAGATATAAAACATCCAATAATATCACAAATCATGAACTAAATCAAGTAACACTCTAAAAATGTATAAAAAAAATCTGCGGAGAACATATCAACAAATAAGGAATAAGAAGTATTTTTAAACATTTGGTACAAAATTTATTAAACTGTACAAATGGGCTAGACAACACAGAAAAATCTAAAGCATTTTTAGTATTTATGAGTTGCATTCATAGCATCTTTAGCTCAACAATTTGTATCATAATAGTACCAAATAAACTGAATAATGAAAAACCTGAGAAAAAAGAGGTGTAAGCTCATATTTTATAGACATTAAATTGAACAATGTGGAAAACTTTTTTTCCCAAAATACAATTACAAAAATAGAGTATAAATAAAATACACATAATTATTTTTCTCATAATGTTGTCATACACAAATCAAATATGAATAAACCACTGACATTAGAAGGAGATACCTGGGTGGAAAAAGACATTCAAGTCATCTACATGAGTGGATGAAAGCTATAATTATTGAGAATTTATAAGATATGTTTGTGGAATACATTAGATTAAGACCATACTAAAATCAACGAAAATGAATTAATAAAATGTTGTTATGGTTGCTACAAAACTAAAAATACTAAAAAATTCAAAAGTACTAAGAAGAATAGATGTTACCATGGATGAGTGTGAGAGAACACTGGTTTCACTGGGTCTAATATGCAAAACAAACCATTAGAAAAAGAATAAGTAGTTTCATGTAAATAAGCACATATCTGGGATCATTGATTGAAATAAAACTAAAAAAACCTCTGAGAAATTAGGGGTTTATTATCAGATCTGGAAACTCCCATGTATTAGGTTTAAACCCCCCAAAAGGTACTGACCTTTCTTCCATTTACCAAGATGAAGATGAAGGTGAAGATGAAGAAAAGAGTTTACCTTAGCAGCAGTGTCATTTGCGAGAAGGACCGATGGGGTTTGGGGGCTTACACGTAATCATCGTTTGTGAGAGAAGGAGAGATGGAGAATGAGTTTACCGAGGCTTGAAAAATGTCAAGGAGGAGAGAGAGAGATTTTGGGTGGGATAATGAAACCGGAGAGTTAGTCGCAAACCCTTATTTTTTCCTAGCAAATCTCGACCCTTAATGTGCTTTTACATTTTTTTGGATTCAAAAACCATCCTATCTTATTATATGGATGTTGTGGTGCCGGAGACAACATGGACGTTCCTTTAGCAACAACCTGTTAGTTTTACGAAATGCTATTTACTTAATGCTCCGGAGTGCTAACCAGCACCTCAAATGTGAGTAATGAAAGTGTTGATGACTATCTAAAAATTAAGGGACCGATGGTTGAGTCATAAATACCATATTGGATAACATTAGGGAAGGTTGATATGACCCTCAAAGTGTGATTGCTTCAAGAATTGACAACATACTAAAAATTATGGTATCCTCAATCAATAACATCTGATGTTCATGTTAATCTTCATTTAGTGAGGGTCAACAAAATTCAAAAATTACTCTCATGTGACCCCCACCCCAGCCTAAAAATAGGTAGCATGTCTTAAATGGTTAGTTTCATTTGGCTCTCGGGAGGTCTACAAATTTTAAGCATCAGTCAAAGTAAACATTTTCGAAGATGAACTGATAATAAAATTGAATTCCATAATAAATAATGTAATTTCTAAAATTTCATCTTTTTTTAACCTTCTCAAACATACAATGAACTATAAGGCTATGTTGAAAGCCCAGTGATTAATTTCGACAGATTGTTGATGGGTGAATACTCTTCTTTTGGGTGTGTACCCAATCCAACTTTCTAATAGTTTTGGGTATTTAAAAGACGATGATTGTGAAAAGATTTTAAAGGCGCTTTTAGAACACATCTGTAAGGGTTAGGGGAAAGAATTTAAGCGATACTTACACTTCCAAACATCATGAACTCTTATCAACAAAAACATTAGGAGTTCTAATGAAAACAGACCAGACAAAGCCTACATAACCATTAATTAACACGATCATCAACGATGTCTGTTGGAAGATTCAACCCCTCTAAATCAACACCACCAAAAGGAGTCAGCACACGATTTCTTAAAAAAATAAAATGTCAACAACACAATCGTTGGTTCCCATAGGTCTTTGTGAGAACACTCGAAAACCCCCTTGAAGAACAATCGTTGAAGAGAAAAATAAATTATTGAAACAAATTTTCTTAGGTTTTTCAATACCATGTGTTTTAGGTTTAGAGACTCTAGACCCACATTTATATGAATGTATAAGATTTTATTTGAACCCAATTATTCTTTATTTATTTATTTGGGTTAGGTGGGATTAAGTTGAAAATGAAATTAAAAAAGGTTGTCCTTAATTAAAAGAATAATTGTCATAAACCAAAAACCAATATACATCCACCAATAACTCCTGAGCCAGAATTCTAAACAAATAATTTCTCTCCCCCCCATCCCCCCCAAAAAATATATAAATAAAAACTCTTCCAATTAAGAATTGACAATCCACTGCATAAACATGATTTGAAACTCAACATATTAAAGATGAAAATTTAGTGTTTGTGTTTTTTTCAATAGTTAATTTCAGTTGTCCCTAATAACTAGTTTGGAGACCGGTCGAATGATTGTATTTTAACCATTTAAGTTTGAAGCAATAGAATTTTAGGCTGAGTGCATCAACTTACGAACGCCTTTTTCTCCTTGAACCAAAGCTACATAACTTAGCAAAGTTTTGGCACCTTGTCAACTCTTAATAACGATGATACAATCACCAAGTTTGTTGTTCATTATCCTTTACCTTAGCCCATAAACTAAATTTTGATCTTTAAGCACCATAGATGGACACATACGACTACTTGGTAGTAAGTCAATAGAGTGTCTTAATCAAGTCATGTAGTTTGATAAAAAAAATACATTTTTCAATCTTCATGATTCAAATGTAAAACCTTTTAACTTTCTCAAACATTAAAGGGAAGATTATGATATGTAAAATCTGGTGACATACGAATCTTACATATTACAAATTATTGCGCTAAAGCAAGACTATCTCTAGCGATCAAGACAATAAAACTCACTCGAAAATTTCATCAAGCACTTGGTGTGCGGAAAACACCCAAGACCTTGTTCCGAAAATGAACTAGTGTGCAAAACTCCCAATAAATCAACCAAGCATCAATGAAGTGACAATAAGAACATACAAGCAACAAACAATCAAAGCAACAATAATTTACGTGGTTCACCCAAGCTTTGGGCTACATCCACAAATGGTAGGATATCTTGTTTTATAGATAAATGACTAGGAACCAATGGTTACACACACCTCACTTATATCTCTCAAAAGTCAATCACTAACCAACCTCAAGAACTCACCTTGCTCAAAGTAGCTCTCTATCTGTCTTTGCCTTTGATTAGCTCTCAAATATGCCCACTCTTACAAAACCTAGAAATAACACTTGTATTTATAGGTTTGAGCCAAAATGGCATTATTGTAAATAAACCAAAATTGAAAAAATAGGAGAGCCAAAACCAACACAAATTACTGTCTTATATTGTATATTTTGCAAACTATCTTCCTATTCAGCATTCAACAGAACATGTGATCCATAGAGAAGGATACTCCATACATATAGGTTCATAAAAGTTCCTTACAGATAACTGTTCCATCAAGAATCATTCGTTGCCATTCTTCTATCCAATCATGAAAGTTCAATTACCAGCATGTTAACTAATAAGTGTTTGGCTGCGGTTGGAACTAGAAAGCATATTGGAGGTGAGTTTTTCTCTTATTTGTCATACCCTTGACTATATTAAACTAAAATTTACTATACTCAAACTACGAAATAGCTTTTGGCATTTGGGTCATCTCATGTTCTACTCTAGATGTTGTTTACATTTTTCTACTTTACTGATGTTTCAATATGTTTTAAGGCATGATTAGTAGATTTTATAATGAAAATGGCCCAAAAATTTGCCTGTATGCCAAAAATTTCAGATATTTTTTTAAATTTCCATTTAAACAGCCTTGAGAGTAATGTTTCTTCTTTTAACATTGTTTTGATTTGATGCCTGCATATAGGAATTGGTCCTCTACACTTTAGAGGAGAGTTCCTGATGTCATGGTGAGTTTTCAGAACAATCTTGTTCTCACATTTTGTTTTAAGTCATCATGACAACTTATAAACATGGTAGATGCTGATTATTTTTTATGAACATATGTTCTGTTGTTTAGCTGAGAGATGTTAATATATACTTGACTGTGAATCTGATGTGAATTTGGGAGCGAAAGCGTAAAAAGAAGAAGTTAATTTATACAACAACTAACTACACAACATCTACACTACACAACAACAACGACAACAACTAAACTAAAGAAATGGGTTTCTTTCTCCCTCTATTCACAATTCTTCATATTAAAGGGTTAAGTACAAATAAGGGTCAAGTGGTCTATTTATAGGAAGAGTAAGCTTGTTAAACAATCTATTACCTAGAATGACTAAAAGGGGCAACTACTAACTAAAAAATGACATTAGTCCCAAGCATATTTGGAAACTACAAAAGCTCTAAAATAAAGGAAAATTACAATAAAAGAAAAAATTACTAAAATAAACTCTCATTCTAATCAGAATCATTAATATTACAAAGGACTATAGAAAATATAGCCCTAAAACAACTTTTTTTAGTGTATAAGTTTTAAGGTACAGGTTGTTCTTATAGTTTGAGCTATTAGCCGACTGTGTATATGCCTATTTGTAACCCCTCACATGGAAACCCTACTTGAATATGGAGACATGAACCAATTTGCACTGATGCTCATTTGGTTTGTGGTCTTGTGCATCCTGGAATATCAAAATGGTAAATTCAGATATTAAGTGGCTTGATTCATTATAGAGTATAAATAAAATTATGCCAATTCCTTTCCTAAATCTGAAACTTAACTTTTTGAGATACCAAGAAAACACAAACGCTCGAACCAAACGAGCACGTCCTGCTCAACCAATACTGCTCTAACATAAGGGATCAAGTGTGGGTGGGTAGGGTTGACTTGAGACCTTGTGGAACTAAAGCTTTGATAAATCAACAATAGAGAACCAAGAAGTTTGGAATATTTGTCTTATCGAGTAGACTACCTACTTATATTACATATATTAGGATTAATCAACCCTCATATTGAGTGGTTTAGGAAGCCTAGAAATAACAAGGTGATCTGGTTTGTGATTGCAATGAACATTAAGATAAATTTAAGATAGTTTATGAGTCCTTGTCGGTAGGGTCACTTCTATGGGTTGCACTTTTCAAGGGTAAATCTTCTTGGAGTTCAATGTTAACCTGTTTGGACAAAAGAAAATGGATCTGAATTTGACAGACTAGGACTCCGAAAACAATTCCATGGCTTAAGAAAAAAAAGGAAAACAAGTTCACCATGATGTTAGCTATAGCAAGCGAGTAATAGACTATTAAATGGAAATGGAAACAAACAAGAACATAAGTATTTGTGTGCAGTATTCAACTTGATTGAATTGTCTCATTTGAGTGGGATGTCTACATTTCTGTGTGAAACAAGCGTTTTATGTGAACATGGTACTACCTTAGTTGTTTTGGGGGGTGGGGTATTTCTCCCTTCAATTTTACAAAAATGAAAATAAAAGTACTAAATTATGCCCTGTAAGGACATTTTTGTCCATTAATATTGTATATGTCGTATGCCGTTACACCGTTGAGGAAGTTCAAGAATCATATGCTCATCAACGGATCCGAATATCAAAAGGAGAAACAGGAATCAAGGGAAACTAACCTTACCGGACCGATCCGGCCCAGATAAAAGAACCGATCCGGTTCATCCGGACCGATCCGACTAAAGGAACCGGACCGATCCGCCTGCTGAGGTGAGGCCAGTATACCCCGGATCCATAGAGAACCGATGAAGCCAAAAAACCGAACCGATCCGATGCCAAGCAGATGGATCCGTCTTCAGAAAAAGAACCGATCCGAGTTCACCGGACCGATCTGCCTAAAGGGACCGGACCGATCCGACGAGGATAATCTCAACCAGATCGTGTTCAGATCATGTTCCGAAATTTAGGGCTAAAGTTCTCCTATTTAATCCCACTACGGGAAGTGGTTTGTCTAAGACTTTCCCACGATTTTCAGAGCATATCAACTCTAAAGTCTTCACCTATTGAGTCCTATGATTCTAGGTTTTTAGATTCACACATCTTCCATATCTATGTGAATCAAATTTGGTAACCCAAGAACACCATTGCTGTTGTTCAACCTTTGTGAAGTGGACCGCTTCTTCCTCTTCATTGCTGCCCTACTGGACAGGGATAGTTCCAGCCACCAACCCTACAGGAAAGGGATATTCCAGCCGCGACTACAGAATCCGACACCTAAGGGTAATTCTTAGTCAACCTGTATTTCATTGTAATCCGATTGTAAACCGTCTTTTACAAATTATAGTGAATATACAAATGGTTTTGCCCATGTGGGGATTTTTCCTTAAACTTTGTGTGTTGAATATCTTTTGCATGATCTCATATTGTTTCAATCACACCTAGTTGCATGCTTAGGGTTAATTTGGGTTAAAAATGGTATTTATTATATTATTTCTTAATTGAACGAAAGAGCCAACTCTTTCAAATTGGTATCAGAGCAAGTTACGCTAATCTATCGCGTATTCCTTTTTTCGCAAAATTTTTCTAAGATATCAATTTTCTGAAAAAATTGATTTTTGAAAACGTGCGTGTTCAAATGGAGAAGTCATATTATAAAATGCTTATTTTTGACGGGACAAATTATGCTTATTGGAAAGCCCGTATGAGGTCGGCCTTAAAAGCCATTGATGAACGTGTCTGGATTTTGGTTGAACGAGGGTGGACTCCTCCCACCGTGACTGTTGATAATGTGATAGTGATGGTTTGAGTGCTTCAAGTGAGGGAGAAAGTGAGAGTGAAAGTGGAGATGAAAGTGAGCTCCAAAAAACTTTTAGAGATTTGTACACCGAGACCTTGAAAACAAAGAAGTATAATAGGGATTTAGGTCGTCGGGTTTTAGATTTGGAGAAAGAGAAGGAGGTTTTGAGAAAGGAGAAGTGTGATTTGACCGACACGTTGTCTAGTCTGACGACACGTGTATCCCAACTCGAGAGTGATCTCGAATGTGCCAGGGTGGTCAAAGTCAAGTTTGAGAATGCACCTAAGAAGGTTGAAACGGTGGTTCTTAAGGGTAAAGGTGAGAAGTTAGGAATAAGTCATGACGGTGCTTCTTCTTCCCAATTAGCACCCGAGACGGTTCCCACTTTAGTGACAGTTTCACATGTGTCTCACCCTAACCCACCTAGGCGTCCCATTCCTTTTAGGAAAGTGCGTCCTAGAGTTTTTGAGAGAGGTGTTCCTAGGCCTATTTATGTTTGCTCACATTGCAAAAGGAGAGGACACCTTAGGGAATTTTGCTTTAAGTTGGGGTATGTGTCACGTTTTGCTTCTACACGTGTTTCTGGCACACATGCACCCACACATGACACTTTACATGCTCCCGGAGACTACATGAGAGAGTTTGCACATTTAGGAGAGCAAGTTAAGTTTTTAGTCAAAACTTCACAAGAACTGATGGAGGTTTTTCATATGTTGTCACCACCTTTGGAAAACCCCTCCGCACCTAATGATTGAGGTTTGACTTGTTTACTAGCATAGGGTGGTTTTCATGATGTCATTGTTTGCGTATTGCTAGTATGTATCATTTTTGTATATATTTTTGTTTTGAAAAATTTTGAAAAATACAAAAAGATTTTATTTTGATAAATTTTTTGAAAAAAATCAAAAAGAGTTTTGTTTTTATGGATGAGCATTTAAGTTAGCCAAGTCACAACTTCATTCCATATATCCATGTGACTGCTTGATAGAGATTTGAGATGCTACATCATTTCATCCATGTGCTTAACATTGATTGGAGTCCTTGAGATGTAATTAGTGATATCTTCCTACATGTTTGACTCCTATATCCTTTACTGCACACATGCACGGCTTTATTTGATTATTGCACTTGTCTATCACATATTGGCTTGAGTGTTTCTATCTCAATTCTGTCTATACAATGTACAATATGCGATAAAACTTGACAAGATTGGATTGCATGTAAAAACCGTTTTGGTGAGACTGTGTGATTATTTGCATAACGGGCAGGGGCTGCGAAAGTTGATTCTTTATACTTTGCGCAAAAGCCACCGTTAAAAAGGACCTAAAAAATGGAGGTATTGTAATATCCGAGGTCCTAAGAGGTTCAAAGAGCCCGAAAAAATTTAAAGGCAATAAAAAGCAATTCATGCCAAATATGGGCCATTGTAGGTTTCACCATCAATTCTCCAAAGTTTGAGAATTAGTATACCTCTATTCAAAATATAAATCTGAGGGAGTTTGGTTGGAGATTGATAATGGGTTTGCACTTCCTTGAAAGTCCTGAAAAAGCATGAAAAACATTTTGGACGTTATTGGTGTAGAAATCACTTTGAGCTTTGATTTGTTGATGTGATTTAGTCAATATCTTATATTTTCCCTCTTTCACACCAAAGGAAGCATTTGAGTTCATTCGTTAGGAATATCCAATATTCATCGTGCACATATGTCATGTTTGTATGCATTGATTTTCCTATCAAATTTTGATCACACCCATTCATTTACGCCATCACCGACTTGGTTGTTTTTATGTTCATTCATGGTGTGATATTTTCCTTGTGACACCCCAGTTTTGCTTGTTTATTTCATTTCTCTCATTTTGTCTATTTGGGGACATCATAAAAAGGGGGAGAATGAATTATCTGATTATGGGGGAGGGGTTTGAATCTTAAATTGATATATATGCTTATGTTTATCTCATTTCAAACTCGATACGTCACTTGGTATTTGCTTTGTCTCATGTGTGTAGGTACATCTGTTGATAATCCCATGTTGCACACCCTGATGAGAAAAGCGCTGAGATTCCTGAAAATTTGAAGAACAAACGATGCAGTCTTATTCACTTGTACTCTTTCAGTTTTGGGTTCATGGAAGGGTAGATTTGTATAGGCATGTTCATTTCTTTGATAATTCGGATGTTTGTTTTTATGTATATACCGGCATAGACATAGGGGGAGATTTGTAAGGACATTTTTGTCCATTAATATTGTATATGTCGTACGCCGTTACACCGTTGAGGAAGTTCAAGAATCATATGCTCATCAACGGATCCGAATATCAAAAGGAGAAACAGGAATCAAGGGAAACTGACCTTACCGGACCGATCCGGCCCAGATAAAAGAACCGATCCGGTTCATCCGGACCGATCCGACTAAAGGAACCGGACCGATCCGCCTGCTGAGGTGAGGCCAGTATACCCCGGATCCATAGCGAACCGATGAAGCCAAAAAACCGAACCGATCCGATGCCAACCGGATGGATCCGTCTTCAGAAAAAGAACCGATCCGAGTTCACCGGACCGATCCGCCTAAAGGGACCGGACCGATCCGACGAGGATAATCTCAACCAGATCGTGTTCAGATCATGTTCCGAAATTTAGGGCTAAAGTTTTCCTATTTAATCCCACTACGGGAAGTGGTTTTTCTAAGACTTTCCCACGATTTTCAGAGCATATCAACTCTAAAGTCTTCACCTATTGAGTCCTATGATTCTAGGTTTTTAGATTCACACATCTTCCATATCTATGTGAATCAAATTTGGTAACCCAAGAACACCATTGTTGTTGTTCAACCTTTGTGAAGTGGACCGCTTCTTCCTCTTCATTGCTGCCCTACTGGACAGGGATAGTTCCAGCCACCAACCCTACTGGAAAGGGATATTCCAGCCGCGACTACAGAATCCGACACCTGAGGGTAATTCTTAGTCAACCTGTATTTCATTGTAATCCGATTGTAAACCGTCTTTTACAAATTATAGTGAATATACAAATGATTTTGCCCCTGTGGGGATTTTTCCTTAAACTTTGTGTGTTGAATATCTTGTGCATGATTTCATATTGTTTCAATCACACCTAGTTGCATGCTTAGGGTTAATTTGGGTTAAAAATGGTATTTATTATATTATTTCTTAATTGAACGAAAGCGCCAACTCTTTCATGCCCATTGTTGAAACCTATACAAGTTAATATTTCTCTCTTTGATTTGGAAATATCATTAGTATTAAATTGCCTTATTTATAGATGATCTTATTGTGAAAATATAACCTCCAATATATACTTTTGTGTATACTTTTCAGTCGAAAAGAAAGAAAACAGTACTGAAATTTACAAGCATTGGTTAACATGCAGCTTCAGAGGTATAATGCCCTTTCTCTGCTTCAGTTTCTTTCATTCATTTTCTACAAATTTTCATGTTTTCATAGTTTCATTAGTGCTTAATTTTGGATAACCGGAAGTAATTTGACATATAATTATTGGTTAGATGAAGTTACTTTTAACTGTAAAGTACAATGTTTAGTGTTTTGAACCACCTCTAATGTTACAGGTCCAAAAGTGGGATGGAGGTTCTGTGAGACCGAGTAGTGAAATTTCTATTCCCATCCCGCCACTATTTTTTTTTTTAAATTTATTCATGGCATAATCTCACCCTCCTAAATACAAGACAACCACTTAAAATCTAGTTTGTAATGGAATCCCGGGCTCAAATATTTGGACTTATGTGTATATGACTATAAATTTTTATTTGAGCCAAATTTTTTTTGTAGAGGGAGGGGGGATTAAATTAAAAAAAAAAGGTTGTCATTAATCGAAAGGAAAATTGTTATATACAAAAATTTAATACACATCAAGCAGTGACACCTGAGAAACATTTATGAACAACTAATTTATGCCAAAAAAAGAAAAGAAATAAAAATCTGTTCCACTCAAGAATTGACAATCCACTGCATATACTTGATTTGAAACTCAAAAATTTTCTAATATGAAAGTGTTCAGTATTTGCGTTTTTTTCAACAACTAATTTAAGTTGTCCCTATTAACTAATTTTGGGACTCTGGTGGTATGTTTGTGTCTTAACCATTTAAGGTTGAAGCACAAGAATTTTAGGTTGAGTGCGTCAACTTACAAGCGCTATTTTTTCCTTGATCCAAAGCTACATGTCTTACCATAGATGGACGCATACCACTAGTTGGTAGCAAGTCAATAGAATGTCTAAACTACGTCGTATCAGTTGATATAAAAAAACACACATCTTAATATTCTTCATTCAAATGTAAAATCTTATTACTTTCTTAAATAGTGAAGATCGTGACATGTAAAATCTGGTGACATAACAACCTTATTTATTACTAATGACTACCTTATTTTATCTTTTTTGTAGACTCTTTTACTGTTCAGAATTCAACAGAAGATGTGGTCCATAGAGAAGAATACTCCATACATTTATAGAACTCTAATCTTTAAGATTTTGATCTTGATGTTTGAAAGAGACAGCAAGCGTTTTTCTGAAAACTCCCCACGATATAATGAACATTCATTTAAAGTGCTAATCAAAACAAGTGAAAAAAACAGAAATATTACTCTCAAAACTATTTAAATGTCAAGGTTAAAAAAGACTAGAAATTGTAATTAGCACCCATATATAAAGTTAATAGTTAATCCACTGGACATAATATATTTATGAAGGGAACTTTTTGATACAGTAATGCTTTTGGCCTAGTTTATTATATTGACACCTCAAACTTGAATCATGCCTATAATTAATTGCAAACAGTTCACTATTCCAAAAGCAATTTCTTACCTAACTCTGAGCATAGTGAAATTAATTGCATACAGTCCACTATTCCTTCCTGTTTATACTGCAATCAGTTTATATTTCGTTAACATGGTTGTAACAAAAATAATAGCAACTGTCAATTAAAAAACATATCTCTGAAGTACTTTGCAAAATATATTAATGGTTTCTATCCTTATCTCGACGCAATTTGACAAAATTCACACCAGCATTAACATAAAGCCAGTTTCCCAAGTTGTCCAGGAAGATAAAATACGCATGCCTCCCCTTACGGTTGAGCAATAAAGTGCCACAGATTCCCCCAAACCCAATGACAAATCCAAGTGTTGTACCAATATAAGACCATCTGTCAATTTCATCATCATCTTTATTGGCCACCTGAAAACCCGTTTCTAGACAAATCAAGAGATTGAAGCGATTTCAACTGTCCAATCTTTGGAGTTACTGTTCCAAATAATTTATTTCTTGATAAGTTTAACGCAGCCATTCCTAGAATATCAGTTATTGTATCAGGAATGTCCCCAGTTAATTTGTTGCTTGCAAGATCAATGCCCTTTACTAGTCTGAGGCCAATTCAAGCTCTCTTCCTTTCCATCCAATTAGTGCACTGTCTCTATAAGTTACGCCGAAACCACTTACATGATGAGTTCCCCTTGAAACATATTCAAGCCTGTTGATTTCAAAATAAATCTCTTTCTGACCCTTGATAGTGAAATTATTGAAGCACTGAGGAATGGGTCCAGAGATTTCATGCATAGAAAGGTCTAGCAGTTGCAGATTTGTCAGATGACATATATGCAAGGGAATGCTTTCGTAGAACTTATTGGATCGCAGAATAAGAACATTTAATTAGCTCTATGATAAATGACAACATTTTCATACTAATTTAAACTAGCTTATTTTTAAATCTACACACTGTTTTATAGTTGATTTTGTGTTACCCATTTAAAAAAAAAAAAAAAACTGTGTGATATCCTCACTTTCTAACTAGTGTTACTCATACTGATATTTTTAATATTTACTGTTACTTTTAACATTTGACCATGTAACTTTTATTTTTACTAATCCCTAAAAATATAGAATAAGTGAAAAAATAATTTTGATAAATAAATGAAAATAAAAAGTATCGTATCTACAAAATACATGCGATTTTAATACTACTAAATTAAAAGGATTAAATTCTTCAACTATAATAGGGGTATGGTCTTTCTAGCAAGTATTTGTTTCGTATACTTTCTGTATACGGGTTCACTCCCTTAGCGATTAATTTCTAATGCATTTATTTATAAAAAAAAAATAGGGGGTTGGTAAACAAAAAAGGGTCTAACTTAAGATACACACACACACACACACACACACACACACACACAGATATATATATATATATATATATGGCGGCGCACCGTTAGGTGACTATAGGCACACTCTCTCGCTTATAGGCACACTCTCTCTCTTTTCTTATATATATATATATATATATACAGTTCTGTTCTTGTGCGGACCAGTTCGCATTTTAAGAGTGTGGACCGGACATGTGTCACTTGCCGGTGAGCGCAGAAAAGAGAGAGAGTGTGCTTATAATTTAGACTATAATTTCTAAGCGCACCGTTAGGTGACACATGTCCGGTTCGCATTCTTAAAATGCGGACTAGTTCGCACAAGAGCATTATTATATTTATATATGATATAATTATTACTAAATGTTATTTATGTATTTCCGAGTCTTAAGAAAATAACCTTAACAATAGAATGGTAAAATGTTAAAAGTCACGGTAAAATATTAAGGAAAATTATGACATTTGTCTTTTAATGCAAATGTTTTGAGTTTCAAAATAGTAAGTACAAGAACTTCATATGAGTATTTGTGCCCTCTCACAAAATTTTGTTTCTACTATTTTTGGATTCTTAATGTGTGTCCTTAGGATACGTGTTATTAGGACCCAAATATTAAAAGTTGTGGTTGGACTCGTGCTAATTAGAGCGTGAGGATATAACACATTCAATAAATAAGGGTAACCCAAAATCAACGACAAAAGTGAGGAAAACACTATAACTTTTTTAAGCAAGGCTAGATTCAAATTCGTATAAAAGGGTGTCCTTTATGATGGAGTTAATTAAGATTAGAAAGTAAGAAAAAATAACACATACACTATTCTTTTATAAAAAAATAGGGGTAACACAAAAAGAACTATACAGTTGGGGTACAGAAAAAAAATATTTTTTTAGCAAGGTAGCTTCAAAATTGTATTAAAGGGTTGTCCTTTACCATAGGCCTAATAAATATTTCGAAATTAAAAAATCTTTCTTACGTTGAATAAGGAAGAGAAGCTTAACAAATTTAGGATCCACTGACTTGTTAACTTTTTTTTAGTAAATTATATTAGTGACCCCTGAACTTTGGGTAGTATAAAGTTTTGGTCCTTAAATATTTTTATTTTATTTTTTTAACATTTAAGCCCTTAATGTTGGTTATGTTTGCAAGAGTGGCCCTTCCGTCAACTTTTACTTTAAATCCAACAAAATTACTCAAGGTTACTACTATATCAATGCATGAATTTTGTTTACCATTCCTGCACTTAAATCTTATGCTCATAATTAAATAATATCCAAAAGAGAAAAAAAATATGGTTAAAACATGTTATCACTTTTAAAGTAATGGATTTGGGTATGGTTTAAAGTTATTTTAGGTACGAGGTTTTGGTATGGTGGCCATAAGATACATGTTCGATGATGAATTCTATTAAATTTAATAAGACTAGTAGAAAAATAAAATAGTTTGAGAAATGAGGATCACAACAATACTGTCAGTACTCAGTAGTGTAATTTACTCTTTTTTCTTTTCTTTTTTTTCCCAAATGGGACCCATTTTTTGCAAGGCACAACACCCTGCTCACCGACAGATGGGCACCTCAATCAAAACAGAAATTTGAAGTTATAATTTGTAGAAAGCAACGTTTTTGATTGGTAAAGATCATAATATTATTAGGCTTAACTTTTTGAAAAAGTAAAGATAGGATTTTTTTTTCTCTCAAAGAAAGAAAGCGAACTAAGCTTAATATTACTCTTCAAGGCTCTTTTAGGTTGTATAGAATATAATAAGAAAATAGCAAAGTAATTAAAAATATTTTTCTGAAATTAAATAAAATAATTATTTTGAAAATAATTAATTGATTAAAAAAATTCTTAATTTTTTTTTATTATATTTATATATAAGGAAGCTTGACAAATATGTCATATTTATATAAAATATTTTCTATTAAGTTCTATCACAATATTTTTTTTCCCATAAATCATATTTATACATATAGTGAATATTCATTGTACGTTTACAAATAGGACCTATTGAAGTAATTTTTTTTTCATGAGACCTATTGAAGCAAAAAAAAAACATTTTAGGACCTATTGAACATAATAAACATGACTAATTGGTAAAAAACCCTATATAAATATCTTCTTTCGTGATAATTAATGTTTAGTCCTAATGAACTAAGTACTTTTAACACTTAGTCCTTATGAACTAAATAAGAAATAGAACATTTTTTTAAGTTTTAAAACAATTGAAACAATTTCTTTATTTTTTAAAACAGTTAAAAAGGTAAAAACAGCTTTTTATAAATAAATAAAATGATTTTTATGTTAAAAAATTATACATAATTTATAAAAAAGAAAAAAAACGAACATGACGAAATTGAAACACGACACTAAATATTATTTTAATGAAAGAAAGGAAGGAAGAAAAAGCATTCGTGTTAAATAGTTTTTGTGGCGTGTCTTGTTTTAATTGAGTCGTGTTCGTATTTGAATTTTTTTTTGTATCATGTCGCTTTTATTTGGATCGTGTCAGTGTTAAGTAAAAAAATATATATATAGATTTTTATGTTATGTCATGTCACGTTTTAATTGGGTTATGAAATTAACAAAAAAAAAATCCAAATGTAATTTAGAAACATGGTCAATTGTTAAATTGTTTTAAAAAAATTGTTAGGGTCATATACCCAATATTGTCGTATTTTTAAAGATCTGTGCCAGCAGCAGCCCCCCCCCCCCCCCCCCCCCCCCCCTTCCGCCTTTTTTTTAACATATTTTGTGACTATACAGTAATTGACCATTTTTTTAAAACAATTGATTTTTTTTTTTGTCTTTCGAAAGAGTTATAAAAAAAAGTTAAAAACAATTTTAAAAAATAGTTTCTTATTAAAATATATATAACTTTTTTAATTAAGAAAACAACTATTGAATAAAAATAAAAATAAAAAACAACTTTATTTTGCTCTTCGAGCTGTTATATAACAAGTCTTGTGAACTTGTTATGTTATTCATTTGTTTTTAATATATATATACGTGGACTCAACAAAAGAGAGCAAGAAGTGTGGCGTTCTTAATTTGCTCTTCCAGCTGGACAATGCGCTTCCAAGGCGGTACATATACGCGGTTCAGCTAGAATCTCTCTTCACAAGAGTTCCATTTTCTAATTCAAAGGTGACTAGACTCATAATTTTTGGATTGATTTAGAATTTTTTTTAATTTTGTGAATTGATTTGGATTTTCTTTTTAAAATATTTTTAATAAAAAAATCATGGTAGAACATGGTCATTTTGTAATTCTAAAATTAAAATGTTGGTACTGATATTACATATTCTAAATTTATCTTATTGTGTGAAAACGAGTGGTATGCCGGGCGCTTTTTATATATATATTTTTCATTCTATTACCATGCTTCCTGTTCTTTTTCTCAATATCTATTAATTTATTTGCTGCCACCACCACACCAACCATGTGTTATCACCATTACATTTATATGGCACATCAAACAAAGTTGAAATATTTTTCTTTCTTTTAGTGTCACGAAATAAAACAATGTAAACATTTTCTGTCATTTACAACGCAAATGAGATGGACATAATCCAAGATGAAAACAATAGTTTGTGATGATTATCTTACAACAAAACTAATGTAAAATTTGACGGTATAATATTTTGTTATTTTTAGTTAGTAACATACTTTGCCAGTTTCAAATTAATAATCACCGTTTGAAATTCAAACATAAAGAAAAAAAAATATTTTCCAAATTTATTTTCCTAAAATTTATAAATATCTTTTAATTCAAAACATGTAGTTGGATAAATGTTCTTTTATGGGCATTATTCGGATGGATAATTTTATAATCTCACCTAGATTTTATACTATTTTTAAAAATACAATTATTAATTTGGGACAGATAAAAAAAGAAGCATCACTATTAATTTGAAACAGAAGAATTGTTAAATATTTTCTAATTGTTGGAGCGGAGTTTCAAATATTTTTCGTCAAAAATATATTTTTCGGAGTTTTTGAGGTGGTGCATTTACCGAGAAAAAGAAAAAGAAAAAGAAAAAGAAAATATTTTATATTGGTCTCATTCGAACGACATCGTACGTCGTTCAAATGACATGGCTTGTCGCACGATAATTCCAACGACAGCCAACACCATTCGAACGACATACCTCCTTAAGTCTTTTATTAATAGGACTATTCAACTCCGTTTTTCAAAAGAAGTCTTTGTCGTTTTTCATTCTGTGAATAATTTTGGCTTCTTCCTTTTAGGGGTTTAAACACCTTGTTTTAAATTCACAAAACGTCACAATCTTTACTAAATTGTTTTGGAACCCAAGAACAAAACTTTGCTATTGTTCAACTCTTGTAGAGAGGATAAACCTCCACCGGACTACGGTCATTGAGGTTCGCTGCATGTGGATCTTTGCGGAAGAAAGAACTGCGTGTTCTTGTGGAGTACCTGCGGTTATTCCATTGCTGACGACACCGTCCGACACCTGCGGGTATTCTTGTATCATTGTATTTCGTTATAATCCATGTAAGTTGCGATTTACAAATTATAGTGAAATAAAAGGTTTTGCCCTTCGGAAATTTTTTCTAAAACTGGTTTCCTTTGCATGCTTATTGATTTATGTTATTAAATCCCCTAGATGCATGCGTTAGGGTTTAACTAAAATTTGAATTTAATTAAAATTGAATTTATTTGAGAAGTCGCATTATTCCGTTTTATCGCTTTTACAAACACACACACACACAAAAAATAATTACTTTATCTTATTCTACCACCCAAACGTTTTTTTGAATATTTTTAAGTACTTATCTCAGGGAGCCAAATGTATATAGACATTATACATTTGAATTTCTCCAATTAGTCTTTGATGTTGAAATAAATTTCATGCAACAATATAATAAATGGTAAATTTCACCTAGCCCCCTGAGCTATTATTTATTTACGAGTCACCTCCTAAAAAGTACTCGACAAGCTCACCCCTTAACTACCAATTCGTTAGAATTAGACCTGAAAGTCAAATTCCATCCATTTTTGTGGGTTGAGCGCTAGTTTTAAAATAAAAAAATTGAAATGAATAACCCACAAAGTGGGTCAACTATCTTGCCCTTTTGGAATAATCAGTAACAACGAAATTTGGGGGCGGGGAGAAATGGGTTTCCTTCTCCGACGCTTTTTCCATTGTGATGACTAGAGACAAACTCTCTCTCTCTCTCGTTTCTCCATTTTCCCTTGGTTTCTTCGTCATTATCTCGATCGTATCTCCTTACTGGAGAACTCGCCCGTGTCTCGCTTCATATCCGAATCTCAGCTTGGTGGGTGAGTGGGTGTTTATCTGTAGGGTGATGATGGTGATTTCGTTATGAGTATGTTGTTGGGTCGTTAGAGTTTATGGGTTTGGGTAATGAAGGTTTGTGGGTGATTTTTGGTGAACTTTGGCAGAGGTTTTAGGTAGTGATGGTTTGGCCGTGTGTGCTTTGTCAGATGGTGGTGGGTGACAGGTTTGATTACCGGCGGTTGTGGGTGATAGTTTGATTATCGGTGGTGGGTGATGGGTATGATAATCGCGTGCACGCGAGGCCTCGGGTTGGGTGGTGGTAGAAAGAAGAAGTGGGTTAGGTGGTGGTAGAAGGAAAAAGGTGGTGTTGGCTAGCATAAGACATGAGGAGAGAGAGAGAGAGATTGGGATTATCTCAATGAGTTGCCCGATTTGTTTTTTGTTTTTTGTCTTTATTTATATGTTTTTGTTTTTGTATTTATTTTTTAATTTTTTTAGTTTAGGTTTTAGAAATAGGGTCAGGGGTATTTTTATTATTTTACCCTTAAAATTGAGAGAATCCGACTTTTGGGTTTAATTGTAACGAATTGGTACTTAAAGGGGGTGAGTATGTCGAGTAATTTTTTAGGAGGGGGTGACTTGCAAATCATAATTTAAGCTTGTCTATATTTTTTTAATGGTTTTTCAATGGGACACTGTTTGGGACATTACATTATTTTATACCGCTACAAGCTATTATTTCTTATTATTTCTTACTAAAAATGGCAAGAATTCAGATGACACAAAGCAAACAACTTAACTTGCAAAATGACTATCACAACAATTATCTTGCTCGCGCATCACACGAGTTTACACGTAGTAGTATAATATATTGAGCAAAATATTTAACATTTTACTTTTGAATGGGTCCCTTACTAATTAAATATTTTTATATCTTTTAAGATTTTCTATATCATATTTAATGTTCTGATCTATATGTATTATATTATGTTCTACACTTTCTTAATGCTCCAACTCTTTGAAGTTATCCATGTCGCATTGCTCTCATTTTTTCTGTGTTTTTTATACTAGTAAATTCATGTACTTTCATTTACCTCTATCTCCATATTAAAACCTCTCTTCATTTACAAATAGATATAAAAAAAATAAAAAATACATTTAAAATCGCTAAAATTATTTTAAAACGTAAATAAAATAAAATAAAAACTATTTGCATTATTATCAAAAGTAAATAATAGTTTTGGATATTTTACATAGCAAAAAAAAAAATGTCATTTTTTGCAAAGATAAAAATTATTTAATAAAATGAATTTTAAAAATAATTAACTATTTTTATAAATACATTTTTAAGTGAATTTTTTATTAAAAACTTTAGAAACGCAATTCATCCTTTCGACATATGATATTGCTAACCAAAAGTTATCGAGATTCGTTCATTTCTTTGACTTTATCCATAAAATATTTTTTTCCTCTCTATAGTTTTCAATCCTCTTCATCACATCTTATTGCGAGTTTTGTTGGAATAATAGTTTTAGTTATTTTCAGAACAAAGAAATTTATCGTTTTTTTTGCGAGCATAAAAATTATTTAATAAAATAAGGTTTCTTTACAAAAATTACTATTTTTATGAATACATTTTTAAGTGAATTTTTTTATTAAGAACTTTAGAAACTCAATTCATCATTTCGACATACAATGTCGTTAACCAAAATGTTCCTCTATCGGTTCATCTCTTAGACTCCATCTATTAAAAAAAAAATCATCGCTTAAGTTTTTAATCTTTTTCATTTTCTCTTATTGAGAGTTTTGTCGGAAAAATAGTTTTAATTATTTTACATAACAAAAAAATTTATCGTTTTTTGTGGGGATAAAAATCATTTTAATAAAATAAACTTTTTTAAAAAATTACTATTTTTATAAATACATTTTTTAAGTGCATTTTTTTTATTAAAAACTTTAGAAACGCAATTAATCATTTTGACATACGATGTTGTTAACCAAAAGTTTCCCATTTCGGTTCATCTCTTAGAGTCCATCTATAAAACTTTTCTTCCCCTCTTGAGTTTTCAATCTTTTTCATCCTCTCTTATTGAGAATTTTGTTGGAATAATAGTTTTAACTATTTTACCTATAAAATCAATTTACCGTTTTTTGCAAACATAAAAATTATTTAATAACATAAACTTTTTAAAAATTACTATTTTTATATATATACTTTTTTAAGTGCATTTTTTAATTAAAAACTTTAGAAACTAATTAATCCTTTCGACATACGATGTTGTTAACCAAAATTTTCTAATTTCGGTTCATCCCTTAAACTCCATCTATAAAAAAAAAACTTCTCTTCAGGTTTCAATATTTTTCAACCTCTCTTATTGGGAGTTTTGTTGAAAAAATTGAGAGAGATTTTTCTTCTTATGTTCTGCATATTGCGTTTCAACCGCGGATCACAGGGGCTTACCACTAATTACAAATATTTTGAAATATAAATTTAATTAGTGGTGACATGTATCCACCAACTTATAATAATATTATTAACTGTTGTTTTATACTCTAGCAGAGTCCTTTGAAACGTGTTGAACAAACACTCAATTTGAACTAGAAGTTCCCAAATCTAGCCATAGTAGCCCGAGCATTCAAATTTCTCATTTTGCCTTATACCTTATTGATAATAGCCAAATAACAACATAACAATCAATAGTTTTGCTCTGCAATCTCCTGCAAACAAGCGGAGTGGAGTTTGGAAAACATGACCATGTGATCTGAACCGGGGATAACTTTTATTTCATTTGGTGGATTATTTTTAATCATAAAGGAAACATAAAACTTTGTTGAACTATTTTTGTACAAAAATAATAAATAAGTAATTGTTTATTGGGATATATGTTGAATAGTTCCTCAAATATTTTTTATTACACATTTAGTTCAAGACTTTTTATTTTTGTTTTAAAACGTCATTCAACGTGCCACTAGCATGGACCTTTAAAAATAAAGAATATTAATTAAATCGATGTTTGAAAACCTTTTTGGAACGAATAAAAGGCTTGAACTAAATGTGTATTACAAATTGTTTGAGAGACTTTTTGGTATTTGAACCTTGTTTATTTATCGGGACTTTAATTATTAAAATACATGTTTATTACTTAAATTGGTAAAATAAAATAAAAATCTCTTTGTTTTTCCCTGCTATATTTTTATATTTTCCAGCCAAAGAGATGATAGAGAGCACACTTACCTCAGGCGGGGAAAGTTGATACATCTTGAATGCCAAGAACTTGGGGCCAAGGAGGAAGGAGGTTGCAGGTTTGTCGAGCCCTTGATCGTAGTGAAACTGGTTGTCCATAAAAGAATCTACTTCTTTTTGGTTCTGTCCAATAATTCACCACATTACATGTCTCTCTCATAATAAGTAACTTATATACGGATACGGTCCCCGCGGAAGATTAAGTTGGTGAGCCGTGTGATGAGAAACCTTCCCGCACGGTTCGGAGAGCACTGAATTAGAATGAGAAGTTCACCACCACATCATTGCATGCAAGGGGAGCTCGCTCGATTCGCAGATTGGTCCGACTCGTAATTCACTTCTGACCCCATGTTCGATAGCCCGATCGTAGTGATTTTAATTGTGGCTACATCCATAGGTAGCTTGGTCCATCTTTATTCCATTTCATATATGTCTGAGGATCCGCATAGCGCTCGATTTATGTGTTATTTATCCATTCCCACTTTTTTTATGCCAATGTTGATGACGGGAGATAACTCTAACTTATATACGGATACAATATTGCACGGATTGGATATATGTTAATTGGCGGTAAACCAAAAAAAAGAGAGAGAGACTAAAATTTAGCCCAAATCTGCACAGTACGGTGTATGGTTGTGCAGACACAAAGATGGGGTTTTGAGTTAGGGGTGTAGTATCTCTTCCAAGATGGTGGACATGTTGAGATGGGGACTAGGCATAAAAGTAATTGCTCATTTCAATTGAAATGACAAGCCCCGTGGACAAGGACAATCTGCAAATTGCTCATTTTAATTGGTAATGCTGGGACAAACTAAACAATGGTGGGGGATATTTATATATTACAACGCGTTTTGATGTGTCAAACAAGTGAGCGGTGCAACATAGAAAATTGATGTTATATCCATCCTCATGTAGTGGTAGAATTAAATATAAAAATTAATTTTGACAACCGGGTATTTTCACTTTTGTCACCATGCTAGTTATTTAGAACGCCGGGCACACGTAAACTAAAGAAATTGTGTATTTTAATAAAGCCAGTTTTGTTTTGTTTTCCCCACGAAGTATATGTGGTAAGCCGTCGGCCACCGTTCCATTTATTTTTAAAAGCTTATTAGATATAGTTTTCTTGGTTTTAGTTTTATTTCCTAAATTTTTTTTAGGTTTTTATCTCATGTATTTTTAAAATTATAGTAAGTCCTATAATTATTCAGAACGGTCTATAACTACTCTATAATCGTCCATATTCTTTTTACAAAGAATGACACTTGTCTCATAATTGTTACAATAGAACCAACAACTAAAAAAATAAAAATATGAAAGTGGATACAAATAAATCTTAAAAAATAATAGTTTTAGGGTGCGTTTCATTAAAGCATGAAAAATGCGTAGAAAATAATTTTTTTGGATGAAAATTTGGATATTTATTGAAAAAAGAGATGAATTTTTGGTCTTACTTTTTCAGTTCCCATGAAAACCAACTCTTTGGTGAGTGAATAAGAAATATTTTTCAATAAAAATGAGATTTGAGATGGAGTACTTGTTGAGTGAATGAGTGTTGTTCTCATATAAATTATTTGCAATCAAGATACTACAAGGGAAAAGTATGAGTCCAAATTGATGGATTAATTTCTATTTTGTGAAAACTATCACACAAATAGGAACATTCATATTGAATTATCAAGAAATATAAATATTGATTTTGCGGAAGCGTACCTGAATCCATGACAGAAAGTTAACATATCTGAGTCTGAGGTCTTATGCTCTTCCAGATCAACACTTTTATTTCCTCTCTAAATTTCTCTCTGACAATGGGAATCAGAAGATTGGTGTTGTGTGATCTGGGGACAATGACCCCTATTTATAACACAATCGTGTCTTTTCATATTTCGTATATTTTTATTTTAACCCATCATAAAAATAGAAATTACGCTTGTCTCTACGCAATAAAACCCACACTTTAATAATACATTAGTAAGGCCCCAAAACTTAAATTAATCACTTTAATTGGACTACTTTTATTTGATAGCCTATAATTCATATTTATTTTATATATAAGCCCATATATTAAATTTTACTCTAACAATCTCCCACTTTGACTATATATATATATATATATATATGTAACTTTATAAATTTGAATTATACTTTATGAGCTCATGAGTTTTAGCTATCAAAACTTTATGTATCTTAACAATTTTGTCCATTAATTGCACCAATATAGAATCAAGGCGATCGTCATTACATATTTCGTAAGTAGACCCATCAATGATCACATATATCAATGCAACTAATGACAAAGATCAAGTGTGGATGTGTAGCATGGAAATTTCATGCAATGTGATCTTAACATGCCTATTTCCAACTGGTCCTCCTTAAACCTTAGTGAGATCAAACCATATAAAGTCAGAGTGAATATAAACTTAATACTTTACTACAGTAAATAACCATACAATATCCATTAAATCAAATATGTCTATGAAAGCATATAAAATACAAACTCCCACTAAACTGACATATCCTGAAAAAAAATTACACCCATATGAGCAGTGTGCTCATGAAAGACATTGGGTGGTAGTCCCTTAGTCAGCGGATCCGCAATCATGGAGTTTGTTCCAATGTGCTCTATAGATATAACTCCACTCTGAACTCTTTCTTTTACAACTAGGAACTTAATGTCAATAAACTTTGACTACGTAGAACTCATGTTATTGTTTAAATACAGTACTGCTGATTTATTGTCACAAAATAACTTAAGTGGTCTTTCAATGCCATCCACAATACGCAGCCCCGCGACAAAATTTCGCAACCATATTCCTTGATTGGACGCCTCATAACAAGCTACAAACTCAGCTGCCATGGTGGAAGAAGCTATAATAGACTGCTTAACACTCTTCCACAATACAGCACCTCCAGCAAGTAAGTAGATATAACCTGAAGTAGATTTCATGTTATCTTGGCATCTAGCAAAATCAGAGTTAGAATATCCGATGATTTTTAACTGTTCTGACTTTCGATAGGTGAGCATGTAGTCTTTTATTATTTGTAAGTACCTCATGACTCGCTTGGCTGCTATCCAATGATCCTTTCCAGGATTACTTAAGTATCTTCCCAACATGCCAACAATGTACGCAATATTCGGGCACGTACATACTTGAGCATACATAATACTTCCTACTGCTGACGCATAAGGAATCTTTTGCATCTCCTGAATCTCAAAATCATTCTTGGGACATTGACTGAGACTAAATTTATCTCCTTTAGCTATAGGGGTGCAACCTGATTTACTATCATGCATGCCAAATCTTTTAAGAACTTTCTCGATATAGCTCTTTTGTGATAAACTAAGTGTACTCCGAGAGAGATCTCGGTGTATTTGTATACCTAACACAAAAGAAGCGTTATCAAGATCTTTCATCTCAAATTTCTTTGAAAGAAATCTCTTGGTTTCGTGCAACATACCTATATCGTTGGTGACAAGCAAAATGTCATCAACATATAAAACCAAGTAAATATGCTTACTCCCACTGAACTTGTGGTATATACAATCATCAACCAGATCCATCTCAAAAACCAAACGAGATGACAACTTGATGAAACTTGTAATACCATTGACGAGAAGCTTGCTTAAGCCCATAAGTGGATTTCTTTAATTTGCAAACTGTTTTCTTTGCATCTCTCGACACAAATTTTTCTGGTTGCACCATATATATTGTTTCATCAATGTCACCATTGAGAAACGCAGTCTTAACATCCATCTGATGAAGCTCAAGGTCAAAGTGTGCCACAAGTGCCATTATTATCCTAAAAGAGTCTTTCGATGAAATCGGAGATAAAGTCTCTTTATAACCGATGCCTTCTTTTTGTGTAAAGCCTTTAGCGACAAGACGGGCTCTGTATCTCTCCACATCACCTTTCGAATCCCTCTTGGTTTTAAATATCCAACCAATGGTTTTTTTTTACCTTCAGGTAATGGGATAAGATCCCAAACGTCATTGTCCTTCATGGACTTTATCTCCTCATTCATGGCATCAATCCGCTCTTGAGATTTAGAACTTTCCATGGCTTGACGGAAGGTGGTCGGATCATCTTCCACCGCACCAATGTCAAACTCATGTTCTTGGAGAAATACAATGTAATCATCTGGCACAACACTTCTTCTTTCTCTAGTGGATCTCCTTAATGGCATAGGTTCTGGAGGTGGTAGAGTTTGTTCTTCTAGAATGGGAGATTCTTGGATATTGTTTTGATTAGGATCTGCTTCTTGAACAATGTCAGGAATTGGATCCTGATCAATGTTAATAACACCTGTGGGAATATCAACATATTCCTGTTCAAAACCAAAATCCTTAACCTTATCCCCCTCGGCAAACTCAACATCCTCAAAGAACCGGGCATTTTCAGTCTCAAAAATTATTTTGGTAGTAGGATCATAAAATTTGTAACCCCTAGATCTTTCAGAGTATCCAATAAAATATCAACTAACTGTTCCGGAATCCAATTTCTTTTTATGTGTCCTATAAGGCATCTCTTCAGCTGGATATCCCCAAATATGAAGGTTCTTCAAACTAGGTTTCTTGCCTGCCCAAAGTTCAAAAGGAGTTTTAACAGTTGCATTAGTTGGTACTCTATTAAGGATATACACTGCAGTCTTTAATGCTTCACCCCAGAGTAAATCTAGTAAGTTAGAGTAACTGATCATACTCCTTACCATGTCTTTAAGCGTTCTGTTTCGCCTTTCAGCAACACCATTCATGCTTGGAGAACCTGGCATGGTGTACTGCGGGACGATACCGCACTCCTCTAGGAATTTAGCAAATGGTCATGGGCTTTGTTCACCTGAACCGTCATACCTACCGTAGTATTCACCACCACGATCAGATCTGACGCTTTTAATCCTTTTGTTGAGTTGATTTTCAACTTCAGCCTTGAATGACTTGAACACGTCCAGAGATTGGGACTTATCATGGATGAGATAAAGGTAGCCATAACGTGAAAAATCATCTATGAATGTGATAAAATATTGTTGATCGTTTCATGAAACCGTAGGGAATGGCCCGTAAATATCTGTATGTATCAGTTCTAAGACGTCTATAGCCTTATTAGCACCATATCTCCTTATGTTTGTCTGTTTTCCCTTTATGCAATTTTTGCAAATTTTAAAATCTGAAAAATCAAGGGAATCTAGAATTTCAATTGACACAAGTCTTTCAATTCTCCTTTGGGAGATGTGACCTAATCTCTTATGCCATAATGATGTAGAATTCTCATTGGTTAATTTTCTTTTAATACCTCGAGTACTTAATTGCAAGGTTTCATGATATGAAGCAATATTATAGTAATACCCCATACTTTTATCGATATTTATTTATGGGAATAAATAAATTAAATGTGAATTAATGGATAATTAATCCGGATATAATACTAACGAGATGTGAGTTGGTATTTGATTATAATGTGTATATATGTCAATATATGAACATTAAAAATATTGAAATTGTCGCGAGTCTGAAATACGGCAATTTGGGAAATTTTGTTGAGACGCGCGTGTCAGTCGCGTCAGGAATGTAAATAATTGAATTTAAAAGTGAATTTTATTTTTATCAACCGAATGGTCATTTTGAGTGCGCCAACGTGTCCGGAAGGACCGAAATAGTCAAAAAACACTAGCCGGGGGTTTAGTTTGGGTCCTGGGGCATTTTTAGGCTAAACCGGCAACTAAAAAGGGCATTTTAGTAATTTTGAAATTTTGAGAATAATAACCAACGAATTTTGGGAGTTCATTATAGGTTATTTAGTAACCCACTTAACCCATTACCATCATTTTACAACTTAGAGGGCTACGGGAGTTATAGGAAAAGTTAGAAGAGGTTCCCAAAGAGAAAACCATAACCACCATCTTCAACCTTCAACCTTGGGAGAAATCTGGAGAGAGGGAAGTGGATAACCTTCAACAAAAAATTCAGAAGAACAATCTAAGGCAAGTGGTTTAGTTATGTTAATTTCAAGCGAATGTTTCTTCCATGCTTAGAATTGATAAAATTGCATCATATTGGGTGTTTGATGAAAACCCTTGAAATTTGAAATAGAAATTCATGATATGTTATAGGGATTGCAAGTAGAATGTAAGTTGATGATTGTACTACACGAGATACAACTTTTTATGATGTGAAAATGGATTTATAAGGATAAAAATTGATGACATGAAATTCTGGGTTCATACCCATAGGGTTTGGGGTAAAATTTGGGAATTGATGATAATTATATGTTATTTAGGGAGATTGTAACCCCAATAATATGTTAAGATCCGACCTAAGAAAGTTTAGTGACGTTTAAGAACCTTAAAATACTATTTGGGATGATTTTAGGATGAGTTTAGATAAGAGGAACATTGAGAAAAATGAATTAGAGATTTCTGGGCTCGAAACTGCCATCTCGTTAGAAGCTCTGCCCAGGTCATTCGAACGACCTCGTTCGAACGAGCTTCTAACGAGGTGACAGTCTGCCTTCTAACTAGTTGGTAGTTCGTTAGATGCTCCTCGTTTGAATGAACTCTCGTTCGAACGACCTCGTTCGAACGAGAGTTCTAACGAGTTGACAGAATGACCTTTTTGGCCTGATTTGATTTCTAGAATCCCGTAGCCTTATTTAAATGATGAGATAACTTTTCTTTATTAACTAATAGGTATAGTTGGAAGATTTGGGATATATTGAGGAGGAATATATAGAATAGTGGCTTGAACCAGATGACATTTCTGGATTAGGACGCGAGTGAATATTCACTAAGTGAGGATAATTGATGACTTAAATACATATGAACCGGGGACATATGATTTTTGTAACACTAAAAGTTGGTATAAGAACGAGAAGTATACCACTAATAAAAAATTTGGTAATAACTAAGATGTGTGCATGCTTAGTATATATGATTTTATGTGTATGACATACCTACCATACTTGCTATCACAGGAGGTTTGCGTTCGTTTAGGGCCATCTAATCTTTGTGTGCCTACGGGGGGGATATAGATTGGTTCCTCGAGGACATAGGTCAGAGAAGGACTTATTGAGAAGTTAATAAGTCTGCTGATCATGGGAGCGTAGGTATGTGCGTGACCCATGTGATGTGAACTATGTTCGCCTCCATTGTTTGTGATTGTTACTAACTGAGAACGATTCCTGAGAGATTCGGAATGCGTGATCCTTATGTACGTGATGTACCGGGATGGGATAGCAGAGTATGTGTGCACCGCAGCTTTGTCTCGGGGTGCTAGTACTGTATATTTATGATGAGGTTAATATATGGTTAATTGGAAAGAATTGTCATGTTTAATTGTGAGTATAATTATAGTAATGCTCTGAAAAAGATAAAAAGGAGATAACCTCCAGTAAATGGTTTTGCTAATATTTGGGAATTCGAGAATTAAAGTAAAACTCTCTATTTAATTGATCATGTTGGAATTAAAGCGCGAATCGAGTAGAAATGTTAGAATTTATTTTGGTCTATATAGATATGAGAATCACTTGAATGGGTACGGTACGTTAGGAGTGCACAAATAGTCGAGAGGTGAGTAATTCATGTGAGAGCACGTCCTAACATGTATTTTGCATTCATTGTTTTAATGTCATTAAAGCACTTGCTATTTTTAAACTATTTTCCACATTCGTGCTCTGACCTGTTTTCTTTTAAATATATTTTTTTTTGTAAAAACCTTTTTAGGTGCCCAGCCACAAGGACACCATGCGTAGGAATTCTATTCAGGTGACGAGCTGTAGCTGTTGTGGAAGTTACAGGGCCTTGACAGTAGACGCCTCCTTGTCTAGTCTTGACTCCATTTTCAGTTTTATCATTTGTTGGGCGTGTTGCCCCATTTCCTTTAGAGACACTTTATATTTCAGTTATTCAGACTTTGGTTTGTAATTAATTTAAGATGCAGACTTGTTTTATTTATTTCAGTATTGGGATTGTTGTGAGGAGTACTGCCTCCAGATTCATTATTATTTGATGGTTACTCTATTGGGACTTTATTGTGAATGGTTATGTTAACTTTTTATAATTCATCTATTGCATGTTAATTAGACTTAACTTAAAATTTGACAACTCACTTTTTAAATACTAGGTGGTTAGTAATTATTAAAAATGTTTTCGACAGTGATGCTATTAACTGAACCAACTTGACATTTTGTATTAATTTAATAAAGGAGTAGCTACCCGGTATTTAATTTGTCGGGGTTTCACAATTATCAAGCATATAAAGGTTATCTACATAAGATAAAGAACAAGTACCAACCAAATTTGAATTATGAAGAAGACTAAATTTATTATTTCCAAAGGAACAAGTATAACCAAATTTGTCCAATACAGAAATAGAAACCAAATTCCGTCTAAATGACGGTACGATAAATGTCTCATTCAAATCCAAATAAGTACTAGACTTCAATAATAACCTAAATATCACAATTGCTTCAACTTCAATCTTCTTGCCATCGCCCACAAAAATGTATCTTTCACCATCATTTGCCTTTCGGCAACTCAGGCAACCCTACATAGACACACTGATGTGAGTGGTTGCACCATAATCTATCCACCAAGTGTGTTTAGGTACCGAAGTCAAATTAACCTCAGAATAAACTAGGTTAAGAAGTGTACCTTTCTTGACATGCCAAGAATGATAGTTGGTACATTGCTTCTTCCTATGTCCCGCAGCTCCACAGAAGAAACAACCATCAACAGTTTTTTCTTTATGTTATTTCTTTGGATATGGAACCACTGCAGCTTCTTTATCCTTCTTTCTTTTCTTCCCTTTGTCCTTGGAACTAGCCAAATGAGCACTTTCTGTCTTATCTTGATTCAGTCTTTCCTCTTCTTGCACACAATGTGAGATGAGCTCATTAAGAGACTAAGTCTCCTATTGGCAGTTGTAGCTCACCTTAAATTGGCTGAATTGTGTGGGAAGAGATATCAGAACCAAATGCACAAGCAAATCCTCAAAGAGATCAAGCTTAAGTTCTCTTAACTTTGAAGCGAGATGAGACATTTCCATAATGTACTCCCTAATGTTCCCATTGCCTTTATATTTCATTGAGATGAGACTTGCCAAAAGTGTACTTATTTCAGTCTTTTCATTTTTTGGCAAATCTGTTCTTAATTTCTTCTAGGAACTCTTTGGCTGTCTTTATCGTTTCCGATATTGTGCCCCTGAATGCTTCTGGAATGGCCTTCTTTATGATCATCAAACACATGCAATTTGACTTCTCCCACCTTTCAAAGTCCTTTTTGTCATCAGAGGAACTTTTATCCGTAAGAGGTGCGGGAGAAGGAACCGTTAATGCAAGGTCTAGATCCATGACACCGAGAACTATATGAAGGTTCTCTTGCCATGACTTAAAATTTATGCCATTAAGCATGGGAATAGAATTAATACTGACAGTAATGTTGGAAGCAGAATTAATAGCTGAATCAGAGAACAATAAACAAATAAAACTAGCTCATATAAGTCTTAAATCAAAAATAAATTCAAATAAAGGACAAATCCCATTTGAAGATATCGGACACTCTATTAATATTTGATCTTTGAAAAAAATATTAACTTGTAAGTGATATCTTGCCGTAATAATCAAACACTGATAATAACAAGCTTTTATCTTAACAAACCCGAGCAGAATTAGAGTAGCTTGATACTTATATACTGTTTTAATACGATTATTGGTGATCGAGATGAATTCGACAAGGTAAAGAGCTTGAATATATGTTTTTTTATAAGTTAGTCTTAATATATAAATATCAAATCCCCCCCCCCCCCCCCCGAGGGGGCAAAACCCCGTATACAGTTTGAATATATGTTCAAGCTTGGTTCTTTATTCTACGAGACGAATTTGATCGGATTTTATCCGAGAAAATGCGAGAAAAGTTCGAGTAGCTTGGTTCGTCTTACAGCCCTAACCATACAAGCAATGGACAAATATGGGATTATTCTCCGTTGTTGAGATTAAGTCAACATTAGCTTTTGAACCTGCAGATCCCTCACCTTTTTCGTCCTCTTAAAGTGGATGGACAACCATCAAACTTAAAAGTTCAAAGTTAATTTTCATCTCCAACATTCTAACCTCTAAAGTACACTAACTCAAAGGAAAGGATTGATATAATGTTCATCCTTTATGCATCAAACTTGATTTAAGCTGCAAAGTTTAATCCAGAAATCATTATGAGTGTTGGCATTGCATCTTAGGAGGAAAAATTTACATTTGATTTTCATTTTGCACTTGTGAGAAAAGGTACAGTATGGCATAATGTAGCTTGAATAAGTCATTTTGATATCACAGTGAATTGATGGACTGGTTAATGTTTGCCTTTGAAATTACTCACATGTTTTAACAAAGAGACAAATATCTGGGGCTGTTTAGCTGTACATTGAAGAGTCCATTACCTTCAATAACATGGTTTACAAGCTCCATTACCTTTGTGCATCAAACTTGATTTAAGCTGCAAAGTTTAATCCAGAAATCATTGTGAGTGTTGGCATTGCATCTTAGGAGGAAAACTTTACATTTGATTTTCATTTTGCACTTGTGAGAAAAGGGAGAGTATGGAATAATGTAGCTTGAATAAGTCATTTTGATATCACAGTGCAATTGATGGACTGATTAATGTTTGCCTTTGAAATTACTCACATGTTTTAACAAAGAGACAAATATCTGGCTGTTTAGCTGTACATTGAGGAGTCCATTACCTTCAATAACATGGTTTACAAGTTCCATGATATATTAACCCTATTTTAACCAATGTGATATGCATTTTTTTTCAAGGTTTGTTTTTGAAGGAATTGATGAAGGATCCTTGAGTTACGCTCTACACCGGGCATTTACTTATTACCAAGAAAGTAAGTTTTGTTTAGTCTTTGAAGTATCTGTATCATCATGTGTTTAACAATGTTGTTCCTTTCCTTGAAAAAAAAATGGCACCCTTTTTTTTAAGCATTTAACTCACATTTAGAGACTAAGATTATCAAACATTTTTATCAGATTAATAAAATTAATAAGTTAGGTGGTGTGACCCGAACCCGAATAAACATGACCCATTCACCACTGTTAAGCACACGAGCCCGAATGACCCACTATCAGATCTATCAAACTCCCTTCAATGATTTTGAGATAGCAGAACATACCTTGATGTTCTGCTTTATTACACTTACACACTCAGCTTAAATGTTTCTAGTTGAGAAGTATTTGTGCCCCTTAAAATTTTTTTGTGTTCATATTTACCCCCCCCCCCCCCAACCACCCCACGGGAATAGACTTTAATATTTAGGTTGTAGACAGTTCTTATATCAAATCTCATGAGTAACGTCCGTTAACTCTTCTTTGGCATCAATATCTAAATTGGGGTCCGGTCCCCACCATGCTTAGGCCATGTTTACATGTCTTCATGTGTCATATCAATACCTCGTTAAGGCCCGCGTATAGTTTTGGGTCGTGTCATATCGAGTTTGTCGTCTTTAAATCATTTATTCGCTATATATACTGGGCTCGTGTTGTGTATGGCTGGGTTTGTGTCACTGAATTTTGTTTGCATGTCTAACGGGTCATTAATTTATAGTTTCGTGTCATTTCATGTCTCTCATTTTGCAAGGTCTATCAGCGGACCAAATAAGTACAATGCAGCCATGTTAGTTTTTTTCCCGTTTGTGTGGTCCTTTGCCTTCATCCTTGTTATATAACTATCAATGTACAATACGACTGTTTGTACAAGTTATATTAATTAATATGCCTATCTTATGTGATGAAATTCAACAAAGTGAAGGGCCGTATCCTAAAGTCGATCATTTGGGACCGTACTTAATTTTTATTTAATCCTGGATACCGGATAAACTAAATTTTTTTGTTTAAATCCCAATTTTTCTTTTTTTTTTATATATATTTATTTTGATGCAGAATCAGATGAATGGAATGCCATGGTACGTAAGGTCATGGAAATCGATAAGAGTTGGAATAATATGGCAGGGAAGTATATTGACGTTTACAACTCAATCAGAGTGAGATGGTAAAATAATAACGTTATAGCTGTCAATATCATTATAAGAATAAAAATGATGTATGTGACAATGGATTCACACGCAATGGGTCCGAAGTAAAT
Organism: Sambucus nigra; assembly: GCA_949130495.1. NCBI lineage: Eukaryota > Viridiplantae > Streptophyta > Magnoliopsida > Dipsacales > Adoxaceae > Sambucus > Sambucus nigra. Next base: position 1,532,992 of record OX422207.1, on the reverse strand, counting down.
CCAATTTAATTTGGATTTTGTTATTCCAAGTTAATGATTTATTAGTATTAGAATAACGAATATCTTAGTGGATATTCATACAAGGTTAATTTAGGACTATAAATATTGGGATAACATGGAGCCCAAGTACAAATAGTGGAAATTCTGTAAATATCTTTGTATTGACTTGAATTATATTGAGATGGTGTGAGAGATTTGGGCATTTTGACACACCTAAAGCTCAAAATATTTTAGTTTGCCACGCTAAAATTAGGGTCTTACTCCATAGTATTAAGCTAGCTGGTTGGCAAAATATAATAATAACAAAAAAGCTCACTACTGCCCGTGGAGGGCATGAAAAATACTCGTGTGAGAATTCAAATACCACGCGAGCGTGTGGTTTGCCACGCCTTATTGTGGCAATTCTGGGAGCAAAATAACTTCATATTTTCGTTTGGGTGTTGCTAAAGCACTCCCATTTTTTTCTTTCCGCCACAACAGCACAACTTTTGTGAAAATGATATACAATTATTTTAAAGTACTAGCGGATACCCGTGCCTAAAGGCACGATGAAAATTTTCAAAGTAAGTAATTGCAAAACGACAAAAAATTTGAAGTACGTAATTGCAAAACGATAAAAATATTGCTCCTCAGCAAAACAAAGTGTAATTTAAAAAAAATGGTCATAATTGTAAACCATTATATATCATAAATAAACAAATGAAAAAATGGTCATAATTTCCTTTGTTTACTGGACAATTTATCCTGTATAAGAAATAAAATAAAAAAAGTCCACAACAACAATGCAAATAGCCCATCTTGGACCTCACATAAATAACATCATAGTCATTGTTTTGAAAACACCAATGTGTAGACATTTTAGAAAATTTGGACAGAGCTCTCTTTGTTTATAGGACTACCATGTTGTTTAAGAAATAAAAAATAGTCCAACAATACTTTCACAATTATACAATTATGCCGAAAAATATCAAATGAACATTTAGAGTTTAAACACTATAATTGTGATCAACATTGTCTTCGAAGGTCCAAGGAAATTTTCGTTGCGAGACAATATCAAGTATTGCAAGTCCTACAATAACTGGGACACTGCATAGAACAAACAAACAATCTAATAATGGAAAACATAATTCAAAACTAATTACACTTAAACTCATTAAATAAGATTAATGATTTGAACCAAATGAGAGAAAGACTAATACAATAGATAATGTTTTTGTGCTAAGTTGTGAACTAACTACTCATCCTTACTTCAAATCATTAACATTATATATTAATACCACTCATATTACGTAGTAAAGAACATAAACAAAAGAAATCAGCAACTGAACTATATAAGAAGCTTACTGTATCTTAATATGTTGATTAATACGTTGGTGGCAAGTGGGTACCAATATAAAACATGACTCGCATTTCACCTGAACAACTTGCCATTTCTAATATTAGTTTCTGTATTTACCCAAAACAACTAATATGCACATGCTTAAGCATAAATGATCCTTCTCATCCGGGTTCTTATCATACACTATTGGTGCAAGATAAATGCAATAAATTGAGCATGCATCTACTATACCAATTTGTAAAGAGAAAGAATTTTTTTTTTTTGCCAAAAACTATAGATAGAAGATGGTGGTTTCAAAAACATGGAAAATTTCACAAATTAATATATTTGGTGATTAGCAAATCATAATCACCCTTGCGCAATGCTGCCTGAGTATTGTAATGTTTTTCATGGCTAATCATTCAAACATAAACCACTACGATGAACAATCCAAACTTAAGTAATCAAAATCATAATACTCTACAAACATAAACACTCACTTAATAATAACTAAAACAAATAGCAGAATGAAATTGCATCCAACAACTGTTAACAAAGTAGGAAGCGAAAGACATTTATAAAGAAATATGACATCCCCCGAGTTTTGGGTAAATTAAGACCTCCCCTGAGTTTTGGGTGTTGGGTTTAAGGTAGGTGTTGGGTTCAGGAGGTCGGGTCCGCTACCTAGGTTGTTCGGGTAGTGGCAACTGGTGGTTGGTTTTGAAGTTTGGAGTCGAGGTAGTTATCCGGAGGTTTGCTGCTGGTGGTCGGCATCTTGGTGAGGGTAGTAGGCTGCTGGTGAGGGTAGTAGGCAGAAGATAGCTTGGTGAGGGTAGTAGGCAGTACACAAAGATAGGAAACAAAAACCCCACTACATAGATACATAAATCTTAAACAAAAACTAATTTTTATCATATCCACAAACACAATTTTGAAACACTTAACATAATAACACAAAAGCAATTTATTCATAAGCAAAAGAAAAATTGAAACACTTAACTCTAGATAATCTGGAAAACCAAAACTTAAATAGTTATTTCAATGAGAAGAGATAGAGAGTACCTTCCACGTTGGTAGTTTAAATAGGCGCAAGTGCTCTCTTAAAATGGTTGTAATGGAAGCATAAAAAATCAGAATGTACACTGCAAATAGTAGCAAAAAAATATAAACATTATAGATCAAATCCAAACATCACCAAATAAGAGTCATAGATGAAGTAAAGTACCAAAAATGAGGTGTTTTAATTGATAACTATCCAAATGCGTGTTCCTCTATAGAAGAATAAAAAATACAATTAAAACTAACTTACAAAAAAATTAAGTATCAACTTATAACTGGATGCTCTGCAAAACAACAAAATTTGATACTCACCATGTGCATCAAAAATTATTTTTAATATAGTGTTAAGTTGTACCGCATTTCACTCAAATATAGTGTTATGTTGATAAGACAAAACATACAAACACATTTACATATTAGTGTATAAATATTTAACTTAATGAGTACGTTTACTAACTCGATTCTTAAATGTATAGAGTGAATGACAGTGTAGTCCTCGTGTAGGCAAGTCTGATATCAGTCCTCGTGTAGGCGATTTTAGCTGATTTTAGTTGCCAAATGTGTAGTCCTCGTATAGGCGATTTTATAGGTTGCCAAAAGAATAGACTGATTTCAGCTGCCAAATGTGCAGTCCTCGTGTAGGCAATTTTATAGGCATGTCTGATATCAATTACGAATGATAGTGTAGTCCTTATGTGACAACTGTTTTCCTAACACTTTTTGGAAGCGGTTGGATATCTTAGTTACTTTAAGTAAAAATCAAACAATATTCATGTTTGGATAACATAACTTCATCAGTAAATGTCATAAACAAATGTCTCACTTTGCTCGCTCTGTCATGAAGCGTCCCTCTATTCCCTGTCATGGATAACATAACTTCATCGCTAAAATCGATCAATATTCATGTTTGGTTTACATAATTTCAATAGCAGATATGTCATGAAGCATCCGTCTATTCTTTTCACTAAGGAGTTCACATGCATTCCGAGTCCTCCGCATGAAATACTATTAAATACTATTCAAACCAGTAAGAAAGTTCCTTAAGATAAAAATCTATTTAAAGAGTGCTCTTTCATCATGAAAGAATAAATTAAATAATAATAATTGTAAATAAAGAGCATAGACCCACCATCATTTCCAGTTAGCAAACACCACATAGGAAAATGATATGTGGATCTCCCATTCATATAATGAAGAACCTAGTGTTAAATGGATGATATAAAAATACCATCCTAACTCATGATAGGTAAATAAAATGTCATTACAAATTGAATGCCAAGTTACCATAACCAATCTAGAATGCACTTTTCGAAGACAAAAAACCTAAGGGTGTGTTTGATTGCAAACATAAAAAATGCATGGAAAATAGTTTATTTGGATGATAAGTTGGAAAATGAGCAGAAAAAATATGAGTTTTTGGTCTTACTTTTTCTATTTTTCATGGAAAACAATTCTTTGGTGGGTGGATAAGAAATATTTTCCAATAGAAATGAGCTTTGAGATGGAGAACTTGTTATGTGAGTAACTATTGTTCTTATATAAAATGTTTGCAATCAAGGTAACGAAGGCAAAACATGAGCCCAATCCGTTATTTTCCATGAAAAAAATTTCCATATCAATCAAACACACCTTAGTATATTTCCCAAGCTCATGTGGGTATTGTTAGTACTATTTCTGATGTGCACATTAAGAGCTTACTGTTAGTACTATTTTTTATATGCTAGTGAGTGTAACATGTATTCAACATAAAAAATTCTAAAGATTACATGTAGGTCTTCTAACAGATATAAAACATCCAATAATATCACAAATCATGAACTAAATCAAGTAACACTCTAAAAATATATAAAAAAAATCTGCGGAGAACATATCAACAAATAGGGAATAAGAAGTATTTTTAAACATTTGGTACAAAATTTATTAAACTGTACAAATGGGCTAGACAACACAGAAAAATCTAAAGCATTTTTAGTATTTATGAGTTGCATTCATAGCATCTTCAGCTCAACAATTTGTATCATAATAGTACCAAATAAACTGAATAATGAAAAACCTGAGAAAAAAGAGGTGTAAGCTCATATTTTATAGACATTAAATTGAACAATGTGGAAAACTTTTTTTTCCCAAAATACAATTACAAAAATAGAGTATAAATAAAATACACATAATTATTTTTCTCATAATGTTGTCATACACAAATCAAATATGAATAAACCACTGACATTAGAAGGAGATACCTGGGTGGAAAAAGACATTCAAGTCATCTACATGAGTGGATGAAAGCTATAATTACTGAGAATTTATAAGATATGTTTGTGGAATACATTAGATTAAGACCATACTAAAATCAACGAAAATGAATTAATAAAATGTTGTTATAGTTGCTACAAAACTAAAAAATACTAAAAAATTCAAAAGTACTAAGGAGAATAGATGTTACCATGGATGAGTGTGAGAGAACATTGGTTTCACTGGGTCTAATATGCAAAACAAACCATTAGAAAAAGAATAAGTAGTTTCATGTAAATAAGCACATATCTGGGATCATTGATTGAAATAAAACTAAAAAAACCTCTGAGAAATTAGGGGTTTATTATCAGATCTGGAAACTCCCATGTATTAGGTTTAAACCCCCCAAAAGGTACTGACCTTTCTTCCATTTACCAAGATGAAGATGAAGGTGAAGATGAAGAAAATAGTTTACCTTAGCAGTAGTGTCATTTGCGAGAAGGACCGATGGGGTTTGGGGGCTTACACGTAATCATCGTTTGTGAGAGAAGGAGAGATGGAGAATGAGTTTACCGAGGCTTGAAAAATGTCAAGGAGGAGAGAGAGAGATTTTGGGTGGGATAATGAAACCGGAGAGTTAGTCGCAAACCCTTATTTTTTCCTAGCAAATCTCGACCCTTAATGTGCTTTTACATTTTTTTGGATTCAAAAACCATCCTATCTTATTATATGGATGTTGTGGTGCCGGAGACAACATGGACGTGCCTTTAGCAACAACCTGTTAGTTTTACGAAATGCTATTTACTTAATGCTCCGGAGTGCTAACCAGCACCTCAAATGTGAGTAATGAAAGTGTTGATGACTATCTAAAAATTAAGGGACCGATGGTTGAGTCATAAATACCATAATGGATAACATTAGGGAAGGTTGATATGACCCTCAAAGTGTGATTGCTTCAAGCATTGACAACATACTAAAAATTATGGCATCCTCAATCAATAACATCTGATGTTCATGTTAATCTTCATTTAGTGAGGGTCAACAAAATTCAAAAATTACTCTCATGTGACCCCCACCCCATCCTCAAAATAGGTGGCATGTCTTAAATGGTTAGTTTCATTTGGCTCTCGGGAGGTCTACAAATTTTAAGCATCAGTCAAAGTAAACATTTCCGAAGATGAACTGATAATAAAATTGAATTCCATAATAAATAATGTAATTTCTAAAATTTCATCTTTTTTTAACCTTCTCAAACATACAATGAACTATAAGGCTATGTTGAAATCCCAGTGATTAATTTCGACAGATCGTTGATGGGTGAATACTCTTCTTTTGGGTGTGTACCCAATCCAACTTTCTAATAGTTTTGGGTATTTAAAAGACGATGATTGTGAAAAGATTTTAAAGGCGCTTTTAGAACACATCTGTAAGGGTTAGGGGAAAGAATTTAAGCGATACTTACACTTCCAAACATCATGAACTCTTATCAACAAAAACATTAGGAGTTCTAATGAAAACAGACGAGACAAAGCCTACATAACCATTAATTAACACGATCATCAACGATGTCTTTTGGAAGATTCAACCCCTCTCAATCAACACCACCAAAAGGAGTCAGCACACGATTTCTTAAAAAAATAAAATGTCAACAACACAATCGTTGGTTCCCATAGGTCTTTGTGAGCACACTCGAAAACCCCCTTGAAGAACAATCGTTGAAGAGAAAAATAAATTATTGAAACAAATTTTCTTAGGTTTTTCAATACCATGTGTTTTAGGTTTAGAGACTCTAGACCCACATTTATATGAATGTATAAGATTTTATTTGAACCCAATTATTCTTTATTTATTTATTTGGGTTAGGTGGGATTAAGTTGAAAATGAAATTAAAAAAGGTTGTCCTTAATTAAAAGAATAATTGTCATAAACCAAAAACCAATATACATCCACCAATAACTCCTGAGCCAGAATTCTAAACAAATAATTTCTCTCCCCCCCCCCCCCATCCCCCCCAAAAAATATATAAATAAAAACTCTTCCAATTAAGAATTGACAATCCACTGCATAAACATGATTTGAAACTCAACATATTAAAGATGAAAATTTAGTGTTTGTGTCTTTTTCAATAGTTAATTTCAGTTGTCCCTAATAACTAGTTTGGAGACCGGTCGAATGATTGTATTTTAACCATTTAAGTTTGAAGCAATAGAATTTTAGGCTGAGTGCATCAACTTACGAACGCCTTTTTCTCCTTGAACCAAAGCTACATAACTTAGCAAAGTTTTGGCACCTTGTCAACTCTTAATAATGATGATACAATCACCAACTTTGTTGTTCATTATCCTTTACCTTAGCCCATAAACTAAATTTTGATCTTTAAGCACCATAGATGGACACATACGACTACTTGGTAGTAAGTCAATAGAGTGTCTTAATCAAGTCATGTAGTTTGATAAAAAAAATACATTTTTCAATCTTCATGATTCAAATGTACAACCTTTTTACTTTCTCAAACATTAAAGGGAAGATTATGATATGTAAAATCTGGTGACATACGAATCTTACATATTACAAATTGTTGCGCTAAAGCAAGACTATCTCTAGCGATCAAGACGATAAAACTCACTCGGAAATTTCATCAAGCACTTGGTGTGCGGAAAACACCCAAGACCTTGTTCCGAAAATGAACTAGTGTGCAAAACTCCCAATAAATCAACCAAGCATCAATGAAGTGACAATAAGAACATACAAGCAACAAACAATCAAAGCAACAACAATTTACGTGGTTCACCCAAGCTTTGGGCTACATCCACAAATGGTAGGATATCTTGTTTTATAGATAAATGACTAGGAACCAATGGTTACACACACCTCACTTATATCTCTCAAAAGTCAATCACTAACCAACCTCAAGAACTCACCTTGCTCAAAGTAGCTCTCTATCTGTCTTTGCCTTTGATTAGCTCTCAAATATGCCCACTCTTACAAAACCTAGAAATAACACTTGTATTTATAGGTTTGAGCCAAAATGGCATTATTGTAAATAAACCAAAATTGAAAAAATAGGAGAGCCAAAACCAACACAAATTACTGTCTTATATTGTATGTTTTGCAAACTATCTTCCTATTCAGCATTCAACAGAACATGTGATCCATAGAGAAGGATACTCCATACATATAGGTTCATAAAAGTTCCTTACAGATAACTGTTCCATCAAGAATCATTCGTTGCCATTCTTCTATCCAATCATGAAAGTTCAATTACCAGCATGTTAACTAATAAGTGTTTGGCTGCGGTTGGAACTAGAAAGCATATTGGAGGTGAGTTTTTCTCTTATTTATCATACCCTTGACTATATTAAACTAAAATTTACTATACTCAAACTACGAAATAGCTTTTGGCATTTGGGTCATCTCATGTTCTACTCTAGATGTTGTTTACATTTTTCTACTTTACTGATGTTTCAATATGTTTTAAGGCATGATTAGTAGATTTTATAATGAAAATGGCCCAAAAATTTGCCTGTATGCCAAAAATTTCAGATATTTTTTTAAATTGCCATTTAAACAGCCTTGAGAGTAATGTTTCTTCTTTTAACATTGTTTTGATTTGATGCCTGCATATAGGAATTGGTCCTCTACACTTTAGAGGAGAGTTCCTGATGTCATGGTGAGTTTTCAGAACAATCTTGTTCTCACATTTTGTTTTAAGTCATCATGACAACTTATAAACATGGTAGATGCTGATTATTTTTTATGAACATATGTTCTGTTGTTTAGCTGAGAGATGTTAATATATACTTGACTGTGAATCTGATGTGAATTTGGGAGCGAAAGCGTAAAAAGAAGAAGTTAATTTATACAACAACTAACTACACAACATCTACACTACACAACAACAACGACAACAACTAAACTAAAGAAATGGGTTTCTTTCTCCCTCTATTCACAATTCTTCATATTAAAGGGTTAAGTACAAATAAGGGCCAAGTGGTCTATTTATAGGAAGAGTAAGCTTGTTAAACAATCTATTACCTAGAATGACTAAAAGGGGCAACTACTAACTAAAAAATGACATTAGTCCCAAACATATTTGGAAACTACAAAAGCTCTAAAATAAAGGAAAATTACAATAAAAGAAAAAATTACTAAAATAAACTCTCATTCTAATCAGAATCATTAATATTACAAAGGACTATAGAAAATATAGCCCTAAAACAACTTTTTTTAATGTATAAGTTTTAAGGTACAGGTTGTTCTTATAGTTTGAGCTATTAGCCGACTGTGTATATGCCTATTTGTAACCCCTCACATGGAAACCCTACTTGAATATGGAGACATGAACCAATTTGCACTGATGCTCATTTGGTTTGTGGTCTTGTGCATCCTGGAATATCAAAATGGTAAATTCAGATATTAAGTGGCTTGATTTATTATAGAGTATAAATAAAATTATGCCAATTCCTTTCCTAAATCTGAAACTTAACTTTTTGAGATACCAAGAAAACACAAACGCTCGAACCAAACGAGCACATCCTGCTCAACCAATACTGCTCTAACATAAGGGATCAAGTGTGGGTGGGTAGGGTTGACTTGAGACCTTGTGGAACTAAAGCTTTGATAAATCAACAATAGAGAACCAAGAAGTTTGGAATATTTGTCTTATCTAGTAGACTACCTACTTATATTACATATATTAGGATTAATCAACCCTCATATTGAGTGGTTTAGGAAGCCTAGAAATAACAAGGTGATCTGGTTTGTGATTGCAATGAACATTAAGATAAATTTAAGATAGTTTATGAGTCCTTGTCGGTAGGGTCACTTCTATGGGTTGCACTTTTCAAGGGTAAATCTTCTTGGAGTTCAATGTTAACCTGTTTGGACAAAAGAAAATGGATCTGAATTTGACAGACTAGGACTCCGAAAACAATTCCATGGCTTAAGAAAAAAAAGGAAAACAAGTTCACCATGATGTTAGCTATAGCAAGCGAGTAATAGACTATTAAATGGAAATGGAAACAAACAAGAACATAAGTATTTGTGTGCAGTATTCAACTTGATTGAATTGTCTCATTTGAGTGGGATGTCTACATTTCTGTGTGAAACAAGCGTTTTATGTGAACATGGTACTACCTTAGTTGTTTTGGGGGGGTGGGGTATTTCTCCCTTCAATTTTACAAAAATGAAAATAAAAGTACTAAATTATGCCCTGTAAGGACATTTTTGTCCATTAATATTGTATATGTCGTATGCCGTTACACCGTTGAGGAAGTTCAAGAATCATATGCTCATCAACGGATCCGAATATCAAAAGGAGAAAGAGGAATCAAGGGAAACTGACCTTACCGGACCGATCCGGCCCAGATAAAAGAACCGATCCGGTTCATCCGGACCGATCCGACTAAAGGAACCGGACCGATCCGCCTGCTGAGGTGAGGCCAGTATACCCCGGATCCATAGCGAACCGATGAAGCCAAAAAACCGAACCGATCCGATGCCAACCAGATGGATCCGTCTTCAGAAAAAGAACCGATCCGAGTTCACCGGACCGATCTGCCTAAAGGGACCGGACCGATCCGACGAGGATAATCTCAACCAGATCGTGTTCAGATCATGTTCCGAAATTTAGGGCTAAAGTTCTCCTATTTAATCCCACTACAGGAAGTGGTTTGTCTAAGACTTTCCCACGATTTTCAGAGCATATAAACTCTAAAGTCTTCACCTATTGAGTCCTATGATTCTAGGTTTTTTGATTCACACATCTTCCATATCTATGTGAATCAAATTTGGTAACCCAAGAACACCATTGTTGTTGTTCAACCTTTGTGAAGTGGACCGCTTCTTCCTCTTCATTGCTGCCCTACTGGACATGGATAGTTCCAGCCACCAACCCTACTGGAAAGGGATATTCCAGCCGCGACTACAGAATCCGACACCTGAGGGTAATTCTTAGTCAACCTGTATTTCATTGTAATCCGATTGTAAACCGTCTTTTACAAATTATAGTGAATACACAAATGGTTTTGCCCCTGTGGGGATTTTTCCTTAAACTTTGTGTGTTGAATATCTTGTGCATGATCTCATATTGTTTCAATCACACCTAGTTCAATGCTTAGGGTTAATTTGTGTTAAAAATGGTATTTATTATATTATTTCTTAATTGAACGAAAGCGCCAACTCTTTCAAATTGGTATCAGAGCAGGTTACGCTAATCTATCGCGTATTCCTTTTTCCGCAAAATTTTTCTAAGATATCAATTTTCTGAAAAAATTGATTTTTGAAAACGTGCGTGTTCAAATGGAGAAGTCATATTATAAAATGCCTATTTTTGACGGGACAAATTATGCTTATTGGAAAGCCCGTATGAGGTCGGCTTTAAAAGCCATTGATGAACGTGTATGGATTTTGGTTGAACGAGGGTGGACTCCTCCCACCGTGACTGTTGATAATGTGATAGTGATGGTTTGAGTGCTTCAAGTGAGGGAGAAAGTGAGAGTGAAAGTGGAGATGAAAGTGAGCTCCAAAAAACTTTTAGAGATTTGTACACCGAGACCTTGAAAACAAAGAAGTATAATAGGGATTTAGGTCGTCAGGTTTTAGATTTGGAGAAAGAGAAGGAGGTTTTGAGAAAGGAGAAGTGTGATTTGACCGACACGTTGTCTAGTCTGACGACACGTGTATCCCAACTCGAGAGTGATCTCGAATGTGCCAGGGTGGTCAAAGTCAAGTTTGAGAATGCACCTAAGAAGGTTGAAACGGTGGTTCTTAAGGGTAAAGGTGAGAAGTTAGGAATAAGTCATGACGGTGCTTCTTCTTCCCAATTAGCACCCGAGACGGTTCCCACTTTAGTGACAGTTTCACATGTGTCTCACCCTAACCCACCTAGGCGTCCCATTCCTTTTAGGAAAGTGCGTCCTAGAGTTTTTGATAGAGGTGTTCCTAGGCCTATTTATGTTTGCTCACATTGCAAAAGGAGAGGACACCTTAGGGAATTTTGCTTTAAGTTGGGGTATGTGTCACGTTTTGCTTCTACACGTGTTTCTGGCACACATGCACCCACACATGATACTTTACATGCTCCCGGAGACTACATGAGAGAGTTTGCACATTTAGGAGAGCAAGTTAAGTTTTTAGTCAAAACTTCACAAGAACTGATGGAGGTTTTTCATATGTTGTCACCACCTTTGGAAAACCCCTCCGCACCTAATGATTGAGGTTTGACTTGTTTACTAGCATAGGGTGGTTTTCATGATGTCATTGTTTGCCTATTGCTAGTATGTATCATTTTTGTATATATTTTTGTTTTGAAAAATTTTGAAAAATACAAAAACATTTTATTTTGATAAATTTTTTGAAAAAAATCAAAAAGAGTTTTGTTTTTATGGATGAGCATTTAAGTTAGCCAAGTCACAACTTCATTCCATATATCCATGTGACTGCTTGATAGAGATTTGAGATGCTACATCATTTCATCCATGTGCTTAACATTGATTGGAGTCCTTGAGATGTAATTAGTGATATCTTCCTACATGTTTGACTCCTATATCCTTTACTGCACACATGCACGGCTTTATTTGATTATTGCACTTGTCTATCACATATTGGCTTGAGTGTTTCTATCTCAATTCTGTCTATACAATGTACAATATGCGATAAAACTTGACAAGATTGGATTGCATGTAAAAACCGTTTTGGTAAGACTGTGTGATTATTTGCATAACGGGGAGGGGCTGCGAAAGTTGATTCTTTATACTTTGCGCAAAAGCCACCGTTAAAAAGGACCTAAAAAATGGAGGTATTGTAATATCCGAGGTCCTAAGAGGTTCAAAGAGCCCGAAAAAATTTAAAGGCAATAAAAAGCAATTCATGCCAAATATGGGCCATTGTAGGTTTCACCATCAATTCTCCAAAGTTTGAGAATTTAGTATACCTCTATTCAAAATATAAATCTGAGGGAGTTTGGTTGGAGATTGATAATGGGTTTGCACTTCCTTGAAAGTCCTGAAAAAGCATGAAAAATATTTTGGACGTTATTGGTGTAGAAATCACTTTGAGCTTTGATTTGTTGATGTGATTTAGTCAATATCTTATATTTTCCCTCTTTTACACCAAAGGAAGCATTTGAGTTCATTCGTTAGGAATATCCAATATTCATCGTGCACATATGTCATGTTTGTATGCATTGATTTTCCTATCAAATTTTGATCACACCCATTCATTTACGCCATCACCGACTTGGTTATTTTTATGTTCATTCATGGTGTGATATTTGCCTTGTGACACCCCAGTTTTGCTTGTTTATTTCATTTCTCTCATTTTGTCTATTTGGGGACATCATAAAAAGGGGGAGAATGAATTATCTGATTATGGGGGAGGGGTTTGAATCTTAAATTGATATATATGCTTATGTTTATCTCATTTCAAACTCGATACGTCACTTGGTATTTGCTTTGTCTCATGTGTGTAGGTACATCTGTTGATAATCCCATGTTGCACACCCTGATGAGAAAAGCGCTGAGATTCCTGAAAATTTGAAGAACAAACGATGCAGTCTTATTCACTTGTACTCTTTCAGTTTTGGGTTCATGGAAGGGTAGATTTGTATAGTCATGTTCATTTCTTTGATAATTCGGATGTTTGTTTTTATGTATATACCGGCATAGACATAGGGGGAGATTTGTAAGGACATTTTTGTCCATTAATATTGTATATGTCGTACGCCGTTACACCGTTGAGGAAGTTCAAGAATCATATGCTCATCAACGGATCCGAATATCAAAAGGAGAAACAGGAATCAAGGGAAACTGACCTTACCGGACCGATCCGGCCCAGATAAAAGAACCGATCCGGCCCAGATAAAAGAACCGACTAAAGGAACCGGACCGATCCGCCTGCTGAGGTGAGGCCAGTATACCCCGGATCCATAGCGAACCGATGAAGCCAAAAAACCGAACCGATCCGATGCCAACTGGATGGATCCGTCTTCAGAAAAAGAACCGATCCGAGTTCACCGGACCGATCCGCCTAAAGGGACCGGACCGATCCGACGAGGATAATCTCAACCAGATCGTGTTCAGATCATGTTCCGAAATTTAGGGCTAAAGTTCTCCTATTTAATCCCACTACGGGAAGTGATTTTTCTAAGACTTTCCCACGATTTTCAGAGCATATCAACTCTAAATTCTTCACCTATTGAGTCCTATGATTCTAGGTTTTTAGATTCACACATCTTCCATATCTATGTGAATCAAATTTGGTAACCCAAGAACACCATTGCTGTTGTTCAACCTTTGTGAAGTGGACCTCTTCTTCCTCTTCATTGCTGCCCTACTGGACAGGGATAGTTCCAGCCACCAACCCTACTGGAAAGGGATATTCCAGCCGCGACTACAGAATCCGACACCTGAGGGTAATTCTTAGTCAACCTGTATTTCATTGTAATCCGATTGTAAACCGTCTTTTACAAATTATAGTGAATATACAAATGGTTTTGCCCCTGTGGGGATTTTTCCTTAAACTTTGTGTGTTGAATATCTTGTGCATGATCTCATATTGTTTCAATCACACCTAGTTGCATGCTTAGGGTTAATTTGGTTTAAAAATGGTATTAATTATATTATTTCTTAATTGAACGAAAGCGCCAACTCTTTCATGCCCATTGTTGAAACCTATACAAGTTAATATTTCTCTCTTTGATTTGGAAATATCATTAGTATTAAATTGCCTTATTTATAGATGATCTTATTGTGAAAATATAACCTCCAATATATACTTTTGTGTATACTTTTCAGTCGAAAAGAAAGAAAACAGTACTGAAATTTACAAGCATTGGTTAACATGCAGCTTCAGAGGTATAATGCCCTTTCTCTGCTTCAGTTTCTTTCATTCATTTTCTACAAATTTTCATGTTTTCATAGTTTCATTAGTGCTTAATTTTGGATAACCGGAAGTAATTTGAGATATAATTATTGGTTAGATGAAGTTACTTTTAACTGTAAAGTACAATGTTTAGTGTTTTGAACCACCTCTAATGTTACAGGTCCAAAAGTGGGATGGAGGTTCTGTGAGACCGAGTAGTGAAATTTCTATTCCCATCCCGCCACTATTTTTAAAAAAAAAATTATTAATGGCATAATCTCACCCTCCTAAATACAAGACAAGCACTTAAAATCTAGTTTGTAATGGAATCCCGGGCTCAAATATTTGGACTTATGTGTATATGACTATAAATTTTTATTTGAGCCAAATTTTTTTTGTAGAGGGAGGGTGGATTAATTAAAAAAAAAGGTTGTCATTAATCGAAAGGAAAATTGTTATATACAAAAATTTAATACACATCAAGCAGTGACACCTGAGAAACATTTATGAACAACTAATTTATGCCAAAAAAAGAAAAGAAATAAAAATCTGTTCCACTCAAGAATTGACAATCCACTGCATATACTTGATTTGAAACTCAAAAATTTTCTAATATGAAAGTGTTCAGTATTTGCGTTTTTTTCAACAAGTAATTTAAGTTGTCCCTATTAACTAATTTTGGGACTCTGGTGGTATGTTTGTGTCTTAACCATTTAAGGTTGAAGCACAAGAATTTTAGGTCGAGTGCGTCAACTTACAAGCGCTATTTTTTCCTTGATCCAAAGCTACATGTCTTACCATAGATGGACGCATACCACTAGTTGGTAGCAAGTCAATAGAATGTCTAAACTAGGTCGTATCAGTTGATATAAAAAAAAACACATCTTAATATTCTTCATTCAAATGTAAAATCTTATTACTTTCTTAAATAGTGAAGATCGTGACATGTAAAATCTGGTGACATAACAACCTTATTTATTACTAATGACTACCTTATTTTATCTTTTTTGTAGACTCTTTTACTGTTCAGAATTCAACAGAAGATGTGGTCCATAGAGAAGAATACTCCATACATTTATAGAACTCTAATCTTTAAGATTTTGATCTTGATGTTTGAAAGAGACAGCAAGCGTTTTTCTGAAAACTCCCCACGATATAATGAACATTCATTTAAAGTGCTAATCAAAACAAGTGAAAAAAACAGAAATATTACTCTCAAAACTATTTAAATGTCAAGGTTAAAAAAGACTAGAAATTGTAATTAGCACCCATATATAAAGTTAATAGTTAATCCACTGGACATAATATATTTATGAAGGGAACTTTTTGATACAGTAATGCTTTTGGCCTAGTTTATTATATTGACACCTCAAACTTGAATCATGCCTATAATTAATTGCAAACAGTTCACTATTCCAAAAGCAATTTCTTACCTAACTCTCAGCATAGTGAAATTAATTGCATACAGTCCACTATTCCTTCCTGTTTATACTGCAATCAGTTTATATTTCGTTAACATGGTTGTAACAAAAATAATAGCAACTGTCAATTAAAAAACATGTCTCTGAAGTACTTTGCAAAATATATTAATGGTTTCTATCCTTATCTCGACCCAATTTGACAAAATTCACACCAGCATTAACATAAAGCCAGTTTCCCAAGTTGTCCAGGAAGATAAAATACGCATGCCTCCCCTTACGGTTGAGCAATAAAGTGCCACAGATTCCCCCAAACCCAATGACAAATCCAAGTGTTGTACCAATATAAGACCATCTGTCAAATTCATCATCATCTTTATTGGCCACCTGAAAACCCGTTTCTAGACAAATCAAGAGATTGAAGCGATTTCAACTGTCCAATCTTTGGAGTTACTGTTCCAAATAATTTTTTTCTTCATAAGTTTAACGCAACCATTCCTAGAATATCAGTTATTGTATCAGGAATTTCCCCAGTTAATTTGTTGCTTGCAAGATCAATGCCCTTTACTAGTCTGAGGCCAATTCAAGCTCTCTTCCTTTCCATCCAATTAGTGCACTGTCTCTATAAGTTACGTCGAAACCACTTACATGATGAGTTCCCCTTGAAACATATTCAAGCCTGTTGATTTCAAAATAAATCTCTTTCTGACCCATGATAGTGAAATTATTGAAGCACTGGGAATGGGTCCAGAGATTTCATGCATAGAAAGGTCTAGCAGTTGCAGATTTGTCAGATGACATATATGCAAGGGAATGCTTTCGTAGAACTTATTGGATCGCAGAATAAGAACATTTAATTAGCTCTATGATAAATAACAACATTTTCATACTAATTTAAACTAGCCTATTTTTAAATCTACACACTGTTTTATAGTTGATTTTGTGTTACCCATTTGAAAAAAAAAAAAAAAAAATGTGTGATATCCTCACTTTCTAACTAGTGTTACTCATACTGATATTTTTAATATTTACTGTTACTTTTAACATTTGACCATGTAACTTTTATTTTTACTAATCCCTAAAAATATAGAATAAGTGAAAAAATAATTTTGATAAATAAATGAAAATAAAAAGTATCGTATCTACAAAATACATGCGATTTTAATAGTACTAAATTAAAAGGATTAAATTCTTTAACTATAATAGGGGTATGATCTTTCTAGCAAGTATTTGTTTCGTATACTTTCTGTATACGGGTTCACTCCCTTAGCGATTAATTTCTAATGCATTTATTTATACAAAAAAATAGGGGGTTGGAAAACAAAAAAGGGGCTAACTTAAGATACACACACACACACACACACACACACACACACACACATATATATATATATATATATATATATATAAAAGAAAAGTGAGAGAGTGTGCCTATAGTCACCTAACGGTGCGCCTAGAAATTATCGTCTAAATTATAGGCACACTTTCTCTCTTTTCTTATATATATATATATATATATATACAGTTCTGTTCTTGTGCGGACCAGTTCGCATTTTAAGAGTGTGGACCGGACATGTGTCACTTGGCAGTGAGCGCAGAAAAGAGAGAGAGTGTGTTTATAATTTAGACTATAATTTCTAAGCGCACCGTTAGGTGACACATGTCCGGTTCGCATTCTTAAAATGCGGACTAGTTCGCACAAGAGCATTATTATATTTATATATGATATAATTATTACTAAATGTTATTTATGTATTTCCGAGTCTTAAGAAAATAACCTTAACAATAGAATGGTAAAATGTTAAAAGTCACGGTAAAATATTAAGGAAAATTATGACATTTGTCTTTTAATGCAAATGTTTTGAGTTTCAAAATAGTAAGTACAAGAACTTCTTAGGAGTATTTGTGCCCTATCACAAAATTTTGTTTCTACTATTTTTGGATTCTTAATGTGTGTCCTTAGGATACGTGTTATTAGGACCCAAATATTAAAAGTTGTGGTTGGACTCGTGCTAATTAGAGCGTGAGGATATAACACATTCAATAAATAAGGGTAACCCAAAATCAACGACAAAAGTGAGGAAAACACTATAACTTTTTTAAGCAAGGCTAGATTCAAATTCGTATAAAAGGGTGTCCTTTATGATGGAGTTAATTAAGATTAGAAAGTAAGAAAAAATAACACATACACTATTCTTTTATAAAAAAATAGGGGTAACATAAAAAGAACTATACAGTTGGGGTACACAAAAAAAATATTTTTTTAGCAAGGTAGCTTCAAAATTGTATTAAAGGGTTGTCCTTTACCATAGGCCTAATAAATATTTCGAAATTAAAAAATCTTTCTTACATTGAAATAAGGAAGAGAAGCTTAACAAATTTAGGATCCACTGACTTGTTAACTTTTTTTTAGTAAATTATATTAGTGACCCCTGAACTTTGGGTAGTATAAAGTTTTGGTCCTTAAATATTTTTATTTTATTTTTTTAACATTTAAGCCCTTAATGTTGGTTATGTTTGCAAGAGTGGCCCTTCCGTCAACTTTTACTTTAAATCCAACAAAATTACTCAACGTTACTACTATATCAATGCATGAATTTTGTTTACCATTCCTGCACTTAAATCTTATGCTCATAATTAAATAATATCCAAAAGAGAAAAAAAATATGGTTAAAACATGTTATCACTTTTAAAGTAATGGATTTGGGTATGGTTTAAAGTTATTTTAGGTATGAGGTTTTGGTATGGTGGCCATAAGATACATGTTCGATGATGAATTCTATTAAATTTAATAAGACTAGTAGAAAAATAAAATAGTTTGAGAAATGAGGATCACAACAATACTGTCAGTACTCAGTAGTGTAATTTACTCTTTTTTCTTTTCTTTTTTTTCCCAAATGGGACCCATTTTTTGCAAGGCACAACACCCTGCTCACCGACAGATGGGCACCTCAATCAAAACAGAAATTTGAAGTTATAATTTATAGAAAGCAACGGTTTTGATTGGTAAAGATCATAATATTATTAGGCTTAACTTTTTGAAAAAGTAAAGATAGGATTTTTTTTTCTCTCAAAGAAAGAAAGCGAACTAAGCTTAATATTACACTTCAAGGCTCTTTTAGGTTGTATAGAATATAATAAGAAAATAGCAAAGTAATTAAAAATATTTTTCTGAAATTAAATAAAATAATTATTTTGAAAATAATTAATTGATTAAAAAAATTCTTAATTTTTTTTTTATTATATTTATATATAAGGAAGCTTGACAAATATGTCATATTTATATAAAATATTTTCTATTAAGTTCTATTACAATATTTTTTTTCCAATAAATCATATTTATACATATAGTGAATATTCATTGTACGTTTACAAATAGGACCTATTGAAGTAATTTTTTTTTTCATGAGACCTATTGAAGCAAAAAAAAACATATTAGGACCTATTGAACATAATAAACATGACTAATTGGTAAAAAACCCTATATAAATATCTTCTTTCGTGATAATTAATGTTTAGTCCTAATGAACTAAGTACTTTTAACACTTAGTCCTTATGAACTAAATAAGAAATAGAACATTTTTTTAAGTTTTAAAACAGTTGAAACAATTTCTTTATTTTTTAAAACAGTTAAAAAGGTAAAAACAGCTTTTTATAAATAAATAAAATGATTTTTATGTTAAAAAATTATACATAATTTATAAAAAAGAAAAAAAACGAACATGACGAAATTGAAACACGACACTAAATATTATTTTAATGAAAGAAAGGAAGGAAGAAAAAGCATTCGTGTTAAATAGTTTTTGTGGCGTGTCTTGTTTTAATTGAGTCGTGTTCGTATTTGAATTTTTTTTTGTATCATGTCGCTTTTATTTGGATCGTGTCAGTGTTAAGTAAAAAAATATATATATAGATTTTTATGTTATGTCATGTCACGTTTTAATTGGGTTATGAAATTAACAAAAAAAAAATCCAAATGTAATTTAGAAACATGGTCAATTGTTAAATTGTTTTAAAAAAATTGTTAGGGTCATATACCCAATATTGTCGTATTTTTAAAGATCTGTGCCAGCGGCAGCCCCCCCCCCCCCCCCCCCCCCCCTTCCGCCTTTTTTTTAACATATTTTGTGACTATACAGTAATTGACCATTTTTTTAAAAGAATTGATTTTTTTTTGGTCTTTCGAAAGAGTTATAAAAAAAAGTTAAAAACAATTTAAAAAAATAGTTTCTTATTAAAATATATATAACTTTTTTTATTAAGAAAACAACTATTGAATAAAAATAAAAATAAAAAACAACTTTATTTTGCTCTTCGAGCTGTTATATAACAAGTCTTGTGAACTTGTTATGTTATTCATTTGTTTTTAATATATATATATACGTGGACTCAACAAAAGAGAGCAAGAAGTGTGGCGTTCTTAATTTGCTCTTCCAGCTGGACAATGCGCTTCCAAGGCGGTACATATACGCGGTTCAGCTAGAATCTCTCTTCACAAGAGTTCCATTTTCTAATTCAAAGGTGACTAGACTCATAATTTTTGGATTAATATAGAATTTTTTTTAATTTTGTGAATTGATTTGGATTTTCTTTTTAAAATATTTTTAATAAAAAAATCATGATAGAACATGATCATTTTGTAATTCTAAAATTAAAATGTTGGTATTGATATTACATATTCTAAATTTATCTTATTGTGTGAAAACGAGTGGTATGCCGGGCGCTTTTTATATATATATTTTTCATTCTATTACCATGCTTCCTGTTCTTTTTCTCAATATCTATTAATTTATTTGCTGCCACCACCACACCAACCATGTGTTATCACCATTACATTTATATGGCACATCAAACAAAGTTGAAATATTTTTCTTTCTTTTAGTGTCACGAAATAAAACAATGTAAACATTTTCTGTCATTTACAACGCAAATGAGATGGACATAATCCAAGATGAAAAAAATAGTTTGTGATGATTATCTTACAACAAAACTAATGTAAAATTTGACGCTATAATATTTTGTTATTTTTAGTTAGTAACATACTTTTGCCAGTTTCAAATTAATAGTCACCGTTTGAAATTCAAACATAAAGAAAAAAAAAATATTTTCCAAATTTATTTTCCTAAAATTTATAAATATCTTTTAATTCAAAACATGTAGTTGGATAAATGTTCTTTTATGGGCATTATTCGGATGGATAATTTTATAATCTCATCTAGATTTTATACTATTTTTAAAAATAAAATTATTAATTTGGGACAGATAAAAAAAGAAGCATCACTATTAATTTGAAACAGAAGAATTGTTAAATATTTTCTAATTGTTGGAGCGGAGTTTCAAATATTTTTTGTCAAAAATATATTTTTCGGAGTTTTTGAGGTGGTGCATTTACCGAGAAAAAGAAAAAGAAAAAGAAAATATTTTATATTGGTCTCATTCGAACGACATCGTACGTCGTTCAAATGACATGGCTTGTCGCACGATAATTCCAACGACAGCCAACACCATTCGAACGACATACCTCCTTAAGTCTTTTATAAATAGGACTCTTCAACTCCGTTTTTCAGAAGAAGTCTTTGTCGTTTTTCATTCTGTGAACACTGCATATTGGCAGAATAATTTTGGCATCTTCCTTTTAGGGGTTTAAACACCTTGTTTTAAATTCACAAAACGTCACAATCTTTACTAAATTGTTTTGGAACCCAAGAACAAAACTTTGCTATTGTTCAACTCTTGTAGAGAGGATAAACCTCCACCGGACTACGGTCATTGAGGTTCGCTGCATGTGGATCTTTGTAGAAGAAAGAACTGCGTGTTCTTGTGGAGTACCTGCGGTAGTTCCATTGCTGACGACACCGTCCAACACCTGCGGGTATTCGTGTGTCATTGTATTTCGTTATAATCCATGTAAGTTGCGATTTACAAATTATAGTGAAATAAAAGGTTTTGCCCTTCGGAATTTTTTTTCTAAAACAGGTTTCCTTTGCATGCTTATTGATTTTATGTTATTAAATCCCCTAGATGCATGCGTTAGGGTTTAACTAAAATTTGAAATTAATTAAAATTGAATTTATTTGAGAAGTCGCATTATTCCGTTTTATCGCTTTTACAAACACACACAAAAAAAAATAATTACTTTATCTTATTCTACCACCCAAACGTTTTTTTGAATATTTTTAAGTAAATATCTCAGGGAGCCAAATGTATATAGACATTATACATTTGAATTTCTCCAATTAGTCTTTGATGTTGAAATAAATTTCATGCAACAATATAATAAATGGTAAATTTCACGTAGCCCCCTGAGCTATTATTTATTTACGAGTCACCCCCTAAAAAGTACTCGACAAGCTCACCCCTTAACTACCAATTCGTTAGAATTATACCTGAAAGTCAAATTCCATCCATTTTTGTGGGTTGAGCGCTAGTTTTAAAATAAAAAAATTGAAATGAATAACCCACCAAGTGGGTCAACTATCTTGCCCTTTTGGAATAATCAGTAACAACGAAATTTGGGGGCGGGGAGAAATGGGTTTCCTTCTCCGACGCTTTTTCCATTGTGATGACTAGAGACAATCTCTCTCTCTCTCTCGTTTCTCCATTTTCCCTTGGTTTCTTCGTCATTATCTCGATCGTATCTCCTTACTGGAGAACTCGCCCGTGTCTCGCTTCATATCCGAATCTCAGCTTGGTGGGTGAGTGGGTGTTTATCTGTAGGGTGATGATGGTGATTTGGTTATGAGTATGTTGTTGGGTAGTTAGAGTTTATGGGTTTGGGTAATGAGGGTTTGTGGGTGATTTTTGGTGAACTTTGGCAGAGGTTTTAGGTAGTGATGGTTTGGCCGTGTGTGCTTTGTCAGATGGTGGTGGGTGACAGGTTTGATTACCGGCGGTTGTGGGTGATAGTTTGATTATCGGTGGTGGGTGATGGGTATGATAATCGCGTGCACGCGAGGCCTCGGGTTGGGTGGTGGTAGAAAGAAGAAGTGGGTTAGGTGGTGGTAGAAGGAAAAAGGTGGTGTTGGCTGGCATAAGACATGAGGAGAGAGAGAGAGACAGATTGGGATTATCTCAATGAGCTGCCCGATTTGTTTTTTGTTTTTTGTTTTTTGTTTTTATTTATATGTTTTTGTTTTTGTATTTATTTTTTAATTTTTTTAGTTTAGGTTTTAGAAATAGGGTCAGGGGTATTTTTATTATTTTACCCTTAAAATTGAGAGAATTCGACTTTTGGGTTTAATTGTAACGAATTGGTACTTAAAGGGGGTGAGTATGTCGAGTAATTTTTTAGGAGGGGGTGACTTGCAAATCGTAATTTAAGCTTGTGTATATTTTTTTAATGGTTTTTCAATGGGACACTGTTTGGGACATTACATTATTTTATACCGCTACAAGCTATTATTTCTTATTATTTCTTACTAAAAATGGCAAGAATTCAGATGACACAAAGCAAACAACTTAACTTGCAAAATGACTATCACAACAATTATCTTGCTCGCGCATCACACGAGTTTACACGTAGTAGTATAATATATTGAGGAAAATATTTAACATTTTACTTTTGAATGGGTCCCTTACTAATTAAATATTTTTATCTCTTTTAAGATTTTCTATATCATATTTAATGTTCTGATCTATATGTATTATATTATGTTCTACACTTTCTTAATGCTCCAACTCTTTGAAGTTATCCATGTCGCATTGCTCTCATTTTTTCTGTGTTTTTTATACTAGTAAATTCATGTACTTTCATTTACCTCTATCTCCATATTAAAACCTCTCTTCATTTACAAATAGATATAAAAAAAATAAAAAATACATTTAAAATCGCTAAAATTATTTTAAAACGTAAATAAAATAAAATAAAAACTATTTGCATTATTATCAAAAGTAAATAATAGTTTTGGATATTTTACATAGCAAAAAAAAATGTCATTTTTTGCAAAGATAAAAATTATTTAATAAAATGAATTTTAAAAATAATTAACTATTTTTATAAATACATTTTTAAGTGAATTTTTTATTAAAAACTTTAGAAACGCAATTCATCCTTTCGACATATGATATTGTTAACCAAAAGTTATCGAGATTCGTTCATTTCTTTGACTTTATCCATAAAATATTTTTTTCCTCTCTATAGTTTTCAATCTTCTTCATCACATCTTATTGCGAGTTTTGTTGGAATAATAGTTTTAGTTATTTTCAGAACAAAGAAATTTATCGTTTTTTTTTGCGACCATAAAAATTATTTAATAAAATAAGCTTTCTTTACAAAAATTACTAATTTTATGAATACATTTTTAAGTGAATTTTTTTATTAAGAACTTTAGAAACTTAATTCATCATTTCGACATACAATGTCGTTAACCAAAATGTTCCTCTATCGGTTCATCTCTTAGACTCCATCTATTAAAAACAAATCATCGCTTAAGTTTTTAATCTTTTTCATTTTCTCTTATTGAGAGTTTTGTCGGAAACATAGTTTTAATTATTTTACATAACAAAAAAATTTATCGTTTTTTGTGGGGATAAAAATCATTTTAATAAAATAAACTTTTTTAAAAAATTACTATTTTTATAAATACATTTTTTAAGTGCATTTTTTTTATTAAAAACTTTAGAAACACAATTAATCATTTTGACATACGATGTTGTTAACCAAAAGTTTCCCATTTCGGTTCATCTCTTAGAGTCCATCTATAAAACTTTTCATCCCCTCTTGAGTTTTCAATCTTTTTCATCCTCTCTTATTGAGAATTTTGTTGGAATAATAGTTTTAACTATTTTACCTATAAAATCAATTTACCGTTTTTTGCAAACATAAAAATTATTTAATAACATAAACTTTTTAAAAATTACTATTTTTATATATATACTTTTTTAAGTGCATTTTTTAATTAAAAACTTTAGAAACTAATTATCCTTTCGACATACGATGTTGTTAACCAAACTTTTCTAATTTCGGTTCATCTCTTAAACTCCATCTATAAAAAAAATCTTCTCTTCATGTTTCAATATTTTTCAACCTCTCTTATTGGGAGTTTTGTTGAAAAAATTGAGAGAGATTTTTCTTCTTATGCTCTGCAAATTGCGTCTCAACCGCGGATCACAGGGGCTTACCACTAATTACAAATATTTTGAAATATAAATTTAATTAGTGGTGACATGTATCCACCAACTTATAATAATATTATTAACTGTTGTTTTATACTCTAGCAGAGTCCTTTGAAACGTGTTGAACAAACACTCAATTTGAACTAGAAGTTCCCAATTCTAGCCATAGTAGCCCGAACATTCAAATTTCTCATTTTTGCTTATACCTTATTGATAATAGCCAAATAACAACATAACAATCAATAGTTTTGCTCTGCAATCTCCTGCAAACAAGCGGAGAGCTCTTGGAGTTTGGAAAACATGACCATGTGATCTGAACCGGGGATAACTTTTATTTCATTTGGTGGATTATTTTTAATCATAAAGGAAACATAAAACTTTGTTGAACTATTTTTGTACAAAAACAATAAATAAGTAATTGTTTATTGGGATATATGCTGAATAGTTCCTCAAATATTTTTTATTACACATTTAGTTCAAGAATTTTTATTTTTGTTTTAAAACGTCATTCAACGTGCCACTAGCACGGACCATTAAAAATAAAGAATATTAATTAAATCGATGTTTGAAAAACTTTTTGGAACGAATAAAAGGCTTGAACTAAATGTGTATTACAAATTGTTTGAGAGACTTTTTGGTATTTGAACCTTGTTTATTTATCGGGACTTTAATTATTAAAATACATGTTTATTACTTAAATTGGTAAAATAAAATAAAAATCTCTTTGTTTTTTCCATGCTATATTTTTATATTTTCCAGCCAAAGAGATGATAGAGAGCACACTTACCTTAGGCGGGGAAAGTTGATACATCTTGAATGCCAAGAACTTGGGGCCAAAGAGGAAGGAGGTTGCAGGTTTGTCGAGCCCTTGATCGTAGTGAAACTGGTTGTCCATAAAAGAATCTACTTCTTTTTGGTTCTGTCCAATAATTCACCACATTACATGTCTCTCTCATAATAAGTAACTTATATACGGATACGGTCCCCGCGGAAGATCAAGTTGGTGAGCCGTGTGATGAGAAACCTTCCCGCACGGTTCGGAGAGCACTGAATTAGAATGAGAGGTTCACCACCACATCATTGCATGCAAGGGGACCTCGCTCGATTCGCAGATTGGACCGACTCGTAATTCACTTCTGACCCCATGTTCGATAGCCCGATCGTAGTGATTTTAATTGTGGCTACATCCATAGGTAGCTTGGTCCATCTTTATTCCATTTCATATATGTCTGAGGATCCGCATAGCGCTCGATTTATGTGTTATTTATCCATTCCCACTTTTTTTATGCCAATGTTGATGACGGGAGATAACTCTAACTTATATACGGATACAATATTGCACGGATTGAATATATGTTAATTGGCGGTAAACCAAAAAAAAGAGAGAGAGACTAAAATTTAGCCCAAATCTGCACAGTACGGTGTATGGTTGTGCAGACACAAAGATGGGGTTTTGAGTTAGGGGTGTAGTATCTCTTCCAAGATGGTGGACATGTTGAGATGGGGACTAGGCATAAAAGTAATTGCTCATTTTAATTGGTAATGCTGGGACAAACTAAACAATGGTGGGGGATATTTATATATTACAACGCGTTTTGATGTGTCAAACAAGTGAGCGGTGCAACATAAAAAATTGATGTTATATCCATCCTCATGTAGTGGTAGAATTAAATATAAAAATTAATTTTAACAACCGGGTATTTTCACTTTTGTCACCATGCTAGTTATTTAGAACGCCGGGCACACGTAAACTAAAGAAATTGTGTATTTTAATAAAGCCAGTTTTGTTTTGTTTTCCCCACGAAGTATATGTGGTAAGCCGTCGGCCACCGTTCCATTTATTTTTAAAAGCTTATTAGATATAGTTTTCTTTGTTTTAGTTTTATTTCCTAAATTTTTTTTAGGTTTTTATCTCATGTATTTTTAAAATTATAGTAAGTCCTATAATTATTCAGAACGGTCTATAACTACTCTATAATCGTCCATATTCTTTTGACAAAGAATGACACTTGTCTCATAATTGTTACAATAGAACCAACAACTAAAAAAATAAAAATATGAAAGTGGATACAAATAAATCTTAAAAAATAATAGTTTTAGGGTGCGTTTCATTAAAGCATGAAAAATGCGTAGAAAATAATTTTTTTGGATGAAAATTTGGATATTGATTGAAAAAAGAGATGAATTTTTGGTCTTACTTTTTCAGTTCCCATGAAAACAAACTCTTTGGTGAGTGAATAAGAAATATTTTTCAATAAAAATGAGATTTGAGATGGAGTACTTGTTGAGTGAATGAGTGTTGTTCTCATATAAATTATTTGCAATCAAGATACTACAAGGGCAAAGTATGAGTCCAAATTGATGGATTACTTTCTATTTTGTGAAAACTATCACACAAACAGGAACATTCATATTGAATTATCAAGAAATATAAATATTGATTTTGCGGAAGCGTACCTAAATCCATGACAGAAAGTTAAAATATCTGAGTCTGAGGTCTTATGCTCTTCCAGATCAACACTTTTATTTCCTCTCTAAATTTCTCTCTGACAATGGGAATCAGAATATTGGTGTTGTGTGATCTGGGGACAATGACCCCTATTTATAACACAATCGTGTCTTTTCATATTTCGTATATTTTTATTTTAACCCATCATAAAAATAGAAATTACGCTTGTCTCTACACAATAAAACCCACACTTTAATAATACATTAGTAAGGTCCCAAAACTTAAATTAATCACTTTAATTGGACTACTTTTATTTGATAGCCTATAATTCATATTTATTTTATATATAAGCCCATATATTAAATTTTACTCTAACAATCTCCCACTTTGACTATATATATATATATATATATATATATATATATATATATATATATATATATATATATATATATATATATATATATATATATATATATATGTGTGTGTAACTTTATAAATTTGAATTATACTTTATGAGCTCATGAGTTTTAGCTATCAAAACTTTATGTATCTTAACAATTTTGTCCATTAATTGCACCAATATAGAATCAAGGCGATCGTCATTACATATTTCGTAAGTAGAACCATCAATGATCACATATATCAATGCAACTAATGACAAAGATCAAGTGTGGATGTGTAGCATGGAAATTTCATGCAATGTGATCTTAACATGCCTATTTCCAACTGGTCCTCCTTAAACCTTAGTGAGATCAAACCATATAAAGTCAGAGTGAATATAAACTTAATACTTTACTACAGTAAATAACCATACAATATCCATTAAATCAAATATGTCTATAAAAGCATATAAAATACAAACTCCCACTAAACTGACATATCCTGAAAAAAAATTACACCCATATGAGCAGTGTGCTCATGAAAGACATTGGGTGGCAGTCCCTTAGTCAGCGGATCCGCAATCATGGAGTTTGTTCCAATGTGCTCTATAGATATAACTCCATTCTGAACTCTTTCTTTTACAACTAGGAACTTAATGTCAATAAACTTTGACTACGTAGAACTCATGTTATTGTTGAAATACAGTACTGCTGATTTATTATGACAAAATAACTTAAGTGGTCTTTCAATGCCATCCACAATACGCAGCCCCGCGACAAAATTTCGCAACCATATTCCTTGATTGGACACCTCATAACAAGCTACAAACTCAGCTGCCATGGTGGAAGAAGCTATAATAGACTGCTTAACACTCTTCCACGATACAGCACCTCCAGCAAGTAAGTAGATATAACCTGAAGTAGATTTCATGTTATCTTGGCATCTAACAAAATCAGAGTCAGAATATCCGATGATTTTTAACTGTTCTGACTTTCGATAGGTGAGCATGTAGTCTTTTGTTATCTGTAAGTACCTCATGACTCGCTTGGCTGCTATCCAATGATCCTTTCC
This sequence comes from Sambucus nigra, assembly GCA_949130495.1. NCBI lineage: Eukaryota > Viridiplantae > Streptophyta > Magnoliopsida > Dipsacales > Adoxaceae > Sambucus > Sambucus nigra. The sequence continues at coordinate 1,504,089 of OX422207.1, read as the reverse complement.
AGGATTACTTAAGTATCTTCCCAACATTCCAACAATGTACGCAATATTCGGGCGCGTACATACTTGAGCATACATAATACTTCCTACTACTGACGCATAAGGAATCTTTTGCATCTCCTGAATCTCAAAATCATTCTTGGGACATTGACTGAGACTAAATTTATCTCCTTTAGCTATAGGGGTGCCACCTGATTTACAATCATGCATGCCAAATCTTTTAAGAACTTTCTCGATGTAGCTCTTTTGTGATAAACTAAGTGTACTCCGAGAGAGATCTCGGTGTATTTGTATATCTAACACAAAAGAAGCGTTATCAAGATCTTTCATCTCAAATTTCTTTGAAAGAAATCTCTTGGTTTCGTGCAACATACCTATATCGTTGGTGACAAGCAAAATGTCATCAACATATAAAACCAAGTAAATATGCTTACTCCCACTGAACTTGTGGTATATACAATCATCAACCAGATTCATCTCAAAAACCAAACGAGATTACAATTTGATGAAACTTGTAATACCATTGACGAGAAGCTTGCTTAAGCCCATAAGTGGATTTCTTTAATTTGCAAACTGTTTTCTTTGCATCTCCCGACACAAAGTTTTCTGGTTGCACCATATATATTGTTTCATCAATGTCACCATTGAGAAACGCAGTCTTAACATCCATCTGATGAAGCTCAAGGTCAAAGTGTGCCACAAGTGCCATTATTATCCTAAAAGAGTCTTTCGATGAAATCGGAGATAAAGTCTCTTTATAACCGATGCCTTTTTTTTGTTTAGCAACAAGACGGGCTCTGTATCTCTCCACATCACCTTTCGAATCCCTCTTGGTTTTAAATATCCATTTGCAACCAATGGTTTTTTTTACCTTCAGCTAATGGGATAAGATCCCAAACGTCATTGTCCTTCATGGACTTTATCTCCTCATTCATGGCATCAATCCGCACTTGAGATTTAGAACTTTCCATGGCTTGACGGAAGGTGGTCGGATCATCTTCCACCGCACCAATGTCAAACTCATGTTCTTGGAGAAATACAATGTAATCATCTGGCACAACACTTCTTCTTTCTCTAGTGGATCTCCTTAATGGCATAGGTTCTGGAGGTGGTAGAGTTTGTTCTTCTAGAATGGGAGATTCTTGGATATTGTTTTGATTAGGATCTGCTTCTTGAACAATATCAGGAATTGGATCCTGATCAATGTTAATAACACCTGTGGGAATATCAACATATTCCTGTTCAAAACCAAAATCCTTAACCTTATCCCCCTCGGCAAACTCAACATCCTCAAAGAACCGGGCATTTTCAGTCTCAAAAATTATTTTGGTAGTAGGATCATAAAATTTGTAACCCCTAGATCTTTCAGAGTATCCAATAAAATATCAACTAACTATTCTGGAATCCAATTTCTTTTCATGTGTCCTATAAGGCCTCTCTTCAGCTGGATATCCCCAAATATGAAGGTTCTTCAAACTAGGTTTCTTGCCTGCCCAAAGTTCAAAAGGAGTTTTAACAGTTGCATTAGTTGGTACTCTATTAAGGATATACACTGCAGTCTTTAATGCTTCACCCCAGAGTAAATCTAGTAAGTTAGAGTAACTGATCATACTCCTTACCATGTCTTTAAGCATTCTGTTTCGCCTTTCAGCAACACCATTCATGCTTGGAGAACCTGGCATGGTGTACTGCGGGACGATACCGCACTCCTCTAGGAATTTAGCAAATGGTCATGGGCTTTGTTCACCTGAACCGTCATACCTACCGTAGTATTCACCACCACGATCAGATCTGACGCTTTTAATCCTTTTGTTGAGTTGATTTTCAACTTCAGCCTTGAATGACTTGAACACGTCCAGAGATTGGGACTTTTCATGGATGAGATAAAGGTAGCCATAACGTGAAAAATCATCTATGAATGTGATAAAATATTGTTGATCGTTCCATGAAACCGTAGGGAATGGCCCACAAATATCTGTATGTATCAGTTCTAAGACGTCTATAGCCTTATTAGCACCATATCTCTTTATGTTTGTCTGTTTTCCCTTTATGCAATTTCTGCAAATTTTAAAATCTGAAAAATCAAGGGAATCTAGAATTTCAATTGACACAAGTCTTTTAATTCTCCTTTGGGAGATGTGACCTAATCTCTTATGCCATAATGATGTATAATTCTCATTGGTTAATTTTCTTTTAATACCTCGAGTACTTAATTGCAAGGTTTCATGATATGAAGCAATACTATTGTAATACCCCGTACTTTTATCGATATTTATTTATGGGATTAAATAAATTAAATGTGAATTAATGGAGAATTAATCCGGATATAATACTAACGAGATGTGAGTTGGTATTTGATTATAATGTGTATATATGGCAATATATGAACATTGAAAATATTGAAATTGTCGCGAGTCTGAAATACGGTAATTTGGGAAATTTTGTTGAGACGCGCGTGTCAGTCGCGTCAGGAATGTAAATAATTGAATTTAAAAGTGAATTTTATTTTTATCAACCGAATGGTCATTTTGAGTGCGCCAACGTGTCCGAAAGGACCGAAATAGTCAGAAAACACTAGCCGGGGGTTTAGTTTGGGTCCCGGGGCATTTTTAGGCTAAACCGGCAACTAAAAAGGGCATTTTAGTAATTTTGAAATTTTGAGAGTAATAACCAACGAATTTTGGGAGTTCATTATAGGTTATTTAGTAACCCACTTAACCCATTACCAGCATTTTACAACTTAGAGGGCTACGGGAGTTATAGGAAAAGTTAGAAGAGGTTCCCAAAGAGAAAACCATAACCACCATCTACAACCTTCAACCTTGGGAGAAATCTGGAGAGAGGGAAGTGGATAACCTTCAACAAAAAATTCAGAAGAACAATCTAAGGTAAGTGGTTTAGTTACGTTAATTTCAAGCGAATGTTTCTTCCATGCTTAGAATTGATAAAATTGCATCATATTGGGTGTTTGATGAAAACCCTTGAAATTTGAAATAGAAATTCATGATATGTTATAGGGATTGCAAGTAGAATGTTAGTTGATGATTGTACTACACGAGATACAACTTTTTATGATGTGAAAACGGATTTATAAGGATAAAAATTGATGACATGAAATTCTGGGTTCATACCCATAGGGTTTGGGGTAAAATTTGGGAATTGATGATAATTATATGTTATTTAGGGAGATTGTAACCCCAATAATATGTTAAAATCCGACCTAAGAAAGTTTAGTGAAGTTTAAGAACCTTAAAATACTATTTGGGATGATTTTAGGATGAGTTTAGATAAGAGGAACATTGAGAAAAATGTATTAGATATTTCTGGGCTCGAAACTGCCATCTCGTTAGAAGCTCTGCCCAGGTCATTCGAACGACCTCGTTCGAACGAGCTTCTAACGAGGTGACAGTCTGCCTTCTAACGAGTTGGTAGTTCGTTAGATGCTCCTCGTTCGAACGACCTCGTTCGAACGAGAGTTCTAACGAGTTGACAGAATGACCTTTTTGGCCTGATTTGATTTCTAGAATCCCGTAGCCTTATTTAAATGATGAGATAACTTTCCCTTATTAACTAATAGGTATAGTTGGAAGATTTGGGATATATTGAGGAGGAATATATAGAATAGTGGCTTGAACCAGATGACATTTCTGGATTAGGACGCGAGTGAATATTCACTAAGTGAGGATAATTGATGACTTAAATACATATGAACCGGGGACATATGATTTGTGTAACACTAAAAGTTGGTATAAGAACGAGAAGTATACCACTAATAAAAAATATGGTAATAACTAAGATGTGTGCATGCTTAGTATATATGATTTTATGTGTATGACATACCTACCATACTTGCTATCACGGGAGGTTTGCGTTCGTTTAGGGCCATCTAATCTTTGTGTGCCTACGGGGGGGATATAGATTGGTACCTCGAGGACATAGGTCAGAGAAAGACTTATTGAGAAGTTAATAAGTCTGCTGATCATGGGAGCGTAGGTATGTGCGTGAACCATGTGATGTGAACTATGTTCGCCTCCATTGTTTGTGATTGTTACTATCTGAGAATGATTCCTGAGAGATTCGGAATGCGTGATCCTTATGTACGTGATGTACCGGGATGGGATAGCAGAGTATGTGTGCACAGCAGCTTTGTCTCGGGGTGCTAGTACTGTATATTTATGATGAGGTTAATATATGGTTAATTGGAAAGAATTGTCATGTTTAATTGTGAGTATAATTATAGTAACGCTCTGAAAAAGATAAAAAGGAGATAACCTCCAGTAAATGGTTTTGCTAATATTTGGGAATCCGAGAATTAAAGTAAAACTCTCTATTTAATTGATGATGTTGGAATTAAAGCGCGAATCGAGTAGAAATGTTAGAATTTATTTTGGTCTATATAGATATGAGAATCACTTGAATGGGTACGGTACGTTAGGAGTGCACAAATAGTCGATAGGTGAGTAATTCATGTGAGAGCACGTCCTAACATGTATTTTGCATTCATTGTTTTAATGTCATTAAAGCACTTGCTATTTTTAAACTATTTTCCACATTCGTGCTCTGACCCGTTTTCTTTTAAATCTATTTTTTTTTGTAAAAACCTTTTTAGGTGCCCAGCCACAAGGACACCATGCGTAGGAATTCTATTCAGGTGACGAGCTGTAGCTGTTGTGGAAGTTACAGGGCCTTGACAGTAGACGCCTCCTTGTCTAGTCTTGACTCCATTTTCAGTTTTATCATTTGTTGGGCGTGTTGCCCCATTTCCTTTAGAGACACTTTATATTTCAGTTATTCAGACTTTGGTTTGTAATTAATTTAAGATGCAGACTTGTTTTATTTATTTCAGTATTGGGATTGTTGTGAGGAGTACTGCCTCCAGATTCATTATTATTTGATGGTTACTCTATTGGGACTTTATTGTGAATGGTTATGTTAACTTTTTATAATTCATCTATTGCATGTTAATTAGACTTAACTTAAAATTTGGCAACTCACTTTTTAAATACTAGGTGGTTAGTAATTATTAAAAATGTTTTCGACGGTGATGCTATTAACTGAACCAACTTGACATTTTGTATTAATTTAATAAAGGAGTAGCTACCCGGTATTTAATTAGTCGGGGTTTCACAATTATCAAGCATATAAAGGTTATCTACATAAGATAAAGAACAAGTACCAACCAAATTTGAATTATGAAGAAGACTAAATTTATTATTTCCAAAGGAACAAGTATAACCAAATTTGTCCAATACAGAAATAGAAACCAAATTCCGTCTAAATGACGGTACGATAAATGTCTCATTCAAATCCAAATAAGTACTAGACTTCAATAATAACCTAAATATCCCAATTGCTTCAACTTCAATCTTCTTGCCATCGCCCACAAAAATGTATCTTTCACCATCATTTGGCTTTCGGCAACTCAGGCAACCTTACATAGACACACTGATGTGAGTGGTTGCACCATAATCTATCCACCAAGTGTGTTTAGGTACCGAAGTCAAATTAACCTCAGAATAAACTAGGTTAAGAAGTGTACCTTTCTTGACATGCCAAGAATGATAATTGGTACATTGCTTCTTCCTATGTCCCGCAGCTCCACAGAAGAAACAACCATCAACAGTTTTTTCTTTATGTTATTTCTTTGGATATGGAACCACTACAGCTTCTTTATCTTTCTTTCTTTTCTTCCCCTTGTCCTTGGAAGTACTAGCCAAATGAGCACTTTCTGTCTTATCTTGCTTCAGTCTTTCCTCTTCTTGCACACAATGTGAGATGAGCTCATTAAGAGAATAAGTCTCCTATTGGCAGTTGTAGCTCACCTTAAATTGACTGAATTGCGTGGGAAGAGATATCAGAACCAAATGCACAAGCAAATCCTCAAAGAGATCAAGCTTAAGTGCTCTTAACTTTGAAGCGAGATGAGACATTTCCATAATGTACACCCTAATGTTCCCATTACCTTTATATTTCATTGAGATGAGACTTGCCAAAAGTGTACTTATTTCAGTCTTTTCATTTTTTGGCAAATCTGTTCTTAATTTCTTCTAGGAACTCTTTGGTTGTCTTTATCGTTTTCGATAATGTGCCCCTGAATGCTTCTGGAATGGCCATCTTTATGATCATCAAACACATGCAATTTGACTTCTCCCACCTTTCAAAGTCCTTTTTGTCATCAGAGGAACTTTTATCCGTAAGAGGTGCGGGAGAAGGAACCGTTAATGCAAGGTCCAGATCCATGACACCGAGAACTATATAAAGGTTCTCTTGCCATGACTTAAAATTTATGCCATTAAGCATGGGAATAGAATTAATACTGACAGTAATGTTGGAAGCAGAATTAATAGCTGAATCAGAGAACAATAAACAAATAAAACTAGCTCATATAAGTCTTAAATCAAAAATAAATTCAAATAAAGGACAAATCCCATTTGAAGATATCGGACACTCTATTAATATTTGATCTTTGAAAAAAATATTAACTTGTAAGTGATATCTTGCCGTAATAATCAAACACTGATAATAAGAACATATTGAATAATAATTCTTCCTTTGGGCCGATTTATTATTCATATGTAAAACTAAATAATTATCACATGCTTATTATTAAAGCGGCACACGTAATTTTGTTAAAAAATAATCTTCTTTTGGGCCGATTAATATTCACATAAATTACATGCACGTAATTCTTTTTATATTTCGAAATAAAATTAATTAATTCTTTTTTAACAAAAGAGGTCACTTTGGTCACATATTGTTTAAATTAATTTATCTCGAAATATATATATAAATACACCAAAATTTGAATTTAAATTTGTATGGTATTACAAGCATGAAAGTAATATTCAACTTGAAAGGTCATGGGTTCAAAACCCCTTTGGCTCCAGACTTGAAAGGTCATGGACTCAAAACCTCTTGAGATCCTTCATAATTTTCATCATTTAAGAGGCTTAAATATGAAACACCAAGAGTCGAACCTTTAACCTTCCACTACCATCAAATCAACCTTTATACTTTTTTTTTTAAAATCATATAAAATCAACCGCTAGTCCAAATTTCATGAATTTTATATCATTGGAATCGTAATGAAACGAGAATATTTATGAATCCAAAAATTTTCTAAAATATTAAACCGTTTTGAAAAAATATTTGGAGCCAAAAATTAATATCAATACCTTCCTAATATATTCTCAACAATTCAACATGAAATAGCTCTGATACCATATGATGGATTAATTTCTATTTTGTGAAAACTATCACACAAACAGGAACATTCATATTGAATTATCAAGAAATATAAATATTGATTTTGCGGAAGCGTACCTGAATCCATGACAGAAAGTTAAAATATATGAGTCTGAGGTTTTATGCTCTTCCTGATCAACACTTTTATTTCCTCTCTAAATTTCTCTCTGGCAGTGGGAATCAGAAGATTGGTGTTGTGTGATCTGGGGACCATGACCCCTATTTATAACACAATCTTGTCTTTTCGTATTTCATATATTTCTATTTTAACACATCATAAAAATACAAATTACGCTTGTCTCTACACAATAAAACCCACACTTTAATAATACATTAGTAAGGCCCCAAAACATAAATTAATCACTTTAATTGGCCTACTTTTATTTGATAGCTTATAATTCATATTTATTTTATATATAAGCCCATATATTAAATTTTACTCTAACACAAATAACTATTTTTCGTGAAAAAAGTTTTCATGTCAATCAAACACACCCTTATTTTTTTTCGGATTTATGTTCCATTTTCAAAGTTTTCTTACACTTTTTGTATACGTATTTTTTAAACTTTATTAAGTCTGATAATCACCATTTATCGCTTTGTACTTGCCTCCTTTACTTTTTACACGTAATGACACTTGTGGCTTGATTGTTATAATATGACCACTAACTAAAAAAATTAGTATATGGGGATGACTACAAATGAGTTATTAAAAATGAGATGAAATACTTAAGATCCCTTATATTTTGCTTGAGTTAATTTCATTTGGGACTACATCTCATGTATTTTCAAATTTTATTAAATCCTATAAGAACTCAAAATCTCCCCAATGACTTTGTAAGTGCATCTCATCATTCATCTTTCTTTTTCGTAGATAATGAGACTTGTCATATAGTACTGAAAATATGTTAAACAATTTAAAAAACTAAAAAACATGAAAGTACTAAAAATGAATTTTAAAAATTGAGACTAAATACTTGTAATCCCAAGATATAATTACTAGTTATATAACTAGGTATTTTTCTTTTATGAGTATGTTGCCTTGTTTAACAAGGAAATTTGCTAGGGAAGATCTAGTTTTTTTTTAAATAAGGCCATCGAGCTTCTACTTAAATTTGGTAGTCACTTTGTGTTAAAATAGGAATTTCTCATGAATTTTTTTATAAGTTATACATAGTTTCGCCAAAAAATATTTTAAAAAGAAAAAATAGCAAAACTATATATATATATATATATATAACCTGAAGTGAATTGGAATAAATTCCCTAACTATGATTTAATTTGCAAATACACCCCAGACAAAATTTGTGATAAAACCCCTAAAATATTATATATGTTATAATGTTAGTTTCATCCATGAAGATTCCTATAGATAATTTAATAAAATAATAATGGAATTTATATATTCAAAAGAATAAATAGACAATTTTGCCTCAATTGGAATATAACATGTTACTTTACGAAAAGTAAAATTCATCATTAACTCCAACTTTGTAAAATATTTCATGTCCCAAATTAAAAGTCCTACTTTCATTGTTACAAGTTTGTAACCCGCGTGAAGTACAGTTATTTTATAATATTTTTATAATATACAAAAAGTATATATAAAATAATTGATACCTCTTGCCTTATAAATGTTTGTATTGTATTGTATTGTTGGTGGAATAATAAATGGCCCGCTTATATTGAGAAAAGAATGAAATCTAATATATATATATATATATATATATATATATATATATATATAGGGTGAGGTTCAAAAGTGAACCAAAAGAATGAACTTTTTAATGAACCTACTAAGATATTACAAAATTTATTCTTATTTTCTTGTTATAATTGGTCCGCGCCAGCAGCAATGAATAATTTTTCAATCCCTCCGCTGGCGCGGACCAATTACAACAAGAAATTAAGGATCAATTTTTAATATCTTAGTAGGTTCATTAAAAAATTCATTTTTTGGTTCACTTTTGAACCTCTCCCTATATCTATCTATCTATCTATCTATAGATAGATAGATATGTGTGTGTGTGTGTGTGTGTGTGTGTGGTGTCTCCACTTTTAATTTTGCCACGTGGCTTCCAATTAAATATGCAATTAAGACAACATTCACTCTATTCATGACTTTCCTCAATCTTAAATCAAAAGACGGTGCATAGACACTAGGCCTGTTCACATTCCATAACTTTCGAGTTCCATCTCTTTATTCCTGCAACCGTTTTCAGTCACATCTTTATTTTCCTACATGTAGGGTATTTAATTATATACGCATTTGTCTATTGATATCCATGCCAATGATATCCCTTGTAATTTTCTATAGATTTCTTAATGAAATGTTAACCTTTCACCCATCTCCTTTCTTTGTAACATTTTGGTTTGTGATTTTATTTTGTATTTTGTTTTTACTTTTTACTTTTTTCATTTTTTGTTTTGATTTTTGTTCTTTCTTCAAGGTTTTGTTTGCAATTTTCAATCTATTTTTTTTATTGTGTTGAGTTTTAAGTTATTATTTGATTTATGTTTTCATTAGATATGTATTTTTGTTCATATTAACATTTAATGGGTGTTGATGGTAATTGATGTATGTCCAAATTAGTGCCAAATTGTTAACCTCTCTCATTATATTTGAGCTTCTGTTAATTTTGTGAATTGAAGGGGAAAAAAATGCTTGAGTATGTGTATATATACGTAGTGTTTGGTTTGGAAAGCCAACCATCTCTTTGTGATATTGTTTAGGTGTGTCAATATTAAAGTTTTATTTCCTTTCTATAATCATTAATCATATACTTTATTAATTATATTTCTGAAATTTATTGAAATTCTCATTTTAAGTGTGGGGTATTGGGTTTGAGGTTATTGACAATTCGTGTTTTGAATTGAATTATGAACCGACACGACACAACAAAACTTATTTAGATATGAACTGGACACATTTTTTAACTAGAATACAAAACGACAATGATTTTCTAGACATGAACAAGACATATTTCGTGTTTTTCATCTAGCATAATTTCATAAATATCCAATTCTTTTTTCAAGTCATTTTTAAAATTGTCTCCCTAATTGTTGACATTGATTACTAGGAAGATATCACACTGTCATTGCATTTTGAAAAAATAACATGTTCAAACTTTCAATTTTAAAAATACATTTACCACATATTATGTCATACCCTTAACCTTCTTAGGATAGTTTGTAACCATCTTGTACGAAGTAAATATATTTTATTGTGTTGAGAAGTTTAGAATTACTCACAAATAAAATGTGTGCTATATATCTTAAAAAATAGCATCCAAAATAATGACATAACTCTGTCTAACATAGTCACTACATTTACCTAATATAATTTAGTTTTCGTGTGAATATAGTAACTACATTAAACAAAGTTATAACATTCTTTTAGATGATATTGTTTCTTTTTTTAAATTTTAAAAAAAATTTATAATTGACGATAATTCTTCATTTTTAATTTTAAAACGATGTGTTTATGTGTGTGTACTAATTTTTTTTAAAAAAACTAAATTATACAAATTGACATAGAGAAAATTTCAAAGCGTCCGTGCATCGTGCGTGGTTTAAATCTAGTACATCTAATAATTGATTACATATAGCATTTTCTGACGTACACATGCAATAAAATGGTAAAAAAGTAAGATAATTACATGAAAAGACAAATTGATGAAACGGCCCTTTAGTGTACTTTAGGTAAAAACAACTTTGTTCCAATTTTTTGTTAAAACCAATTTTTAACTTCTTAAACCCTAAACATGCATCTAAGTGATTAAGTCCATTTGATGAATAAGGCATGCAATAAACGAAACAATTTCAGGAAAAATCCCCGAAGGGCAAAACCTTTTTATTTCACTATAATTTTTTAGAAAACGGCTTACACGGATTACAATGAAATAAGTGTGCCATACGAAATACCCGCAGGTGTCGGTTTCGATGTCTCGGCTGGAACTTTCCCTTTCCAGGAGGGCAGCAGTGAAGAAAAGGACGGTTCCTTCACACGATACTTCTTAAGGTCTCCTTCTACAATAGCACTCAGCTCTCGGTTGTTGAATTCTCCTCACAAAGTACAACACGATGTAGTAAATGAATTATCTTCCAGTAAACACGTTCAAGATCACCTAACTTTGGAATTGAGTAATACGATCTTGAATAAACACCGAAAGATGAAAAAATTTGTATGGGAATAAGTTTTTCTAAACTGTTCTGCGTACAGAAACGTTAGAAAATATATTTTACTTATAACTTAGCTGCAAAGAGTCCAAGAAAACGAAAACACAAAAATCGAGGCGATAGGTCGTTCGAGCGAGATAAGATCTCGTTTGCACGACATGCAATATCGTTTGAATGATACTCAAACTCGTTCGAGCGAGACACAGTAAAAAAATATTATTTTTCTTTTTAATTTGATCCTTGAATTTTCTTAGACTGTTTGCAACTCAGAAATAATTTTTTAAAAAGATAAAACGATTTTAATTCCCAAACAATTAAATCACCCAGTATTTAATCAATATACTAATTACCCAACTACTCATAAGTATTCATACCTGAGTGATCTTAAACATATGAAACACATCTTGACATGTAATCTTCTTGTAATCTTTGATTGCACATTCTTGGACTTAAACTTTGTCAAAGGCTTTTAAGTGGACTCCATAAATAACTAGCCTAGACTTAATTTATTTTGTCCGGAATTAAGCCAATTAAACCAAATGAATATACTACGAATTATGTTCATACAAATCTCCCCCTTTGGCTATTCCGGGACAAAAATAAACAGATCGATATGCCATAACCAAATACTTGTACATGTCCTATCCCAAAAAAATAGAAATATATAAAGTACAGGACATAGTGAGACTAAACGGTAGGCATCTGAATCTGACTCTGAATGGCAATTATGCAATTATCTGAATCTGTATCTGTATGTGATGTATATCAATGAATATCTGAATCTCTGAAAACAATACCTACACACACGAGACACAACCAAATACCAAAGTGAAGTATGGAGGAAATAAACTAATATAAAATCATAATAATAAATACTCCCCCTACATCACATATCTCTCCCCCTTTTTGCCTGGAATAGATAAAAGATGGGACAAACACACCAGATCAATCAATAACATATGAGAGTGAATCACAATATCTAGATAATCAATAGCAACATGACAATGGGTAGGATAGCAGAATCGAAATAATAATGCAAGAATCACCAAAATTGCAAAAGTAGACAGTACATCCATGTCATAAATAAAAAGATACAACTGATCGAAATAGTACATCATATCAGAGAGAATACAAAATACATCAGGAATATGGGTGTCTCAGATACAAAACAACAACTACAAATAGGCATCAATAATATCATCATCATCATCATCAGTGTATGTGGAAGAAATATGACCAAGTCCAGATGAACCGGCGCCTCTCCGCTGCTCTCGTTGTCGCATCTCATTAAAAAATGTTGTCATCCTGGACTCAGCATGAGCACGGGCATCATCCTCAGCATCAAATCTAGTCATGATAGAATCATACAGTCTTGACTGGGCAGCTACCTGTGCTTGTAAAGAGAAAACCTCATCCTCAATAGGACGTGTAGGTGCAGGAGTGGGGGGTGATGGCAGAGTAGTCGTGCTCGGACTAGTGTGATCAGAGGCCTGACAAGGATCAGCATCAGGGAAGACTCCCTCTGGGGGTCGAGCTCTCGCTCTCGCTGTCTATGGAAAATGGCTCTCAGAACGAGCAAAAGTAGACTGATTAATAATACCAGGTGTATGGAGACGTAGATCACCCTCTAAAACAGGGACACCAATACAAGTGCAAATGGTGGAAATGAGAATCCCATATGGAAGAGCAGGACGGACAGGGATGGAACCATGGACAGTGACTGAAGATATAACTTGAAGCATGACAGTCGGAAGATCGATAGCCCACCCCTGAGAAACATGGTACATAAAGTAAACAATGTCTGACCCAATCTGAGTATGATTTATCCGAGGATAAATGGATGATGATACAAACCTATTGAGTACATGAAAGGCAGGATGAAGCTGGCGATGATACATCGTAGACCCTGCTAGAGGAATCTCGCAGAAACAATGCCGTAAAATATCATCATAAGTCGGTCCATCGTCTGAATAACGAGGGAATACAACGACTGGGACACGAGGAAGGTGCAAAACAGCTGCAATGAGATCTGCAGTGACGAGAACAGGAATGCCACGTACAGAAGAAAAAATCCCCTCGGTGTGGGGAAGAGCATGGAAGAAAAACTCCCGGATAATATCCGGATAAAAATCCCCTTGAACCTCGAACATATAATCCCAACCTCTAGATGATAACCAACGAGGAACACCTAACTCATAAAACTCAGAATAACAAAAAACCCTCTCGAAAACAACTGACCGAATATGGAGACCCAATGAGCAGTAATGATCATACTCAGCATGCGTGGCTCACCTTACAGGAGAGTACGGGGGCCTGCTAGCCTGAGCTCTCTAAGCTCGAGCAGAGGGTGGTGCCTCACCGAGTCGCCCGGTAGGGGCACCACGGCATCTAGGAGGCATGACTAGAATGTGCAATGTGTGATGTAAAAAAAAAACATCTCGAACACACGCACACCTAAGCACCTATCTCCGTACAATCGTCCAACCAAACCACCACGAACACCAGCCACAAACAGAGTCAAAATCAGTAATACAAACAAAAATTTTCTCAAAAATAATAAGAACTAAGGTTACCTCGAAACTGCCGGAAAGAGAAGAGAATATGCCAGAGAAATAATAACGCGACGAGACACAGCTGGTCTGAACAACCGTCTGAACCACAACTCCTTAGCTGATATAGAAGAAATAAGGGCTGATTTATACGCACAAGGGGGTATCAAAGGTTGATCTAGGCACTGTAAGAGCGAGGGACGAAGCTCAGAGGAGGGTGTAGGAGCTGACAACGGTGAAGATCGGTACGTTAACAACTAAAAATGGTGTAAACTTGGGTGCTGAAAAAAATCGTCGCTGCTATCGCGAGAAACAGATAAGAACGAGAGGAGAGAAGAGATAACGCCGGCATAAGTGAAAACCTAATCTCGCGAGAAGTCATTCGAACGACTTAAGGATGTCGCTTGAACGAATTAAGATGTCGCTCGAGCGATTTAAGATGTCGCTCGAACGATTTATGAAGTCGCTTGAACGACGTGTTCGCGCGACATGAGATGTCGTTCGAACGAGAAATCAAAATTTTCAGAAATACCACTAAAACTTGCAGAATTTGCCCAACGAAAACATTATCCCAAAATAATACCTGGAACACAAAAACAAACTACAAAACAGAAAAAAATAGAAAAACAGTGGAAAAGGTGAAAAATGGGAATTACCTGTTAACAAGGTACTAATGTGCTCAATTATGAAAGTGGATTGATTTGGAGTGAACTACAACAATTGAGCCATCATTTCAATACGTTGAATCGATCAAAGAGTTCTTATTGATAACAAGGAATCACCAAACTTTATCAAAGCCAAGTGTGACAAAATAAGTGTGAGTTTGATGAACTAAACTTAATCAACATGCATACAAGTTCGAATTGTTGACGATTCTACAAACAATAGCGTCATGATACGATGTTTCAACATAGGGTTCGTGGTGCAAACCCATTTACATTAATTTCCAACCAAACTCCCTCAATATATGAATTTTTCAAGATCTTATAGAAATAACTATCAATCTCTACTTAGAGAAATTCCTATTGGCCCCAATTATGTCATTTATTTCTTTTTATTGCCTTGATTTTCTTTTGGGCTCTTTTAAACGGTGGCTTTCACGACGAGTCAATTATACACTCTCGCAACCCTTTCCCGTGAACACTCAACATATTTTCAATAACAATCCTCACGAAAAAACGGTTCTTACAAGCACACCTCCTCCTTAAGTTTACTTACGCATTGATGACAAAATTGAGATAAGAACGTCTCACCATACTCAAATATGCAAGAGAAGTCAAACATCCATATAAACTCGTGCTTGTGTGCAAGGATGGAATATAAGCAAAGTCGAGTAAAAAATGCATATCAACATAGGAACAACCCCATAGTGCAAAGGTTAAGATCATTCTAGGCATCAATAATAATGACCAAAAGTCCTAGCCACATGAATAGGGAAAGAAAGAGGGGGAAATCAAGCACACTAATATCCCATATCAAACATGTATCCTTACGACTCAAAAATCAAAAATCTTTTTGTATTTTCCACTTTTTTTTATAAAAAGAAAAATCTTTTTGTATTTTTCGAAAGACTCAAATAAATGACAAAAACAAGAAAACATGCCATAACACAAGCCAAAAATAAGGAAAGATAAAAATACTAGTGTATGACAAATCAACGAACAACCTCAATCGAACGAGGATAGATGAGGAGAACCACGAGCAATGATACGAGAATCATCAATCTTTAAGCCTAACGCTTCCAAATCCGACTTCCTAACCCAAGTAGGTGTGAACCGACGTAAAGAGATATTGGGAATCAGAATAACTTTAGATTTTCTAGGAGCATTCTTAAGGTCGTAGCAAAACCGTCTGAGATGACCTCTCCTACCGCAATGTGTGCAAGTGTAGATACGGTGAGGAGTGTGTCCTATAGGCCGATTGTACCTCACGTTCCTATGTGGCTCTCTCCTAAAGTTCCTAGGCAACTTTCTTGTTGGGATGGTTTTGGCTTTGGGAGCAGGTGAGACATGATTATTAAAGCCAATACCTCTCCGATTATCTTTGATTTCGACGGTGCCTAAGATTTTGTCTAACTTTTCAGACCTTGCCTCCAAATCAAACTTAACTTTACTCGAATCTCTCTGTTTTTCTTCAAGCTCACCTATCCTTGACTCAAGTAAACGCGTAGAATTTTTAAATTTCAAAATTTCCTTTTTCATAGTCTCCGTCAATCCCCGAAGACTATCTCTCCCACCCTCGACATATTCTATCTTCTCTCGAATTTTCTTTTTTTGTGCCCTAAGATCCTCAATTAAATAATTGGATTTATCTATTTCTAAGGCACGTTCTTTTAACAAAGCTGCAAGTTTCACGTTTGCTTTCTTTGTTTTTAAAGTTTCTATACAATTCTTTGAAAGCAGTTTGAAAATCTGTCTCGTCTTCGCCCTCATTCTCACTCACCTCATCCTCACTCTCAGGAGTATCAACTTCAGTGGTTGCAGAAGACTCATGCAAAGGTAAGTCTTTATCACTTACATGACTAACCACATAGGTGGAAAGATCACGGTTACTAGCAGAAAAAATTTCTTCTTCTGGGTCACTATCACTAAGGGAAGAAACGCGATTTATCGATTTATTAAAGTTCTACCTCAGTTTAGTGGGACACTTATCTATCCTGTGACCAAAACCTTCGCAGTAAAGACATTTTTCACAATCACCTTTATTGACAAGTTTTTTTAGAGCAATTTTCATGTGTGATTTCCAATTAGATGATTCAAACAAGTGAATTCTAAAATCATCAAAACCACCGAAAGGCATACCTAAGGACACGGGATCTCAAACACAATAAAATAGTGCAACAAGCTCTGATACCAATTTGAAACGGCCCTTTAGTGTACTTTAGGTAAAAACAACTTTGTTCCAATTTTTAGTTAAAACCAATTTTTAACTTCTTAGACCCTAAACATACATCTAATTGATTAAATCCATTTGATGAATAAAGCATGCAATAAACGAAACAATTTCAGGAAAAATCCCCGAAGGTCAAAACCTTTTTATTTCACTATAATTTGTAAGAAAACGGCTTACACGGATTACAATGACATAAGTGCGACATACGAAATACCCACAGGTGTCAGTTTCGATGTCTTGGCTGGAACTTTCCCTTTCCAGGAGGGCAGCAGTGAAGAAAAGGACGGTTCCTTCACACGATACTTCGTAAGGTCTCCTTCTACAATAGCACTCAGCTCTCGGTTGTTGAATTCTCCTCACAAAGTACAACACGATGTAGTGAATGAATTATCTTCCGGTAAACACATTCAAGATCACCTAACTTTGGAATTGAGTAATACGATCTTGAATAAACACCGAAAGACGAAAAAACTTGTATGGGAATAAGTTTTTCTAAACTGTTTTGCGTACATAAATGTTAGCAGTTATATTTTACTTATAACTGAGCTGAAAAACGAAAACACAAAAATTGAGGCGGCAGGTCATTCGAGCGAGATGAGATCTCGTTCGCCCGACATGCAACGTCGTTTGAACGATACTCAAACTCGTTCGAGTGAGACACAGTAAAAAAATATAATTTTTCTTTTTAATTTGATCCTCGAATTTTCTTAGACTGTTTGCAACTCAGAAATAATTTTTTAAAAAGATAAAACGATTTTAATTCCCAAACAATTAAATCAACCAGTATTTAATCAATGTACTAATTACCCAACTTCTCATAAGTATTCATACCTGAGTGATCTTAAACATATGAAACACATCTTGACATGTAATTATCTTGTAATCTTTGATTGCACCTTCTTGGACTTAAACTTTGTCAAAGGCTTTTAAATGGACTCCATAAATAACTAGTCTAGACTTAATTTATTTTGTCCGGAAATGAATATACTAAGAATTATGTTCTTACAATTGATTCTAAGAAATGTATAGAATTATTCATAATAAATAAGTGTCGCATTTTAAAAGATTCAGTTTTCAAGAGAAATGAATAAAATACATCTGAAAAATCAAGTATAACGTTTATAAGGGACACATGACGACATCTTGTTAAGAGGCTTTCATATTATATATATTATATTAGATATTATATTATATTGGATTAGATAGAATGGATAGAGAATATCTCTCACTTAGTATGAAAATAGAGTGATGAGGAATATGGTTATTGCTATATCCGAAATAAGAAAATAAGACGAAATTACTGAATCTAAAAATGTAATAGCAAAAAATAACATGGTTGAGTCGGGTACTAGATCGCTATCTTTAAGATGTTTTACGAATCTGCCTAAAATTCTACTACAGCCCATATAATGACCATCACCACCCGAATAAAACAACCAATAATCGAAAACAACTTCTATCTTAAAAAACTATGCATAGTAGTAATCTGGTATATTACCACTCATTCAATATTAATGGCTCAATATCAAAATATTTCAATTCGAAGGAACAATATCGATTTGTAAAGCAAAAAAATTATGCATAGGAGTGAAAAAGATTGTTTCCATAAGTTTGCATCTAAAGAAGATAAAGCTTTTTGGAAGTAATTTGGGTCCTCCTCTAATATGTAAGCATAAGACTCGGGATCAAAATCTTTTTCAACATGATATTTTCTACTTATTCCTAGTTCTAAAATAGATTCAATAGGTTCTGAATTTTTTGGAATAGAAATGCTAGTGTATATCGAGCCCCCACTATTTCTCAATTTAAAAGGAAATTTTTCTTTCTAAAAATCATCATCATTTGATTCTATAATAAATTGATTTTTCAAATTAAAAAATCTATATGTTTTATCATTAACCGAGTAGCCAATAAAGAAACACTCGTATGCTCTACTAGCAAATTTAGTCCTCTTAGGATCGGGAATACATACAAAGGCTAAACACCCCCATGTTATAAAATATGACGCATTTGACTTAATATTTTTTCAAATTTCATTAAGAGATAATTTTATTTTAGTCCTCACCATGAAAATAAGTTCTCCTTACCAATATGTGGAATCCCCCGAACTTAATAAAAAATAAAACTATTTCAATTAAAATCTTATGTTTTCTTTCAGCTTAACCATTCATTTCGGGAGAATAAGGGGTTATTTTTTCATGAATAGTATCGTGGGTTCTATAAAATTTAATCAAAGGTTCGTAATCATATTCAGTACCTCTATCACTACGTTATCCCTTAATTTTTGTACTAAATTAATTTTTAATTTCATTTAAGAAATTTTTTAATATGCCAAACATTTCACTTTTTGTTTTCATTATATACACATATAATTAATGCTCGTAATCATAAATAAAAGTAATAAATTAACGGTTGTCATATCTAGTTGTAATTCCATCCAATTAGCAAATATATAAATGAATTAAGCCAAGTGGTTCAAATTATCTAAAAATGGATTTATGCGGGGTCTTTGTTCTTTATCTTGACTGCACCATTCCCATTTTTAAAAATAATTTAGTGATAATTCTGAAATTAATCCTAAAGTACTTGTATTTTTAACAAGTCGTTTATTAACATGACAAAATCTAGCACGCAACATATTAAAAGAACAAGCAATATAAGAAGAATGGAAAATTTTGTTAATGACATGAGTTTTAAATTTAAACCTTCCTTCAGTAGCATAACCTTTGTCTACAAAATTTTCATTTTAGGTAAAGGTAAATAAATCTACCATGAAATTGTGAGTGAAACCAACTTTGTTAAGGAAATAACCAGAACCCAAGTTCTTCTTTATCTCTAGAGTGTGCAATTCTTCCTTAAGGCTCAAAGTTTTTCCAAAAGTGAAATTTAATTCTACATCTTCAGTACGAATAACTTTACTGGAGTGAGTGGAAATCTCCCAATAATACCATCTAATCTTCAGCCTTAGCATAAGTCTTACTATAGAACGATCCTATAAGATATGCCGAGAAGTGGCGATATATATCCACCACCCTTCAGACCCACTAACCATATTGATTTCAGAAATAATTGCATATAAATTATCCGAGGTCAGAATTGTTGTGGAGCAACACAATGGTCATTTCGACATTTGCAAGCTATATGTCCCAGATTGTTACAACTAAAGTAGAGAAATTTCTCGGTGTTACTAGCCTATCCATTTCCAATAAGGTTGTTCTTATTCTTATTCTGATTATAATTTGGTTAAATGTTTTTGTTGTAGGGATTTTTTTGATGTTTCTTATTTCTTCCATTTGGTTTCAAAATAATTGGAGTGGGGTCCTACTATAATTCTTGTTGTTAGACACAACAAAAATTTAATCCTTATGATTTACGGCTCTATGTATTTTTAAAACCTTTCCAATTCAGAGTTAATTTATTAAACAGAAAACAACCTGGAACTTCTCAACTAATTTCATTCCTTCACAAATAATGTCATGTGAATTTTTTGTAATAATGAGTATGGACAACAAGTGTAAAGTCGTTCGTCATCTGAAATTCAAATAACGGTTGATTGCATATTTTTTTTAGCTCCAGCCTCCTTGATATCATATTTTTTCTGAAGGGCTTCCCAAATTTGTTTGGAAGAATTACACAATGTATAATAATCATAAAGATTGTTACCCAGGGTAATCAAAATATAATTTTTACTTAAAAACTTACTTTCTTTTCATGTTTTAATAGCCCTAGTCTCATTCGCCCTAAGAGTTTCAGGTGCAGTAGGCCTACTTGATATGATGGAGGCTTCTAGATTTTTTTTGGTGAGAAAAAAAAACATTTTTTGTCCTCACCTTTTGAATATAACCCCTAAAATTTGAAAAGTATGTTAAGACGAGTTAGACCATTCAGTGAAAAGTGATTTTCGGAGTCCATAGTAAATAAATAAAATACCTTAAAAATGTTGTATCTGAAATAAAAAAAATGGAACAAATTTACCGAATGCAAATATCCAACAGTAAAAAATAATGTGGTTGAGTAGTAGAATCGGTCACTCTATTAAGGTGTTTCTTCACTCTTCACAAATTTGTGTTGTAGTCCCTATAATACCACCATCACCCCTATTGCTGATGATAATGATTGAATTATTATCATATTTTGGGATAGATAGATGTGCAGAGATGTGTAGAGAGATATAATGAACTGCTTGCCCCTTTAGCTAAGGGATGGGTTGTATTTATATTAATGGGAGTCTAAGCTATAGAATGTCTTTATATATTCAGACATTTATATTTATATATAATGAATATAACTATTGGTCTTCTCGGGTACAATGACTATTTGGACCAGTGTGTGGTTTTTTTCATTGATGACATCCTTATTTATTCCAAAAGTATTGAAGAACACAGAAAGCATTTAGAGACAGTGTTACAAATCCTTAGGAAGGAGAAATTATATGAAAAATTAAAGAAGTGTGAGTTTTGGTTTCCTAGTGTATCTTTTCTTGGACATGTCATTTCCAAGGAGGGAGTGTCGGTTGACCCTCAAAAGATTAAAGTTATACTTGATTGGCCTAGTGTGACAACCCGCTTATCAAAATAAGGGGTGGCCAGTCCGATACTCCAATAATACAGGAATCATGGTTGGAATCATCCTCAGCATCGTGACAATATAAAGAGTATACGGGATAACCACTCAATAATTCAGGAAACGGGTTGTCAAAAATTTTGTTTCATGATTTAAATAAAGAATTTTAAACAACCCATACTTGAAAAAGAAAGTGGAAACCCCAAGAACAAGATACAATAACAACAAGTATACCATAAAAAGACCGAATATGATGTCGGTTAACGGATTTCATACAATGTACAACAAGTTCAATAAGTTACATATTACATTCATTATACAATTACAAAAGGTTGGGCCACACGCCCGATTACAAGATCCGATCATATCTAGAGAACAAAAAGGAATGCGTCTACACAAGATATCCCGTGATATCCGCAAAATGTCACGGCTCCTCAAAAGACACTAGAATGGGGAGTTCAATACGGGCATCCATGCGGTGGAGCACCTGAGCCGTTACCTTATTTATGCACAACAAGAAAGAAGAATGGGTCAGGGCCCGGGTTTATGGGATAACCAGATAGATAAAAGTATGGTAATTATGAACAGTTAATCATGGATGATAAAGATGACATTCTAATATGGTAACTTCATATAATAAACTAAGTCAATTAAATGATTATAAACTTAATTCAATTATACAAGAAAATATGAATAATCATCATAATCAAGAGTCTTTATCATCTTCCACTTTTTCATTTTTAGCTTTCCATTCCTGATCAGGAATATAAATTCTATAATTTGCACATTGTCGCATGTATCTCATTTGTATGCTCTTTATGGCAACTATTTCATTTATATGCTCTTTGTGGCATGTATTATGCTCTTTATGGCATTGCGTTATGCTCTTTATGGCATTACTATCCATCAAGTCCCACTTGATGTTAGAATAGTCATAAATATACATATATAACGATTTAAGGACCGCCCGTCTGAGTCTCCCCACTATGCGCGCCCCTAAATGCCCATCATCTTCCAGGGCCTATTATCAAGACAACCTGGGATCCTATCAAAACATAGGGAAGTGGCCATATGCCTGCGGTGTAGTCATAACCACACCCGGAATTACCTACCCATCGCAAAAAAATACAACAAGCGCTCATATGGCCTAGGACTATATCCACCTTGCATTCACTAGCCAGGGGGCTTCACCTCACGCGCGAACTTCCCTTAAGATGGCATTTAGAGAGGGTGTGTTCAATCCGTTTTATTAATTACGATGGCATGATTTAGTAAATTATCATTTACTTTATCCATTTCCACTTTTATCAAATATTTTATGGTTATCCGGAGATATACGTAATTCGCATCATCGTAATCACCTCAATGAATAATTAAACTCCCAAATTATTTTCCCAACTCTCCTTTTGGACTTTATAATAGATCATCAAGACTATCATATCTCAAATTAGCTTCCAAAGTCTCCAAATATGACTTCATAATCTCCTAGACTCCTACTAATTAAGTAAAGGAAAGAAACACCCTAACTTTAACTTGCAAACCCCCGGAATAACCCCCACATAACCCATTTCTAATCTAGGGTAGTCAACTAACTCATCTAGAACTCTAGGACTCTAAGTTTACTTCATACAAGAAGGTCCATAGGTCCTAAACCTAAAGAAAAGGGTTAAAATTCACTTAAGAAAAATCACTCAAAAGTGCAGGATTTTCGAATCGATTCGGACTAGCCTAATCGATTCGTCCAGAAAAGCGAATCGATTCGGACTAGCCAAATCGATTCGGTCAGGAAAATTGACTTTCTGCATAAATGACGAATCGAGTCGGACGACTCAGACCTGGAAACTGTCCCCATGCGAATCGATTCGGCCAGGCCGAATCGATTCGCCCCTGCAGAAATGCCAAGTTTGGCTATGGAGTCTGGGACTCCAAATTCTCTCCCAACTCAAATCCATTCAACCCAAACTCATTTATTGCAATCCACTACTCATAAATACATCTAGAAACAATAAACAACCCCAATGAACATCCAAATCCCTTTTCAAGGGTCAAAATCTCATAAATCCATAAAAAGCCCTAATATAGTTAACCATGATAAATACACAATTATCACAACTAATTATCCATCTTAAATCACATTATAGCAAGTAGAAAATGAGAGTGCAGCAACAGCGGAAATATTGCGACTTCTCAAATAAAAAACCAATTTCAATTAATCCCAAATTTTAGTTAAAACCTTAAGACATGCATCTAGATGATTTATCAAATAAAATATAGCATGCAGGATAAAAACAAACAATTTCAGGAAAAATCCCCGCAGGGCAAAACCTTTTATTTCACTATGAATATACAAGCCGCAACTTACAATTACATAGAGAAATCTGCAATGGATTAACGCGCAGCCAACCCACAAAGACACGCAGTCTTGAACTCAGCAAGAGAATACACGCAACACCCTCCAAGGACTCGCAGCCCAAACAACGAAGGAAGAACCGCAGCTCTCCTCAATGACACGCAGCCATAAAACTTTGTAGAGACTCCCTCGGCAATGACACGCAGCCCTCGTTTGCAAAGATCTCTCCACAAAGATGAACAGTAGCAAAGCTTGTGTTCTAGGGTTCCAAAAGATTCACAAAAGTAACTGGGATTTTTGGTGTGAATCAAAAAGATGTTTGGCACATCAAAAAGGTGAAGACTTAGAGTATTTAGGACTCTGAAAATCGTGTTGAAAAGTCTTGAAAAATAACTCCCCGAAGTTGGATTTAAATAAGAAGTCTTTGAGCCTAAAAAATCTGCAGCGAATCTGGCAGTGATTATCCCCGTCGGATCGGTCCGGATTGAGGGCGGATCGGTCCGATTTGACCGGATCGGTTCTTTTATAAAGAGGCGGATCGGTCCGAATGAGGTCGGATCGGTTCGGCTATTTCTCCTCATCGGTTTGCCATCGGTCCGGGGTATACTGGCCTTCAGCAAAACGGATCGGTCCGTTTGTGACCGGATCGGTCCGGTTGACCCAGAATAATAAATGCCTCATTTTGCTTGAAAAAACTTACGCCTTATTTTTATAAAAAACATTTTATAAAAATTTCCCAATACTAAATATGAACTTTAAGGGACGTAGAAACAAAATTTTACCAAGTTCATTCTCGCAGAGGCTATGATGTTGAAGACGCTTTGATATTCGGATCCGTTGATGTAGATGCAATCTTGAATTTCTTCAACGGTGTAACGGCGTATGACATACAAATTGATAATGGACAAAAATGTCCTTACAAATCTCCCCCTATGTCTATGCCGGTACATACATAAAAAATATCCGAATTATCAACTTATGACCTATACAAATCTACCCTCCCATGAACCCTAAAGATGGAAAGATAAAAAGGTATAAATCTTCATCGTTTGTTCTTCAATCTTCAACAATCATTAAATCTCAAAGCTTTTCTCATCAGGGTGTGCAACATATTGATCTTCAATCTTCATACCTACACACATGAGACAAAGCAAATACCACGTGACATATCGAGTTTGAAATGAGATAAACATAGATACCATCATAAGCTATATCTCAAAAACTCCCCCAAAATTCAAACTCCCCCATAAAATGATAATTCTTTCTCCCCCTTTTTATGATGTCCCCAAATAGACAAATGAGAAGAATGAATCAAATAAGCGAAATCGGGGTGACACGGTACACAAAATAAAATACACAAACTATTTTTTTTTTTTTTTTTTTTTTATATTTCAAAATTTTCATACAAAGATAGGATACCAATATGAACAAATATGAAATAAAAATCACACCGTGGATTTAGACTCAAACAACCAAGTCATGGAAACGGAATGAAAGAGTGTGAACACATTCGATAGGTAAATCAACTCAATCAATCATATGTGCACGATGCATATGTGTAATCCTAACGAATGATCATCAAAGGTATCCTTAGGTGTAAAAATTTGTTGAATTTAGATGACATCGTCTTATTCAAATCAACAAATCAAAGTCAAAATGATTTCCACACCAATAACGTCCAAAACTATTTAGCGCATTTTCAAGCATTTCAAGGACGTGCAAACCCGTTTTAAATTCTCCAACCAAACTCCCTCATATATATATATATATTCTTTTAGAGGTAATCTAAATTCTCAAACTTTGGAGAATTGGTGCAAAAACCTAAATGGCCCATAATTGGCATGAATTTTTTTTTTATTGCCTTTCAATTTTTTCGGGCTCTTTGAACCTCTTTGGACCTCGGATAATAAAATTCCTCCATTTTTTAGGTCCAATTTAACGGTGGCTTAGTATTCGCAAAGGCTAAAGAACCTTTCGCAGCCCTTCCCCGTTTTCAAACAAAGCACACAAACTCACAAAACGGTTTTTATATGCAAAATTTCCTTATAAAAAGTTATCGCGCTTGGTTCGTTTTAAGGACAGGATTGAAGTGCAAACACCCAACCAACATGTGATAAGACAAGCACAATAATCAAACAAATCCGTGCATGTGTGCAATAATGGAAACATGAGTCAAACATGTAGGAAGAAACACTCAAATACATCTTAATGACTCCAAACATTATAAAGCACATGGATGAATTGACCTATTGTCTCAAATCACTATCAAATAGTCACATGAAAATAATGGAATGATGTTGTGACTCGGTCATCCTAAGTGTTTATCCATAAACGGTGCAAACAAAAAAACAAAAATATTTTTGGATTTTTCAAAATTTTATCAAAATAAAATCTTTTTGTATTTTTCAAAAACAAAATTCAAAAACAAGAATTTATACAAAAAGTACAAGTCATCACACTAGTAAAAATATAACATGAAACCACAACTGGTGTATGACAAACATGCAATCACAATCAACCAAAAGATTTCACATGGGGTGAATCACGTGCAAGCAAACGGGAATCGTGGACAAATAAACCATAAGCCTCTAAATCCGATTTTCTAACCCAAATAGATTTGTAACGAAGTGTGGGGGTTTTGGGAATCGAATTTATTCTTTCATTAACCTTCCTGGGTCTATTTAAAAGCTTGTAACAAAATCGCCTAAGATGACCTTGCCTACCGCAATGTGTGCAAGTGTAAATCGGGCGGTGTGTGTTACCTAAAGGTGGCCCTCTCCTCAAATTTATCGGTTGCTCTCTCCGAATTTGCCTAGGTGGGTCTCTCCTAATGATCCTAGGAGGTTCTCTCACGATGTTCCTATGGGGCGCCTTTTTAACAAACTTAGGTGCCTCTTTCTTAACAATCCTAGGAGGCTCTCTCACACGTGTGGGAATGGGTGCAACATATTTTTCAAGACCAATCCCACCCCTATCCGTTTTGATCTGGACTGTGCCTAAAATCTTATCAAGTTTTTCAGACCTAGACTCCAAATCAAATTTCACTTTACTTGAATCTTTCAATTTCACCTCAAGTTCACCTATCCTAGATTCAAGTACTCGTTTAGAATCCTCAAACTCTAAAAGCTCCTTTTTCATAGTCTCCATCAACCCTCTAAGACTATATCTCTCACCCTCGACGTACTCAAGCTTCTCTTTCAAAATTTTCACATGAGCCCTAAGTTCTTCAACTAAAAAATCATTATTTTTTATGGCACACTCTTTCAATTGAGCTTTCAATTTCAAATTTTCTTTCTTTGTTTTCAAAGTTTCAGCATAAAGTTCATTGAAAGCAGTTTGCAAGTCATGCTCATCTACACTTTCCTCCTCACTTTCATCCACACTCCCATCACCTTCACTATCACTAATCACATGGATGGGAAACTCTCGCCTAGAAGCATAAAAAACTTCTTCTTCCGAATCACAATCACTAAGGGTAGAAACATGAGAAATCGGTTTATTCAATTTCTTCTTTAAATTTGTGGTACACTCATGTAACGTGTGACCAACACCCTCACAACAAGGACACCTCTCAGATTCGTTTTCAACAGAAGATTTAAAACAAGAGTTCGTGCGAATTTTCCAATTAATTTTTTCAAAAATTTGACATCGAAGATCATCAAAACCATCAAAAGCCATTTTTGCAAAAACAGGATCAAAGCACAATAACTTAGTGCAGCAGGCTCTGATACCAATTTGACGACGTGAGAAGTCAAATTGTATCAAAAAAAAATAAATCCTCGAAAAATCAGGATCACGCGATAAATTAGCGTAACCCTCTCTGATACCAATTTGAGAGTGCAGCAACAGCGGAAATATTGCGACTTCTCAAATAAAAAACCAATTTCAATTAATCCCAAATTTTAGTTAAAACCCTAAGACATGCATCTAGATGATTTATCAAATAAAATATAGCATGCAGGATAAAAACAAACAATTTCAGGAAAAATCCCCGCAGGGCAAAACCTTTTATTTCACTATGAATATACAAGCCGCAACTTACAATTACATAGAGAAATCTGCAATGGATTAACGCGCAGCCAACCCACAAAGACACGCAGTCTTGAACTCAGCAAGAGAATACACGCAGCACCCTCCAAGGACTCGCAGCCCAAACAACGAAGGAAGAACCGCAGCTCTCCTCAATGACACGCAGCCATAAAACTTTGTAGAGACTCCCTCGGCAATGACACGCAGCCCTCGTTTGCAAAGATCTCTCCACAAAGATGAACAGTAGCAAAGCTTGTGTTCTAGGGTTCCAAAAGATTCACAAAAGTAACTGGGATTTTTGGTGTGAATCAAAAAGATGTTTGGCACATCAAAAAGGTGAAGACTTAGAGTATTTAGGACTCTGAAAATCGTGTTGAAAAGTCTTGAAAAATAACTCCCCGAAGTTGGATTTAAATAAGAAGTCTTTGAGCCTAAAAAATCTGCAGCGAATCTGGCAGTGATTATCCCCGTCGGATCGGTCCGGATTGAGGGCGGATCGGTCCGATTTGACCGGATCGGTTCTTTTATAAAGAGGCGGATCGGTCCGAATGAGGTCGGATCGGTTCGGCTATTTCTCCTCATCGGTTTGCCATCGGTCCGGGGTATACTGGCCTTCAGCAAAACGGATCGGTCCGTTTGTGACCGGATCGGTCCGGTTGACCCAGAATAATAAATGCCTCATTTTGCTTGAAAAAACTTACGCCTTATTTTTATAAAAAACATTTTATAAAAATTTCCCAATACTAAATATGAACTTTAAGGGACGTAGAAACAAAATTTTACCAAGTTCATTCTCGCAGAGGCTATGATGTTGAAGACGCTTTGATATTCGGATCCGTTGATGTAGATGCAATCTTGAATTTCTTCAACGGTGTAACGGCGTATGACATACAAATTGATAATGGACAAAAATGTCCTTACAGAAAACTTGCCTCAATCTTGCAAATTCAGATTTCCCTTGTGTTGTAGCAAGAATCCACTCTTAATCTTCAATCTCTCCTCTTTCTCTACAATTTCTCTTCCTCTCCTTTTCTCTCTAGGTTAACAATACACTTAAGAGAATAAATGGCTTAATCAAGACATAAATCGTTCCTTTAGACTAAATTCTCAACTTAAGTGGTTAATACCACATTAAAATAATTCGCAACTACACATTTATGTTAAAACCAGTCAAAAGTCCCCAAAAACATAAAATACAATAAGGCACTCATTTTGACTGTTCCGCATGATTTGGGACTAACTACAGCCACCAAATTATCATTCGGAAATTCTATAGCTCATTTCAAGTTCCGGTTTCACTTTTAATCCATCAATGTCATTTAAATCTTATGACACTATAAAACTCAACATGAGGATATTTACATACACATATAGTAAATATACAACAAGTTAGTAAATATTAACTTTTAACTCATTCAATTAATATTTACTCTATATTTCGGCATTTTATATAATTACTTCACATAGTAAATTAATATAAAATCGATTCTCAAAAGCGAGGGTTGTTACACCTAGACCAACTAATGTGATGAAGATTCATAGTTTACTTGGATTACCAGGTTATTATCGAAGATTTGTTGATGGATTTTCTAGTATTAACAACCCTCTATCTAGGTTAACCCAAAAGAAGGTGAAATATGAATGGTCTGAGGAAGTTGAGAATAATTTCAAGAACTTAAGAATCGATTAGTAAATGCCCCAATTTTGACTATTCCTTCCGGGACAGGGGGATTTGTGATTTATATTTAGGATGTGTGCTGATGCAAAATGGAAAAGTAGTAGCTTATGCGTAGAGACAGTTAAAACCACATGAGCAAAATTATCCAACCCATGACCTAGAATTAGCAGCTGTAGTTTTTGCTCTTAAAAAATGGAGACATTATTTGTATGGTGAGACATGTGAGATTTATACCGATCATATGAGTTTTAAATATATCTTTACCTAGAAAAAGTTAAACATGAGACAAAGGAGGTTGTTAGAATTGATGAAGGATTATGATTTAAATATTCATTATCACCGAGGGAAAGCAAATGTAGTAGCCGATGGTTTAAGTAGGAAGTCTACACCAAATTTAACATGTCTTATTGCAAGCCAGGAAGCTCTGTTGAAGGATTTAAAAAGTATAGAAATATATGTATGTATTTATAGCAAAGGAGGAATAATAACTAACTTACAAGTACAAGCCATGTTGATGGAAATGGTCAAAATTGCACAAGTAAATGATCCACAATTGAAGAAGATTAAAGAATAAGTTATTAAAGGGAAGAGGATTGAATTTATGATACGAGATGCTATATTAAGGTTTGGAAATAGAGTGTGTGTACCATGTGATGACCAACTAAAGAGGCAAATTTCGGAGGAAAGTCATTACCCAAGATTCACATTTCATCCCGGATGTACAAAGATGTATAGGGATCTTCGAGAGGTATTTTATTGGAATAACATGAAAATGGAGATAGTAGAATTTGTATCTTAGTGTTTGGTTTGTCAATAAGTAAAAGTTGAACATCAGAAACCATCGGGATTACTACAACCCCTATCTATCCCTGAGTGGAAATGGGAACATATTACTATGGATTTTGTGACATGTTTACCAAGGAGGTCAAATGGTAATGATTCTATTTGGGTAATTATTGATAGGTTAACTAAATCATCTCATTTTCTTATCCTTAATATTACCCATTCTTTAGAAAAGTTAGCTAAGTTGTATATGCGGGAAATTATGAGGCTTCATCGAACCCCAATTTTAATTGTTTCTGATCGTAACCCTAGATTCATGTCTCACTTTTAGAAAAGCCTACAAGTAGCCATGGGAACATAATTGAATTTCATTACCGCTTTTCATCCTCAAATAGATGGACAATCTGAGAGAACTATTCAAACCTTTGACGATATGTTTGGGCATGTGTACTTGATCTAAAAGGGAATTGGGATGATCATTTACCATTAGTAGAATTTTTATATAATAATAGTTATGAAGCAAGTATTCAAATGGCTCCGTATGAGGCACTCTATGGTAGAAGTTGTCGTTCCCCTGCATGTTGGGTAGAAGTTGGAGAAAGAAAATTATTGGGAACGGAATTTATTCAGATTACAACAGAGAAGGTAAAATTGATACAATACCGACTTCGAATTGCTCAAAGTCGTACAAAGAGTTATGTCGACAATCTCCACCTACAGTTGGAATTCCAAAAAAGAGATTATGTGTTCTTGCGAGTATCACCAACAAATGGAGTAATCCTATTTGGTAAGAAAGGGAAGTTGAGTCCAAGATACATAGTACCTTTTGAAATCCTTGAAAGGATAGGTGTTGTTGCATATAGAATAGCCTGAACCCCTGAACTTTCTAATGTACATAATGTATTTCACGTTTCTATGATGAAGAAATACATCCCAGATCCGATGCATATCTTAAGTCATGAACCTATTTATGTTAGAGAATATCTGACCTACATTTAGCATCCAGTAGAAATTTTGGACCATAAAGATCAAATATTACGAACCAAGGTAATTCCACCCGTCAAAGTATTATGGCGTAATCATTATGTTGAAGAAGCAACGAGGGAGAGGGAAGATGAAATAAAGGTGCGATATCTGTACCTATTTGAGAATTAATGTAAGTAAAGTTTGGGGACCAAACTTTTTATAAGCAGGGCAGGATGTAATGACGCCACTTTTATATGTTCATATATAGTTTGTTTTAAATGTTGTATTATTATATATGTGATTCGGATAATGTGTTATTATTGTACATAATTTAACATTTTTATTCTAAACCTACCTTCATAAATCATGAAATATCAAATTAGTTACAAACATAAAATTTTGAAATTTCATTAGGAATGTTCATGTTGGAGCCTAGTTTTGACTATTCTAATATAAAAACTGACTTGAGGTAAAAACTAGGTAGTTGTATATATATGAATTAAATATTAACACAATGAACAGTATTTTAAACGGAAGTCCGAGAAAGAAGTTATACCAAAATTACAAAAATAAGGGCAAAATTTGTCCATCTTTGAAGTTGTATTCTGTCTTATTACCACACCATGTGTTATATTTTGATTAGTTGGAAGGGCAGGATGGTTTAACCGACTTAAACACTTTGAAATAACCTCCTTATACATCAAAATGGATTAAATCAAAGTCTTATAGCCTAACCTAAGCTAAATGATAAGTTTCAAGGTAGAAAATATAATTTTTTGAAACTGTAGGGACTTGATTTTAATTAAGAAAGTTTCAGGGACTAAATTGAAAAATATAAAAAGGTTCTCTAAGAAATATTAAAAATGTATGGTGTAAAATTACTAAAATATCCTTCATGTGTAAAATGACCCTTATACCTTTAATAACTTTACACCTCATGCTGTATTTTTTCCACCACACCTTACACGTGTCATCCATATAAATGAGGATAAAACACATGTCATGCATTTAAAGAAGGCTAAAACACGTGGCAGCATTTGGTGAAATAAAGACCTTAAGATAGCCCCGTTACGCGACACGTCAATGCTGACTCACCAAAATGGAAGCTTAGTCACCCAGACACGTGTTAACACCCTAATAACTTTGGGAAACTATAAATACAAGCCTTAGGATCAATTTTTACATGAAATTCAATTAAAATATCAAAGAGAAATGGCGAGAGAAAGTTTAAGAAGATGATTCATCTTAAGATTAACAAGCGATCCAAGACTCTGAATCTATAACTTCAGACTTCTGTTCTAGGTGAGTACTATGTGACATTCCTTGAGTATTTTGATTATATGATATTATGAAAACTATATATATTTTGTGAAGCTACTTTTATTCTCAAAATACATCTAATACCGATGATTTCGTCGTTTGTTATATGGGTATATCTCTCGATATAAACATCTGATTTGAATTATGAAATTATTGATTCAGATTATGATAACTCTCTTACTATGTTGGCCTTGACTACCGGATGGAAATATTTGATTATACTCAAGAGGGGGGGGGGGGGGGGGGGGTGAATTGAGTTTTTACAAACTTTAAGTCAAATTCAGATTTTTAAAAAATATTAAATTTCAATCTCATAGACAAATTTCAGATGAATAGAAACTCTAAGGAATTAATTTAACAATATCAAATAAATACAATCAACTAACTAAAGAGGCAGATTTTAACACACTAGAAATATTAATTTAATTTTCGTACTTAAAATTAAGTAATATTCTGAAATTAATTATTTAGTTAAAAAAAAACAATTATTTTAACTTTAAAATTAATTTAGTCAAATTTCAGAATTAATTTATATGATAATGTATTGAATATATTAACTCAAGCAAGCATTTGCAAATAAATAAATAAAGGTGCAGAAAATAAATGACACCGAAATTTAACGTGGTTTGGCCAAATCCCGGCCTACGTCCACGGGCCTAGAGCCCCTGTCTCCTTTGCGCTTCACTAAACCTGATTCACTTGCGGGTAGGATCAAACCACCGCGTACAACTGTTTGCAAGCTAACTCCGAGCTTCAAACCCCGTGGCCCACTTACGGGTAGGAACCAATAACCGGAACAAACCGAAGTTTCAACAAAGCTTCACAACAAATCTGAATTTGTTGTAGTACAAGGTAAAATACTGAAACTCTTTAAAATACAATTTGTAATCTGAGTTTCTGAGACTTCAATAAATGATGTTGAAGTAGGCACAAGTCTTCTTCTTCACTGATTTAGCAGATAACAAAATTTTGGGCTCTCTTGAATGTGTAGCTGAGTAGTAAATTGAATGCTCTCAATAATTTTTCAAATCTTGATCATATGCTTATTCCAGTATCTATCTGTTCAATGCAGCTCTTCAAAGGTTTTAAAATGTGTCTGCCAAAAACTAGCTGTTAGACACATGTATTTTTGAGCATTAATTGCTCCTGATTTTGCTGAGAGGAGATAGAAAAAAAATCTGCAACTCTGATAACCAAATCTTCATATTTATCTTCTCCATAAGAATATAGTTGTTGTAGCACTAAAGTGGTAATCTGAAAACATGTGTGATTGAGAGTGACTAGGTAGATGACCCATTTATTTTCTGTCAAGAAAATGTTAGTCCAAGAGATAATATCCAAGGTATGTAAGGTTGGACTGAAAATGAGTTCTTTTGATATCCAAAAAAAATTCTTGTAAAATATGTTAGACCAAAAGAGAGAAATACATTTTGGAATGAATGTTTTGAATAGAAATAATATTCTGATTCATTTAGACTATCTTAACAACCTCATTTTATAAGAGTACAAAGTTTGATAGCAAGCCAAAAAAAATTTATTCTATGTTAAACAAATCATTTGAGCATATATAAATTTATTTATATATGTTGGCCGAAAGTGATTTATATATAAATTTATTTATATATCAGACTTTAAGCATATATTTATTTAAAAAATCGCTGTGGACGAAATCAGGTACTATCATAAGAGTTAAAAATTCAAATAAGCCTCAAGCATGCAAGACAGGTATAAACAGTGGGAAAAGCCAAAATTTGAGCTATGAGGTCAAATCAGCAAAACAACAAAAATCATCTTAATAAATCATCTATGGCCGAAGTCAGGTACTATCATAAGAGTGGAAAAGTCGAAAGTTTTTATAACGCTGGTAAGAGACGAAACAGGTCATAGGGGTCAAATCTGGTAGCAGGTATAACAGAGGCATGCCAAAAGTTTTGGGCACATAGATCAAAGCGGATAAACCACTCCTCCCAACTGTTTAGAGGACAACAACAGCAAACAAAAGAAACGTAAGAAAGAAGGAGCAACGATCAGCCATGTGCCACCCAACCCAGGACCTGGTTCAGGTAAAGCACGGGTTTCACGGGTCAGACCACGACGTACCTTCTGCAAAAATCCTTCTTGAGCCTTGTGCAATGTTGAACGCAATCTCAAAAATAGAGATATTTTCAGACGAAATCTCTTATGGCCACATATATGGAACCTAAGGCTACTTGCCTAAGGCTTTAAAAACAAACTCAACGAAATAGTCTGGAAGTCTAATCAAAAGAGTTCCTATATACCAAACTGACTTATATGGATATTAAAAAATCTCGGTAAAAAAAATTAGTAAGAAAATAAAAATTTATCAAACAATTCCGAAAATGATTCTAAACAAAATTTATACCAATTTTATTTTAAAAGATTTTTAATAAAGATAATATAATTTCTTTTAGAAAAGGTTTGGGCTCACAATTAATTAGATGCAATTAATATATGCATGAGTGCCTAATGTGTCAAGTGCAAATGTGCAATATACATAAATACCTTTAGTCGAAAATGCTCGTTCAGTAAAGTCAAGACATGATGAGTTGTGAAAATAAAACATGACATAAGCAGGTATATAGTATAATACATATATGTATATAATGGTATATAAACAGGATTATACAATAGTAAATGTCTATAGAATAATCTAATAAAAATATGTTTGGAATCATCAAAATCAATATATTAAATTAAACTAAAATGTACAGTAATTAAACTAATTTAATTAATTAGGGATAAAATACATTTTTGTTAACAATCTCCCCCTTTTTGATGATGACAAAAAATGATTCACATATATTCATAAAATGTATGAATTAAGCACAAATGAGTGAATCAAACAAACTTCTCCCCCTTTTGACATTATCAAAAAGATTTTCTTATAATTCAGTGTCACGGGTAGAAAGAATATCTCCCCCTATCAAAAATAATTCATGCATGAGATATATCTATGAATTGTAAGAGACATAGCATGAATTTTTAAGTAAGCACATATTCAACATAATCTTACATAACATATATTTGAATAGATAGATAGGAATTACATCAAATAATGCGCAGGACATCAAATTGAAACACAATAACATATTTATATAAGATTACAGCTTAAGGTTGTTAACAAGATGACACACATCTTTAGTGTTTCCCTCAATCGTGATTTTCCCAACAACAACTTTGATAGGATTTTCAGCACAGTTTTGAGAGGATGAGCATGCAACATTTTCATTAGTAGGAGTAGAAGCATGTGAGTGCATATGTGGAGGCAAGACAAATGGCCATGAAGGAGGCTTCACCCAAGGGGCATGTGGCGGAGATGAGCGAATAGCAAGCATTGCGGCATCAAATGAAAAATATTTTTTATATTGAGAACCGCTAACTCCCTTAATTTGGGATTCACAATCTCCCCAAGTAGTATAAATTTCGGGAAATTTTCCAACCCACACGACATAGAATGACTTCATGATTTGTGAGTGAAGAGAAGAAGCTCATATATGTATTTGTATAGAAGGGGTGAATGTCAGCTAGTGAAAAAAAATACTAAAGTGTGTCCACTTGTGATAAGATGTTTTTGGAAGGTTGTGAAGATAACATCGAAAAAAATTTATAATTTTAAGTCATTTATACATGCCATACCGAGTTCACGACGGATAAAGGTAAAACAATCTTCAGATAATGGTTTGGTGAAAATATCGGCTAATTGAAGATCCGTAGAAATAAATTATATGCGTACGTCACCTTTTTGAACGTGATCGCCTAAAAAATGATGTCTAATTTCAATATGCTTTGTTCTAGAGTGCAGAATTGGATTTTTTGTCAAACATATAGCGCTTGTATTATTACAAAAAATTGGAGTATTGTCAAAGAATATTTTAAAGTCTTCTAATTGTTGTTTCATGTATAATGTTTGAGCACAACTGCTATCGGCGGCAATATATTCTGCCTCGGCCGTGGAAAGAGCAACTGAATTTTTCTTTTTACTAAACCAAGAAACTAGTGAGTGTCCTAAGAAATGACATGTACCACTAGTGCTTTTTCTATCAATTCTACAACCCGCGAAATCTGCATCAGAATAACTTACTAGTTCGAACGAAGTACTTTTAGGATACCATAATCCTAAGTCTTTAGTACCAATTAAATATCTAAATATGCGTTTTACGGCACACAAATGAGATTCTTTAGGATTGGCTTGAAAACGAGCACATAAACATACACTAAACATAATATCGGGTCTACTAGCGCTTAAATATAGTAGACTACCAATCATACCATGATATAAGGTAGTATTAACATATTTCTCTATGTCATCAACATCTAACTTAATAGAGGTGATCATCGGTGTACCAAGTGCTTTACCATTCTCTAAACCATATTTTACTAAAAGATCTTTGATATATTTAGATTGATTGATAAAGACACCATTTTTAGTTTGCTTAATTTGTAAGCCTAAAAAGAATTTTAACTCACCCATCATACTCATTTCAAATTCTCTTTGCATAAATTCTGAAAAATCTTTACATAAATTTTCATTTGTGGATCCAGATATAATATCATCAACATACACTTGTACAAGAAGCATATCATTGTTAAGAATTTTTATGAATAGAGTGGAATCCATTTTTCCTCTCACAAAATCATTGTCAAGTAAAAATCCACTTAACCTATCATACCAAGCTCTCGGTGCTTGTTTTAATCCATATAAAGCTTTATTTAGTTTATAAACATGATTTGGTAATTTGTGATTTTCAAAATCGGGAGGTTGCTTAACATAAATATCCTCACTTATAAAACCATTTAAGAAATCGCTTTTGACATCCATTTGAAATAATTTAAAGTTTTTATAGCATGCATATGCTAGTAACATACGAATAGCTTCTAATCTAGCTACGGGGGCATAAGTTTCATCGTAATCAATACCTTCTTATTGGTTGAAACCTTGCGCAACTAGTCTAGCTTTATTTCTTATAATCAATCTGTCATCATCCTTTTTATTTCTAAAAACCCATTTTGTTCCAATAATGGTTTTATCTTTAGGTGTAGGAACAAGTGACCAAACATTATTACGCTCAAATTGTAACAATTCTTCTTGCATAGCTAACAACCAAAACTCATCTTTTCGGCTTCATTTATATCTTTTGGTTCAATTTCTGACACAAAAGCTAAGTTATTACAAACATTCTTTAAGGAGGATCTTGTAAGAATACCACTTGAAGGTTCTCCTAAAATATTTTCAAAAGGATGATTATTAACGAATTTCCAATTTTTAGGTAAACTGGAATCATTATCATTTTTATCTTTATTTGGAGTACTTTCATTATTAATAGAATTATCAATTTTAGAAGTAAAGTTTTCTTCATTAATAGACTTATTTAGATCTAGAACCTCATCATCATCTTAG
Organism: Sambucus nigra; assembly: GCA_949130495.1. Classification (NCBI taxonomy): domain Eukaryota; kingdom Viridiplantae; phylum Streptophyta; class Magnoliopsida; order Dipsacales; family Adoxaceae; genus Sambucus; species Sambucus nigra. The sequence continues at coordinate 1,466,119 of OX422207.1, read as the reverse complement.
TAGTTTTTAGTAAGAGAGTTAGATTCATCGAAAGATACATGTATTTATTCTTGAACAACTAGGTTCCTTTTATTAAAAACTCTATATGCTTTACTATATAGTGCATACCCAAGAAAAATACCTTCATCAGATTTTGCATCAAATTTTCCCAAATTATCTTTATCATTTAAAATAAAACATTTGCTTCCAAAAACCTTGAAACAACCAATATTTGGTCTTTTATTTTTCAATATTTCATAAGGAGTTTTATCTAAACCTTTTCTAACAGTAGTTCTATTTATTACATAACAAGATGTATTAACAGCTTCCGCCCAAAAATATTTCGGTGGGTTATGTTCATTTAGCATAGTTCTAGCCATTTCTTGTAAAGATCTATTCTTTGTTTCTACTACACCATTTTGTTGAGGTGTCCTTGGTGCAGAAAAATTATGTTCAAAGCCATTTTCATCACAAAATAATTCAACATCTTTGTTATCAAATTCTCTTCCTCTATCACTTCTTATAAAGACAATATTGCAACCTTTTTCATTTTGAATTTTCTTACAAAATTTGGCAAAGATAGAGTGTGTATCATTTTTATGAGTAAGAAAGAAAACCCATGTAAATCGAGAATAATCATCAACAATAACAAAAGCATAATATTTACCACCTAAACTAGCAACTTTGTTAGGACCGAATAAGTCTAAGTGTAATAATTCTAAAGGCCTATTTGTTGATATATCTCTTTTCTTTTTAAATGAAATTTTGGTTTGTTTTCCAAATTGACATGCATTACACAGTTTATCTTTAACAAACTTTATTTTGGGCAGCCCTCTAACTAATTCATTTTTGGACAAAATATTAAGTTGTTCCATGTTGGAATGACCTAGTCTTCTATGCCATAACCAACAAGTATCATTTAGGATAGCTAAACACTTAACATCTTGTTGTGACAAATTATCAAAATCGAGAGTATAAACATTTTCATATCTCAAAGCAACAAACACAACATTATTATCTTTAGCACTTTTTATTAGACAGTAATCTTCTTTAAATAGAACATTATAACCTTTATTACACATTTGGCTAATACTAATTAAATTATATTTAAGACCATCAACTAAAAGAACGTTTTCAATGCAAGGAGAGGGATCCTTACCGACATTACCTATGCCAATGATTTTGCCTTTGGAGTTGTCTCCGAATGTGACTAAACCTCCATCTTTGGCAATTAAGCTAGAAAACTTACTTTTGTCACCCGTCATGTGCCTTGAGCACCCGCTGTCTAAGAACCATTTTGATTTGATCGATCCAGCTTTAAAACAAACCTACAATGAACATTTAAATAATTTTTCTTTTGGTACCCAAAATGTGTTGGTCCATACGGGTTAGAAAACATAGGAGTCTCTTTAGGAATCCATGCCACTTTGGTAGAAAATTTATATTTGCAAAAATTTGAGAAATGGGTATGTCTTCCACAATATGTACATAATGAATTTCCAATATTTTTAGAGTAATTTTCAAAACTTTTCTCATTTTCTTTTTCATTATATCCAATTCCAGCCTTATCATACATCCACCTTTGGTTTCCAAGTAGCAAATTCAAATTTTTTTCTACATTTACAAACTTTTCAAGACACCAAGTTAAATCCTTAATTTTAAGTTTCAATTTTTCATTTTCAGAAAAATGACTAGATGATTCTTTAATTTTTAGTTTTTCCATTTCATATTTTATAGATTTATTTTCAGATTTTATTACTTCTATATTTTCAAGGAGAGAATCATATTTATGTAATAAAGAAGAATGTATCTTTTTAAGATTAATATATTTAGTTGTAAGTTAATCAAAATTGTAAAAAAGTTTATCAAAAGCATTTTGAAGTACATCATGATCATTTGAAGTTTCATATTCACTATCTGAATTAAAATTAGAAGATACCTCATCATCATTTGCCATAAGGCAAAGATTTGCAACTTCTCCATCACTTGAATCTTCATCGTTGCTACTTCCATCACCATAACTCCAAGTAGTAGCTTTCATGGCCTTTTTGTATTTTTCATTTCTTTTCTCTTTTCTGTCATTCTTCTCTTCTTTGGCCTTGGGACAGTTAGGTCTAATATGGCCTAACTCTTTGCAGTTATAACATTTTGGTTCAAACTTGGAGGATGACTTTCCTTCATGTGCTTTCTTTGAAGAGAATTTTTTGTATTTTCCAGACAGTCCCTTCTTTTTGGCAAGAAATTTTTTGAATTTTCTGGTAAGAAGTGCTATGTCACCATCGTCATCATCATTAGCTTCCTCACTTTCTTCTTCTTCCTCAATGGATTTGAAAGCAATAGTTTTTCTTTCCTCGGGCTTTTCATCTTCAGCAAGTTCTTTGAGTTCCATTTCATGAGTAATTAAGGAGCCCAATAGTTCATCAAGAGAGATAGGTCTTTCTCGTATATCTTCTTTGATTGCCAGCTTCTTTGTCATATAAGCAGATGGTAATGACTTGATAATCTTGCTCACTAATTCAGAATCAGTATAAGATTTACCAAGAGATTTCAATCCATTAATAATATTTGAAAATCTAGTAAACATATCAGAGATAGTTTCATCTGCTTTCATTTTAAAAAGCTCATAGTTATGAACAAGCATGTTGATTTTATCCTCCTTGACTTGAATAGTTCATTCATATGTAACTTCTAGTCTATCCCAAATTTCTTTAGTAGATTCACAACAATAAATTCTGTTATACTCATTTACATCAAGTGCACAATGCAAAATATTCATAGCTTTAGCATTTATTTGAATTTTTTTAATATCAATATCATTCCATTCATTTTCTTCTTTAGGGACAGAAGCATTATTTACCATTTTAATAGGAATATAGGGACCATTCATGACAACTTTCCAAACTTCATAATCATGTGACTGAATAAAATATTCAATTCTATTTTTCCAATAACTATAATCTTTTCCAGAAAATAGAGGAGGTTTAAAAATGGATTGACCTTCACCAAGAGATGTAGTAACACATGCCATTGATATTTAACTCTAAGATTGTTAAATCTAAAGACAAGAAGAGCACTCGCTCTGATACCAATTGTTGCCCAGATTATACTCAAGAGGGGGGGGGGGTGAATTGAGTTTTTACAAACTTTAAGTCAAATTAAGATTTTTAAAAAATATTAAATTTCAATCTCATAGACAAATTTTAGAATAATAGAAACTGTAAGGAATAAATTTAACAATATCAAATAAATGCAATCAACTAACTAAAGATGCAGATTTTAACACACTAGAAATATTAATTTAATTTTCGTATTTAAAATTAAGTAATATTTTGAAATTAATTATTTAGTTAAAAAAAATAATTATTTTAACTTTAAAATTAATTTAGTCAAATTTCAGAATTAATTTATATGATAGTGTATTGAAAATATCAACTCAAGCAAGAATTTGCAAATAAATAAATAAAGGTGCAGAAAATAAATGACACCGAAATTTAACGTGGTTTGGCCAAATCCCGGCCTACGTCCACGCGCCTAGAGCCCCTGTCTCCTTTGCGCTTCACTAAACCTGATCCACTTGCGGGTAGGATCAAACCACCGCATACAACTGTTTGCAAGCTAACTCCGAGCTTCAAACCCCGTGGCCCACTTACGGGTAGGAACCAATAATCGGAACAAACCGAAGTTTCAACAAAGCTTCACAACAAATATGAATTTGTTGTAGTACAAGGTAAAATACTGAAACTCTTTAAAATACAATTTGTAATCTGAGTTTCTGAGACTTCAATAAATGATGTTGAAGTCGGCACAAGTCTTCTTCTTCACTGATTGAGCAGATAACCAAATTTTGGGCTCTCTTGAATGTGTAACTGAGTAGTAAATTGAATGCTCTGAATAATTTTTCAAATCTTAATCGTATGCTTATTCCAGTATCTATATGTTCAATGCAGCTCTTCAAAGCTTTTTAAAATGTGTCTGCCAAAAACTAGCTGTTAGACACATGTATTTTTGAGCATTAATTGCTCCTGATTTTGCTGAGAGGAGATAGAAAAAAAATCTGCAACTCTAATAACCAAATCTTCATATTTATCTTCTCCATAAGAATAAAGTTGTTGTAGCACTAAAGTGGTAATCTGAAAACATGTGTGATTGAGAGTGACTAGGTAGATGACCCATTTATTTTCTGTCAAGAAAAAGTTAGTCCAAGAGATTATATCCAAGGTGTGTAAGGTTGGACTAAAAATGAGTTCTTTTGATATCCAAAAAAAATTCTTGTAAAATATGTTAGACCAAAAGAGAGAAATACATTTTGGAATGAATGTTTTGAATAGAAATAATATTCTAATTCATTTAGACTGTCTTGACAACCTCATTTTATAAGAGTACAAAGTTTGATAGCAAGCCAAAAAAAAAGTATTCTATGTTAAACAAATCGTTAGAGCATATATAAATTTATTTATATATGTTGGCCGAAAGTGATTTATATATAAATTTATTTATATATCAGACTTTAAGCATATATTTATTTAAGAAATCTCTGTGGCCGAAATCAGGTACTATCATAAGAGTTAAAAATTCAAATAAGCCTAAAGCATGCAAGACAGGTATAAACAGTGGGAAAAGCCGAAAGTTGAGCTATGAGGTCAAATCAGCAAAACAACAAAAATCATCTTAATAAATCATCTATGGCCAAAGTCAGGTACTATCATAAGAGTGGAAAAGTCGAAAGTTTTTATAACGCTGGTAAGAGATGAAACAGGTCATAGGGGTCAATTCTGGTAGCAGGTATAACAGAGGCATGCCAAAAGTTTTGGGCACATAGATCAAAGCGGATAAACCACTCCTCCAAACTGTTTGGAGGACAACAACAACAAACAAAAGAAACGTAAGAAAGAAGGAGCAACGATCAACCATGTGCCACCCAACCCAGGACCTGGTTCAGGTAAAGCACGGGTTTCTCGGGTCAGACCACGACATACCTTCTGCAAAAATCCTTCTTGAGCCTTGTGCAATGTTGAACGCAATCTAAAAAATAGAGATATTTTCAAACGAAATCTCTTATGGCCACATATATGGAACCTAAGGCTACTTGCCTAAGGCTTTAAAAGCAAACTCAATGAAATAGTCTGGAAGTCTAATCAAAAGAGTTCCTATATACCAAACTGACTTATATGGATATTAAAAAATCTCGGTAAAAAAAATTAGTAAGAAAATAAAAAATTATCAAATAATTCCGAAAATGATTCTAAACAAAATTTTTACCAATTTTATTTTAAAAGATTTTTAATAAAGATAATATAATTTCTTTTAGAAAAGGTTTGGGCTCACAATTAATTAGATGCAATTAATATATGCATGAGTGCCTAATGTGTCAAGTGCAGATGTGCAATATACATAAATACCTTTAGTCGAAAATGCTCATTCAGTAAAGTCAAGACATGATGAGTTGTGAAAATAAAACATGACATAAGCAGGTATATAGTATAATACATATATGTATATAATGGTATATAAATAGGATTATACAATTGTAAATGTCTATAGAATAATCTAATAAAAATATGTTTGGAATCATCAAAATCAATATATTAAATTAAACTAAAATGTACAGTAATTAAACTAATTTAATTAATTAGGGATAAAATACATTTTTGTTAACAGTACCTTCCCAGCTGTTTTATCGTTGGTGTGCCCTGAATAAGGTGTTGTTCCAGAGATCATGATTTTCTGTATGTGTTGTTACCCGGAGGAAACATCTGGTGACACTATCTATTTATCTGGGTATTAGAGCGTACATGGCCATTAAAAGAAAATCTAATAACTGATATACCGCTCAAATAGTTTTATATGTTCTCTTCTGAACTGTTTACTCTGAAAATATACACTGTCAGTTTACTTTATATATTTTACTGCAAATTTCTTGTCGATATATGTATATGCCTTTTGTTGTAAATTGAATAAGTATCAATTTTTTGAAAAACCATGGAATGTGTGGAGATTAAATATCATTTGGCTTTTAGATGATGTCTTATAAATAACCATTTTCAGGAAATAAGTAGGTTCACGGAGGGAACGAAAAGGGCTGTGTTGAAGATTCGGTTTTAGAGCTCTTTTTGTTATTGTAAATAAAATGTTTGTTTTATCGCGTACAACATGTTTGGCTCTCTTGTAATAAGTTTTTAATTTTTTTCTTACATTGTAACTCATTGTCATTTTTAAAATAAATAAAGTTTCCTTTTAGAAAGCTCTGATGATGTAATACCTTCATTTTCAGTATTTTACGATTTATAACCATGTGATTGTATTTTCGTTGCACTTATTTAAGGAAAAAAATTTAAGTTAGGATATATGTTGCCTTGGTGGCATGTCAAGACACTCGTTACCTACTACTAATTTCGATCGAGGTCGTGATAGAGTGTAATACCCCATATTTTTATGGGATAAATTAATTTAATTTTAATTCGAATTTTAAAATAAATATTTACTAGCGTGACGAGAGTGAGTAATTATTGGTAAGAATTATCTTGAATATTACTAACTGAGTAATGTAATTTATGAGATTGAATTTATTAAAATTATCGCGAGCGAATAATATTACAAATATAGAAATTGAGTCGGGACGCGCGTGTGTCATGTCGGGACTAAATTTATGGAATAAAAATTAATTTAATTATAAGTCATTCGTATGGTCATTTCGAGTGCTCCAATGTATCCGAAAGGGTCAAGATAGTCAGAAAAGTGTACCGGGGAGTTTAGTTTGAATCTCGGGACGTTTTTAGGCCTAACCGGTAACCCAGGAGGGCATTTTGGTAATTACCCATTTTAGACCTTAATTATGGACGAAAATTGAAGGATTATATCTGATGGAAGTTAGCATCCTCGAGGGTTAGAAACATTAGAGCTGCAGAGAGGCTAAGACAGAGAGAAGATAGAAGGCTTCCAAGGAGGAGAGCCATCAACCCAATACCACTCTCATCAATTCCCCCACCAATGCGTAGATCGGGAGAAGGAAAACATTACTATACCATTCAAGTCCTTCGGACCAGACCTTTGATTTTCAGGAAAGTATCTAACTTGTTGTTCTTTAGTTGATAACACATCCATTCTAATTTAGGAGATGATAAATTTGTGTTTCATGGAAGATAAATGATAATTGGGAGATTCATATTGAAATTATGAATATGAATCCTGTTAGGACAACCCTATTGTTATACGTAGATGATTAACTACGAAATTGATGTTCAGTAGAGGTTAAATTCTAGAAGAATTAGGAAAATAATGATCATGATGATAAAAATAGGGTTCTTGTTGTATTAATTTGAATTGACCCTTTAATTGATGGCCCTTGATGAATTCGTATATGTTTTACCTTAGAAATCATGTATGTAGGGTAATATAACTGTTGGTTTGATGAATTCGAGAATAATAGTTAGACGGTCGTAAGAGACATGAGGGTATGTTCTGACCTCTTAGTGACTTGGAACAATGCATCGCCTCCATTATGTGTGTTTTGTGTTAATACAGTTCGAGGGTGATTCCAAACTAGTATTTTCCTTTTGTATGAGTGATACGGGAACTTGATAGCAGAGTATGCCAATGCCATAGACTTATATGGGGTGCCCTACTAGTATATATATTATGGGTGATAAATATATGTACATGTGTTTAAACTACTGTGCTTGTAAGTAGATAGAATTGAGTAATTAATATTAAATGAGTTAAGTGGTTGAGAACTTAAGTCTAAATTGAGATAAATATAACTGGCTTGGTAAATTCATAAGATAAGGTTATCATATATAAACTATAGTTATGCGATCAATTGGATTAGGCTTGGTGAATGAAAATTTGGGTTAGACTAGTTAACTGGGTTAGATTTAACTAGGTTAATCCGATAGTACGTTAGGCGTGCGCACTAGTTGAGAGGTGAGAATTCTCAAGTGAGTGTCGAGGTACTAACATGTATATAATATCAACTGGTAAGCATTTTAAATACTTGCTATATATATATATATATATTACAGGTGCCCAGCCATAGGGGTGTTCGGCCTAGATCCTTGGACCATTTACGTGTTGCAGCTAGTGTGGAAGTTGCAGGTCCTTGTAGTAGACGTCTCCATTCTTGTCTTCCCAGTCTCCTATTTAGTTATTCTCAGATAGGGCATGTGTCGCCCATTTCCTTATTTCATTTAGTTCAGAGAGAGACTTGTACTCTTTATTATTTCAGGATTTAGCTATTGTTAGGATTATTTTATTTATTTCCTTGTCCTGCAATTGGGATATATTATTTGGATTGCTTAATCTAGCTTGTTCATTTCTTATGGATGATTTGGTTTTAATATTATTATCTGTGTTCGTAAGAATGGTTTCGTATATTAAATCTTAACAATATTCCTTAATTTATAAAATTAAATGTTTTGACACTTACCTTAATTATTTATTAGGTGTTTAATAAAGAAATTATTTTCAATAGTGATGCTAAGAATGAACCAACCAGACACTTAATTTAATTTAATAAAGGACTGATCACCCGGTATTTAATTAGGTGGTGTGTCACAGGTGGTATCAGAGCATCAAGTTCTAGTGTCCTTAGGATCTGTGCTGCTTATTATGCTTCCAGCGTTGCTTTGTTTTATACAGAGCCCTATGTTTAGGATTTTTGATTTCTATGATGAGATTTTGTCCTCCTGCTATAACGTATATATATTAGTGAGTCTTATTTGCATTCGGGCGTGTTCGAACAATGAAATATGACAGGTGAGGGCCATTGGGCGAAAAGCAAGAGGCAGGGCATAGTTGAGTTCATAGAGTATATTCGAGGATGATGACCATAGTCGAGTTCACCCCTATTATGGCATGAGAAGTCAGGACTGTAAAGACGGCTAGGGTACAGCATATGATTTTCAAGTGCTGCTATAGCCGAAAGTGGCGCCAAATTAGACTCACCCAATGTGGTAGGACTAGGAGAGAGTCAGACGAAGCATTGAGGAGAACCATCAGTGGAAGGTCTAAAAATGCTGGAATTGTGTGTGTTAACCATCGAAGGTAAAATATCCAAAGGCACAGGCATACGGAGGAGTGTGGTTAACCGAAAGTGAAAATTTGGGTTAAATTTTTTCTTGACTCGTTGGAGAAAAGTTATAATGGTGGGAGTCAACTGTAACAACTCGCGTAAATTTTGGGCTATTTTAATTAATTTTTGGAAAATGGAGGAAAATAAAGTTTTTGATAAAATTATTTTTATTGCTCAAATATGTTGGTTATTGTTTTCAAAGGCGAGAATTTCAAATGGTTTAAAAATCGGAGTTAAAACGGATTTTAAAATGATTTTTAAATGTTTTTAACTCTTGGAGTTGTTTTAACTTCTAACTCTTCATTTCTTTGCCTTATTTAATGGAGTCTTTTGGATTCCAACTTTTCATTTCCTTGCATTATAAAAGGAAGTCATGGTCAAGACTTATAACATACTTTTGGCACAAATTTTGGCAGCAAATATATTTTATATTCCTCTTCTTTTTATATACACATTGGACCTTGAGATTTATGAGTTCCAACCTTAGATTAGAGGTGTTCTTGGGGCTATTTTGTTGGAGGTTCTTGGAGGAGCTTTTGTAGATCTTTTGAGTTGATCTTGAGGATGTGATCGTTGGTTTCTCATCATGGTTTGAGGTATGGGGTTTTACACAATATGCTCCTTAAATCTCGCGAGTGTTTTGAATTCTTGTTAATTGAACTCACATTTGAATTGATATTTTCATTGAAATCTGGAAAATAATTGTTGAAATTATTTTGATTCATGTGGTATCATTATATTGTTGATGAGCACGTTGTCATGAGATTTTAATATGGCATGGATGCTGGGCACTCGCCAAAATTCCTGTTTCCCGGGCTATGGCTTGATAAAGCATATACCGATGTGGTGAGATCAAAGTGACCCGATTAAAGTGTTGTTGAGAAATTATATTGATAAATGCTTTGAGATTTGCATTTTGATTTGAATATTTGTACTCGTGTTGTTACGTTTTATTCATCGCTAATATATATTTGTTGAGCATCTTTCCTGTCGTATTGTGTACTTCCCCATATTTTCTTTTAGTGGCAGGTTAGGGCGATTTTTGGAGCGCTATGGGACCAATTGGGATTATTTTAGCGTGGATTATTTTGGGAAGAATATTTTTGGAAGATTTGTATTATTTTATGGTGTTGTATAGAGCATTGGTGATTTATATTATTTCGAGAGACTTTGTTGTAATTGACGAGATTGAGATTAGTGGATTTATATTATTGTGGGTTTATTTAGATGCTCAATACCTTGTCACTTTTGGATTTGGATTTATTTTATCGCATTAGCGCTCCATTCGCTCTCCCCGGGCGGGCGGGGTGTTACATCAACCACCACATTTAGAAGTGGAATTTTGGGTCAATGGAAGGATCTTAGGTAAGGTTTACGGTTTGACCACAAGTTCCTTTATCAGATGTTCAGGTTAACATATGAATGTTGTTCTGAACTCATCAAAAGAGAGACGGACAGAGGTCCATGTGTGAAAATGAATTTAATTATCTAGTGAATCTTGTGTCGGATGAAGTAGATACAAATGGAGAATCGGATTTCAAGTTGGAAATCTACTCTTAAGCAAAGTTAGCAACACCTAAAGGGAATTCTTCTTGACAATCGATCCATATGCTGACAGTGTCACGCATTGTCCGTAGAGATGTTAATGCTTTTTGGTGAATGGAGCTAAAGGAATCGAAAGATTTAGTTAGAGATTAAGACTGGATGAAACGCAATTACAGAAACACCGTAAGGGGGAGACCCATCTTAAATGATTCGGGTAGATGAATCCTTACCAAGTGATGGTGAATTTAATAAGGGTTGTTGAGGCTAGTAGTGTGTTCCTTAGGGCCAACAAATCTAAGGGAACAACGGGGGTAGAAATCAGGAATTGAGCCTACCAAAGTCCGAGAGAACGACAACACTAATATGGTCAGTATGACCAGTGATAAGTGGATTAGGCGTAGAGGTATTTTGTGGACAGTGAAATCACATGCATTAATGTTTATCGAAGAGAGTAAAGGGACAAGAGTATGGTGCCTAGTAAAGGGAAATAATTAAAGTAGTTTTTATTTTAGTTCGGACAGGCGTGTTATGCCCGAAAACTATTTGAGTGGCCAGGGAGATTGTCAAGGTAAAACTATGAGCTTCACCCTCGGAGGATGAGGCGTGTTTTATGTGACACGAGCGAGTCACTTTATTTTGATTATTTCTAGATTTGCACATGAGATGAGTTTAATGCGTATATCGATAATGTTATCATTATGTGAATGTTTTCCCTAGTATAGCGGGGTTATCTTTAGTGTTATCCGCTGAGGATGAGTGGGTGTATTGATAGTGGTTTATACCTTATTGAGATTGCTTATTTTAGATATGTGTTCTATGAGTATGATATTATTTTGATTATGGTTTTATAATAATGATTAGATCGATAGTGGGAGGATATCGCAAGTTTATCGGGGTTGCAACCCTAGTGTAGGGTGTTTTGTTCTAGAGAAGCCTCACCTACGAGAGGGTCGGGCTCACATTTATATCATATATTATAAAGACTTCTAAGGGTATAATGGTATCAAAATGTTTAATCCCGGGGTGTGTAGGAACTTTATTGTCAAGATTCAGTGTGTATTGGATTTACTGTTGAGTGAAAAGGTTTAACTCCTTATTATGTTTAGCGCCCAGGACTTGGTGATAGGAAGAGTGTATTGTTATATCTATCCTTTAGATACGTGGGAGTTAAGACTTATATTCATATGTTTGGGGACATAATTTCGAGAGTCTTGATTATATGTGTACGAGGTTTATGGAATGTGATTACCACCAATGCTGAGCGATAGTGCAATTGGCGAAAAATTCTTTATTTAAGTGTAATTGCGGAGGAGATGTAGCTTTTATGTCAAGAGACAGGAATATAAGGGTACATGATATGGACGGAGGGCCTAACAGATTTTGATAACGGACAATGATAGGTAGTAGTGTATTGGGGGGTTCCTTATTTAGATTTCGCTTTGCTAGACATCCCACACATGAAACATTGTGCAAGGTTGGAAGTAGGGAGATGTTTGGTCATTAGTCCATGAGTCCGGTACCTCGGTCATTATAGGAGCATGTAGTTATAACTGTAAGTTGGAAGTCAAATTATGATTTAAGTCCAGTAGAGCCGGTTGTGTGGTAGGGAAGCATTGAAATTTTTTTTATCATTAAGAGTTGAAGGGTGGAATGATGATAAGGAGGATTTAAAATTTCAATTTCTGGGGTGATTGGGTATACCCAAGTGTTGTAGCCATCTTGTGAATACAGAGAGAATAAATAATTGAGTGTTATGTGTGAAGCGTATGTGATGTTTATGCCAGTATGCACAATTTATAGGGTGTGTGGGCATCCCAGTTAGCCTATGTCAGAATCGTGCGGGTTAAAGGGACGTGGGAATAGATGCATAAAATATATGCCCGAGGGACTAATATAATGAAGTAGAAATGGTAAAATGGATTAGGCATCATGTGATAAGGATGATAATACATATATACGTGTGCAATTAGAGTAGTACACCCGAATTTCTACTTCATTATATTAGCAATTAGAGTAGTACACCCGAATTTGGTTGAAAGTCCGTGGGAAGCCATTTAAAAAGGGGTATTCCTTGAGAAGGGTAAAATTTTAACTATTATGGAAAATAGTTGGAATGGAGTTTTACCTAGTCAAATGTTGAGAGCGACTTGCGCGTAGATAGAATGATGATGTTAGTAAGGTATAAAAATACCAGAAGTGCACATCATGGAGAAAAGTGCAAGGGTCAGAACTTTTAGAAAAGAAGGGGAGTATTAAGTATAACTTAATGTGAGACATTACAAGTGGAAGCCGATGTTGAGCGGGACATAATGAGTAGTCTTCGTGTGCACCACTCATTAAGAGAAATCAGTTGGAGCAAGAGGATCATCTAGAGAATTTTTTAGCAAGTCGACGAATCCTATAATGGAAGAGGGCAGTAAATTTGGTAAATTTCTTTGATGGGTTTCCAACCTCAAGATAAGGTCACGAGTCATTTCGAATGTGTGGAACAAGTTAACCTAAAAGAAAGTAATTGTTATTCTTTTGGGTGATTTACACTATTAGACAATATGACTAGTCTTTTTTTTGAAAAGAAGGATCGCACCGATAAGTGGTCATGCCCGCTATTGTTCTGAACTAGGATGAGGTCCTTGAATCCCACCTTCAATACATGATATCAGGAAGCAGTGGGGATGACGTTTCATTTTGAGCAGGTTGTATCACCTATAGCCCGAGGAGTAGGCTAAAGGTGATAAACGACTAGTGGTTCTGTATGAATGTAATTTTGGACTCATTGTGTTCATTTCATTTCCGCAGCAATTATAGCTGGTAAGTGACGTATAGTACCGTACTTGGGAGAAGATATTACCAAATGGTAGAGTTGTGTGTAAGTACTCATTCCTGTTTATTGTGGACAAAGTGCTTATTGAGGTTTTGTGTAGAAGAACGTTGACTATTCTCCCTCTTGTTGTTTAGAGGTGAGCAGATAATCATAAATTTTTTGGCCGAGTTAGAGTCCGATAACTATAGTGGAATCACCACAGACTGTTTTAGGTGGATTTTGACTGTCGTAAGAGCTACGTCGCCATAAATCGAGATTCGAAAAACTGACAAGAGTGGTCAGATGTCATATGGTTTCTCTTAGGATGGGAGTTTTATGTTAAGATAAATACGACTAGTTGACACGTAGTGAGGTGCGAACTCCCAATAATATTAAGATAATGCGGGCCAATGATGTATAGGCCTGTCTTATTCTAATATCGTCGGATAGGAGCACAGTGTGAAGTGATATTATTGAGGTGTGACCCTTTAACTGATAAAATGTTGAGAGTGTTAAACAAGCTTGCTGTGAGGGTGGAGCTATGGTGATTGAGCGCCTTACTCTGAAGTTAGTTTTGTGTACTGATAAAGTATCCAAAATTATTTTACCAGGCAGGCCTTATTTTATGAATTTTGGGACGAAATTCCGTTATTGGAGGGGGGGGGGGGAGTATGTAATACCTCGTATTTTTATGGCATTTAATTATGGGATTAATTAAATTAAATTGGGATAAATTAATTTAATATTAATTCATATTTTAAAATAAATATTTACTAGCGAGACGAGAGTTAGTAATTAGTGGTAAGAATTATGTTGGATATTACTAGATAAGTAAAGTAATATATGAGATTGAATTTATTAAAATTGTTACGAGTGAATAATACGACAATTATATAAATTAAGTCGGGACGCATGTGTATCTTGCCGGGACTAAATTAATGGAATAAAAAGTAATTTAATTATAAGTCGTCTGTATGGTTATTTCGAGTGTGCCAATGTGTCCAAAAGGGTCAAGATAGTCAGAAAAGTGTACCCGTGGGTTTAGTTTGGGTTTTGGGATATTTTTAGGCCTTACCGGTAACCCGGGAGGGCATTTTGGTAATTAACCATTTTAGACCTTAATTATGGAAAAAAATTGAAGGATTATATCTGATGGAAGTTAGAGTCCTCGAGAATTAGAAACATTAGAGTTGCAAAGAGGCTAAGGAAGAGAGAAGAGAGAAGGCTTCCAAGGAGGAGAGCCACAAACCCTACACCACTCGCATCAATTCCACCACCAACGCTTAGATCGGGAGAAGGAAAACTTTCCTATACCATTCAAGTCCGTCGGACCAGACCTTTGATTTCCAGGAAAGTATCTAACTTGCTGTTATTTAGTTGATAACACATCCATGCTAGTTTAGGAGATGATAAATTTATGTTTCATGGAAGATAAATGATAATTGGGAGATTCATATTGAAATTTTGAATAGGAATCATGTTAGAACAACCCTATTATTATATGTAGATGATTAACTATGAAATTGCTGTTCAGTAGAGATTAAATTCTTGAAGAATTAGGAAAATAGTGATCATGATGATAAAAATAGGGTTCTTACTGTATTAATTTGAATTGACCCTTTAATTGATGGCTCTTGATGAATTCGTATATGTTTTACGTTAGAAATCATATATGTAGGGTAATATAACTACTGGTTTGATTGTTTGGGAGTTTGGGATGAATTAATAGAGGTTTTGAGGATTTATGTTAAGGAAACCCATAGGTAAGAAATTTCACAAAAGAAATCTAGGCGAAGAACTGTTCGATCGATCGATCGACTCAAGAATGTCGATCGATCGATTGGATCGATCGATAGACCCCCTTTCATCGATCGACTCCCCTGGAAATGGGAACTTTTTACCCTTTTAAATGTTAATCCAATCCCGATGTGTAAGAACCTTTGGGCATGATTTAAATATAATAGTGGGACTTGAGAAGGACCAGCAGGGTATAAGTATGGTCCAGATAATACGACTTTATATGAGATTTAACCGTGGGATTTCGGGGGATATAAATTGAGTGGGAAATCGGGCATACGTTAAGTTAGGTCTTGCGATAATTAAGAAGGGCTTAGGCCAGTAGGGTAGTGAGTATACACCTAGTGATTTTATATTTATCAAGAGAATACACTTCGAGAGTCGAGAAGTACTTAAGGATTCGTAGTAATTGAGAAAATAAAAAGAATGATTTAACTATGCGTAGAACTCAGGCATTAGGTGCCACGCATGGTTCGAATATATATCATGGGTCATGGGCATACCTAGATGAATAATGGGAATACCTATATGAGTGCATGTATATGTATTTAATGTTGTATATTTATTTGTAATCATACCCGTGCTACTTGCTATCACGGAGGTTTCGCATCGGGACAGTCTTATCTCGATTGGACCTTTATGGGGGATATTGACTTGTACCCTTGAACATAGCATCCTTGGTACTGGATATTCGAGAATGATAGTCAGACGGTCCTAAGAGATGTGAGGGTATGTGCTGACCTCTTAGTGACTTGGAACTATTCTTCGTCTCCATTATGTGTGTTTTGTGTTAATACAGTTCGAGAGTGATTTCGAACTAGTATTTCCCTTTTGTACGAGTGATACGGGGACTTGATAGCAGAGTATGCCAACACCATAGACTTATGTGGGGTGCCCTACTAGTATATCTATTATGGGTGATAAATATATGTACTTGTGTTTAATTTACTGTGCTTGTAAGTAGATAGAATTGAATAATTAATATTAAATGAGTTAAGTGGTTGAGAACTTAGTCTAAATTGAGATAAATATAACTGGCTTGGAAAATTCATAAGATAAGTTTATCAAATATAAACTATAGTTATGCGATCACTTGGATTAGGCTTGGTGAATGAAAATTTGGGTTAGACTGGTTGACTGGGTTAGATTTAACAAGGTTAATTTGGTAGTACGTTAAGCGTGCACACTAGTTGTGAGGTGAGAATTCTCAAGTGAGTGTCGAGGTACTAACATGTATTAATATCAACTGGTAAGCATTTTAAATAGTTGCTAAACTATTTTCAAAGCCGTTTTATACTCTGGATCTGACACGTTTCCCGTTATCTTTTCTTCCTCTTGTATAGATATATTAGAGGTGCCTAGCCACAGGGGCGTCGGGCCTAGATCCTTGGACCATTGACGTGATGCAACTAGTGTGGAAGTTGCAGGTCCTTACTGTAGATGGATCCATTCATGTCTTCCCAGTCTCTTATTTAGTTATTCTCAGAGAGGGCATGTGTCGCTCACTTCGTTATTTCATTTATTTCAGAGAGAGACTTGTACTCTTTATTATTTTAGGATTTATCTATTGTCGGGATTGCTTTATTTATTTCCTTGTCGTGCGATTGGGAATTATTATTTGGATTGGTTAATCTACCTTGGTTATTTCTTATGGATGATTTGGTTTTAATATTATTATTTGTGTTTGTAAAAATGGTTTCGTATTTTAGATCATAAAAATAGGTATTAATTTAAAAAATTAAATGTTTTAACACTTAGCTTAATTATTTATTAGGTGTTTAATAAAGAAATTATTTTTCGACAGTGATGCTAAGAATGAACCAACTGAACACTTTGATTTGATTTAATTTAATTAGGCAGGGTGTCACACAAAGGTGGTATCAGAGCATAGGATGAACCCTTAGACTACTAAACGTCGGTTTTGAATGTTAAAGGGATAATATAAAATATTCAACTTATATGATAACCCTCCATATGTGTTATATTATTGATCTCTCAAATTGGAATCTTGATATATTATAATACATCTTACGATTGGCCATGATTGTAGAAAATGACCAAGACAAGATCAACTGCGGGAACTAGTTGTTCAAGTAAGGATTGGAAGGTGAATACAAGGCAATGAGAGTGTAGTAAAGATTGTGGATCATCAGGTGAATAATGGAGCACCAAATAATCTTGAACTAACTAGTTCTACTATTGAACAATTCAATAAGTTGAATCCTTCTTCTTTTAAAAGTACTCCTACCCCAACTGAAGCATAAAGTTGGGTTATGTAGATGGAAAAGATGCTAGATGTTCTTAAGTGTACCGATGAACATAGGGTTTCATTTGCAACGTTTATGTTAGAAGGTGAAGCCGAATGTTTGTGGAGAATGACTAAGAGAATACACGAGTAGAGGAATATTACATAGGTTTGAATGACTTCTTAGTGATCTTTTATGAGAAATATTTCCCTGAAACATTGAAAGATGAAATGGCAGCTGAGTTTATGAGTCTCGTGCAAGGGAATATGACAGATAGTTAATACGAGGCAAAGTTTAGTGAGTTATCCTATTTTGCACCTTACGATGTGATAACTAGTGTTTTAAAAGCCAAAACGTTTAAACGTGGGTTAAGGTTGAGGATTTGTAATCAAATTTCCATCCTAAAGTTAACATCGTATAGTGACATTGTGGCTAGGAAGAGATGGCAAAGAGAATAATCGAATTATAGATGGCAAGAGGAAGTTTGGGGAACAAATAGGCAAAAACCCAAATAATAGAAATAATTTTAGGAGTACATCCAATCTTGTGGGAGCTAGTGATAAGAAATAGTTTAATAACAAGATATGTCTGCGATGTGGGAAGATGCGTGAGGACGACATTGTTATAAGGATACGGGAGCTTGTTTTAGATGTGGACATAAAGGACATCTAGATAAAAGACTTCCCAACCCCAACAAGGGTTCCGATACAATGCTTAGGATAAAGGAAGGACCAAGGAAGATAGGGTAGAGTTTTGTAGTTTCCGATGCCAAAGCTTCTAACGCAGTAGTGCCAGGTACACTTTCTATATGTGCAAAACCTTTTCAAGTTTTAATAGATGTTGGTTCTACCCATTCATTTGTGTCTGTGTATTTTGTTAATCTCTTTCCTAATGTGCCCGAACCCTTGAATCATAGCATTCAAGTTTCTATTCCTTCAGGTGAGTTATTAATCGGAACATTAGTATATAAGTCTTGCACTATAGATTATAGTAGTCATAAATTATTCACTGATTTGATAGTTTTAGACATAAGAGACTTTGAAGTCATTTTGGGGATGGACTGGTTAGCATCATATCATGCTAAGGTAGATTATTTTGAGAAGAGAGTTACTTTCTAAGTCCCTAACCAACCAGAATTCATTTTTGAAGGAATTGGCCTCCAATCTCCCATGTGTATTATCTCTACAAAGCAAGCTTGTAGTTTTCTTAAGATGGGATGTTAAGGATTCCTTGCAAGTGTTATTGATTTGCAAACAAAAGAGCCTATTTTAGAAGATATTCCTATAGCTAACCATTTTCCCGATGCTTTTCTTGATGATTTACCCAGTCTTCCTCCTAGTAGGGAAATAGCATTTACGATTGATCTTATTCCTAAAGAGATACCAATATCGAAACCACCTTATCGTATGGAACCTTTAGAATTAATGGAATTAAAAGTTCAATTACAAGATTTGTTAGATAAGGGTTTTATTAGACCAAGTGTATCCCATTGGGGTGCTCCAGTGTTATTTATTAAAAAAGAAGGATGGTACGATGAGGTTATATATAGATTATCTTAAACTAAATAAGGAAACCATTAAGAATAAATACTCTTTACCTCATATAGATGATTTGTTTGACCAACTTCAAGGAGTGCAATTATTTTCAAAGATTGACCTTAGGTCAGGCTATCACCAATTGAAGATTGAGGAAGATGATATTTCGAAATCAGGTTTTCGTACTAGATATGGTCACTACGAATTTCTTGTGATGCCATTTGGACTAGCTAATGCACCACCTCTTTTATAGATATGATGGATAGGGTGTTTAGGAATTATTTGGACCAGTGTGTGGTTGTTTTCATTGATGAAATCCTTATTTATTCCAAAATTATTGAAGAACACGAAAAATATTTAGAGACAGTGTTACAAATCCTTAGGAAGGAGAAATTATTTGCAAAATTAAAGAAGTGTGAGTTTTGGTTGCCTAGTGTCTCTTTTCTAGGACATGTCATTTCCAAGGAGGGAGTTTCGATTGACCCTCAAAAGATCAAAGCTATACTAGATTGGACTAGACCAACTAATGTGACGGAGATTCGTAGTTTTCTTGGATTAGCAAGTTATTATCGAAGATTTATTGAAGCATTTTCTTTTATTGCCAAACCTCTATCTACGTTAACCCAAAAGAAGGCGAAATATGAATGTTCTGAGGAAGTTGAGAATAATTTCAACAACTTAAGAATCGATTAGTAACTGCCCCAATTTTGACTATTCCTTTCGGGAGAGAGGGGTTTGTGATTTATAGTGATGCTTCTAAAAATGGTTTGGGATGTGTGCTGATGCAAAATGTAAAAATAGTAGCTTGTGCCTCGAGATAGTTAAAACCACATGACCAAAATTATCCAACCCATGAACTAGAATTAGCAGCTGTATTTTTTTCTCTTAAGAAATGGAGACATTATTTGTATGGTGAGACATGTGAGATTTATACCGACCATAAGAGTTTTAAATATATCTTTACTCAGAAAGAGTTAAACATGAGACAAAGGAGGTGGTTAGAATTGATGAAGAATTATGATTTAAATATTCATTATCACCCAGGGAAAGCAAATAAATTAGCTGATGCTTTAAGTAGGAAGTCTTCACCAAATTTAACATGTCTTATTGCAATCCAGGAAGCTCTGTTGAAGGATTTAAAAAGTATGGAAATAGATGTACATATTTATAGCAAAGGAGGAATAATCGCTAACTTACAAGTACAACCCATGTTGATGGAAATAATCAAAACTGCATAAGTAAATAATCCACAACTGAAGAAGATTAAAGAAAAAGTTATTGAAGGGAAGAGGATTGAATTTGTGATACAAGATGATATATTGAGGTTTGGAAATAAACTGTGTGTGCCATGTGATGGCCAATTAAAGAGGCAAATTTTAGAGGAAAGTCATTACTCGAGATTCACATTTCATCCCGGATGTACAAATATGTACAGGGATCTTCGGGAAGTATTTTGGTGTAATAACATGAAAAGGGAGATTGCCGAATTTGTATCTCAGTGTTTGGTATGTCAACAAGCAAAAGTTGAACATCACAAACCATCAGGGTTACTTCAACCCCTACCTATCCCTGAGTGGAAATGGGGACATATTGCTATGGATTTTGCGACATGTTTACCAAGGAGTTCAAATGGTAATGATTCTATTTGGGTAATTATTGACATGTTAACTAAATCTGCTCATTTATTTTTGTTAAGATTACCTATTCTTTAGAAAAGTTAGCAAAGTTGTACGTCCGAGAAATTATTAGTATTCATAGAACCCCAGTTTTAATTATTTTTGATAGTGACCCTAGATTTGTTTCTCGCTTTTGGAAAAGCCTACAAGTAGCCATGGGAACACAATTGAATTTCAGCACCACTTTTCAACCTCAAACAGATAGACAATCTGATAGAACCATTCAAACCTTAGAGTATATGCTTAGGGTATGTGTACTTAATCTAAAAGGGAATTGGGATGATCATTTACCATTAGTAGAATTTGCATATAATAATAGTTATCAAGCAAGTATTCAAATGGCTCCGTATAAGGCACTCTATAGTAGAAGGTCTCGTTCCCCTGCATGCTGGGCAGAAGTTAGAGAAAGAAAATTATTGGGATCGGAATTGATTCAGATCACAATAGAGAAGGTAAAATTGATACAAGACCGACTTCGAATCGCTCAAAGTCATCAAAAGAGTTATGTCGACAATCGTCACCAACATTCGTAAATCCAAAGAGGAGATTATGTATTCTTGTGAGTATCACCAGCAAAAGGGAGTAATCTAATTTGGTAAGAAAGGGAAGTTGAGTCCAAGATACATAGGACCTTTTGAAATCCTTGAAAGGATAGAACCTATTGCATATAGAATTACCTGAGCCCATGAACTTTCTAGTGTGCATAATGTATTTCACATTTCTATGATGAAGAAATACATCCCAGATCTGATGCATATCTTAAGTCATGAATCTCTTCAAGTTAGAGAAGATCTAACCTACATTGAGCATCCAGTAGAAATTTTGGACCATAAAGATCAAATATTACGAACCAAGGTAGTTCCACTGGTCAAAGTATTATAGCGTAATCATTCTATTGAATAAGCAACACGGGAGAGGGAAGATGAATTAAAGGAGCGATATCCGTACGTGTTTGAGAATTCTTGTAAGTAAAGTTAGGGGACCAAACTTTTTATAAGGAGGACAGGATGTAATGACCCCACTTTTATATGTGCATATATAGTTTGTTTTAAATGTTGTATTATTATATAATTGATATAGTTAATGTGTTATTATTGTACATAATTTATTATTTTTATTCTAAACCTACCTTCATAAATCATGAAATATCAAATTAGTTACAAACATAAAATTTTCAAGTTTTTAGCAGGAATGTACATGTTGGGGCCCAGTTTTGACTTAAGGTAAAATTAGATAATTGTAGATATATGAATTAGGTTTGTAACACAATAAGCGGTGTGTTAAGTGGAGGTCCGAGCAATAAGTTATACCAAAATTACGAATTAAGGGCAAACATGTCCATCCTCTAAGTTGTATTTTGTCTTATTACCACACCATGTGCTATATTTTGATTAGTTGGAAGGGGAGGTTGGTTTGGCAGACTTAAACACTTTGAAATAACCTCTTTCTTCATCAAAATGGATTAAATCAAAGTCTTATAGCCTAGCCTAAGCTAAATGATAAGTTTCGGGGTAAAAAATATAATTTTGTGAAACTTTAGGGATTTGATTTTAATTAAGAAAGTTTCAAGGACTAAAATGAAAAATATAAAAAGGACTTCTAAGAAAGATTGAAAATGTATGGTGTAAAATTACTAAAATACCTTTCATGTGTAAAATGACCCTTATACCCTTAATAACTTTACACTTCATGTTGTATTTTTGCCACCACACCTTACACGTGTCATCCATATAAATAAGGATAAAACACATGTCATGCATTTAAAGAAGTCTAAACATGTGTCGCCATTTGGTGAAATAAAGACTGCAAGATAGCCCCGTTATGCGACACGTCAACGTTGACTCACCAAATGGAAGCTTAGTCATCCAGAAATGTGTCAACACCCTAATAACTTTGAGAAACTATAAATATAGGCCTTAGGATCAGTTCTTCCACGATATTCAATCAAAAGATCAAAGAGAAATAGCGAGAGAAAGTGAGAGAAAGTTTAAGAAGAAGATTCGTTTTAAGATTATCGAGCGATCTCTAGGTGAGTACTTTGTGACATTCCTTGCGTATTTTGATTATATGATATTATGCAAACTATATATATTTTGTGAAACTGCTTTTATTCTCAAAATACATTTGATACCGATGATTCCGTCGTTTGTTATATGGGTATATCTCTAGATATAAACATCTGATTTGAAATTTAAAATTATTAATTCGGCCTATAGAAACTCTCTTACTATGTTGGCCTTGACTACTGGGTGGAAATATTTGGGTGGTATCTTCCCAGTTGTTTTATCGTTAGTGTGCCCTAAATAAGGCGTTGTTCAAGAGATCATGATTTTCTGTCTATGTTGTTACTGGGTGGAAACATGTGGTGACACTATCTGTTTATCTGGGTATTAGAGCGTACATGACCATTAAAAGAAAATTTATATAACTGATATACTGCTCAAATTGTTTTATTTTTTCTGTTCAGAACTGTTTATTTTGAAAATATATATTGTCAGTTAACTTTATAAATTTTACTGAAAATTCATGTCCATATATGTATATGTCATTCAATAGGTATAAATTTTCTAAAAAACCATGGAATGTTTGGAGATTAAATCTCATTCGAATTTTAGCTGATGTTGTATAAAAATCCATTTTTCAGGAAATAAGTAGGTTCGCGGAAGGAACGAAAAAGGACCGTGTTGAAGATTCGTCTTTTAGATATCCTTTTGTTATTATAAATAAAATGTTTGTTTTATCATTTAGAGCATGTTTGGATCTCTTAGGATTGGTTTGAATACTTCGGTATTAAGGATTTGTTTGGATATTAAAATATCCAGGATTTGTTTGGATCTTATGATCCAGGATTGGAATGTGACAAAGATCCAATAATTTGATTTGTCTTATGACAAGGATTTGTTGGAACTTATGTTCCAGGATTTGTCATTCCCAACGGGCAGGATTGTTTGGATTTCATATTCACAGATTTGATATAAAACTATTACTTCGTAGCAGGGAAGGATTGTTTGGATTTCATATCCACATATTTGATATAAAACTATTATTTCGTAGCAGGGAAGGATTGTTTGGATTTCATATCCACATATTTGATATAAAACTATTATTTCGTAGCAGGGAAGGATTGTTTGGATTTCATATCCACTGATTTGATATAAAACTGTTATTTCATAGCAAGGCAGGATTAATGGGATTATATATCCACAGATTTGATATAGAATTGTTATTTCATATTATGGAAGGATTGTTTGGATTTTATATCAAGATATTTGATATCATATTGCTATTTCATAGCAGGGTAGGATTATTTGGATTTTATATCCACATATCTGATAAAGAACTGGTATTTCATTTCTGGGAAGGAGTACCTCACTAAGTTTAATGCTTATGGTTTATATTTTAACATTTTCAGGTTTGTACGCTACCATAGGATATCATATGATCGGTGATTTAAGTGTTTCACCGTTAGAAGGATCTGGGAAATAGACGTGGGATTTTGTCATTGTCACACTGAGGTTTTACTACACTCGCACATCTTATATATTGAGTTAGCATGGGTTGATTTTATAATTGTAATCTTTAATCATAGTCAATCGTAGTATAACATATTTGTTTTATTATGACTCTGATGTTAATTACGTTATGGTACAAAGAACATGATTATGTTTATTATACATGGAAAAAAATATTGATAAATGAATTATATTTCGAATGGACTGAAGATTATGATTTAATCATAATATAAATGAAATGATTAGAATATATTTGGGTTTGGGGTGTGACAATTAGTGGTATCAGAGCATCTAGGTTATTAATTCTGAACTTGTGTGATGATTAGATGGTCGTTGTTGGTTTGATATGATATTTATGATTTTTTTATGTACTAACCAATAGTTAGTATTATAATTGTGTTGGTTGTTATAACTCGGTTATTATAGATGAAACCTGGGGTATGGGATAAGGTATTAGTTCAAGGCCAGGTGGACGAGTCTTTAGAATGAAAGAAACTCAGGCTAATCTAGATGTTGTCACATGTACACTTTCTATTACTAATAGAAGTGCTTATGTTTTGATTGATCCCTGATCCACATATTATTTTGTGTCTTATGTATTTGCTATATATCTAAATAGACCATGTACCCATTTAGATGTGGGGTTAGGTATTTCCATGCCTATGGGGGATGTGATTTTAGTTGAATATATTTTCGTGATTATGTTTTTATTGTGGGGGTTAGAGATATAGTTATAGACTTATTTCTATTGAATATATATGATTTTTGACATAATTTTGGAAATGGATTGGTTATCTAAATATCATGCATCTTTAGATTATTTTCGCAGAGAAGTTGTTTTTAAATTTCCTGGCGAGTTTGGATTTAAATTTGTGAGGGGGTATGGAAAGATGCTCCTAGTTGAGTTATTTCTTCTATTTAGATGAGGAAAATGTCAAGTAAGGGTTATGCGAGTTTTATTGCATATGTTATTGACACTAGGAAGGGGGATTTACAATTAGTCAATGTTCATATTGTATGAGATTTTCCAGAAGTGTTTCCTAGTGAGTTGCCGAGGTTAACCCCATAGAGAGAAGTTGAATTTAATATTGAATTGGCACTGGGGACAACCCCTATTTCTATGGAACTGTATAGAATGGTACCTACTGAGTTGAAAGAACTCAAAATTCAGTTGCAGGATTTACTTGATAGGGGGTTCATACAGCCTAATGTATCTCCATGGGGTGCACCAATTTTATTTGTGAAGAAGAAAGATGGTAGCATGAATTTGTGTATTGATTATAGGCAAATGAATAAAGCTACAATTAAGAACAAGTTCCCTTTACCTCATATTGATGATTTATCTAATAAGTTACAGGGTGCTAAAGTGTTTTAAAAAATAGACTTGCGATCGGATTATCATCAAGAGAGGGTCAAGGAGAGAGATATTTTTAAAACTACTTTTCATATTCGGTGTGATCATTTTGAATTTCTGGTGATGACTTTTGGAGTGACTAATGCTCCAACTGTATTTATGGATCTTATGAATCGAGTACTGCATCCTTTTATTGATTCTTTTGTTATAGTTTTTATTGGTGATGTTACGATATACTCATGTGATATGGTTGAACATGAAAAGCATCTCAGAACTATTTTGAATATGTTGAAAGATAAGCAGTTGTGTGCCAAGTTTAGAAAATGTGAATTTTGGCTATCACAAGTTGCATTTTTAGGCCATGTTATTTCGGGAGATGGTATATGTGTTGATCCCAAGAAAGAGGAAGCTATTGTGAAGTGGGAGAGGCCCAATAATGTAACGAAGGTGAGGCATTTTCTGGGTTTAGCTGGGTATTATAAGAGGTTTATAAAGGAATTTTCTTCGATTGCCTTGCCAATGAATAAACTAACCCGAAAAGATGTTAAGTTTGAATGGAATTATGATTGCAAAAATAGTTTTGATGAATTGAAAAAGAGGTTGGTAACTGCACCTGTTCTTACTATTCCACATGGTGGAGATGGTTTTGTTATTTATACCGATGCTTCACATCAGGGGTTGGGTTGTGTTTTTATGCATCATGGTAAAGTTATTACTTATGTTTTTAGGAAGTTGCATACACATGAATGTAATTATCCTACACATGATTTGGAACTTGTTGCTATTATGTTTGCTTTGAAATTATGGCGTCATTATTTATATGGTGAAGTATGTGAAATTTTTACTGACCATCAGAGTCTTAAGTATTTAATTACTCAGAAGGAGTTGAATTTGAGGCAGAGGCGGTGGATGGAGTTAATTAAAGATTATGATTATACAATTCACTACCATCCGAGGAAGGCAAATTTAGTTGCAGATTCTTTGAGTAGAAAGGCTTCGGGCAGGTTATCTTGTATTCGATGTGCTAGAGTTGCTCACATTATGAACTTGAGATTGATGGAAGTGGAATTGCATCTAGCAGATGGGGACAAATTCTTTTCTCATGTAAGCGTGAGGCCGTTATTAGCTACTTGTATTCGTGATTTAGAAAGTAAAGATCCTTTTCTTGAGAAAAAATGACAAGATGTTAGAGATGGTAAGTCTGGTGATTTTTGTATTGTTAATGATAGAACTTTATTGTATAAACAATGATTATGTCTACTTAACATGGATGGATTGAAAGAATTTTTTTTAGATGAGGCTCATAATTCCATTTATACTATACATCATTGTAGTACTAAAATGTATAGGGATTTGAAGAAGCATTATTGGTGGAATATATGAAGAAGGGAATAGTTAATTTTATTACTAGATGCCTTATATATTAGCAAGTGAAAGCGGAAGATCAAAAACCTGCGGGTTTGCTTCAACCATTGCTAATACCGTATCATGTTACGATAGATTTTATGGTTGGGGCTCCTCGGACTAAGGATGGGTCAGATTCGATTTGGGTAATGGTGAGTCGGCTCATTTTCTAGCAGTCAAGACTACGTATACAATTGATAGGTATGCTAATAAAAAAAATTTGATTTCATGGAGCACCTATTTCTATTGTTTCAGATAGGGACCTTACTTTTTCATCCAGATTTTGGGATAGTTTACAGTATGCTATGGGTACTAACTTAAAGTTTAGTAAAACTTTTCATCCTCAGATGGATGGGCAGTCTAAAAGAACCATACAGATTTTGGAGTATAAGTTTAGATTTTGTGTGCTTAATTTCAAAGGTAATTGGGATATATATTTTCCTTTGATAGAATTTTCATATAATAATAGTTTTCAATCTACTATTTGTATGACACCATATGAAGCGTTGTATGGTAGACGGTATCGTACACTGATATGTTGGGGTGAAGTTACTGAAAGGAAGATAGAAGGTCCATAGTTGATTGAAATCACCACTGAAAAAGTGAAAATTATTCAAGATAAAATGATAGCAGCTCAAAGGAGACTGAAAAGTTATGAGGATAAATGGAAGAAGGATTTGAAATTCCCAAAAGGGGATTATGTGTTTCTTCGAATATCTCTATGGAAAGGAGTTATGAGGTTTGGAAATAAAGGAAAATTAAGTCCACGCAACATTGAACCTTATAAACTCCTTAAGAAAGTCGGAGTGGTAGCCTACAAGTTAGCATTGCTACAGAAATTGGCCCGATTACGTGATATTTTCCATATTTTTATGTTGAGAAAGTATATAGCAAATCCTTCACATGTGTTGGTGGAACAACCTATTGAGTTAAAGGAAGATTTCAGTTATGTGGAAGAACCACTTGCTATCGTGGATATGAAGGAACATATATTGAGATCCAAAGTGATCCCACTTGTAAAAGTTATGTGGAGAAGGCATTCCATGGAATAATCTACATGGGATAGCTAATATAGCATGAAGATGCGTTATACATATTTGTTTGATTTGAACAACCAAGGTATTTCAATTTCGGGGACGAAATTTCCCAACGGGGGGACAATTGTGACAACCCGAATACAATTATAATTAATTATGTTTGAATCATGTTTAGCTTATGAGATATGGGTATTGTGTTATTAATATATATAATGTTAAGTTATTATTTTTAGTCTAATCCTTCCTTAATAATGCATGAAATATAGAGTTGTTTACAAACACAAAATTTTGAAGTTTCGGTAGGAATGCTCATGTTGGAGACTAGTTTTGACCTTTATAATATAATAATTCACTTGAGGTGAAAACTACATATTTGTATATATATGAGTTAAGATTCTAACATAATAAATTTTGTGCAAAACAAAGGTTGAAGTAAAGAGTTATGCAAAAAATACGAAATAGGGGAAAATCTATCCATCCATTTAAATGATTTTTTATCTTATATGGCGCCACACGTTATAATTTGATTGGAACAAGGGGAGGTGACCTTATGCCGACTCAAACCTATCCATATCACCTATTCCTTAATCCAAATTCATCCATGAGATAATTGACCTAAAGAGAGAGAACCGTAAGACTTAGGAGGAGAAGGAAAAGAAGACGGTTGGAGAAAAATCCATAGGAAATAATGAAAAAGTCCTTAAGGTATTTCTACCCGTAAATCTTGTTATAGCTTTGGTATTATTTATTGAAATGATAGAAATTATAATTTCTTTGCTAAACTTCCATGTCTTGAGGTATACGTATGGATGGATGCGACTTTAAGAAAAGTTGAACATGTAAATCAGGTATATTGCTTCGATTGCAAACCTTCTGTATCCAAACTTCTATATCTTTTTTTATATTTAATGAAATTGAATAATTCCAGTTGGAATGAAAATAGACTCATATATGTGTAACATATCATAAAATTATGTGAAAATACCAAGAAATGAATGTTTGGTGATAGTTTGAAGTTCGGGTATAAAATCTGCCCCAAAGGTGAAAGTATGCACGCCATGTGTTCGATGTTTTGCTTGACATAGCAAATGAACTTTAAAAATTATGAAACTTTAATTTTTTACTGTTCAATATGCTTATTGACGTTGGATAAAATATCCTAGAAAGTTATGACATAGAAAAATTAAGAAAATTTCTGGAAGTTAAATGAACGATAAAAGAGCCTATAGGGCAGATTCGCTATGTAGTAAATAAATGGACCTATATTGCTCTAGGAAACTTGAAATGATGTGCCGTCTTTTGAATTGGAATACTAATATGATAAGTATTGAATTAAAAAGAATAAATGAATATATGTTTGGACTATGATTTGGATATGACAAATATATTAACA
Source organism: Sambucus nigra (assembly GCA_949130495.1). Taxonomy (NCBI): domain Eukaryota; kingdom Viridiplantae; phylum Streptophyta; class Magnoliopsida; order Dipsacales; family Adoxaceae; genus Sambucus; species Sambucus nigra. The sequence continues at coordinate 1,436,774 of OX422207.1, read as the reverse complement.
TGAATTTGGATGGAACTTCATTTATGATGAATGATTTGAATAGAATCATATGATGCTTATGAATTGAGTTATTTTCAAGTTATTCTTTGAATTTTTAATATTCTTATGATGATACTAATATTGTAAGAATGATATGAAGAGAAGAAGAACCAACTGAACAAATACCGGATAAAGGCAAGGAAAAAGCCTGCTTAAATCTCCAAGGTGAGTGTACTTCTGATATAGATATGAAAATGATATGATGGCTATGAATATAGCTCTAAGAGTAGGATTTGTTTGGATATTAAATTATCCAGGATTGGTTTGAATACTTCGGCATTCAGAATTTGTTTTGATATTAAAATATCCAGTATTTATTTGGGTCTTATGATCCAGGATTGGTTTGAATACTTCGATATTCAGGATTTGTTTGGATATTAAAATATACAGGATTTGGTTAGGTCTTATGATCCAGGGTTGGTTTGAATACTTTGGTAGTCAGGATTTGTTTGGATATTAAAATATCCAGGATTTGTTTGTATCTTATTATCCAGGATTAGAATTGGACAAAGATCCAATAAATTGATTTGTCTTATGGCAAGGATTTGTTGGAACTTATGCTTTAGGATTTGTCATTGCCAATAGGCATGATTGTTTGGATTTCATATTCAAAGATTTGATATAAAACTATTATGTCATAGAAGGGAAGGATTGTTTGGATTTCATATCCACAGATTTGATATAAAACTATTATTTCATAGCAAGGAAGGATTGTTTGGATTTCATATCCACTAATTTGATATAAAACTGTTATTTCATAGAAAAGCAGGATTATTGGGATTATATATCCACAGATTTGATATAGAATTATCATTTCATTGTATGGAAGGATTTTTTGGATTTTATATCTACATATTTGATATCATATTGCTATTTTATAGCAGGGCAAGATTATTTAGATTTTATATCCACATATCTGATAAAGAACTGTTATTTCATTTCTCGGAAGGAGTACCTCACTAAGCTTAATGCTTATAGTTTATATTTTAACATTTTCAGGTCTGTACGCTAGCAGTTAGGATATCATATGATCAGTGATTTGAGAGTTGCACCGTTAGAAGGATCTGGGGATTGGACGTGGGATTTTGTCATTGTCACACTAAGGCTTTAGTACACTCGCACATCTTATATATTGAGTTAGCATGGGTGGATTTGATGATTGTAATATTTAATCCTAGTCAATCGTAGTATAACATATTCGTTTCATTATGACTCTGATGTTAATTACCTTATGGTACAAAGAGCATGATTATGTTTATTATACATGGAAAAAAATATTGATAAATGAATTATATTTTGAATGGACTAAAGATTATGATTTAATCATAATATAAATGAAATGATTAGAATAAATGAAATGGACTGAAGATTATGATTTAATCATAATATAAATGAAATGATTAGGTTAGGGGTGTGATAGCAGCAGCTGGTGGAGTGGAAAAAGTGCAGGACAGTAGGTGGAGAGGAGATAGCAGGGCAGCAGGTGGAGAGCAGCGCTGGCTCGCAGCTGCGCAGGACAGGGCAGAAAATAGTTTTTTTTTGTTTGGTACAAGAGAAGAGTAACAAAACTTAAGTTTTTTTTTTTGTAAGTTTAATACAGATTCCCCCCTGGACTTTGAATATAATTTCAAGTAACCTCTAGGTTTAATTTTTTACACAAAAACCCTTTAAAAATTTATTTTTAATGAACTGGGGCGGCCGCCCCGCTTCGGCCTGGGGTTGATCCGTCCCCGTCTCTCCTTGTTCCATGTTCAACTTTGTATTATGTCATAAAATGAGTAATATATAGAGACACAAAATAAGTTTATATGGGCATATATTTGTGATTGTGATAATCACCTAAAAATTAAGAACCTTCCTTTGGAAGAAGGGGAATTCTTGGGGTGGTACGGTCTACACGTTTTTCGTGCACTGTCGTAACGGGTTCGTGTCAAAACCACTTCGACTTATACACGTGTTCGAACCATTATTGTTAACATATCATCCAACCCGAAAGACATGTAACTAAAATTATTCATCAAAACATAATATGTTTTTTAATATTTAGGGGCATATACCAAATATTAATATTTGAGAGACTTTTTGGTAATGTTTGAGAAACTAAATGTATATTCACAAACATATTCAAAAACATAAAATTATTTAAGGGACTTTTTAACATATTCACAAACATAAAATTAATTCAACGGATCACGCTGGCTCTATGTTACCTAGTATCCCTTAATGGGCGGCAAACGTGATTTAATTTCCGAGCATGTTCCTCATTGTGGTTTTGCGTCCAACAAGCATACCCGTACCCACAATCTTCCCTTTCAGATGCATTTTGTGGGAGACGCTACAAAAATATCCACAACAGTAAGCAATCTTTTTCAATAAATAATAGACAAGAAAATCATGAGATATAGTACACTCTATACAATAATCATCGTTGTTTAGTAATACATTGACCATAATGTTATAGGATGTATTATAAGGAAAAGCATATTGGGTGTAAAATTGTGTAAGTCGTGATAGTATGTCACAATGCTTGTTTGTTTCTATGGGCGCATTTGACTTCGAAGTTAGAAAACCACAGAAAAAAGTTCACTTTCATTTTCATTTTGGAGAGAAAAATAGTGATTTAGCGGCGGGCCCTCTTGCTTCTTTAAATGAAAAATCGGAAAAGTAAGGAAATCTCGACTCGTCTACATTATTTTTCAACATTTCTAAGAAATGAGCTGTTTTTCAATCTGTTTCAAATTTTGTAATCAAACGCCACTGAAGTGATTAAATTTTACATTTATAACACTATATAAACAACAAGATCGCGTACCGTGGTGTTATATTCATTAAATTAAAGACCATATTTTTGTATTAATGTTTAGGAAAATAAAATAATTAGTGTAAAAGTACTCATGGTCAAATAAGAACTACATAGAAAATTGGCAAAAATTTTAAGTGGACTTATCTTTTATGAAATTTTATTAAGAATATATTTTCATGAATTAAGGTTCTACATAATTATCACTTTGGTATGTAAGTAGAGGGATGGCCACGGGTTTGGTTTTGCAAAACCCAAACCTGCCATGTTAAGAAAAATGTTATCCCGAACCCAAAATTGGTTTTCTTTCGGAAAAACCTTACCCGAAATGTCAACTATGAAACACGCACGCCATCCCAATTTTTTTTTTAAAACATGTGTACCTAAAAGAACTTTCTCAAATCCTAGGGGTGGGGCAAAACCCCATCGGACAAAAATAAAACAAAAAACTCATATTTTTCTATTCATTTTCCAACTTCTTGTCCAAATGAACTATTTCCCTCCCATTTTCAATGTTTACAATCAACCACACCCTCAATGATATCATTTATTTTTTCCATCTTGATAATAATGGTTACTTGTTCATATGATTTAACGCCCCGTCCTCCTTTTAGGGTTTCAATTTTCTATTTAAATAATAAGAAATTAAGAAATAAATGTCATTAAAAACACAAACTCGGTATAATAATAAGGATCCTGGGATATATAATAGGGACTCACGATGGGTATATGAGTACTCATTGTATGTAAAGAAGATATCGGTTATGCAGAATAAAAATAAATGATGAAGAGAATACTGTTTATATTTGCTTTTCATAAACCAAAACACGTACAACAGGTGTCTATTATATACTAGAAGACTACGTAGGTTTTCCACAAAAAGTGGAATAAACCAACACGGGACTGCTATGTTAATGTGCAACCAGATAATGATTAGAACAGATATACTAATACACACTGGTTATCCCATGATACTAGGAGTACCTTCTCAAAGAAATCCACGGGAGCCTTTGTAATTATCCATTGCAACTGTCATCTAAGTGAGGTATCTTAATATTCCCCCGCAAGTGAATGTAGGGAGCGAAGCACACACCAAGCTTGTGACAAAGAAACTGGAACTGAGGTGTGGTAAGCGGCTTGGTAAAGATGTCAGTAAGCTGAGATGAGGAAGGCACAAATTGAGTAACGAGAAGTCCTTGAGCAACTTTTTCACGAACAAAGTGATAATCAAGTTCAACATGCTTAGTATGTGCGTCAAGGACAGAATTTATAGTCATATAAAAAGAACTTAAATTGTGATAATATAAGGTTGGAGTAGCAATGTCTGGAAGGCCAATATCACGTAAGAGATAAGTAAGCCACATAAGTTCAGCAGTGGCAACCGCAAGAGCCTGATATTCATCATCACAAGAGGAACGGGCAATAGTAGGCTGCTTTTTAGAGGCCCAAGAAATGCAATTAGCTCCAAGAAACATACAAAAACCCAAAGTGGAACGATGCGTGAAAGGACTGCCAGCCCAATCGGCATTAGAGAAACCATATAATGTGAGTGAAGACTGAGACAGTAGACAAAGACCCATAGTGGGAGTGCCATCAATATACCGAAGAAGACGTTTAACATGTTGAAAATTAGCATCGGTTGGAGCATGCATGGACTGGCAAATGGTGTTAACAAAGTGAGTGATGTCTGGACGTGTGAGCGTCAAATACTGAAGGGCACCAATAATAGAATGAAAGAAGGTGGGATCATGAAAGGGAGACGAAGGGAGATGGGCAGATTTGGTAGACTGAGGCGTTTGAATGGAGTTACAATGAAGCATGTTGGCCTTTGTAAGAAGCGAGGTGACATATTGATGTTGCGACAAAAATAAACCACCATCAAAAGGAAGAACTTGAATACCCAAAAAAATAATGAAGATCGCCAAGGTCTTTTAAGGCAAATTCAGAGGCAGGTTTTTGTGTGAGAGAGTTAAGAAGAGATTAATGGATGCTAGTGAGAATAATATCATCAACATAAAGAAGAAGAAGAATAGTGCCATGAGCGTGATGAAGAGTAAAAAGTGAAGAGTCGACCTTACTACACTGAAATCCCAAGTAAAGAAGATAAAGACTAAAGTGATCAAACCAAGCACGAGGCACCTATTTTAATCCATAGATGGCCTTGTTGAGCTTGCATGCATGGGAGGGGAAAGTGGGATCTACGAACTCGGGTGGTTGACGCATATAAACAACTTCATTGAGAAACCCATGGAGCAACACACTTTTGATATCAAGTTGCTTAATAGGACCGTGCTTCGTGAGAGAAAGAGATAACACAACACGGATAGTAGCCGATTTAACACTGGACTGAAAGTTTTACCAAAATCAACCCCTGCCATTTGATTATATCCTTTAGCCACCAACCGAGCCTTATATTTATCAAGAGTTCCATCAGCCTTTAGTTTTGTACGATAGACCCACTTGGAACTAATAACATACATATCGGGGGGGGGGGGGGGGGTCAGGGATAGTAAGTCCCATGTGCGATTGATGGCCAGAGCATGGATCTCTTCTTGCATAGCTTGCACCCATTGTGGTTGAGAAAGATCCATTTTGAGAGAAGAAGGTTCCAAAAGAGGAGCAGAAGCAAGGAATGCAGTGGGGATTTGGGACTGAGATTTGGAGCGTGTGAGCATGGGGTGAGTTTGAGTAGGAACCATGGTAGATGGCGGGGAAAACAGAGGAAGGTCCACTATAAGGTTGAGGGGTGGGGGATGAGCATGTGAGGCAGGAGGTGTAATAGGACTGGACAAGGATGAAGTGGGTGAAACGGAGAGGCTGTCTTCAGAGCTGGCAAGGTTGTCGAAGGATGGATAGGTAGTCATATGGTCGTCGAAGTGGACAAGTCTGCAAGCCACATGCGTGGTGGGTGTGGTGCAAGTAGGTCGAGAGATAGGGTCGGGACTAGGCTGTGGGCGTAGGATATGCTATTGTTTAGTGTTGTCAGCTAAGTGACCAGGCTATAGCGTGAAAGCAACGGGAGTAGCAGGTGAGGATGAATGTGGAATCGAGGGGCATGAGGTGGACGGGTCTTGAAGTGAATGAATAGGTGGATAGGTGTAGGAAGAGGGGAAAGAATTCTGAGAAATGACGGTGGTTGTTTTATCGGTAGGTATATGAAGAAATGGCGGTACAGGTCTGGATGCAACAACAGGGTTAATAGGTGGGGTGGAAGGTAAATGTATAGTGGTAGGTTTCACATGAGAAAGGACGGTGGTTGTTTTATCAGTAGGTAAATGAAAAAATGGTGGTACAGGTCTGGATGCAGCAGCAAGGTTAGTATGTGGGGTGGAAGGTAAATGTATAGTGGTAGGTTTCACAAGATTGAAAAATTCTTGATATGTCACAAAGTCTATGGGTTGTGGTTCAGGATAATTTTGATTTTCCTGGTTATAAGGTAAAACATTTTCATCAAAAATAACATGGCGTGAAATGAACACACATTTTGTATTTGGTTGATAACATACCCTTTATGAATATAACTATACCCGATAAATACACAAGGGTAAGATTTTTGTGTAAATTTATTTTGAGTTTTAGTTCTTAAATAAGGGAAACATTGACAACCAAAAATACGTAACATTGAATAGTTTGGATGAGCGCCATGCAGTTTAAAAAAGGGAGTGGTGCGATTTAGTGGGGCTAAAGGTAATCGATTAATTAGGTAAAGTGCAGTTAAAAAGTCTTCAACCCAAAGGGACGGGGGGATGTTGGCATGAAACAATAATGTTAAAGCATTTTTGACCACGTGTTTATGTTTTCTCTCGGCTTCACCATTTTCTTCCGGAGTACCTGGGCAAGATATATGTCTAACTATGCCATATTTCTCAAGATAGGTGATAAAGTCGTCACTTGAAAATTCATTGCCACCATCACATTGGAAATTTTTTATCTTCATTTCAAATTAAGTTTCAATCATTTTGTGAAAAGTTAAGAATGTTTGATGAAAATCAAATTTTCGTTTAAGGGGATACAACCATGTAAAACACATACAATCATCAACAAAGATAACATCAAATTTAAAACCTTGAGAAGATGTTATGGGAGAGGGTCCTCACAAATCACAATGAATCTTTTCGAAAGGAATGCAAGAAATTTTATCATTTATTCCAAATGGCAACTTACAACTTTTTCCTAATTGGGAACTTACACAGAGTAGGAGATTGAGTCCAATTGTCAACATGTAAGACATTACATTAATTTAAAAAATTTAAATACTTAACTTGAGGATTTCCTAATCTTTGATGCCAAACTTGCTCACTAGCTTTCTTGTCATAAATAACATTGAGAGCTTCTTGATGATTTTCTTCAAAGGTGTAAAGAGACCCTCCTCTTTTAGTTCCTTTTGCAAGATCTTTGTGGGTCTTCTTGTCCTTGACAATAAATCCATTATTAGTAAATTCTAATAAGCATTCATTGTCTTGAAGTAATTGACTAACAGAAACGCGGTTCTTTGTAATTTGAGGAACAACTAGAAGCAAGAGAGGGCAGTGTGATTGGTTCTTCCACAAATTTGGTAAGCTATAACACTTGGACTATTTTTATCGCCATGTGTAGATTATTGGAACAAAGATGGCCTTGTCGTATTTGCTGAAGTAGCTTGATTTTGCACATAAGAAATTTGCTGATTTTGAGAGGCTTGGTTCTGGTTTGCAGAGGGATTCACATAATGAGGCATTGTTGGTCTGAACCCACGACCTCTAGATGAGAACTGGTTGTTGGAATTATATCCATGAAAACCTCTACCCCTGTTGAACCGAGATCTTCCATGGTTGTGATATTGAGCAGAGCCTCTATTGGCATTAAATGCCATAGAGTGATCAAATTGTTGCATTTGGGGTTCACTAGGTGTTTCCTCTCGAATTTCAAACCCTTGAAGTGAGGTTATCAACTGCGAGAGTGAGGGATGCAGAGGTTTGCCTAACATGACAGTGCAAAAAACCTGATATTTTGGACCCAAACCTTTAGCAAAATTTATAACTTTGCTATCCTCATCCAAAGGTTCATGAATTGCAGCAAGAGCATCATAGAGGTTTTTGAACTCTTTAAAGTAATCATTAAGAGTTTTTCCTTTCAATGTGATATCATGAATTTTCTCTTTTAATTGAAATTGTTTTTCTTTTGTTGATTGCAAAAATATTTCTTCTAAACATTCCCATGTTTCCTTTATAGTGTTGCATCCTACAATAAGGAACTGAAATTCTTTTTCAATTGTACCTTGTAGCCAAGTTTTGAGCAGAACATCTTTTTCTTCCCATTCTTGAAATTCCCTTGTAGTCTCTCCCTTGTCATTGTACTGTTGAGGAGGCTCTTGTGTGATGATTTTAGTCACTTTCATGGCTTTCATATATTGGAGCATTTGCGTTCTCCATATCAGAAAGGTATCTGGTTCCAGCTTAACATTGCATATTGCAATAAGGTGATGCAAAGAGCTGATGTTAAGGGAAAAGGAATTTGATTGTGAACCGGATGCCATTGAACCAAAGAGCTCTGATACCATAAAGAAGATATCAGTTATGCAGAATAAAAATAAATGATGAAGAGAATACTGTTTGCATTTTCTTTTCATAAACCAAAACACGTACAACAGGTGTCTATTATATACCAGAAGACTACGTAGGTTTTCCACAAAAAGTGGACTAAACCAACATGGGACTGCTATGTTAATGTGCATCCAGATAATGATCAGAACAGATCTACCAATACACGCTAGTTATCCCATGAAATTAGGAGTATCTTCTCAAAGAAATCCATAGGAGCTTTTGTAATTATCCGGTGCAACTGTCATCTGAGTGAGGTATCTTAATAGTATGGGAGCATCCTGGTCTAATTGATATAGAAGAAGGTTTGATTTAATCATATTAAGACTTAGTTGTCGTAATTTTATAAATTTAGTTTATCTTCTTTAGTTGTATAATAATTTTGTATTTTTTTGTGCCTACATATAATAGACTAGATTTGATGCATTGAGTAACTTGCATGAATTAAACATTAATACTCCTGATAATAATCTTTATATATATATATATATATATATATATATATATAGGGAAAGGATCAAGTGTGGTTCCAGTTTAAGGTCCCTGAATGAGGTCCATTTTTTTAAAATAGTAAAAAAAATATTTTGGGGCTGATTTTTTTTGTGGTTTTTAAACATTTCAGTAGGACCATAAAAAATAATGAACTCAAAGTTTGACCGATTTTTTTAAAGTATTAAAAAAATTCATTTTGAGCTAATTTTTTTTATATGGCCCAACTGAAATGTTTAAAAACCATAAAAAAAATCAGCCTAAAAATATTTTTTTACTATTTTAAAAAAATGAACCTCATTCAGGTACCTCAAACTGTGGGACCTCATGAGATACTCTCTCTCTCTGTCTCTCTCTCTCTCTCTCAATATATATATATATATATATATATATATATATATATATATATATATATATATATATATATATATATATATAAAAAATAAGGAGTAGAATAGTTGATACTATTCCATAAGTGGGATAAGCTAAGTAGGGGTGGAGATTAAGTCAACTTTGAAGTCCATGACAATCCAAGGGTTCACATTGAAATCTAAAATTTGAGACAAAGATGGTATATTGGTATTTCATATGTTAAAATTGGGTAATTGTAAAAATTGAGTCTATCACATCACACATCATCCCCCTAAATCATCACAAATCATCCCCAAACCACTTTAATTTAAAATCCCCCTCTTATCCGTAGACAGTCTCTCTTGCATACTATTCAACCTCTCTCCTACTTGAAGTTAAGATAAAAAATTGCGTGTTTCGAGACACTTTAATTTGAATCCCTTTCATATTCCAAGAACCAAACATACAGCTCTTCCCAAACCCCCAACTCAAGCTGGATTATGAAGCATGTCGGCAACTTAGTGGTGAAACCCGCTAGGTCCATTTGATCGCCGACGAGTAGTTCAAAACCCACAATGTCCTTACTTTTCTTTTCTCTGTCCACAGATACACAATCGTATGGAGGTATTTGACTCTCTTCATTTCTCTCACTCTCTCCACAAGCAAAATCAGTGACATAACAATGAATTCTTTTGGATTTTTTCGGTGTTAATATTTTTTGGGGGTTTTATGTTTTCTTAAATGGTAAGGGATTAAACATATTTTTTGGAATTCTATTTTCATTTCATCTGATGTAAGCTCTAATAGATACTTCATTTCACCTGATTAACGTTTTTTTGTGGTTTTGATTGTAGTCGAGAATTTATAGGTTTAAGGATATAGATATGGGTTTGTTTTATTTGTGATTTTCCATGATTAACATTTTATCTCTCTCCCCTTACTATTGCAGACAACTCTCTATTTATCTCGGATCAGTAGATCCTACAAGGTAAATCCATCTTTTAGATGCTACATATACAAACTATTTTTCAATTTTTTGTTATTTAACTTCCTCACACTCGCTTTGTTTTAAAATTTTAGTAGTTTTCATGCTCCTTTAGTGAAATTTTTTTTGTTGCAGTCTCTTCCCACGCACATGCAACATCTCACATTTTTCTAGGCTTTTTAGTTACGTGATCGGGTTTGGATAGCTTCCCACTGCTATGTTTTTTGTGTATCTGTGTATTTCTGATTGGGATCTCTGTATTTCTGATATCTCGATCTAACACAGAAGGGTCCTTTATTTTTGTTTTTAGTTTTGTTTTAGGCTGGGCTATTAATGGGTTGTTAATGAAGTTTTACCATGGTATCTTTCTCCTTTAAAAATCTTAATATTGGATCTAAAATCAGGTGTTTAAAGAACTGGACTATGTTTTTATTAATGGTATGTATGCAAGATAATTTTGTACTATTATTGACATGGGTTAAGCTCAATGGAATTCTAATATGTAAAATTCTTTTCACTTTATATGTTAGACTGCACTTTAAAGATCCCTTTTTGTTTGTTGTATGTTGTTATTATAATTACACTTAGATGGCCAAATAACTCTAGATGACTAATATTTATAAAATCATATTGAAAAGAATGCAGGTTTTCTTCCATTTGTCCAGCTAATGTTGAGCATGGAGTGAGCCTCCATTTGGGTTTCTTCTTCTTTTTCCAAATACAGGACTCAAGACTATATGCTACTATACACTTCACAAACTCCCAGGTTAGTTTCAATGTACTTTCCTTTTTCAGGTCACTCTCTCAAGTTATATAAATTTGTATACTTTATGGATGGTGGTTTAATTACACTACTGCACTAATAGACTAAACTACTGTTGTACAACGGTGATTCTGACCATGCATATTTGCATATGCATTGATATATGTGTTCATTGATATATGTGTTGTAATATATCTTCACCACATTATCATGTTCTGAAATTGTTGTTGCACGTGAGAGGTTAGAGTGAGGGTGCATATATAGCTCTGTGCACGTGTTGATTTATGTACCGTAATATTTCTATCTATGATTCTTTTATTATTCTAGAAATTTTGATGTTTACTTTGTCAATTCAAAATATAAAATAGCATTAGGTATAAAACATTTAACTGTTTGCATCCATTTGAGGACTCTTTTGTTGTTACATTGTTAACTGTTTTTGTCCATTTGAGGCAGTGCTCTTTGCCATCCAGAGATCTTAAGTTTTTGTATCATCTGTCATATTATTCAGTTGATTAATGTTTCGAATATATTAAATGTAAAAATGTTCGTTGTAGATAATAATATTCTAATCCGTTGCGAGTCTCAGTTGAATACTATTCATCAATTGGGAGTAAAATGAATATTTATTCTCATCTTAATCATTTATTGTTATGAACTACTGCTAATGTATTCATTGAATAGGTTCTGAGGTTCGAGACATGTTGGAACAATTTGAATCTCAAGTTTTAAATAAATAGTTTGAATATCAAGTTTTTAATCAACAGTTTGAATAAAGATTTGAAATAGGTTTGAAACAATTTGAATCAGGTTCTGAGGTTTGAAATAGTTTAAATTTTAAGTTTTAAATGAATAGTTTGAGCAAAGGTTAACTAAGTTTTAAATGATTTAAGTTTTTCATCTTCTTTCATCCCTTTTTAATTTTTTTCCCTTTGTATAGAATTCACCTATCCCAATAACAAAAAAACCTGACTTGAATGATCCTGTATTAAGAGCTAAATTGGCTAAAGGTATGGGTCATAATTATTACGGAGAGCCCGCATGGCCCAATGATCTTTTTTGAAAATTATCTTTTTGGTTTGGTAATGAATAGACTTCAAATTTTTTTTGATTTTTGTAATGAAGTATTTGGTCTTTTTCATATGACACCAAATGAAGAATGTTGTTCTTTTTGTTCTTTGATCAGTATAGAATTTTCAAAAAAGATTACAAAAGCTTCTACAAAAGCCCTATTTGGTCTAGGAAGCGAAAACCCCTATTATCCCCCCTACTTCTACTTGAGTTCTAATTCTAATTATAATTGTTTTTTTTTATTTTGGTATCAAACTATAGATGGTTATGGATCTTAAACTATATGTTTTTATAATGTTTCAAATAGTTTGTAATGAGTTTTGAGTGGTGATCTATATTTGTGTGACAACCCGCTCACCAAAATAAGGGGTGGCCAGCCCAATACTCCAATATAACAGGAGTCCCGGACGGAATCATTCTCAGCATCACAATAAAATATAGAGTATCCAGGATAACCACCCAATATTTCAGAAAACGGGTTGCCAAAATTTTTTGTTTTAAAGTTAAAGAAAGAATTTAAACAACCCCATACTGAAGAGATAAGGTGGAGACCACAAAACATATATATATAATAACAACAAGTATACAATAAAACGACCGAATATGTTGTCGGTCCACAGACTCTACAACAGTTGTAAACAAATTCAATAAATTATCTAATACATTACATTAAACAATTACAAAAGCTTGGGCCTCGCGCCCGAATAAAAGACTTGATCTTAACTAGAGTGGAAAAATGAAAGAGGCTATACAATATAACCCGTAATACCCGCAAAGCATCATGGCTCATCAAAATCACCGGAATAGGAAAGTCAGAATAGGCATCCTTGTGGTAGAGTACCTGAGCGGATACAAGATGTATATGCAACAAGAAACATGAACGGGTCAGGGCCCGGTTTTATATGATCACCAGATGAATAAAAAGTATGATAGTTATGAAAGGTAATCATGAGTAAATAATGAGGATCTAACTAAATTATGCAAGAGAATAAGAGTAATTAACAATTAAATTAAAAGCTTACATCAAAACCTTATTCCATTTTATAGTCCATTCCTTAATAGGAAAATATAGTCAAAATTTTAAGCTCTTTATGGATTTTATCTCAATTACATGCCCTTCCTGGCATTCCATTCCTTAGCAGGAATATTATCATCAACAAATGCTCTTTGTGGCATTTCATTGTGCTCTTTATGGCACTTCATCATGCTCTTTATGGCATATTTCATACATCAAGTCCCACTTGATTATGAATAGTTATATATATATACATATAGCGTTTCTAAGACCGCCCCTCCGAGTTTCCCCACTGGGAGCGCCCCTAAATGACCATCATTTTCCAGGGCCTATCTATACAAGACAACCTGGGCACCTATAACGCAAAATGTCGGGAAGCAGCCATATGCCTGCGGGAGAGTCAAGACCACACCCGAAATCTCCTCACCAGCGCAGAAAACATAATATAATCGCTCATATGGCCTATGGACTATATCCACCCTGCAATCATTAGCCAGGGGGCATCACCAAGTGCGCGAACTTGCCTTATGATGTCATTTAGAGAGGTGTGTATAAGTAAATTAACATTTACCATTTCAAAATCAAGTAAATTATCATTTACCTTTTTCATGATTAAGTAAATTATCATTTACTAAAATCAATACCATTTCCATTTCATTTCCTTTCCATATATATATTTCATTTTATCCGAAACCATAATCTTTTACATTTTGGTAAATGCGTCATATTATACCCGGAGCCATACTTAATACATCTTATCATTGTAACCTCAATGCATAATTAAACTTCCATTTTATTCTCCAAAGGTTCGTATGTGGTATTATTGTAAACCATCAAGACTAACATAGCTCAATTGAGCTTCTAAAGTCTCCCGAATATAACACTACGACTCCTAGTTTCATAATAATCAACTAGAAGAAAGAATGCCCTAACATCAATTGGCATAACCCCGGAAAAACCCGCACATAACCCATCTCTATTGTAGGGTACTAAACGAACTTAACTAGTACTCTAGGACGCTAAGTTTACTTCATAATAGAAGGTTCCTAGGTCCTACACCTAAAGAAAAAGGATAAAAATTGAGTTAGAAAAACAACTGAAAAATTACAGCCCTACCGAATCGATTCGCCCTGGCTGAATCGATTCGGGCAGGAAAGAGAATCGATTCAGACCAGTCGAATCGATTCGGATGGGAGGACCTGACTTTCTGCAACTTACCTAATCGATCTGGTCCATCCAAATAGATTCGGACCCTTCAGACCTGGACACTGCCCCTATAGCGAATCGATTTGCCCCTGCGAATTTGCTAAGTATGGTTTTAAGGGTTATGAACCCTAATTTTCCCAACCCCTAATTTCTTCCATTTTAAGCATACCCAACAACATTTATCTATCCAAAATCATCCCAATATGATTTATAACAACTATAATCCATAATTTCATCATCAAAATTAAGATTTGGGTTCAATTCCCATAAATTCCATTTTTGATCCATAAATCCAGATACACAACTATCACACAAATTATTCATCTTAAACCATATATTAGCAAGTAGAAAACTTTCCTTAGAGTTGAAATCTCAGATTTTTTTGTGCAGTAGCAACAATCCATCTTCAATCTTCATTTTCTCCCTTCTTTCTCCACTTTTTCTTTTCCTCTTTCTTTCTCTCATTTTCTCTCTATGTTTAAGACATAAAATGGGGTAATTAGGGAATCTAGAAGACTAAAATCGGGGTTTAACACAAGTCTCCCAACTTAAGTGGTTAATACCACATTAAAATGACTCGCAAATACGCACTTAAGTCAAAACCAGGTAAATGTGCCCGAAATACAAAAATATAATATGGCACTTATTTTGACTGTCTCACACATTCCAGGACTAACTACGCCCTCTAAAATGGCATCCGGTAATTTTTATGAACCATTTTAAGTTCCGGTTTCAATTAAACCATAATGTCATTTAAAACACATGACACTATAAAACACACAACTGAATGATATTTACTTTCTCATGCAGTAAATATGCAATAACCCAGTAAATATTAATCTCCAACTCATTAAATTAATATTTACTCATGGTCCAACATTTTATCTAATTACCTCATACGGTAAATTAATACAAAATTATCCTCCTAAAAGCGAGGGTTGTTACAATTTGCTTATGGTTGTAAAAAACGAACTTAGTAAAGATTTTTGTTTTGGTATGATCCTCGCACGTGTGGCATAACCGATTAAGTTTAGAGAAAAAGAAGTGGAAGAGGTTATATTTTTCCATTTTGTTTTTTTATCAGGAAGTGGAAGAGGTTATATTAGTCCTCTCACGTCTATTTTTTTATTTTTTTTTATATTCTGTCACAGTATTCTAAATACAATTTTCCATTTCAGTGAAAACGATACTAATATAGATATTCAAAATTTACACTTTTCCTCCAGAATAGGCTATTGGTGTTCTCTATGGTCTTTTAAGTAAAATATATATTAGTTTGGTTTATGACTTATTTGATGTTTCTCTGTACTAGATTGCACTATTGTGGTTTGATGAATATCTATGTTTCTCCATTTCTTATTGATTTACAAATGATATGCTTAAAACATCCACGTGTAGGTCAGCATTCAAGATGAAGGATGTCTATGTTGAGGAAGTTGTCTCGCAAGGTTAGCATTCTTTGATCCGTGATCTTTGAAACAACCACAAAGGTAGACAATGCGAGCCTGTCATGTTCAGGGGCATCACTCCCCAACGTAATGGCTAAGGCATCCTCATAGTTGAGCAGGCTGTAGAAGCAGGTATTTGAAAAACAAACTAAGATTTGATATTTATGAGCCAATTTTGATAATGAAACCATCCAATTAACAAATCAATCAATGACAAGAAATTTATTTGGGCAAGTCAGTCATTTTTTTCGGTGAGAGGTTTCGAGATTGGTTATGTTTTTATATTTGACTTTTGATTTTTTTTTGCCGTGTTTGTGTCAGGCATCGATACATATGATATCTTTTGTTCATAACTGGTATATATGTGCCAATCATTTTTTCATGGATTTTTATAGGACTAGATTTTTGCATTGGCAAAGGACAACGAAAATGGAAGAGGTGAAGCACAACAGAAAGACTTTAGAAGAGGATAAAGTTATGCAAAAAGATCCAGCAGAAAGGCAGATGGTAAATCAAAGAGAAGATCATTCAATGTGATTTAGAAAAGAGGTGGATAGAGCTTACAAGCGAGTACAATGCTTAAATAAAGGGTAAAATCAGTAAAAAAGGATATCAATTTTTATCAACAGTAAAAAGAACTGGTCACTCGGAGAAAGCTTCAATTTCATGGTTATATAATGCTATAGTTTTGGTTATGATAGTATGTGATCTTTACTAAAAGGTCACCAAAACTTCTTAAACGAGTGGTTAGAAGAATACATGAGTCAATACCGATAGATAAAACACACTTCTTTAGGTATGTATGAGTTTCGAAAACATTTACTGCTGATGTTTTTTTTTTAATTTTTGATCAACTAGATCCTTGAGGATATTATGGTACATCTCTGTTTACTATATTAGTTCATCATCTTAATGATTCTCTTATTCGGTTCATTATAAACTTAAAAGCGTGGGTTTGTAACTGTGTTGTGTCTAAACACACTATATAACTGTGTTGTGTCCCAATATTTCCAAAAGCTTTACATGAACCAAACCATGGGTTTGGTTGTGTCTATAACTGTGTTGAATAGCAAAGGCATATTTTTTCCCTTTCTATCTTTTTTGAAACTCATTCTTTGGCATCATATATATAGCTAAAGAAGTGTTTTTTTATCTATCGGTATTGACCCAATCGATAGATCCTAAAAGTATTGCCTACTATGGTACCTAAAGTGGCCTCTACTGCCTACATACTACTAACCTTGCCTACATTAGAAGTGAGATTTACTCTAAGAGTTACTTTCCTACAGTACCAAATAACCTCCAATGCCCATGTTATTCCAGTCAATTATACCATTTGTGGTATGTTAATCACTTGATTAATATTTAAAAGGAATTTATACAATATGTGTTGGTATTCTGGTCTTTAGATTTACAGTTTGAATTGGAATCATAATTATTATTTTTTGAATGATATTCTTCCACCTAATATACTTGATTCTATTATTTCTTTTCAAATATCTTATTCTCATTTATGGCACATCATGCTTCCAATCAAATATTAGCTTTCATTTGGAGACTTCTTCCAAAATTACTTCCTCTGATGACCAGGTAACTAAACATGGAGTTAATTTGTGCTCCAAATGCAATTTCTACCCTCAACAACCTATTTATCTATGCTCCAGTAATTTTGTTACTTGGTGGAAGTACTCTGATTATAACTCACCTTTAAAAATAGAAGTTCACTCTTTTTGTTTTTGTGTTTATTTCTTACTACCTTGCATTATATAGTGAAAAATAGGTGTTTCTCTCTATTGATAGTAAATGTTCGAATACTGATTTGTTGTCTCAAAGGTGGAGCCATTGTTGACAAAGGTGAGTTTCGATCGTTCGCTTTGACCTATCTTTAATTCTCACAAATAACTGGAAAAGAAAAAAGAAATTTAATGTAGTTTGTTATATTGTGTTGCTGCACTTGGATTGCTTACTAAGTTTTGTACTCAAATAAATTTCTAATTATATACTATTGTTTCTTATCTACACACTGGTCATTTATTATTCTTGGTTGTTTTGTGTTGCATTTCTACACGTTAACTATATACTATTGTTGCATATCAAAAGTTGCCTTTATTTTTCGTTGATTATAACAGCCCTGCTCATATTCTGTTCACGTTTTGTTAACATTCTGTTCATCTTATCCTTCTCTTTGCCTCTATCTTATCCTTCTCTTGGCCTCTTCATTGGCAATATACAATACTGAACCTGTGTGATATTAGATTAGTACTGAAACTAAAACTGGGTATTTTATTTCCATTTCATATATATTAGTTTATGCATTTGTATATATTAGATTAGTATAGAAGTTTATTCTATTGTTTCTTTTATTTAACTTATCATGTATGTTATTTTAGTTTTTTTTTCAAATTTAATGAAATTATTAAAGAGGGGTTCAACATATATATATATATCGTAATTTCTGGGTGAATCAGGTTGATTCGAATATGGCTGTGAGGGGTGAGTTCATTCGAATATGTCTATGAGACTTTGGCACGTGTTAGTGGGAGATTACAAAGTAAAATTTGTAGTAAAACAGTGTATTTTATTTCCATTTCATATAGTATTAGCTAAGTATATAAGTTTATGTTGTTGTTTCTTTTATTTAACTTTCATATACGTCTATATTAGATTATTGTAGATGTAATTAATTTCAAGTAATTGATTACTGGAGGAATTAATTCTGTAATTACTAGAAATTAATTTTGTTCAGGTACCAACATTATTTGAGCGGAATACTAATAGGCCTTTCATCTCCGATTCCTCCAGTTACAGCTTTATCTATTATCGCCATTATTTGAGCGGATGAATTGAAGTGCGTTCCTCAGGACTGGGCAGTGAAGGGCATGCCAAAATTTGTGTTCCCCCAATAAGGGAAGTTGGTGGACAAAGTGGTGGTTGCTGATAAGAAGTGTCTCGAGCTTGCAATAGTTAAGCACTCATCCGATCAAGCTTCTGCTACTACTACTGCATCTGCTTAAGTCTTTGTTTAGGGGAGGTTTGGACTAACTTATTTTCTACCCAAGTTTTCGATGATGGTGTGATGGATTGGTTATATAAGGTACTTCTAAACCGTGATCATGTCTATAAAGATGGCTTCATGCTTAGTGTTAAAAAAATGTTTAGTTATTCTTTTAGTGATTTTTTATTTAGTTAATAATTAGAACTTAACAATACAATTATTAAGCTCACACTTGATGAATAAATTTGTGATCATACTGGATGGTATTTAACTGAAATCCTGATAGGTTTTTTATTTTCATTTTGTTGTGCATGCTCTTTTCAACTTAAGTATTGTACATATCATTTTGCAGGATTCAGAGGTTAAGTTCAATGGCCCATATTGGAAATTTCTCAGGGTTTTGGCACTGCATTTGGGTTAGATTGTATTTCTCTTTGTATTTCATTTTTCTTCGGATGTAATTGTTGAACATATATATAAGACTTTACGATAAATGTAAACCATGTAATAGAATTTTGTGTTTGATGTTTACCAATTTTATGTATTATTTTTTATTTTCAAATTTAGCGTAATTTAAATCTCATTCAGAATTCTCTTTTCATTATTTTATTTGTAATGTTCATTTTGGCAATGTTTGTACACTTTTAGCTGGATAAATGTATTACAACATAATATATGTAAATGAAGGCATGTAAAATTAAATTTTAGCTCGATACAAATAAATTTTTGGTATGTAGTTGAAGGAATGTAATCTTTTTCCCGACGCGTGTTGTATTTGGTATTCAAGAAGTGTGCTAAATGGATGAAGAACTAATTCAAATTTTTAAATAACATACTTTTAAAATTCTTTATATTTAGTTTATTTATACCATTATTTTTCAAACCTTTTGCCTATATAGTTTTGGTTTAATATAAAACATGTGTATTTGGAGTTTGAAATTTCATTTTTTTGTCGTGGAATTGAAATAATCCTAAATGTGTGGAGACATTGAACAATTTTATCCGCTTGAGAGCAAAACAAAATTCTTATTCTAATAATTTGTGTGGGGGACATTAAGTAGGGTGGATAGTCCTATAAAGGAATGAGATTATGATCATTTTTTTAAAATTGTACATTGTTTTATTGGTGAACGTAATTTTCGTCATTTTGTGTTTACGTACTTTGAAAATTTTCACCGTGCCTTTAGGCACGGGCATTCCGCTAGTGTGCATAGATATATTGAGAGAGAGAGAGAGAGATAGATAGATAGAGAGAGAGAGAGAGATCATACACAATATATCATAAAATATATTAGTACCTTCTTTTTTATTTGGAAAAATCCTTGCTAATTAAAAATATGCAAAATCACAACAAAAAAGGAAGACATAGAATAGTAAAAAAAATCGACAAGATGAGTGATAAATAGTCTATAGAGAATACTTCTTAAAGTTGCAAAATACTCACATATCTTGGCAATGAAATCTGGAACCAGTACAAGAGGAAAGCGACTAATATGTCATAGCATTCACTGCGATCGAGGAGATAAATTTAGATGGACATACAATCAGAGTGTTTTTAATCAACGCAGTATTTATAAATCAACGATTCACGTGTTACATAAAAGCATCTCAAACTAAAACCATGGTAAAATAAACATACCAATATAAAAATAAAGATTATAGGGAGTTAATATACATCATCACTAATCATGAAAGTGTGCGTTGTTGTGCCTTAGAAATGAACATCGTTTGGGGGGCAATTTTAGGGACAAAACGAAGTTGATCAGATAGTTCCTGCTTATGTCAGGTTTTTTCTGACGTGCAAGTGTACAAATTATGAGTAATATTATTGGTGTTTTATTCGTATTTCGTGTATTACCATGTTTAATTTGGCGTACAAATGATTAATGAGGTTCATGAAGGTTAAAAAACACGATTTCATGTCGGGCCATATATTAAATATTCTAATTTTACGTAATTGCAAAGTGAGGGTTCATTAATTATACCACGCGAAGAGTAATCCTGGCCTAAACACAACCTTCAAGAAAATGTGATTTACATGTGAATACTAAAGGCACATTTAGTTATTCCCAAAATTTGAAATTTGGTGTGACACCCCAACTAATTAAATACCGGGTAGCTACTCCTTTATTAAATTAATTCAAAATGCCAAGTTGGTCCAGTTAATAGCATCACTGTCGAAAACATTTTAATGATTACTAACCACCTAGTATTTAAAAAGTAAGTGCCAAATTTTAAATTAAGTTCGATTAACATGCAACAAGTGTAATAAAGAATAATAACACCATTCACATAATGAAGTAAATAGAATGACCATCACATAACGTAAATAAAGTCTGGAGGAAAAACTCCTCACTACAATCCCATAACTGAAATAAGTAAACCGAAACTAAAACAGTACATGCCAAAGTCTGAAAACTGTAATGGAAATGTAACTCTAATAGAAATGGGCAACATGCCCTACAACTGATAGATAAAGAATCTGAAATCCAAGCGATAGAAGCGTCTATAAGCAAATCCCTGTAGCTTCCACAAACAGCTACAGCTCGTCACCTGAATGAGTATCCTATGCTTGGTGTCCTTGTGGCTGGGCACCTAAAATGGTTTTACAAAGAAAAATAGATTTGAAAAGCAAACGGGTCAGAGCCCGAATGTGGAGATATATTTTAAAAACCTGCAAGTGCTTTAAAACATTTAAAACATTAAATGCAAAGTACATGTTAGGACGTGCACTCACATGATATTCTCACCTCTCGTCTAACTGTGCACTCCTAACGTAAGTACCCATCTATAACGACACAAATCACTAGCTAAGTACTATCATATCTAGCTAGACTGCCATAGGTCCTGCCCTTATTACTCGGTTCTATTAACATTATAACGCTCGTAATTAAGTAGGGGTTTAACGTAAACTTAGATGCTTAATAGGCAATATATATCACTATCAGTTACTCGTTATTTTTCTCGAAACAATACCGTAATTATATTCACAATATTAACATGAAGGTTCCCATTAATTAAGTGTATATTATTCACATCATAAATATACAATATAAGCACCCCGAGAACTAAGCTGCGGTGCATACATACTCTGCTATCCATCCCGGTACATCACGTACATAAGGATTACATATTCCGAATCTCTCAGGAATAGTTCAGAGATAACAACATCACAAATAATGGAGGCGAACACAGTCACATCACATAGGTCACGCACATACCTACACTCCTACGATCAGCGGACTTATTAATATCCCAATAAGTCTTTCTATGACCTATGTTCATCGAGGTAACCAGTCTAAATCCGGGTAACACAAGGATTAGAGGGCCCTAAGCGAACGCAAACCTCCCGTGATAGCAAGTATGGTAGGTATGTCATACACACAATTAATATACCAATACTAAGTAAACACACGTCTTAGTAATCCCGTAGTTTAATCGTAGTACATATCGCATTCTCGTACTAACTTATAATATCTACAACTTATATTATTCCGGTTTATAATTATACGCGCCATAATTCATTCTCACGTCGTAGTAGACACTCACGTCTCAACCCAAACCGTCCATTTAATATAACTCTCGTACATGATTTCCTTCTCATAAATACCCAAAAGTCCCAATTCTATCATTACATCATCATCGGAATGTTATCTATATCCTCGAACAAGTTTACGGGGCTCCAAAAATCAAAACAGTCCAAAAAGGCCCAAACTGTCAACTCGTTAGAAGTCTCGTTTGAACCAGACTGTTCGAACGAGATTCCTCTGTCAACTCGTTAGAAGTCTCGTTCGAACGAGGCTGTTCGAATGAGATTCCAGTTCGTTCGAACGAACTGTACCTTCTAACGAGATCTCGTTCGAACGAAGTTATCGAACGAGGCTCTCTTTCGTTAGAACAACTGGTCAATTCGTTAGAAGCTCTTTCGAACGAGTTCGTTCGAACGACCTGGGCAGGGGCTTCTAACGAACTACCAGATTCGTCCCAGATTTTCCTAAAACTCGTTTTTCACCATTTTTAACACCTCAAGTCTTCTCCAAAGTTCGTTCTAACAGTGTTTTAAGTCCTCTAATCATACTAAAACATGCTAAGGTCATATACTAACATTTTTTAAGGCATTAATGCATCCTAAACATCATTAAATCACAAGATTTTATACTTTTCCCGAATTTTATCAAGAACATGAACCCTAGATTTATATCATCATCAAATCCCAGAATTTAATCCTTTTTAATTTATTCTAATCACAATTATCATGAGAATAATCATCTACCTATCATTCTACATGCAATTCTCTTCAAGATTTTCAAGTTCTAAACTCCAAACTACATGGGTTTTCATATTTCACCAAGAACAAACAAAAAATTCGAATTTTTCTAACATGGAAAGAACATTCTTTGAAATTAAATGGGATTAAGTCACTTGCCTTGGTTGTCTCTGAGTTTGGATGATGGTTTGATAGAGTTTTTCTGCAGAATTCCCTCTCTCCAAGCTTCTTCTCCAATGGTGGCTTAAGGTGGCTAGGGTTTGATTTGGGAAACTTAGAAAACTCTTCTAATAACCTACGTAGCCTTCTAGGTTAATATGGTTTGGTTAATGGGCTTAGTGGGTTAAATCCACATCAGATTAAAACTCCCAATTTTCGTCACTTTTATTTCCCCAAAATGTAAAATTACCAAAATACCCTTTAAGTTGCCGGTATGGCCTAAAAATACCCCGAGACCCAAACTACACCCCCGGCTAGTGTTCTCTGACTATCTCGACCCTTCCGGACGCGTTGGCGCACTCAAAACGACCATACAGTTTATAGAAATAAAAATCACTTTTTATAATTAAAATAATATACCATGACGCGGCGGTCACACGCGTCTCAACAAAATTCTCAAATTGCCGTATATACATCTCACGACAATTTTCATAATTCCAAACTCATATATAATCATATATGCACATAATCAAATACCAACTCGCATCTCGTTAGTATTTATAACCCGGATTAATTTCCAATTAATACGCATTTAATTAATTAATCCCAAAAATAAATTTAGCCAAAAGTACGGGGTATTACATACTCCCCCCCTAATAACTGAATTTCGTCCCGAAATTCGAAACAAGAAAGTACCTGGTATGAACAACTCTGGATAACGTTCGCACATCTCATCCTCGCGCTCCCATGTGGACTTCTCGACATTGTGATGTCGCCACTGAACACGTACTAACGGGACTATTTTGACCGCAGTTTCCTCTCGCTTCGGTCCAAAATAGCAATCGGCCCCTCCTCGTAGGAGCTATCCGGCTGGAGATCGATGTCCTCCACAGCAATGTGAGAATGAGCCAAATTATCTCTAAGATATTTCCTTAGCGAGGAAATATGGAACACATCGTGAATCCGATGCAAATGCTCCGGTAATCCAAGTCTATACGCAACCGGTCCGATCCGCTCAATAATAGGAAACGACCCCACATACCTGTGACAACCCGCAAACCGAGATAAGGGGTGGCGAGCCCGATACTCAAACATAACAGGGATCATGGATGGATATCATTCTCAGCATCACAAATATAAACTGAGTATAAGGGAAAAACCACCCAATAGATCAGAAAACGGGTTGCCAAAAAGTGTAAAATTTTAAAAATGCGGTTATGAAAATTTAAACTAAACAACCCAATCTGACGAGCAAGTGGAATTCCAAAAGATAATATATAATATAACTCAAACAAATGTAAACAAATGGACCGAATAAGCTGTCGGTCCACAGCTACATAAGACAACGTACAAAATATAAAATATCTTACATAGTACAACCATTAATCAAATACAATTGTTTGGGCCACACGCCCGAGGGACAAGACCCGATCATATCTAGAATAACAAGAATGAAAGCGTCTAATACAACATCCTGTAATAACCCGCAAAGTCTTACAGCTCGTCGAAGGTGCAAGGAACTTGGAAAGTCAAGTCGGGCATCCTTGCGGTGGAGCACCTGAGCGGATACAATAATGTATATGCAACAAGAAAGTAAACCGGTCAGGGCCGGGTTCTATATGATTTCTAGAAGAATAAAAAGCATGATAGATATGAACAGTTATACATGAATAATGAGGATGATCACATGACATGCTATCTACAATTTCAAGCAAGGATAGAAGGTAAAGCATTTAATTTAAAACCCTTCCTTATTAATACAATTTCTCATTTCCTTCAGACTTACCTTAATAGGAATAAAACCATATATTTGGTTAAATCAAGAAGTTATAATTTCTGTTCATTAATTAAAACTTCCCATTTTATCTTTCCATTCCTTAT
The DNA here is from genome assembly GCA_949130495.1 of Sambucus nigra. Classification (NCBI taxonomy): domain Eukaryota; kingdom Viridiplantae; phylum Streptophyta; class Magnoliopsida; order Dipsacales; family Adoxaceae; genus Sambucus; species Sambucus nigra. Next base: position 1,411,726 of record OX422207.1, on the reverse strand, counting down.
TAGGAATATCATTTACATCAAGTGCTCTTTATGGCACCTACATTATTCCCGTGCTCTTCCTGGCACATATTTATGCTCTTTATGGCATTTAAAAACCATCAAGTCCAACTTGATGAAAATATGGTTATATTCATATACATATAACGATATCTAAGACCGCCAGTCCAGGTTTCCCCGCTTTGCGCGCCCCTAAATGACCATCATCTTCCAGGGCCTAACATAAGACAACCTGGGCACCTAACGGAACACGTCGGGAAGCGGCCATGAGCCTGCGTGGTAGCCAAGACCACACCCGGAATCTCCCTACCCCCGCAGAAAATATACAACCATAAACGCTCCCATGGCCTAGGACTATATCCACCCTGCATTCATTAGCCAGGGGGCTTCACCTCACGAGCGAACTTCCCTTATGATGTCATTTAGAGAGGTGTGTAACAGTAAATTAACGTTTACATTTATCATCATATTATTTCCAAAAATCCATTTCCATTAATCATGTGATTGGTTCTATTTATTAAACCTAATATCATTAAACAATGGGGTTCATTCTAAACTGAACCTATTTCTTTAAACACCTATGGGTTCATTTTATGCGAACCTAATTCCCATCGAATTTTATCATTTATTCCTCAAATTACAATCCCCGATTAACTCTCCAAATGATCATTATGATCCTACAAATCTCTAAGGCCTATGTAACTTGACAAGCCCTTCTAGTCTCCAAGTTAGGGTACCTAACTTCCAAACTTCTATGAGTTTGAAAAAAGAAGTAATGCCTTAGCATTTCTTTTAAACCTCCCCGAAACAAACCCCAGATGAACCCATTTCTAGTCCAGGGTAACGACCCAACTCCATGGCTACTCTAGGACTCTAAGTTTACTTCTTGAAAGAAGTTTCCTAAGTCCTAATCCTAAAGAATAAGGAGGAAAATTAAAAGAAAAAGACCCCCAAAATTTGCTGGAACCGAATCGATTCGCCCTAGGGGCCGAATCGATTCGCCCCAGTGAATCGATTCGCTCTGAAAGCGAATCGGTTCGGGCAATAAAATTTGGTTTCTGCAATTGCCGAATCGATTCGGTCTAAATTCGAATCGATTCGGACAACCAGACCTGGGATTCTGCATCTATGCGAATCGATTCGCCCAAGGGGCCGAATCGATTCGCCCCTGCGAAAATGCCAAGAATGGCTATGGAGTCTTGAACTCCAAAATTCTAAACAAACCCAAACCAGCCAAACCCAATCTATTTAATGGAACTAGTACACCAAAAATACACCCAACTACCATCATTTGTAATGTTTATCATCCAAATCAATCTCAAAGGGTTAAATACTCAAAATTCCACCAAAACCCTAACATTTCTAAATCATAAATATCAAAATGCAATTTATTCTACTTAAATCATAAACTTGCAAATAGATTACTTGCCTTGAGGTGGGAAATCAGATTTGATGAAGAAGGAGGCAACAATCCAAGCTCTAATCTCTCTTTTCTCCCAAGTTCTTCCTCTCTCTACTCTCTCTAGGGCTCAATTGTGTAAAATGGAAGAATGGGAATAGGGGTGGGGAATTAAAACGGGGCTTAAGTCTAAAAGCCCAACTTAAAATGCTAATACGCGATATACTAATACACGACTACACTATTTAAGCCAAAACCAGTCAAAAGTGCCCGAAATGCCAAAATACAATATGGAACTTATTTTGACTGTCTCACACCTACCGGGACTAACTACACTATTTAAATTATCATTTGAAAGTTTTATAACTCATTTTAGTTCCGGTTTCATAATAAACCAAAATGTCATTTTAAATCTTTATGACATTAAAATCACCACATGAACATTTTATCTGCTCACGAGGTACCTACATAACATATTAGTAAATTTTGACTCGACATATCAAATTAATATTTACTCAGCATCTTATCAGATAACAACTAATTACTACACATAGTAATTAAGGATAAAATGAACTATCGGAAGAGAGGGTTATTACAATACCTCAGTGCCAACTTCCCCTTCTTCCCGAAACGCATTATCCCCTTCATAGGAGATACTCTGAGCAAGACCTGGTCCCCTACTTGGAACTCCCTAAAAAATCTCTTCGCATCAGCATAACTCTTCTGCCTGTCTTGAGCTACCCGAATGCGACTCCGAATCAATTCAATCCTTGCCAAAGTATCCTGAATCACTTCTGGCCTAAGTAGTTTGTTGTCCCCCACCTCTAACCAACATGCTGGGGAACGACAAGGCCTACCGTACAATGCCTCAAACGGAGCCATGCCAATAGTGAACTGATAGGAGTTATTGTAAGCAAACTCCACCAGTGGAAGGTACTGCACCCATCCACCCCCGAAGTCAATAATGCACATGCGTAGCATGTCCTCCAACATCTGATTTGTGCGCTCAGTCTGCCCATCAGTCTGTGGATGATAAGTCGTACTCAACCACAATTCCGTGCCCATGGCCTCCAGGAAACTCTCCCAAAACCTCGAAACAAATATATTGTCTCTGTCAGACACGATATCTAGGGGCACACCGTGAAGTCTCACAATCTTTGAAATGAAGAGCTGGGCATACTGTCCCGTAGTGTAGTCAGTCCTTACGGGTAAAAAGTGAGCGACCTTGGACAACCTGTCCACAATTACCCAAACGGAGTCGTGACCCCTCTGCGACGTAGGCAACCCCGTGATAAAGTCCATGGATATGCTCTCCCACATCCACACCGGGACCTCCAATGGCTGTTGCAATCCTGCCGGTCTCTGATGATCCACTTTTACAAGCTAACAAGTGGCGCATTTCGAAACAAACTCAGCGATATCTCTCTTCATACCGCTCCACCAATACTGACGTCTCATGTCTTGGTACATTTTGTCCCCTCCGGGATGTACCGTGAACCATGAGCCGTGCGACTCTGCCATCACATCGTGTCGCAATTCCTCTCCTTCCGGAACTACCAATCTCCCATTGAAGCGTAATCCCCCGTCTGAGCTAACGGTATAGGACTGGGTCCCTCTGCTAGTAATCGAAATATCTGCTCCTGACAGAACGAGTCATTAGCTTGTGTCCGTACTACCTTCATGACAATCTGCGGTGTAATGGTCATCACAGACATGAATGATCGGGCCACTGCATCCTGGTGTCCCAATTCCTTCCACTTAGCCTTCCACACCTCTGCCACCTCATCTGCTGGCCTACGGCTCAACGTGTCTGCTACCACGTTAGCCTTACCTGGGTGATACTGGATGTCGAACTGGTAGTCCTTCACAAACTCAAGCCACCTACGCTACCGCATATTAAATTCCTTCTGCGTGAATAGGTACTGTAGGGACTTGTGGTCCGTGAACAGTTGGAACTTTTCCCCCAAAAGATAGTGCCTCCAAATCCGTAGGGCAAATACCACTGCCGCCAACTCCAAATCATGCGTGGGGTAATTCTTCTCGTGAGGCTTAAGCTTATGGGAAGCATAAGCTATGGCCTGTCTCTCCAGCTGTAATACACCTCCCAGTCCTTGCAAAGACGCATCGGTGTAAACCAAATACTCAACTACCGGTCTCGACAATGCTAACACAGGTGCTGAGGTCAATTTGTCCTTCAATTCATCGAATGCCAACTGACAGGCATCACTCCAGATGTATGGCACACCCTTACGAGTCAGATGTGTCAAAGGACCTGCTATCTCTGAGAAGCCCCGAATAAACCTCATGTAGTATCCTGCTAGACCCAAGAAACTACGAATCTCAGTCGGTGTCGTGGGCTGTCCCCACTCCCTCACCACTGATACCTTCCCCAGATCAACAGATATTCCCTGGTCGGAAATAATGTGTCCCAAAAACTGGACTTCCTTCAGCCAAAACCCGCACTTCTCATATTTTGCATACAACTCGTTCTGACGAAGTGTCTGCAAAACCTGCCTCAAATGCTCGGCGTGCTCCTCCTCTGTCTGGGAGTAAACCAGAATACCATCAATGAAGACAATGACAAACTAGTCTAGGAAATCTCTGAACACTTTGTTCATCAAGTCCATAAACACTGCTGGAGCATTGGTCAAACCGAAAGGCATAACTCGAAACTCGTAAGAACCATATCTCGACAAGAACGCAGTCTTCGAGACATCCTCCTCCCTGATACGCAACTGATGGTATCCCGATCTCAGATTAATTTTCGAGAAGAAAGAAGCTCCTCTCAACTGGTCGAATAAGTCATCGATTCGAGGCAACGGATACTTATTCCGTATCGTGACCTTATTCAACTCTCGGTAGTCCACACACAATCTCAGTGAACCGTCCCTCTTCTTCACAAACAAAACTGGAGCGCCCCAAGGTGAGGTACTCCTGCGAATAAAGCCCTGACCTAACAGCTGCTCTATTTGATCCCGTAACTCCCTCATCTCAGCTGGAGCCATACGGTACGGTGCGCGTGCTATAGGTCTCGTACCCGATAGCAAATCTATAACAAAGTCTATCTCTCGACTGGGGGGTAAGCCTTGTATCTCCTGAAACACATCCGAATACACCCTGAATACTGGGATAGAATCTAAAGGAATCACTACCTCCTTAGAGGTATCCTCCTCAATGTAATACAGATGAGAGATCGATCCTCCCTCTGGGCGAGGCATCGCCACTACAAACATCTCTTGCCCCGGAATGGCAAAAACAATGCTCCCGCTGAAGCAATCAATCATGGCCCTATAAGCTACGAGCCAATCCATCCCAATAATCACATCGTGAACATGCATATCTAATACTAACATGTCTGCAGGTAATACCAAACCACCAATCTCTACCCCTACTCCCCGGCATATAAAGAAAATAAGTGACCCACTCCCCAATGGTGAGTCGACACACGTCACTGTGCTCTCTGCCGTAGCTAACAATCCTAAGGCTTTCGCGAAGTGTGTAGCTATAAAACAATGTGTAGCACCCGTATCAAATAACACCCGACCCATAGTGCCATGGATAGGAAACGTATCCTCAATCGTGGACGGTGCCTGTGGAACTGCATCCTGGTGGACGTTGTAGACACGTCCATACTATTGGAATGGGTGGCAATGCTGCCATCTGTGGCGGTGCAGAAAGAGCGGCGGGAAACATAGGCCTCTGTGGCTCCTGGCGAGCACCCTGCTGCTGCTGCTGTGGGGCCCTGCCCCTATCAGGACAATCCTGTCACTTATGGCCAGTCTTGCCACAAACAAAGCACTTCCCTGGGAAGTTTCCTCCTCTCTGTCCCTGCTGTCCCCGGCCCTGGTGGCCATTACCGTTCCTCCCTTGGCCCTGCTGGCCCTGGTGAAACTGCTGCCCATTCTGCCACTATTGGCCCTGATGCCCGTTTGGACCCTGATGGCCCTGACGGAAACCTCCTTGTCTGTAGTTCCCTGATCGGAACCTCTTATTATCCCCCTGCTGGGAGCCCTGCTCATTCTGTCTCTGCCCCTGACCAGATTGTGCCCCGCTAGCACCATGTCCTCCAGTCCTGCCCTGATGGCTAGACTCCCCCGACCTCTTGACCTCGGCCATATGAAAACGGTGGTCCTGGGAGTGTAACAATGCAGCGTTAACCACATCAGAATAAGTGGCCAACGACAGGTTCCCTAGCAGATGCTGATGGATCCTCCAAGTTAACCCGTCCGTGAACTTCTCAATCTTCTTCTTCTCTGTTGGTATCTCATCTGGAACGATATTCAACAGATTCGTGAACTCGGCCTCATACTCGGCCACAGTCTTACCTTCCTGCTTCCGACTCATCAATCTCCTCCTCATTTCTGTATGAACAGCTGACGAAAAGTACTTGCGGTCGAATCGCACCCAGAACTCCTGAATCGTGAGAGTATCCCTCTCCTCCATGGTGGTAATGTACTCCCACCACTGTAGCGCAGATCCAACTAGCTTGAAAGTAGCTAGCACCTGCTTCTGAACATCCGTACACTCATACATCCTTAAGTGCCTCTGCATATCCTTCCTCCATTGGCTCGAGACTACCACATCTGAGCTACCTGCAAACTCTGGCGGATGCGCTTTCTGAAAAGCATCACGTACACGCTCCCAAGCAGACGGGAATGCATTAACCTGTACTAGCACGGCAACCGGCGCCTACGGTGGTGCCTGCTGAACAACGGCAATGGCGGCATTTACCGCTTGGGCTACTATAGCTACAACCTTAGCGGCATTCATCATGCCCTGAACTGGAGCGGGCTGGGGTTCGGGCGTTGCATCCCTGGGAACTCGTCGTGCACGTCGTGGAGGCATCTGAAATAAGAACAAAGTTTATAAGTTCGCTCTTTATAAACTTAAGATAGCTGAAGAACGAAGCATACACAAAAAGAGTACAACAGTCTTAAAATGTAGGTCTCTATATCAAAGAAGCTTAGCGGAAACATAATAAGCCGTCAGATCCTAAAGGACACTAGAACCTGATGCTCTGATACCACCTGTGACACCCTGACTAATTAAATACCCGGTAGCTACTCCTTTATTAAATTAATTCAAAATGCCTAGTTGGTCCAGTTAATAGCATCACTGTCGAAAACATTTTAATGATTACTAACCACCTAGTATTTAAAAAGTAAGTGCCAAATTTTAATTTAAGTTTGATTAACATGCAACAAGTGTAATAAAGAATAATAACACCATTCACCATAATGAAGTAAATAGAATGACCATCACATAACGTAAATAAAGTCTGGAGGAAAAACTCCTCACTACAATCCCATAACTGAAATAAGTAAACCGAAACTAAAACAGTACATGCCAAAGTCTAAAAACTGTAATGGAAATGAAACTCTAATAGAAATGGGAAACATGCCCTACAACTGATAGATAAAGAATCTGAAATCCAAGCGATAGAAGCGTCTATAAGCAAATCCCAGTAGCTTCCACAAACAGCTACAACTCGTCACCTGAATGAGTATCCTATGCTTGGTGTCCTTGTGGCTGGGCACCTAAAATGGTTTTACAAAGAAAAATAGATTTGAAAAGCAAACGGGTCAGAGCCCGAATGTGGAGATATATTTTAAAAACCTGCAAGTGCTTTAAAACATTTAAAACATTAAATGCAAAGTACATGTTAGGACGTGCACTCACATGATATTCTCACCTCTCGTCTAACTGTGCACTCCTAACGTAAGTACCCATCTATAACGATACAAATCACTAGCTAAGTACCATCATATCTAGCTAGACTGCCATAGGTCCTCCCCTTATTACTCGGTTCTATTAACATTATAACGCTCGTAATTAAGTAGGGGTTTAACGTAAACTCAGATGCTCAATATGCAATATATATCACTATCAGTTACTCGTTATTTTTCTCGAAACAATACCGTAATTATATTCACAATATTAACATGAAGGTTCCCATTAATTAAGTGTATATTATTCACATCATAAATATACAATATATGCACCCTGAGAACTAAGCTGCGGTGCATACATACTCTGCTATCCATCCCGGTACATCACGTACATAAGGATTACATATTCCGAATCTCTCAGGAATAGTTCAGAGATAACAACATCACAAATCTGGGCAACACAAGGATTAGAGGGCCCTAAGCGAACGCAAACCTCCCGTGATAGCAAGTATGGTAGGTATGTCATACACACAATTCATATACCAATACTAAGTAAACACACGTCTTAGTAATCCCGTAGTTTAATCGTAGTACATATCGCATTCTCGTACTAACTTATAATATCTACAACTTATATTATTCCAGTTTGTAATTATACGCGCCATAATTAATTCTCACGTCGTAGTAGACACTCACGTCTCAACCCAAACCGTCCATTTAATATAACTCTCGTATATGATTTCCTTCTCATAAATACCCAAAAGTCCCAATTCTATCATTACATCATCATCGGAATGTTATCTATATCCTCGAACAAGTTTACGGGGCTCCAAAAATCAAAACAGTCCAAAAAGGCCGAAACTGTCAACTCGTTAGAAGTCTCGTTCGAACGAGACTATTCGAACGAGATTCCTCTGTCAACTCGTTAGAAGTCTCGTTCGAACGAGATTCCTGTTCGTTCGAACGAACTGTACCTTCTAACGAGATCTCGTTCGAACGAAGTTATCGAACGAGGCTCTCTTTCGTTAGAACGACTGGTCAATTCGTTAGAAGCTCATTCGAACGAGTTCGTTTGAACGACCTGGGCAGGGGCTTCTAACGAACTACCAGATTCGTCCCAGATTTTCCTAAAACTCATTTTTCACCATTTTTAACACCTCAAGTCTTCTCCAAAGTTTGTTCTAACAGTGTTTTAAGTCCTCTAATCATACTAAAACATGCTAAGGTCATAAACTATCATCTTTTAAGGCATTAATGCATCCTAAACATCATTAAATCACAAGATTTTATACTTTTCCCCAATTTTATCAAGAACATGAACCCTAGATTTATATCATCATCAAATCCCAGAATTTAATCCGTTTTAATTTCTTCTAATCACAATTATCATGAGAATAATCATCTACCTATCATTCTACATGCAATTCTCTTCAAGATTTTCAAGTTCTAAACTCCAAACTACATGGGTTTTCATATTTCACCAAGAACAAACACAAAATTCGAATTTTTCTAACATGGAAAGAACATTCTTTGAAATTAAATGGGATTAAGTCACTTGCCTTGGTTGTCTCTGAGTTTGGATGATGGTTTGATAGAGTTTTTCTACAGAATTCCCTCTCTCCAAGCTTCTTCTCCAATGGTGGCTTAAGGTGGCTAGGGTTTGATTTGGGAAACTTAGAAAACTCTTCTAATAACTTACGTAGCCTTCTAGGTTAATATGGTTTGGTTAATGGGCTTAGTGGGTTAAATCCATATCAGATTAAAACTCCCAATTTTCGTCACTTTTAATTCCTCAAAATGTAAAATTACCAAAATACCCTTTAAGTTGCCGGTATGGCCTAAAAATACACCGAGACCCAAACTACACCCCCGGCTAGTGTTTTCTGACTATCTCGACCCTTCCGGACGCATTGGCGCACTCAAAATGACCATATGGTTTATAGAAATAAAAATCACTTTTTATAATTAAAATAATATACCATGACGCGGCGGTCACACGCGTCTCAACAAAATTCTCAAATTGCCGTATATACATCTCACGACAATTTTCATAATTCCAAAGTCATATATAATCATATATGCACATAATCAAATACCACCTCGCATCTCGTTAGTATTTATAACCCGGATTAATTTCCAATTAATAGGCATTTAATTAATTAATCCCAAAAATAAATATAGCCAAAAGTACGGGGTATTACATTTGGTATATTCACGAATTGTCTTATTATATTGTTTGGTACAATTATGAAAAGATTCATAAAATTCAAGTTAATTCATAAATGATAAAATTATTCAATTTCACCAAAAACAATGAATGTTAACAATTTAAATTGGAACATTAGTCTGCAATCAACTACTTCGACAGGGGTCCCTCTCGACATGTAACTTTTCTAAGCACTACAAAAATTGAATTTGAATCCATTTCAAATAATTACATTGACAATTCATTAATTTCAAATTGAACAATTTACGTAACCAAATGGACCCTAGTAGAATAACTGAGCAACCTATAAGTTCATGTGCAAGGATTTAATATTTATTAATCCGATCTCTAGAACAGGAAAAATACAACTTACTTGCAAACATGCGTTCCAACAGTGATCATCTCAGCATGATTCAGTGGCAATCTTGATCGGTCTGCAGGGGTACAAGACAACTTTTTAAACAAAATCATATAACATCTTTAGCAAAAGGGACCACTCTAAATTTAATTAAACAAGGACATAACAGAATGAAAATACGCCTCACTATACCATTAGGTATAAATAAAAGTAAAAAAGAACTGAAATTGAATTAAGCGAAACAAAACAGTTGTCCTTGTTTCCTTTATCTGAAACAAAACAGTTGGATGATGGTTTATAAAGCGTGAGATGGGATTGAGGCGTTTTGTACTGGTTAGGTGAGGCGTGAGCCTCGAGGGGGGTCGAAGCGTAAGCCTCAATTTGTACGGGGGAAAAACTCATTAAATACTATAAAAAAATACTGATAAAATCAAATAATAATGTACCGCTGCTAACATCACAGAAAAATATTCATAATCAATGCTGCCAACATAATATATGCAGCGTCATTATATTATTACAAAAAATCCATAATCCATGTCACCAACATAATAAATACTAATACTGTAGCATCATCACAAAATTAATCAATAATATAAAAATCACCAACACTAAACAGTGCATCATCATCAAATCATCCCCAAAAAAGGTGTATCATTGGCTATTAATATAGTGATGAATCACCAAATAATAATATACCAAATTATACATATAAACTGGACATAATAATAGTATATATATATATATAAAAGCTTAAATGCTTGTGAAAATCTCAGTAATTATCATTAAATATACGAGAAGCTTTCTTCGGGAAGGAAGCGGGGAAGGAAAGAAAGATCATCTGGTGAAATGCGAAATTGTTTGTAGGACAAAGAATTAAGGCGGCTAGGATTTGGATAATCTAATAAAAGATGTCTCTTTTTGAGAAATCATTGGGGATATTCCCATTGGAAGAATCGCCCTGGCGATGGTAGCATGTAAACCCTCTTATGTAGTTTTCCATTCAGAAAATCATTCCCTGCATCTCACTGGAATGAAGGCTATTTCGCACCATGGAAATTGCAATCAGAGCCCGTACAAAACCAACCTTTGCCAGTGGGGAGAAATTTTTGCCAGAGGGGTCTTTCCATCATAAAGATTCTCCTTGGGCTTCGATCATTAGGAGAAAATATGGGTTTCATGGCAATCGGTGGAATGCGAGAGTGGCGAATATGGTCTCTTTCGTAACCAGTGGCAGTTTAACTCGCTGGATTTACACTCTTAACAAGAATAGATTTTAGGAGAATATTTTGAGAGACCGTAACTTTAGTTATTTATTCCCAAGACTCGTTCATGTTTCATCTAAATCATAAAGGGCCATTGATTTATTTCCACCCTTTCACTTTTTGGTCCATATATAGATTTTGGAAAGGAGATCAACCTTCAAAAATCATATTTTTTTCAAGTTCAAGGCTGCTATCCCACGGTAAGGTGGAATATATGTGATTGGATTCAATTAATGAGACCAAAGTCATTCTTATTCTCGTCTAGGTGCATTCTTCGCAAGAAAGACAATGAAAACATCAATCACATTCTTCTTCATTGTGAGTTGGCTAGCTTTTGTTGGGTAAATATACGCAGGGAGCTTAATGTGATAAGGTTATCCCTTCATCTTGGCATCAGTGATCCAGCATAGAAAAATTGTGTTTGAAAGGGTTGAAATTGGGAGATGTATTGTGGTATCCTTGACTTGGAACATTTGGAAGAATAGAAAAAAAAAAGAATTTTTTTAACGAAAGTAAGTGGCTATAGAAGAATTTTGGGAATCATCAAATTATATGCATCGTTATGGGTTTCAACCTGGAATCCCCCTTTCCTCAGTTATCAATAAATTGGTTTCATGAATGTTATACTTTGGATGTTTTTGGCTGATGTTGGGTGAGATAGACAAATCTAAGCAAATTTGATGCTTAATTGGTTTCAGAATAAGGGCAGGAGTGGTTTGTAATGGTTCAAGAGTGGTCATTACATCTGTGATGTTTTTGTACAGATTATTTTGGTGGTTCTCTCTGGATTTATTCTAGTTTTTGTTTCTCTGATCTCTATGTTCAGATTTGTTTAGGTTGCTCTATTCGACTTTATATTAGTTTTTGTGACTGCAGGTTATTTTTCCATTTTTAATAAAGGGGTTGTGATAAAGGCACCCCACATTTTTATCTCCTCCAGCACATGGTGCATTAAAATACAATGTATAATGTGTTTCAAAAGTGGTATTCTAGTGGAGGAGATAAAAATGTGGATGCCTTTGTCACAAACCTTAATACATGTCCCTTGTTTTCAGGAAAAAAAAGGAAAAATATTCCAATAATGTAGGAATTAAAAAAACCATATATGAGAAGATAATTCAAATACAATTACAATTAGAACAATAAAATAATACAACAGATTATATATATATATATATAGCTTAACGTGTTAGAGTTCGTGGAGAATCTTCACCGAGGTCTGTAGGTGGGGTTGCTGATGGTTCGGAGCCTCTGTTTGGAATTTTGGTGTTTTATAGTTGTTTTGTATAAACCCTGTATACGGGTTCCGCTCCCTTAGCGGGGTTTTTTCAATACATTTAATTATAATTATGTGTATATATAATAAGATAGCGTGGTCTTTGAATTGTCCAAGCACAATAACGGCTCAGATTTGGACACATCACTCTCCAAAAATGAGGTGTTCAGATCAACTCCCTCCTTTTTCAAATTTAAATTTTTAATATTTGATATCTTTTGCATCCCCCGCCCCGCCCCCCCCCCCCCCAAAAAAAAAAAAATAAAAAAAAAATACTATTTTTTGAATTTGAATTACCTTTTGCATTCCCCCCCCCCCTCCCCACATAAACTATTAGTCTGATAAGCATGCTTTTCCCTCATTCCAACCCATTTATTTCTCTCTCCTTACATCTAAGAAATCACCTCTCGGATATCTCTGTCTTCACTAGTTCCTTCTCTCATTTATTTCACAGTCTCGGATCTCTCTCTCTTCAATGGTTTCTTTCATTTATTTGGTTCTCCTCACGCCCCATTTACAAAATATCTCTTCCCTCTATCAGTCTCTCATGTGTTCTAACCATGGTGCCATTTTTTTGTGGTAATATATGGGGGTTTATGCTTATATTATCTTTTATGTTAAATTGATAGTTTTTTTCTATGATTCCCTTGCAGGTTCGACTCTACAACAGGTAATTTTTTTGCTCTTTTTTTTCAATTTGTTTGTTTTTAGAGGGTTGGTATGGTTTTAGATTTGTCCATAAAATCTCTAATGGTGGGGGTTTAAACTCTCTCTCTCTCTCTCTCTCTCTCTCTCTCTCTCTACCTCTCTTTCTATATTTTTTACGTTTTCCCCCTTTAGATTCATATTTTTAGGTATTCTGGATTTTAACCATTAGATTATAACAGAGATTTGAGAGCTTTTACTCTCGAATTTTGGGGTTTTAGGTTTTTTCTTTCAATTTTTTTTTGTTCGTTGTTTGGGGGGTGTTCTAGAATTTCTTACTTCGAGCCTATGTTTAATAGGGTGAGAAATGGTGTTTTATCATTTTATTGCATGAGACGTCAACAACACAAAGAAGATTTGATAACACCGGTTAAAATCTCGACAGCAGAAGAATTTCTTCAGGCACCCAAGTCAGTCCGGAAAGGATAAAAAAATAACTCGCTTTTTCTTCTTTTTTTTTGTAATATGATTGAGGAAACTGTCTACCATGAAAAAATATGTTAACGGTCCATCCGAAAAAACTTTGGCTCATAATCTATGTTTAATGGGTTTGCCCCATTTATGCAAGTTTCTTACTCAGTTCTTAATTTTCTGTTCTTAACTTTTCAAATTTCTTACTCAGTTACTTACTATCAGTGTTACTTACTTACTCAGTTCTTATTAGGTTGAAATTTACTATCGATGATAAAAGTGCAAAACTCACTGAAATTAATGATTTTCATTATCTAATTGTTAAAGTATTTTTAGTTCTTTAACGAATATTTGGTATTAATTTAATATTAAATCTTATCTATGGGTTTTATTTTGGATTTTTGGTTAGAAGCTACTTATTCACTCTTTATTTGTTGCCCAGGTATCTAACAAGACTACCATTCCATTGTTATTCAAGTTGACAAGGTAAGTCCATCGCCATTAAAAATTTATCTTGAGAAGCGGGTCAGACCTGGGCAAGGTGGGTGGACTTGGACTCGGGCTGAACTGGATTACAACTGTCGGAGGTGGGTCTCAGGCTGATTAGGGGCTCGAGTCGAGACTGGTGGTTGAGGTGGGTCCGATTGTGGTTGGAGGTTGAGGTGGGTCGGGTTGGGGTTGATTCGAGTTGGGTATGGTCACTAGGGATAGGCCTGGAGTGTAAAACTTGGTTGGTGATGGATATGGGTTCAACTGGTTGGGCGGTGATTGAGGTGTGAGGCTAGTTTCGGGTTGGAGGAGTTTGCAGGCGGATCAGTGGTTTGTTGTTATGTTTTAGATGTTGTTTATTTTCACTAACAACCCTTAGTGTTTGATGAGTTATTAGTTATTTTGGGTTAGTGGTGTGGAATTATCTTTCATAATATCTCATTTCATTTTTCTCTCTCTTGGATTATGGTGGTGACTCAAACTTTCCACGGACATGGCACGTAGTTGATACTTACACTGTTTTTTTGGGGATTTATTAATTTTATATGGTCTCTTTTGGTTTGGATTGATAATTTCACTCTCTCGCATGAACACATGTTTATTTTTATCATCTTCAGTTTTTGTTTGAGTATAAAAAAGCTACTTTTGTTCTTTGGCTCTATTAAAAATCTTTAGTTTGTTGTTGATCTTGATTTTTGACTTAATCGGAGAGGGTCAATTGTAATTATGCACATTCGTGATTTTTGGTCATACGAACACAATGTTTATTTGTACACATTCTTGATATGAACCTGCTTTAATCGGCAATTAATTCTAACTACATTACACAAATCAAAGTGGATATTATACGTTAAATTTGTATTTGTATACTTTTTGTTTACATTAAAGTTATCTATCAAGAAAAATTGTCACAAAGATAATATTTTTTTAAATAAAAAATGAACATGATCTAAATAAATACGGTGCAATACGAAATGAAACAACATGGAGTAATATGTTTTACCAATCACGAACACTATCCAAGTAAAAGCGGCACAACAAAAAATGTTCTTTTTAACAAAAAATGACCAAAATAAATACGGCACAACATGAAATATTATGTTTTACCTATCTTCATGATGACCCAAGTAGAAGTGACAAAATACAAAATATTTTTTTACTGAAACAAATCCGACCAAAAAAAACATGATACGATACGATACAACATGAATTAATATTTTTTTTTACCAATAATGAACACTGCCTAATTAAAATTGGCGCAACATGGCGTGACGTGAAATATTTTTTTTATCTATCATGAACGTGATCCAAGTAATAGTAGCACAAAACTTAATCTTTTTTTAACCAAAAATGGACTCGACCAAAAAAACACGACATGATACGAAATATTTGTTTTACCAATTACGAAAATTATGCAACACAAAATATATTTTTTTAAATCGATAAAGAATCTTATCAAAATAAAAATGACACGAGTTCGGACAGAGGACAACACACTCACACTGTTGAAGCCATTGGCGCCCAATGATGTATCGTTTATTTACATAACTATTGTGTGAACACAAAGTTTGAATTGTTGGTTATGAAGCCAATATTTCATTAAATGAGAGTTTTATTTTGTTATATGCATTTTTTATGCGATAAAAATGGTATGCCGTAACAATCGTTCCGCCACAACTATTGTCGCCACCACCACATGTAGCAACTATGTTGATTACTTTTTAAAATTTCAATCGTGCCTTCAGGCACGGGCATCCGCTTGTATATATATAAAGGAAAATTATTATAATATAATGACATTATAACTGATTCTATTTATAAAATTAATATAGTATATTACATCCATCCACCCCCCCCCCCCCATTACCCCCGGAGTGGCGGGAACCTCGTGCATTGGGTTTCCCCTTTATTAGAGCATAGAATAAGGCTTAAGCCTCCACCGCCTCTAAGCAAAATGCCTCGAGGGACGGTCTCACTCAATTGAGGCATAAGTCCTCGAGTCGGCGCACCTCATGTTGATCTTAAAAACATGGTAATTTAATTACAAGAATAATAAATTGAAAACAACACAATAATGATGACTCGTTATTATTCATTTATCAATAACACATATATATACTACTCAAGTACGGTTCACATCATAGAGCAATATTACATAATCTCTTATGAGTAAAATAACATAAATAGCCTCATTATAATATTCTCTCAATTCAGTCAATAATAATAATAAGCATCATATTCTCTAACAAAAATTTCATTAAACATAAGAAAAAGGTATAGTAAAATAAAGGGGAAAAGATATTTATCTATAAAGAACATACCTCTATACAAACCCTTACCAAAAACCTAAATATTCAACTGGTAGTTACATAATGATCTGGCGGATGAGAGATAGAGATAGATAGATAGATAGATAGATAGATAGAGAGAGAGAGAGAGAGAGAGAGAGAGAGAGACAGAGAGGCACTTTAAGGGATAAGGAGGGAAAGAGTTGGTTTTCACTTTAAAGTCTTTTTAACTTATGATATACATAGCACATGGAAGAAATGAAGAATGGAGTACCCCACCACGGACACGTGGCATGCGACACGTCAACATTAGGAGTGCGGACAGCCCAAACGGTCGATGGACAAGTATTGATAAAGTACCTATGTTCCTCGACCTCACACGTCTCCAAGCGCAGTAAATAAACCGGCATGAGAGTAGCAACCCAAGTAGCCCATAGAACTTTTCCCCTAGAGGCCGTTGGACTCTTGAAGGATATTTAGATTGGAGGTTGGATCTTAGAGATCGTCGGGTTAGTATCGGCCCGACTGCTCTATGATAGAGAGAGAAAAACCACAAACCACGCTTGCAACTCATCAAACCTCAAACATATCTCCATTTACTTGATACACCCGCACTGAATTACACCATTGACCCTCGGGGCTGTATCATCCCTTGCTTGATCCCACGTACACCAAATCACCCTTTTCCAAAAAAGATAGTTACGAGCACCTCTTGGTTGGTCAACGCACACCCCTACAAGGTGAAGCCACAAGGCTAGGAGTCAAACTATCCCCATCACCTTGCACTAGCAGGAGATATACAGTGGGTTACACCAGGTGAGGTGATGCACAACCTTAAGCCAACATATCTGGAAGAAGCATGTCTTTGTCCCCTCTGTATATAACAAACCTCGTGCATAAAGAAAACAAAGCAGCAAACCTAGCCTAGCACCTTTTTTCCTCTCCCCAAAAGAAACCCTAGCATCCATGTGGTGGTTCACTCCGTAAAAGCGCTCTGTCTCGGCATCTATGCTCCATCCTCCTCCCACATATCCTTTGGGCCCATATCGTTTGGCCTTTATTATATAATTGGTCTTTATTCCTATAAGGGGGAAAAGCATCCACGTGCATTCTCATCCCGGCTCACTCCACCCACCTATAATTTTCTTTAGGACTTAAAGTTGCATTAACTCTATGTTAAGAGCTTATAAATAAAGGCCTACACCCCCGTAATTTTTCAATCGTTGATTAATATATATTCTCTTGGTTTGTGCATTATTGTATGTTAGTTATTCCGATATCACGTTTACATTACATAAAGACCAAAAACAAAAAAAAATAGCTTTTTCAATTCATTGGACAAACTTGCTCAATTAGATGATAAAAAATTGTTTTTCCCCAAATAGTCCCTTTTGCACCTTCTAGACTTCAAATAATTCTAGCATTCGTCCCATTCCATATAATTCAAAATGAAGCCAAGAAAATGCATCTCCATAAGTGTCTTTATTTCTTCTTTACACTGTCACTCACAATCTCCATGAAAAATAGTTATCTAGTTTCACTTAGAAACACGCCCACTACTCCAAATTCCCTCGTCACCTTTCTTCACATGAAGGATGCAATTTTGTAATACATTAGCAGAAGTCTTCACTTATAACATAGCATAAACCAGTTTGGAGATAAATATTTATTTGGCCTTCTTCTTTTGGATCATTGCATTAGTATTCACCTTCCCATGTGCCACTAGCCAAGAATGCATTTGATGAATACCGCTATTCCATATAAAATTATATGGTGCAAATGGACAACAAGCCGACAATGAGTGAAGATGATTGAAATGAGATTTACTTGCATTGTGGCCGAAGAATGTAAAACACTTTAACAACCTTTTTTAATTAATAATTGTCTTTAGGATTTAGTAAATGCTAGAGAAAATTTTGAAGTGACCTTAAATTTTCATTTTAAAAGCATCATAAGAAGTAAAACGCTCGTGTACATACAGACAAATAGCAACAAATATAGAGGTGGAATTCTCATGTTTTAAACAAATCTATCCAGAATAGACCTCTTGTCACCTAACTAAGGTGCTTATACTTTCAATTGTACTTTTACCTAATATCTACTAATAATTTTTTTTCTCCAAAATTTGAGGTGTTTTGCCCACCTTAGACAAGTTGTGGATTTTCCACTAAAACCCTCGAGATCCTTAACCCTTCTAATCCATTGAGAAAACAAAAAAATTGTTCAATTTCATTGTCCTTGTAATTATCCTAAAAAGAAAGCTCTCCCACCATAGAATCATAGTTAAAGAGGCATCAACAAATATACGGTTTTTGTTTGGGGAGACCCTATACAATTATATCCCCTCTCCACACATCTTACCAAAGTCTAATGGATTCTCCATCCCTCCCATCAAACGTCCCACAAGTTATGAAGGAACTAGGGCCTTGGCAAGGGTAATCTTGGCAAAAAGTTGTACCGTGAAGGTTATGTTTCATGTCTTACCCATTTCATGTCAAAACTGACATCACCCATACCCAACCCATATACATTTGTGTTTAGTCAGTTCTGTGTCATGTGGGGCTCGTGTCGTGTATTCATCACTTAATGGGTTCATGCCGTGTATAGTGGGTTTATGTCACCCATTTATATAATAATGTAAAAAGATTCTTCCACTTGACGACCTGACCCGCCATGACTAGACCCAAACCCGCTACCTCCATGTTGTTTTAACATGGGGTTACAAAAGGATAATGATTCCCTCCCACCAAAACCAAGATAGGTTAGCAGCAAATGCCCCACTATACAACTTACCGAATGGCTATTTCACAAAGCCACTCCTCATCCATATTAATCACCACCATAGGCACACTCTTTCCCAAATTTATTCTTAACCCTTACACCAAACTAGAAAGCTTTATGATATCCCACAATGAAAATTGTGCCATTTGCAAACTGAGATAAGAAACCTCAACTCTCTCCACACCCTCACTGAATACTTCCACTACTTCTCCAAAAATGTTCCTCTATACAATTCTACTCAAAACATCGACTACCAAAGTGAATATAAAGGCAAAAGTGGATCTCACTGGAGAATGCCCCTCGAGGGCCCGAGTTTGCCTCCGGGCCTCCCATTAACAAAGATTGAAAAGTTCAGCGAGCTTACACACCTTCTCATCCACTTCCTCCATATCACAGAAAATCATTTACTATTAAGGAAGAAACCAAAGAATTCTTAATTGAGAACATGCTTATTCCATAATCAAAATGATCTTAGAGAGAGAGGGTATTCACAAGCGCATCAGAACAGTAAATAAAGCAATATAGATTGACAACAAACGGTATATGCGTCGGTGTTAGTTTTTTAAAACCCGACTTTTTACAAATGTAAAATATGTCGATGAAGCTTGTTTGTAACAATTCTTTTAGTACTTACGGTGACTTTTTTATTGTTGATATTCTATACAGTAGCAGTAAATAAAATCATCGCCGTTAGTCTTTCTACCAACTTTTTACCAGTGGTAAAGGAAAAGCGCGCTGAAGCTTTTCTGATAATTCTCTTAAAATTTGCAGAACCATTTGTTGCGAATTTTTTGTTAATGCATGGGATTGCTCGTTGAATAAATTGTCCCTAACTAACCAATTACGGGCCAGAGGAGTACAAAATCAGATTTTGAGATTAGTATCTGACAACAGATACCATAACAAAGATGACAAACTAAAATATTAATTGAACACTCCAACAGAAATTTAGCAGCAACTAACCAATGATGTAACTATATTTGGCATGTTTATAACATCATGTCAATGTCAAAAAACTTTGGTACTAAAAAGCACCAATTTTGAAATTCAAACTGATGTTAATGAGCCTAAAAATTACCTATTTGTCGGTTGTTCAATTTTATAACCCAATCTGATATAACATCCTGCAATGGTTTCCCCATCTGCTGAATAAACCTTACTGTTATCTAAAAAAGCACTAATATGTGAGTAATATACAACTTTAAGTGGTAATTATAAATCTCTGGTTCAAAGTATCTCCAGAAGCCAAGCCTCCAATTCTAACTGCCAACAGAGAGGAGTTTCCCAGTGGTATGCTCGCAGAAACTTTGAACCTTGTATTACATTTACATAAAAGTAACAAAAGAAAGTCCTTATATCTTATTCATAGCGATTCTTTTCATGTGCCAAAAATGGAATTCTAGTGATAGTACGAGCTGAAATCTGCAAGACATACATAACATCAAGCTTTGTTATACAACAACGATTTTATACATCTAAACTAATGCGCTACATATGATAATTCTTTTATAAATTCTGTCAAACCATAATCAGTATTAATAATTTATTCCCTTTCAGAAAAATAATCACAACTTCAAGACTATTACTTCACGTCGAAAATCAGTAATAACACACTTAACTGACCCACATCCCTTATTAACCTCTTTGTTCCTTTCTAATTTGTATTTTCATTATAACAACTATCTACATGAGTTTTGTTATGCCTTGCTAAAAAAATTTGTAGTTTTATTCTTTAATTTCTTATAGCGTTCTAGGTCTTCTTGATTTCTACTATTTTGTCATTCTTTATAATTGCTTCGTTCTTTTTATATTATCTATTAGACTTCCTTATTTCAATATCAAGTCTCCTTCTTACAAAAATTTTCCTTTACTCTCCCCTAAGATTTTCTTACTTTTGTAAGCTAACTGGCCTTTCAAGCATATATAAAGAAGGAAATTAAATCTTCACCAGATCAAGCTAAGGCAACGAAGGTGACTTATGAATCTTTCAACAAAACACATCACTTATGAATAAAGCAAAAAATCATGACATTTTTCATAAATCAACAGAATTTTAAACGAAATATAAGCTACTCTCCTACAAACTGAAAAGATGGGAGTGAAAAGTAATAATTATAAGGAATGAAAATCCACCTCATTTTATCTCTCGTCTGTAACCAAAGCTTGAATTATAGTCTCCCCGCTAGTATTACTTCATTCTCGTGATCATCTTCGGTAACAAAGAAGGGTACGAAGAAGTGAAGATCTTGGACAAACCTATAGATAACATCGTTGATCTCAAACGTCTATGTCTTAGATAACATCTTCAACGCGGGATCTCCATCATTGAAGTAGATATCTTGGACGTCGATTTTCTTATCTAATTTCGTTGTATCGTTTGTTTTTCTTTACCATATGTTACTTACATAATCTTCCCAATTCCACTCCGAGTACTGTAATAATTTTTGTTAAATTCTATTTTCTTGCTACCTTTTATTTCCTTCCATTTTATGTTTTGATAGACTATTTTTTTAGAGTTTAAATCCTTGAATAACTGAATCCATTACTATAGGCGATGTTCATTTGTTAAGTTTTCTGTTGGAATAACTTAAAAATCTTTGGATGTGTTTCACTCTCTTCTAAATAAGCTATTATCGAATTTAGTTATATTCACGACACTTCGAAAGTTATTAAATAGTCTTCTTTTTCTCTTAAAAAATCTATCTGTTATTGTAAGATCGTAGGCATTAACAAAGTCTAAACATGTTTACCATTTCTCATTCCTTCCGACAAAACCATATCCATCATGGATATGTTGAGATCCATTTGATTCCATTCATACATGCTCATTCAAATCACTTCAAAGAATATACTTTTTATATATAATAAATTTTACTTTCATCTAAGGCTCTTGTGTTTTAAATCATTACTATAAGTTCTTTTCACATATAAAAATACCATAAAATACAAATTGATAAATACGCATAGCCAACAATGCAACATGAAAATTTTGGTATACTACATCTTGGGTGCTTATCAAAAACTAATTCCGGATTCATAACGTTAGACATTTACACGGTTTTACATTCTCTAAAAGCCCACCCAACGATGGCCCCATCATATCGTTAATACTTCATCACAGCCATTCAGAGTAAACCTTTCTCCCAAAGTGTGAATTCTAGGTAAACGTAGTTCCATACGTAAATATAAAAACATGATATATATATATATATATATATATATATATATATATATATATATATATTTATATAGAGAGAGAGAGAGAGAGAAAGAGAGAGAGAGAGAGAGAGAGAGAGAGAGAGAGAAGATCTTACTGCTTTGAAAGACTGCTGATAGCAAATAGGATGAGCGGGACTCCCATTAACCCCCTGTGCCTCCCAATATGCACCACAAAATGCTCGATCACATCCTAAACCTGTAGTGGACAGAATACTCATAAAGAAAAATTACCGAAATCAATTCATTTAAGTTTCTTTATTTTGCATGATAATAGCATGTAAACTATTATTATAGGATCAAAATAATCTATAGTTAACTCTTAAACCTACTCATCTTTAAAATGTCCATTTAAGTTATTTATATATGCTGATGTAATAAAATATACACCACACGAGCAAATACAATTGCCTTGCATTCAAACACTCCATTAATCATTACCCCTTATTTATAACCCCCAAATTTTAATGCCTAATTGACTCACCACTTTGTTTTCATAATTCTTTGACTTCCCCCAACGCAAGGGGTTAATTCTAATTTGGCGTTATAAATAAGGGGCAAAGTCAAATAAATTCTTAGACTTAACCCCCTATTTTATGCAATATTTTGACATAACCCCCTTGGGAATAGGGTTATATCAAAGAGATTAACAAAGTGGGGATTAAGAAAAATATCACATTAAAATGTAGGGGTCAAGTCAAAAAAGCCCTTATCATTATTGCAATGAATAACTCTAATATGCCGAGAAGAACATGCAGTGTTGTGGTGTGGTTATATCATCTCTAGAAGGCATCATTCCTCCACATGCTTGACATTGCAGATGGATCGTGTCCATGTTTCACTGAAACCCAGCATGCTCGGTGTCTAAGAGATACATATGAGTCAGTTCAATACTGAAAAATAATTCTAAAACCATAATGAAAAAGTATAACAGAAATTCTTGCAACTCAAGACCAATTATTCAAACTAGGAAGAAATATGTCAACTAAACATCACTAACACAGCTCATGGCATGTTGCATGAAAAAATTACTAAGGGTCTGTTTGGGTCAGGGTAAACTTCATTGCGGAAATGGTGAAATATATATTTACCTATTTGTAGTTTTGTTTTGTTCAAAGTTGCATAATTATTGCGTATGCACTTATTCAAAATTCTGACGAATAAAATTTGATTCCAAATATGTAAAAGCAAAAAAAAAAAAATCACCATTTTACTTTTGTACGCGGTTAAAAATGTTTCACCCAGAAGAAAATGAACCCTAAGATTTTTTGAAGAGCAATGTGACAGTGAGAGAAGAAAATATGAATATATAGTGCACATTACGCATTGTGCTAAATTAATTTCTTTTAATTTTGAACTAAATATATACATTTGAATAAGCATTTCATTACCACACTAAGGGCATGAATGCTGCATGCCATCACTTTGCTCATCTGGTAGTAGACATGCCCTATTTCGATGAGTCTTTTTCCCATTGTTAATGACCTGATGTAAAAACATATGAAAAGGTCATTAAAAGTTCCAAAGTTTAATAGTGTAGCAGTTGGGGAAGAATATCCACTTAATAATGTGAATGCTGAACTAAAGAAGGTAACAGACTTTTTGGTACTAACAGAAAATTTCATGATGCAAAAATATAATGGGGAAATACCACATGCGTAACATACAACCAACACCACCCCAAAGGGGGAATATTTTTAAGAAATTAATATATTGGAGCAGGTTCATTTAATAGGTACAATCATGTTTGTATCAAATTGACTGCATTATAAATTTGTCAAGTATACATTTTACTTGAAACAATTTGACCAGATATTGAACGTTAGTACTTCTAGAAATTCTCATAAAGACTTTGCTCTTTAAACACCCTCAGCACGTGCTGAACTAGTTAGTTATAGGTGCTCATGTTATTCATCGATTTTATCACATTCCGTTCAAATTTCTCAGTAGTTTCTTTCTATTGATTTGCATTTGCTAGAGTTCTGAGAATTCTCTGGTCCACAAGTTCATGCATGGTCGCGACATGAAAATACAATCTTAAGGAGGAAGTTTCATAGGATTGCTTGATAAATTACAATTTTTTTCGATATCAAGTCCTTAGGTAATCCGATTGATCTGGGAACAAAATGGCAAGAGATTGTGGTTGAGAGAAATTTGGTTTGTAAACAAATTTTCAATGAGGATATCAAATGGGCTGCAGAAAGTTGTGCTAAAGTAGAATCACTTATCGCGCTGTGTGGATTTTACTACCTTACCTGTGCATTCCTATAGCGCAGCTTACTGGCAAACCGTTGAAGGTGGATGAATCTTCAGCAGCTTTGCAACAGACCGAGTTGGACAAGAATATGTGTTTATTTTAAAGAAAGAAGTGTTAGTTATTAGTTTTTATTTTTATGTTTTTGATAAATAACATGTAAATTTATGAAGCAATCCGCAGTTGGAACAAATACACTTCCCCAACGTCCAAAAGCACCACAAAATGCTGGTCTGGATAGCGAAAGGAAAAATTATTTCTTAAATTAGTTTTTGGTTATATTTTAATTATCTATGTTTTCAATTGTAATTAGGATTGTATTTAAAAATGTCTCGGTGGCTAAGAGTTAAACCTTTATTAGTTGAATGAAATGAGGGTTTCTCCTGATAATTAACAAATTGTAACACTAATACTTCTATTTAAACTTTCAAATTTATCAAACTTATATTGCAATCAATGATTTTAAAGAAGAAAAAAGGTGAAATACATACATGATTGACGTATCCATGGACATATTTGGGACTACAATATTTTGTTTCTCCGAAGCCACACACTCTAAAAAAATCAACATCCTTTGGGATTTATGGCATCTAACAATTCAACAACATTAAAAAATAACGTGAAAATGTCCACTAAAAAAAATAGAACAAATTAGGGCAATTAATGCATATGTCCTAAGTTTGTCACATTTAAAACGATAAGTCCTATCAGAAGATATTTGAAATGATAGGCCATATAAAGAACTTATATGTATAAATCACAAATACATAAGATACATTTGAGTATACAAATAATTATTTGTCGAAATAATTATCAGCCCAAAAGAATTATATTCCCCACAAATCAACTACTCTAATGGGTTCATATTATCTATCCAAAAACCCTTCTTCACACCTTATTTACAAAAGATTAAAACAATTTAAACCACATAGATAACCCCAGAACATACAACTTCATCAACCATTCAAAAAAACTCATTACACAAAAAATTGAAAAATAAAAAGGTATAGGACCTATCACCCAAATAAATATAAAAACTTGACCTGCTGGAGAACACGAAGCAAGTTTAGGTCCCATCCATAATTTTGCGAACAAACTAACTGTATGTCATCCACATGCACAAAATCAATGAGCCATACAATCATAAAACATTAGTGATCACAAGTAATGTTACTCACAAGAGGTGACTTTATTAATGAATAAGAATATAAAAGTGCCAGCTCTTCCTTGCAACGTCTTAGTGAAGAATCAGTTAGTAGTATATCGTGCATAAAAGTACGATAAACAAGAAAGTTTCAAAACCATGAAAAATTAAATGGCATCAGAGTAAAATGCAATAAAATGTGCTATTTTATTGATTATACAGTCTCAAAATGTGTATGTACCAGCACAAACAACTATGAGGGCGTATTTTTTCTGAAATCTGATTCAATCTTTTTTCCAATTTTGTAATGATATTTTCGACTGTCGAATTCTGATTTTTCTGGGGGGGGGGGGGGGGAATCGGACCAGAATTGGAAGAAATTTTTATTTTCAGATTTTCTCAATCTAATTTTCTAAAATTATTTCGATCGAAATTTTTCGATACTATTCCGGTTTGTCGAAATTTTTCGTTTTTTTATATTATTCTGAATTTCTTTTCCGATTTATGTTTCTGCCGATTTTTCAGAATTTCCCAATTTCAGGAAGAAAAAAAAATCCATTGCCCAAAAAATAAGAATCAACAAAAAATCATTTAGCCGAAAAATTTGGATTTTTTCTCGAAATCCCATTTTCCAATAAGGCTAAAAACCCGAAACACAGCCTCAGACTCATCTACATCTACATCATAACAAATTCAATAAGATTGACTTGTGACTGTAAATAAGCCTGTTAAAACATATTAATCCTCATTATAAGCTGGAGAAAATATATGGATTAGGCAACACGAGTTAATACCTCCTCAATGTTATGCAAAAAGTGGTTTCTTCCAACAAACTATACAACCGATCTACATTGGGGACAAAGAACACTTGCATGTTTCTCATGTGACCTTCTTAACCACTCTGAGAAACACCCATTACTGGAAATACTCGTATTAAAGATGTGTGAATATAAACCAACAACTTTAATCGAAAAACTCGTTATGATAAAAAAGCGGTTGAAGTCACATACCAAAAGTTATGTAGATGGGGGCAACCGTGACAACATCATGCCATATATTCAAACAAATACTGCATTTTGCATGTTCAACATCTATAGAAATCTAGATATGCAAATATGGGTTAATATTGTACAGATATCAATCACACGATATCACTGATAAATTTGAAGGTGGCAAGCATGGTTGATATTTCACCTTCAACTCTTTCTTGCAACACTACTGGGTAGGCATTACTTTGAATATGTAACTCAAGTATCCTAAAATATCAATATAAAAACATATTAGACAATTCATTCTACACTCATGACATTAAAGATAATCTGAATCAGAGTGCAAATAATTTTCACGCATTAAAAATTTAGAATATAAAAAGAATTATCAACAAATAATTATTTTATTGTGAGGATTAAAGGGTCATCCCCAATGCATAAGGCGTGCACGCAAACGACAGCATATAAAAATTCGAAGAAAAAATAACCTTCAAACAAACAAACAAAAAATTGTATTAACAACCTAAGTATGGGAAAATGTTATCTCAAATACTTTGGGAAATGACATTGGTTGAGAGATATGAACACTTTTAAGAAGTAATTGTGTCCATGTCATACATATATCAAACACTTGCACTTCTTGTATAATCCCGGTGTTAAAAATCTCCTTAAAACATGTTCCTTATAATCCTTGAAACATGCCAGAATTTCTATCTTCTACCTGGTATCGGATGCTCACCTTCTTCTTCCCTTTTATTTTTTCGATGAATTTGTCCTCTTTCCGGCATCCCTTTATGGGTGGCAAAACACCTCCTCTCACCTCACAACTCCCTCTCTCTTCTACTATACCTTTTCCTACAACGAATATTGTTCAACATTGGCATCACTGTTCACATTGGTAGCACAATCGGAATCACTCTTCATCATCAGAATCATTATTCACCATCGGAGTTACTATTTAAAAAAAAAATGCTCTTCACCTTTATCCTTTCGACCTTTAATATCCTCGATCAGAAATCACTTTTTCGACAAACCCCTATCGGTAATCTTCCTCTCCCACCCTCGTAACTACCCTAACTCCATCCCCACCCTAGCTGCAACTTTTCCTCACTACCCACAACCCAACATCTAGCATAATAACCCAATGCCTTGCCTTTGGGCGCTGTGCTCGTAACTGCTCTCAATTGCCCATATTTACTCGATTTTTGTCTCAACATTCTGCATCTACTGGGCCTCAAATTGCTCCTTCTCCATAAGCATATCACTCTGTACTCTTAGCGGCCCATCCAGCATTGCTATCTTATTACTCTAACTGCTATCTTGACATTGATTCCTCTACCCACATATTTGGTAATCATGCACTTCTCCATCAACGCACACCCTACACTGGCCCCCCTGACACATTTCAACTTGGGAATGGTGATCAACTTTCGATTACCTATACGGGCAACATAGCACTTCCACGTGGTACATCTTCTTTCCGTCTGGATAATATAAATGTTATTCCTTTAATGCATAAAAACTTACTCTCCAATTAAAGTCATAATAATAAAGTTCTTTGTACCTTTGTTGCCAATCACTTTTATATCTTTGATCCCACTAGTGGGTCCTTACTCTATCAAGGTCTTTGCAAAGATGGTCTTTACAAAATTCCAACCCCTCCATCTCACCTCCAGGTTCTCACTGCCTCCCACCGTTCCTCCTCCCTCTGGCATCAACGACTTGGTCATCCCTTTGCCAAGGTTCTCTCTCACTTAAACTCAAATAAACACTTATCCTCTACTTTCAAAAATAATTCTTCCTTTTGCCAAGGGTGTGCCTTGTGCAAATCCACTCAACTCCCTTTTCACTCATTTAATGAAGTAAAAAAGTCACTCTGCCTTTGACTTAGTTCATTATGATGTATGGAAATAACCTGTTCTTTCAGATTCGGGTTATAAATATTATGTGTTATTCACTAATGATTACACTCGTTATTCATGGCTCTTCTTCATGAAAAGAAAATCTGAGGTCCTCATCCATTTTTAGAATAGTCACCTACATCCGCACTCAATTCTCTGTCACTCTAAAACAATTCCACAGCGACAGTGGTCGAGAATATAAAAGCGGTCCCATCAAGGTTCTATATTCTTCCCTTGGTATTCACCACCGCCTCTCTTGCCCTCATACTCCTGAACAAAATGGTCTTGCGGAATGCAAACATTTTCACATTACTGACATAGCCCGTACTCTTCTCTTCACCAATTATGTTTCTCTCTGTCACTGGCCCGAAGTTGTTTCTACCATTGTCCATCTCATCAAGCGCCTCCCATCCCCCTCTCCTCCAATAGTCTTATCCTTTCTCTCGTCTCTATGGTCATTCTCCCTCATACTCTACCCTGCATGTTTTTAGATGTGTCTGATATCTCCACTTAGGTTCTTATGTCACTAACAAACTTTTGCCCACAACTACAGAATGTTTTTCAAGTTTACAGCTTACAGCATAAAAGGCATCGGTGCAAGGATAGTAAAACTGGTCGTGTTTACATATCTCGACATGTTCAGTTCGACTAACAAACTTTCCTTTTTTCCAAAACACACCAATCTTCAGCACCTTCCTCCTAGATATTTGTTCCTATCATGCCTCCATCTCCAACATTACCACCATAATTAATTCCTCCACCCAACATCCCCAACCCTCCTGTTCCTGAAGCCACACTAGCCCATAACCACATGGCACCTCTCCCTTATCATTATAAGTGTCGACGATCTCATTAACCAATACCTACTTCCCTTACGGATACTAAACCACTACCTTCTCCCCCATCTATATCTTCCTTTCCCTTTCCCTCTCCAGTATTACCACCACTCTGGACTCCTTCACCAAACATCCCTAACCCTCCTAGTCTTGAAGACAGACTAGCCCATAAACATATTGCACCTTTCCCCTGTTATTATCGGCATCGGCCATACCATCACCCAATTCATACTTTCCTTACGGATACTAACCTACTACCTTCTCCCCCATCCCCATCCTTCTTTCCCTCTCCCTCTCCCTCTCTAGTAGACCCCCAACACATCTTCTCAACACCACATACACTAGACATCAGGATGGCTCTTATAAACTTATTCGCCGGACAGATGTAACTATTAGATATCCTCTTCCCAAAACCATTTTGGCTCATCTCCCCTTCCCGACCACAAAACCTACTTGCTACTCACAAACCTCACGCATTCCTGAATGGCACTAGGCGATGATCAATGAGTTCAATGCACTGCTGAAGAACACCACCTGAGTTCTTATTCCTCCTGCTCCTCAACAACATGTGATTAGCTGCAAATGAATTTTTTAAGACTACATGACGAGAAAATGGGTTCATTGACCGTCACAAGGACTGACTTGTTGTAAAAGGCTTTCATTAACAAGTCGGGGGTGACTTTGATGAAACTTTCAGTCCCGTCATTAAACCAACCACAGTACGGACTGTACTCAGCATTTCCATCTCCATGGGTTGCTCTAATCTTCAACTTGATGTAAAAAAATGCATTTCTTCATGGTGTACTAGATGAGACTGTTTACATCAGCCAAGCTACAAGTTTTGTAGACCCCAATCGCCCTCCTCATGTTTGCCTCCTCAGGAAAGCCATCATTGGCCTTAAATAGGCTCTTCGAGCATAATTTCAACGTCTCAACAGCTTTCTCCTTTAGTTTGGTTTCAATCAAAGCCAAGCAGATCACTCCTTATCAAACTAAGAAGTTATGCTTCTCCTTCTCTATATTTATCACATAACTCTAACAGATAACACTCCCTCCCTAGTCACCTCCTCCATCACCACTCTTGGTAAAAAGTTTGAGCTCAGTGATCTTGATCCATTATTATATTTTCTAGGTCTAGAAGTCAACTTTTCCCACACCATCTTCATCTTCTCCAAACCAAATATACCATTGACCTTCTACAGCGGTTCAGTATGACAGACTGTAAGTCATGCTCCACTCCAGTCTGTGCCAAACCTAACTATCAGCTCACACCAATGAGTTCGTATATGATGCCACTGAGTATCGACAACTAATTGGTTCCCTCCAGTACCTTACCTTCACCCTCCCTCACATAGTCTATAGTGTCCATCATGTTGTTCAATTCATGAGCACACCTAGATCACCTCACCTCTTTGCACCTCATTGTTGTCAAACGAATCCTTCGCTATCTCAAAGGATCTCTTGACTTAGGCCTTATCTTTCGTCGCTCACCCAACCCCGTTACTATCACAACTTACTCTGATATTGATTGGGGTGGCTTCTTCGACTCTCTCCTATCTACTACAGGTCTTTATATCTTCTTGAGGCCCAATCTCATCTCTTGGATCGCCAAGAAGCAACCTACTGTATCCTGCTCCAGTGCTGAAGCCAAGAAGAAACCTACTGTATCTTGCCCATGTCTGTGCCGAGACCACCTGGATCTCTCATCTTCCTACCGAACTCAAGTTCCCTCCACCCAAATCCTTTACCCTATTCTGTGGCAACCTCAACACTACCTGCATGGCCTCAAACCCCATTTTTCATGCTCGCATTAAGCATATTGAACTTAACAATCATATCATCCGAGAACGCCTTATCTTCGACACTTATCGGGTTTGGTTTGTCCCTTCTCCATATCAGCTCGCATATATTCTCACCAAAGGACTCCAGAAACATTGCTTCACTCTGCTATGGTCCAACCTCGTCTCTCCAGGACAATCGAGTTTACGAGGGAATGTTATCATTAAAGCATGGCTCCTTAAAACATGTTCCTTAAAGCATGCCATGTTTTATGAGAATCATTAGTGTAAAGATTTGCCTATCTTAGACTTAATCTTATGCATAAATCATGCTTGTGTGTTCCCTTTATTCATATTGTAAGAGCTATATATAAAAGCCTCCAACTGGATACATATCCAGACATATAGAGGGCATATACTTATTTCATTAAGGAAAAATTATTATTTCAATCACTGACTAATTTTACTGAAATAAGGGACAAAATCATTTGATCCCATCAAAATTGCAGATTCATTTTCCCACGAGACTGACATGTGTTGTAAGGAAAATCAAAATTGCATCAGTTAAGTAAATATTTTTCTTCATGTCTACAAAGGGTGGCATATACGTGATATTTCATAATTGAGGTGCAATTCATGTTTCTCAGAGGATATTGGGTATTTTCAACTAACTTAAAGCTTGTACTCGTTCTTTTTCCTTTTAAAATAACCCTAAAAAATGTCTTATTATTAAAATAATAAAAAGTTTTTACAAACATAAGTTACCCTTTGTGAAAGAGAGAGCGACTCAAACACATAATATACTTGAATGAAAAGATTGCTTTTCTTTTTCTCTTCTAACCTGTTCAAAGCTGGGATTTCCTCTATTTCGTGTTGCGATCACTTTTTTCTTCTCTCTTAATGTCTTTGAAGTTGATCGTGAAAGGAAGGTAGCCTTGCATTCGATTGAAGCCAACAAATCTTGTGCAAGAATTTTATAAGTTATATTATATGGTATTGTTATTATAACATATTTTTTTTATGTAATACCCCGAATTTTTGTGATATTTATTTATGGGATTAATTGAATTAAATGTGTATTAATTGGAAATTAATCCGGATTAAAATACTAGCGAGATGCGAGTTGGTATTTGATTATAATGAGTATATATGGCTATACATGAATGTTGAATTATTAAATTGGTCGTGAGATTGATATACGACAACTTGGGAAATTTTGTTGAGACGCGTGTGACAGTCGCGTCAGGAATATTATTATTTAATTAAAAAGTGAATTTTATTTCTATTAATCGTATGGTCGTTTTGAGTGCACCAACACGTCCGGAAGGGTCGAGATAGTCCGAAAACACTAACCGGGGGTTTAGTTTGGGTCCCGGGGTATTTTTAGGCCATGTCGGCAACGTATAAGGGTAGTTTCGTAATTTTGGATTTTTGGGAATTAAAACCCACGAAAATTAGGAATTAATATATGATTTGGCAATTACCCACTAAACCCACTAATAACCTATTGGGCTACGGATGTTATTGAAATTGGTTCCAAAAGAGTTCCTAAGGCAAACCCTAGCCACCATTGTCTTTGGAGAAGAAGGCTTGTAGAGAGAGAAGAGAGGAGAATTCTGCAGAGAGAGAGAGAGAATTGCTCATCAATCCGTCATCAAATTCAGAGATACACATAAGGCAAGTGGTTTAATTTCGTTTATTACAAAGAATGTTTCTTCCATGCGTAGGAAATTGAAAGAATTTGTATTGTTCTTGGGAGTTTGATGAAAACCCATTAATTGGAATTAGAACTTGTATTTTGATGAAAGGATTGCATGTAGAATTGTGTTAGGAGGATTATTCTGATGGAAATACACCTTTTTCATAACAAAAACGGATTTAATTATACCCATTGGTGACTTTAAAATTTTAGGGTTCATGTTCATGTGATTTGGGGATAAATGGAGGGATTTGATGATTCAATGATGTTTAGGAAGAATTGGCTCTATATAAACGTTAATATATGACCTAAGTATGTTTAGGATTGATTAGAACCCATGTACAATTGTTGGATTGATGTTTAAATGAGAGTAGAGGTGAAGAAAAGTTGGAAAAATGAGATAGGGAAAATCTGGGCTCGAAACTAGTCACTCGTTAGAAGACCTGCCTAGGTCGTTCGAACGAGCTCGTTCGAACGAGATTCTAACGAGTTGACAGTTTGCCTTCTAACGAGATGGATGTTCATTCGATGTCTTTCGTTCGAACAAGATCTCGTTAGATACCCAGTTCATTCGAACGAACTCTCGTTCGAACAGCCTCGTTCGAACGAGACTTCTAACGAGCTGACAGTTTGGGCTTTTTAGCCTGTTTTGATCCCGAGTGTCCCATAACCTTGTTTATATGTAGTGATAACACTTCCTTGTGGATTAATTGATGTCTTTGGGATATTTGGGATATAATGAGGAGTAAAACCTAGAAGTGTAGTTCGAACCTAAGGGAAATTATGAGGTGGGACGTGAGTGTCTATTTCGATGCGAGAACTTGACGGCTTAAATAATTATATTAATCGGGAACATATAAATTGTGTAGTATTATATGTCGGTACGAGAATGAGAAGTATACCACAAATTAAATTATGGTGATTACTAAGATGTGTGCATACTTAGTATATGTATATGATTTTATGTGTATGACATACCTACCATACTTGCTATCACGGGAGGTTTACGTTCGCTTAGGGCCTTCTTATCCTCGTGTTGCTCGGATTTAGATTGGTACCTCGAGAACATAGGTCAGAGAAGGACTTATTGGGATGTTAATAAGTCTCTTGATCGTGGGAGCACAGGTATGTGCATGACCCATGTGATGTGACTGTGTTCGCCTCCATTGTATTGTGATTTTCTATTATCTGAGAACGATTCCTGAGAGATTCGGAATGCGTGATCCTTATATACGTGATGTACCAAGATGGATAGCAGAGTATGTGTGCACCGCAGCTTAGTCTCGGGGTGCTTGTATTGTATATTTATGACGTGAATAATATACACTTAATTAATGAGAACTTTCATGTTGGTATTGTGTATATAAATATGGTAATGTTTGAGAAAACATAACGGGTTAACCGATAGTGAATTGTATTACTAATTGAGAATCTGAGTCTAAGTATAGCCCTCTATTTATTTGATAACGCTAGAGTGTAATATGGGAATCGAGTAGTAAGGGGTAGAACTTATTACGGTTTGGTTAGATATGTATGTCATTTAGATGGGTACGATACGTTAGGAGTGCACATGTAGTCGAGGGGTGAGAATTTCATGTGAGTGCACGTCCTAACATGTATTTTGCATTTAATGTTTTAATGCTATTAAAACACTTGCTGTTTTTAAAATGATTTCCACTTTCGGGCTCTGACCCATTTTCTTTCAAATCTATTTTTGTAAAAACCATTTTAGGTGCCCAGCCACAAGGACACCATGCTTAGGATCCTCATTCAGGTGACGAGCTGTAGCTGTTTGTGGAAGTTACAGGACTTTGCTTGTAGACGCTTCATCTATCTTGACTCTATATTCATCATTTATCAGTTGTAGGGCATGTCGCCCATTTCTTTTAGAGACGTTTCATTTATTTCAGTTATTCAGACTTCTGGCATGTAATTAATTCAGGATTTAGACTTGTCATATTATTTTCAGTTGTGGGACTGTTGTGAGGAGTTTTCCTCTGGACTTATTATTATTTGTTGGTTATTTCATTACTTCGTTATGGTGAATGGATTATGTTGTTCTTCCATTATTCTTTTATTGCATGTTAATCAGACTTAATTAAAATTTGGCAGCTTACTTTTTAAATACTAGGTGGTTAGTAACAATAAAAATGTTTTCGATAGTGATGCTATTAACTGGACCAACTTGGCATTTTGTATTAATTTAATAAAGGAGTAGCTACCCGATATTTAATTAGTCGGGGTGTCACATTTTAGTGTTATGTTTAATCTTTATTTGTGTTTTATATTATATAATATACTGTTGTGTTTAAATTTTAACATTATAGGTGGTGGTATTGTTAAACTTTGGCCATAATTTGGACATAGAAGTTCATTTGCTAGTTAAATTTTAAAGAAATCATGTTTTATAATGGGTTTTAAGGTCATAATATGTTTTATTACATATTCTTAATGTGTTCTCTTTGAATTTATATATTATTAATTTATTTCCTGCATATTTTATAATTATATTAATTTTTACGATTCGATTCACGATTTGATACACGATTCACGATTCATAGGGTTTCTAATACATGATTCGATTCACGATTTGACAACTATGATTGTTACTTGATGCTTAAGAGTTAGGTGTGATACAAGAATTTATGTGAATGTATAACTATTGACTTGTGGTTTAAATATTTTTATAACATATGTGACCATGTTATTTAAAATAATAGAGAATTAAGGTAAAGATCATGTTCCTTCCTTATTTAGATTTTTAGGACAATTCTTTTCAAGTTTATAAGTCTAGTCCCTGTGCTATAATAGCATTTATTTGGGTGGTCCCTTTAGAGTTAGGAGTTCATTTTTTTGGTCCGCGTCAGCGGCACCATTTTCATGCTGTTTTAGTACAGGGACTAAATTTATAACATAATGTGGAGTGTCCTATTTTTATACACTTTGGGAATCATGAAGAACTTTCCCCAAAACCCCCTTTATATAATTAGATAATTTGTTTGACTACTACTGTTTTTAGTGCAAATAGATCGAAGTATACATGAAATATTATTACAAAATATTTATGTGTGTCCGTGTCCCCAGCGTGTTGTGTCCATTTTTTTTAATATTTGTCGTGTTGGCATACCAGTGTGGTGTCAGACATGACACCCGTGCTCGTGTCCATTTCCGTGCTTCACAGCATGTATGTCGTTTCTATTATGTGTTAACTGTACAAAGTAAGGCACCATGAGAGGATGCACCAATTATCAGACATGTATGACACAATAGTAACTTATTATTGTAAAGACTTGATGGGAAAACAAAGAAATCAATGTGTATTAAAGTAGACCTTCTGCAACTGGACCCGAAAACGGAATAATTTCACTTCCACACTTTATCACAGCAGTATCTCCACTCAGAATAACAGTCTCATCAACGAGTACCTCATTCGAACTGTATAAGCAAAAAAAACAGATTAATTACTTCTACAAAAAATTATGATGACAGAAAGATGGTGTCTTAATTAAACAAAGAATTACATATAACTAAAACTTAATAGTTATTGGGTACACTGGAAGGAAAATTGCATCCATACTCCATATTGTTTCATTTTTTGCATACCTAAGGTGGCATTCTTTATCAAAAAAAGCAATAGAAAACAAAAACATTGAACATGTATCTAATATGATACAAATTCTTAAATAGGTGTCACTTTTTATGGAGAAAAAATAAAATAAAATAGGATTGATTTGAATTATAGAATACCGGGAGATTATTAGTTTTTTTTTCCTCATGCACTTTAATTTTTCCTACTTTTACTATAGGTTGGGTTTAGCCACTCGTATATAAGTAAATAAGTGAGTTTTTTTTTGTCTTTTTAGCTTTTAATAGATTAAATTGCCCCTTATTTTATGATGGAATATTATTGAGGTTTTCAGAGTTGTGGTGTAGGACAAACCATAACGTACAAAAATGGCGCTAAAGAATAACTATCAATCCTGATGGTAAAAGAAGAAGACAGAGATTTAGGAGATGTTAGGATCATCCCTCAATAAGAGTAGGGCCAATCTTTAATACCTATCCATCTCCATTACCCGCTCTACACCAATCCTGGTCCGTTTACATCATGGTAATAGTAGTGGGCATTGGGGTCCTTAATGACCATAAGAATCGACCCCGTTGTAGTAATGTTGCTGAAGCCGACAGTCCCATCAACTTCCAGTTCTGCCCCTAGCAAGACAAAGACAACCTTCCTCCTCCTTTCTTCAACAAACACCCCATTAACCACGGGTAAAAATCCCCCCAACTTCCACCATCATCCTTATCGAAGGTCGGGCGCTTGTGAAGCACCTACATATTCCCTTCAATGCTTGCTCAGTATGTCATATCAATTTAATACGAGGGATGTTGTGAGATAATGTGGCCGACAGATTTGTGCGTGGGTTTAGCGACCCACCTATGACCTGACCATTGTATTAGGGAATTTTGGGGGTAAAGAATAGTGTGAGGTCGAAGAATTATTTGATCCTAATGCACCAGTTGGTACCTTTTTGGCAAATAACATCTTCCTCCTGTTCATATCTGACCTATATCTATTTCAAAAATTAAACCCGAAGCATTATTTGACCTGACCATTGTATTAGGGAATTTTGGGGGTAAAGAATAGTGTGAGGTCGAAGCATTATTTGATCCTAATGCACCAGTTGGTACCTTTTTGGCAAAGAACATCTTCCTCCTGACCATATCTGACGTATATCTATTTCAAAAATATATTCTTTGGGTGTTGGATGAGAAATGTGTTCCATGGAAAATGCTAAAAACTACGAAGCACTATTCATATTTGCAACTATTGTTTTCATAAAATGAATTTAAAATCAAACACCACAAAGTTCAAAAATGAACTAAAAGAAGTGTTTTTCGTGGAACACAAATCACCACCAATCAAACGGACCCTAAGAGTGTTTGGGCATTTGTTTGGAAATGGAGTGATGAATGCTCATATGCATATAGTAATATGTGTTAGATCCCTAAAGGTATTTGGAAATGGAGTGATGAATGCTCATATGAATATAGTAATATGTGTTAGATCCCTAAAGGTATATCATCGTTGAAGTTGGAAAACTATAAAATGATCAGCCTTGTAACATGTTTTCTATAAATTGTTAGCCGAAGTTTCTCTATGAGATGTAAGAGAGGTTTTGAGAGGTATAAATAATTTGGCACCAGCAACTTTTGTGAAGTAAGAAAAGCCTTAGACTTGGTCTCAATAGCAAATGAGTTTGTAGAGGCATTTCGATGCACAAGTGGGTTTGGAGATGGGTGGAGGTCAAGGATTAGAGCGTATTGAGACTTCAAGTACAACTTAATTACATTTAAAGTCTCCTTTGGACTCAAAGATCTATTAGTACGTATCTTTGAGAATGAATGACATTGGGTGGCTGCGCAGAAATTTCTTGCTTATAGAGAGGAGAGAAGTGGGGTGATGGAAATTTTTTAGAGCACATAGTTATAATCTAACAACATAATTTTTAAAGAAAAATTGGAAGAAGAAATGGATTTGAAGAGGATCAAGTTCATTGCATCAACTTTGGGCCTCGTCATCCAATCATTATAAAAATACTCTGTCGTCCTAAATTACACTCAGTTGGATGGTTTGGTTGTGGGCTATGTTTTTTGTTTATCTCTCTAATTTCCTTGGTGATTCTGCCATGTACATCTTGTTTTGTCTCCCCTGTATTTTTGTTTCTATTTACACTGTGAACTGTTGGTCCACTGATCCGTGTTTTAATAAAATATGTTACGTTTCAAGTAAAGAAATAATTATAACATTTGCTGACAGAATACAGAACATATCCCCAATAACAGTAAGCAGAAAATTTGATTAAACAAATGAAATAATACTTGTTAAATAACTTAAAATGAAATGCAACATACCTCATGTTTTGCATTATTACAGAACATAGATCAGAATTCCTTGTTATTTTTTTAAGGACACAAATTTCCAATTGAGTACATATATAGTTTTGGCTCAATTCCGGGCAAAAACATTTATTCATAGGATAGTATTTAATTGTAATATTCTCAAGCCTATGAAGTGTGTGTTGAAGACGTAGCGGTAAAGAGTATAAAGCTTCATCAATATGCCGGTTTGCGTGCCTCGTTTCTACGTCATCAACTATGGTTCCATGCTCCCAAGGTATGAATGAAATATTATATATATAGGATCTTGGAACTTATTTATTGGGTGTTAGGTTTAATAAAAACTGTGTTTTATTTTCAGAAAGAAAAGTTTTCTGGGCTAAAATCGAATTTTCCAAACTTTCTGGAAGTTCATTCGATATGTCGTTCAAACGAGATTGTCGTTCGAACTAGATGTCGTTCGAACGAGTTTGCCAACGACTTCCCACTAAGCCCTACTGGAACTTCGTTCGAAATGTCGTTCGAACGAGATTGTCATTCTAACGAGATTTCCAACCAGTTTCTAACGAGTTCATACTGGAACTTCTTTAGAAGACTCATTCGAATGAGAATGTCATTCGAACGAAATGTCGTTCGAACGAGATGTCAGGCGGGAACAGTTTTTGGCAGTTTTAAGCAGTTTTTCACCCACTTCCCCACTTGGTTCTTAACTAATTTTTTCCAGACTTTATGAGGTGCGGGAAAACTTTTTCCAAAGACATCTTTTTCATATCCTACTAACTCTTAGAGAGTGTTTAGAGAGCAGAAATTAAAAGAGAAAAAGATCAAGTTTTGAGTGTTAATTTTCAAGAGAAAATCACTTACCACTCTAGTGTTTACGCCCAAATAAGTTTATTCCAAGTTCTCATATACATATATCTTGCTTGGAGTTTGGCACCGGTTTTCTCTACACCAAATTGAAGAGAAGTTTGCATTAATTTACCCACTTGGAGAAAGGCTCCATGTTCGGGTGACGGTGACCATATAAAGTCCTATCACTAGATTCCGAGACCGCGGTGGAGTTCCAAGGTTATTCGCTAGGAAGAGGTGTCTACAAGAAGAAGCGTCGAGGCTTGAGAGGGATCGAGTCGTGTGTTGTAAGCCTTTCTGTCTTGTACTTGTATTTCCGTATCTAGTGGATTTGAGGCTAGGGCCGTCCGAGGTTGTTTCCCGTCTTGGGTTTTTCCTCGTACATCGCGGCGTAGTGGATTAATTGTTTATTTTATCTTTTACAAAATCACCTAGAACGCATGCCTAGGTAAAAAGATAAAATTAGTTTAATTTAATCTCTACATGTTTAATTTGGGTAATGTGTAGTTAATTAATTCAAGTCAATTAATTCAGTTGTTAAAATTGGTTTGGCCTAATTTGATATAATTACAAAATATGATTTAGGCCAATTCTAGGGCTTGGATGAATTAACTTGGTTTAAGTGAAAATTAATACTTTTGTGTGTTTCATTAATTCTCACTTGTGTTTTACTTTAATTTGAAAAAGAAAATAAAAATTGGTATTCGTTTGTTTTGTTGAACCATCCTACCCCTTCCGCATCTTGTTCTAATTAAAAGGAAATTCTAAGGACATAATATTTTAATTGAGAAAATTAAATAATCCGGGGATCCACATTTCTACAATTTTACATGACCCATGCTTTTCGGGAGAACATATTTTTAACACCGAGCATATTACCATGTCATTCGACCTCAGTTCAACGTCTGAAAACTGTGATTCCGATGGTACTACAAGAATAATATATATGTTAAGCAAGGGATCAATAATCCAGATCCATAATAACTAACGTTAAGTGGATTCATACTTAAACAATGGGTCAAACTAGGGTAGCAACATAGGGTTCCTAATCCGAAAACTCAAACAACAGGCATCTACTCTAAATCCAAACAATCAGTACATTTATACCTTTCATGACAGAAATCATATTTGAGAAACAATATACAATCCGAACTCTACAATGTCAACAGAACAAACTGACTTGCATGGCCATTAGAATTAGTAAAACACAGAGACTTGAAACGTTATTAGACCATATTCGTCATAAAGGACACCCAAATGAATTTACCAAGAAAGTATTATAAAGAATGTGAACTATGGACAAATTATTTAAGTTTTATCCAAGTTTCCCTACAACAAGAGAATGCCAAATGACTTGTTTTGAACATTATACTATTCTACAATAATAAGAAATTATAGGACTAGGCTCCTTTTTATCGGAAACAAGAACTTTTATTTATATAGAAACTATTCTTTAAGGGTGTGATTGATCTACAAAGTTGGAAAATAATTGAAAAATAATTCATTTCTATAAGAAGATGAGTGGAAAAAGATAGGAATGTTTTGGGTTTATTTTGGAGTTTTCCATGGAAATCAATTTTTCGAGCATGGGTTAGATATGTTTTTCATGAAAATGATAAAAAAATAAAGTACTTTTTCATATCTATAACTATAACTATTGTTTTCATAGAATGTATTTGAAATCAAACACAACAAAAGTAATTAACGAACTAAAATAAGTATTTTCCGCAGAAAACAAATCAACGTCTATCAAACAGACCCTAAATGTTTCTTTATCTTCAAAGATTCTCCCATTTCACTCACTCCACACTATATGTCAAGACATGCAAGACGGCAAACTTTTCCACTTCATATTATCCCCACAAAGCAAGAAACCCATGGAAAAGAACTCCTAGCCTTTTCTTCTCTAAAAACAAGTTAAATTTTAATATTAATCAAGAAGCATGTATCTAGAAAGGTGGAACACTAATGATAATAACACATAATTATGGGTTTTACTTTTGTATTATGATTATGGATTACGATGAATTATGATTGTTTAAGTTCATTTGTCCAAAGGGTTTGTCTAAATTTTGAATTTCTAGGGGGTATTCCTGTATGTGCTACTATCCCGGAGGTAAGTCGGAAAAAAACCCACAATTTAATAGGGGTCAAAAACCAAATGACCCAAAAATAAATTACTAGGACGAGTATAACATACCACACGAATTTACTTACATACACCAATCAGGACCCATTATTATTTTCTCCCAAAATATGAGAATTAGGTTAGATTTCTTTTACAAATGTGTGAAATTTAATTATTGACTTGGAAGACATAATTACACCTTGTTTTGCACAAAATTTCATCGGTGGGCAACAAATCATCTTAAAAGTTTTATACAAAATGACCCTCGGGTCCATTTGGTTAGAGGTTAAATATCTTTCACCATAGTGAAAAGTAAGATGGTGAAATATGTTTTCACCATCTTAAAAAACTCACCATTTTTGTTTAAAGTGTCACACTTATAGGGTTTGCACTTATTCATAATTTTTTTTATAGGTAAATGAAATATATAAACTAAAAATGCCGCCAGAGGGTGAGGAACTCGTATACAGAATGTATAGGACGCATATACAAAGACAAGGAAGAAAGAAACAGAACACTAGAAGGGTCGCCTTGAACTAAAATCCACTATGAATCTCTATCAAAAAGTTTAAAAAGATAAAAGTAGAAGTGTTATGTCAACCCTTGTACCAAATTATCAATGTACTTAAAAACATGTAACGTAATCTCAAAGGAACAACTTCCTCGTATTCAGTTCCCACCAAATCGTCCAACAAATACAGTGAGGTAGCAGTATCCATATTTTACTAGCCCCCTGCCAACCCTTAGGAGGGTGCGGTGCCAAGACTCTAACATACCGATCTAGCCCTTACCCAATGGATCCGACTCGGGGATAAAAAGATATCCCACAATCCCCATGACCTATTCGCAATGTCACGCTAAGTAAAAATTAATTTTATATGTGAAAAACATTTCACCATTTTACTTTTAACCGTGGTAAGTATTTTACCCCGAACCAAACGGACCCTAAAAGTCATTTTGGGTCAAACAGCACCCATCCACCAAACCCCCCAAAAAAATTGTGGGGAATCAAACAATTCAGGGGGAGGTTCACCCACCTTCTTGATAATAGAAAATTTAGACATACCCCTAGAATTGAAAAATTAGACTCAACTCCCATGGGCAGAAATTTGATAGGGGCAATAAAGAAATGACCGAAAAATCAAGTATTAGCATCAATAAAACAATTCAACACAAATTACTTACCTACGCCAAACAATACCCAAATATTTGTCTCTCACAAAAAATGAGAATTTGGTTATTTTATTAAAGGGCTGAACGTTGAAGCGAAAAAAATGAAAAAATAAAAATAAAACACACCTAGGAACCCATCAACAAGTTATTATAGAGTTTGCGTAAATTTCTTATACAAGTGTGACAAACTAAAATTTCACCAAAAATCAGAACACTTGTAAATTTATCATACAAATTTTCACTAAAAAGACCAACAGTGCCCACATATTTTAACTCAACAAAAATTCAAGAATTTGGTCATTTCGGTCAAGGCTAAACATTAAAGAGAACGAGTGGAAAAAAACAATATAACAATATATTTATATCAACAAAATCAATATATCAATACTAACAAAGACCAAAAGGTACCCAAATATTTTTTGCCAACAAAAACAAGAATTTGGTCATTTTAGTGAAGGTTGAACATTAAAGAGAAAAAATGAACCAACCTTTAACATTGTAAAAGGGTATTATCACAAACTAAAAAAATTGATTTAAGGGAAAGTATGAACATATAGACATACCAAGTTTTGCCCAAATTTGAACGGAGGATTTAGAACCAGAACCATTTTGTTGATTGAAGTGAGTAAATATATAGAGAGAAAAATATGTTTATTTATATAGGCATTTGTGATTGTGACACGAAATGTAAGAGAGCTTCTTTTTTGAAGGAGGGGAATGTTTGGTGTACACGTTTAAGGAAAATAAAACGGATTTGAAAAAAGAGGGTCGGTTATTATCAATGAAGGGACACTCAAACGCTTTGGACAAGTATCCAACACGCCACATGGCGTATCGGACTTAAAAGTCATTTAAAAATAGTTGGACATGACATGGACACGGCTGAGATACGTAAGGGATAAGGCCGAGACACGTAAGGGACACGGCTGACTAAAAAATAGAATAACTTTTTAAAAAGGGGGAAGAAACGTAATAAGTACTAAAATATAATGGGGTAAGTTTTTAATTTTAAAAACATAAACTCTTTTTAAAATTTTCAAAACCCACGACTATCTCAAAGCCCACCACTCTCTCAAACTCAAAAACAAAGTAAGGTTCTCTTTCTCTCCACACCACACACACACACACCTCTCCGACAGCTTCCCCCTCTTCTCCAACATCTTCTTCATTCAAAAACTAACCATGTATCAAGTCTTCTTCACTCAGATCTCTGTCGGTAAGTTTTTTATTTTTATTTTTTTCACTACTGCTTTTGATTTTGCTACTACCAAACATATTAAGTGAACCTTTCTCTTTTTTTTTTCTTTTTCTCATCTGTTTAATACATTATGTTTGTCTCTGTTTAATCCCGAAACATATTCTCTATTTATATGAATTTTATTTAATCTTTGTTTGTTTATATAAATTCTGTTTACAAACTTAGAACTGTTTATAAAATTTCTTTTTCTATTAATGTTTTGGATGGGTTTTATATGCATTTTGGTTGTTACTAGTATGGATTGAAGTTTGATGTTTTGTATGGATTTAAGACAAATGTTATGTATGGTTT
Source organism: Sambucus nigra (assembly GCA_949130495.1). Classification (NCBI taxonomy): domain Eukaryota; kingdom Viridiplantae; phylum Streptophyta; class Magnoliopsida; order Dipsacales; family Adoxaceae; genus Sambucus; species Sambucus nigra. The sequence goes on along the minus strand of OX422207.1, from coordinate 1,367,465 downwards.
TTATATGTTTCTTTGCATTTTGATTGTTATTAGTATGGGATCTAGTATTATTGTGATGTTTAATGTTTAGAATGAATTTAGTACTCATAATGCTTATATGTTTAGTGTTGTTCTTAGTATGAGATTAGTATAAATGTGATATTTCATATTTTTTATATATAAAAATAATTATAAATAATATTTATTTGATGTCATGTCCCCGCCGTGTCGTGTCCTAATTTTTTAAAATTTGTCGTGTTTTAGTGTTCGTGTCCGTGTTGTGTCGGATGGGACACCCATGTCCATGTCCGTGCTACATAGGTTATTATAATTATAAAATAATAATGAATAATAATAATAATTAGATTAAAAAAAAGGTTTTTTTGAGCTTAAACTTTAAACTTTAAATCCGAGATATAAAACAAACCTGACTCACAATGCGGATCTCCTCCACACATCCTTAGATGTGAAGAAAAGGAATGATTTCGGATGACGCATGGTCATTGTTTCGTTCTCTTTTAAAAATTGTTGAGTCCGAGTCTATTTTATACAAAATAAATGAAATAAGGTGTGAGTGCAAATAACCACAATTAATGATTCTAAGTAGTAGGGAAACAATCAAAGAATAAAATAATATCACAAGACAAAAGATTTACGTGATTCAGTAATTGTCTACATCCACGGGGTGTTTTTTTGTGAATATTAATTCTTTTGGAGTTTCCTAATAAAGAATTATATGCCCCCTTTTCCCGAATTGAGGATTCTATTTATAATAATAAGAGTGGTTGAGCCATGTTCAAACTCACATAGTTGTTGGTGGGCTCGTTTCCTAATCCATATTGATCTTCTCTGAGATTATACATAACAAGATTGAGCCTTCCATGTTTATCCCACGTGACATTAATCCTTACTTACCAACACGCTTTTGTACCTCTTGATTAGGCTTGTTTGGGCTGTCGAAACCTGGGTCATCGTGATTTTCCACCCACAATTGCCCCTCAAATTCTTCGCCAACACTGGGCTGGAAAATTTTGTATGATTTCATGACCCAAAAGATTAATTTCAAGATAATTACACGTTTGCGCTTTTGCGAGGGCATGTCTTTAGTCCAAAAATGAACTGTCGGTTACATTAATGACTTCAGGCTCTGTCCCATATGATTAGATTTATGGGATTTCGTTTTTGATTATTCAAAAATGAACCGTCATTTGTGTTCCTTTCTTCATTCAAAAGATCATTTGGAGCGTTCGTCTTCACCATCTTATTATAAGTTCTCCTTGCTCTTACTTATTTTTCTTGTGATTGTTCTAAGTATCGCCATTTCCTCTTCTCTATTCTCGTTGATTCGTCATTTCTTCCACCAAAAATGGTGTATACTATTAATAAAATGACAGTAGGTGAGTTCAGGAACGTATATCCGATCCCCTCCCGGGTAACGATTGAGTGTGCCCTCATTCCCAAAAATTGTGTTGATGTTGAGGGCGATCTTTAAATTCACACCCTCTTAGCGGTTGAAGGGGGGATTACATTTCCCTCTAACCACTTATTTTTTGAATTCAACGAGTTCTTTGGGTGGTCTCGCCCAATGTGAACCAAATACATGGGCGTATTCTCAATGGAGTTTACAGAATTAATGAGGTATATGGGACAAAGATTGGAATTCCAAAAATCAGATTCTGCTACTCCTGATTCCAAACCATAGATGGAGTTCTATATCTGAAGGCAATGAAGGTTGATAGAGTATTAGTCTCCAACCTTCCTTATTCCAATAAAGGCTATTGGGATCAAGATTTTATTGCTAGATGTTAGCAAAACCTACCTCTTCCGAAGGGCGAACAATATAGTGGGTTCTTATGTCCGGAGTGGGGGAGTGATATAGGTTGACCTTTATTTCCCTTGTCCTAATCTTCTTTTAATTAAGAGGTTACTAATGAATTATTGGGGTTTGTCCCCAATCTTTAATACATATTTTGACCCCTAAAGTTCTCATTTCTTGGGGTTTGACCCCAAAAATGACCTCAAAAGGTTACGTAAAATGTCGCCAAAAGTCATTTTGGGGTCAAACTCCGACACATGAAAATTATGGGGGCCACAATTAGTATCAGTGTTATTAATAAAGACAAAACACCAAATTACCCAAAATCAACTATTAGCACGAAGAAAACAATTCAACTATCCAAATCAATATACCAATAAAAAAATACACCAAACACTACCCAAATATTATGTATCATAAGGGCTGATTTAATTTCCATTTTCGGGGTTCGGGGGCGGGATTTTTTTCAGGTTATTTTTTAGTATGTATAAAAAAATACCGTAATTTATTTAATCTAATGGAAAGATAAATAAATATTTAAACCAACATTTCAGTCTCAAATTTAAACTAACAATATCCCAAATTATTTCCTAGAATTAACATTAAAGCAAACTCTAACCAACTTTAACATTATAACCCTAAAATAAACCCCAAATTTTAACATCAATATAGTGAGTTCAATGCAAGTTAAATAAAAAATTTAACTATTTTTACATTTGCCCCCAAACACTTATAAAAATTATTTCTTACACCTATATTTTTGTAAATTCGCATAAAAAACTATAACATTTTAATCTAAAATTCTCCATTGCATAAAAAACTATAACATTTTAATCTAAAATTATCCTAAAATTTCCCCCAATATTAACCCTAGAATTTAAATCAACCAACAATAATACTAAACAAAAAGAAAACAATAACCATTTAATGTTAATAGAACAATAACAGTAAGAAATATATAATATAACCAACTAATTAACAATAAACTAAAAAATCATAAATTCCCATTGAACAAATTAATAAATACACAATGAAATAATAAAGAGAGAGATACATACCATGGTCAAACAAGGACAGTGGACGGAGGAGGGCTGGGTGGGAGCAGCTGCTGGGGGAAGAGGGGGGGGATAGTAGAAGAAATTTGATATTTGGTTCAAGGGTTTAACGGATAGCAAAAGGGGGAGGGATAGGGAAAGACTGGTTCTTGTTTGTTATAGGGGCATGGGTTTGTGTATTTAGTTTAAGGGTTTAAGTCATCTTTCCTTTATTTCAAGAAATGCCCCCAACTTGGTTTATATATTTTTTTTTGCACCTAAATTTAGTACAATCATATATAACTATTTTGTTTTGAAAAAGCTGTGGGGGCTACAACTTCCACTCGGCCTGCAGTCCCTCTGTCCCTGCATACACTTACAGTACCCAAATATTAATGGTCATTTTGACTTGACCCCCATATTTTAATGCACCATTTCACTTAACCCGTTGTTTTGATAATCCATTAACCTCGCCCCCAACGTAGGGGGTAAGTCTAATTTAACATTACAAACAGGGACTAAGTCGAATAAAACCTTAAACTTAACCCCCTGTTAACCCCCTCGTACGGGGGTAAATCAAATAAATTAGCAAGGTGGGGGTTAAGTCAAATATCACATTAAAACTGAGGGACAAGTCAAAAAAGCCCAATATTTATTGGGTTATTTGGAGTTTGGTCCTCATTAATTCTTGGCAATTGAGTTTAACCCCTGCAATTTTCATTTATTAGGGTTTAAACCCCAAAATGACTTTTACCGACACAAAAGTCACAAAACATTTTTTACGTCGCTAAAAGTTACTTTGGGGTTAAACCACAAGAAATGCAAAATCTAGGGACCAAAGTCAATATCAAATAATTAATGGGGACCAAATCCCAAATAACCCTATTTTCTTTCCAAAAATGTTAAAAATTTAGTAGTTTTGGTCTAGAGATGGACATTACCATAAAAAAATTAAAAAGCCCATGAACAAGTTATTGTAGACAATGCCTTAAATTTCCACTACACCAAAAATGGCAATTTGGCACACCTTGACATGAAAAATCTAGCACAGTTTTTAACTGTCCCAAATTTTGGCACGGTTTAACGACAATCTAGCACACTTTAAAACCGTGCCAAAATTTGGAACTGTTAAAAAGTGTGCCAAAATTGAACACACTTTACTAAAATATAAATACCCTCAAAAAATACATTCTCAATTTTGTTTGTCTCCCGCTCTCTCATTCTCAGGTCCCCCGTTCTCTCACTCGACGAATAAATCGTGTCAAAACATTTCCCACCTTCAATCCGAAAACCTTGCTGAGAAGGAAACCTTGCGTGACACACTCAAAACCTTGTTGTTAATCTCATTTTCGGGGCGCTATTATTCTCGATTTGGTAAGTCTAATGCTTTATTGTTGTGATTTTTAATTGGGAAACAAAGTTTTGATTGTGTGTTATTGCAGATTTGCTTAATACATAGGATGAGTCTCGGCTAGAGTTCATGTATCCGTTTTGTGCAGAGGTTTTTGATGTGGTAGGACTTTGCTGTCATATTGGGTTTGTATTAATTAACCAAATCTCAATTAAATATATCATTTTTATCTGTATTGTTAAAGCTAAGTCTCATTTAGGGTTTGTTTATGTTGGTACTACCTAATTTGAAATTTAGGGTTTGTTCATCTTTTCAATGTTGCTTTTAAAACGACTTAGGAGAACTTCATTATTTTAGCTTATTGTTGAAGAGAATACATTTCTATTTTTGGTAGTTTTTGTTTTAGAGTTTATGTTAATTATATGCTTTCCTTTACTTGTTTTAGGATTGATTTTGGAAGACATGTCACGAGCATGTGTGTTGGACTTTAAAGGTAACTGGGATTACTACCTCCCCCTTGTGGATTTTTCTTTCAATAACAATTATAATAAGACAACTCGCATGTTGTTTGTGAATTTAAAATATTCCTTAAGGTTTGTACAATACTGTTAAGGAGAATAATGTATTGAATATGAAAATATTTAATTTTTTTCTCTTGGAAATGACGTTCTTCGAGGTATTGTATATAAGACTATATAGATCCACGATATGTTTAGTATTAGTAGGGGAAAACAAATTGATGGATCCGAATTTTAATCGGGATACTTTTGAAAAGATAGAAATAATCAAGTAGATAGTGGGGACGAAATATAGTAGGCACAATAATTATGTCGATCGTTGTCACAGAGATTAAGAGTTTGATATTAGGGACCTATTGTTTCTTAAAATGTCCCCTGCGAAGGGGTGTGAAGGGGTTAAGCTGATGGGAGGAAGGATAAGTTGGCTTATCAATTCGTGGGTTACTTTACCACCATAAAACATGGGGGTCATTGGAAGAATGTATTTAATTGTTAATTTTAGAAAAATGTTCTAGATATGTATCAACATATGGAAATTAGTAATATCAAGTTGAAAGATGTTACATCATAATCGGGGAAATAAGTGTGTATCTTGAAATGTTAAAATTTGATTCTAAAATTAAATGGTAAGTCTTTTAGTGAGAGTGATATAAAGTCACCATAATAAGGTCAAGTCTTCCTACGAGCGTGAGAAAGCAATGTGAACAAAATTGCCCACAACTCTTCAGGTGTAACACCCAAGAACTCCCTTAGAAAATCTATGAATTTCCCCGAGAGGTCAGGTCTAGGTTATCCCTTAGGCAACATAGCACGTGGTAGGACATCTCCTCCACCACACTTAGAGTACTTGAAAAATGGTTATAGGACTTTTTCCCAAGGTTTTAATTTAATCTTAGGACTTTATACTTGAATAAACACACCACATTGATGGATGATAAGAACCACTCGGTATATAACCCGGGGATCAAGTTTAGGGTCTTCTCAAATGTCTAAAGTAGGGAAATTTAGAGCAACATTGGGAAATACTAGGTTCCCTACTTCTCCTATAAATAGAAAGTTGGTTACACTTTCCAAATTTAATACCCAATTTTAGAGAGGGAGAGAGATAGAGAGAGGTGATGATGATGATGATGTAAGGGGCCCACGACCATTGAGAAGCAGGAGTGAGTAAGGGCAGAGCGCGGAGGCCGAAGTAATCTTGGAAGTTAAAAATTCCACCTTGTCAAATCAAACTTTAGACTTTATCTATTTTGGTAAGGATGAATCCTCGTCATATACTCCGTCTTTCATTTGATCCATATCTTCCATTTTCTTGTTGAAAGATTGAATGAAAGTTATTATTAGGATAAACCTATTATTTAAAAATTTTACCCATTGAAGTTTGTTGAAAAGTATTTCTAACGCCATTATCGAGGGTGCAAGCTAATACAGTATAAAGTTATGACTAAATTTCATTAAGTGCCTCGTTGTACTCTTATGGTTGTCGTGGACATGCCATTGAATTATTGGGCCACAACATCTGGGCTTGAATCTAAACTCATGTTTGGAGCTTAGTGCGGGGGAAAGGGATAACGCGTTAGTTCAGTATTATTGTAGTTATTGGAATTTGGATGACATATTGGGATATCATGGGTCTTGACTCCTGAGCATAGATTAAATAGGATAAGAGGGCTGATGGCATGACGTAGAGGTCTTATTCTGGATACTTTGAGATTTGGGGTTTGAGGGTTAGGAAGTTACTCCTCTTACATTGAGTTACCTTTATATCATTTTGCCCATACTGTCATGTTGTATTATGTTGCTATTACTCCATTAAGCTATATATATGATTTTTCAAAGATACTTACTTATGAGGTTCTGTATGAGGATATTTTACTCATCCCTTGTTGAGAGATTTGAATGCTCATACCTTTATATTGTATAATTCCTCAAGTTAGGAGTTGGGGATTCCTTTGATGCTAAAGTCTAGTTATTTAGTACTTTTGGTTTCATTTTATTCTAAGGATAATTGTTAAGGCACTGGCATTTTATAATTATATGTTTACTTAATTAAAAATTATTAGTTAATATAGCTATGTACTTGGTGAAGGAGAATTGGGATGCATTTATTTAACCCTATATATGTTATAGATGGATGTTAGATGCCTAATTACTCCTATGTGCTTATTTTGAAATGAACACTTTAGTGGTTGTTTATATTGTAACTTATGATATTTGGCCGAGGACCCTTACGGGCCTATCCCACCTAAGAGTTGCCCTAATTTGTAACTTAAAAGTTTGTGTATATGTTTATGCATCGTGGGAAAGCCTCATTGTGGACTAATAAAGCAAGTCTAGGGCTTCACATTAAGGACATATATGCTACAAAATCAGGGGATTGAATTTCCATTATTAAGCAAGTCTAGGACAGCTACACCCCAAATTTTGGAGAATTTTGGGTAACTTATATTCTATAATTTATTTCGATCTTATTTCATGGTTATGCATATGTTTTAGGATTTGTAAGTCACTAGTTTTAATGAACAACTGTGTAGGACTAAAATATATGCATATGTGTTTCCATGTTTGGATTATTCGTTCAACTTTCTAGTAATACCATGGTTATAAAATTAAGCAATCTTTTGAGGACACGTCACCTTGCTCCCTTGACCCATACCTATCTTTCAAACAGCTTTCTGTTATACATACTGCCTATATATATATATAACAGCTATATAGCTATTATGGTTGTTATATATATATATATAACAGGGTTGTTATATATATATATATATATATATAACAGCTATTTCATCTATATAGCTGTTATATATATGGAGCTATATAGTTATATATGCAATTACATACATATATATATATATATATATATATATAACAAGTATATATGGAGTTATATAACTATTTCAGCTCAATATATATGCAATTTATGGAGCCGTTGTTTCAGCTATACAGCTGTTATGTCAGCTATATAGCTATTTCAGCTCATTAATCCATTCTTCTAAGTGGATCTCGAGTTAGATTCTTTAAATGTTTAAAAGGTGTCATGTAAGGAGATCCGCTATCACCCTTTATCTTTTGCTATGTTAAAGAGTTTCTAAGCTGAGGTATAACTGCATTATGTTCTTAACCCTTCTTAGAAGAACTGCATTAGTTTTGATGAACTGCTTAAAAGTGTATATACCTATGCATTATGTACCTATGCTTCTAAGCAGAGGTATACACTTTTAGAAGAACTTCACTAGTTTCTAAGTAGAGGTATAACTGCATTAGTTTCTCAGCAGGTATTATGTACTTCTAAGCAACTCAATTTCTAAGCAGAGGTATATGTAAGAAGGTATATCTAGTTGAAGAAGGGAATCTTAATCCAGTCTCAATTACAGGAGGATTTATATCTCCAATACATCTTTTCTTTGTTGTTGTATTATGTTATTTTGTAGAGATAATGATCCTGATTTAAAAGATTTAATAAATATTTTCAATCAGTATGCCCGTGAATTTCACCAGTTCATTAGCAAGGATAAATCAGTGTCTTTATTTGGAAAAGTACATTCTTAATCCTGCTTAGATATTCCTGTCATTTCTTTCTTTCTTTCCTTTAATTGCATTTCTTTCTTTGCAGGTATTTCTATTTTTCTCAGATGAAGAAATGTCAGAGTATAGTCATCAGTTATGCCCAAGGTATAGCCATCAGTTATACCCAAGTTTTATTTTAGTTTATTCGTTTCTTATTTTAGACCTCAAAACATATAGATTAGGCTTAGAATCAAGCCGTTGAAGGGTGAAAACCCAAATCGGCCGCCAAATGGCCCTGTAAGAGGCACTAACACCTCGTATGAGACCAATGTGACTCGTAGAAACTGACCACGTAGTCACGGCCCTCTCGGTTTGAGAATATGATGATAATTTGAAAATATATAGCTTAGGCTTAAAAATAAGCCGCTGAAGTGTGAAAACCCAAATAAGCCCCCAAACGGCCCTTTAAGAGGCACTAAAACCTCGTACGGGACCAATGTAACTCATAGGAACTGACCGCGCAGTAACGGGACACTTGATTTGAGAATATGACAATAATTCAAAAATATATAGATTAGGCTTAGAAACAAGCCGTTGAAGGGTGAAAACCCAAACTAGCCCCCAAATGACGCCGCAAGAGGCACTAACACCTGGCACGGGACCAATATATCTTGTACGAACTGATCGCGTAGTCACGGGTCTCTCGGTTTGAGAATATGATGATAATTTCAAAATACGTAGATTATGCCTGAAAATAAACCGTTTGAGGGTGAAAACACAAACCAGCCCCCTAACGGCCCCGTAAGAGGCATGAACAACTCGCAAGAGACCAATGTAACTTGTACGAACTAACCGCGTACTCACGGGCCTCCGAATTTGAGATAATGACCATAATTTCAAATAATGTAGATTAGGCATGAAAACCAACCGTTAAAGGATGAAAACCCAAACCAGCACCCAAACGACCCCGTAGGAGGCACGAACACCTCGTACGGGACCAATGTAACTTATAGGAACTGACCGCTTAGTTTTGGGTCTCCCGATTTGAAAATATGACGATAATTTGCAAAAATCAACACTTAAACTTCAAAACAAGGCCATAATGGGTGAAAACCCAAACCAGCCCCCAAACGACCCCGTAGGAGGAACGAACACCTCGCACGGAACCAATGTAACTTATAGGAATTGGTCACGTAGTCTTGGGTCTCCCAGTTTGAGAGTATGACGATAATTTGCAAATATCACACTTAGACTTAAAAACAAGCAATTAAAGGGTGAAAACCCAAACCAGCGCCCACACGACCCCATAGGAGGCACGAACACCTCGCACGGGACCAATGTAACTTGTAGCAACTAATCGCATAGTCCCGGGTCTCCCGGTCTGAGAGTATGACGATAATTTGCAAAAATCACACTTAGACTTAAAAACAAGCCGTTAAAGGGTGAAAACCCAAACTAGCCCTCAAACGACTCCGTAGGAGGCACGAACACCTCGTACGGGACCAATGTAACTTGTCGGAACTGACCGCGTAGTCCCGGATCTCCTGGTTTGAAAGCATGATGATAATTTGCAAAAATCACACTTATACTTAAAAATAAGCCGTTAAAGAGTGAAAACCCAAACCAGCCCCCAAACGACCCCATAGGAGGCACGAAACTTCGCACGGGACCAATGTAACTTACAGGAACTGATCGCGTAGTCCCGAGTCTCTCGATTTGAGAGTATGACTATAATTTACAAAAATCACACTTAGACTTAAAAACTGGGCATTAAAAGGTGAAAATCCAAACCATCCCCCAAACGACACCGTAGGAGGCATGAACACCTCGCACAGGACCAATGTAACTTGGAGGAACAGACTGTGTAGTCCCGGGTATCCCGATTTGAGAGTATGATGATAATTTGCAAAAATCACACTTAGACTTAAAAAAAGGTGATAAAGGGGGAAAACCCAAACAAGCCCACAAATGACCCCGTAAGAGGCACGACCTCCTCGTACGGGACCATTGTAACTTCTACGAATTGACCGCGTAGTCTCGGATCTCCCGATCTGAGAGTATGACGATAATTTACAAAAATCACACTTAGACTTAAAAACAAGGTGTTAAAGAGTGAAAACCTAAACCAGACACCAAACGACCACATAGGAGGCACGAACACCTCGCACGGGAACAATTTAACTTGAAGGAACTGACTGCGTAGTCCCGGGTCTCCCGATTTGAGAGTATGATGATAATTTACAAAAATCACACTTAAACTTAAAAACAAGGCGTTAAAGGGTGAAAACCCAAACCAGCCACCAAACGACCCTGTAGGAGGCACGAACACTTCCAACAGGACCAATGTAACTTGTAGGAACTGATCGCGTAGTCTCGGATCTCCCAGTTTTAAAGTATGACGATAATTTGCAAAAATCACAGTTAAACTTAAAATCAAGGTGTTAAAGGGATAAAACCCAAACCAACCCCCAAACGACCCCGTAGGAGGTACGAACACCTCGCACAAGACCAATGTAACTTGTTGGAACTGAACGCCTAGTCTCGAATCTCTCGGTTTGAAAGTGTGACGAGAATTTGCAAAAATCACACTTAGACTTAGAAATAAGGCGTTAAAGGGTGAAAACCCAAACCAACCACCAAACGACCCCGTAGGAGGCACGAACACCTCGAGCGGGACCAATGTAACTTGTAGGAACTGACCGCATAGTCTCGAATCTCCCGGTTTGAGAGTATGACGATAATTTGCAAAAATCACACTTAAATTTAAAATCAAGGCGTTAAAGGTGCGAAACCCAAACCAGCCCCCAAAAGACCCCGTAGGAGGCACGAACACCTCGCACAGGACCAATGTAACTTGTTGGAACTGACCGAGTAGTCCCGAATCTCCCGGTTTGAGAGTATGACGATAGTTTGAAAAAATCACACTTAGAATTAAAAAAAAAGGCGTTAATGGGTGAAAACCTTAACCAGCCCCCAAATGACCCCGTAGGAGGCACGAACACCTCGCACGGGACCAATGTAACTTATAGGAACTGACAGCGTAGTCCCAGATCTCCTGGTTTTAGAGCATGAAGATAATTTGCAAAAATCACACTTATACTTCAAAACAAGCCGTTAAAGGGTGAAAACCAAAACGAGTTCCCAAATGACCCCGTAGGAGGCACGAACACCTCGCACGGGACCAATGTAACTTGTAGAAACTTATCGCGTAGTCCCGGCCCTCCCGATTTGAGAGTATGATGATAATTTACAAAAATCACACTTAGGCTTAAAAACAAGGCGTTAAAGGGTGATAACCCAAACCAGCCCCCAAACCACCCTATAAGAGGCACGAACACCTCGTACGGGGACCAATGCAACTTGTAGGAACTAACCGCGTAGTCCCGGTACTCCTAGTTTGAGAGCATGATGATAACTTGCAAAAATCACACTTAGACTTAAAAATAAGGCGTTAAAGGGTGAAAACACAAACCAACCACCAAACGACCCCGTAGGAGGCACGAACACCTTGCACGGGACCAATGTAACTTGTAGGAACTGACCACGTAGTCCCGAATCTCCCGGTTTGAGAGTATGATGATAATTTACAAAAATCACACTTAAAAATAAAATCAAGGCGTTAAAGGGTGAAAACCCAAACCAGCCCCCAAACGACCCCGTAAGATGAACGCACACCTCATACGGGGCCAATGTAACTTGTAGGAATTGATCACGTAGTCCCGAGTCTCCTGATTTGATAGTATGATGGTAATTTCCAAAAATCACACTTATACTTAAAAATAAGTCGTTAAAGAGGAAAAACCCAAAGCAGCCCCCATACGACCCCGTAGGGGGCACGAACACCTCGCACCGGACCTATGTAACTTGTAAGAACTGACCGCGTATTCCTGGGTCTCCCGGTTTGAGAGTATGATGATAATTTGCAAAAATCACACTTTGACTTAAAAACAAGTCGTTAAAGGGTGAAAACCCAATTCAGCCCCAAACGACCCCGTAGGAGGCACGAACACCTCGCACGGGACCAATGTAACTTGCAGAAACTTATCACATAGTCCCGAGTCTCCTGATTTGAGAGTATGACGATAATTTACAAAAATCACACTTAGACTTAAAAACAAGGTGTTAAAGGGTGAAAACGCAAACCAACCCCCAAACGACCCCGTAGGAGGCACGAACACCTCGCACGGGACTAATGTAACTTGTAGGAACTGAACGCGTAGTCCCGGATGTCCCGGTTTGAGAGTATGATGATAATTGAAAAAAATCACACTTAGACTTAAAAACAAGGCGTTAAAGGGTGAAAACCCAAACTAGCCCCCAAACGACCCCGTAGGAGGCACGAACACCACGCACGGGACCAATGTAACTTGCAGAAACTTATCGCGTAGTCCCGGGTCTCCTGATTTGAGAGTATGACGATAATTTACAAAAATCACACTTAGACTTAAAAATAGGGTGTTAAAGGGTGAAAACCCAAACTAGCCCCCAAATGACCCCGTAGGAGGCACGAACACCTCGCACGGGACCAATGTAACATGCAGGAACTGACGGCGTAGTCCCGGGTGTCCCGATTTGAGAGTATGACGATAATTTGCAAAAATCACACTTAGACTTAAAAAAAAGGCGATAAAGGGTGAAAACCCAAACCATCCCTCAAACGACCCCGTAGGAGGCACGAACACCTAGCACAGAACCAATGTAACTTGTTGGAACTGACCGCGTACTCCCGGATCTCTTGATTTGAGAGTATGACGCTAATTTGAAAAAATCACACTTAAACATCAAATCAAGGCGTTAAAGGATGAAAACCCAAACCATCCCCCAAACGACTCAGTAGGTGGTACAAACACCTCGCACGGGACCAATGTAACTTGCAGGAACTGACTGAGTAGTCTCGGGTCTCCCGATTTGAGAGTATGACGATAATTTACAAAAATCACACTTGGACTTAAAAACAAGCCGTTAAAGGGTGAAAACCCAAACCAACCCCCAAACGACCCCGTAGGAGGAACGAACACCTCGCACGGGACCAATGTAACTTGTAGGAACTGACCGCGTAGTTCCGGGTCTCCCGATTTGAGAGTGTGACGATAATTTGCAAAAATCCCACTTAGCTTTAAAAATAAGTCGTTAAACGGTGAAAACCCAAACCAGCCCCCAAATGATGTCGTAGGAGGCACGAACACCTCGCACGGGACCAATGTAAGTTGTAGGAACTGACTGCGTAGTACCGGATCTCCCAGTTTGAGAGTATGACGATAATTTGCGAAAATCACACTTAAACTAAAAATTAAGGCGTTAAAGGGGTTAAAACCCAAACCAGCCCCCAAACGACCTCGTTGGAGGTACGAACACCTCGCACGGGACCAATGTAACTTGTTGGAACTGACCGCGTAGTCTCGAATCTCCCGGTTTGAAAGTATGACGATAATTTGCAAAAATCACACTTAGACATAAAAAATAAGGCGTTAAAGGGTGAAAACCCAAACCAGCCACCAAACGACACCGTAGGAGGCACGAACACCTCGAGCGGGACCAATGTAACATGTAGGAACTGATCGCGTAGTCTCGAATCTCCCGGTTTGAGAGTATGACGATAATTTGCAAAAATCACACTTAAACTAAAAATCAAGGCGTTAAAGGGGAGAAACCCAAACCAGCTCCAAAACGACCCCGTAGGAGGCACGAACACCTCGCATGGGACCAATATAACTTGTAGGAACTGACTGTGTAGTCCCGGGTCCCCCAGTTTGAGAGTATGAAGATAATTTTCCAAAATCACACTTAATCTTAAAAATATGTCGTTAAAGGGTGAAAACCCAAACCAGCCCTAAACGACCCCGTAGGAGGCGCGAACACCTCGCACGGGACCAATGTAACTTGTTGGAACTAACCGCGTAGTCCCGGGACTCCTGGTTTGAGAGCATGACGATAATTTGGAAAAATCACTTTTAGACTTAAAAACAAGGCGTTAAAGGGTTAAAACCCATACCAGCCCCCAAACGACCCCGTAGGAGGCACGAACACCTCGCACGGGACCAATGTAACTTGTAGGAACTGACCGCGTAGTCCCGGATCTCCCGGTTTGAGAGTATGATGATAATTTACAAAAATCACACTTAAACCTAAAACAAGGGCGTTAAAGGGTGAAAACCCAAACTAGCCCCCAAACAACCCCTAGGAGGCACGAACACCGCACACGGGGCCAATGTAACTTGTAGGAACTGATCGCGTAGTCCCGGGTCTCCCGATTTGAGAGTATGACGATAATTTTCAAAAATCACAATTAGAGTTAAAATAAGCCGTTAAAGGGGAAAAACCTAAACCAGCCCCCATACGACCCCGTAGGAGGCACGAACACCTCGGACGGGACTAATGTAACTTGTAGGAACTATCCACGTAGTCCCAGGTCTCCCAGTTTGAGAGTATGATGATAATTTGCAAAAATCACACTTTGACTTAAAAACAAGCCGTTAAAGGGTGAAAAACCAAACTAGCTCTCTAACGACCCCGTAGGAGGAACGAACACCTCACACGGGACCAATGTAACTTGTAGGAACTGACCGCATAGTCCCGTGTCTCCCGATTTGAGAGTATGACGACAATTTGCAAAAATCACACTCAGACTTAAAAACAAGCCGTTAAAGGGTGAAAACCGAAACCAGCCCCGAAACGACCCCGTTTGAGGCACGAAGACCTCGTACGGGACTAATGAAACTTGTAGGAACTGACCGCATCATTTCGGGTCTCCCGGAATGAGAGTATGATGATAATTTACAAAAATCACACTAAGACTTAAAAACAAGTCGTTAAAGGGTGAAAACAAAAACCATCCCTCATACGACCCCGTAGGAGGCACGAGCAGCTCGCACGGGACCAATGTAACCCCTAGGAACTGACCGCGTAGTCCCGGGTCTCCCAATTTGAGAGTAAGATGATAATTCGCAAAAATCACACTTAGTCTTCAAAACAAGCCATTAAAGTGTGAAAACCCAAACAGGCCCCCATACGACCCCGTAGGAGACACGAACACCTCGCACGGGAGCAATGTAGCTCGTAGGAACTGACCGCTTAGTCCCGGGTCTCCCGGTTTGAGAGTATGATGATAATTTTAAAAAATCACACTTAGACTTAAAAACAAGCCATTAAAGGGTGAAAACCCAAACCAACCCCCAAACATCCCCGTAGGAGGCACGAATACCTCGCACCGGACCAATGTAACTTGTAAGAACTGACCGCGTATTCCTGGGTCTCCCGGTTTGAGAGTATGATGATAATTTGCAAAAATCACACTTTGACTTAAAAACAAGCCCTTAAAGGGTGAAAACCTTAACAGCCCCCAAACGACCCCATAGGAGGCACGAACACCTCGTACGGGACCAATGTTAATTGTAGAAACTTATCGCGTAGTCCCGGGTCTCCCGACTTGAGAGTATGAAGATAATTTACAAAAATCACACTTAGACTAAAAAACAAGGTGTTAAAGGTTGAAAACCCAAACCAGCTCCGAAACGACCCTGTAGGAGGCACGAACACCTCGCACGGGACCAATGTAACTTGCAGGAACTGACTTCGTAGTCCCGGGTCTCCCGATTTGAGAGTATGATGATAATTTGCAAAAATCACACTCAGACTTAAAAAAGGCGATAAAGGGAGAAAACCCAAACCAGCCCCCAAACGACCCTGTAGGAGGAGCGAACACCTCACACGGGACCAATGTAACTTATTGGAACTAACCGCGTAGTCCCGGATCTCCCGGTTTGAGAGTATGAAGATAATTTGCAAAAATCACACTTAAACTTAAAATCAAGGCGTTAAAGGATGAAAATCCAAACCAACCCCCAAATGACTCCGTAGGAGGTACGAACACCTCGTACGGGACCAATGTAACTTGTAGGAACTGACTGCGTAGTCCCAGGTCTCCCCATTTGAGAGTATGACGATAATTTGCAAAAATACACTTAGACTTATAAACAAGCCGTTAATGGGTGAAAACCCAAACCAGCCCCCAAACGACCCTGTAGGAGGAACGAACATCTCGCACGGGACAAATGTAACTTGTAGGAACTAACCGCGTACTTCCGGGTCTCCCAATTTGAGAGTATGACGATAATTGCAAAAAATCACACTTAGACTTAAAAAATGGCGATAAAGGGTGAAAACCCAAACCAGCCTCCAAACGACCCCGTAGGAGGCACGAACACCTCGCACGGGACCAATGTAACTTGTAGGAACTGACCGCGTAGTCCCAGATCTTCCTGTTTGAGAGTATGATGATAATTTGCGAAAATCACACTTAAACTAAAAATCAAGGCGATAGAGGGTTAAAACCGAAACCAGCCCCCAAACGACCCCGTAGGAGGTACGAACACCTCGCACGGGACCAATGTAACTTGTTGGAACCAACTGCGTAGTCCCAGATCTCCCGGTTTGAAAGTATGATGATAATTTGCAAAAATCACATTTAGACTTAAAAATAAGGCGTTAAAGGGTGAAAACCAAAACATGCCCCAAAACGACCCCGTAGCAGACACGAACACCTCGAGCAGGACCAATGTAACTTGTAGGATCTGACCGCGTAGCCTCGAACCTCCCATTTTGAGAGTATGACGATAATTTGCAAAAATCACAATAAAACTTAAAATCAAGGAGTTAAAGGGTGATAACCCAAAGCAGCCCCCAAGCCACCCCATAGGAGGCACGAACACCTCGTACGGGACCAATGTAACTTATAGGAAGTGACCGCGTAGTCCCGGTACTCCTGGTTTGAGAGCATGATGATAATTTGCAAAAATCACACTTAGACTTCAAAACAAGGCGTTAAAGGGTGAAAACCAAAACCAGCCACCAAACGACCCCGTAGGAGGCACGAACACCTCGCACGGGACCAATGTAACTTGTCGGAACTGACCACGTAGTCCAGGATCTCCCGATTTAAGAGTATGACGATAATTTGCAAAAATCAAACTTAAACTTAAAATCAAGGCGTTAAAGGGTGAAAACCCAAACTAGCCCCCAAATGACCCCCCAGGATGAACGAACACCTCACACAGGGCCAATGTGACTTGTAGGAACTGATCACGTAGTCCCGAGTCTCCCGATTTGAGAGTATGATGGTAATTCACAAAAATCACACTTAGACTTAAAAATAAGCCGTTAAAGGGGAAAAACACAAACCAGCCCCCATACGACCCCGTAGGAGGCACGAACACCTCGCACCGGACCAATGTAACTTGTAAGAACTGACCGCATATTCCTGGGTCTCCCGGTTTGAGAGTATGATGATAATTTGCAAAAATCACACTTTGACTTAAAAACAAGCCGTTAAAGGGTGAAAACCCAAATCGGCCCCCAAACGACCCCGTAGGAGGCACGAACACCTCGCACGGGACCAGTGTAACTTGCAAAAACATATCGCATAGTCCCGGATCTCCCGGTTTCAGAGTATGACGATAATTTACAAAAATCACAATTAGACTTAAAAATAAGGTGTTAAAGAGTGAAAACCCAAACCAGCCCCCAAATGACCCCGTAGAAGGCACGAACACCTCGCACGGGACCAATGTAACTTGCAGGAACTGATGATGTAGTCCCGGGTGTCTCGATTTGAGAGTATGACGATAATTTGCAATAATCACACTTAGACATAAAAAAAGGCGATAAAGGGTGAAAACCCAAACCAGCCCCCAAACGACCCCGTAGGAGGCACGAACACCTCGCACGGGACCAATGTAACCTGTTGGAACTGACCGCGTAGTCCCGGATCTCCCGATTTGAGAGTATGACGCTAATTTGCAAAAATCACACTTAAACATAAAATCAAGGCATTAAAGGATGAAAACCCAAACCAACCCTCAAACGACTCCGTAGGTGGTACGAACACCTCGCACGGGACCAATGTAACTTGCAGGAACTGACTGCGTAGTCCCGGGTCTCCCGATTTGAGAGTATGACGATAATTTGCAAAAATCACACTTAGACTTAAAAACAAGCCGTTAAAGGGTGAAAACCCAAACCAGCCCCCAAACGACCCCGTTGGAGGAACGAACACCTCGCACGGGACCAATGTAACTTGTAGGAACTGACCGCGTAGTTCTGGGTCTCCCGATTTGAGAGTATGACCATAATTTGCAAAAATCCCACTGAGACTTAAAAAAAGGTGATAAAGGGTGAAAACCCAAACCAGCCTCCAAACGACAACGTAGGAGGCACGAACACCTCGCACGGGACCAATGTAACTTGCAGGAGCTGACCGCGTAGTACCGGATCTCCCAGTTTGAGAGTATGACGATAATTTACGAAAATCACACTTAAACTAAAAATTAAGGCATTAAAGGGTTAAAACCCAAACCAGCCCCCAACCGACCTCGTTGGAGGTACGAACACCTCGCACGGGACCAATGTAACTTGTTGGAACTGACCGCGTAGTCTCGGATCTCCCGGTTAGAAAGTATGACGATAATTTGCAAAAATCACACTTAGACATAAAAATAAGGCGTTAAAGGGTGAAAACTCAAACCAGCCACCAAACGACACCCTAGGAGGCACGAACACCTCGAGCGGGACCAATGTAACTTGTAGGAACTGATCGTGTAGTCTCGAATCTCCCGGTTTCAGAGTATGATGATAATTTGCAAAAATCACACTTAAACTAAAAATCAAGGCGTTAAAGGGGAGAAACCCAAACCAACTCCAAAACGACCCCGTAGGAGGAATGAACACCTCGCACGGGACCAATATAACTTGTAGGAACTGACTGCGTAGTCCCGGGTCCCCCAGTTTGAGAGTATGAAGATAATTTTCCAAAATCACACTTAATCTTAAAAATATGTCGTTAAAGGGTGAAAACTCAAACCAGCACCAAACGACCCCGTAGGAGGCGCGAACACCTCGCACGGGACTAATGTAACTTGTTGGAACTGACCGCGTAGTCCCGGGACTCCTGGTTTGAGAGCATGACGATAATTTGCAAAAATAACATTTAGACTTAAAAACAAGGCGTTAAAGGGTGAAAACCCAAACCAGCCCCCAAACGACCCCGTAGGAGGCACGAACACCTCGCACGGGACCAATTTAACTTGTAGGAACTGACCGCGTAGTCCCAGATCTCCCAGTTTGAGAGTATGACGATAATTTGCAAAAATCACAGTTAAACTTAAAACAAAGGCGTTAAAGGGTGAAAACCCAAACCAACCCCCAAACGACCCCTAGGAGGCACGAACACCGCGCACGGGGCCAATGTAACTTGTAGGAACTGATCCCGTAGTCCCGGGTCTCCCGATTTGAGAGTATGACGATAATTTCCAAAAATCACAATTAGAGTTAAAATAAGCCGTTAAAGGGGAAAAACCTAAACCAGCCCCCATACGACCCCGTAGGAGGCACGAACACCTCGGACGGGACTAATGTAACTTGTAGGAACTGTCCACGTAGTCCCAGGTCTCCCGGTTTGAGAGTATGATGATAATTTGCAAAAATCACACTTTGACTTAAAAACAAGCCGTTAAAGGGTGAAAACCCAAACTAGCTCTCTAACGACCCCGTAGGAGGAACGAACACCTCACATGGGACCAATGTAACTTGTAGGAACTGACCGCGTAGTCCTGGATCTTCCAGTTTGAGAGTATGATGATAATTTACGAAAATCACACTTAAACTAAAAATCAAGGCGTTAAAGGGGAGAAACCCAAACCAGCTCCAAAACGACCCCGTAGGAGGAACGAACAACTCGCACGGAACCAATATAACTTGTAGGAACTGACTGCGTAGTCCCGGGTCCCCCAGTTTGAGAGTATGAAGATAATTTTCCAAAATCACACTTAATCTTAAAAATATGTCGTTAAAGGGTGAAAACCCAAACCAGCCCCAAACGACCCCGTAGGAGGCGCGAACACCTCGCACGGGACTAATGTAACTTGTTGGAACTGACCGCGTAGTCCCGGAACTCCTGGTTTGAGAGCATGACGATAATTTGCAAAAATAACATTTAGACTTAAAAACAAGGCGTTAAAGGGTGAACACCCAAACCAGCCCCCAAACGACCCCGTAGGAGGCACGAACACCTCGCACGGGACCAATTTAACTTGTAGGAACTGACCGCGTAGTCCCGGATCTCCCAGTTTGAGAGTATGACGATAATTTGCAAAAATCACAGTTAAACTTAAAACAAAGGCGTTAAAGGGTGAAAACCCAAACCAACCCCCAAACGACCCCTAGGAGGCACGAACACCGCGCACGGGGCCAATGTAACTTGTAGGAACTGATCCCGTAGTCCCGGGTCTCCCGATTTGAGAGTATGACGATAATTTCCAAAAATTAAAATTAGAGTTAAAATAAGCCGTTAAAGGGGAAAAACCTAAACCAGCCCCCATACGACCCCGTAGGAGGCACGAACACCTCGGACGGGACTAATGTAACTTGTAGGAACTGTCCACGTAGTCCCAGGTCTCCCGGTTTGAGAGTATGATGATAATTTGCAAAAATCACACTTTGACTTAAAAATAAGCCGTTAAAGGGTGAAAACCCAAACTAGCTCTCTAACGACCCCGTAGGAGGAACGAACATCTCACATGGGACCAATGTAACTTGTAGGAACTGACCGCGTAGTCCCGTTTCTCCCGGTTTGAGAGTTTGACGACAATTTGCAAAAATCACACTCAGACTTAAAAACAAGCCGTTAAAGGGTGAAAGCCGAAACCAGCCCCGAAACGACCCCGTATGAGGCACGAACACCTCGTACGGGACTAATGAAACTTGTAGGAACTGACCGCATCATTTCGGGTCTCCCGGAATGAGAGTATGACGATAATTTACAAAAATCACACTTACACTTAAAAACAAGCCGTTAAAGGGTGAAAACAAAAACCATCCCTCATACGACCCCGTAGGAGGCACGAACACCTCGCACGGGACCAATGTAACCCCTAGGAACTGACCGCGTAGTCCCGGGTCTCCCAATTTGAGAGTAAGATGATAATTTGCAAAAATCACACTTAGACTTCAAAACAAGCCATTAAAGTGTGAAAACCCAAAAAAGCCCCCATACGACCCCGTAGGAGGAACGAACACCTCGCACGGGACAAATGTAGCTCGTAGGAACTGACCGCTTAGTCCCGAGTCTCCCGGTTTGAGAGTATGACGATAATTTGAAAAAATCACACTTAGACTTAAAAACAAGCCATTAAAGGGTGAAAACCCAAACCAACCCCCAAACATCCCCGTAGGAGGCACGAATACCTCGCACCAGACCAATGTAACTTGTAAGAACTGACCGCGTATTCCTTGGTCTCCCGGTTTGAGAGTATGATGATAATTTGCAAAAATCACATTTTGACTTAAAAACAAGCCGTTAAAGGGTGAAAAACTTAACAGCCCCCAAACGACCCCGTAGGAGGCACAAACACCTCGCACGGGACCAATGTAACTTGTAGAAACTTATCGCGTAGTCCCGGGTCTCCCGACTTGAGAGTATGACGATAATTTACAAAAATCACACTTAGACTAAAAAACAAGGTGTTAAAGGGTGAAAACCCAAACCAGCCCCCAAACGACCCTGTAGGAGGCACGAACATCTCGCACGGGACCAATGTAACTTGCAGGAACTGACTTCGTTGTCCCGGGTCTCCCGATTAGAGAGTATGACGATAATTTGCAAAAATCACACTTAGACTTAAAAAAGGCGATAAAGGGAGAACCCCCAAACCAGCTCCCAAACGACCCTGTAGGAGGAGCGAAAACCTCGCACGGGACCAATGTAACTTGTTGGAACTGACCGCGTAGTCCCGGATCTCCCGGTTTGAGAGTATGAAGATAATTTGCAAAAATCACACTTAAACTTAAAATCAAGGCGTTAAATGATGAAAACCCAAACCAACCCCCAAATGACTCCGTAGGAGGTACGAACACCTCGCACGGGACCAATGTAACTTGCAGGAACTGACTGCGTAGTCCCGGGTCTCCCGATTTGAGAGTATGACGATAATTTGCAAAAATACACTTAGACTTATAAACAAGCCGTTAATGGGTGAAAACCCAAACCAGCCCCCAAACGACCCTGTAGGAGGAACGAACATCTCGCACGGGACCAATGTAACTTGTAGGAACTAACCGCGTACTTCTGGGTCTCCCAATTTGAGAGTATGACGATAATTGGCAAAAATCACACTTAGACTTAAAAAAAGGTGATAAAGGGTGAAAAACCCAAACCAGCCTCCAAACGACAACGTAGGAGGCACGAACACCTCGCACGGGACCAATGTAACTTGCAGGAGCTGACCGCGTAGTCCTGGATCTCCCAGTTTGAGGGTATGACGATAATTTATGAAAATCACACTTAAACTAAAAATTAAGGCATTAAAGGGTTAAAACCCAAACCAGCCCCCAAACGAACTCGTTGGAGTTACGAACACCTCGCACGGGACCAATGTAACTTGTTGGAACTGACCGCGTAGTCTCGAATCTCCCGGTTAGAAAGTATGACGATAATTTGCAAAAATCACACTTAGACATAAAAATAAGGCGTTAAAGGGTGAAAACCCAAACCAGCCACCAAACGACACCCTAGTAGGCACGAACACCTCGAGCGGGACCAATGTAACTTGTAGGAACTGATCGTGTAGTCTCGAATCTCCCGGTTTGAGAGTATGACGATAATTTGCAAAAATCACACTTAAACTAAAAATCAAGGCGTTAAAGGGGAGAAACCCAAAAAAGCTCCAAAACGACCCCGTAGGAGGCACGAACACCTCGCACGGGACCAATATAACTTGTAGGAACTGACTGCGTAGCCCGGGTCCCCCAGTTTGAGAGTATGAAGATAATTTTCCAAAATCACACTTAATCTTAAAAATATGTCGTTAAACGGTGAAAACCCAAACCAGCCCTAAACGACCCCGTAGGAGGCGCGAACACCTCGCACGGGACCAATGTAACTTGTTGGAACTGACCGCGTAGTCTCGGTACTCCTGGTTTGAGAGCATGACGGAAATTTGCAAAAATCACATTTAGACTTAAAAACAAGGCGTTAAAGGGTGAAAACCCAAACCAGCCCCCAAACGACCCCGTAGGAGGCACGAACACCTCGCACGGGACCATTGTAACTTGTAGGAACTGACCGCGTAGTCCCGGATCTCCCAGTTTGAGAGTATGACGATAATTTGCAAAAATCACACTTAAACATAAATTCAAGGCGTTAAAGGATGAAAACCCAAACTAACCCTCAAACGACTCCGTAGGTGGTACGAACACCTCGCACAGGACCTATGTAACTTGCAGGAACTAACTGCGTAGTCCCGGGTCTCCCGATTTGAGAGTATGATGATAATTTGCAAAAATCACACTTACAGTTAAAAACAATTCGTTAAAGGGTGAAAACCCAAAGCAGCCCCCAAATGACCCCGTAGGAGGAACGAACACCTCGCACGGGACCAATGTAACTTGTAAGAACTGACCGCGTAGTTCCGGGTCTCCCAATTTGAGAGTATGACGATAATTTGCAAAAATCCCACTTAGACATAAAAAAAGGTGATAAAGGGTGAAAAACCAAAACCAGCCTCCAAACGACAACGTAGGAGGCACGAACACCTCGCACGGGACCAATGTAACTTGCAGGATATGACCGCGTAGTCCCTGATCTCCCAGTTTGAGAGTATGATGATAATTTGCGAAAATCATACTTATACTAAAAATTAAGGCGTTAAAGGGTTAAAACCCAAACCATCCCCGAAACGACCTCGTAGGAGGTACGAACACCTCGCACGGGACCAATGTAACTTGTTGGAACTGATCGCGTAGTCTCGGATCTCCCGGTTTGAAAGTATGACGATAATTTGCAAAAATCACACTTAGACATAAAAATAAGGCATTAACTGGTGAAAACCCAAACCAGCCCCCATACGACCCCGTAGGAGGCACGAACACCTCGAACAGGACTAATGTAACTTGTAGGACCTAACCACGCAGTCCCAGGTCTCCCGGTTTGAGAGTATGATGATAATTTGTAAAAATTACACTTTGACTTAAAAACAAGTCGTTAAAGGGTGAAAACCCAAACTAGCTCTCTAACGACCCCGTAGGAGGAACGAACACCTCGCACGGGACCAATGTAACTTGTAGAAACTGACCGCGTAGTCCCGTGTCTCCCGGTTTGAGAGTATGATGATAATTTGCAAAAATCGCACTCAGACTTAAAAACAAGCCGTTAAAGGGTGAAAACTCAAACCAGCCCCGAAACGACCCCGTAGGAGGCACTGACACCTCGTACGGGACTAATTAAACTTGTAGGAACTGACCGCATCATTCCGGGTCTCCCGGAATGAGAGTATGACGATAATTTGCAAAAATCACACTTAGACTTAAAAACAAGTTGTTAAAGGGTGAAAACAAAAACCAGCCCCCATACGACCCCGTAGGAGGCACGAACACCTGGCACGGGACCAATGTAACCCCTAGGAACTGACCGCGTAGTCCCGGGTCTCCCAGTTTGAGATTAAGATGATAATTTGCAAAAATCACACTTAGACTTAAAAACAAACCATTAAAGGGTGAAAACCCAAACTAACCCCCAAACATCCCCGTAGGAGGCACGAATACCTCGCACCGGACCAATGTAACTTGTAAGAACTGACCGCGTATTCCTGGGTCTCCCGGTTTGAGAGTATGATGATAATTTGCAAAAATCACACTTTGACTTAAAAACAAGCCGTTAAAGGGTGAAAACCTTAAGAGCCCCCAAACGACCCCGTAGGAGGCACGAACACCTCGCACGGGACCAAGGTAACTTGCAGAAACTTATCGCGTAGTCCCGGGTCTCCCGACTTGAGAGTATGACGATAATTTACAAAAATCATACTTAGACTCTAAAACAAGGTGTTAAAGGGTGAAAACCCAAACTAGCCCCCAAACGACCCAATAGGAGGCACGAACACGTCGCACGGGACAAATGTAACTTGCAGGAACTGACTTCATAGTCCCGGGTCTCCCGATTTGGAGTATGACGATAATTTGCAAAAATCACACTTAGACTTAAAAAACGCGATAAAGGGAGAAAACCCAAACCAGCCCCCAAACGACCCTGTAGGAGGAGCGAACACCTCACACGGGACCAATGTAACTTGTTGGAACTGACCGCGTAGTCCTGGATCTCCCGGTTTGAGAGTATGAAGATAATTTGCAAAAATCACACTTAAACTTAAAATCAAGACGTTAAAGGATGAAAACCCAAACCAACCCCCAAATGACTCCGTAGGAGGAACGACCACCTCGCACGGGACCAATATAACTTCCAGGAACTGACTGCGTATTCCCGGGTCTCCCGATTTGAGAGTATGATGATAATTTGCAAAAATACACTTAGACTTATAAACAAGTCGTTAAAGGGTGAAAACCCAAACCAGCCCCCAAACGACCCTGTACGAGGAACGAACACCTCGCACGAGACCAATGTAACTTGTAGGAACTAACTGCGTACTTCCGGGTCTCCCAATTTGAGAGTATGACGATAATTGGCAGAAATCACACTTAGACTTAAAAAAAGGCGATAAAGGGTGAAAACCCAAACCAGCCTCCAAACGACCCCGTAGGAGGCACGAACACCTCGCACGGGACCAATGTAACTTGTAGGAACTGACCGCGTAGTCCTGGATCTTCCAGTTTGAGAGTATGATGATAATTTGCGAAAATCACACTTAAACTAAAAATCAAGGCGATAGAGGGTTAAAACCCAAACCAGCCCCTAAACGACCCAGTAGGAGGTACGAACACCTCACACGGGACCAATGTAACTTGTTGGAACTGACAGCGTAGTCCCAGATCTCCCGGTTTGAAAGTATGATGATAATTTGCAAAAATCACATTTAGACTTAAAAATAAGGCGTTAAAGGGTGAAAACCCAAACAT
Organism: Sambucus nigra; assembly: GCA_949130495.1. Lineage (NCBI taxonomy): Eukaryota > Viridiplantae > Streptophyta > Magnoliopsida > Dipsacales > Adoxaceae > Sambucus > Sambucus nigra. The sequence goes on along the minus strand of OX422207.1, from coordinate 1,341,359 downwards.
GCCCCAAAACGACCTCGTAGCAGGCACGAACACCTCGAGCAGGACCAATGTAACTTGTAGGAACTGATCGCGTAGCCTCGAATCTCCCGGTTTGAGAGTATGACGATAATTTGCAAAAATCACAATTAAACTTAAAATCAAGGCGTTAAACGGTGAAAACCCAAACCAGCCCCAAACGACCCCGTAGGAGGCACGAACACCTCGCACGGAACCAATGTAACTTGTTGGAACTGACCGGGTAGTCCCGGTACTCCTGGTTTGAGAGCATGACGATAATTTGCAAAAATCACATTTAGACTTAAAAACAAGGCGTTAAAGGGTGAAAACCCAAACCAGCCCCCAAACGACCCCGTAGGAGGCACGAACACCTCGCACGGGACCAATGTAACTTGTAGGAATTGACCGCGTAGTCCCGGATCTCTCGGTTTGAGAGTATGACGATAATTTGTAAAAATCACACTTAAACTTTAAATCAAGGCGTTAAAGGGTGAAAACCCAAACCAGCCCCCAAACGACCCCGTAGGAGGCACGAACACCGCACAGGTGGCCAATGTAACTTGTAGCAAGAGATCGCGTAGTCCCGAGTCTCCCGATTTGAGAGTATGATGGTAATTCCTAAAAATCGCACTTAGACGTAAAAATAATCCGTTAAAGGGAAAAAACACAAACCAGCCCGATACGACCCCGTAAGAGGCACGAACACCTCGCACCGGACCAATGTAACTTGTAAGAACTGACCGCGTATTCCTGGGTCTCCCGATTTGAGAGTATGATGATAATTTGCAAAAATCACACTTTGACTTAAAAACAAGCCGTTAAAGGGTGAAAACCCAAGTCAGCCCCCAAACGACCCCGTAGGAGGCACAAACACCTCGCACGGGACCAGTGTAACTTGTAGAAACTTATCGCATAGTCCCGGATCTCCCGGTTTGAGAGTATGATGATAATTTACAAAAATCACACTTAGACTTAAAAACAAGGTGTTAAAGAGTGAAAACCCAAACCAGCCTCCAAACGACCCTGTAGCAGGCCAGAACACCACGCACGGGACCAATGTAACTTGCAGAAACTTATCGCGTAGTCCCGGGTCTCCCGATTTGAGAGTATGACGATAATTTACAAAAATCACACTTAGACTTAAAATAGGGTGTTAAAGGGTGAAAACCCAAACCAGCCCCCAAATGACCCCGTAGAAGGCACGAACACCTCGCACGTGACCAATGTAACTTGCAGGAACTGATGACGTAGTCCCTGGTGTCCCGATTTGAGAGTATGACAATAATTTGCAATAATCACGCTTAGACTTAAAAAAAGGCGATAAAGGGTGAAACCCCAAACCAGCCCCCAAACGACCCCGTAGGAGGCACGAACACCTCGCACGGGACCAATCTAACTTGTTGGAACTGACCGCGTAGTCCCGGATCTCCTGATTTGAGAGTATGACGCTAATTTGCAAAAATCACACTTAAACATAAAATCAAGGCGTTAAAGGATGAAAACCCATACCAACCCTCAAACGACTCCGTAGGTGGTACGAACACCTCGCACAGGACCAATGTAACTTGCAGGAACTGACAGCGTAGTCCCGGGTCTCCCGATTTGAGAGTATGACGATAATTTGCAAAAATCACACTTAGACTTAAAAACAAGCCGTTAAAGGGTGCAAACCCAAACCAGCCCCCAAACGACCCCGTAGGAGGAACGAACACCTCGCACGGGACCAATGTAACTTGTAGGAACTGACCGCGTAGTTTCGGGTCTCCCGATTTGAGAGTATGACGATAATTTGCAAAAATCCCACTTAGCCATAAAAAAAGGCGATAAAGGGTGAAAACCCAAACCAGCCTCCAAACGACAACGTAGGAGGCACAAACAGTTCGCACGGGACTAATGTAACTTGCAGGAACTGACCGCGTAGTCCCGGATCTCCCAGTTTGAGAGTATGATTATAATTTGCGAAAATCACACTTAAACTAAAAATTAAGGCGTTAAAGGGTTAAAACCCAAACCATCCCCCAAACGAGCTCGTTGGAGGTACGAACACCTCGCACGGGACCAATGTAACTTGTTGGAACTGATCGCGTAGTCTCGGATCTCCCGGTTTGAAAGTATGGCGATAATTTGCTAAAATCACACTTAGACATAAAAATAAGGCGTTAAAGGGGCGAAACCCAAACCGGCCGCCAAACGACCCCGTAGGTGGCACGAACACCTCGAGCGGGACCAATGTAACTTGTAGGAACTGATCGCGTAGTCTCGAATCTCCCGGTTTGCGAGTATGATGATATTTTGCAAAAATCACACTTAATCTTAAAAATAAGTCGTTAAACGGTGAAAACCCAAACCAGACCCAAACGACCCCGTAGGAGGCGTGAACACCTCGCACGGAACCAATGTTACTTGTTGGAACTGACCGGGTAGTCCCGGTACTCCTGGTTTGAGAGCATGATGATAATTTGCAAAAATCACATTTAGACTTAAAAACAAGGTGTTAAAGGGTGAAAACCCAAACCAGCCCCCAAACGACCCCGTAGGAGGCACGAACACCTCGCACGGGACAAATGTAACTTGTAGGAACTGACCGCGTAGTCCCGGATCTCCCGGTTTGAGAGTATGACGATAATTTGTAAAAATCACACTTAAACTTTAAATCAAGGCGTTAAAGGGTGAAAACCCAAACCAGCCCCCGAACGACCCCGTAGGAGGCACGAACACCGCACACGGGGCCAATGTAACTTGTAGCAACAGATCGCGTAGTCCCGAGTCTCCCGATTTGAGAGTATGACGATAATTTCCAAAAATCACAATTAGAGTTAAAATAAGCCGTTAAAGGGGAAAAACCCAAACCAGCCCCCATACGACCCCGTAGGAGGCACGAACACCTCGAACGGGACTAATGTATCTTGTAGGAACTAACCACACAGTCCCGGGTCTCCCGGTCTGAGAGTATGATGATAATTTGTAAAAATCACACTTTGACTTAAAAACAAGCCGTTAAAGGGTGAAAACCCAAACTAGCTCTCTAACGACCCCGTAGGAGGAACGAACACCTCGCACGGGAACAATGTAACTTGTAGGAACTGACCGCGTAGTCCCGTGTCTCCCGGTTTGAGAGTATGATGATAATTTGCAAAAATCACACTCAGACTTAAAAACAAGCCGTTAAAGGGTGAAAACCCAAACCAGCCCCGAAACGACCCCGTAGGAGGCACTGACACCTCGTACGTGACTAATTAAACTTGTAGGAAGTGACCGCATCATTCCGGGTCTCCCGGAATGAGAGTATGACGATAATTTGCAGATATCACACTTTGACTTAAAAACAAGTTGTTAAAGGGTGAAAACAAAAACCAGCCCCCATACGACCCCGTAGGAGGCACGAACACCTGGCAGGGGACCAATGTAACCCCTAGGAACTGACCGCGTAGTCCCGGGTCTCCCAGTTTGAGATTAAGATGATAATTTGCAAAAATCACACTTAGACTTAAAAACAAGCCATTAAAGGGTGAAAACCCAAACAGGCCCCCATACGACCCTGTAGGAGGCACGAACACCTCGCACGGGACCAATGTAGCTCGTAGGAACTGACCGCGTAGTCCCGGGTCTCTCGGTTTGAGAGTATGACGGTAATTTGCAAAAATCACACTTAGACTTAAAAACAAGCCATTAAAGGGTGAAAATCTAAACCAACCCCCAAACATCCCCGTAGGAGGAACGAACACCTCGCACGGGACCAATGTAACTTGTAGGAACTGACCGCGTAGTTCCGGGTCCCGATTTGAGAGTATGACGATAATTTGCAAAAATCCCACTTAGACATAAAAAAAGGTGATAAAGGGTGAAAACCCAAACCAACCTCCAAATGACAACGTAGGAGGCACGAACACCTCGCACGGGACCAATGTAACTTGTTGGAACTGACCGCGTAGTCCCGGATCTCCCGGTTCGAGAGTATGACAATAATTTACAAAAATCACACTTAAACTTAAAATCAATGTAACTTGTAAGAACTGACCGCGTATTCCTGGGTCTCCCGGTTTGAGATTATGATGATAATTTGTAAAAATCACACTTTGACTTAAAAAGAAGGCGTTAAAGGGCGAAAACCTTAACCAGCCACCAAACGACCCCGTAGGAGGCACGAACACCTCGCGCGGGACTAATGTAACTTGAAAAAACTTATCGCGTAGTCCCGGGTCTCCCGACTTGAGAGTATGACGATAATTTACAAAAATCACACTTAGACGTAAAAACAAGGTGTTAAAGGGTGAAAACCAAAACCAGCCCCCAAACGACCCCGTAGGAGGCACGAACACCTCGCGCGGGACCAATGTAACGCCCAGGAACTGACTTCGTAGTCCCGGGTCTCCCGATTTGAGAGTATGACGATAATTTGCAAAAATCACACTTAGACTTAAAAAAGGCGATAAAGGGTGAAAACCCAAACTAGCCCCCAAACGACCCCGAAGGAGGAGCGAACACCTCGCACGGGACCAATGTAACTTGTTGGAACTGACCGCGTAGTCTCGGATCTCCCGATTTGAGATTATGACGATAATTTGCAAAAATCACACTTAAACATAAAATCAAGGTGTTAAAGGGTGAAAACCCAAACCAACCCACAAACGGCCCCGTAGGAGGCACGAACACCTCGTATAGGACCAATGTAACTTGTAGGAACTGACCGTGTAGTCCCGGGACTCCTTGTTTGAGAGCATGGCCATAATTTGCAAAAATCACACTTAGACTTAAAAATAAGGCGTTAAAGGGTGAAAACCCAAACATGCCCCCAAACGACCTCGTAGCAGGCACGAACACCTCGAACGGGACCAATGTAACTTGTAGGAACTGATCGCACAGTCTCGAATCTCCCGGTTTGAGAGTATGACGATAATTTACAAAAATCACACTTAAACTAAAAATCAAGGCGTTAAAGGGGCGAAACCCAAACCAGGCACCAAATGACCCCGTAGGAGGCACGAACTCTTCGTACGGGACCAATATAACTTGAAGGAACTAACCGCGTAGTCCAGGGTCCCCCAATTTGAGAGTATGAAGATAATTTGAAAAAATTACACTTAATCATAAAAACAAGCCGTTAAAGGTTGAAAACCCAAACCAGCCCCAAACGACCCCGTAGGAGGTACGAACACCTCGCAGGGGACCAATGTAACTTGTTGGAACTGATCGCGTAGTCCCAGATCTCCCGGTTTGAAAGTATGACAATAATTTGCAAAAATCACACTTAGACTTAAAAATAAGGCATTAAAGGGTGAAAACCCAAACATGCCCCCAAACGACCCTGTAGCAGGCATGAACACCTCGAGCAGGACCAATGTAACTTGTAGGAACTGACCGCGTAGTCTTGAATATCCCGGTTTGAGAGTATGACGATAATTTGCAAAAATCACAATTAAACTTAAAATCAAGGCGTTAAAGGGTGACAAAGGGACGGACACCTCGTATGGGACCAATGTAACTTGTAGGAACTGACCGCGTAGTCCCGGTACTCCTGGTTTGAGAGCATGATGATAATTTGCAAAAATCACACTTAGACTTAAAAATAAGGCGTTAAAGGGTGAAAACCCAAACCAGCCACCAAACGTCCCCGTAGGAGGCACGAACACCTCGCGCGGGACCAATGTAACTTGTAGGAACTGACCTCGTAGTCCCGAATCTCTCGGTTTGAGAGTATGATGATAATTTGCAAAAATCACACTTAAACTTAAAATCAAGGCGTTAAAGGGTGAAAACCCAAACCAGCCCCCAAACGATCCCGTAGGATGAAGGAACACCTCACACGGGGCCAATGTAACTTGTAGGAACTGATCACGTAGTCCCGAGTCTCCCGATTTGAGAGTATGATGGTAATTATAAAAAATCACACTTACACTTAAAAATAAGCCGTTAAAGGTGGAAAAACCAAACCACCCCCCATACCACCCCGTAGGAGGCACGACCACCTCGCACCGGACCAATGTAACTTGTAAGAACAGACTGCGTATTCATGGGTCTCCCGGTTTGAGAGTATGATGATAATTTGCAAAAATCACACTTTGACTTAAAAATAAGCCGTTAAAGGGTGAAAACCCAAACCAGCCCCCAAACCACCCCGTAGGAGGCACGAACACCTCGTACGGGACCAATGTAACTTGTAGGAACTGACCGCGTAGTCCCGATACTCCTGGTTTGAGAGCATGATGATAATTTGAAAAAATCACACTTAGACTTCAAAAGAAGGCGTTAAAGGGTGAAAACCCAACCCCCCCACGAAACGACCCCGTAGGAGGCACGAACACCTCGCACAGGACCAATGTAACTTGTAGGAACTGACCACGTAGTCCCGGATCACCCGGGTTGAGAGTATGACGATAATTTGCAAAAAGCACACTTCAACTCAAAATCAAGGCGTTAAAGGGTGAAAACCCAAACTAGCCCCCAAACGACCCCGTAGGATGAACGAACACCTCACACGGGGCCAATGTAACTTGTAGGAACTAATCACATAGTCCTGAGTCTCTCGATTTGAGTGTATGATGGTAATTTCCAAAAATCACACTTAGAGTGAAAAATAAGTCGTTAAAGGGGAAAAACCCAAACCAGCCCCCATACGACCCCGTAAGAGGCACGAACACCTAGCACCTGACTAATGTAACTTGTAACAACTTACCGCATATTCATGGGTCTCCCAGTTTGAGAGTATGATGATAATTTGTAAAAATCACAATTTGACTTAAAAACAAGCCGTTAAAGGGTGAAAACCCAAATCAGCCCCCAAACGACCCCATAAGAGGCACGAACACCTCGTACGGGACCAATGTAACTTGCAAAAACTTATCGCATAGTCCCGGGTCTCTCGATTTGAGAGTATGACGATAATTTACAAAAATCACACTTAGACTTAAAAACAAGGTGTTAAAGGGTGAAAACCCAAACCAGCCCCCAAACGACCCCGTAGGAGGTACGGACACCTCGTACGGGACTAATATAACTTGTAGGAACTGACCGCGTAGTCCCGGGTCAACCAGTTTAAGAGTATGAAGATAATTTGCAAAAATCACACTTAATCTTAAAAACAAGTCGTTAAAGGGTGAATACCCAAACCATCCCCAAACGACCCCGTGGGAGGCACGAACACCTCGCACGGGACCAATGTAACTTATTGGAACTCACAGGGTAGTCCCGGATCTCCCGGTTTTAGAGTGTAACGATAATTTGCAAAAATCACACTTGGACTTAAAAATAAGGTGTTAAAGGGTGAAAACCCAAACCAGCCCACAAACGGCCCCGTAGGAGGCACGAACACCTCGTACATGACCAATGTAACTTGTAGGAACTGACCGCATAGTCCCGGGACTCCTTATTTGAGAGCATGACGATAATTTGCAAAAATCACACTTAGACTTAAAAACAAGGCGTTAAAGGGTGAAAACCCAAACCAGCACCCAAACGACCCCGTAGGAGGAACCAACACCTCGCACGGGACCATTGTAACTTATAGGAACTGATCGTGTAGTCCCGGGTCTCCCGATTTGAGAGTATGACGATAATTTGCAAAAATCACACTTAGAGTTAAAAAAAGGCGATAAGGGGTGAAAACCCAAACCAACCTCCAACCGACCCCGTAGGAGGCACGAACACCTCGCACGGGACCAATGTAACTTGTAGGAACAGACCGCGTAGTCCCGAATCTCCCGGTTTGAGAGTATGATGATAATCTGCGAAAAGCACACTTAAACTTAAAATCAAGGCATTAAAGGGTGAAAACCCAAACCAGCGCCCAAACGACCCCGTAGGAGGCACGAACAACTCACACGGGGCCAATGTAACTTGTAGGAACTGATCGCGTAGTCCCGAGTCTCCCGATTTGAGAGTATGACGATAATTTCAAAAAATCACACATAGACTTAAAAACAAGTCGTTGAAGGGGAAAAACCCAAACCAGCCCCCATACGACCCCGTAGGAGGCACGAACAGCTCGGACGGGACTAATGTAACTTGTAGGAACTAACGACATAGTCCCGGGTCTCCCGGTTTGAGAGTATGACGATAATTTGCAAAAATCACACTTAGACTTAAAAACAAGCTGTTAAAGAGTGAAAACCCAAACTAGCTCTCAAACGACCCCGTAGGAGGTACGAACACCTCGCACGGGACCAACGTAACTTGTAGGAACTGACCGCGTATTCCCGTTTCTCCTGATTTGAGAGTATGATGATAATTTAGAAATATCACACTAAGACTTAAAAACAAGGTGTTAAAGGGTGAAAACCCGAACGAGCCCCAAAACGACCCCGTAGGAGGCACGAACACCTCGCACGGGACCAATGTAACTTGCAGGAACGGATTGCGTAGTCCCGGGTTTCCCGATTTGAGAGTATGACGATAATCTGCAAAAATCACACTGAGACTTAAAAAAAGGCGATAAAGGGTGAAAACCCAAACCAGCCCCCAAACGACCCCGTAGGACGCACGAACACCTTGCACGGGACCAATGTAACTTGTTGGAACTGACCACGTAGTCCCGGATCTCCCGATTCGAGAGTATGACAATAATTTACAAAAATCACACTGAAACTTAAAATCAAGGCGTTAAAGGATGAAAACCCAAACCAGCCCCGAAACGACCCAGTAGGAGGAACGAACACCTTGCACGGAACAAATGTAACTTGTAGGAACTGACCGCGCAGTTTCGGGTCTCCAGATTTGAGAGTATGACAATAATTTGGAAAAAATCACACTTAGACTTAAAAAAGGCGATAAAGGGTGAAAACCCAAACCAGCCTCCAAACGACCCCGTAGGAGGCACAAACACCTCGCGCGGTACCAATGTAACTTACAGGAACTGACCGCGTACTCCCGGATGTCCCAGTTTGAGAGTATGATGATAATTTGTGAAAATCACACTTAAACTAAAAATTAAGGCGTTGAACCAGCCCCCAAACGACCCCGTAGGAGGTATGAACACCTCGCACGTGACCAATGTAACTTGTTGGAACTGACCGCGTAGTCCCGGAACTCCCGGTTTGAAAGTATGATGATAATTTGCAAAAATCACACATAGACTTAAAAATAAGGCCTTAAAGGGTGAAAACCCAAACATGCCCCCATACGACCCCGTAGGAGGCACGAACACCTCGAGCGGGACCAATGTAACTTATAGGAACTGACCGCGTAGTCTCGAATCTCCCGGTTTCAGAGTATGATGATAATTTGCAAAAATCACAATTAAACTTAAAATCAAGGCGTTAAGGGGCGAAACCCAAACCAGGCCCCAAACGACCCCGTAGGAGGCACCAACACCTCGTACGGGATAAATATAACTTGAAGAAACTTATCGCGTAGTCCCGGGTCTCCCGATTTGAGAGTACGATGATAATTTAGAAAAATCACACTTAGACTTAAAAATAAGCCGTTAAAGGGTGAAACCCCAAACAAGCCCCGAAACGATCCCGTAGGAGGAACGAACACCTCGCACGGGACCAATCTAACTTGTTGGAACTGACCGCATAGTTTCTGGTCTCCCGATTCGAGAGTATGACGATAATTTGCAAAAATCACACTTAGACTTAAAAAAAGGCGATAAAGGGTGAAAACCCAAACAATCCTCCAAACGACCCCGTAGGAGGCACGGACTCCTCGTACGGTACTAATGTAACTTACAGGAACTGACCACGTAGTCCCGGATATCCCAGTTCGAGAGTATGACGATAATTTGGGAAAATCACACTTAAACTAAAAATCAAGGCGTTAAAGGGTTAAAACCCAAACCAACCCCCAAACGACCCCGTAGGAGGTACGAACACCTCGCACGTGACCAATGTAACTTGTTGGAACTGACCGCGTAGTCCCGGATCTCCCGGTTTGAAAGTATGACGATAATTTGCAAAAATCACACTTAGACTTAAAAATAAGGCATTAAAGGGTGAAAACCCAAACATGCCCCCAAACGACCTCGTAGCAGGCACGAACACCTCGAACGGGACCAATGTAACTTGTAGGAACTGATCGCGTAGTCTCGAATCTCCCGGTTTGAGACTATGATGATAATTTACAAAAATCACACTTAAAATAAAAATCAAGGCGTTAAAGGGGTGAAACCCAAACCAGCCCCCAAATGACCCCGTAGGAGGCACGAACTCTTCGTACGGGACCAATATAACTTGAAGGAACTAACCGCGTAGTCCAGGGTCCCCCAATTTGAGAGTATGAAGATAATTTGAAAAAATTACACTTAATCATAAAAACAAGCCGTTAAAGGGTGAAAACCCAAACCAGCCCCAAACGACCCAGTAGGAGGTACGAACACCTCGCACGGGACCAATGTAACTTGTTGGAACTGACCGGGAAGTCCCGTATCACCCGGTTTGAGAGTATGACGATAATTTTGAAAAATCAAACTTGGACTTAAAAACAAGGATTTAAAGGATGACAACCCAAACTTGCCCCCAAACGACCCCGTAGGAGGAACGAACACCTCGTACGGGATCAATGTAACTTGTAGGAACTGACCGCGTAGTCCCAGTACTCCTGCTTTGAGAGAATTACGATAATTTGAAAAAATCACACTTAAACTTAAAATCAAGGCGTTAAAGGGTGAAAACCCAAACCAGCCCCCAAACGACCCCGTAGGAGGGACGAACACCTCACACGGGGCCAATGTAACTTGTAGGAACTGATCGCGTAGTCCCGAGTCTCCCGATTTGAGAGTATGACGATAATTTCCCAAAATCACACTTAGACTTAAAAATAAGGCGTTAAAGGGGAAAAACCCAAACCAGACCCCATACGACCCCGTAGGAGGCACGAACACCTCGGTCGGGACTAATGTAACTTATAGGAACTGACCACGTAGTCCCGGGTTTCCCAGTTTGAGAGTATGATGATAATTTGCAAAAATCACACTTAGACTTAAAAACAAGCCGTTAAAGGGTGAAAACCCAAACTAGCTCTCAAGCAACCCCGTAGGAGGTACGAACACCTCGCACGGGACCAACGTAACTTGTAGGAACTGACCGCGTAGTCCCGTGTCTCCCAGTTTCAGAGTAAGAATATAATTTGCGAAAATTACACGTAGACTTAAAACCAAGCCGTTAAAGGGTGGAAACCCAAACCAACCCCAAACGACCCCATAGGAGGCACGAACACCTCGTACGGGACCAATCTAACTTGCAGGAACTAACCGCGTAGTCCCGGGACTCCTGGTTTGAGAGAATGACAATAATTTCCAAAAATCACACCTAGACTTAAAAATAAGGCGTTAAAGGGTGAAAACCCAAACCATCCCGCAAACGACCCCGTAGGAGGCACGAACACCTCGCACGGGACCAATGTAACTTGTAGGAACTGACCGCGTACTCCCGGATCTCTCGGTTTGAGAGTATGACGATAATTTATATTAAGAACCCTTAAACTTAAAATCAAGGCGTTAAAGGGTGAAAACCAAAACCTGCCCCCAAACGACCCCGTATGAGGCACGAACACCTCACACGGGGCCAATGTAACTTGTAGGAACTGACCAAGTAGTCCCGGGTCTCCCGGTTTGAGAGTATGATGATAATTTGCCAAAATCACACTTAGACTTAAAAATAAGCCGTTAAAGGATGAAAACCCAAACTAGCTCTCAAACGACCCCGTATGAGGTTTGAACACCTCGCACGGGACCAATTTAACTTGTAGGAACTGACCTCATAGTCCCGTGTCTCTCGGTTTGAGATTATGATGATAATTTGTAAAAATCACACTTAGACTTAAAGACAAGCCGTTAAAGGGTGAAAACCCAAACCAGCCCCGAAATGACCCCGTAGGAGGCACGAACACCTCCCACGGGACTAATGAAACTTGTAGGAACTGACCGCCTCATCCCGGGTCTCCCGGATTGAGAGTATGATGATAATTTACAAAAATCACACTTAGACATAAAAATAACCCGTTTGAGGGTGAAAACAAAAAACCAGCCCCCATACGACCCCGTAGGAGGCACGAACACCTCGCATGGGACCAATGTAACGCCTAGGAACTGATCGCATAGTCTCGGGTCTCCCAGTTTGAGAGTATGACACAAATTTGCAAAATTCACACTTAGACTTAAAAACAAGCCATTAAAGGGTGAAAACCCAAACAGGCCCCCATACGACCCCGTCAGAGGCACGAACACCTCACACGGGACCAGTGTAGCTTGTAGGAACTGACCGCGTAATCCTGGGTCTCCTGGTTTGAGAGTATGACGATAATTTGCAAAAATCACACTTAGACTTAAAAACAAGCCATTAAAGAGGGAAAACCCAAACCAACCCCCAAACAACCCCGTAGGAGGCACGAACACCTCGCACCGGACCAATGTGTCTTGTAAGAACTGACCGCGTATTCCTGGGTATCCCTGTTTGAGAGTATGACGATAATTTACAAAAATCACACTTAGACTTAAAAACAAGCCGTCAAAGGGTGAAAACCCAAACCAACCCCCAAACGACCCCGTAGGAGGTACGAAGACCTCGCACGGGACCAATGTAACTTGCAAAAACGTATCGCGTAGTCCCGGGTCTCCCGATTTGAGAGTATGACGATAATTTACAAAAATCACACTTAGACTTAAAAATAAGGCGTTAAAGGGTGAAAACTCAAACATGCCCCCAAATGACCCCGTAGCTGGCACGAACACCTCGAACGGGACCAATGTAACTTGTAGGAACTGATCGCGTAGTCTCGAATCTCCCGATTTGAGAGTATGATGATAATTTGCAAAAATCACACTTAAACTAAAAATCAAGGCATTAAAAGGGCGAAACCTAAAACAGCCCCCAAACGACCCCGTAGGAGGCCCGAACTCTTCCTACGGGACCACTATAACTTGAAGTAACTGACCGCGTAGTCCAAGGTCCCCCAGTTTGAGAGTATGAAGATAATTTGCAAAAATTACACTTTATCTTAAAAACAAGCTGTTAAAGGGTGAAAACCCAAACCAGCCCCAAACGACCCCGTAGGAGGTACGAACACGTCGCACGGGACCAATGTAACTTGCTGGAACTGACCGGGTAGTCCCGTATTACCCGGTTTGAGAGTATGATGATAATTTTCAAAAATCAAACTTGGACTTAAAAATTAGGCGTTAAAGGGTGACATAATAAACCCGCTCCCAAACGACCCCGTAGGAGGCACGAACACCTCGTACGGGACCAATGTAACTTGTAGGAACTGAACGCGTAGTCCCGGTCCTCCTGGTTTGAGAGCATGACGATAATTTGCAAAAATCACACTTAAACTTAAAATGAAGGCGTTAAAGGGTGAAAACGAAAACCAGCCCCCAAACGACCCCGTAGGAGGCACGAACACCTCACACGGGGCCAATGTAACTTGTAGGAACTGATAGCGTAGTCCCGAGTCTCCCAATTTGAGAGTACGATGATAATTTCCAAAAATCACACTTAGACTTAAAAATAAGGCGTTAAAGGGGAAAAACCCAAACCAGCCCCCATACTACCCCGTAGGAGGCACGAACACCTTGGACGGGACTAATGTAACTTATAGGAACTGACCACGTAGTCCCGGGTTTCCCGATTTGAGAGTATGACGATAATTTGCAAAAATCACAATTAGACTTAAAAACAAGCCGTTGAAGGGTGAAAACCCAAACTAGCTCTCAAACGACCCCGTAGGAAGTACGAACACCTCGCATGGGACCAACGTAACTTGTAGGAACTGACCGCGTAGTCCCGTGTCTCTCGGAATGAGAGTATGAATATAATTTGCGAAAATCACACGTAGACTTAAAAACAAGCCGTTAAAGGGTGAAAACCCAAACCAACCCCAAACGACCCCATAGGAGGCACGAACACCTCGTACGGGACCAATGTAAGTTGTAGGAACTAACCGCGTAGTCCCGGGACTCATGGTTTGAGAGCATGAAAATAATTTGCAAAAATCACACATAGACTTAAAAATAAGGCATTAAAGGGTGAAAACCCAAACCATCCCGCAAACGACCCCGTAGGAGGCATGAACACCTCACACGGGACCAATGTAACTTGTAGGAACTGACCGCGTAGTCCCGGATCTCCCGGTTTGAGAGTATGATGATAATTTGCAAAAAGAACACTTAAACTTAAAATCAAGTAGTTAAAGGGTGAAAACCAAAACCAGCCCTCAAACGACCCTGTAGGAGGCACGAACACCTCACACGGGGCCAATGTAACTTGTAGGAACTGACCACGTAGTCCCGGGGTCTCCCGGTTTGAGAGTATGCCGATAATTCGCAAAAATCACACTTAGACTTAAAAATAAGCCGTTAAAGGATGAAAACCCAAACTTGCTCCCAAACAACCACGTAGGAGGTATGAACACCTCGCACGTGACCAATTTAACTTGTAGGAACTAAACGTGTAGTCCCGGGACTCCTGGCTTGAGAGAATGACAATAATTTGGAAAAATCACACTTAGACTTAAAAATAAGGCATTAATGGGTGAAAACCCAAACCATCCCGCAAACGACCCCGTAGGAGGCACGAACACCTCGCACGGGACCAATGTAACTTATAGGAACTGACCGCGTAGTCCCGGATCTCCCGGTTTGAGAGTATGACGATAATTTGTATAAAGAACACTTAAACTTAAAATCAAGGCGTTAAAGGGTGAAAACCAAAACCAGCCCACAAACGACCCCGTAGGAGGCACGAACACCTCACACGGGGCCAATGTAACTTGTAGGAACTGACCACGTAGTCCCGGGTCTCTTGGTTTGAGAGTATGACGATAATTTTAGAAAATCACACTTAGACTTAAAAATAAGCCGTTAAAGGATGAAAACCCAAACTTGCTCCCAAACAACCACGTAGGAGGTGTGAACACCTCGCACGGGACCAATTTAACTTGTAGGAACTAATCGCGTAGTCCTGGGACTCCTGGTTTGAGAGAATGACAATAATTTGCAAAAATCACACTTAGACTTAAAAATAAGGCATTAAAGGGTGAAAACCCAAACCATCCCGCAAACGACCCCGTAGGAGGCACGAACACCTCGCACGGGACCAATGTAACTTATAGGAACTGACCGCGTAGTCCCGGATCTCCCGGTTTGAGAGTATGACGATAATTTTCATAAAGAACACTTAAACTTAAAATCAAGCCGTTAGAGGGTGAAAACAAAAAACAGTCCCCATACGACCCCGTAGGAGGCACGAACACCTCGCACGGGACCAATGTAACGCCTAGGAACTGATCGCATAGTCTCGGGTCTCCCAGTTTGAGAGTATGACACAAATTTGCAAAATTCACACTTAGACTTAAAAACAAGGCATTAAAGGGTGAAAACCCAAACAGGCCCCCATACGACCCCATCGGAGGCACGAACACCTCGCACGGGACCAATGTAGCTTGTAGGAACTGACCGCGTAGTCCCGGGTCTCCCGGTTTGAGAGTATGATGATAATTTGCAAAAATCACACTTAGACTTAAAAACAAGCCATTAAAGAGGGAAAACCCAAACCAACCCCCAAACAACCCCGTAGGAGGCACGAACACCTCGCACCGGACCAATGTGTCTTGTAAGAACTGACCACGTATTCCTGGGTATCCCTGTTTGAGAGTATGACGATAATTTACAAAAATCACACTTAGACTTAAAAACAAGCCGTCAAAGGGTGAAAACCCAAACCAACCCCCAAACGACCCCGTAGGAGGTACGAAGACCTCGCACGGGACCAATGTAACTTGCAAAAACGTATCGCGTAGTCCCGGGTCTCCCGATTTGAGAGTATGACGATAATTTACAAAAATCACACCTAGACTTAAAAATAAGGCGTTAAAGGGTGAAAACCCAAACATGCACCCAAATGACCCCGTAGCTGGCACGAACACCTCGAACGGGACCAATGTAACTTGTAGGAACTGATCGCGTAGTCTCGAATCTCTCGGTTTGAGAGTATGATGATAATTTGCAAAAATCACACTTAAACAAAAAATCAAGGCGTTAAAAGGGCGAAACCCAAACCAGCCCCCAACCGACCCCGTAGGAGGCACGAACTCTTCGAACGGGACAAATATAACTTGAAAGAACTGACCGCGTAGTCCAAGGTCCCCCAGTTTGAGAGTATGAAGATAATTTGCAAAAATTACACTTAATCTTAAAAACAAGCCGTTAAAGGGTGAAAACCCAAACCATCCCCAAACGACCCCGTAGGAGGTACAAAACCTCGCACGGGACCAATGTAACTTGTTGTAACTGACCGGGTAGTCCCGTATCACCCCTTTTGAGAGTATGACGATAATTTTCAAAAATCAAACTTGGACTTAAAAAACAAGGCGTTAAAGGGTGACATCCCAACCAGCTCCCAAACGACCCCGTAGGAGGCACGAGCACCTCGTACGGGACCAATGTAACTTGTAGGAACTGATCGCGTAGTCCCGGTACTCCTGGTTTGAGAGTAAGACGATAATTTGCAAAAATCACACTTAAACTTAAAATGAAGGCGTTAAAGGGTGAAAACAAAAACCAGCCCCCAAACGACCCCGTAGGAGGCACGAACACCTCACACGGGGCCAATGTAACTTGTAGGAACTGATCGCGTAGTCCCGAGTCTCCCAATTTGAGAGTATGATGATAATTTCCAAAAATCACACTTAGACTTAAAAATAAGGCGTTAAAGGGGAAAAACCCAAACCAGCCCCCATACTACCCCGTAGGAGGCACGAACACCTTGGACGGGACTAATGTAACTTATAGGAACTGACCACGTAGTCCCGGGTTTCCCGGTTTGAGAGTATGACGATAATTTGCAAAAATCACACTTAGACTTAAAAACAAGCCGTTGAAGGGTGAAAACCCAAACTAGCTCTCAAACGACCCCGTAGGAGGTACGGACACCTCGCGCGGGACCAATGTAACTTGTAGGAACTGATCGCGTAGTCCCGGATCTCTTGGTTTGAGAGTATGATGATAATTTGCAAAAAGAACACTTAAACTTAAAATCAAGGCGCTAAAGGGTGAAAACCAAAACCAGCACTTAAACGACCCCGTAGGAGGCGCGAACACCTCACACGCGGCCAATGTAACTTGTAGGAACTGACGACGTAGTCCCGGGTCTCCCGGTTTGAGAGTATGACGATAATTTGTGAAAGTCACACTTAGACTTAAAAATAAGCCGTTAAAGGATGAAAACCCAAACTAGCTCTCAAACGACCCGTAGGAGGTATGAACACCTCGCACGGGACTACTTTAACTTGTAGGAACTGACCGCGTAGTCCCGTGTCTCCCGATTTGAGAGTATGATGATAATTTGCAAAAATCACACTTAGACTTAAAAACAAGCCGTTAAAGGGTGAAAACCCAAAGTAGCCCCGAAACGACCCCGTAGGAGGCACGAACACCTCGTACGGGACCAATGTAAGTTGTTGGAACTGACCGCGTAGTCCGGTACTCCTGGTTTGAGAGCATGACGATAATTTGCAAAAATCACACTTAAACTTAAAATCAAGGCGTTAAAGGGCGAAAATGCAAACCAACCCCCAAATGACCCCGTATGAGGCACGAACACCTCACACGGGGCCAATGTAACTTGTAGGAACTGATCGCGTAGTCCCGAGTCTCCCGATTTGAGAGTATGACAATAATTTCCAAAAATCACACTTAGACTTAAAAGTAAGGCGTTATAGGGTAAAAACCCAAACCAGCCCCCATACGACCCCGTATGAGGCACGAACACTTTGGACGGGACTAATGTAAGTTATAGGAACTGACCACGTAGTCCCGAGTTTAACGGTTTGAGAGTATGACGATAATTTGCAAAAATCACACTAAGACTTAAAAACAAGCCGTTGAAGGGTGAAAACCCAAACTAGCTCTCAAAAGACCCCGTAGGAGGTACGACCAGCTCGCACGGGACCAACGTAACTTGTAGGAACTGACCGCGTAGTCCCGTGTCTCCCGGAATGAGAGTATGAATATAATTTGCGAAAATCACACGTAGACTTAAAAACAAGCCATTAAAGGGTGAAAACAAAAACCAACCCCATAGGAGGCACGAACACCTCGTACGGGACCAATGTAACTTGTAGGAACTAACCGCGTAGTCCCGGGACTCCTGGTTTGAGAGCATGATAATAATTTGCAAAAATCACACTTAGACTTAAAAATAAGGCATTAAAGGGTGAAAACCCAAACCAGCCCGCAACCGACCCCGTAGGAGGCACGAACACCTCGCACGGGACTAATGTAACTTGTAGGAACTGACCGCGTAGTCCCGGATCAACCGGTTTGAGAGTATGATGATAATTTGCAAAAAGAACACTAAAACTTAAAATCAAGGCGTTAAAGGGTGAAAACCAAAACCAGCCCTTAAACGACCCCGTAGGAGGCACGAACACCTCACACGGGGCCAATGTAACTTGTAGGAACTGACCACGTAGTCCCGGGTCTCCCGGTTTAAGAGTATGACGATAATTTGAAAAATCACACTTAGACTTAAAAATAACCCGTTAAAGGATAAAAACCCAAACTAGCTCTCAAACGACCCCGTAGGAGGTATGAACACCTCGCACGGGACCAATTTAACTTGTAGGAACTGACCGCATTGTCCCGTGTCTCCCGATTTGAGAGTATGATGATAATTTGCAAAAATGACACTTAGACTTAAAAACAAGTCGTTAATGGGTGAAAACCCAAACCAGCCCCGAAACGACCCCGTAGGAGGCACGAACACCTCGCACGAGACTAATGAAACTTGTAGGAACTGACTGCCTCATCCCGGGTCTCCCGGATTGAGAGTATGATGATAATTTGCAAAAATCACACTTAGACTTAAAAATAAGCCGTTAGAGGGTGAAAACAAATACCAGCCCCCATACGACCCCGTAGGAGGCACGAACACCTCGCACGGGACCAATGTAACGCCTCGGAACTGATCGCATAGTCTCGGGTGTCCCAGTTTGAGAGTATGACAAAAATTTGCTAAAATCACACTTAGACTTAAAAACAAGCCATTAAAGGGTGAAAACCCAAACAGGCCCCCATACGACCCCGTCGGAGGCACGAACACCTCGCACCGGACCAATGTAGCTATTAGGAACTGACCGCGTAGTCCCGAGTCTCCCGGTTTGAGAGTATGATGATAATTTGTAAAAATCACACTTAGACTTAAAAACAAGCCATTAAAGGGTGAAAACCCAAACCAACCCCCAAATAACCCCGTAGGAGGCACGAACACCTCGCACCGGACCAATGTAACTTGTAAGAACTGATCGCGTATTCATGGGTCTCCCGGTTTGAGAGTATGATGATAATTTACAAAAATCACACTTAGACTTAAAAACAACCCGTTAAAGGGTGAAAACCCAAACCAGCCACCAAAACGACCCCGTAGGAGGTACGAAAACCTCTCACGGGACTAATGTAACTTGTAAAAACTTATTGCGTAGTCCCGGGTGTCCCGATTTGAGAGTATGACGATAATTTACAAAAATCAAACTTAGACTTAAAAATAAGGTTTTAAAGGGTGAAAACCCAAAGCAGCCCACAAACGACCCCGTAGGAGGCACGAACACCTCGAGCGGGACCAATCTAACTTGCTGGAACTGACCGTGTAGTCCAGGATCTCTCGGTTTGAGAGTATGATAAAAATTTGAGAAAATCACACTTAGACTTAAGAACAAGGCATTAAAGGGTGAAAACCCAAACTAGCACCCAAATGACCCCGTAGGAGGAACGAACACCTCGCACGGGAAGAAATGTAACTTATTGGAACTGACCCCGTAGTCCCGAATCTCTCGGTTTGAAAGTATGACAATAATTTGCAAAAATCACACTTAGATTTAAAAATAAGGAGTTAAAGGGTGAAAACCCAAACCAACCCCAAACGACCCCGTAGGAGGTACGGACACGTCGGACGGGACCAATGTAACTTGTTGGAACTGACCGGGTAGTCCCGGATCACCCGGTTTGAGAGTATGATGATAATTTCGAAAAATCACACTTGGACTTAAAAATAAGGTGTTAAAGGGTGACAACCCAAACCAGCCCCCAAACGACCCCGTAGGTGGCACGAACACCTCGTACGGGACTAATGTAACTTGTAGGAACTGACCGCGTAGTCCCGATACTCCTGGTTTGAGAGAATGACGATAATTTGCAAAAATCACACTTAAACTTAAAATCAAGGCGTTAAAGGATGAAAACCGAAACCAGCCCCCAAACGACCCCGAGGAGGCACAAACACCTCACACAGGGCCAATGTAACTTGTAGGAACTGATCACGTAGTCCCGACTCTCCCGATTTGAGAGTATGACGATAATTTCCAAAAATAACACTTAAACTTAAATTCAAGGCGCTAAAGGGTGAAAACCCAAACCATCCCCCAAACGACCCCGTAGGTAGTACGAAGACCTCGGACGGGACTAATGTAGCTTATAGGAACTGACCACGTAGTCCCAGGTTTCCCGGTTTGAGAGTATGACGATAATTTGCAAAAATCACACTTAGACTTAAAAACAAGCCGTTAAAGGGTGAAAACCCAAACTAGCTCTTAAACGACCCCGTAGGAGGTACGAACACCTCGCACGAGACCAACGTAACTTGTAGGAACTGACCGTCTAGTCCCGTGTCTCCCGGTTTGAGAGTATGAATAAAATTTGCGAAAATCACACGTAGACTTAAAAACAAGCCGTTAAAGGGTGAAAACCCAAACCAACCCCAAACGACCCCGTAGGAGGCACGAACACCTCGCACGGGACCAATGTAACTTGTTGGAACTGACCGGGTAGTCCCGGATCTCCCGGTTTGAGATTATGACGATAATTTGCAAAAATCACACTTAAACTTAAAATCAAGGCGTTAAAGGGTGAAAACCAAAACCAGCCACCAAACGACCCCGTAGGAGGCACGAACACCTCACACGGGGCCAATGTAACTTATAGGAATTGACCATGTAGCCCCTGGTCTTCCGGTTTGAGGGTATGATGATAATTTGCGAAAATCACACTTAGACTTAAAAACAAGCCAGTAAAGGGTGAAAACCCAAACCAGCCCGTAAACGACCCCGTAGGAGGCACGAACACCTCGCACGGGACCAATGTAACTTGTAGGAACTGACCGCGTAGTCCTGGATCTCTCGGTTTGAGAGTATGATGATAATTTGCAAAAAGAACACTTAAACTTAAATTCAAGGCGCTAA
The DNA here is from genome assembly GCA_949130495.1 of Sambucus nigra. Classification (NCBI taxonomy): domain Eukaryota; kingdom Viridiplantae; phylum Streptophyta; class Magnoliopsida; order Dipsacales; family Adoxaceae; genus Sambucus; species Sambucus nigra. The sequence continues at coordinate 1,320,200 of OX422207.1, read as the reverse complement.
AGGGTGAAAACCAAAACCAGCCCTTAAACGACCCCGTAGGAGGCGCGAACACCTCACACGGGGCCAATGTAACTTGTAGGAACTGACCACGTAGTCTCGGGTCTCCCGGTTTGAGAGTATGACGATAATTTGCGAAAATCACACTTAGACTTAAAAATAAGCCGTTAAAGGATGAAAACCCAAACTAGCTCTCAAACGACCCCGTAGTAGGTATGAACACCTCGCACGGGACCACTTTAACTTGTAGGAACTGACCGTATAGTCCCGTGTCTCCCGATTTGAGAGTATGATGATAATTTGCAAAAATCACACTTAGACTTAAAAACAAGCCGTTAAAGGGTGAAAACCCAAAGTAGCCCCGAAACGACCCCGAAGGAGGCACCAACACCTCGTACGGGACCAATGTAACTTGTTGGAACTGACCGCGTAGTCCCGGTACTCCTGGTTTGAGAGCATGATGATAATTTGCAAAAATCACACTTAAACTTAAAATCAAGGCGTTAAAGGGTGAAAATGCAAACCAACTCCCAAATGACCACGTAGGAGGCACGAACACCTCACACGGGGCCAATGTAACTTGTAGGAACTGATCGCGTAGTCCCGAGTCTCCCGATTTGAGAGTATGACGATAATTTCCAAAAATCACACTTAGACTTAAAAGTAAGGCGTTATTGGGGAAAAACCCAAACCAGCCCCCATACGACCCCGTAGGAGGCACGAACACTTTGGACGGGACTAATGTAAGTTATAGGAACTGACCACGTAGTCCCGGGTTTCCCGGTTTGAGAGTATGACGATAATTTGAAAAAATCACACTAAGACTTAAAAACAAGCCGTTGAAGGGTGAAAACCCAAACTAGCTCTCAAACGACCCCGTAGGAGGTACGACCAGCTCGCACGGGACCAACGTAACTTGTAGGAACTGACCGCGTAGTCCCGTGTCTCCCGGATTGAGAGTATGAATATAATTTGCGAAAATCACACGTAGACTTAAAAACAAGCCGTTAAAGGGTGAAAACCAAAACCCACCCCGTAGGAGGCACGAACACCTCGCACGGGACCAATGTAACTTGTAGGAACTGACCGCGTAGTCCCGGATCAACCGGTTTGAGAGTATGACGATAATTTGCAAAAAGAACACTTAAACTTAAAATCAAGGCGTTAAAGGGTGAAAACAAAAACCAGCCCTTAAACGACCCCGTAGGAGGAACGAACACCTCACACGGGGCCAATGTAACTTGTAGGAACTGACCACGTAGTCTCGGGTCTCCCGGTTTGAGTGTATGACGATAATTTGCGAAAATCACACTTAGACTTAAAAATAACCCGTTAAAGGATGAAAACCCAAACTAGCTCTCAAACGACCCCGTAGGAGGTATGAACACCTCGCACGGGACCAATTTAACTTGTAGGAACTGATCGCGTTGTCCCGTGTCTCCCGATTTGAGAGTATGATGATAATTTGCAAAAATCACACTTAGACTTAAAAACAAGCCGTTAAAGGGTGAAAACCCAAACCAGCCCCGAAACGACCCCGTAGGAGGCACGAACACCTCGCACGAGACTAATGAAACCTGTAGGAATTGACCGCCTCATCCCGGGTCTCCCGGATTGAGAGTATGATGATAATTTGCAAAAATCACACTTAGACTTAAAAATAAGCCGTTAGAGGGTGAAAACAAATACCAGCCCCCATACGACCCCGTAGGAGGCACGAACACCTCGCACGGGACCAATGTAACGCCTAGGAACTGATCGCATAATCTCGGGTCTCCCAGTCTGAGAGTATGACAAAAATTTGCTAAAATCACACTTAGACTTAAAAACAAGCCATTAAAGGGTGAAAACCCAAGCAGGCCCCCATACGACCCCGTCGGAGGCAGGAACACCTCGCACCGGACCAATGTAGCTATTAGGAACTGACCGCGTAGTCCCGAGTCTCCCGGTTTGAGAGTATGATGATAATTTGCAAAAATCACACTTAGACTTAAAAACAAGCCATTAAAGGGTGAAAACCCAGACCAACCCCCAAATAACCCCGTGGGAGGCACGAACACCTCGCACCGGACCAATGTAACTTGTAAGAACTGACAGCGTATTCCTGGGTCTCCCGATTTGAGAGTATGATGATAATTTACAAAAATCACACATAGACTTAAAAACAAGCCGTAGGAGGTACGGAAACCTCTCACGGGACTAATGTAACTTGTAAAAACTTATTGCGTAGTCCCGGGTGTCCCGATTTGAGAGTATGGCGATAATTTACAAAAATCACACTTAGACTTAAAAATAAGGTTTTAAAGGGTGAAAACCCAAAGCAGCCCCCAAACGACCCCGTAGGAGGCACGAACACCTCGAGCGGGACCAATCTAACTTGCTGGAACTGACCGTGTAGTCCCGGATCTCCCGGTTTGAGAGTATGATGAAAATTTGAGAAAATCACACTTAGACTAAAAATCAAGGCATTAAACGGTGAAAACCCAAACTAGCACCCAAATGAGCCCGTAGGAGGAACGAACACCTCGCACGGGAAGAAATGTAACTTATTGGAACTGACCCCGTAGTCCCGAATCTCTCGGTTTGAAAGTATGACGATAATTTGCAAAAATCACACTTAGACTTAAAAATATGGCGTTAAAGGGTGAAAACCCAAACCAACCCCAAACGACCCCGTAGGAGGTACGGACACGTCGGATGGGACCAATGTAACTTGTTGGAACTGACCGGGTAGTCACGGATCACCCGGTTTGAGAGTATGACGATAATTTCAAAAAATCACACTTGGACTTAAAAACAAGGTGTTAAAGGGTGACAACCCAAACCAGCCCCCAAACGACCCCGTAGGAGGCACGGACACCTCGTACGGGAATAATGTAACTTGTAGGAACTGACCGCGTAGTCCCGGTACTCCTGGTTTGAGAGCATGACGATAATTTGCAAAAATCACACTTAAACTTAAAATCATGGCGTTAAAGGATGAAAACCGAAACCAGCCCCCAAACGACCCCGTAGGAGGCACGAACACCTCACACGGGGCCAATGTAACTTGTAGGAACTGATCGCGTAGTCCCGACTCTCCCGATTTGAGAGTATGACGATAATTTCCAAAAATAACACTTAGACTTAAAAATAAGCCGTTAAAGGATGAAAACCCAAACCAGCCCCCAAACGACCCCGTAGGAGGTACGAAGACCTCGGACGGGACTAATGTAACTTCTAGGAACTGATCACGTAGTCCCGGGTTTCCCGGTTTAAGAGTATGACGATAATTTGCAAAAATCACACTTAGACTTAAAAACAAGTCGTTAAAGGGTGAAAACCCAAACTAGCTCTCAAACGACCCCGTAGGAGGTACGAACACCTCGCACGAGACCAACGTAACTTGTAGGAACTGACCGCGTAGTCCCGTGTCTCCCAGTTTGAGAGTATGAATATAATTTTCGAAAATCACACGTAGACTTAAAAACAAGCCGTTAAAGGGTGAAAACCCAAACCAACCCCAAACGACCCCGTAGGAGGCACGAACACCTCGCACGGGACCAATGTAACTTGTTGGAACTGACCGGGTAGTCCCGAATCTCCCGGTTTGAGATTATGACGATAATTTGCAAAAATCACACTTAAACTTAAAATCAAGGCGTTAAAGGGTGAAAACCAAAACCAGCCCCCAAACGACCCCGTAGGAGGCACGAACACCTCACACGGGGCCAATGTAACTTGTAGGAACTGACCATGTAGTCCCGGGTCTTCCGGTTTGAGAGTATGACGATAATTTGGGAAAATCACACTTAGACTTAAAAACAAGCCATTAAAGGGTGAAAACCCAAACGGGCCCCCATACGACCCCGTCGGAGGCACGAACACCTCGCACGGGACCATTGTAGCTTGTAGGAACTGACCGCGTAGTCCCGGGTCTCCCGATTTGAGAGTATACCTATAATTTGCAAAAATCACACTTAGACTTAAAAACAAGCTATTAAAAGGTGAAAACCCAAACCAACCCCCAAACAACCCCGTAGGAGGCACGAACACCTCGCATCGGTCCAATGTAACTTGTAAGAACTGACCGTGTATTCCTGGGTCTCCCGGTTTGAGAGTATGACGATAATTTACAAAAATCACACTTAGACTTAAAAACAAGCCGTTAAAGGGTGAAAACCCAAACCAGCCCCCAAACGACCCCGTAGGAGGTACGAAGACCTCGCACGGGACCAATGTAACTTGCAAAAACTTATCGCGTAGTCCCGGGTCTCCCGATTTGAAAGTATCACGATAATTTACAAAAATCACACTTAGACTTAAAAATAAAGTGTTAAAGGGTGAAAACCCAAAGCATCCCCCAAACGACCCAGTAGGAGGAACGAACACCTCGAACGGGACCAATCTAACTTGCAGGAACTGACCCCGTAGTCCCGGATCTCCCGGTTTGAGAGTATGACGAAAATTTGTGAAAATCACACTTAGACTTAAAATCAAGGCATTAAAGGGTGAAAACCCAAACCAGCACCCAAATGACCCCATAGGAGGAACGAACACCTCGCACGGGACCAATGTAACTTGTCGGAAGTGTTCACGTAGTCCTAGGTCTCCCAGTTTTAAAGAATGATGATAATTTGCAAAAATCACACTTAGACATAACATCAAGGCGTTAAAGGGCCAAAACCCAAACCAGCCCCCAAACGACCCCGTAGGAGGCATAAACACCTCGCATGGGACCAATGTAACTTGTGGGAATTGATCGGGTAGTCCCTAATCTCCTGGTTTGAGAGTATGACGATAATTTGCAAAAATCACACTTAGACTTAAAAATAAGGCGTTAAAGGGTGAAAACCCAAACCAGCCCCCAAATGTAACTTGTAAGAGCTGACCGCGTAGTCCCGGGTCTCCCAATTTGAGAGTATGACAATAATTTACAAAAATCACACTTAGACTTAAAAACAAGGTGTTAATGGGAAAAACCCCAAACCAGCCCCAAAACGACCCTGTAGGAGGCACGAACACCTCGCACGGGACCAACGTAACTTGCAGGAACTGACTGCATAGTCCCGGGTCTCCCGGTTTGAGAGTATGATGATAATTTGCAAAAATCACACTTAGACTTAAAAACAAGTCGTTAAAGGGTGAAAACCCAAACAAGCCCCCAAACGACCCCGTAGGAGGCACGAACACCTCGCACGGGACCAACGTAACTTGTTGGAACTGACCGGGTAGTCCCGAATCTCTCGGTTTGAGAGTATGACGATAATTTGCAAAAATCACACTTAGACTTAAAAAACAAGGCGTTAAAGGGTTAAAACCAATACCAGCACCCAAATGACCCCATAGGAGGCACGAACACCTCGCACGGGGCCAATGTAACTTATAAGAACTGATCGTGTAGTCCCGGATCTCCTGGTTTGAGAGCATGATGATAATTTGCAAAAATCACACTTATACTTAAAAATAAGCCGTTAAAGGGTGAAAACCCAAACCAGCCCCCAAACGACCCCGTAGGAGGCACGAACACCTCGCACGGGACCAATGTAACTTGTAGAAACTTATCGCGTAGTCCCGGGTCTCCCGATTTGAGAGTATGACGATAATTTAGAAAAATCACACTTTGACTTAAAAATAAGGTGTTAAAGGGTGAAAACCCAAACCAGCCCCCAAACGACCCCGTAGGAGGAGCGAACACCTCGCACGGGACCAATGTAACTTTTTGGAACTGACCGCGTAGTCCCGGACCTCCCAGTTTGAGAGTATGATGATAATTTGCAAAAATCACACTTAGACTTAAAATCAAGGCGTTAAAGGATGAAAACCCAAACCAACCCCCAAACGACTCCGTAGGAGGTACGAACACCTCGCACTGGACCAATGTAACTTGCAGGAACTGATTGCGTAGTCCCGGGTCTCCCGATTTGAGAGTATGACGAGAATTTGCAAAAATCACACATAAACTTAAAATCAAGGCGTTAAAGGATTAAAACCCAAACCAACCCCCAAACGACTCCGTAGGAGGTACGAACACCTCGCACTGGACCAATGTAACTTGCAGGAACTGACTGCGTAGTCCCGTGTCTCCCGATTTGAGAGTATGACGATAATTTGCAAAAATCACACTCAAAATTAAAATCAAGGCGTTAAAGGATGAAAACCCAAACCAACCCCCAAACGACTCCGTAGGAGGTAGGAACACTTCGCACGGGACAAATATAACTTGCAGGAGCTGACTGCGTAGTCTCGGGGCTCCCAGTTTGAGAGTATGAAGATAATTTGCAAAAATTACACTTAGACTTAAAAAGAGGCGATAAAGGGTGAAAACACAAACCAATCCCCAAACGACCCCGTAGGAGGCACGAACACCTTGCACGGGACCAATGAAACTTGTAGGAACTGACCGCGTAGTCTCGGATCTCCTGGTTCGAGAGTATGACGATAATTTGTGAAAATCACATTTAGACTTAAAAATAAGTCGTTAAAGGGTGAAAACCCACACCAGCCCCCAACCGACCCCGTAGGAGGAACGAACACCTAGAACGGGACAAATGTAACTTGTAGGAACTGACCGCATAGTCTCGGGTCTCCCGATTTGAGAGTATGATGATAATTTGCAAAAATCAAACATAGACTTAAAAAAGGCGATAAAGGGTGAAAACTCTAAGGAGCCTCCAAACGTCCTCGTAGGAGGAACGAACACCTCGCACGGGACCAATGGAACTTGTAGGAACAGACCGCGTAGTCCCGGATCTACCAGTTTGAGAGTATGACGGTAATTTGTGAAAATTACACTTAATCTTAAAATCAAGGCCTTAAAGGGTTAAAACCCAAACCATCCCCCAAACGATCCCGTAGGAGGTACGAACACCTCGCACGGTACCAATGTAACTTGTTGGAACTGACCGCGTAGTCCCGGATCTCCCAGTTTGAAAGTATGACGATAATTTGCAAAAATCACACTTAGACTTAAAAATTAGGCGTTAAAGGGTGAAAACCCAAACCAGCCCCCAAACGACCCCGTAGGAGGCACGAACACCTCGAGCGGGACCAACGTAACCCGTAGGAACTGACCGCATAGTCCTGGGTCTCCCGGTTTGAGAGTATGACGATAATTTGCAAAAACCACACTTAGACTTAACATCAAGGCGTTAAAGGGTGAAAACCCAAACCAGCCCCTAAATGATCCCGTAGGAGGTACGAACAGCTCGCACGGGACCAATGTAACTTTTTGGAACAGACCCCATAGTCCCGAATCTCCTGGTTTGAGAGCATGATGATAATTTGCAAAAATCACACTTATACTTAAAAATAAGCCGTTAAAGGGTGAAAACCCAAACCAGCCCCCAAACGACCCCGTAGGAGGCACGAACACCTCGCACGGGACCAATGTAACTTGCAGAAACTTATCGCGTAGTCCCGGGTCTCCCGATTTGAGAGTATGACGATAATTTAGAAAAATCACACTTTGACTTAAAAACAAGGTGTTAATGGGTGAAAACCCAAACCAGCCCCCAAACGACCCCGTAGGAGGAGCGAACACCTCGCACGAGACCAATGTAACTTTTTGGAACTGACCGCGTAGTCCCGGATCTCCCAGTTTGAGAGTATGATGATAATTTGTAAAAATCACACTTAGACTTAAAATCAAGGCGTTAAAGGATGAAAACCCAAACCAACCCCCAAACGACTCCGTAGGAGGTACGAACACCTCGCACTGGACCAATGTAACTTGCAGGAACTGACTGCGTAGTCCCGGGTCTCCCGATTTGAGAGTATGACGATAATTTGCAAAAATCACACTTAAACTTAAAATCAAGGCGTTAAAGGATTAAAACCCAAACCAACCCCCAAACGACTCCGTGGGAGGTACGAACACCTCGCACTGGACCAATGTAACTTGCAGGAACTGACTGCGTAGTCCCGGGTCTCCCGATTTGAGAGTATGACGATAATTTGCAAAAATCACACTCAAACTTAAAATCAAGGCGTTAAAGGATGAAAACCCAAACCAACCCCCAAACGACTCCGTAGGAGGTAGGAACACCTCGCACGGGACAAATATAACTTGCAGGAGCTGACTGCGCAGTCTCGGGGCTACCAGTTTGAGAGTATGAAGATAATTTGCAAAAATTACACTTAGACTTAAAAAGAGGCGATAAAGGGTGAAAACACAAACCAACCCCCAAACGACCCCGTAGGAGGCACGAACACCTTGCACGAGACCAATGTAACTTGTAGGAACTGACCGCGTAGTCTCGGATCTCCTGGTTCGAGAGTATGACGATAATTTGTGAAAATCACATTTAGACTTAAAAATAAGTCGTTAAAGGGTGAAAACCCACACCAGCCCCCAGCCGACCCCGTAGGAGGAACGAACACCTCGAACGGGACAAATGTAACTTGTAGGAACTGACCGCATAGTCTCGGGTCTCCCGATTTGAGAGTATGATGATAATTTGCAAAAATCAAACTTAGACTTAAAAAAGGCGATAAAGGGTGAAAACTCTAAGGAGCCTCCAAACGTCCCCGTATGAGGCACGAACACCTCGCACGGGACCAGTGTAACTTGTAGGAACATACCGCGTAGTCCCGGATCTACCAGTTTGAGAGTATGACGGTAATTTGCAAAAATTACACTTTATCTTAAAATCAAGGCCTTAAAGGGTTAAAACCCAAACCATCCCCCAAACGATCCCGTAGGAGGTACGAACACCTCGCACAGTACCAATGTAACTTGTTGGAACTGACCGCGTAGTCCCGGATCTCCCGGTTTGAAAGTATGACGATAATTTCAAAAATCACACTTAGACTTAAAAATTAGGCGTTAAAGGGTGAATACCCAAACCAGCCCCCAAACGACCACGTAGGAGGCACGAACACCTCGAGCGGGACCAACGTAACTTGTTGGAACTGACCGCATAGTCCCGAATCTCCCGGTTTGAGAGTATGACGATAATTTGCAAAAATCACACTTAGACTTAAAAAACAAGGTGTTAAAGGGTTAAAACCCAAACCAGCACCCAAATGACTCCATAGGAGGCATGAACACCTCGCACGGGACCAATGTAACTTATAAGAACTGATCGCGTAGTCCCGGATCTCCTGGTTTGAGAGCATGATGATAATTTGCAAAAATCACACTTATACTTAAAAATAAGCCGTTAAAGGGTGAAAACCCAAACCAGCCCCCAAACGACCCCGTAGGAGGCACGAACACCTCGCACGGGACCAATGTAACTTGCAGAAACTTATCGCGTAGTCCCGGGTCTCCCGATTTGAGACTATGACGATAATTTAGAAAAATCACACTTTGACTTAAAAATAAGGTGTTAATGGGTGAAAACCCAAACCAGCCCCCAAACGACCCCGTAGGAGGAGCGAACACCTCGCACGGGACCAATGTAACTTTTTGGAACTGACCACGTAGTCCCGGATCTCCCAGTTTGAGAGTATGATGATAATTTGTAAAAATCACACTTAGACTTAAAATCAAGGCGTTAAAGGATGAAAACCCAAACCAACCCCAAACGACTCCGTAGGTGGTACGAACACCTCGCACTGGACCAATGTAACTTGCAGGAACTGACTGCGTAGTCCCGGGTCTCCCAATTTGAGAGTATGACGATAATTTGCAAAAATCACACTTAAACTTAAAATCAAGGCGTTAAAGGATTAAAACACAAACCAACCCCCAAACGACTCCGTAGGAGGTACGAACACCTCGCACTGGACCAATGTAACTTGCAGGAACTGACTGCGTAGTCCCGAGTCTCCCGATTTGAGAGTATGACGATAATTTGCAAAAATCACACTCAAACTTAAAATCAAGGCGTTAAAGGATGAAAACCCAAACCAACCCCCAAACGACTCCGTAGGAGGTAGGAACACCTCGCACGGGACAAATATAACTTGCAGGAGCTGACTGCGCAGTCTCGGGGCTCCCAGTTTGAGAGTATGAAGATAATTTGCAAAAATTACACTTAGACTTAAAAAGAGGCGATAAAGGGTGAAAACACAAACCAACCCCCAAACGACCCCGTAGGAGGCACGAACACCTTGCACGAGACCAATGTAACTTGTAGGAACTGACCGCGTAGTCTCGGATCTCCTGGTTCGAGAGTATGACGATAATTTGTGAAAATAACATTTAGACTTAAAAATAAGTCGTTAAAGGGTGAAAACCCACACCAGCCCCCAACGACCCCGTAGGAGGAACGAACACCTCGAACGGGACAAATGTAACTTGTAGGAACTGACCGCATAGTCTCGGGTCTCCCGATTTGAGTGTATGATGATAATTTGCAAAAATCAAACTTAGACTTAAAAAAGGCGATAAAGGGTGAAAACTCTAAGGAGCCTCCAAACGTCCCCGTAGGAGGCACGAACACCTCGCACGGGACCAGTGTAACTTGTAGGAACAGACCGCGTAGTCCCGGATCTACCAGTTTGAGAGTATGACGGTAATTTGCGAAAATTAAACTTAATCTTAAAATCAAGGCCTTAAAGGGTTAAAACCCAAACCATCCCCCAAACGATCCCGTAGGAGGTACGAACACCTCGCACGGTACCAATGTAACTTGTTGGAACTGACCGCGTAGTCCCGGATCTCCCAGTTTGAGAGTATGATGATAATTTGTAAAAATCACACTTAGACTTCAAAACAAGTCGTTAAAGGGTGAAAACCCAAACCAGCCCCCAAACGACCCCGTAGGAGGCACGAACACCTCGCACGGGACCAACGTAACTTGTTGTAACTGACCGGGTAGTCCCGAATCTCCCGGTTTGAGAGTATGATGATAATTTGTAAAAATCACACTTAGACTTAACATCAAGGCGTTAAAGGGTGAAAACCCAAACCAGCCCCTAAATGATCCCGTAGGAGGTACGAACAGCTCGCACGGGACCAATGTAACTTTTTGGAACAGACCCCATAGTCCCGGATCTCCTGGTTTGAGAGCATGATGATAATTTGCAAAAATCACACTTATACTTAAAAATAAGCCGTTAAAGGGTGAAAACCCAAGCCAGCCCCCAAACGACCCCGTAGGAGGCACGAACACCTCGAGCGGGACCAATGTAACCCGTAGGAACTGACCGCATAGTCCTGGGTCTCCCGGTTTGAGAGTATGACGATAATTTGCAAAAATCACACTTAGACTTAACATCAAGGCGTTAAAGGGTGAAAACCCAAACCAGCACCTAAATGATCCCGTAGGAGGTACGAACAGCTTGTACGGGACCAATGTAACTTTTTGGAACAGACCCCATAGTCCCGGATCTCACGGTTTGAAAGTATGACGATAATTTGCAAAAATCACTCTTAGACTTAAAAATAAGGGGGTAAAGGGTGAAAACACAAACCAGCCCCCAGACGACCCTGTAGGAGGCACGAACACCTCGCACGGGACCAATGTAACTTGCAGGAACTATTCACGTAGTCCTAGGTCTCCCGGTTTGAGAGCATGACGATAATTTGCAAAAATCACACTTACACTTAACATCAAAGCATTGAAGGGTGAAAACCCCAACCAGCATCCAAACGACCCCGTAGGAGGCACAAACACCTCGCACGGGACCAATGTAACTTGTTGGAACTGACCGGGTAGTCCCGAATCTCCCGGTTTGAGAGTATGACGATAACTTGCAAAAATCACACTCAGACTTAAGAACAAGGCGTTAAAGGGTTAAAACCCAAACCAACACCCAAATGACCCCATAGGAGGCACGAACACCTCGCACGGGACCAATGTAACTTGTAAGAACTGACCGCATAGTACCGGATCTCCCGGTTTGAGAGCATGAGGATAATTTGCAAAAATCACACTTATACTTAAAAACAAGCTGTTAAAGGGTTAAAACCCAAACCAGCCCCCAAACGACCCCGTAGGAGGCAAGAACACCTCGCACGGGACCAATGTAACTACCAGAAACTTATTGCGTAGTCCCGGGTATCCCGATTTGAGAGTATGACGATAATTTACAGAAATACACTTAGACTTAAAAGCAAGGTGTTAAAGGGTGAAAACCCAAACCAGCCCCCAAACGACCCCGTAGGAGGCACGAACACCTCGCACGGGACCAATGTAACTTGTAGGAACTGACCACGTAGTCCCGGGACTCCTGGTTTGAGAGCAAGACGATAATTTTCAAAAATAACACTTAGACTTAAAAATAAGGCGTTAAAGGGTGAAAACCCAGACCAGCCCCCAAACGACCCCATAGGAGGCACCAACACCTCGCACGGGACAAATGTAACTTGCAGGAACTTACTGCGGTGTCCCGGGTCTCCCGATTTGAGAGTATGACGACAATTTACAAAAATCACACTTAGACTTAAAAAAAGGTGATAAAGGGAGAAAACCCAAACCAGCCCCCAAACGACCCCGTATGAGGTACGAAGACCTCGGACGGGACTAATGTAACTTATAGGAACTGACCACGTAGTCCCGGGTTTCCCGGTTTGAGAGTATGACGATAATTTGCAAAAATCACACTTAGACTTAAAAACAAGCCGTTAAAGGGTGAAAACCCAAACTAGCTCTCAAACGACCCCGTAGGAGGTACGAACACCTTGCACGACACCAACGTAACTTGTAGGAACTGACCGCGTAGTCCCGTGTCTCCCGGTTTGAGAGTATGAATATAATTTGCGAAAATCACACGTAGACTTAAAAACAAGCCGTTAAAAGGTGAAAACCCAAACCAACCCCAAACGACCCCGTAGGAGGCACGAACACCTCGCACGGGACCAATGTAACTTGTTGGAACTGACCTGGTAGTCCCGGATCTCCCGGTTTGAGATTATGACGATAATTTGCAAAAATCACACTTAAACTTAAAATCAAGGCGTTAAAGGGTGAAAACCAAAACCAGCCCCCAAACGACCCCGTAGGAGGCACGAACACCTCACACGGGGCCAATGTAACTTGTAGGAACTGACCATGTAGTCCCGGGTCTTCCGGTTTGAGAGTATGACGATAATTTGCAAAAATCACACTTAGACTTAAAAACAAGCCATTAAAGGGTGAAAACCCAAACGAGCCCCCATACGACCCCGTCGGAGGCACGAACACCTCGCACGGGACCATTGTAGCTTGTAGGAACTGACCGCGTAGTCCCGGGTCTCCCGGTTTGAGAGTATGCCGATAATTTGCAAAAATCACACTTAGACTTAAAAATAAGCTATTAAAAGGTGAAAACCCAAACCAACCCCCAAATAACCCCGTAGGAGGCACGAACACCTCGCACCGAACCAATGTAACTTGTAAGAACTGACCGCGTATTCTCGGGTCTCCCGGTTTGAGAGTATGACGATAATTTAAAAAAATCACACTTAGACTTAAAAACAAGCCGTTAAAGGGTGAAAACCCTAACCAGCTCCCAAACGACCCCGTAGGAGGTACGAAGACCTCGCACGGGACCAATGTAACTTGCAAAAACTTATCGCGTAGTCCCGGGTCTCCCGATTTGGAAGTATCACGATAATTTACAAAAATCACACTAAGACTTAAAAATAAAGTGTTAAAGGGTGAAAACCCAAAGCAGCCCCCAAACGACCCAGTAGGAGGAACGAACACCTCGAACGGGACCAATCTAACTTGCAGGAACTGACCGCGTAGTCCCGGATCTCCCGGTTTGAGAGTATGACGAAAATTTGTGAAAATCACACTTAGACTTAAAATCAAGGCATTAAAGGGTGAAAACCCAAACCAGCACCCAAATGACCCCATAGGAGGAACGAACACCTCGCACGGGACCAATGTAACTTGTCGAAAGTGTTCACGTAGTCCTAGGTCTCCCAGTTTGAAAGAATGACGATAATTTGCAAAAATTACACTTAGACATAAAATCAAGGCGTTAAAGGGCCAAAACCCAAACCAGCCCCCAAACGACCCCGTAGGAGGCATAAACACCTCGCATGGGACCAATGTAACTTGTGGGAACTGATCGGGTAGTCCCGAATCTCCTGGTTTGAGAGTATGACGATAATTTGCAAAAATCACACTTAGACATAAAAATAAGGCGTTAAAAGGTGAAAACCCAAACCAGCCCCCAAATGATGTCGTAGGAGGCACGAACACCTAGCACGGGACCAATGTAACTTGTAAGAGCTGACCGCGTAGTCCCGGGTCTCGCAATTTGAGAGTATGACGGTAATTTACAAAAATCACACTTAGACTTAAAAACAAGGTGTTAATTGGAAAAACCCCAAACCAGCCCCAAAACGACCCTGTAGGAGGCACGAACACCTCGCACGGGACCAACGTAACTTGCAGGAACTGACTGCATAGTCCTGGGTCTCCCGGTTTGAGAGTATGATGATAATTTGTAAAAATCACACTTAGACTTCAAAACAAGTCGTTAAAGGGTGAAAACCCAAACCAGCCCCCAAACGACCCCGTAGGAGGCACGAACACCTCGCACGGGACCAACGTAACTTGTTGGAACTGACCGATTAGTCCCGAATCTCCCGGGGTGAGAGTATGATGATAATTTGCAAAAATCACACTTAGACTTAAAAAACAAGGCGTTAAAGGGTTAAAACCCAAACCAGCACCCAAATGACCCCATAGGAGGCACGAACACCTCGCACGGGACCAATGTAACTTATAAGAACTGATCGCGTAGTCCCGGATCTCCTGGTTTGAGAGCATGATGATAATTTGCAAAAATCACACTTATACTTAAAAATAAGGCGTTAAAGGGTGAAAACCCAAACCAGCCCCCAAACGACCCCGTAGGAGGCACGAACACCTCGCACGGGACCAATTTAACTTGCAGAAACTTATCGCGTAGTCCCGGGTCTCCCGATTTGAGAGTATGACGATAATTTAGAAAAATCACACTTTGACTTAAAAATAAGGTGTTAAAGGGTGAAAACCCAAACCAGCCCCCAAACGACCCCGTAGGAGGAGCGAACACCTCGCACGGGACCAATGTAACTTTTTGGAACTGACCGCGTAGTCCCGGATCTCCCAGTTTAAGAGTATGATGATAATTTGCAAAAATCACACTTAGACTTAAAATCAAGGCGTTAAAGGATGAAAACCCAAACCAACCCCCAAACGACTCCGTAGGAGGTACGAACACCTCGCATTGGACCAATGTAACTTGCAGGAACTGACTGCGTAGTCCCGGGTCTCCCGATTTGAGAGTATGACGATAATTTGCAAAAATCACACTTAAACTTAAAATCAAGGCGTTAAAGGATTAAAACCCAAACCAACCCCAAAACGAATCCGTAGGAGGTACGAACACCTCGCACTGGACCAATGTAACTTGCAGGAACTGACTGCGTAGTCCCGGGTCTACCAATTTGAGAGTATGACGATAATTTGCAAAAATCACACTCAAACTTAAAATAAAGGCGTTAAAGGATGAAAACCCAAACCAACCCCCAAACGACTCCGTAGGAGGTAGGAACACCTCGCACGGGACAAATATAACTTGCAGGAGCTGACTGCGTAGTCTCGGGGCTAAAAGTTTGAGAGTATGAAGATAATTTGCAAAAATTACACTTAGACTTAAAAAGAGGCGATAAAGGGTGAAAACACAAACCAACCCCCAAACGACCCCATAGGAGGCACGAACACCTTGCACGGGACCAACGTAACTTGTAGGAACTGACCGGGTAGTCTCGGATCTCCTGGTTCGAGAGTATGACGATAATTTGTGAAAATCACATTTAGACTTAAAAATAAGTCGTTAAAGGGTGAAAACCCACACCAGCCCCCAACCGACCCCGTAGGAGGAATGAACACCTCGAACGGGACAAATGTAACTTGTAGGAACTGATCGCATCGTCTCGGGTCTCCCGATTTGAGAGTATGATGATAATTTGCAAAAATCAAACTTAGACTTAAAAAAGGCGATAAAGGGTGAAAACTCTAAGGAGCCTCCAAACGTCCCCGTAGGAGGCACGAACACCTCGCACGGGACCAGTGTAACTTGTAGGAACAGACCGGGTAGTCCCGAATCTACCAGTTTGAGAGTATGACGGTAATTTGAGAAAATTAAACTTAATCTTAAAATCAAGGCCTTAAAGGGTTAAAACCCAAACCATCACCCAAACGATCCCGTAGGAGGTACGAACACCTCGCACGGTACCAATGTAACTTGTTGGAACTGACCGCGTAGTCCCGGATCTCCCGGTTTGAAAGTATGAGGATAATTTGCAAAAATCACACTTAGACTTAAAAATTAGGCGTTAAAGGGTGAAAACCCAAACCAGCCCCCAAACGACCCCGTAGGAGGCACGAACACCTCGAGCGGGACCGATGTAACCCTTAGGAACTGACCGCATAGTCCTGGGTCTCTCGGTTTGAGAGTATGACGATAATTTGCAAAAATCACACTTAGACTTAACATCAAGGCGTTAAAGGGTGAAAACCCAAACCAGCCCCTAAACGATCCCGTAGGAGGTACGAACACCTCGTACGGGACCAATGTAACTTTTTGGAACAGACCCCATAGTCCCGGATCTCCCGGTTTGAAAGTATGACGATAATTTGCAAAAATCACTCTTAGACTTAAAAATAAGGGGGTAAAGGGTGAAAACACAAACCAGCCCCCAGACGACCCTGTAGGAGGCACGAACACCTCGCACGGGACCAATGTAACTTGCAGGAACTGTTCACGTAGTCCTAGGTCTCCCGGTTTGAGACCATGACGATAATTTGCAAAAATCACACTTAGACTAAACATCAAAGCGTTGAAGGGTGAAAACCCAAACCAACATCCAAACGACCCCGTAGGAGGCACAAACACCTCGCACGAGACCAATGTAAATTGTTGGAACTGACCGGGTAGTCCCGAATCTCCCGGTTTGAGAGTATGACGATAATTTGCAAAAATCACACTCATCTTAAGAACAAGGCGTTAAAGGGTTAAAACTCAAACCACCACCCAAATGACCCCATAGGAGGCACGAACACCTCGCACGGGACCAATGTAACTTATAAGAACTGACCGCATAGTACCGGATCTCCTGGTTTGAGAGCATGACGATAATTTGCAAAAATCACACTTATACTTAAAAACAAGCCGTTAAAGGCTGAAAACCCAAACCAGCCCCCAAACGACCCCGTAGGAGGCAAGAACACCTCGCACGGGACCAATGTAACTACCAGAAACTTATTGCGTAGTCCCGGGTATCCCGATTTGAGAGTATGACGATAATTCACAAAAATACACTTAGACTTAAAAACAAGGTGTTAAAGGGTGAAAACCCAATCCAGCCCCCAAACGACCCCGTAGGAGGCACGAACACCTCGCACGGGACCAATGTAACTTGTAGGAACTAACCACGTAGTCTCGGGACTCCTGGTTTGGGAGCAAGACGATAATTTTCAAAAATCACACTTAGACTTAAAAACAAGGCGTTAAAGGGTGAAAACCCAAACCAGCCCCCAAACGACCCCATAGGAGGCACCAACACCTCGCACGGGACAAATGTAACTTGCAGGAACTTACTGCGTAGTCCCGGGTCTCCCGATTTGAGAGTATGACGACAATTTACAAAAATCACACTTAGACTTAAAAAAAAGGCGATAAAGGGAGAAAACCCAAACCAGCCCACAAACGACCCCGTATGAGGCACGAACACCTCGCACGGGACCAATGTAACTTGTTGGAACTGACCGCATAGTCTCGGATCTGCCGGTTTGGGTGTATGACGATAAATTGCAAAAATCACACACAAACTTAAAATCAAGGCATTAAAGGATGAAAACCCAAACCAACCCCCAAACGACTCCGTAGGAGGTACGAACACCTCGCACGGGAAAAATGTAACTTGTAGGAGCTGACTGCGTAGTCCCGGGTCTCCCGGTTTGAGGGTATGACGATAATTTGCAAAAATTACACTTAGACTTAAAAAAAAGTCGATAAAGGGTGAAAACCGAATCCAACCCCCAAACGACCCTGTAGGAGGCACGAACACCTCGCACAGGACCAATGTAACTTGTTAGAACTGACCGCATAGTCTCGGTTCTCCCGGTTTCAGAGTATGACGATAATTTGCAAAAATCAGACTTAGACTTAAAAACAAGTCGTTAAAGGGTAAAAACCCAAACCAGCCCCCAAACGACCCCGTAGAAGGAACGAACACCTCGCACGGGACCAATGTAACTTGTAGGAACTGACCGCGTAGTCTCGGATCTCCCGATTTGAGAGTATGACGATAATTTGCAAAAATCACAGTTAGACTTAAAAAAAGGCGATAAAGGGTGAAAACCCAAACCAGCCTCCAAACGACCCCGTAGGAGGCAAGAACACTTCGCACGGAACCAATGTAACTTGTAGGAACTGACCGCGTAGTCCCGGATCTCCCAGTGTGAGAGTATGATGATAATTTGCCAAAATCACACTTAAACTTAAAATTAAGGCGTTAAAGGGTTAAAACCCAAACCAGCCCCCAAACAACCCCGTAAGTGGTACGAACACCTCGCGCGGGACCATTGTAACTTGTTGGAACTGACCGCGTAGTCTCGGATCTCCCGGTTTGAAAGTGTGACGATAATTTGCAAAAATCACATTTAGACTTAAAAATAAGCCGTTAAAGGGTGAAAACAAAAACCAGCCCCCATACGACCCCTTAGGAGGCACGAACACCTCGCACGGTACCAATGTAACCCATAGGAACGGACCGTGTAGTCCCGAGTCTCCCAGTTTTATAGTATGACGATAATTTTCAAAAATCTCACTTAGACATAAAAAAAGGCGATAAAGTGTGAAAACCCAAACCAGCCTCCAAACGACCTCGTAGGAGGCACGAACACCTCGTACGGGACCATGTAACTTGAAGGAACTGACCGCGTAGACCCGGTTCTCCCGGTTTGAGAGTATGACGATAATTTGCAAAAAGCACACATAAACTTAAAATCAAGGCGTTAAAGGGTGAAAACCCAAACCAGCGCCCAAACGACCCCATAGGAGGCACGAACACCTCACACGGGGCCAATGTAACTTGTAGAAACTGATCGCGTAGTCCCGAGTCTCCCGAACCAGCCCCCATATGACCCCGTAGGAGGCACGAACACCTCGGACGGGACTAATCTAACTTGTAGGAACTGACCACATAGTCCCGGGTCTCCCGGTTTGAGAGTATGACGGTCATTTGAAAAATCACACTTAAACTTATAATCATGGCGTTAAAGGGTGAAAACCCAAACCAGCAACCAAATGACCCTGTAGGAGGCACGAACACCTCGCACGGGACCAATGTAACTTGTAAGAACTGACCGCGTAGTCCCGGATCTCCTGGTTTGAGAGTATGATGATAATTTGCAAAAATCACACTTATACATAAAAACAAGCCGTTAAAGGGTGAAAACCCAAACCAGGCCCCAAACGACCCCGTAGGAGGCACGAACACCTCTTACGGGACCAATGTAACTTGCAGAAACTTATCGCGTAGTCCCGGGTGTCCTGATTTGAGAGTATGATGATAATTTAGAAAAATCACACTTAGACTTATAAACAAGCTGTTAAAGGATGAAAACCAAAACCAGCCCCCAAATGACCCCGTAGGAGGAGCAAATACCTCGCACGGGATCAATGTAACTTGTTGGAACTACCGCGTAGTCCCGGATCTCCCGGTTTGAGAGTATGACGATAATTTGCAAAAATCACACTTAAATTTAAAATCAAGGCATTAAAGGATGAGAACGCAAACCAACCCCCAAAGGACTCCGTGGGAGGTTCGAACCCCTCGCACGGGACCAATGTAACTTGCAGGAACTGATCGCGTAGTGCCAGATCTCCCGATTTGAGAGTATGATGATAATTTGCAAAAATCACACTTACACTTAAAAATAAGCCGTTAAAGTGTGAAAACCCAAACCAGCCCTGAAACGACCCCGGCGGAGGAACGAACACCTCGCACGGGACCAATGTAACGTATAGGAACTGACCGCGTAGTTTTGGGTCTCTCGATTTGAGAGTATGACGATAATTTGCAAAAATCACACTTAGACTTAAAAACAAGCCGTTAAAGGGTGAAAACCCAAACTAGCCCCCAACGACCCCGTAGGAGGAACGAACACTTCGCACGGGACCATTGTAACTTTTAGGAACTGACCGCGTATTTTCAGGTCTCCCGATTTGAGAGTATGATGATAATTTGCAAAAATCACACTTAAACTAAAAATCAAGGCGATAAAGGGTTAAAACCCAAACCAGATCCCCAAACGACCTCGTAGGAGGCACGAACACCTCGCAAGGGACCAATGTAACTTGTAGGAACTGACCGCGTAGTCCCGGATCTCCCAGTTTGAGAGTATGACGATAATTTGCAAAAATCACACTTAAACTTAATATCAAGGCATTAAAGGGTGAAAACCCAAACCAGCCCCCAAACGACCCCGTAGGAGGCACGAACACCTCACACGGGGATAATGTAACTTGTCGGAACTAACCGCATAGTCCTGGATCTCCCGGTTTGAAAGTATGATGATAATTTGCAAAATTCACACTTAGACTTAAAAATAAGGCGTTAAAGGGTGAAATCGCAACCATGCCCCCAAACGTCACGAACACCTCGAGCAGGACCAATGTAACTTGTAGGAACTGACCGCGTAGTCTCGAATCTCCCGGTTTGAGAGTATGTCGATAATTTGAAAAAATCACAATTAAACTTAAAATCAAGGCGATAAAGGGTGACAACCCAAACCAGCCCCCAAACGACCCCTAAGGAGGTATAAACACCTCGTACGGGACCAATGTAACTTGTAGGAACTGACCGCGTAGTACCAATACTCCTGGTTTGAGAGCATGGCGATAATTTGCAAAAATCACACTTAAACTTAAAATCAAGGCGTTAAAGGGTGAAAACCCAAACCAGCGCCCAAACGACCCCGTAGGAGGCACGAACACCTCACAATGGGCCAATGTGACTTATTGGAACTGATCGCGTAGTCCCGAGTCTCCCGATTTGAGAGTATGACGATAATTTCCAAAAATCACACTTAGACTTAAAAATAAGTAATTAAGGGTGAAAACCCCAAACCAGCTCTCTAACGACCCCGTAGGAGGTACGAACACCTCGCACGGGACCAATGTAACCTATAGGAACTGACTGCGTAGTCCCGTGTCTCCCGGTTTGAGAGTATGGAGATAGTTTACTAAAATCACACTCAGACTTAAAAATAAGTCGTTAAAGGGTGAAAACCCAAACCAACCCCGAAACGACCCTGTAGGAGGCACGAACACCTCGTACGGGCCTAATGAAACTTGTAGGAACTGACCGCATCATCCCGGGTCTCCCAGAATGAGAGTGTGACGATAATTTGCAAAAATCACACTTAGACTTAAAAATAAGCCGTTGAAGGGTGAAAACCAAAATCGGCCCCCATATGACCCCGTAGGAGGCACGAACACCTCACACGGGACCAATGTAACCCATAGGAACTGACCGCGTAATTCCGGGGTTCCCGATTTTAGAGTGTGACGATAGATTGCAAAAATCACACTTAGACTTAAAAAAGGCGATAAAGGGTTAAAACCCAAACCAGCCTCCAAACGACCTCGTAGGAGGCACGAACACCTCGCACGGGACCAATTTAACATGTAGGAACTGACCGCGTAGTCCCGGATATCCCGATTTGAGAGTATGAAGATAATTTGCAAAAAGCATACTTAAACTTAAAATCAAGGCGTTAAAGGGTGAAAACCCAAACCGGCGCCTAAACGACCCCGTAGGAGGCACGAACACCTCACAATGGGCCAATGTGACTTATAGGAACTGATCGCGTAGTCCCGAGTCTCCCGATTTGAGAGTATGACGATAATTTCCAAAAATCACACTTAGACTTAAAAATAAGCCGTTAAAGGGGAAAAACCCAAACCAGCCCCCATATGACCCCGTAGGAGGCAGGAACACCTCGGACGGGACTAATGTAACTTGTAGGAACTAACCACATAGTCCTGGGTCTCCCGGTTTGAGAGTATAACGATAATTTGCAAAAATCACACTTAGACTTAAAATCAAGGCGTTAAAGGGTGAAAACCCAAATCAGCACCCAAATGACCCCGTAGGAGGCACGAACACCTCGCACGGGACCAATGTAACTTGTAAGAACTGACCACGTAGTCCCGGATCTCCTGGTTTGAGAGCATAATGATAATTTGCAAAAATCACACTTATACTTAAAAACAAGCCGTGGAGAGGGTGAAAACTTAAACCAGCCCCCAAATGACCCCGTAGGAGGCACGAACACCTCGTGCGGAACCAATGTAACTTTAAGAAACTTATTCCGTAGTCCCGGGTCTCCCGATTTGAGAGTATGACGATAATTTAGTAAAATCACGCTTAGACTTAAAAACAAGGTGTTAAAGGGTGAAAACCCAAACCAACCCCCAAATGACCCCATAGGAGGAGCGAACACCTCGCACGGGACCAATGTAACTTGTTGGAACTGACCGCGTAGTCTCGGATCTCCCGATTTGAGAGTATGATGATAATTTGCAAAAATCACACTTAAGCTTAAAATCAAGGCATTCAAGGATGAAAACCCAAACCAACCCCCAAACGACTCCGTAAGAGGTACGAATACCTCGCACAGGACCAATGTAACTTGCACGAACTGATCGCGTAGTCCCGGGTCTCCCGATTTGAGAGTATGACGATAATTTGTAAAAATCACACTTAAACTTAAAAACAAGCCGTTAAGGGGTGAAAACCCAAACCAGCCCCGAAACGACCCCGTAGGAGGAACGAACACCTCGCACGGGACCAATGTAACTTGTAGGAACTGACCGCGTAGTTTCGGGTCTCCCAATTTGAGAGTATGACGATAATTTGGAAAAATCACACTTAGACTTAAAAACAAGCCGTTAAAAGGTGAAAACCCAAACTAGCCCCCAAACGACCCCGTAGGAGGAACGAACACCTCGCACGGGACCAATGTAACTTGTAGGAACTGACCGCGTAGTTTCGGGTCTCCCGATTTGAGTGTATGACAATAATTTGCAAAAATCACACTTAAACTGAAAATCAAGGCGATAAAGGGTTAAAACCCAAACCAGCCCCCAAACGACCCCGTAGGAGGCACGAACACCTCGCACGGGACCAATGTAAATTGTTGGAACTGACCGCGTAGTCCCGGATCTCCCGGCTTGAAAGTATGACGATAATTTGCAAAAATCACACTTAGACTTAAAAATAAGGAGTTAAAGGGTGAAATCCCAAACATGCCGCAAAACAAGCTCGTAGCAGGCACGAACACCTCGAGCAGGACCAATGTAACTTGTAGGAACTAACCGCGTAGTCTCGAATCTCCGGGTTTGAGAGTGTGACGATAATTTGCAAAAATCACAATTAAACTTAAAATCAAGGCGTTAAAGGGTGACAACCCAAACCAGCCCCAAACGACCCCGTAGGAGCCACGAACACCTCGTACGGGACCAATGTAACTTGTAGGAACTGACCGCGTAGTCCCGGTACTCCTGGTTTGAGAGCATGATTATAATTTGCAAAAATCACACTTAGACTTATAAACAAGGCGTTAAATGGTGAAAACCCAAACTAGCCCCCAAACGACCCCGTAGGAGGCACGAACACCTCGCACGGGACCAATGTAACTTGTAGGAACTGACCACGTAGTCCCGGATGTCCCGGTTTGAGAGTATGCTGATAATTTCTAAAAACCACACTTAAACTTAAAATCAAGGCGTTTAAGGGTGAAAACCCAATCCAGTCCCCAAACGACCCCGTAGGAGGAACGAACACCTCACACGGGGCCAATGTAACTTGTAGGAACTGATCACGTAGTCCCGAGTCTCCCGATTTGAAAGTATGATGATAATTTGCAAAAATCACACTTAAGCTTAAAATCAAGGCATTCAAGGATGAAAACCCAAACCAACCCCCAAACGACTCCGTAAGAGGTACGAATACCTCGCACAGGACCAATGTAACTTGCACGAACTGATCGCGTAGTCCCGGGTCTCCCGATTTGAGAGTATGACGATAATTTGTAAAAATCACACTTAGACTTAAAAACAAGCCGTTAAAAGGTGAAAACCCAAACTAGCCCCCAAACGACCCCGTAGGAGGAACGAACACCTCGCACGGGACCAATGTAACTTGTAGGAACTGACCGCATAGTTTCGGGTCTCCCGATTTGAGTGTATGACAATAATTTGCAAAAATCACACTTAAACTGAAAATCAAGGCGATAAAGGGTTAAAACCCAAACCAGCCCCCAAACGACCCCGTAGGAGGCACGAACACCTCGCACGGGACCAATGTAAATTGTTGGAACTGACCGCGTAGTCCCGGATCTCCCGGCTTGAAAGTATGACGATAATTTGCAAAAATCACACTTAGACTTAAAAATAAGGAGTTAAAGGGTGAAATCCCAAACATGCCGCAAAACAAGCTCGTAGCAGGCACGAACACCTCGAGCAGGACCAATGTAACTTGTAGGAACTAACCGCGTAGTCTCGAATCTCCGGGTTTGAGAGTGTGACGATAATTTGCAAAAATCACAATTAAACTTAAAATCAAGGCGTTAAAGGGTGACAACCCAAACCAGCCCCAAACAACCCCGTAGGAGCCACGAACACCTCGTACGGGACCAATGTAACTTGTAGGAACTGACCGCGTAGTCCCGGTACTCCTGGTTTTAGAGCATGATTATAATTTGCAAAAATCACACTTAGACTTATAAACAAGGCGTTAAATGGTGAAAACCCAAACTAGCCCCCAAACGACCCCGTAGGAGGCACGAACACCTCGCACGGGACCAATGTAACTTGTTGGAACTGACCACGTAGTCCCGGATGTCCCGGTTTGAGAGTATGCTGATAATTTCTAAAAACCACACTTAAACTTAAAATCAAGGCGTTTAAGGGTGAAAACCCAATCCAGTCCCCAAACGACCCCGTAGGAGGAACGAACACCTCACACGGGGCCAATGTAACTTGTAGGAACTGATCACGTAGTCCCGAGTCTCCCGATTTGAAAGTATGATGATAATTTCCAAAAATTACACTTAGACTAAAAAATAAGCCGTTAAAAGGGGGGAAACCCAAACCAGCCATCATATGACCCCGTAGGAGGCACGAACACCTCGCACCGGACCAATGTAACTTGTAAGAATTGACCGCGTATTCTTGGGTCTCCCGGTTTGAGAGTATGATGATAATTTTCAAAAATCACACTTTGACTTAAAAACAAGCCGTTAAAGGGTGAAAACCCAGACCAGCCCCTAAAGGACCCCGTAGCAGGAACGAACACCTCGCACGGGACCAATGTAACTTGTAGGAACTGATCGCGTAGTCCCGGGTCTCCCGATTTGAGAGTATGACGATAATTTGCAAAAATCACACTTAGACTTAAAAATAGGTAATAAAGGGTGAAAACCCAAACCAGCATCCAAACGACACCGTAGGAGGCACGAACACCTCGCACGGGACCAATGTAACTTGTAGGAACTGACCGCGTTGTCCCAAATCTCCCAGTTTGAGAGTATGACGATAATCTGCAAAAAGCACACTTAAACTTAAAATCAAGGCGTTAAAAGGTGAAAACCCAAACCAGTGCCCAAACGACACCGTAGGAGGCACGAACACCTCACACGGGGCCAATGTAACTTGTAGGAACTGATCGCGTAGTCACGAGTCTCCCGATTTGAGAGTATGACGATAATTTCCAAAAATCACACTTAGACTTAAAAAGAAGTAATTAAGGGTGAAAACCCCAAACCAGCCCCCATACGACCCCGTAGGAGGCACGAACACCTCGGACGGGACTAATGTAACTTGTAGGAACTGACCACATAGTCCCGGGTCTCCCGGTTTGAGAGTATGTTGATAATTTTCAAAAATGACACGTAGACTTAAAAATAAGCCGTTAAAGGGTGAAAACCCAAACCAGCCCTCAAACGACCCCGTTGAAGGCACGAACACCTCGCACGGGACCAATGTAACTTGTAAGAACTGACCGCATAGTCTCGGTTCTCCCGGTTTCAGAGTATGACGATAATTTGCAAAAATCAGACTTAGACTTAGAAACAAGTCGTTAAAGGGTAAAAACCCAAACCAGCCCCCAAACGACCCCGTAGAAGGAACGAACACCTCGCACGGGACCAATGTAACTTGTAGGAACTGACCGCGTAGTCCTGGATTTCCCGATTTGAGAGTTTGAAGATTAATTGCAACAATCACTCTTATATATTAAAAAAGGCGATCAAGGGTGAAAACCCAAACCAGCCCCCAAACGACCCCGTAGGAGGCACGAACACGTCCTACGGGACCCATGTAACTTATTGGATCTGACCGCGTAGTCCTGGATCTCCCGGTTTGAGAGTATGACGATAATTTGCAAAAATCACACTTAAACTTGAAATCAAGGTCTTAAAGGATGAAAACCCAAACCAACCCCCAAACGACTCTATAGGAGGTACGAACACCTCGCACGGGACCAATATTACTTGCAGGAACTGACTGCGTAGTTCCGGGTCTCCCTATTTAAGTGTGTGATGATAATTTGAAAAAATCACACTTAGACTTAAAAAAAGGGGATAAAGGGTGAAAACCCAAACCAACCTCCAAACGACCCCGTAGGAGGCACGAACACCTCGCACGGTACCAATGTAACTTGCAGGAACTGACCGAGTAGTCCCGGATCTCCCAGTTTGAGAGTATGACGATAATTTGCAAAAATCACACTTAAACTAAAAATCAAGGCGTTAAAGGGTTAAAACCCAAACTAGCCCCCAAACGACACCGTAGGAGGTACGGACACCTCGCACGTGACAATGTAACTTGTTGGAAATGACCGCGTAGTCCCGGATCTCCCGATTTTAAAGTATGACGATATTTGCAAAAAATCACACTTAGACTTAAAAATAAGGCGTTAAAGTGTGAAAACCCAAACATGCCCCCAAACGACCCCGTAGCAGGAACGAACACCTCGAGCGGGACCAATGTAACTTATAGGAACTGACCGCGTAGTCTCGAATCTCCTGGTTTGAGAGTATGATGATAATTTGCAAAAATCACAATTAAACTTAAGATCAAGGCGTTAAAGGGGCGAAACCCAAACCAGCCCCCAAACGACCCCATAGGAGGTACGAACACCTCGTACGGGACCAATATAATTTGAAGGAACTGATCGCTTAGTCCCGGGTCCCCCAATTTGAGAGTATGAAAATTATTTGCAAAAATTACACTTAATCTTAAAAACAAGCCGTTAAAGGGTGAAAACCCAAACCAGCCCCAAACGACCCCGTAGGAGGCACGAACACCTCGCACGGGACCAATGTAACTTGTTGGAACTGACCGGGTAGTCCCAGATCTCCCGGTTTGAGAGTATGGCGATAATTTTGAAAAATCACACATGGACTTAAAAATAAGGCGTTAAAGGGTGACAACCCAAACCAGCCCCCAAACGACCCCATAGGAGGCACGAACACCTCGTACGGGACCAATGTAACTTGTATGAACTGATCGCGTAGTCTCGGTACTCCTGGTTTGAAGCATGACGATAATTTGTAAAAATCACACTTAGACTTAAAAATTAGGCGTTTAAGGGTGAAAACCCAAACTAGCCCCCTAGGAGGCACGAACACCTCGCACGGGACCAATGTAACTTCTAGGAACTCACCACGTAGTCTCGGATCACCCAGTTTGAGAGTATGATGATAATTTGCAAAAATCACACTTAAACTTAAAATCAAGGTGTTAAAGGGTGAAAACCCAAACGACCCCGTAGGAGGCACGACCACCTCACACGGGGCCAATGTAACTTGTAGGAACTGACCGCATAGTCCAGGATCTCTCGGTTTGAGAGTATGATGATAATTTGCAAAAAAAACACTTAAACTTAAAATCAAGGCGTTAAAGGATGAAAACCAAAACCAGCCCCCAAACGACCCCGTAGGAGGCACGACCACCTCACACGGGGCCAATGTAAGTTGTAGGAACTAATCGCGTAGTCCCGAGTCTCCCGATCTGAGAGTATGACGATAATTTCCAAAAATCACACTTAGACTCACAAATAAGCCGTTAAAGGGGAAAACCCCAAACCAGCCCCCATGCGATCCCGTAGAAGGCACGAACACCTCGGACGGGACTAATGTAACTTATAGGAACTGACCACGTAGTCCCGGGTCTCCCGGTTTGAGAGTATGACGATAATTTGCAAAAAATCACCCTTAGACTTAAAAACAAGACGTTAAAGGGTGAAAACCCAAACTAACTCTCAAACAACCCCGTAGGAGGTACGAACACCTCGCACGGGACCAACGTAACTTGTAGGAACTGACCACATAGTCTCGTGTCTCCCGGTTTGAGAGTATGAAGATAATTTGGAAAAATCACACTTACACTTAAAAACAAGTCGTTAAAGGGTGAAAACTCAAACCAACCGAAAAGGACCCCGTAGGAGGCACGAACACCTCACACGGGACCAATGTAACTTGATGGAACTGACCGAGTAGTCCCGGATCTCCCGGTTTGAGAGTATGATGATAATTTCAAAAAATTACACTTAGACTCAAAAATAAGCCGTTAAAGGGTGGCAACCCAAACCAGACCCCAAACAACCCCGTAGGAGGCACGAACACCTCGTACGGGACCAATGTAACTTGTAGGAACTGACCGCATAGTCCCGGGACACCTGGTTTGAGAGCATGGTGATAATTTGCAAAAATCACACTTAGACTTTAAAACAAGGCGTTAAAGGGTGAAAACCCAAACTAGCCCGCAAACGACCCCGTAGGAGGCACGAACACCTCGCACGGGACCAATGTAACTTGTAGTAACTGACCGCGTAGTCTCGGATCTCCCGGATTGAGAGTATGACGATAATTTGCAAAAAGAACACTTAAACTTAAAATCAAGGCGTTAAAGGGTGAAAACCGAAACCTGCCCCCAAACGACCCCGTAGGACGCACGAACACCTCACACGGGGCCAATGTAACTTGTAGGAACTTACCACGTAGTCCCGGGTCTCCTGGTTTGAAAGTATGACGATAATTTGTAAAAATCGCTCTTAGACTTAAAAACAAGCCGTTAAAGGGTGAAAACCCAAACCAACCGAAAATGACCCCGTAGGAGGCACGAACACCTCGCACGGGACCAATGTAACTTGTTGGAACTGACCGTGTAGTCCCGGATCTCCCGGTTTGAGAGTATGATGATAATTTCAAAAAATCACACTTAGACTCAAAAAAAAGCCGTTAAAGGGTGACAACCCAAACTAGACCCCAAACAACCCCGTAGGAGGCACGAACACCTCGTACGGGACCAATGTAACTTGTAGGAACTGACCGCGTAGTCCCGGGAGTCCTGGTTTGAGAGCATGGAGATAATTTGCAAAAATCACACATAGACTTTAAAACAAGGCGTTAAAGGGTGAAAACCCAAACCAGCCTGCAAACGACCCCGTAGGAGGCACGAACACCTCGCACGGGACCAACGTAACTTGTAAGAACTGACCGCGTAGTCCCGGATCTCCCGATTTGAGAGTATGATGATAATTTGCAAAAAGCCCACTTAAACTTAAAATCAAGGCGTTAAAGGGTGAAAACCCAAACCAGCCCCGAAACGACTCCGTAGGAGGCACGAACACCTCGCACGGGACTAATGAAACTTGTAGGAACTGACCGCCTCATCCCGGGTCTCCCGAATTGAGAGTACGATGATAATTTGCAAAAATCACACTTAGACTTAAAAATAAGCCATTAGAGGGTGAAAACCAAAACCAACCCCCATACGACCCCGTAGGAGCCACGAACACCTCGCACGAGACAAATGTAACGCCTAGGAACCGATCGCGTAGTCTCGGGTCTCCCAGTTTGAGAGTATGATGAAAATTTGCAAAAATCACACTTAGACTTAAAAATAAGCCATTAAAAGGTGAAAACGCAAACATGCCCCCATACGACCCTGTGGGAGGCACGAACACCTCGTACGGGACCAATGTTGCTTGTAGGAACTGACCGCGTAGTCCCGGGTCTCCCGGTTTGAAAGTATGACGATAATTTGCAAAAATCACACTTAGACTTAAAAACAAGCCATTAAAGGGTGAAAACCCAAACCAACCCCGTAGGAGGCACGAACACGTCACACGGGACCAATGTAACTTGTAAGAACTGACCGCGTATTCCTGGGTCTCCCAGTTTGAGAGTATGACGATAATTTGCAAAAATGACACTTAGACTTAAAAACAAGTCGTTAAAGGGTGAAAACCCAAACCAGCCCCCAAACGACCCCGTAGGAGGCAGGAACACCTCGCACAGGACCAATGTAACTTGCAAAAACTTATCGCGTAGTCCCGGGTCTCCAGATTTGAGAGTATGACGATAATTTTCAAAAATCACACTTTGACTTCAAAATAAGGTGTGAAAGGGGTAAAACCCAAATCAGCCCCCAAACGACCCCGTAGGAGGCACGAAGACCTCGAACGTGACCAATGTAACTTGTAGGAACTGACCGTGTATTCTCGGAACCCCCGGTTTGAGAGTATGATGATAATTTGTGAAAATACACTTAGACTTAAAATCAAGGCATTAAAGGGTGAAAACCCAATCCAGCCTCCAAATGACCCCGTAGGAGGAACGGACACCTCGCACGGGAAGAAATGTAGCTTATTCGAACTGACCGCGTAGTCCCGGATCTCCTGGTTTGAGAGTATGACGATAATTTACAAAAATCACACTTAGACTTAAAAACAAGGTGTTAAAGGGTGAAAACACAAACCAGCACCCAAATGACCCCGTAGGAGGCACGAACACCTCGCACGGGACCAATGTAACTTGTAAGAACTGATCGCGTAGTCTCGGATCTCCTGGTTTGAGAGCATGACGATAATTTGCAAAAATCACACTTATACTTAAAAAAAGGCGAAAAGGGTGAAAACCCAAACCAGCCCCCAAACGACCCCGTAGGAGGCACGAACACCTCGTACGAGACCAATGTAACTTCATGGAACTGACCGCGTAGTCTCGAATCTCCCGATTTGAGAGTATGACGATAATTTGCAAACAGCACACTTAAACTTAAAATCAAGGCGTTAAAGGATGAAAACCCAAACCAACCCCCAAACGACTCCGTAGGAGGTACGAACACCTCGCATGGGACAAATGTAACTTGTAGGAGCTGACTGCATAGTACCGGGTCCCCCGAATTGAGAGTATGATAATAATTTGCAAAAATCACACTTAGACATAAAAAAAGGCGATAAAGGGTGAAAACCAAAACCAGCCCCCTAACGACCCCATAGGAGGCACGAGCACAGGACCAATGTAACTCTCAGGAACTGACCGCGTAGTCCCGGGTCTCCCGGTTTGAAAGTATGATGATAATTTGAAAAAATCACTCTTAGACTTAAAAATAAGGCGTTAAAGGGTGAAAACCCAAACCAGCCCCCAGACGATCCCGTAGGAGGCACGAACACCTCGTAAGGGGCCAACGTAACTTGTTAGAACTGACCGGGTAGTCCCGAATCTCCCGGTTTGAGAGTATGATGATAAATTGCAAAAATCACACTTAGACTTAAAAACAAGGCGTTAAAGGGATAAAACCCAAACAAGCACCCAAATGACCTCGTAGGAGGCACGAACACCTCGTACGGGACCAATTTAACTTGTAAGAACTGACCACGTAGTCCCGGATCTCTTGGTTTGAGGGCATGACGATAATTTGCAAAAATCAAACTTATACTTAAAAACAAGCCGTTAAAGGGTGAAAACCCAAACCAGCCCCCAAATGACCCCGTAGGAGGCACGAACACCTCGCACGGGACCAATGTAACTTGTAAAAACTTATCGCATAGTCTCGGGTCTCCTGAGTTGATAGTATGATGATAATTTACAAAAATCACACTTAGACTTAAAAACTAGGTGGTAAAGGGTGAAAACCCAAACCAGCCCCCAAACGACCCCATAGGAGACACGAACACCTCGCACGGGACCAATGTAACTTGCAGGAACTGACCGTGTTGTCCCGGGACTCTTGGTTTGAGAGCATGACGATAATTTGCCAAAATCACACTTAGACTTAAAAACAAGGCGTTAAAGGATGAAAACCCAAACCAGCCCGCAAACGACCCCGTAGGAGGCACGAACACCTCGTACGGGACCAATGTAACTTGCAGAAACTTATTTCGTAGTCCCGGGTATCCCGATTTGAGAGTATGACGATAATTCACAAAAATACACTTAGACTTAAAAACAAGGTGTTAAAGGGTGAAAACCCAATCCAGCCCCCAAACGACCCCGTAGGAGGCACGAACACCTCGCACGGGACCAATGTAACTTGTAGGAACTGACCACGTAGTCCCGGGAGTCCTGGTTTGAGAGCATGGAGATAATTTGCCAAAATCACACATAGACTTTAAAATAAGGCGTTAAAGGGTGAAAACCCAAACCAGCCTGCAAACGACCCCGTAGGAGGCACGGACACCTCGCACGGGACCAACGTAACTTGTAAGAACTGACCGCGTAGTCCCGGATCTCCCGATTTGAGAGTATGATGATAATTTGCAAAAAGCACACTTAAACTTAAAATCAAGGCGTTAAAGGGTGAAAACCCAAACCAGCCCCGAAACGACTCCGTAGGAGGCACGAACACCTCGCACGGAACTAATGAAACTTGTAGGAACTGACCGCCTCATCCCGGGTCTCCCGAATTGAGAGTACGATGATAATTTGCAAAAATCACACTTAGACTTAAAAATAAGCCATTAGAGGGTGAAAACCAAAACCAACCCCCATACGACCCCGTAGGAGCCACGAACACCTCGCACGAGACAAATGTAACGCCTAGGAACCGATCGCGTAGTCTCGGGTCTCCCAGTTTGAGAGTATGATGAAAATTTGCAAAAATCACACTTAGACTTAAAAATAAGCCATTAAAGGGTGAAAACGCAAACATGCCCCCATACGACCCTGTGGGAGGCACGAACACCTCGTACGGGACCAATGTTGCTTGTAGGAACTGACCGCGTAGTCCTGGGTCTCCCGGTTTGAAAGTATGACGATAATTTGCAAAAATCACACTTAGACTTAAAAACAAGCCATTAAAGGGTGAAAACCCAAACCAACCCCGTAGGAGGCACGAACACGTCACACGGGACCAATGTAACTTGTAAGAACTGACCGCGTATTCCTGGGTCTCCCGGTTTGAGAGTATGACGATAATTTGCAAAAATGACACTTAGACTTAAAAACAAGTCGTTAAAGGGTGAAAACCCAAACCAGCCCCCAAACGACCCCGTAGGAGGCAGGAACACCTCGCACAGGACCAATGTAACTTGCAAAAACTTATCGCGTAGTCCCGGGTCTCCAGATTTGAGAGTATGACGATAATTTTCAAAAATCACACTTTGACTTCAAAATAAGGTGTGAAAGGGGTAAAACCCAAATCAGCCCCCAAACGACCCCGTAGGAGGCACGAAGACCTCGAACGTGACCAATGTAACTTGTAGGAACTGACCGTGTAGTCCCGGAACCCCCGGTTTGAGAGTATGATGATAATTTGTGAAAATACACTTAGACTTAAAATCAAGGCATTAAAGGGTGAAAACCCAATCCAGCCTCCAAATGACCCCGTAGGAGGAACAGACACCTCGCATGGGAATAAATGTAGCTTATTCGAACTGACCGCATAGTCCCGGATCTCCCGGTTTGAGAGTATGACGATAATTTACAAAAATCACACTTAGACTTAAAAACAAGGTGTTAAAGGGTGAAAACACAAACCAGCACCCAAATGACCCCGTAGGAGGCACGAACACCTCGCACGGGACCAATGTAACTTGTAAGAACTGATCGCGTAGTCTCGGATCTCCTGGTTTGAGAGCATGACGATAATTTGCAAAAATCACACTTATACTTAAAAAAAGACGAAAAGGGTGAAAACCCAAACCAACCCCCAAATGACCCCGTAGGAGGCACGAACACCTCGCACGAGACCAATGTAACTTCATGGAACTGACCGCGTAGTCTCGAATCTCCCGATTTGAGAGTATGACGATAATTTGCAAACAGCACACTTAAACTTAAAATCAAGGCGTTAAAGGATGAAAACCCAAACCAACCCCCAAACGACTCCGTAGGAGGTACGAACACCTCGCACGGGACAAATGTAACTTGTAGGAGCTGACTGCATAGTACCGGGTCCCCCGAATTGAGAGTATGATAATAATTTGCAAAAATCACACTTAGACATAAAAAAAGGCGATAAAGGGTGAAAACCAAAACCAGCCCCCTAACGACCCCATAGGAGGCACGAGCACAGGACCAATGTAACTCTCAGGAACTGACCGCGTAGTCCCGGGTCTCCCGGTTTGAAAGTATGACGATAATTTGAAAAAATCACTCTTAGACTTAAAAATAAGGCGTTAAAGGGTGAAAACCCAAACCAGCCCCCAGACGATCCCGTAGGAGGCACGAACACCTCGTAAGGGGCCAACGTAACTTGTTAGAACTGACCGGGTAGTCCCGAATCTCCCGGTTTGAGAGTATGATGATAATTTGCAAAAATCACACTTAGACTTAAAAACAAGTCGTTAAAGGGATAAAACCCAAACAAGCACCCAAATGACCTCGTAGGAGGCACGAACACCTCGTACGGGACCAATTTAACTTGTAAGAACTGACCACGTAGTCCCGGATCTCTTGGTTTGAGGGCATGACGATAATTTGCAAAAATCAAACTTATACTTAAAAACAAGCCGTTAAAGGGTGAAAACCCAAACCAGCCCCCAAATGACCCCGTAGGAGGCACGAACACCTCGCACGGGACCAATGTAACTTGTAAAAACTTATCGCATAGTCTCGGGTCTCCTGAGTTGATAGTATGATGATAATTTACAAAAATAACACTTAGACTTAAAAACTAGGTGGTAAAGGGTGAAAACCCAAACCAGCCCCCAAACGACCCCATAGGAGACACGAACACCTTGCACGGGACCAATGTAACTTGCAGGAACTGACCGCGTTGTCCCGGGACTCTTGGTTTGAGAGCATGACGATAATTTGCCAAAATCACACTTAGACTTAAAAACAAGGCGTTAAAGGGTGAAAACCCAAACCAGCCCGCAAACGACCCCGTAGGAGGCACGAACACCTCGTACGGGACCAATGTAACTTGTTGGAAATGACCACGTAGTATCGGGTCCCCCAGTTTCAGAGTATGAAGATAATTTGCAAAAATCACACTTAATCTTAAAAAAAGGAGATAAAGGGTGAAAACTCAAACCAGCCCCCAAACGACCCCGTAGGAGGCACTAACACCTCGCACGGGACTAATGTAACTTGTAGGAACTGACCGCGTAGTCTCGGATCTCCCGATTTGAGAGTATGACGATAATTTGCACAAATCACACATAGACTTAAAAATAAGGCGTTAAAGGGTGAAAACCCAAACCAACCCCCAAACGACCCCGTAGGAGGCACAAACACCTCGCACGGGACCAATGTCACTCGTAGGAACTGACCGCATAGTCCTGGGTCTCCCGATTTGAGAGTATGACGATAATTTGCAAAAATCACACTTAGACCTAACATCAAGGAGTTAAAGGGTGAAAACCCAAACCAACCCCCAAACGATCCCGTAGGATGTATGAACACCTCGCATGGGATCAAGGTCACTTGTTGGAACAGACCCCGTAGTCCCGGATCTCCCGGTTTGAAAGTATGACGATAATTTGCAAAAATCACTCTGACTTAAAAATAAGACGCTAAAGGGTGAAAACCCAAACCAGCCCCCAGACGACCCCGTGGGAGGCACGAACACGTCATACGGGACCAATGTAACACGCAAGAACTATTCACGTAGTCCTAGGTCTCCCGGTTTGAGATTATGATGATAATTTGAAAAATCACACTTAGGCTTAACATCAAAGTGTTAAGGGTGAAAACCCAAACCAGCCCCCAAACGACCCCATAAGAGGCACAAACACCTCGCACGGGACCAACGTAACTTGTTCGAACTGAACGGGTAGTCCCGAACCTCCCGGTTTGAGAGTATGTTGATAATTTGCAAAAATCACACTTAGACTTAAAAACAACGCGTTAAAGGGTTAAAACCCAAACCAGCACCCAAATGACCCCGTAGGAGGCACGAACACCTCGCACGGGACCAATTTAACTTGTAAGAACTGACCACGTAGTCCCGGATCTCCAGGATTGAGAGCATGACGATAATTTGCAAAAATCACACTTATACATAAAAATAAGCCGTTAAAGGGGGAAAACCCAAACCAGCCCCCAAACGACCCCGTAGGAGGCACGAACACCTCGCACGGGACCAATGTAACTTGCAGAAACTTATCGCGTAGTCCCAGGTCTCCCGATTTGAGAGTATGATGATAATTTATAAAAATACACTTAGACTTAAAAACAAGGTGTTAAAGGGTGAAAACCCAAACCAGCCCCCAAACGACCCCGTAGGAGGCACGAACACCTCGCACGGGACCAATGTAACTTCTAGGAACTAACCACGTAGTCCCGAGACTCCTGGTTTGAGAGCAAGACGATAATTTTCAAAAATCACACTTAGACTTAAAAACAAGGCGTTAAAGGGTGAAAACCCAAACCAGACCGCAAACGACCCCGTAGGAGGCACGAACACCTCGCGCGGGACCAATGTAACTTGTTGGAAGTGACCGCTTAGTTTCGGATCTCCCGGTTTGATAGTATGATGATAATTTTCAAAAATCACACTTGACTTAAAAACAAGTTGTTAAAGGGTGAAAACCGAAACCAGCCACCAAACGACCCCATAGGAGGACCAGACACCTCGCACCGGACCAATGTAACTTGTAGGAACTGACCGCGTAGTCCCGAGTTTTCTGATTCGAGAGTATGACGATAATTTGCAAAAATCACACTTAGACTTAAAAAGGGCGATAAAGGGTGAAAACCCAAACCAGCTTCCAAACGACCCCGTAGGAGGCACGAACACCTCGCACGGTACCAGTGTAACTTGTAGGAACAGACCGCGTAGTCCCAGATCTCCTAGTTTTAGAGTATGATGATAATTTGAAAAAATCACACTTAAACTTAAAAACAAGGCGTTCATGGGTTAAAACCCAAACCAGCCCCCTAACGATCCCGTAGGAGGTACGAACAACCCGCACAGTACCAATGTAACTTGTTGGAACTAACCGCATAGTCCCGGATCTCCCGGTTTGAAAGTATGACGATAATTTGCAAAAATCACACTTAGACTAAAAAATAAAGCGTTATAGGGTGAAAACCCAAACCAACCCCCAAACGACCCCGTTGGAGGCATGAACACCTCGAGCGGGACCAATGTAACTCGTAGGAGCTGACCACATAGTCCTGGGTCTCCCGGTTTGAGAGTATGACGATAATTTGCAAAAATCAAACTTAGATTTAACATCAAGGCGTTCAAGGGTGAAAACCCAAACCAGCCCCC
This sequence comes from Sambucus nigra, assembly GCA_949130495.1. NCBI lineage: Eukaryota > Viridiplantae > Streptophyta > Magnoliopsida > Dipsacales > Adoxaceae > Sambucus > Sambucus nigra. The sequence continues at coordinate 1,282,826 of OX422207.1, read as the reverse complement.
AAACGATCCCGTAGGAGGTACGAACACCTCGCACCGGACCAATGTAAGTTGTTGGAATAGACCCCGTAGTCCCGAATCTCCCGGTTTGCAAGTATGAAGATAATTTGGAAAAATCACTCTTAGACTTAAAAATAAGGCGTTAAAGGGGGAAAACCCAAACTAGCCCCCAGACGACCCCGAAGGAGACACGAACACCTCGCACGGGACCAATGTAACTTACAGGAATTGTTCACGTAGTCCTAGGTCTCCCGGTTTGAGAGTATGATGATAATTTGAAAAATCAGACTTAGACTTAACATCAAAGCGTTAAAGGGTCAAAACCCAAACCAGCCCCCAAACGACCCCATAGGAGGCACAAACACCTCGCACGAGACCAACGTAACTTGTTAGAACTGACCGAGTAGTCCTGAATCTCCCAGTTTGAAAGTATGACGATAATTTTCAAAAATCACACTTAGACTTAAAAACAAGGCGTTAAAGAGTTAAAACCCAAACCAGCACCCAAATGACCCCGTAGGAGGCACCAACAACTCTGACGGGACCAATTTAACTTGTAAGAACTGACCGCGTAGTCCCGAATCTCCTGGTTTGAGAGCATGACGATAATTTGCAAAAATCACACTTATACTTGAAAATAAGCCGTTAAAGGGTGAAAACCAAAACCAGCCCCTAAACGACCCCGTAGGACGCACGGGACCAATGTAACTTGCAGAAACTTATCGCGTAGTACCGGGTCTCCCGATTTGAGAGTATGACAATAATTTACAAAAATCATACTTTGACTTAAAAATAAGGTGTTAAAGGGTGAAAACCAAAACCAGCCCCCAAACGACCCCGTAGGAGGCACGAACACCTCGCACGGGACCAATGTAACTTGCAGGACCTGACCGCGTAGTCCCGGGACTCCTGGTTTGAGAGCATGACGATAATTTGCGAAAATCACACTTAGGCTTCAAAATAAGGCGTTAAAGGGTGAAAACCCAAACCACCCACGAAACGACCCCGTAGGAGGCACGAACACCTCGCACAGGACCAATGTAACTTGTAGGAACTGACCACGTAGTCCCGGATCACCCGGTTTGAGAGTATGACGATAATTTGCAAAAATCACACTTAAACTTAAAAACAAGCCGTTAAAGGGTGCAAACCCAAACCAGCCCGCAAACGACCCCGTAGGAGGCACGAACACCTCGCACGTGACCAATGTAACTTGATAGAACTGACCGCGTAGTCTCGGGTCCCCCAGTTTCAGAATATGAAGATAATTTGCGAAAATCACACTTAAACTTAAAAATAAGGCGTTATAGGGTGAAAACCCAAACTAGCCCCCAAACGACCCTGTTCGAGGCACGAACACCTCGAGCGGGACCAATGTAACTCGTAGGAGCTGACCGCATAGTCCTGGGTCTCCCGGTTTGAGAGTATGACGATAATTTGCAAAAATCAAACTTAGATTTAACATCAAGGCGTTCAAGGGTGAAAACCCAAACCAGCCCCCAAACGATCCCGTAGGAGGTAGGAACACCTCGCACCGGACCAATGTAAGTTGTTGGAATAGACCCCGTAGTCCCGAATCTCCCGGTTTGCAAGTATGACGATAATTTGCAAAAATCACACTTAGACTTAAAAATAAGGCGTTAAAGGGGGAAAACCCAAACTAGCCCCCAGACGACCTCGAAGGAGACACGAACACCTCGCACGGGACCAATGTAACTTACAGGAATTGTTCACGTAGTCCTAGGTCTCCCGGTTTGAGAGTATGATGATAATTTGAAAAATCAGACTTAGACTTAACATCAAAGCGTTAAAGGGTCAAAACCCAAACCAGCCCCCAAACGACCCCATAGGAGGCACAAACACCTCGCACGAGACCAACGCAACTTGTTAGAACTGACCGAGTAGTCCTGAATCTCCCAGTTTGAAAGTATGACGATAATTTTCAAAAATCACACTTAGACTTAAAAACAAGGCGTTAAAGAGTTAAAACCCAAACCAGCACCCAAATGACCCCGTAGGAGGCACCAACAACTCTGACGGGACCAATTTAACTTGTAAGAACTGACCGCGTAGTCCCGAATCTCCTGGTTTGAGAGCATGACGATAATTTGCAAAAATCACACTTATACTTAAAAATAAGCCATTAAAGGGTGAAAACCAAAACCAGCCCCTAAACGACCCCGTAGGACGCACGGGACCAATGTAACTTGCAGAAACTTATCGCGTAGTCCCGGGTCTCCCGATTTGAGAGTATGACGATAATTTACAAAAATGATACTTTGACTTAAAAATAAGGTGTTAAAGGGTGAAAACCAAAACCAGCCCCCAAACGACCCCGTAGGAGGCACGAACACCTCGCACGGGACCAATGTAACTTGCAGGACATGACCGCGTAGTCCCGGGACTCCTAGTTTGAGAGCATGACGATAATTTGCGAAAATTACACTTAGGCTTCAAAATAAGGCGTTAAAGAGTGAAAACCCAAACCACCCACGAAACGACCCCGTAGGAGGCACGAACACCTCGCACAGGACCAATGTAACTTGTAGGAACTGACCACATAGTCCCGGATCACCCGGTTTGAGAGTATGATGATAAGTTGCAAAAATCACACTTAAACTTAAAAACAAGCCGTTAAAGGGTGCAAACCCAAACCAGCCCGCAAACGACCCCGTAGGAGGAACGAACACCTCGCACGGGACCAATGTAACGTGATAGAACTGACCGCGTAGTCTCGGGTCCCCCAGTTTCAGAATATGAAGATAATTTGCGAAAATCACACTTAAACTTAAAAATAAGGCGTTATAGGGTGAAAACCCAAACCAGCCCCCAAACGACCCTATTCGAGGCACGAACAGCTCGAACGGGAGCAATGTAACTCGTAGGAACTGACCGCATAGTCCTGGGTCTCCCGATTTGAGAGTATGATGATAATTTGCAAAAAGAACACTTAGACTTAACGTCAAGGCGTTAAACGGTGAAAACCCAAACCAGCCCCCAAACGATCCCGTAGGAGGCACGAACACCTCGAACGAGACCAATGTAACTTGTTGGAACAGACCCTGAAGTCTCGAATCTCCCGGTTTGAAAGTATGACGATAATTTGCAAAAATCACTCTTAGACTTAAAAATATGGCGTTAAAGGGTGAAAACCCAAACCAGCCCCCACCCGACCCCGTAGGAGGCACGAACACCTCGCATGGGACCAATGTAACTTGCAGGAACTGTTCACGTAGTCCTAGGTCTCTCGATTTGAGAGTATGACGATAATTTGGAAAATCACACTTAGACTTAACATCAAAGCGTTAAAGGGTAAAAACCCAAACCAGCCCCCAAACGACACCGTAGGAGGCACAAACACCTCGTACGGGACCAACGTAACTTGTTAGAACTGACCGGGTAGTCCCGAATCTCTCGGTTTTAGAGTATGACGATAATTTGCAAAAATCACACTTAGACTTAAAAACAAGGCGTTAAAGGGTTAAAACCCAAACCAGCACCCAAATGACCCCGTAGGAGGCACGAACACCTCGCACGGGACCAATGTAACTTGTAAGAACTTACCGCGTATTCCTGGGTCTCCCGGTTTGAGAGTATGATGATAATTTGCAAAAATCAAACTTAGACTAAAAATAAGCCGTTAAAGGGTGAAAACCCAAACCAGCCCCCAAACGACCTCGTAGGAGGCACGAACACCTCGCACGGGACCAATGCAACTTGCAGAAACTTATCGCGTAGTCCCAGGTCTCCCGATTTGAGAGTACGATGATAATTTACAAAAATCACACTTATACTTAAAAACATGGTGTTAAAGGGTGAAAACCTAAACCCGCCAACAAACGACCCCGTAGGAGGCACGAACACCTCTCACGGGACCAATATAACTTGCAGGAACTGACCGCATAGCCCCGGGACTTCTGGTTTGAGAGCATGACGATAATTTGCAAAAATCACACTTAGACTTAAAAACAAGGCGCTAAAGGTTCAAAACCCAAAACCAGCCCGCAAACGACCCCGTAGGAGGCACGAATACCTCGCACAGGACCAATGTAACTTGTTGAAACTGACCGCGTAGTCTCGGATCTCCCGGTTTGAGAGTATGACGATAATTTGCAAAAATCACACTTAAACTTAAAATCAAGGCGTTAAAGGATGAAAACCCAAACCAACCCCCAAACGACTCCGTAGGAGGTACGAACACCTCGCACGGGACAAATGTAACTTGCAGGAGCTGACTACGTAGTCCCGGGTCTCTCGATTTGAGAGTATGATGATAATTTGCAAAAATTACACTTAGACTTAAAAAAAGGCGATAAAGGGTGAAAACCCAAACTAACCCCCAAACGACCCCGTAGGAGGCACGAACACCTCGCACGAGACCAATGTAACTTGTAGGAACTGACCGCGTAGTCTCGAATCTCCCGATTTGAGAGTGTGACGGTAATTTGCAAAAATCACACTTAGACTTAAAAATAAGTCGTTAAAGGGTGAAAACCCAGACCAGCCCCCAAACGACTCCGTAGGAGGAACGAACACCTCGCACGGGACCAATATAACTTGTAGGAACTGACCACGTAGTTTCGGGTCTCCCGATTTGAGAGTATGACGATAATTTGCAAAAATCACACTTGACCTAAAAATAAGTCGTTAAAGGGTGAAAACCCAAACTAGCCCCCAAACGACCCCGTAGGCGAAACGAACACCTCGCTCGGGACCAATGTAACTCGTAGGAACTGACAGCTTAGTCCCGGGTCTCCCGATTTGAGAGTATGATGATTATTTGAAAAAATCACACTTAGACTTAAAAACAAGGCGTTAAAGGGTGAAAACCCAAACCGGCCCCCAAATGACCCCGTAGGAGGCACGAACACCTCGAGCCGATCCAATGTAACTCGTAGGAACTGACAGAATAGTCCTGGGTCTCCCGGTTAGAGAGTATGACGATAATTTGCAAAAATCACACTTAGACTTAACATCAAGGCGTTAAAGGGTGAAAACCCAAACCAGCCCCCAAACGATCCCGTAGGAGGTACGAACACCTCGCACGGGACCAATGTAACTCATTGGAACAGACCACGTAGTCCCGGATCTCACAGTTTGAAAGTATGACAATAATTTGCAAAAATCACTCTTAGACTTAAAAATAAGGCGTTAAAGGGTGAAAACCCAAACCAGCCCCCAGACGACCACGTTGGAGGCACGAACACCTCGCACGGGACCAATGTAACTTGCAGGAAATGTTTACGTAGTCCTAGGTCTCCCGGTTAGAGAGTATGACGATAAATTGCAAAAATCACACTTAGACTTAACATCAAAGCGTTAAAGGGTGAAAACCCAAACCAACAACCAAACGACCCCGTAGGAGGCACAAACACCTCGCACGGGACCAATGTAACTTATTGGAACTGACCGGGTAATCCCGAATCTCCCGGTTTGAGAGTATGACGATAATTTGCAAAAATCACACTTAGACTTAAAAATAAGGCGTTAAACGGTTAAAACCCAAACCAACACCCAAATGACCCCGTAGGAGGCACAAACACCTCGCACGGGACCAATGTAACTTATATGAACTGACCGCGTAGTCTCGGATCTCCTGGTTTGAGAGCATTACGATAATTTGTAAAGATCACACTTATAGTTAAAAATAAGCCGTTAAAGGGTGAAAACCCAAACCAGCCCACAAACGACCCCGTAGGAGGCACGAACACCTCGCACGGGACCAATGCAACTTGCAGAAACTTATCGCGTAGTCCCAGGTCTCCCGATTTGAGAGAACGCTGATAATTTACAAAAATCACACTTTTACTTAAAAACATGGTGTTAAAGGGTGAAAACCTAAACCAGCCCCCAAACGACCCCGTAGGAGGCACGAACACCTCTCACGGGACCAATATAACTTACAGGAACTGACCGCATAGCCCCGGGACTTCTGGTTTGAGAGCATGATGATAATTTGCAAAAATCACAATTAGACTTAAAAACAAGGCGTTAAAGGGTCAAAACCCAAAACCAGACCGCAAACGACCCCGTAGGAGGCACGAATACCTCGCACAGGACCAATGTAACTTGTTGAAACTGACCGCGTAGTCTCGGATCTCCCGGTTTGAGAGTATGACGATAATTTGCAAAAATCACACTTAAACTTAAAATCAAGGCGTTAAAGGATGAAAACCCAAACCAACCCCCAAACGACTCCGTAGGAGGTACGAACACCTCGCACGGGACAAATGTAACTTGCAGGAGCTGACTGCGTAGTCCCGGGTCTCTCGATTTGAGAGTATGATGATAATTTGCAAAAATTACACTTAGACTTAAAAGAAGGCGATAAAGGGTGAAAACCCAAACTAACCCCCAAACGACCCCGTAGGAGGCACGAACACCTCGCACGAGACCAATGTAACTTGTAGGAACTGACCGCGTAGTCTCGAATCTCCCGATTTGAGAGTGTGACGGTAATTTGCAAAAATCACACTTAGACTTAAAAATAAGTCGTTAAAGGGTGAAAACCCAAACCAGCCCCCAAACGACTCCGTAGGAGGAACGAACACCTCGCACGGGACCAATATAACTTGTAGGAACTGACCACGTACTTTCGGGTCTCCCGATTTGAGAGTATGACGATAATTTGCAAAAATCACACTTGACCTAAAAATAAGTCGTTAAAGGGTGAAAACCCAAACTAGCCCCCAAACGACCCCGTAGGCGAACGAACACCTCGCTCGGGACCAATGTAACTCGTAGGAACTGATAGCGTAGTCCCGGGTCTCCCGATTTGAGAGTATGATGATTATTTGAAAAAATCACACTTAGACTTAAAAACAAGGCGTTAAAGGGTGAAAACCCAAACCGGCCCCCAAATGACCCCGTAGGAGGCACGAACACCTCGAGCCGATCCAATGTAACTCGTAGGAACTGACCGAATAGTCCTGGGTCTCCCGGTTAGAGAGTATGACGATAATTTGCAAAAATCACACTTAGACTTAACATCAAGGCGTTAAAGGGTGAAAACCCAAACCAGCCCCCAAACGATCCCGTAGGAGGTACGAACACCTCGCACGGGACCAATGTAACTCGTTGGAACAGACCACGTAGTCCCGGATCTCACAGTTTGAAAGTATGACAATAATTTGCAAAAATCACTCTTAGACTTAAAAATAAGGCGTTAAAGGGTGAAAACCCAAACCAGCCCCCAGACGACCACGTTGGAGGCCCGAACACCTCGCACGGGACCAATGTAACTTGCAGGAAATGTTTACGTAGTCCTAGGTCTCCCGGTTAGAGAGTATGACGATAATTTGCAAAAATCACACTTAGACTTAACATCAAAGCGTTAAAGGGTGAAAACCCAAACCAACAACCAAACGACCCCGTAGGAGGCACAAACACCTCGCACGGGACCAATGTAACTTATTGGAACTGACCGGGTAATCCCGAATCTCCCGGTTTGAGAGTATGACGATAATTTGCAAAAATCACACTTAGACTTAAAAATAAGGCGTTAAAGGGTTAAAACCCAAACCAACACCCAAATGACCCCGTAGGAGGCACAAACACCTCGCACGGGACCAATGTAACTTATATGAACTGACCGCGTAGTCTCGGATCTCCTGGTTTGAGAGCATGACGATAATTTGCAAAGATCACACTTATAGTTAAAAATAAGCCGTTAAAGGGTGAAAACCCAAACCAGCCCCCAAACGACCCCGTAGGAGGCACGAACACCTCGCACGGGACCAATGCAACTTGCAGAAACTTATCGCGTAGTCCCAGGTCTCCCGATTTGAGAGTACGCTGATAATTTACAAAAATCACACTTTTACTTAAAAACATGGTGTTAAAGGGTGAAAACCTAAACCAGCCCCCAAACGACCCCGTAGGAGGCACGAACACCTCTCACGGGACCAATATAACTTGCAGGAACTGACCGCATAGCCCCGGGACTTCTGGTTTGAGAGCATGACGATAATTTGCAAAAATCACAATTAGACTTAAAAACAAGGTGCTAAAGGGTCAAAACCCAAAACCAGCCCGCAAACGACCCCGTAGGAGGCACGAATACCTCGTACAGGACCAATGTAACTTGTTGAAACTGACCGCGTAGTCTCGGATCTCCCGGTTTGAGAGTATGACGATAATTTGCAAAAATCACACTTAAACTTAAAATCAAGGCGTTAAAGGATGAAAACCCAAACCAACCCCCAAACGACTCCGTAGGAGGTACGAACACCTCGCACGGGACAAATGTAACTTGCAGGAGCTGACTGCGTAGTCCCGGGTCTCCCGATTTGAGAGTATGATGATAATTTGCAAAAATTACACTTAGACTTAAAAAAAGGCGATAAAGGGTGAAAACCCAAACTAACCCCCAAACGACCCCGTAGGAGGCACGAACACCTCGCACGAGACCAATGTAACTTGTAGGAACTGACCGCGTAGTCTCGAATCTCCCGATTTGAGAGTGTGACGGTAATTTGCAAAAATCACACTTAGACTTAAAAATAAGGCGTTAAAGGGTGAAAACCCAAACCTTCCCCCAAACGACCCCGTAGGAGGCCCGAACACCTCGAGCGGGACCAATGGAACTTGTAGGAACTGACCGCGTAGTCTCGAATCTCCCGGTTTGAGAGTATGACGATTATTTGCAAAAATCACACTTAGACTTAAAAATAAGTCGTTAAAGGGTGAAAACCCAAACCAGCCCCCAAACGACTCCGTAGGAGGAACAAACACCTCGCACGGGACCAATATAACTTGTAGGAACTGACCGCGTAGTTTCGGGTCTCCCGATTTGAGAGTATGACGATAATTTGCAAAAATCACAGTTGACCTAAAAATAAGTCGTTAAAGGGTGAAAACCCAAACCAGCCCCCAAACGACCCCGTAGGCGAAACGAACACCTCGCTCGGGACCAATGTAACTCGTAGGAACTGACCGCGTAGTCCCGAGTCTCCCGATTTGAGAGTATGATGATAATTTGAAAAAATCACACTTAGACTTAAAAATAAGGCGTTAAAGGGTTAAAACCCACACCGGCACCCAAATGACCCCGTAGGAGGAATGAACACCTCGCACGGGACCAATGTAACTTGTAGGAACAGACCACGTAGTCCCGGATCTTCCAGTTTGAGTGTATGACGATAATTTGCAAAAATCACAATTAAACTTAAAATCAAGGCGTTAAAGGGTTAAAACGCAAACCATCCCCAAAACGATCCCGTATAAGGTACGAACACCTCGCACTGTACCAATGTAAGTTGTTGGAACTTACCGCGTAGTCCCGGATCTCCCGGTTTTAAAGTATGACGATAATTTGCAAAAATAACCCTTAGACTTAAAAATAAGGCGTTAAAGGGTGAAAACCCGAACCAGCCCCCAAATGACCCCGTAAGAGGCACGAACACCTCGAGCCAGTCCAATGTAACTCGTAGGAACTGACCGAATAGTCCTGGGTCTCCCGGTTTGAGAGTATGACGATAATTTGCAAAAATCACACTTAGACTTAACATCAAGGCGTTAAAGGGTGAAAACCCAAACCAGGCCCCAAACGATCCCGTAGGAGGTACGAACACCTCGCACGGGACCAATGTAACTCGTTGGAACAGACCACGTAGTCCCGGATCTCACAGTTTGAAAGTATGACAATAATTTGCAAAAATCACTCTTAGACTTAAAAATAAGGCGTTAAAGGGTGAAAACCCAAACCAGCCCCCAGACGACCACGTTGGAGGCACGAACACCTCGCACGGGACCAATGTAACTTGCAGGAAATGTTTACGTAGTCCTAGGTCTCCCGGTTAGAGAGTATGACGATAATTTGCAAAAATCACACTTAGACTTAACATCAAAGCGTTAAAGGGTGAAAACCCAAACCAACAACCAAACGACCCCGTAGGAGGCACAAACACCTCGCACGGGACCAATGTAACTTATTGGAACTGACCGGGTAATCCCGAATCTCCCGGTTTGAGAGTATGACGATAATTTGCAAAAATCACACTTAGACTTAAAAATAAGGCGTTAAAGGGTTAAAACCCAAACCAACACCCAAATGACCCCGTAGGAGGCACAAACACCTCGCACGGGACCAATGTAACTTATATGAACTGACCGCGTAGTCTCGGATCTCCTGGTTTGAGAGCATGACGATAATTTGCAAAGATCACACTTATAGTTAAAAATAAGTCGTTAAAGGGTGAAAACCCAAACCAGCCCCCAAACGACCCCGTAGGAGGCACGAACACCTCGCACGGGACCAATGCAACTTGCAGAAACTTATCGCGTAGTCCCAGGTCTCCCGATTTGAGAGTACGCTGATAATTTACAAAAATCACACTTTTACTTAAAAACATGGTGTTAAAGGGTGAAAACCTAAACCAGCCCCCAAACGACCCCGTAGGAGGCACGAACACCTCTCACGGGACCAATATAACTTGCAGGAACTGACCGCATAGCCCCGGGACTTCTGGTTTGAGAGCATGACGATAATTTGCAAAAATCACAATTAGACTTAAAAACAAGGTGCTAAAGGGTCAAAACCCAAAACCAGCCCGCAAACGACCCCGTATGAGGCACGAATACCTCGCACAGGACCAATGTAACTTGTTGAAACTGACCGCGTAGTCTCGGATCTCCCGGTTTGAGAGTATGACGATAATTTGCAAAAATCACACTTAAACTTAAAATCAAGGCGTTAAAGGATGAAAACCCAAACCAACCCCCAAACGACTCCGTAGGAGGTACGAACACCTCGCACGGGACAAATGTAACTTGCAGGAGCTGACTGCGTAGTCCCGGGTCTCCCGATTTGAGAGTATGATGATAATTTGCAAAAATTACACTTAGACTTAAAAAAAGGCGATAAAGTGTGAAAACCCAAACTAACCCCCAAACGACCCCGTAGGAGGCACGAACACCTCGCACGAGACCAATGTAACTTGTAGGAACTGACCGCGTAGTCTCGAATCTCCCGATTTGAGAGTGTGACGGTAATTTGCAAAAATCACACTTAGACTTAAAAATAAGGCGTTAAAGGGTGAAAACCCAAACCTTCCCCCAAACGACCCCGTAGGAGGCCCGAACACCTCGTACGGGACCAATGGAACTTGTAGGAACTGACCGCGTAGTCTCGAATCTCCCGGTTTGAGAGTATGACGATTATTTGCAAAAATCACACTTAGACTTAAAAATAAGTCGTTAAAGGGTGAAAACCCAAACCAGCCCCCAAACGACTCCGTAGGAGGAACAAACACCTCGCACGGGACCAATATAACTTGTAGGAACTGACCGCGTAGTTTCGGGTCTCCCGATTTGAGAGTATGACGATAATTTGCAAAAATCACACTTGACCTAAAAATAAGTCGTTAAAGGGTGAAAACCCAAACCAGCCCCCAAACGACCCCGTAGGCGAAACGAACACCTCGCATGGGACCAATGTAACTCGTAGGAACTGACCGCGTAGTCCCGGGTCTCCCGATTTGAGAGTATGATGATAATTTGAAAAAATCACACTTAGACTTAAAAACAAGGCGTCAAAGGGTTAAAACCCAAACCGGCACCCAAATGACCCCGTAGGAGGTACGAACACCTCGCACGGGACCAATGTAACTTTTAGGAATAGACCACGTAGTCCCGGATCTCCCAGTTTGAGTGTATGACGATAATTTGCAAAAATCACAATTAAACTTAAAATCAAGGCGTTAAAGGGTTAAAACGCAAACCATCCCCAAAACGATCCCGTATAAGGTACGAACACCTCGCACTGTACCAATGTAAGTTGTTGGAACTTACCGCGTAGTCCCGGATCTCCCGGTTTTAAAGTATGACGATAATTTGCAAAAATATCCCTTAGACTTAAAAATAAGGCGTTAAAGGGTGAAAACCCGAACCAGCCCCCAAATGACCCCGTAAGAGGCACGAACACCTCGAGCCAGTCCAATGTAACTCGTAGGAACTGACCGAATAGTCCTGGGTCTCCCGGTTTGAGAGTATGACGATAATTTGCAAAAATCACACTTAGACTTAACATCAAGGCGTTAAAGGGTGAAAACCCAAACCAGGCCCCAAACGATCCCGTAGGAGGTACGAACACCTCGCACGGGACCAATGTAACTCGTTGGAACAGACCACGTAGTCCCGGATCTCCCAGTTTGAAAGTATGACAATAATTTGCAAAAATCACTCTTAGACTTAAAAATAAGGCGTTAAAGGGTGAAAACCCAAACCAGCCCCCAGACGACCCCGTTGGAGGCACGAACACCTCGCACGGGACCAATGTAACTTGCAGGAACTGTTTACGTAGTCCTAGGTCTCCTGGTTAGAGAGTATGACGATAATTTACAAAAATCACACTTAGACTTAACATCAAAGCGTTAAAGGGTGAAAACCTAAACCAGCAACCAAACGACCCCGTAGGAGGCACAAACACCTCGCACGGGACCAATGTAACTTATTGGAACTGACCGGGTAGTCCTGAATCTCCCGGTTTGAGAGTATGACGATAATTTGCAAAAATCACACTTAGACTTAAAAACAAGGCGTTAAAGGGTGAAAACCCAAACCAGCACCCAAATGACCCCGTAGGAGGAACAAACACCTCGCACGGGACCAATGTATCTTATAAGAACTGACCGCGTAGTCTCGGATCTCCTGGTTTGAGAGCATGACGATAAATTGCAAAAATCACACTTATACTTAAAAACAAGCCGTTAAAGGGTGAAAACCCAAACCAACCCCCAAACGACCCCGTAGGAGGCACGAACACCTCGCACGGGACCAATGTAACTTGCATAAACTTATCTCGTAGTCCCGAGTCTCCCGATTTGAGAGTATGACGAAAATTTACAAAAATCACACTTAGACTGAAAAACAAGGTGTTAAAGGGTTAAAACCCAAACCAGCCCCCAAACGACCCCGTTGGAGGCATGAACACCTCGCACGAGACCGATGTAACTTACAGGAACTGACCGCGTAGTCCCGGGTCTTCCGATTTGAGAGTATGTTGATAATTTGCAAAAATCACACTTAGACTTAAAACAGGTGATAAAGGGTCAAAACCCAAACCAGCCTCCAAACGACCCCGTGGGAGGCACGAACACCTCGCACGGGACCAATGTAACTTTTAGGAACTGACCACGTCGTCCCGGATCTCCCAGTTTGAGAGTATGATGATAATTTGCAAAAATCACACTTAAATTTAAAATCAAGGCGTCAAAGGGTTAAAACCCAAACCAGCCCCCAAACGATCCCGTAGGAGGTACAAACACCTCGTACGGAACCAATGTAACTTGTTGGAACTGACCGCGTAGTCCAGGATCTCCCGGTTTGAAAGTATGACGATAATTTGCAAAAATCACACTTAGACTTAAAAATAAGGCGTTAAAGGGTGAAAAGCCAGACCTTCCCCCTAACGACCCCGTAGGAGGCCCGAACACCTCGAGCGGGACCAATGGAACTTGTAGGAACTGACCGCGTAGTCTCGAATCTCCCGGTTTGAGAGTATGACGATAATTTGCAAAAACAACACTTAGACTTAAAAATAAGTCGTTAAAGGGTGAAAACCCAAACCAGCCCCCAAACGACTCCGTAGGAGGAACGAACACCTCGCACAAGACCAATATAACTTGTAGGAACTGACCGCGTAGTTCCGGGTCTCCCGATTTGAGAGTATGACGATAATTTGCAGAAATCACACTTGACCTAAAAATAAGTCGTTAAAGGGTGAAAACCCAAACCAGCCCCCAAACGACTCCGTAGGAGGAACGAACACCTCGCACGGGACCAATATAACTTGTAGGAACTGACCACGTAGTCCCGGGTCTCCCGATTTGAGAGTATGATGATAATTTGAAAAAATCACATTTAGACTTAAAAACAAGGCGTTAAAAGGGTTAAAACCCAAACCGGCACCCAAATGACCCCGTAGGAGGCACGAACACCTCGCACGGGACCAATGTAACTTGTAGGAACAGACCACGTAGTCCCGGATCTCCCAGTTTGAGAGTATGACGATAATTTGCAAAAATCATAATTAAACTTAAAATCAAGGCGTTAAAGGGTTAAAACGCAAACCATCCCCAAAACGATCCCGTAGGAGGTACGAACACCTCGCACGGGACCAATGTAACTTGTAGGAACAGACCACGTAGTCCCGGATCTCCCAGTTTGAGAGTATGACGATAATTTGCAAAAATCATAATTAAACTTAAAATCAAGGCGTTAAAGGGTTAAAACGCAAACCATCCCCAAAACGATCCCGTAGGAGGTACGAACACCTCGCACTGTACCAATGTAAGTTGTTGGAACTTACTGCGTAGCCCCGGATCTCCCGGTTTGAAAGTATGATGATAATTTGCAAAAATCACACTTGACCTAAAAATAAGTCGTTAAAGGGTGAAAACCCAAACCAACCCCCAAATGACCCCGTAAGAGGCACGAACACCTCGAGTCGGTCCAATGTAACTCGTAGGAACTAACCGAATAGTCCTGGGTCTCCCGGTTTGAGAGTATGACGATAATTTGCAAAAATAACACTTAAACTTAACATTAAGGCGTTAAAGGGTGAAAACCCAAACCAGACCCCAAACGGTCCCGTAGGAGGTACGAACACCTCGCACTGGACCAATGTAACTCGTTGGAACAGACCACGTAGTCCCGGATCTCCCAGTTTGAAAGTATGACAATAATTTGCAAAAATCACTCTTAGACTTAAAAATAAGGCGTTAAAGGGTGAAAACCCAAACCAGCCCCCAGACGACCCCGTTGGAGGCACGAACACCTCGCACGGGACCAATGTAACTTGCAGGAACTGTTTACGTAGTCCTAGGTCTCCCGGTTAGAGAGTATGACGATAATTTACAAAAATCACACTTAGACTTAACATCAAAGCGTTAAAGGGTGAAAACCCAAACCAGCAACCAAACGACACCGTAGGAGGCACAAACACCTCGCACGGGACCAATGTAACTTATTGGAACTGACCGGGTAGTCCCGAATCTTCCGGTTTGAGAGTATGACGAAAATTTGCAAAAATCACACTTAGACTTAAAAACAAGGCGTTAAAGGGTTAAAACCCAAACCAGCACCCAAATGACCCCATAGGAGGCACAAACACCTCGCACGGGACCAATGTAACTTATAAGAACAGACCGCGTAGTCTCGAATCTCCTGGTTTGAGAGCATGACGATAATTTGCAAAAATCACACTTATACTTAAAAATAAGCCGTTAAAGGGTTAAAACGCAAACCATCCCCAAAACGATCCCGTAGGAGGTACGAACACCTCGCACTGTACCAATGTAAGTTGTTGGAACTTACTGCGTAGTCCCGGATCTCCCGGTTTGAAAGTATGACGATAATTTGCAAAAATAACACTTAGACTTAAAAATAAGGCGTTAATGGGTGAAAACCCGAACCAGCCCCGAAATGACCCCGTAAGAGGCACGAACACCTCGAGCCGGTCCAATGTAACTCGTAGGAACTGACCGCGTAGTCCCGGGTCTCCCGATTTGAGAGTATGTTGATAATTTGTGAAAATGACACTTAGACTTAAAAAAGGCGATAAAGGGTGAAAACCCAAACCAGCCCCCAAACGATCCCGTAGGAGGTACAAACACTCGTACGGAACCAATGTAACTTGTTGGAACTGACCGCGTAGTCCAGGATCTCCCGGTTTGAAAGTATGACGATAATTTGCAAAAATCACACTTAGACTTAAAAATAAGGCGTTAAAAGGTGAAAACCCAAACCTTCCCCCAAACGACCCCGTAGGAGGCCCGAACACCTCGAGCGGGACCAATGGAACTTGTAGGAACTGACCGCGTAGTCTCGAATCTCCCGGTTTGAGAGTATGATGATAATTTGCAAAAATCACACTTAGACTTAAAAATAAGTCGTTAAAGGGTGAAAACCCAAACTAGCCCCCAAACGACTCCGTAGGAGGAACGAACACCTCGCACGGGATCAATATAACTTGTAGGAACTGACCGCGTAGTTCCGGGTCTCCCGATTTGAGAGTATGACGATAATTTGCAAAAAACACACTTGACCTAAAAATAAGTCGTTAAAGGGTGAAAACCCAAACCAGCCCCCAAACGACCCCGTAGGCGATTAGAACACCTCGCACGGGACCAATGTAACTCGTAGGAACTGACCGCGTAGTCCCGAGTCTCCCGATTTGAGAGTATGATGACAATTTGAAAAAATCACACTTAGACTTAAAAACAAGGCGTTAAAGGGTTAAAACCCACACCGGCACCCAAATGACCCCGTAGGAGGCACGAACACCTCGTACGGGACCAATGTAACTTGTAGGAACAGACCACGTAGTCCCGGATCTCCCAGTTTGAGAGTATGACGATAATTTGCAAAAATCACAATTAAACTTAAAATCAAGGCGTTAAAGGGTTAAAACGCAAACCATCCCCAAAACGATCCCGTAGCAGGTACGAACACCTCGCACTGTACCAATGTAAGTTGTTGGAACTTACTGTGTAGTCCCGGATCTCCCGGTTTGAAAGTATGACGATAATTTGCAAAAATAACCCTTAGACTTAAAAATAAGGCGTTAAAGGGTGAAAACCCGAACCAGCCCCCAAATGACCCCGTAAGAGGCACGAACACCTCGAGCCGATCCAATATAACTCGTAGGAATTGATCGAATTGTCCTGGGTCTCCCGATTTGAGAGTATGACGATAATTTGCAAAAATCACACTTAGACTTAACATCAAGGCGTTAGAGGGTGAAAACCCAAACCAGCCCCCAAACGATCCCGTAGGAGGTACGAACACCTCGTACGGGACCAATGTTACTCGTTGGAACAGACCACGTAGTCCCGGATCTCCCAGTTTGAAAGTATGACAATAATTTGCAAAAATCACTCTTAGACTTAAAAATAAGGCGTTAAAGGGTGAAAACCCAAACCAGCCCCCAAACGACCCCGTTAGAGGACCGAACACCTCGCACGGGACCAATGTAACTTGCAGGAACTGTTTACGTAGTCCTAGGTCTCCCGGTTAGAGAGTATGACGATAATTTGCAAAAATCACACTAAGACTTAACATCAAAGCGTTAAAGGGTGAAAACCCAAACCAGCAACCAAACGACCTCGTAGGAGGCACAAACACCTCGCACGGGACCAATGTAACTTATTGGAACTGACCGGGTAGTCCCGAATCTCCCAGTTTGAGAGTATGAGGATAATTTGCAAAAATCACACTTAGACTTAAAAACAAGGCGTTAAAGGGTTAAAACCCAAACCAGCACCCAAATGACCCCGTAGGAGGCCCAAACACCTCGCACGGGACCAATGTAACTTATAAGAACTGACCGCGTAGTCTCGGATCTCCTGGTTTGAGAGCATGACGATAATTTGCAAAAATCACACTTATACTTAAAAACAAGCCGTTAAAGGGTGAAAACCCAAACCAGCCCCCAAAGGACCCCGTAGGAGGCACGAACACCTCGCACGGGACCAATGTAACTTGCATAAACTTATCGCGTAGTCCCGAGTCTCCCGATTTATGAGTATGACGATAATTTACAAAAATCACACTTAGACTGAAAAACAAGCTGTTAAAGGGTTAAAACCCAAACCAGCCCCCAAATGACCCCGTAGGAGGCATGAACACCTCGCACGGGACCGATGTAACTTGCAGGAACTAACCGCGTAATCCCGGGTCTCCTGATTTGAGAGTATGTTGATAATTTGCAAAAATCACGGTTTGACTTAAAAAAAGGCGATAAAGGGTGAAAACCCAAACCAGCCTCCAAACGACCCCGTGGGAGGCACGAACACCTCTCACGGGACCAATGTAACTTTTTGGAACTGACCGCGTCGTCCCGGATCTCCCAGTTTGAGAGTATGATGATAATTTGCAAAAATCACACTTAAACTTAAAATCAAGGCGTCAAAGGGTCAAAACCCAAACCAGCCCCCAAACGATCCCGTAGGAGGTACAAACACCTCGTACGGAACAAATGTAACTTGTTGGAACTGACCGCGTAGTCCTGGATCTCCCGGTTTGAAATTATGACGATAATTTGCAAAAATCACACTTAGACTTAAAAATAAGGCGTTAAAGGGTGAAAACCCAAACCTTCCCCCAAACGACCCCGTAGGAGGCCCGAACACCACGAGCGGGACCAATGGAACTTGTAGGAACTGACCGCGTAGTCTCGAATCTCCCGGTTTGAGAGTATGACGATAATTTGCAAAAATAACACTTAGACTTAAAAATAAATCGTTAAAGGGTGAAAACCCAAACCAGCCCCCAAACGACTCCGTAGGAGGAACGAACACCTCGCACGGGACCAAGATAACTTGTAGGAACTGACCGCGTAGTTCCGGGTCTCCCGATTTGAGAGTATGACGATAATTTGCAAAAATCACACTTGACCTAAAAATAAGTCGTTAAAGGGTGAAAACCCAAACCAGCCCCCAAACGACCCCGTAGGCGAAACGAACACCTCGCATGGGACCAATGTAACTCGTAGGAACTGACCGCGTAGTCCCGGGTCTCCCGAATTGAGAGTATGATGATAATTTGAAAAAATCACACTTAGACTTAAAAACAAGGCGTTAAAGGGTTAAAACCCAAACCGGCACCCAAATGACCCCGTAGGAGGCACGAACACCTCGCACGGGACCAATGTAACTTTTAGGAATAGACCACGTAGTCCCGGATCTCCCAGTTTGAGAGTATGACGATAATTTACAAAAATCACAATTAAACTTAAAATCAAGGCGTTAAAGGGTTAAAACGCAAACCATCCCCAAAACGATCCCGTAGGAGGTTCAAACACCTCTCATTGTACCATTGTAAGTTGTTGGAACTTACCGCGTAGTCCCGGATCTCTCGGTTTGAAAGTATGACGATAATTTGCAAAAATAACACTAAGACTTAAAAATAAGGTGTTAAAGGGTGAAAACCCGAACTAGCCCCCAAATGACCCCGTAAGAGGCACGAACACCTCAAGCCGGTCCAATGTAACTCGTAGGAATTGACCGAATAGTCCTGGGTCTCCCGGTTTGAGAGTATGACGATAATTTGCAAAAATCACACTTACACTTAACATCAAGGTGTTAAAGGGTGAAAACCCAAACCAGCCCCCAAACGATCCCGTAGGAGGTTCGAACACCTCGCACGGGACCCATGTAACTCGTTGGAACAGACCACGTAGTCCCGGATCTCCCAGTTTGAAAGCATGACAATAATTTGCAAAAATCACTGTTAGACTTAAAAATAGTGCCTTAAAGGGTGAAAACCCAAACCAGCCCACAGACGACCCCGTTGGAGACACGAACACCTCGCACGAGACCAATGTAACTTGCAGGAACTGTTTACGTAGTCCTAGGTCTCCCGGTTAGAGAGTATGACGATAATTTGCAAAAATCACACTTAGACTTAACATCAAAGCGTTAAAGGGTGAAAACCCAAACCAACAACCAAACGACCCGGTAGGAGGCACAAACACCTCGCACGGGACCAATGTAACTTATTGGAACTGACCGGGTAGTCCCGAATCTCCCGGTTTGAGAGTATGACGATAATTTGCAAAAATCACACTTAGACTTAAAAACAAGGCGTTAAAGGGTTAAAACCCAAACCAACACCCAAATGACCCCGTAGGAGGCACAAACACCTCGCACGGGACCAATGTAACTTATAAGAGCTGACCGCGTAGTCTCGGATCTCCTGGTTTGAGAGCATGACGATAATTTGCAAAAATCACACTTATACTTAAAAACAAGCCGTTAAAGGGTGAAAACCCAAACCAGCCCCTAAAGGACCCCGTAGGAGGCACGAACACCTCGCACGGGACGAATGTAACTTGCATAAACTTATCGCGTAGTCCCGAGTCTCCCGATTTAAGAGTATGATGATAATTTACAAAAATCACACTTAGACTGAAAAACAAGGTGTTAAAGGGTTAAAACCCAAACCAGCCCCCAAATGACCCCGTAGGAGGCATGAACACCTCGCACGGGACCGATGTAACTTGCAGGAACTAACCGCGTAGTCCCGGGTCTCCCGATTTGAGAGTATGTTGATAATTTGCGAAAATCACACTTAGACTTAAAAAAAGACGATAAAGGGTGAAAACCCAAACCAGCCTCTAAACGACCCCGTGGGAGGCACGAACACCTCGCACGGGACCAATGTAACTTTTAGGAACTGACCGCGTTGTCCCGGATCTCCCAGTTTGAGAGTATGATGATAATTTGCAAAAATCACACTTAAAATTAAAATCAAGGCGTCAAAGGGTTAAAACCCAAACCAGCCCCCAAACGATCCCGTAGGAGGTACAAACACCTCGTACGTAACCAATGTAACTTGTTGGAACTGACCGCGTAGTCCCGGATCTCCCGGTTTGAAAGTATGACGATAATTTGCAAAAATCACACTTAGACTTAAAAATAAGGCGTTTAAGGGTGAAAACCCAAACCTTCACCCAAACGACCCCGTAGGAGGCCCGAACACCTCGAGCGGGACCAATGGAACTTGTAGGAACTGACCGCGTAGTCTCGAATCTCCCGGTTTGAGAGTATGACGATAATTTGAAAAAATCACACTTAGACTTAAAAATAAGTCGTTAAAGGGTGAAAACCTAAACCAGCCCCCAAACGACTCCGTAGTAGGAAAGAACACCTCGCACGGGACCAATATAACATGTAGGAACTGATCGCGTAGTTCCGGGTCTCCCGATTTGAGAGTATGACGATAATTTACAAAAATCACACTTGACCTAAAAATAAGTCGTTAAAGGGTGAAAACCCAAACCAGCCCCCAAATGACCCCGTAGGCGAAACGAACACCTCGCACGGGACCAATGTAACTCGTAGGAACTGACCGCGTAGTCCCGGGTCTCCCGATTTGAGAGTATGATGATAATTAGAAAAAATCACACTTAGACTTAAAAACAAGGCTTTAAAGGGTTAAAACCCAAACCGGCACCCAAATGACCCCGTAGGAGGCACGAACACCTCGCACGGGACCAATGTAACTTGTAGGAATAGACCACGTAGTCCCGGATCTCCCAGTTTGAGAGTATGATGATAATTTGTAACAATCACAATTAAACTTATAATCAAGGCGTTAAAGGGTTAAAACGCAAACCATCCCCAAAACGATCCCGTAGGAGGTACGAACACCTCTCACTGTACCAATGTAAGTTGTTGGAACTTACCGCGTAGTCCCGGATCTCCCGGTTTGAAAGTATGACGATAATTTGCAAAAATAACACTAAGACTTAAAAATAAGGCGTTAAAGGGTGAAAACCCGAACCGGCCCCCAAATGACCCCGTAAGAGGCACGAACACCTCAAGCCGGTCCAATGTAACTCGTAGGAACTAACCGAATAGTCCTGGGTCTCCCGGTTTGAGAGTATGACGATAATTTGCAAAAATCACACTTAGACTTAACATCAAGGCGTTAAAGGGTGAAAACCCAAACCAACCCCCAAACGGTCCCGTAGGAGGTATGAACACCCCGCACGGGACCAATGTAACTCGTTGGAACAGACCACGTAGTCCCGAATCTCCCAGTTTGAAAGTATGACAATAATTTCCAAAAATCACTCTTAGACTTAAAAATAAGGCGTTAAACGGTGAAAACCCAAACCAGCCCCCAGACGACCCCGTTAGAGGCACGAACACCTCACACGGGACCAATGTAACTTGCAGGAACTGTTTACGTAGTCCTAGGTCTCCCGGTTAGAGAGTATGACGATAATTTGCAAAAATCACACTTAGACTTAACATCAAAGCGTTAAAGGGTGAAAACCCAAACCAGCAACCAAACGACCCCGTAGGAGGCCCAAACGTCTCGCACGGGACCAATGTAACTTATTGGAACTGACCGGGTAGTCCCGAATCTTCCGGTTTGAGAGTATGACGATAATTTGCAAAAATCACACTTAGACTTAAAAACAAGGCGTTAAAGGGTTAAAACCCAAACCAGCTCCCAAATATCCCCGTAGGAGGCACAAACACCTCGCACGGGACCAATGTAACTTATAAGAACTGACCGCGTAGTCTCGAATCTCCTGGTTTGAGAGCATGACGATAATTTGCAAAAATCACACTTAGACTGAAAAATAAGGTGTTAAAGGGTTAAAACCCAAACCAGCCCCCAAACGACCCCGCAGGAGGCATGAACACCTCGCACGGTACCGATGTAACTTGCAGGAACTGACCGCGTAGTCCCGGGCCTCCCGATTTGAGAGTATGTTGATAATTTGTGAAAATCACACTTAGACTTAAAAAAGGCGATAAAGGGTGAAAACCCAAACCAGCCTCCAAATGACCCCGTGGGAGGCACGAACACCTCGCACGGGACCAATGTAACTTTTAGGAACTGACCGCATCGTCCCGGATCTCCCAGTTTGAGAGTATGATGATAATTTGCAAAAATCACACTTAAACTTAAAATCAAGGCGTCAAAGGGTTAAAACCCAAACCAGCCCCCAAACGATCCCGTAGGAGGTACAAACACCTCGTACGGAACCAATGTAACTTGTTGGAACTGACCGCGTAGTCCAGGATCTCCCGGTTTGAATGTATGACGATAATTTGCAAAAATACACTTAGACTTAAAAATAAGGCGTTAAAGGGTGAAAACCCAAACCTTCCCCCAAACGACCCCGTAGGAGGCCCGAACACCTCGAGCGGGACCAATGGAACTTATAGGAACTGACCGCGTAGTCTCGAATCTCCCGGTTTGAGAGTATGACGATAATTTGCAAAAATCACACTTAGACTTAAAAATAAGTCGTTAAAGGGTGAAAACCCAAACCAGCCCCCAAACGACTCCGTAGGAGGAACGAACACCTCGCACGGGACCAATATAACTTGTAGGAACTGACCGCGTAGTTCCGGGTCTCCCGATTTGAGAGTATGATGATAATTTGCAAAAATCATACTTGACCTAAAATATAAGTCGTTAAAGGGTGAAAACCCAAACCAGCCCCCAAACGACCCCGTAGGCGAAACGAACACCTCGTACGGGACCAATGTAACTCGTAGGAACTGATCGCGTAGTCCCGGGTCTCCCGATTTGAGAGTATGATGATAATTTGAAAAAATCACACTTAGACTTAAAAACAAGGCGTTAAAGGGTTAAAACCCAAACCGGCACCCAAATGACCCCGTAGGAGGCACGAACACCTCGCACGGGACCAATGTAACTTGTAGGAACAGACCACGTAGTCCCGGATCTCCCAGTTTGAGAGTATGACGATAATTTGCAAAAATCACAATTAAACTTAAAATCAAGGCGTTAAAGGGTTAAAACGCAAACCATCCCCAAAACGATCCCGTAGGAGGTACGAACACCTCGCACTGTACCAATGTAAGTTGTTGGAACTTACTGCGTAGTCCCGGATCCCCCGGTTTGAAAGTATGACGATAATTTGCAAAAATAACACTTAGACTTAAAAATAAGGCGTTAAAGGGTGAAAACCCAAACCAGCCCCGAAATGACCCCGTAAGAGGCACGAACACCTCGAGCCGGTCCATTGTAACTCGTAGGAACTGACCGAATTGTCTTGGGTCTCCCGGTTTGAGAGTATGACGATAATTTCCAAAAATCACACTTAGACTTAACATCAAGGCGTTAAAGGGTGAAAACCCAAACCAGCCCCCGAACGATCCCGTAGGAGGTACGAACACCTCGCACGGGACCAATGCTACTCGTTGGAACAGACCACGTAGTCCCGGATCTCTCAGTTTGAAAGTATGACAATAATTTGCAAAAATCACTCTTAGACTTAAAAATATGGCGTTAAAGGGTGAAAACCCAAACCAGCCCCCAGACGACCCCGTTAGAGGCACGAACACCTCGCACGGAACCAATGTAACTTGCAGGCACTGTTAACGTAGTCCTAGGTCTCCCGATTAGAGAGTATGACGATAATTTCCAAAAATCACACTTATACTTAACATCAAAGCGTTAAAGGGTGAAAACCCAAACCAGCAACCAAACGAGCCCGTAAGAGGCACAAACACCTCGCACGGGACCAATGTAACTTATTGGAACTGACCGGGTAGTCCCGAATCTCCCGGTTTGAGAGTATGACGATAATTTGCAAAAATCACACTTAGACTTAAAAACAAGGCGTTATAGGGTTAAAACCCAAACCAACACCCAAATCACCCCGTAGGAGGCACAAACACCTCGCACGGGACCAATGTAACTTATAAGAACTGACCGCGTAGTCTCGGATCTCCTGGTTTGAGAGCATGACGATAATTTGCAAAAATCACACTTATACTTAAAAACAAGCCGTTAAAGGGTGAAAACCCAAACCAGCCCCCAAAGGACCCCGTAGGAGGCACGAACACCTCGCACGGGACCAATGTTACTTGCATAAAATTATCGCGTAGCCCGAGTCTCCCGATTTGAGAGTATGACGATAATTTACAAAAATCACACTTAGACTGAAAAACAAGGTGTTAAAGGGTTAAAACCCAAACCAGCCCCCAAATGACCCCGTAGGAGGCATTAACACCTCGCACGGGACCGATGTAACTTGCAGGAACTAACTGCGTAGTCCCGGGTCTCCCGATTTGAGAGTATGTTGATAATTTGCAAAAATCACACTTAGACTTAAAAAAAGGCGATAAAGGGTGAAAACCCAAACCAACCTCCAAACGACCCCGTGGGAGGCACGAACACCTCTCACGGGACCAATGTAACTTTTAGGAACTGACCGCGTCGTCCCGGATCTCCCAGTTTGAGAGTATGATGATAATTTGCAAAAATCACACTTAAAATTAAAATCAAGGCGTCAAAGGGTTAAAACCCAAACCAGCCCCCAAACGATCCCGTAGGAGGTACAAACACCTCGTACGGAACCAATATAACTTGTTGGAACTGACCGCGTAGTCTCGGATCTCCCGGTTTGAAAGTATGACGATAATTTGCAAAAATGACACATAGACTTAAAAATAAGGCGTTAAAGGGTGAAAACCCAAACCTTCCCCCAAACAACCCCGTAGGAGGCCCGAACACCTCGAGCGGGACCAATGGATCTTGTAGGAACTGACCGCGTAGTCTCGAATCTCCCGATTTGAGAGTATGACGATAATTTGCAAAAATCACACTTAGACTTAAAAATAAGTCGTTAAATGGTGAAAACCCAAACCAGCCCCCAAACGACTCCGTAGGAGGAACGAACACCTCGCACGGGACCAATATCACTTGTAGGAACTGACCGCGTAGTTCCGGGTCTCTCGATGTGAGAGTATGACGATAATTTGCAAAAATCACACTTGACCTAAAAATAAGTCGTTAAAGGGTAAAAACCCAAACCAGCCCCCAAACGATCCCATAGGCGAAACGAACACCTCGTACGGGACCAATGTAACTCGTAGGAACTGACCGCGTAGTCCCGGGTCTCCCGATTTGAGAGTATGATGATAATTTGAAAAAATCACACTTAGACTTAAAAATAAGGCGTTAAAGTGTTAAAACCCAAACCGGCACCCAAATGACCCCGTAGGAGGCACGAACACCTCGCACGGGACCAATGTAACTTGTAGGAATAGACCACGTAGTCCCGGATCTCCCAGTTTGAGAGTATGACGATAATTTGCAAAAATCACAATTAAACTTAAAATCAAGGCGTTAAAGGGTTAAAATGCAAACCATCCCCAAAATGATCCCGTAGGAGGTACGAACACCTCTCACTGTACCAATGTAAGTTGTTGGAACTTACCGCGTAGTCCCGGATCTCCCGGTTTGAAAGTATGACGATAATTTACAAAAATAACACTAAGACTTAAAAATAAGGCGTTAAAGGGTGAAAACCCGAACCAGCCCCCAAATGACCCCGTAAGAGGCACGAACACCTCGAGCCGGTCCAATGTAACTCGTAGGAACTGACCGAATAGTCCTGGGTCTCCCGGTTTGAGAGTATGACGATAATTTGCAAAAATCACACTTAGACTTAACATCAAGGCGTTAAAGGGTGAAAACCCAAACCAGCCCCCAAACGATCCCGTAGGAGGTCCGAACACCTCGCACGGGACCAATGTAACTCGTTGGAACAGACCACGTTGTCCCGGATCTCCCAGTTTGAAAGTATGACAATAATTTACAAAAATCACTCTTAGAATTAAAAATAAGGAGTTAAAGGGTGAAAACCCAAACCAGCCCCCAGACGACCCCATTGGAGGCACGAACACCTCGCACGAGACCAATGTAACTTGCAGGAACTGTTTACGTAGTCCTAGGTCTCCCGGTTAGAGAGTATGACGATAATTTCCAAAAATCACACTTATACTTAACATCAAAGCGTTAAAGGGTGAAAACCCAAACCAGCAACCAAACGACCCCGTAGGAGGCACAAACACCTTGCTCGGGACCAATGTAACTTATTGGAACTGACCGGGTAGTCCCGAATCTCCCGGTTTGAGAGTATGACGATAATTTGCAAAAATCACACTTAGACTTAAAAATAAGGCGTTAAAGGGTTAAAACCCAAACCAACACCCAAATCAACCCGTAGGAGGCACAAACACCTCGCACGGGACCAATGTAACTTATAAGAACTGACCGGGTAGTCTCGGATCTCCTGGTTTGAGAGCATGACGATAATTTGCAAAAATCACACTTATACTTAAAAACAAGTCGTTAAAGTGTGAAAACCCAAACCAGCCCCCAAAGGACCCCGTAGGAGGCACGAACACCTCGCACGGGACCAATGTAACTTGCATAATATTATCGCGTAGCCCGAGTCTCCCGATTTGAGAGTATGACGATAATTTACAAAAATCACACTTAGACTGAAAAACAAGGTGTTAAAGGGTTAAAACCCAAACCAGCCCCCAAATGACCCCGTAGGAGGCATTAACACCTCGCACAGGACCGATGTAACTTGCAGGAACTAACCGCGTAGTCCCGGGTCTCCCGATTTGAGAGTCTGTTGATAATTTGCAAAAATCACACTTAGACTTAAAAAAAGGCGATAAAGGGTGAAAACCCAAACCAACCTCCAAACGACCCCGTGGGAGGCACGAACACCTCGTACGGGACCAATGTAACTTTTAGGAACTGACCGCGTCGTCCCGGATCTCCCAGTTTGAGAGTATGATGATAATTTGCAAAAATCACACTTAAAATTAAAATTAAGGCGTCAAAGGGTTAAAACCCAAACCAGCCCCCAAACGATCCCGTAGGAGGTACAAACACCTCGTACGGAACCAATATAACTTGTTGGAACTGACCGCGTAGTCTCGGATCTCCCGGTTTGAAAGTATGATGATAATTTGCAAAAATCACACTTAGACTTAAAAATAAGGCGTTAAAGGGTGAAAACCCAAACCTTCCCCCAAACGACCCCGTAGGAGGCCCGAACACCTCGAGCGGGACCAATGGAACTTGTAGGAACTGATCGCGTAGTCTCGAATCTCCCGGTTTGAGAGTATGACGATAATTTGCAAAAATCACACTTAGACTTAAAAATAAGTCGTTAAAGGGTGAAAACCCAAACCAGCCCCCAAACGACTCCGTAGGAGGAACGAACACCTCGCACGGGACCAATATAACTTGTAGGAACTGACCGCGTAGTTCCGGGTCTCCCGATTTGAGAGTATGACGAAAATTTGCAAAAATCACACTTGACCTAAAAATAAGTCGTTAAAGGGTGAAAACCCAAACCAGCCCCCAAACGACCCCGTAGGCGAAACGAACACCTCGTACGGGACCAAGGTAACTCGTAGGAACTGACCGCATAGTCCTGGGTCTCCCGATTTGAGAGTATGATGATAATTTGAAAAAATCACACTTAGGCTTAAAAATAAGTCGTTAAAGGGTTAAAACCCAAACCGGCACCCAAATGACCCCGTAGGAGGCACGAACACCTCGCACGGGACCAATGTAACTTGTAGGAATAGACCACGTAGTCCCGGATCTCCCAGTTTGAGAGTATGATGATAATTTGCAAAAATCACAATTAAACTTAAAATCAAGGCGTTAAAGGGTTAAAATGCAAACCATCCCCAAAACGACCCCGTAGGAGGTACGAACACCTCTCACTATACCAATGTAAGTTGTTGGAACTTACCGCGTAGTCCCGGATCTCCCGGTTTGAAAGTATGACGATAATTTACAAAAATAACACTAAGACTTAAAAATAAGGCGTTAAAGGGTGAAAACCCGAACCAGCCCCTAAATGACCCCGTAAGAGGCACGAACACCACGAGCCGGTCCAATGTAACTCGTAGGAACTGACCGAATAGTCCTGGGTCTCCCGGTTTGAGAGTATGACGATAATTTGCAAAAATCACACTTAGACTTAACATCAAGGCGTTAAAGGGTGAAAACCCAAACCAGCCACCAAACGATCCCGTAAGAGGTCCGAACACCTCGCACGGGACCAATGTAACTCGTTGGAACAGACCACGTTGTCCCGGATCTCCCAGTTTGAAAGTATGACAATAATTTACAAAAATCACTCTTAGACTTAAAAATAAGGCGTTAAAGGGTGAAAACCCAAACCAGCCCCCAGACGACCCCATTGGAGGCACGGACACCTCGCACGAGACCAATGTAACTTGCAGGAACTGTTTACGTAGTCCTAGGTCTCCCGGTTAGAGAGTATGACGATAATTTGCAAAAATCACACTTATACTTAACATCAAAGCGTTAAAGGGTGAAAACCCAAACCAGCAACCAAACGACCCCGTAGGAGGCACAAACACCTCGCACGGGACCAATGTAACTTATTGGAACTGACCGGGTAGTCCCGAATCTCCCGGTTTGAGAGTATGACGATAATTTGCGAAAATCACACTTAGACTTAAAAACAAGGCGTTAAAGGGTTGAAACCCAAACCAACACCCAAATGACCCCGTAGGAGGAACGAACACCTCGCACGGGACCAATGTAACTTATAAGAACTGACCGCGTAGTCTCGGATCTCCTGGTTAGAGAGAATGACGATAATTTGCAAAGATCACACTTATACTTAAAAACAAGCCGTTAAAGGGTGAAAACCCAAACCAGCCCCCAAACGACCCCGTAGGAGGCACGAACACCTCGCACGGGACCAATGTAACTTGCATAAACTTATCGCGTAGTCCCGAGTCTCCCGATTTGAGAGTATGATGATAATTTACAAAAATCACACTTAGACTGAACAACAAGGTGTTAAAGGGTTAAAACCCAAACCAGCCCCCAAACGACCCCGTAGGAGGCATGAACACCTCGCACGGGACCGATGGAACTTGCAGGAACTGACCGCGTAGTCCCGGGTCTCCCGATTTGAGAGTATGTTGATAATTTGCGAAAATCACACTTATACTTAAAAAAAGGCGATAAAGGGTGAAAACCCAAACCAGCCTCCAAATGACCCCGTGGGAGGCACGAACACCTCGCACGGGACCAATGTAACTTTTAGGAACTGACCGCGTCGTCCCGGATCTCCCAGTTTGAGAGTATGATGATAATTTGCAAAAATCACACTTAAACTTAAAATCAAGGCGTCAAAGGGTTAAAACCCAAACCATCCCCCAAACGATCACGTAGGAGGTACAAACACCGCGTACGAAACCAATGTAACTTGTTGGAACTGACCGCGTAGTCCCGGATCTCCCGGTTTGAAAGTATGACGATAATTTGCAAAAATCACACTTAGACTTAAAAATAAGGCGTTAAAGGGTGAAAACCCAAACCTTCCCCCAAACGACCCCGTAGGAGGCCCGAACACCTCGAGCGGGACCAATGGAACATGTTGGAACTAACCGCGTAGTCTCGAATCTCCCGGTTTGAGAGTATGACGATAATTTGCAAAAATCACACTTAGACTTAAAAATAAGTCGTTAAAGGGTGAAAACCCAAACCAGCACCCAAACGACTCCGTAGGAGGAACGAACACCTCGTACGGGACCAATATAACTTTTAGGAACTGACCGCGTAGTTCCGGGTCTCCCGATTTGAGAGTATGATGATAATTTGCAAAAATCACACTTGACCTAAAAATAAGTCGTTAAAGGGTGAAAACCCAAACCAGCCCCCAAACGACCCCGTAGGCGAAACGAACACCTCGCACGGGACCAATCTAACACGTAGGAACTGACCGCGTAGTCCCGGGTCTCCCGATTGGAGAGTATGATGATAATTTGAAAAAATCACACTTAGACTTAAAAACACGGCGTTAAAGGGTTAAAACCCAAACCGGCACCCAAATGACCCCGTAGGAGGCACGAACACCTCGCACGGGACCAATGTAACTTGTAGGAACATACCACGTAGTCCCGGATCTCCCAGTTTGAGAGTATGACGATAATTTGCAAAAATCACAATTAAACTTAAAATCAAGGCATTAAAGGGATAAAATGCAAACCATCCCCAAAACGTTCCCGTAGGAGGTACGAACACCTCGCACTGTACCAATGTAAGTTGTTGGAACTTACCGCGTAGTCCCGGATCTCCCGGTTTGAAAGTATGATGATAATTTGCAAAAATAACACTTAGACTTAAAAATAAGGCGTTAAAGGGTGAAAACCCGAACCAGCCCCCAAATGACCCCGTAAGAGGCACGAACACCTCGAGCCGGTCCAATGTAACTCGTAGGAACTGACCGAATTGTCCTGGGTCTCTCGGTTTGAGAGTATGACGATAATTTCCAAAAATCACACTTAGACTTAACATCAAGGCGTTAAAGGGTGAAAACCCAAACCAGCCCCCAAACGATCCCGTAGGAGGTACGAACACCTCGCACGGGACCAATGTTACTCGTTGGAACAGGCCACGTAGTCCCGAATCTCCCAGTTTGAAAGTATGACAATAATTTCTAAAAATCACTCTTAGACTTAAAAATAAGGCGTTAAACGGTGAAAACCCAAACCGGCCCCCAAACGACCCCGTTAGAGGCACGAACACCTCACACGGGACCAATGTAACTTGCAGGAACTGTTTACGTAGTCCTAGGTCTCCCGGTTAGAGAGTATGACGATAATTTGCAAAAATCACACTTAGACTTAACATCAAAGCGTTAAAGGGTGAAAACCCAAACCAGCAACCAAACGACCCCGTAGGAGGCACAAACACCTCGAACGGGACCAATGTAACTTATTGGAACTGACCGGGTTGTCCCGAATCTCCCGGTTTGAGAGTATGACGATAATTTGCAAAAATCACACTTAGACTTAAAAATAAGGCGTTAAAGGGTTAAAACCCAAACCAACACCCAAATGACCCCGTAGGAGGCACAAACACCTCGCACGGGACCAATGTAACTTATAAGAACTGACCGCGTAGTCTCGGATCTCCTGGTTTGAGAGCATGACGATAATTTTCAAAGATCACACTTGTACTTAAAAATAAGCCATTAAAGGGTGAAAACCCAAACCAGCCCCCAAACGACCCCGTAGGAGGCACGAACACCTCGCAAGGGACCAATGTAACTTGCATAAACTTATCGCGTAGTCCCGAGTCTTCCGATTTGAGAGTATGACGATAATTTACAAAAATCACACTTAGACTGAAAAACAAGGTGTTAAAGGGTTAAAACCCAAACCAGCCCCCAATCGACCCCGTAGGAGGCATGAACACCTCGCACGGGACCGATGTAACTTGCAAGAACTGACTGCGTAGTCCCGGGTCTCCCGATTTGAGAGTATGTTGATAATTTGCGAAAATCACACTTATACTTAAAAAAAGGCGATAAAGGGTGAAAACCCAAACCAGCCTCCAAATGACCCCGTGGGAGGCACGAACACCTCGCACGGGACCAATGTGACTTTTAGGAACTGACCGCATCCTCCCGGATCTCCCAGTTTGAGAGTATGATGATAATTTGCAAAAATCACACTTAAACTTAAAATCAAGGCGTCAAAGGGTTAAAACCCAAACCAGCCCGCAAACGATCCCGTAGGAGGTACAAACACCTCGTACGGAACCAATGTAACTTGTTGGAACTGACCGCGTAGTCCCGAATCTCCCGGTTTGAAAGTATGACGATAATTTGCAAAAATCACACTTAGACTTAAAAATAAGGCGTTAAAGGGTGAAAACCCAAACCTTCCCCCAAACGACCCCGTAGGAGGCCCGAGCTCCCTCGAGCGGGACCAATGGAACTTGTAGGAACTGACCGCGTAGTCTCGAATCTCCCGGTTTGAGAGTATGACGATAATTTGCAAAAATCACACTTAGACTTAAAAATAAGTCGTTAAAGGGTGAAAACCCAAACCAGCCCCCAAACGACCCCGTAGGAGGCACGAACACCTCGCACGGGACCAATGTAACTTGCATAAACTTATCGCGTAGTCCCGAGTCTCCCGATTTGAGAGTATGACGATAATTTACAAAAATCACACTTAGACTAAAAAAACAAGGTGTTAAAGGGTTAAAACCCAAACCAGCCCCCAAACGACCCCGTAGGAGGCATGAACACCTCGCACGGGACCGATGTAACTTACAGGAACTGACCGCGTAGTCCTGAGTCTCCCGATTTGAGAGTATGTTGATAATTTGTGAAAATCACACTTAGACTTAAAAAGGCGATAAAGGGTGAAAACCCAAACCAGCCTCCAAACGACCCCGTGGGAGGCACGAACACCTCGCACGGGACCAATGTAACTTTTAGGAACTGATCGCGTCGTCCCGGATCTCCCAGTTTGAGAGTATGATGATAACTTGCAAAAATCACACTTAAACTTAAAATCAAGGCGTCAAAGGTTTAAAACCCAAACCAGCCCCCAAACGATCCCGTAGGTGGTACAAACACCTCGTACGGAACCAATGTAACTTGTTGGAACTGACCGCGTAGTCCAGGATCTCCCGGTTTGAATGTATGACAATAATTTGCAAAAATCACACTTAGACTTAAAAATAAGGCGTTAAAGGGTGAAAACCCAAACCTTCCCCCAAACGACCCCGTAGGAGGCCCGAACACCTCGAGCGGGACCAATGGAACATGTAGGAACTGACCGCGTAGTCTCGAATCTCCCAGTTTGAGAGTATGACGATAATTTGCAAAAATCACACTTAGACTTAAAAATAAGTCGTTAAAGGGTGAAAACCCAAACCAGCCCCCAAACGACCCCGTAGGCGAAACGAACACCTCGCACGGGACCAATGTAACTCGTAGGAACTGATCGCGTAGTCCCGGGTCTCCCGATTTGAGAGTATGATGATAATTTGAAAAAATCACACTTACACTTAAAAACAAGGCGTTAAAGGGTTAAAACCCAAACCGGCACCCAAATGACCCCGTAGGAGGCACGAACACCTCGCACGGGACCAATGTAACTTGTAGGAACAGACCACGTAGTCCCGGATCTCCCAGTTTGAGAGTATGACGATAATTTGCAAAAATCACAATTAAACTTAAAATCAAGGCGTTAAAGGGTTAAAACGCAAACCATCCCCAAAACGATCCCGTAGGAGGTACGAACACCTCGCACTGTACCAATGTAAGTTGTTGGAACTTACTGCGTAGTCCCCGATCTCCCGGTTTGAAAGTATGACGATAATTTGCAAAAATAACACTTAGACTTAAAAATAAGGCGTTAAAGGGTGAAAACCCAAACCAGCCACCAAATGACCCCGTAAGAGGCACGAACACCTCGAGCCGGTCCAATGTAACTCGTAGGAACTGACCGAATTGTCTTGGGTCTCCCGGTTTGAGAGTATGACGATAATTTCCAAAAATCACACTTACACTTAACATCAAGGCGTTAAAGGGTGAAAACCCAAACCAGCCCCCGAACGATCCCGTAGGAGGTACGAACACCTCGCACGGGACCAATGCTACTCGTTGGAACAGACCACGTAGTCCCGGATCTCCCAGTTTGAAAGTATGACAATAATTTGCGAAAATCACTCTTAGACTTAAAAATAAGGCGTTAAAGGGTGAAAACCCAAACCAGCCCCCAGACGACCCCGTTAGAGGCACGAACACCTCGCATGGGACCAATGTAACTTGCAGGAACTGTTAACGTAGTCCTAGGTCTCCCGGTTAGAGAGTATGATGATAATTTCCAAAAATCACACTTGTACTTAACATCAAAGCGTTAAAGGGTGAAAACCCAAACCAGCAACCAAACGACCCCGTAGGAGGCACAAACACCTCGCACGGGACCAATGTAACTTATTGGAACTGACCGGGTAGTCCCGAATCTCCCGGTTTGAGAGTATGACGATAATTTGCAAAAATCACACTTAGACTTAAAAACAAGGCGTTAAAGGGTTAAAACCCAAACCAACACCCAAATGACCCCGTAGGAGGCACAAACACCTCGCACGGGACCAATGTAACTTATAAGAGCTGACCGCGTAGTCTCGGATCTCCTGGTTTGAGAGCATGACGATAATTTGCAAAAATCACACTTATACTTAAAAACAAGCCGTTAAAGGGTGAAAACCCAAACCAGCCCCCAAAGGACCCCGTAGGAGGCACGAACACCTCGCACGGGACCAATGTAACTTGTATAAACTTATCGCGTAGCCCGAGTCTCCCGATTTGAGAGTATGACGATAATTTACAAAAATCACACTTAGACTGAAAAACAAGGTGTTAAAGGGTTAAAACCCAAACCAGCCCCCAAATGACCCCGTAGGAGGCATTAACACCTCGCACGGGACTGATGTAACTTGCAGGAACTAACCGCGTAGTCCCGGGTCTCCCGATTTGAGAGTATGTTGATAATTTGCAAAAATCACACTTAGACTTAAAAAAAGGCCATAAAGGGTGAAAATCCAAACCAACCTCCAAACGACCCCGTGGGAGGCACGAACACCTCGTACGGGACCAATGTAACTTTTAGGAACTGACCGCGTCGTCCCGGATCTCCCAGTTTGAGAGTATGATGATAATTTGCAAAAATCACACTTAAAATTAAAATCAAGGCGTCAAAGGGTTAAAACCCAAACCAGCCCCCAAACGATCCCGTAGGAGGTACAAACACCTCGTACGGAACCAATGTAACTTGTTGGAACTGACCGCGTAGTCCCGAATCTCCCGGTTTGAAAGTATGACGATAATTTGCAAAAATCACACTGAGACTTAAAAATAAGGCGTTAAAGGGTGAAAACCCAAACCTTCCCCCAAACGACCCCGTAGGAGGCCCGAACACCTCGAGCGGGACCAATGGAACATGTAGGAACTGACCACGTAGTCTCGAATCTCCCGGTTTGAGAGTATGACGATAATTTGCAAAAATCACACTTAGACTTAAAAATAAGTCGTTAAAGGGTGAAAACCCAAACCAGCCCCCAAACGATCCCGTAGGAGGTACGAACACCTCGCACGGGACCAATGTTACTCGTTGGAACAGGCCACGTAGTCCCGAATCTCCCAGTTTGAAAGTATGACAATAATTTCTAAAAATCACTCTTAGACTTAAAAATAAGGCGTTAAACGGTGAAAACCCAAACCAGCCCCCAGACGACCCCGTTAGAGGCACGAACACCTCACACGGGACCAATGTAACTTGCAGGAACTGTTTACGTAGTCCTAGGTCTCCCGGTTAGAGAGTATGACGATAATTTGCAAAAATCACACTTAGACTTAACATCAAAGCGTTAAAGGGTGAAAACCCAAACCAGCAACCAAACGACCCCGTAGGAGGCACAAACACCTCGCACGGGACCAATGTAACTTATTGGAACTGACCGGGTAGTCCCGAATCTTCCGGTTTGAGAGTATGACGATAATTTGCAAAAATCACACTTAGACTTAAAAATAAGTCGTTAAAGGGTGAAAACCCAAACCAGCCCCCAAACGACCCCGTAGGAGGCACGAACACCTCGCACGGGACCAATGTAACTTGCATAAACTTATCGCGTAGTCCCGAGTCTCCCGATTTGAGA
Source organism: Sambucus nigra (assembly GCA_949130495.1). Taxonomy (NCBI): domain Eukaryota; kingdom Viridiplantae; phylum Streptophyta; class Magnoliopsida; order Dipsacales; family Adoxaceae; genus Sambucus; species Sambucus nigra. Next base: position 1,247,012 of record OX422207.1, on the reverse strand, counting down.
GTATGACGATAATTTACAAAAATCGCACTTAGACTGAAAAACAAGGTGTTAAAGGGTTAAGACCCAAACCAGCCCCCAAACGACCCCGTAGGAGGCGTGAACACCTCGCACGGGACCGATGTAACTTGCAAGAACTGACTGCGTAGTCCCGGGTCTCCCGATTTGAGAGTATGTTGATAATTTGCGAAAATCACACTTATACTTAAAAAAAGGCGATAAAGGGTGAAAACCCAAACCAGCCTCCAAATGACCCCGTGGGAGGCACGAACACCTCGCACGGGACCAATGTAACTTTTAGGAACTGACCGCGTCCTCCCGGATCTCCCAGTTTGAGAGTATGATGATAATTTGCAAAAATCACACTTAAACTTAAAATCAAGGCGTCAAAGGGTTAAAACCCAAACCAGCCCGCAAACAATCCCGTAGGAGGTACAAACACCTCGTACGGAACCAATGTAACTTGTTGGAACTGACCACGTAGTCCCGAATCTCCCGGTTTGAAAGTATGACGATAATTTGCAAAAATCACACTTAGACTTAAAAATAAGGCGTTAAAGGGTGAAAACCCAAACCCTCCCCCAAACGACCCCGTAGGAGGCCCGAGCTCCCTCGAGCGGGACCAATGGAACTTGTAGGAACTGACCGCGTAGTCTCGAATCTCCCGGTTTGAGAGTATGATGATAATTTGCAAAAATCACACTTAGACTTAAAAATAAGTCTTTAAAGGGTGAAAACCCAAACCAGCCCCCAAAGGACCCCGTAGGAGGCACGAACACCTCGCACGGGACCAATGTAACTTGCATAAACTTATCGCGTAGTCCCGAGTCTCCCGATTTAAGAGTATGACGATAATTTACAAAAATCACACTTAGACTAAAAAACAAGGTGTTAAAGGGTTAAAACCCAAACCAGCCCCCAAACAACCCCGTAGGAGGCATGAACACCTCGCACGGGACCGATGTAACTTGCAGGAACTGACCGCGTAGTCCCGGGTCTCCCGATTTGAGAGTATGTTGATAATTTGTGAAAATCACACTTAGACTTAAAAAAGGCGATAAAGGATGAAAACCCAAACCAGCCTCCAAACGACCCCGTGGGAGGCACGAACACCTCGCACGGGACCAATGTAACTTTTAGGAACTAACCGCGTCGTCCCGGATCTCCCAGTTTGAGAGTATGATGATAATTTGCAAAAATCACACTTAAACTTAAAATCAAGGCGTCAAAGGGTTAAAACCCAAACCAGCCCCCAAACGATCCCGTAGGTGGTACAAACACCTCGTACGGAACCAATGTAACTTGTTGGAACTGACCGCGTAGTCCAGGATCTCCCGGTTTGAATGTATGACGATAATTTGCAAAAATCACACTTAGACTTAAAAATAAGGCGTTAAAGGGTGAAAACCCAAACCTTCCCCCAAACGACCCCGTAGGAGGCCCGAACACCTCGAGCGGGACCAATGGAACATGTAGGAACTGACCGCGTAGTCTCGAATCTCCCGGTTTGAGAGTATGACGATAATTTGCAAAAATCACACTTAGACTTAAAAATAAGTCGTTAAACGGTGAAAACCCAAACCAGCCCCCAAATGACCCCGTAGGAGGCACGAACACCTCGCACGGGACCAATGTAACTGTAGGAACAGACCACGTAGTCCCGGATCTCCCAGTTTGAGAGTATGACGATAATTTGCAAAAATCACAATTAAACTTAAAATCAAGGCGTTAAAGGGTTAAAACGCAAACCATCCCCAAAACGATCCCGTAGGAGGTACGAACACCTCGCACTGTACCAATGTAAGTTGTTGGAACTTACTGCGTAGTCCCGGATCTCCCGGTTTGAAAGTATGACGATAATTTGCAAAAATAACACTTAGACTTAAAAATAAGGCGTTAAAGGGTGAAAACCCAAACCAGCCCCCAAATGACCCCGTAAGAGGCACGAACACCTCGAGCCGGTCCAATGTAACTCGTAGGAACTGACCGAATTGTCTTGGGTCTCCCGGTTTGAGAGTATGACGATAATTTCCAAAAATCACACTTACACTTAACATCAAGGCGTTAAAGGGTGAAAACCCAAACCAGCCCCCGAACGATCCCGTAGGAGGTACGAACACCTCGCACGGGACCAATGCTACTCGTTGGAACAGACCACGTAGTCCCGGATCTCCCAGTTTGAAAGTATGACAATAATTTGCAAAAATCACTCTTAGACTTAAAAATAAGGCGTTAAAGGGTGAAAACCCAAACCAGCCCCCAGACGACCCCGTTAGAGGCACGAACACCTCGCACGGGACCAATGTAACTTGCAGGAACTGTTAACGTAGTCCTAGGTCTCCCGGTTAGAGAGTATGACGATAATTTCCAAAAATCACACTTATACTTAACATCAAAGCGTTAAAGGGTGAAAACCCAAACCAGCAACCAAACGACCCGGTAGGAGGCACAAACACCTCGCACGGGACCAATGTAACTTATTGGAACTGACCGGGTAGTCCCGAATCTCCCGGTTTGAGAGTATGACGATAATTTGCAAAAATCACACTTAGACTTAAAAACAAGGCGTTAAAGGGTTAAAACCCAAACCAACACCCAAATGACCCCGTAGGAGGCACAAACACCTCGCACGGGACCAATGTAACTTATAAGAACTGACCGCGTAGTCTCGGATCTCCTGGTTTGAGAGCATGACGATAATTTGCAAAAATCACACTTATACTTAAAAACAAGCCGTTAAAGGGTGAAAACCCAAACCAGCCCCCAAAGGACCCTGTAGGAGGCACGAACACCTCGCACGGGACCAATGTAACTTGCATAAACTTATCGCGTAGCCCGAGTCTCCCGATTTGAGAGTATGACGATAATTTACAAAAATCACACTTAGACTGAAAAACAAGGTGTTAAAGGGTTAAAACCCAAACCAGCCACCAAATGACCCCGTAGGAGGCATTAACACCTCGCACGGGACTGATGTAACTTGCAGGAACTAACCGCGTAGTCCCGGGTCTCCCGATTTGAGAGTATGTTGATAATTTGCAAAAATCACACTTATACTTAAAAAAAGGCGATAAAGGGTGAAAATCCAAACCAACCTCCAAACGACCCCGTGGGAGGCACGAACACCTCGTACGGGACCAATGTAACTTTTAGGAACTGACCGCGTCGTCCCGGATCTCCGAGTTTGAGAGTATGATGATAATTTGCAAAAATCACATTTAAAATTAAAATCAAGGCGTCAAAGGGTTAAAACCCAAACCAGCCCCCAAACGATCCCGTAGGAGGTACAAACACCTCGTACGGAACAAATGTAACTTGTTGGAACTGACCGCGTAGTCCCGAATCTCCCGGTTTGAAAGTATGACGATAATTTGCAAAAATCACACTTAGACTTAAAAATAAGGCGTTAAAGGGTGAAAACCCAAACCTTCCCCCAAACGACCCCGTAGGAGGCCCGAGCTCCCTCGAGCGGGACCAATGGAACTTGTAGGAACTGACCGCGTAGTCTCGAATCTCCCGGTTTGAAAGTATGACGATAATTTGCAAAAATCACACTTAGACTTAAAAATAAGGCGTTAAAGGGTGAAAACCCAAACCTTCCCCCAAACGACCCCGAAGGAGGCCCGAACACCTCGAGCGGGACCAATGGAACTTGTAGGAACTGACCGCGTAGTCTCGAATCTCCCGGTTTGAGAGTATGACGATAATTTGCAAAAATCACACTTAGACTTAAAAATAAGGCGTTAAAGGGTGAAAACCCGAACCAGCCCCTAAATGACCCCGTAAGAGGCACGAACACCTCGAGCCGGTCCAATGTAACTCGTAGGAACTGACCGAATAGTCCTGGGTCTCCCGGTTTGAGAGTATGACGATAATTTGCAAAAATCACACTTAGACTTAACATCAAGGCGTTAAAGGGTGAAAACCCAAACCAGCCCCCAAACGATCCCGTAGGAGGTCCGAACACCTCGCACGGGACCAATGTAACTCGTTGGAACAGACCACGTTGTCCCGGATCTCCCAGTTTGAAAGTATGACAATAATTTACAAAAATCACCCTTAGACTTAAAAATAAGGTGTTAAAGGATGAAAACCCAAACCATCCCCCAGACGACCCCATTGGAGGCACGAACACCTCGCACGAGACCAATGTAACTTGCAGGAACTGTTTACGTAGTCCTAGGTCTCCCGGTTAGAGAGTATGACGATAATTTGCAAAAATCACACTTATACTTAACATCAAAGCGTTAAAGGGTGAAAACCCAAACCAGCAACCAAACGACCCCGTAGGAGGCACAAACACCTCGCACGGGACCAATGTAACTTATTGGAACTGACCGGGTAGTCCCGAATCTCCCGGTTTGAGAGTATGACGATAATTTGCAAAAATCACACTTAGACTTAAAAACAAGGCGTTAAAGGGTTAAAACCCAAACCAACACCCAAATGACCCCGTAGGAGGCACGAACACCTCGCACGGGACCAATGTAACTTATAAGAACTGACCGCGTAGTCTCGGATCTCCTGGTTAGAGAGAATGACGATAATTTGCAAAGATCACACTTATACTTAAAAACAAGCCGTTAAAGGGTGAAAACCCAAACCAGCCCCCAAACGACCCCGTAGGAGGCACGAACACCTCGCACGGGACCAATGTAACTTGCATAAACTTATCGCGTAGTCCCGAGTCTCCCGATTTGAGAGTATGACGATAATTTACAAAAATCACACTTAGACTGAACAACAAGGTGTTAAAGGGTTAAAACCCAAACCAGCCCCCAAACGACCCCGTAGGAGGCATGAACACCTCGCACGGGACCGATGTAACTTGCAGGAACTGATCGCGTAGTCCCGGGTCTCCCGATTTGAGAGTATGTTGATAATTTGCGAAAATCACACTTATACTTAAAAAAAGGCGATAAAGGGTGAAAACCCAAACCAGCCTCCAAATGACCCCGTGGGAGGCACGAACACCTCGCACGGGACCAATGTAACTTTTAGGAACTGACCGCGTCGTCCCGGATCTCCCAGTTTGAGAGTATGATGATAATTTGCAAAAATCACACTTAAACTTAAAATCAAGGCGTCAAAGGGTTAAAACCCAAACCATCCCCCAAATGATCACGTAGGAGGTACAAACACCTCGTACGAAACCAATGTAACTTGTTGGAACTGACCGCGTAGTCCCGGATCTCCCGGTTTGAAAGTATGACGATAATTTGCAAAAATCACACTTAGACGTAAAAATAAGGCGTTAAAGGGTGAAAACCCAAACCTTCCCCCAAACGACCCCGTAAAAGGCCCGAACACCTCGAGCAGGACCAATGGAACATGTAGGAACTGACCGCGTAGTCTCGAATCTCCCGGTTTGAGAGTATGACGATAATTTGCAAAAATCACACTTAGACTTAAAAATAAGTCGTTAAAGGGTGAAAACCCAAACCATCCCCCAAACGACTCCGTAGGAGGAACGAACACCTCGTACGGGACCAATATAACTTGTAGGAACTGACCGCGTAGTTCCGGGTCTCCCGATTGGAGAGTATGACGATAATTTGCAAAAATCACACTTGACCTAAAAATAAGTCGTTAAAGGGTGAAAACCCAAACCAGCCGCCAAACGACCCCGTAGGCGAAACGAACACCTCGCACGGGACCAATCTAACTCGTAGGAACTAACCGCGTAGTCCCGGGTCTCCCGATTTGAGAGTATGATGATAATTTGAAAAAATCACACTTAGACTTAAAAACAAGGCGTTAAAGGGTTAAAACCCAAACCGGCACCCAAATGACCCCGTAGGAGGCACGAACACCTCGAACGGGACCAATGTAACTTGTAGGAACATACCACGTAGTCCCGGATCTCCCAGTTTGAGAGTATGACGATAATTTGCAAAAATCACAATTAAACTTAAAATCAAGGAGTTAAAGGGATAAAACGCAAACCATCCCCAAAATGATCCCGTAGGAGGTACGAACACCTCGCACTGTACCAATGTAAGTTGTTGGAACTTACCGCGTAGTCCCGGATCTCCCGGTTTGAAAGTATGATGATAATTTGCAAAAATAACACTTAGACTTAAAAATAAGGCGTTAAAGGGTGAAAACCCGAACCAGCCCACAAATGACCCCGTAAGAGGCACGAACACCTCGAGCCAGTCCAATGTAACTCGTAGGAACTGACTGAATTGTCTTGGGTCTCTCGGTTTGAGAGTATGACGATAATTTCCAAAAATCACACTTAGACTTAACATCAAGGCGTTAAAGGGTGAAAACCCAAACCAGCCCCCAAACGATCCCGTAGGAGGTACGAACACCTCGCACGGGACCAATGTTACTCGTTGGAACAGACCACGTAGTCCTGAATCTCCCAGTTTGAAAGTATGACAATAATTTCCAAAAATCACTCTTAGACTTAAAAATAAGGCGTTAAAGGGTGAAAACCCAAACCAACCCCCAGACGACCCCGTTAGAGGCACGAACACCTCACACGGGACCAATGTAACTTGCAGGAACTGTTTACGTAGTCCTAGGTCTCCCGGTTAGAGAGTATGACAATAATTTGCAAAAATCACACTTAGACTTAACATCAAAGCGTTAAAGGGTGAAAACCCAAACCAGCAACCAAACGACCCCGTAGGAGGCACAAACACCTCGAACGGGACCAATGTAACTTATTGGAACTGACCGGGTTGTCCCGAATCTCCCGGTTTGAGAGTATGACGATAATTTGCAAAAATCACACTTAGACTTAAAAATAAGGCGTTAAAGGGTTAAAACCCAAACCAACACCCAAATGACCCCGTAGGAGGCACAAACACCTCGCACGGGACCAATGTAACTTATAAGAACTGACCGCGTAGTTTCGGATCTCCTGGTTTGAGAGCATGACGATAATTTGCAAAGATCACACTTGTACTTAAAAACAAGCCGTTAAAGGGTGAAAACCCAAACCAGCCCCCAAACGACCCCGTAGGAGGCACGAACACCTCGCACGGGACCAATGTAACTTGCATAAACTTATCGCGTAGTCCCGAGTCTCCCGATTTGAGAGTATGACGATAATTTACAAAAATCACACTTAAACTGAAAAATAAGGTGTTAAAGGGTTAAAACCCAAACCAGCCCCCAAACGACCCCGTAGGAGGCGTGAACACCTCGCACGGGACCGATGTAACTTGCAGGAACTGATCGCGTAGTCCCGGGTCTCCCGATTTGAGAGTATGTTGATAATTTGCGAAAATCACACTTATACTTAAAAAAAGGCGATAAAGGATGAAAACCTAAACCAGCCTCCAAATGACACCGTGGGAGGCACGAACACCTCGCACGGGACCAATGTAACTTTTAGGAATTGACCGCGTCGTCCCGGATCTCCCAGTTTGAGAGTATGATGATAATTTGCAAAAATCACACTTAAACTTAAAATCAAGGTGTCAAAGGGTTAAAACCCAAACCAGCCCCCAAACGATCCCGTAGGAGGTACAAACACCTCGTACGGAACCAATGTAACTTGTTGGAACTGACCGCGTAGTCCCGAATCTCCCGGTTTGAAAGTATGACGATAATTTGCAAAAATCACACTTAGACTTAAAAAAAAGGCGTTAAAGGGTGAAAACCCAAACCTTCCCCCAAACGACCCCGTAGGAGGCCCGAACACCTCGAGCAGGACCAATGGAACTTGTAGGAACTGATCGCGTAGTCTCGAATCTCCCAGTTTGAGAGTATGACGATAATTTGCAAAAATCACACTTAGACTTAAAAATAAGTCGTTAAAGGGTGAAAACCCAAACCAGCCCCCAAACGACCCCGTAGGAGGCACGAACACCTCGCACGGGACCAATGTAACTTGCATAAACTTATCGCGTAGTCCCGAGTCTCCGGATTTGAGAGTATGACTATAATTTACAAAAATCACACTTAGACTAAAAAACAAGGTGTTAAAGGGTTAAAACCCAAACCAGCCCCCAAACGACCCCGTAGGAGGCATGAACACCTCGCACGGGACCGATGTAACTTGCAGGAACTGACCGCGTAGTCCCGGGTCTCCCGATTTGAGAGTATGTTGATAATTTGTGAAAATCACACTTAGACTTAAAAAAGGCGATAAAGGGTGAAAACCCAAACCAGCCTCCAAACGACCCCGTGGGAGGCACGAACACCTCGCACGGGACCAATGTAACTTTTAGGAACTGACCGCGTCGTCCCGGATCTCCCAGTTTGAGAGTATGATGATAATTTGCAAAAATCACACTTAAACTTAAAATCAAGGCGTCAAAGGGTTAAAACCCAAACCAGCCCCCAAACGACTCCGTAGGAGGAACGAACACCTCGCACGGGACCAATATAACTTGTAGGAACTGACCGCGTAGTTCCGGGTCTCCCGATTTGAGAGTATGACGATAATTTGCAAAAATCACACTTGAGCTAAAAATAAGTCGTTAAAGGGTGAAAACCCAAACCAGCCCCCAAACGACCCCGTAGGCGAAACGAACACCTCGCACGGGACCAATGTAACTCGTAGGAACTGACCACGTAGTCCCGGGTCTCCCGATTTGAGAGTATGATGATAATTTGAAAAAATCACACTTAGACTTAAAAACAAGGCGTTAAAGGGTTAAAACCCAAACCGGCACCCAAATGACCCCGTAGGAGGCACGAACACCTCGCACGGGACCAATGTAACTTGTAGGAATAGACCACGTAGTCCCGGATCTCCCAGTTTGAGAGTATGACGATAATTTGCAAAAATCAGAATTAAACTTAAAATCAAGGCGTTAAATGGTTAAAACGCAAACCATCCCCAAAACGATCCCGTAGGAGGTACGAACACCTCGCACTGTACCAATGTAAGTTGTTGGAACTTACCACGTAGTCCCAAATCTCCCAGTTTGAAAGTATGATGATAATTTGCAAAAATAACACTTAGACTTAAAAATAAGGCGTTAAAGGGTGAAAACCCAAACCAGCCCCCAAATGACACCGTAAGAGGCACGAACACCTCGAGCCGGTCCAATGTAACTCGTAGGAACTAACCGAATAGTCCTGGCTCTTCCGGTTTGAGAGTATGACGATAATTTGCAAAAATCACACTTAGACTTAACATCAAGGCGTTAAAGGGTGAAAACCCAAACCAGCCCCCAAACGGTCCCGTAGGAGGTACGGACACCTCGCACGGGACCAATGTAACTCGTTGGAACAGACCACGTAGTCCCGGATCTCCCAGTTTGAAAGTATGACAATAATTTGCAAAAATCACTCTTAGACTTAAAAATAAGGCGTTAAAGGGTGAAAACCCAAACCAGCCCCCAGACGACCCCGTTGGAGGCACGAACACCTCGCACGGGACCAATGTAACTTGCAGGAACTGTTTACGTAGTCCTAAGTCTCCTGATTAGAGAGTATGACGATAATTTGCAAAAATCACACTTAGACTTAACATCAAAGCGTTAAAGGGTGAAAACCCAAACCAGCAACCAAACGACCCCGTAGGAGGCACAAACACCTCGCACGGGACCAATGTAACTTATTGGAACTGACCGGGTAGTCCCGAATCTCCCAGTTTGAGAGTATGACAATAATTTGCAAAAAATCACACTTAGACTTAAAAACAAGGCGTTAAAGGGTTAAAACCCAAACCAGCACCCAAATGACCCCGTAGGAGGCACAAACACCTCGCAAGGGACCAATGTAACTTATAAGAACTGACCGCATAGTCTCGAATCTCCTGGTTTGAGAGCATGACGATAATTTGCAAAAATCACACTTATACTTAAAAATAAGCCGTTAAAGGGTGAAAACCCAAACCAGCCCCCAAACGACCCCGTAGGAGGCACGAACACCTCGCACGAGACCAATGTAACTTGCATAAACTTATCGCGTAGTCCCGAGTCTCTCGATTTGAGAGTATGACGATAATTTACAAAAATCACACTTAGACTGAAAAACAAGGTGTTAAAGGGTTAAAACCCAAACCAGGCCCCAAACGACCCCGTAGGAGGCATGAACACCTCGCACGGGACCGATGTAACTTGCAGGAACTGACCGCGTAGTCCCGGGTCTCCCGAATTGAGAGTATGTTGATAATTTGTGAAAATCACACTTAGACTTAAAAAAGGCGATAAAGGGTGAAAACCCAAACCAGCCTCCAAACGACCCCGTGGGAGGCACGAACACCTCGCACGGGACCAATGTAACTTTTAGGAACTGACCGCGTCGTCCCGGATCTCCCAGTTTGAGAGTATGATGATAATTTGCAAAAATCACACTTAAACTTAAAATCAAGGCGTCAAAGGGTTAAAACCCAAACCAGCCCCCAAACGATCCCGTAGGAGGTACAAACACCTCGTACGGAACCAATGTAACTAGTTGGAACTGACCGCGTAGTCCAGGATCTCCCGGTTTGAATGTATGACAATAATTTGCAAAAATCACACTTAGACTTAAAAATAAGGCGTTAAAGGGTGAAAACCCAAACCTTCCCCCAAACGACCCCGTAGGAGGCCCGAACACCTCGAGCGGTACCAATGGAACTTGTTGGAACTGACCGCGTAGTCTCGAATCACCCGGTTTGAGAGTATGACGATAATTTGCAAAAATCACACTTAGACTTAAAAATAAGCAGTTAAAGGGTGAAAACCCAAACCAGCCCCCAAACGACTCCGTAGGAGGAACGAACACCTCGCACGGGACCAATATAACTTGTAGGAACTGACCGCGTAGTTCCGGGTCTCTCGATTTGAGAGTATGACGAAAATTTGCAAAAATCACACTTGACCTAAAAATAAGTCGTTAAAGGGTGAAAACCCAAACCAGCCCCCAAACGACCCCGTAGGCGAAACGAACACCTCGCACGGGACCAATGTAACTCGTAGGAACTGACCGCATAGTCCCGGGTCTCCCGATTTGAGAGTATGATGATAATTTGAAAAAATCACACTTAGACTTAAAAACAAGGCGTTAAAGGGTTAAAACCCAAACCGGCACCCAAATGTCCCCGTAGGAGGCACGAACACCTCGCACGGGACCAATGTAACTTGTAGGAACAGACCACGTAGTCCCGGATCTCCCAGTTTGAGAGTATGACGATAATTTGCAAAAATCAGAATTAAACTTAAAATCAAGGCGTTAAAGGGTTAAAACGCAAACCATCCCCAAAACGATCCCGTAGGAGGTACGAACACCTCGCACTGTACCAATGTAAGTTGTTGGAACTTACCGCGTAGTCCCGGATCTCCCGGTTTGAAAGTATGATGATAGTTTGCAAAAATAACACTTAGACTTAAAAATAAGGCGTTAAAGGGTGAAAACCCAAACAAGCCCCCAGACGACCCCGTTGGAGGCACGAACACCTCGCACGCGACCAATGAAACTTGCAGGAACTGTTTACGTAGTCCTAGGTCTCCCGGTTAGAGAGTATGACGATAATTTACAAAAATCACACTTAGACTTAACATCAAAGCGTTAAAGGGTGAAAACCCAAACCAGCAACCAAACGACCCCGTAGGAGGCACAAACACCTCGCACGGGACCAATGTAACTTATTGGAACTGACCGGGTAGTCCCGAATCTCCCGGTTTGAGAGTATGACGATAATTTGCAAAAAATCACACTTAGACTTAAAAACAAGGCGTTAAAGGGTTAAAACCCAAACCAGCACCCAAATGACCCCGTAGGAGGCACAAACACCTCGCACGGGACCAATATAACTTATATGAACTGACCGCGTAGTCTCGGATCTCCTAGTTTGAGAGCATGACGATAATTTGCAAAAATCACACTTATACTTAAAAACAAGCCGTTAAAGGGTGAAAACCCAAACCAGCCCCCAAAGGACCCCGTAGGAGGCACGAACACCTCGCAAGGGACCAATGTAACTTGCATAAACTTATCGCGTAGCCCGAGTCTCCCGATTTGAGAGTATGACGATAATTTACAAAAATCACACTTAGACTGAAAAACAAGGTGTTAAAGGGTTAAAACCCAAACCAGCCCCCAAATGACCCCGTAGGAGGCATGAACACCTCGCACGGGACCGATGTAACTTGCAGGAACTAACCGCGTAGTCCCGGGTCTCCCGATTTGAAAGTATGTTGGTAATTTGTGAAAATCACACTTAGACTTAAAAAAAGGCGATAAAGGGTGAAAACCCAAACCAGCCTCCAAACGACCCTGTGGGAGGCACGAACACCTCGCACGGGACCAATGTAACTTTTAGGAACTGACCGCATCGTCTCGGATCTCCCAGTTTGAGAGTATGATGATAATTTGCAAAAATCACACTTAAAATTAAAATCAAGGCGTCAAAGGGTTAAAACCTAAACCAGCCCCCAAACGATCCCGTAGGAGGTACAAACACCTCGTACGGAACCAATGTAACTTGTTGGAACTAACCGCGTAGTCCCGGATCTCCCGGTTTGAAAGTATGACGATAATTTGCAAAAATTACACTTAGACTTAAAAATAAGGCGTTAAAGGGTGAAAACCCAAACCTTCCCCCAAGCGACCCCGTAGGAGGCCCGAACACCTCGAGCGGGACCAATGGAACTTGTAGGAACTGACCGCGTAGTCTCGAATCTCCCGGTTTGAGAGTATGACGATAATTTGCAAAAATCACAAATAGACTTAAAAATAAGTCGTTAAAGGGTGAAAACCCAAACCAGCCCCCAAACGACTCCGTAGGAGGAACGAACACCTCGCACGGGACCAATATAACTTGTAGGAACTGACCGCGTAGTTCCGGGTCTCCCGATTTGAGAGTATGACGATAATTTGCAAAAATCACACTTGACCTAAAAATAAGTCGTTAAAGGGTGAAAACCCAAACCAGCCCCCAAATGACCCCGTAGGCGAAACGAACACCTCGTACGGGACCAATGTAACTCGTACGAACTGACCGCGTAGTCCCGGGTCTCCCGATTTGAGAGTATGATGATAATTTGAAAAAATCACACTTAGACTTAAAAACAAGGCGTTAAAGGGTGAAAACCCAAACCAGCAACCAAACGACCCCGTAGGAGGCACTAACACCTCGCACGGGACCAATGTAACTTATTGGAACTGACCGGGTAGTCCCGAATCTTCCGGTTTGAGAGTATGATGATAATTTGCAAAAATCACACTTAGACTTAAAAACAAGGCGTTAAAGGTTTAAAACCCAAACCAGCACCCAAATGACCCCGTAGGAGGCACAAACATCTCGCACGGGACCAATGTAACTTATAAGAACTGACCGCGTAGTCTCGAATCTCCTGGTTTGAGAGCATGACGATAATTTGCAAAAATCACACTTATACTTAAAAATAAGCCGTTAAAGGGTGAAAACCCAAACCAGCCCCCAAAGGACCCCGTAGGAGGCACGAACACCTCGCACGGTACCAATGTAACTTACATAAACTTATCGCGTAGTCCCGAGTCTCCCGATTTGAGAGTATGACGATAATTTACAAAATCACACTTAGACTAAAAAACAAGGTGTTAAAGGGTTAAAACCCAAACCAGCCCCCAAACGACCCCGTAGGAGGCATGAACACCTCGCACGGGACCGATGTAACTTGCAGGAACTGACCGCGTAGTCTCGGGTCTCCCGATTTGAGAGTATGTTGATAATTTGTGAAAATCACACTTAGACTTAAAAAAGGCCATAAAGGGTGAAAACCCAAACCAGCCTCCAAACGATCCCGTAGGAGGTACCAACACCTCGTACGGAACCAATGTAACTTGTTGGAACTGACCGCGTAGTCCAGGATCTCCCGGTTTGAATGTATGACGATAATTTGTAAAAATCACACTTAGACTTAAAAATAAGTCGTTAAAGGGTGAAAACCTAAACCTTCCCCCAAATGACCCCGTAGGAGGCCCGAACACCTCGAGCGGGACCAATGGAACTTGTAGGAACTGACCGCGTAGTCTCGAATCTCCCGGTTTGAGAGTATGACGATAATTTGCAAAAATCACACTTAGACTTAAAAATAAGTCGTTAAAGGGTGAAAACCCAAACCAGCCCCCAAACGACTCCGTAGGAGGAACGAACACCTCGCGCGGGACCAATATAACTTGTAGGAACTGACCGCGTAGTTCCGGGTCTCCCGATTTGAGAGTATGACGATAATTTGCAAAAATCACACTTGACCTAAAAATAAGTCGTTAAAGGGTGAAAACCCAAACCAGCCCCCAAACGACCCCGTAGGCGAAACGAACACCTCGCACGGGACCAATGTAACTCGTAGGAACTGACCGCGTAGTCCCGGGTCTCCCGATTTGAGAGTATGATGTTTATTTGAAAAAATCACACTTAGACTTAAAAACAAGGCGTTAAAGGGTTACAACCCAAACCGGCACCCAAATGACCCCGTAGGAGACACAAACACCTCGCACGGGACCAATGTAACTTATTGGAACTGACCGGGTAGTCCCGAATATCCCGGTTTGAGAGTATGACGATAATTTGCAAAAAATCACACTTAAACTTAAAATCAAGGCGTTAAAGGGCTAAAACGCAAACCATCCCCAAAACGATCCCATAGGAGGTACGAACACCTCGCACTGTACCAATGTAAGTTGTTGGAACTTACTGCGTAGTCCCGGATCTCCCGGTTTGAAAGTATGACGATAATTTGTAAAAATAACACTTAGACTTAAAAATAGGGCGTTAAAGGGTGAAAACCCGAACCAGCACCCAAATGACCCCGTAAGAGGCACGAACACCTCGACCCGGTCCAATGTAACTCGTAGGAACTGACCGAATTGTCCTGGGTCTCCCGGTTTGAGAGTATGACAATATTTTTCAAAAATCACACTTAGACTTAACATCAAGGCGTTAAAGGGTGAAAACCCAAACCAGCCCCCAAACGATCCCGTAGGAGGTACGAACACCTCGCACGGGACCAATGTTACTCGTTGGAACAGACCACGTAGTCCCGGATCTCCCAGTTTGAAAGTATGACAATAATTTGCAAAAATCACTCTTAGACTTAAAAATAAGGCGTTAAAGGGTGAAAACCCAAACCAGCCCCCAGACGACCCCGTTAGAGGCACGAACACTCGCACGGGACCAATGTAACTTGCAGGAACTGTTTACGTAGTCCTAGGTCTCCCGGTTAGAGAGTATGACGATAATTTGCAAAAATCACACTTAGAGTTAACATCAAAGCGTTAAAGGGTGAAAACCCAAACCAACAACCAAACGACCCCGTAGGAGGCACAAACACCTCGCACGGGACTAATGTAACTTATTGGAACTGACCGGGTAGTCCCGAATCTCCCGGTTTGAGAGTATGACGATAATTTGCAAAAATCACACTTAGATTTAAAAACAAGGCGTTAAAGGGTTAAAACCCAAACCAACATCCAAATTACCCCGTAGGAGGCACAAACACCTCGCACGGGACCAATTCAACTTATAAGAACTGACCGCGTAGTCTCGGATCTCCTGGTTTGAGAGCATGACGATAATTTGCAAAGATCACACTTATACATAAAAACAAGCCGTTAAAGGGTGAAAACCCAAACCAGCCACCAGACGACCCCGTAGGAGGCACGAACACCTCGCACGGGACCAATGTAACTTGCATAAACTTATCGCGTAGCCCGAGTCTCCCGATTTGAGAGTATGACGATAATTTACAAAAATCACACTTAGACTGAAAAACAAGGTGTTAAAGGGTTAAAACCCAAACCAGCCCCCAAATGACCCCGTAGGAGGCATGAACACCTCGCACGGGACCGATGTAACTTGCAGGAACTAACCGCGTAGTCCCGGGTCTCCCGATTTGAGAGTATGTTGGTAATTTGCGAAAATCACACTTAGACTTAAAAAAGGGCGATAAAGGGTGAAAACCCAAACCAGCCTCCAAACGACCCCGTGGGAGGCACGAACACCTCGCACGGGACCAATGTAACTTTTAGGAACTGACCGCGTCGTCCCGGATCTCCCAGTTTGAGAGTATGATGATAATTTGCAAAAATCACACTTAAAATTAAAATCAAGGCATCAAAGGATTAAAACCCAAACCAGCCCCCAAACGATCCCGTAGGAGGTACAAACACCTCGTACGGAACCAATGTAACTTGTTGGAACTGACCGCGTAGTCCAGGATCTCCCGGTTTGAATGTATGACGATAATTTGTAAAAATCACACTTAGACTTAAAAATAAGGCGTTAAAGGGTGAAAACCCAAACCTTCCCCCAAACGACCCCGTAGGAGGCCCGAACACCTCGAGCGGGACCAATGGAACTTGTAGGAACTGACCGCGTTGTCTCGAATCTCCCGGTTTGAGAGTATGACGACAATTTGCAAAAATCACACTTAGACTTAAAAATAAGTCGTTAAAGGGTGAAAACCCAAACTAGCCCCCAAACGACTCCGTAGGAGGAACGAACACCTCGCACGGGACCAATATAACTTGTAGGAACTGACCGCGTAGTTCCGGGTCTCCCGATTTGAGAGTATGATGATAATTTGCAAAAATCACACTTGACCTAAAAATATGTCGTTAAAGGGTGAAAACCCAAACCAGCCCCCAAACGACCCCGTAGGCGAAACGAACACCTCGTACGGGACCAATGTAACTCGTAGGAACTGACCGCGTAGTCCCGGGTCTCCCGATTTGAGAGTATGATGATTATTTGAAAAAATCACACTTAGACTTAAAAGCAAGGCGTTAAAGGGTTAAAACCCAAACCGGCACCCAAATGACCCCGTAGGAGACACAAACACCTCGCACGGGACCAATGTAACTTATTGGAACTGACCGGGTAGTCCCGAATCTCCCGGTTTGAGAGTATGACGATAATTTGCAAAAAATCACACTTAAACTTAAAATCAAGGCGTTAAAGAGTTAAAACGCAAACCATCCCCAAAACGATCCCGTAGGAGGTACGAACACCTCGCACTGTACCAATGTAAGTTGTTGGAACTTACTGCGTAGTCCCGGATCTCCCGGTTTGAAAGTATGACGATAATTTGTTAAAATAACACTTAGACTTAAAAATAAGGCGTTAAAAGGTGAAAACCCGAACCAGCACCCAAATGACCCCGTAAGAGGCACGAACACCTCGAGCCGGTCCAATGTAACTCGTAGGAACTGACCGAATTGTCCTGGGTCTCCCGGTTTGAGAGTATGACGATAATTTGCAAAAATCACACTTAGACTTAACATCAAGGCGTTAAAGGGTGAAAACCCAAACCAGCCCCCAAACGATCCCGTAGGAGGTACGAACACCTCGCACGGGACCAATGTTACTCGTTGGAACAGACCACGTAGTCCCGGATCTCCCAGTTTGAAAGTATGACAATAATTTGCAAAAATCACTCTTAGACTTAAAAATAAGGCGTTAAAGGGTGAAAACCCAAACCAGCCCCCAGAAGACCCCGTTAGAGGCACGAATACTCGCACGAGACCAATGTAACTTGCAGGAACTGTTTACGTAGTCCTAGGTCTCCCGGTTAGAGAGTATGACGATAATTTGCAAAAATCACAATTAGACTTAACATCAAAGCGTTAAAGGGTGAAAACCCAAACCAGCAACCAAACGACCCCGTAGGAGGAACAAACACCTCGCACGGGACCAATGTAACTTATTGGAACTGACCGGGTAGTCCCGAATCTCCCGGTTTGCGAGTCTGACGATAATTTGCAAAAAATCACACTTAGACTTAAAAACAAGGCGTTAAAGGGTTAAAACCCAAACCAGCACCCAAATGACCCCGTAGAAGGCACAAACACCTCGCACGGGACCAATGTAACTTATATGAACTGACCGCGTAGTCTCGGATCTCCTAGTTTGAGAGCATGACGATAATTTGCAGAAATCACACTTATACTTAAAAACAAGCCGTTAAAGGGTGAAAACCCAAACTAGCCCCCAAAGGACCCCGTAGGAGGCACGAACACCTCGCACGGGACCAATGTAACTTGCATAAACTTATCGCGTAGCCCGAGTCTCCCGATTTGAGAGTATGACGATAATTTACAAAAATCACACTTAGACTGAAAAACAAGGTGTTAAAGGGTTAAAACCCAAACCAGCCCCCAAATGACCCCGTAGGAGGCATGAACACCTCGCACGGGACCGATGTAACTTGCAGGAACTAACCGCGTAGTCCCGGGTCTCCCGATTTGAGAGTATGTTGGTAATTTGCGAAAATCACACTTAGACTTAAAAAAAGGCGATAAAGGGTGAAAACCCAAACCAGCCTCCAAACGACCCCGTAGGAGGCACGAACACCTCGCACGGGACCAATGTAACTTTTAGGAACTGACCGCGTCGTCCCGGATCTCCCAGTTTGAGAGTATGATGATAATTTGCAAAAATCACACTTAAAATTAAAATCAAGGCGTCAAAGGGTTAAAACCCAAACCAGCCCCCAAACGATCCCGTAGGAGGTACCAACACCTCGTACGGAACCAATGTAACTTGTTGGAACTGACCGCGTAGTCCCGGATCTCCCGGTTTGAAAGTATGATGATAATTTGCAAAAATTACACTTAGACTTAAAAATAAGGCGTTAAAGGGTGAAAACCCAAACCTTCCCCCAAACGACCCCGTAGGAGGCCCGAACACCTCGAGCGGGACCAATGGAACTTGTAGGAACTGACCGCGTAGTCTCGAATCTCCCGGTTTGAGAGTATGACGATAATTTGCAAAAATCACACATAGACTTAAAAATAAGTCGTTAAAGGGTGAAAACCCAAACCAGCCCCCAAACGACTCCGTAGGAGGAACGAACACCTCGCACGGGACCAATATAACTTGTTGGAACTGACCGCGAAGTTCCGGGTATCCCGATTTGAGAGTATGACGATAATTTGCAAAAATCACACTTGACCTAAAAATAAGTCGTTAAAGGGTGAAAACCCAAACCAGCCACCAAATGACCCCGTAGGCGAAACGAACACCTCGCACGGGACCAATGTAACTCGTAGGAACTAACCGCGTAGTCCCAGGTCTCCCGATTTGAGAGTATGATGATAATTTGAAAAAATCACACTTAGACTTAAAAACAAGGCGTTAAAGGGTTAAAACCCAAACCGGCACCCAAATGACCCCGTAGGAGGCACGAACACCTCGCACGGGACCAATGTAACTTGTAGGAATAGACCACGTAGTCCCGGATCTCCCAGTTTGAGAGTATGACGATAATTTGCAAAAATCACAATTAAACTTAAAATCAAGGCGTTAAAGGGTTAAAACGCAAACCAGCCCCGAAACGATCCCGTAGGAGGTACAAACACCTATCACTGTACAATGTAAGTTGTTGGAACTTACCGCGTAGTCCCGGATCTCCCGGTTTGAAAGTATGACGATAATTTGCAAAAATAACACTAAGACTTAAAAATAAGGCGTTAAAGGGTGAAAACCAGAACCAGCCCCCAAATAACCCCGTAAGAGGCACGAACACCTCGAGCCGGTCCAATGTAACTCGTAGGAAATGACCGAATAGTCCTGGGTCTCCCGGTTTGAGAGTATGATGATAATTTGCAAAAATCACACTTAGACTTAACATCAAGGCGTTAAAGGGTGAAAACCCAAACCAGCCCACAAACGATCCCGTAGGTGGTCCGAACACCTCGCACGGGACCAATGTAACTCGTTGGAACAGACCACGTAGTCCCGGATCTCCCAGTTTGAAAGTATGACAATAATTTGCAAAAATCACTCTTAGACTTAAAAATAAGGCGTTAAAGGGTGAAAACCCAAACCAGCCCCCAGACGACCCCGTTAGAGGCACGAACACTCGCACGGGACCAATGTAACTTGCAGGAACTGTTTACGTAGTCCTAGGTCTCCCGGTTAGAGAGTATGACGATAATTTGCAAAAATCACACTTAGACTTAACATCAAAGCGTTAAAGGGTGAAAACCCAAACCAGCAACCAAACGACCCCGTAGGAGGCACAAACACCTCGCACGGGACCAATGTAACTTATTGGAACTGACCGGGTAGTCCCGAATCTCCCGGTTTGAGAGTATGACGATAATTTGCAAAAAATCACACTTAGACTTAAAAACAAGGCGTTAAAGGGTTAAAACCCAAACCAGCACCCAAATGACCCCGTAGGAGGCACAAACACCTCGCACGGGACCAATGTAACTTATATGAACTGACCGCGTAGTCTCGGATCTCCTAGTTTGAGAGCATGACGATAATTTGCAGAAATCACACTTATACTTAAAAACAAGCCGTTAAAGGGTGAAAACCCAAACTAGCCCCCAAAGGACCCCGTAGGAGGCACGAACACCTCGCACGGGACCAATGTAACTTGCATAAACTTATCGCGTAGCCCGAGTCTCCCGATTTGAGAGTATGACGATAATTTACAAAAATCACACTTAGACTGAAAAACAAGGTGTTAAAGGGTTAAAACCCAAACCAGCCCCCACATGACCCCGTAGGAGGCATGAACACCTCGCACGGGACCGATGTAACTTGCAGGAACTAACCGCGTAGTCCCGGGTCTCCCGATTTGAGAGTATGTTGGTAATTTGCGAAAATCACACTTAGACTTAAAAAAAGGCGATAAAGGGTGAAAACCCAAACCAGCCTCCAAACGACCCCGTGGGAGGCACGAACACCTCGCACGGGACCAATGTAACTTTTAGGAACTGACCGCGTCGTCCCGGATCTCCCAGTTTGAGAGTATGATGATAATTTGCAAAAATCACACTTAAAATTAAAATCAAGGCGTCAAAGGTTTAAAACCCAAACCAGCCCCCAAACGATCCCGTAGGAGGTACAAACACCTCGTACGGAACCAATGTAACTTGTTGGAACTGACCGCGTAGTCCCGGATCTCCCGGTTTGAAAGTATGACGATAATTTGCAAAAATTACACTTAGACTTAAAAATAAGGCGTTAAAGGGTGAAAACCCAAACCTTCCCCCAAACGACCCCGTAGGAGGCCCG
Source organism: Sambucus nigra (assembly GCA_949130495.1). Classification (NCBI taxonomy): domain Eukaryota; kingdom Viridiplantae; phylum Streptophyta; class Magnoliopsida; order Dipsacales; family Adoxaceae; genus Sambucus; species Sambucus nigra. Next base: position 1,226,107 of record OX422207.1, on the reverse strand, counting down.
AACACCTCGAGCGGGACCAATGGAACTTGTAGGAACTGACCGCGTAGTCTCGAATCTCCCGGTTTGAGAGTATGACGATAATTTGCAAAAATTACACATAGACTTAAAAATAAGTCGTTAAAGGGTGAAAACCCAAACCAGCCCCCAAACGACTCCGTAGGAGGAACGAACACCTCGCACGGGACCAATATAACTTGTAGGAACTGACCGCGTAGTTCCGGGTATCCCGATTTGAGAGTATGATGATAATTTGCAAAAATCACACTTGACCTAAAAATAAGTCGTTAAAGGGTGAAAACCCAAACCAGCCCCCAAATGACCCCATAGGCGAAACGAACACCTCGCACGGGACCAATGTAACTCGTAGGAACTGACCGCGTAGTCCCGGGTCTCCCAATTTGAGAGTATGATGATAATTTGAAAAAATCACACTTAGACTTAAAAACAAGGCGTTAAAGGGTTAAAACCCAAACCGGCACGCAAATGACCCCGTAGGAGGCACGAACACCTCGCACGGGACCAATGTAACTTGTAGGAATAGACCACGTAGTCCCGGATCTCCCAGTTTGAGAGTATGACGATAATTTGCAAAAATCACAATTAAACTTAAAATCAAGGCGTTAAAGGGTTAAAACGCAAACCAGCCCCAAAACGATCCCGTAGGAGGTACAAACACCTATCACTGTACAATGTAAGTTGTTGGAACTTACCGCGTAGTCCCGGATCTCCCGGTTTGAAAGTATGACGATAATTTGCAAAAATAACACTAAGACTTAAAAATAAGGCGTTAAAGGGTGAAAACCCGAACCAGCCCCCAAATGACCCCGTAAGAGGCACGAACACCTCGAGCCGGTCCAATGTAACTCGTAGGAACTGACCGAATAGTCCTGGGTCTCCCGGTTTGAGAGTATGATGATAATTTGCAAAAATCACACTTAGACTTAACATCAAGGCGTTAAAGGGTGAAAACCCAAACCAGCCCACAAACGATCCCGTAGGAGGTCCGAACACCTCGCACGGGACCAATGTAACTCGTTGGAACAGACCACATAGTCCCGGATCTCCAAGTTTGAAAGTATGACAATAATTTGCAAAAATCACTCTTAGACTTAAAAATAAGGCGTTAAAGGGTGAAAACCCAAACCAACCCCCAGACGACCCCGTTGGAGGCACGAACATCTCGTACGAGACCAATGTAACTTGCAGGAACTGTTTACGTAGTCCTAGGTCTCCCGGTTAGAGAGTATGACGATAATTTGCAAAAATCACACTTATACTTAACATCAAAGCGTTAAAGGGTGAAAACCCAAACCAACAACCAAACGACCCCGTAGGAGGCACAAACACCTCGCACGGGACTAATGTAACTTATTGGAACTGACCGGGTAGTCCCGAATCTCCCGGTTTGAGAGTATGACGATAATTTGCAAAAATCACACTTAGATTTAAAAACAAGGCGTTAAAGGGTTAAAACCCAAACCAACATCCAAATTACCCCGTAGGAGGCACAAACACCTCGCACGGGACCAATTCAACTTATAAGAACTGACCGCGTAGTCTCGGATCTCCTGGTTTGAGAGCATGACGATAATTTGCAAAGATCACACTTATACATAAAAACAAGCCGTTAAAGGGTGAAAACCCAAACCAGCCACCAGACGACCCCGTAGGAGGCACGAACACCTCGCACGGGACCAATGTAACTTGCATAAACTTATCGCGTAGTCCCGAGTCTCCCGATTTGAGAGTATGACGATAATTTACAAAAATCACACTTAGACTGAAAAACAAGGTGTTAAAGGGTTAAAACCCAAACCAGCCCCCAAACGACCTCGTAGGAGGCATGAACACCTCGCACGGGACCGATGTAACTTGCAGGAACTGACCGCGTAGTCCCGGGTCTCCCGATTTGAGAGTATGTTGATAATTTGCGAAAATCACACTTATACTTAAAAAAAGGCGATAAAGGGTGAAAACCCAAACCAGCCTCCAAATGACCCCGTGGGAGGCACGAACACCTCGCACGGGACCAATGTAACTTTTAGAAACTGACCGCATCGTCCCGGATCTCCCAGTTTGAGAGTATGATGATAATTTGCAAAAATCACACTTAAACTTAAAATCAAGGCGTCAAAGGGTTAAAACCCAAACTAGCACCCAAACGATCCCGTAGGAGGTACAAACACCTCGTACGGAACCAATGTAACTTGTTGGAACTGACCGCGTAGTCCAGGATCTCCCGGTTTGAATGTATGACGATAATTTGCAAAAATCACACTTAGACTTAAAAATCAAGGCGTTAAAGGGTGAAAACCCAAACCATCCCACAAACGATCCCGTAGGAGGTCCGAACACCTCGCACGGGACCAATGTAACTCGTAGGAACTGACCGCGTAGTCCCGGGTCTCCCGATTTGAGAGTATGATGATAATTTGAAAAATCACACTTAGACTTAAAAAAAGGCGTTAAAGGGTTAAAACCCAAATCGGCACCCAAATGACCCCGTAGGAGGCACGAACACCTCGCACTGGACCAATGTAACTTGTAGGAACATACCACGTAGTCCCGGATCTCCCAGTTTGAGAGTAAGACGATAATTTCCAAAAATCACAATTAAACTTAAAATCAAGGCGTTAAAGGGTTAAAACGCAAACCATCCCCAAAACGATCTCGTAGGAGGTACGAACACCTCGCACTGTACCAATGTAAGTTGTTGGAACTTACCGCGTAGTCCCGGATCTCCCGGTTTGAAAGTATGATGATAATTTGCAAAAATAACACTTAGACTTAAAAATAAGGCGTTAAAGGGTGAAAACCCGAACCAGCCTCCAAATGACCCCGTAAGAGGCACGAACACCTCGAGCCGGTCCAATGTAACTCGTAGGAACTGACCGAATTGTCCTGGGTCTCCCGGTTTGAGAGTATGACGATAATTTGCAAAAATCACACTTAGACTTAACATCAAGGCGTTAAAGGGTGAAAACCCAAACCAGCCCCCAAACGATCCCGTAGGAGGTACGAACACCTCGCACGGGACCAATGTAATTCGTTGGAACAGACCACGTAGTCCCGGATCTCCCAGTTTGAAAGTATGACAATAATTTGCAAAAATCACTCTTAGACTTAAAAATAAGGCGTTAAAGGGTGAAAACCCAAACCAGCCCCCAGACGACCCCGTTGGAGGTACGAACACCTCGCATGGGACAAATGTAACTTGTAGGAACTGTTTACGTAGTCCTAGGTCTCCCGGTTAGAGAGTATGACGATAATTTGCAAAAATCACACTTAGACTTAACATCAAAGCGTTAAAGGGTGAAAACCCGAACCAACAACCAAACGACCCCGTAGGAGGCACAAACACCTCGCACGGGACCAATGTAACTTATTGGAACTGACCGGGTAGTCCCGAATCTCCCGGTTTGAGAGTATGACGATAATTTGCCAAAATCACACTTAGACTTAAAAACAAGGCGTTAAAGGGTTAAAACCCAAACCAGCACCCAAAGGACCCCCTAGGAGGCACAAACACCTCGCACGGGACTAATGTAACTTATAAGAACTGACCGCGTAGTCTCGGATCTCCTGGTTTGAGAGCATGACGATAATTTGTAAAAATCACACTTATACTTAAAAACAAGCCGTTAAAGGGTGAAAACCCAAACCAGCCCCCAAACGACCCCGTAGGAGGCACGAACACCTCGCACGGGACCAATGTAACTTGCATAAACTTATCGTGTAGTCCCAAGTCTCCCGATTTGAGAGTATGACGATAATTTACAAAAATCACACTTAGACTGAAAAACAAGGTGTTAAAGGGTTAAAACCCAAACCAGCCCCCAAACGACCCCGTAGGAGGCATGAACAGCTCGCACGGGACCGATGTAACTTGCAGGAACTGGCCGCGTAGTCCCGGGTCTCCCGATTTGAGAGTATGTTGATAATTTGCGAAAATCACACTTAGACTTAAAAAAAGGCAATAAAGGGTGAAAACCCAAACCAGCCTCCAAACGACCCCGTGGGAGGCATGAACACCTCGCACGGGACCAATGTAACTTTTAGGAACTGACCGTGTCGTCCCGGATCTCCCAGTTTGAGAGTATGATGATAATTTGCAAAAATCACACTTAAACTTAAAATCAAGGCGTCAAAGGGTTAAAACCCAAACCAACCCCCAAACGATCCCGTAGGAGGTACAAACACCTCGTACGAAACCAATGTAACTTGTTGGAACTGACCGCGTAGTCCCGGATCTCCCGGTTTGAAAGTATGACGATAATTTGCTAAATCACACTTAGAGTTAAAAATAAGGCGTTAAAGGGTGAAAACCCAAACCTGCCCCCAAACGACCCCGTAGGAGGCACGAACACCTCGCACGGGACCAATGGAACTTGTAGGAACTGACCGCGTAGTCTCGGATCTCCCGGTTTGAGAGTATGACGATAATTTGCAAAATTCAGACTTAGACTTAAAAACAAGTCGTTAAAGGGTGAAAACCCAAACCAGCCCCCCAATGACTCCGTGGGAGGAACGAACACCTCGTATGGGACCAATGTAACTTGTAGGAACTAACCGCGTAGTCTCAGGTCTCCCGATTCGAGAGTATGATGATAATTTGCAAAAATCACACTTAGACTTAAAAAAAGGCGATAAAGGGTGAAAACCCAAACTAGCCTCCAAACGACCCCGTAGGAGGCACGAACACCTCGTACGAGACCAATGTAACTTGTAGGAACTGACCGCGTAGTCCCGGATCTCCCATTTTGAGAGTATGACGATAATTTGCGAAAATCATACTTAAACTAAAAATTAAGGCGTCAAAGGGTTAAGACCCAAACCAGCCCCAAACGATCCCGTAGGAGGTACAAACAAATCGCACGGGACCAATGTAACTTGTTGGAACTGACCGCGTAGTCCCGGATCTCCCGGTTTGAAAGTATGATGATAATTTGCAAAAATCACACTTAGACTTAAAAATAAGGCGTTGAAGGGTGAAAACCCAAACCAGCCCCCAAACGACCCGTAGGAGGCCCGAACACCTCGAGCGGGACCAATGTACCATGTAGGAACTGACCGCGTAGTCTCGAATATCCCGGTTCGAGAGTATGACGATAATTTCAAAAATCACACTGAAACTTAAAAACAAGCCGTTAAAGGGTGAAAACCCAAACCAGCCCTCAAACGACCCCGTAGGAGGCACGAACACCTCGCACGGGACCAATGTAACTTGTTACAACTGACCGTGTAGTCCCGGATCTCCCAGTTTGAGAGTATGACGATAATTGACAAAAATCACACATGGACTTAAAAACATGGCGTTAAAGGGTGAAAACCCAAACCAGCCCCCAAACGACCCCGTAGGAGGCACGAACACCTCGTACGTGACCAATGTAACTTGTAGGAACTGATCGCGTAGTCCCAGATCTCCCAGTTTGAGAGTATGACTGTATTTTCAAAAATCACACTTAAACACAAAATCAAGGCGTTAAAGGGTGAAAACCCAAACCAGCCCCCAAACGACCCCGTAGGAGGCACAAACACCTCACATGGGGACAATGTAACTTGTAGGAACTAATCGCGTAGTCTCGAGTCTCCCGATTTGAGAGTATGATGATAATTTCCAAAAATCACACTTAGACTTAAAAATAAGCCGTTAAAGGGGAAAAACCCAAACCAGCCCCCATACGACCCCGTAGGAGGCACAAACACCTCAGACGGGACTAATGTAACTAGTAGGAACTGACCACGTAGTCTCAGGTCTCTCGGTTTGAGAGTATGATGATAATTCGCAAAAATCACATTTAGACTTAAAAACAAGCCGTTAAAGGGGGAAAACCCAAACTGCCTCTGAAACGACCCCGTAGGAGGTACGAACACCTCGGACGGGACCAATGTAACTTGTAGAAACTGACCGCATAGTCCCGTGTCTCCCGGTTTGAGAGTCTGATGATAATTTGCAAAAATCACACTTACACTTAAAAATAAGCCGTTAAAGGGTGAAAACCAAAACCAGCCCCCATACGACCCCGTAGGAGGCTTGAACAACTCGCACGGGACCAATGTAGCCCCTAGGAATTGATCGCGTAGACCCGGGTCTCCTAGTTTGAGAGTATGATGATAATTTGCAAAAATCACACTTAGCCTTAAAAATAAGCCATTAAAGGGTGAAAACCCAAACAGGACCCCATACGACCCCGTAAGAGGCACGAACACCTCGCACGGGACCAATGTAGCTCGTAGGAACTGACCGCGTAGTCCCGGGTCTCCCGGTTTGAGAGTATGACGATAATTTGCGAAAATCACACTTAGACTTACAAACAATCCATTAAAGGGTGAAAACCCAAACCAACCCCCAAACAACCCCGTAGGAGGCACGAACACCTCGCACCGGACCAATGTAACTTGAAAGAACTGACCGCGTAGTCCTGGGTATCCCGGTTTGAGAGTACGACGATAATTTGCAAAAATCACACTTGGAGTTAAAAACAAGCCGTTAATGGGTGAAAACCCAACCAGCCCCCAAACGACCCCGTAGGAGGAACGAACACCTCTCACGGGACCAATGTAACTTTTAGGAACTGATCACATAGTTCCGATATTCCGGTTTGAGAGTATGATGAAAATTTGTAAAAATCACACTTAGACTTAAAAATAAGCCGTTAAAGGGTGAAAATCCAAACCAGCCCCCAAACGATCCCGTAGGAGGCATGAACACCTCTCACGGGACTAATGTAACTTGTAGGAACTGACCGCGTAGTCCCGGGTCTCCCTGTTTGAGAATATGATGATAATTTGCAAAAATCACACTTAGACTTAAAAAAAGGCGATAAAGGGTGAAAACCCAAACCAGCCCCCAAACGACCCCATAGGAGGCACGAACATCTCGTACGGGACCAATGTAACTTGTTGGAACTGACCGCGTAGTCCTGGATCTCCCGGTTTGAGAGTATGACGATAATTTGCAAAAAGCACACTTAAACTTAAAATCAAGGCGTTAAAGGATGAAAACCCAAACCAACCCCCAAATGACCCCGTAGGAGGCACGATTACCTCGCACAGGACCAATGTAACTTATAGGAACTGACCGCGTAGACCCGGGTCTCCCGGTTTGAGAGTATGATGATAATTTGCAAAAATCACAGTTAGACTTAAAAACAAGCCGTTAAAGGGTGAAAACCCAAACCAGTCCCCAAACCACCCCGTAGGAGATACGAACACCTCGCACGGAACGAATGTAACTTATAGGAACTTACCACGTAGTCCCGAGTCTGCCAGTTTGAGAGTATGACGATAATTTCCACTCATATATGTAATTTTTAGTTTGAGTAATGTTTTTTTTTGTAAATTATTGGGTTACTAATATCGTATCTTTTTTGTATCCTATTTTTTTGCAGGATAACAGTTTATCGTTGGCATTTATTCATGTGGAACACAGAGAACTCAATGGTTTACAATAAGGGGTTGATTCATGATTCAATTTTTTTGTGTCACGGCCAGGCGGTCTTTTTTTGTTTTATTGTTGACTTTTATTATCGTGCGGGATTTTGTAAGTTAATTGTTATATTTTGTGGACGTGCGGGCTTTATGTTAGGCAGGTTTTGTATTAACAGGTTTTGGAATATCCAAAAAATAGAGGAAACTCTGCCCAATTTTTCTGGACATCTGAACTGTTAAAGACTTGTAGTATTTTTAAGTTTGTATGTACATTAGTTTATTAACAACGCGCAATATTATTAATTTGTGAATTTTATGCTTTCAAATAATTAATTGTTTTTTATAAAAAATTTGGCACAGTTCAAAATCATGACAAAAGTGTATCATATTTTGGCACGATTTTGAACTGTGCCAAATTTTTTTAAACTGTTCTCAATCTGGCACAATTAAAAACTGTGCCAAAAGTGTGCCAGAAATATCAAATTCTAGCACGGTTTAAAAGTGTGGCAGAAGTGTTCTTGTTTGGCTGAATCTGGCACAGTTAAAAACTATGCCAAAAGTGTGCCAAAAATATCAAATTCTGGCATGGTTTAAAAGTGTGCCAGAAGTGTTCCTGTTTGGACAAATCTGGCACACTTTTGAGCCGTGCAAGAAAAAAATTGCCATTTTGGAACACCTGATTCTGGCACAGTTCCAAACCGTGCCAGATATGATCTGGCACAGTTTTAAACCATGCCAGATTCCTATTTTTAGTGTAGTGTTCTTACAAAAGGCTATTATTAACTAAGTATATCAATACATGCAAACAAATATTAGTTTGGTCATTTTAGTTAAGGACTAAACACTAATACTAACAAAGACCAAATAGTACCCAAATATTTTTTGCCAACATAAACAAGAATTTGGCGATCTTGGTGAAGGATGAACATTGAAGAGAAAAAATGAAAAGAACCCATGAAAGGGTATTATCACAAACAAAAATCATTGAGTTAAGGGAAAATATTAAGATATAGACATACCAAGTTTTGCCCAAATTTCATGTGAGGGTTTAGATCCAAAAGCCTCTCCTTGTTCCATTTCGTTGGTTGAAATGCGTAAATAAAGAGAGAGAGAGAGAAATAGGTTTATTTATATAGGCATTTGTGATTGTGACACGACAAGAAATGTAAGAAAGCTTGTTTTGGAAATAGGGGAATGTTTGGTGTACACGTTGAAAATAAAACGGATTTGAAAAAGGAGGGTCGTTTATTATAATTATAAAACAATAATAATAATAATAATAATAATAATAATAATAATAATAATAATAATAATAATAATAATAATAATAATAATAATAATAATAATAATAATAATAATAATAATAATAATAATAATAATAATAATAATAATAATAATAATAATAATAATAAGAAGAAGAAGAAGAAGAAGAAGAAGAAGAAGAAGAAGAAGAAGAAGAAGAAGAACAACAACAACAACAACAACAACAACAACAACAACAACAACAACAACATTTAGATTAAAAAAAGGTTTTTGCTTAAATTTCAAACTTTGCATCCGAGATATAAAACAACCCTGACCCACAATGCGGATATCCTTCACACATCCTTGGATGTGAAGAGAAAGAATGATTTGGGATGACGCGTGGTCATTGTTTCGTTCTCTTTTAAAAATTCTTGAGTCTCGAATCTATTTTACACAAAATAAACGAAATACGGTGTGAGTGTAAATAATCACAATCAATGATTCTAAGTAATAGGGAAACAATTAAGGGGTAAAATAATATCATAACACAAAGGATTTACGTGGTTCGATAAATGCCTACGTCCACAAGATTTTTTTTGTGTATATTAATTCTTTTGGAATTTCGTAATAAAGAAATACATGCCCCTTGTCCCAGAGTAGGGGTTTTATTTATAAAGATGGGAGTGATTGAGCCACGTTCAAACTCTCATAGTTGTTGGTTGGCTCATTTGCTGATCTATATTGATCTTCTTTGAGATTAAAGATAACAAGAATGAGCCTTCCATGTTTTTTGAAAGTGGCATTAATCCCGACTTGAGGAACATGCTTTGTACCTCTGAGTTGGGTTTGTTTGGGTTGTTGAAATTCAATCATCGTAGTTTGCCTCCCACAATTGCCTCTAAAATTCTTAGGCAACACTGGGCTGGAGGATTTTGTATGATTTGCCCAAAGGATTGGTTTATGACAATTCAGTATTTGAGCCTGTGTGATGGCTTGTCTTATAATTAATAGGTTGTAAAGAGGTACACGCTGGTCTTTAGTCCAGAAATGAACTATCAGTTGCATTAATAAATTCGGACTTTGTCCCATATGATTAAATTTATGGGATTTCATTTCCGATTATTCAAATAAACTTTGCACCGTCATTTGTGTACTTTTTCTACATTCCAAAGGATCATTTGGAATGTTCATCTTTACCATCTTCTTGTAAGTTCTCAATGCCCTTGCTTATTTTTCTTGTGATTTTCTAAGTATTTTCATTTTCTTTCTATATTCTCATGAGTAGTCCTTTCTTCCACAAAAAATGGTGTATACAATTAATAAGATGACGATGGGTGAGTTCAGGAAAGTATACTCGATCCACTCCTAGGTGACGATTGAGTATTCCCCCTGTTGTAAAAAACTATAATAGATCTAATTCTTCAATCACAAATAAAAATAAGTGAGTAAAAGAGAGAGGTGAAGGTTTTTTAAGTGGTTCGGCTATTTAGGAAAGCCTACGTCCACTGTGCTTCTTATTTGCTTATATCCTGTCTTGTCTCTTGTTGAGAGTGTTTAGAACCTTGTGAATCCTGCTCTTAATGTAGGGGTTACAATGTATTTATAGCCAAGTAGGGAAATAAAGAGATGGAATATTAAACGATGGAATGCCTTTATAAATTAGTCATTTACATTAGTACATAACGTCCACAATATTTTTAGTTTTTGGCGCTCTACTGATCGTGTTGGTCGGCCTCCCTATAGTTGGTCGGTCTTTCTTGTATTGGTCGAGCTTCCTGGTGTTGGTGGGGCTTCCTAGTGTTGGTCAGAATTTTGTATGTGGGTCGGCCAAGCTAACACTTGTTAACTAGGATTCTTTTTATGTAGGATGACACGTGTTCATCTCTGATTGGTCCACGTAGGTGGGTAATTTTTTGTATCAATAAAAGCCCCTAATGTTCCATGCTTGATTCTTGCTTGAAAGTATAGAGCATTTAGTCCTCGTTGTAGCTTGGGCTACATCCATGCTACTTGGTCGGTAGCTGATTTCCCATACTTGTAAAATTTTACTAGTATTGTTGGTGACATATGTTGCCAATGGTATTTTACTAAATATCCTAAATTATAGTGAACCGCCTCAGGGTAAATGCATATTTTTCGTGTCGCTGCCATAATTTCAATCGTCGTTTTGCTTTAATCATTATGTTTGCCAATTTTTGAGACAATTTATAAAAGGCAGTAAATTTCCCGATCGTCTCTTTACTCCAAACCTTCTAAGTGTTGCTGCTGCCCTAGAGCTTTTGTGAGATCGTTCTCCCTTTCTTTTAGTTCTTGCTGAATCTTTAATCTTCTATAAGAATCCTATCCTTTTGTAAGGACACAAGTTTCCAATTGAGTCCTTTGTAATTTTTGCTCATTTCCAGACAAAAACATTTGAGTCATAAGATAGTGTTCTTGTGTATCCTCCAAACCTATGACAAGTAAAGTTGAAGACGTATCAGCCTATTTCAAATGAAAGATATCTTGTCAGGTTTCAAAGTGCCAAGTTTTGTGTCCTTAACGGTTCAACATTTTTCGAGGCTCCTTAAGGTATGAATCCTTTATATATATTTTTAGGAACTTGGAAAAAATATTGGGTGTACTTATTAAAATACTTTTAAGTATTTTTAATTTCAGAAAATCATGTTAGAAATAGTGTTTGGATTTAAAATCGAAAAGATAAGTTTTCTGGAATGTCTGTTTTTTCGTTCGAAGTGTCGTCCGAACGAGAATGTCGTTCAAACGAGATTTCGAACGAGTTTACCAACGAGATTGCCAAATGATCCCTATTTTTTCGTTAGAAGTTTCAATCTAATGACTTCATTCGAACGAGTTTTACCAATAAGATTTTTAACTATTTTACCTTTAAAATCTCGTTCGAACGACCTTGCGTGGGAAAATTATTTTCTGGCATTTTTTTGGTAACTTCCCACTAACCCACTTCTTCCACGTGTTTTTAACCAATTCGTGGGTACTATTTTTCGCATAACTTTTGAGTGTTTTCTAAGCGCTTAAGAAAGAAATTTTCCTTTCCAAAAGCTCAAGTTTTGAGAGCTAATCACGAGTTGTTAGGTTCACAATGATGATCGGAGGCCCTGGCAGGAGCAATGGAATCACGGGTCATCCCCTCGCAATGAAAGGTATACAAACAAGCCTATTTATGGTCCCAATACAAATAATGTGTGCTTTTCGTGCAAAAATATTGGTCATATGTTTGAAAAATTTTCATTTTGAGTTCCAATTTAGAAGTACTAGACACATACACACAAAAATAAGCGCCTTTGTTAGTTATGTGAATCAAGCAGCTCGAGGGTATTGTCATTATTTATAGGATTTTATAATATTTTTACTTCCTTTTTGTTATTTTCTTTCGTTTTGTTATGTCGTTATATTTTCTTTTTTCTTTAGTATTTAGAGGCAGGAGTATTAAAGGCTCTTAGGGGTATACATATTATTAGATCTATTGTTTATAGCCTAAGATACCTTCTCCCTATAAATACTCACTTTGTTGACTCATTTGAGGTATGCTACCTATTTGAGAGTTTATGGAAGAGAGTTGAGACGAGATATATTTTCATCTTATTTCTCATTTGACGTCATTTACGTCAATTGGTATCAAAGCCTCATTGAATCCACCCGTTGTTGTGGATGTTGTAAAAAAAACATAAAAAATCATAGGCAACGACAAATGGGTTTTAAGCGGAGATATGCTCCCGTGGAAACTCGCTACGATCGTCGATGGGGTCTTGAACCACATCTTAGCGCGACTTGACGATCTTGAGGCTCGCCTCCCTTCCACCACCACCCAAAACCCTAATCCTAGCCACCATCATGCATCAATCCATGCTTTCGCAATCATATCCACCCCTTTACCCAAAAAAAAGTTGTCTCGAAAACCCTAACCCTACATCCCATGATCCAGCAGTGGGTTGTAGTGTCAATAGTGGCGAACAACCACCGAAATCCTGCCAAAACATGCAAGTGCCGACCAGCCCCCTAGACCACAATACAGTGGTCGGCCATCACCCCCAGCACACACATGGCTACCTGAATCCACTTCAGGCTGGTCGCCACTAGCCGAAACCCACCAGGGCGAATCGAAACTCCTCGAACACCTCCTGGGCCATCGAAAATTCACCATATAACCCTATGTTTTTTATCAAAACCACTTGATGGTTGCCGATCCTCACTCGGGTTCAGGCAAACATGACGCAGTCCACTCTAGCGACATCATTTAAGGATGAAATCGTCCTTAAGGGGCTGGTAATGATCGAAAAAGGGTTGGCTTTAAAAGTTCACAATCCTAAGATAATTTTTGACCCAAGTGGATGTAGATTAGCCCGAGAAGAAGACTGAAAAGAAGAGTGTATAATTAGAGACATGTTTCTCCTCCAACTATGCGGTGGAATTTTTGAAAGTTTGAGGACGAGCTCGTCTTCAAGTGGGGGAGAATGATGTGAGTCTTGAAGCTCGAGGGCATTTTCTTGAGTTTTAGGATTTATTAGTATTTTATTTTATTTTTTTTGTTATGTCCTTGTATTTCCTTTTTGTTTTAATATTTAGAGGTGGTAGGAGTAAGGACTCTTAGGGGTATATTTGTAATTTTCTTTTTTTTAGAGCCTAAGCTACCTTTCCCCTATAAATACTCATCTTGTTGCCTCATTTGATGTATGCTACCTATTTTAAAGTTTATGAAAGAGAATTGAGACGAAAAATATCTTATATTATTTCCCATTTGACGTTATTTACGTCAGTTAGCGTGTGGGTAACAACGTATGGAATTGCCTAAACCCTGGTAGCCTTGTGCTTTAGGTCTTGATGATGCATCTTCCAATGAGAATGGTGCATGTCCATTTGATTTAGAAGGCGAGCAATATTATTTGACTTGGGTTTTGCATATTTTAAAAAGGAGAATGAGTGGAGGCACCCATGTTAATATCCCGACATTTGATGGGAGTGGTCACCGTCTGGTTCATTAACTTGTTAGATTCAATTGAAAAGAATTTAATGGCACCTCCAATGTGTTCATGCAATAGCAACCAAGCTTGAGCGATAGGCTAAGGCTTGGTGGAACAAGTTGAGTCAAAGGAGGACTTAAGGGGAAGCAAGCGATTCAAACATGAGGAAATATGAAGTATTTAAGGCTCCAAATCATTACTCAGAGTTACGAGTATGAATTATTTTCACGAGATCATGGCTTGGCGGGATATTATAAAAAAGAACATGATATCACGTGGTCTAAATGAAGATATTGCACTGAACAGACCAGAATATAAAAATAATATTCATACAGTCGACCCCAAATAATTGGAAAAAGGCTTTGTTCTTATCGTCCATACCTGAAACAAGGTTGGTAGAAGATTAACACAATACTTGTAATGGCAGTAGGGTCGAGAAAAATTTAGAAATAAATAATATTCAAAACACAATTAAGTAATTGCAAGTTACAAACCTATTTGCCACCTCCACCATTGAGAAGAAATAATATTTATTACAATTAAGAAATAAATCCTTGACATAACATTCAGTATTTTAAGTAATAAATAAATGAAAACAACAACTAATCAAAATTCCACAAGACATAACAAAATACGCTCTCAAAAGATAAGAGCACGGATAAAACTAGAGATGTTTATAGGTTGGCATGTTGAATGTTGTTATGGTCTCGAACCGATCATCCCTTCTCCTTGATATGTGGTAATTACCCAAATAGGAACGAACCCAGGATTTCCATTATAATTTTGATATTGGATGTTATGAAGGTGACACCGAGGTTGAGGTTGAGGTTGTTGTATTCTAATGTTAGCCAAGCGCTTCCAATTAACAGGCAACAAAAAGTTAATAGAGCAAGGTTGGAATCTTGGGAAATCAGAAGCCCTGGCGGATATGGTAGAGAAATCACTAAGAAACAACTCTTCACTTATGTTGTTCAATTCAACCCAGCACCCAAAAGTTGTACCCTTATCCAATTTGAAAACCTTGAGGTGAGTAGTGTAATTTGTGGGACTCCATCGCATAACTTGCAACAGATCACCCCCGCCTGATTCGACAATATACCTCAACTCACAAGGGCGTGGGCGTTCTGTTTGGAGGTCATGGGCAAAATATTTAATCTTTACTTCTTCTTCTTTTTCTTTGGTGTTAATTGAGCAAACATCACCGTCCATATGAAGGGAGTAAAATAATCGATTTAGATTAGAATAAATAAGGTCAGAAAGTCCGCAGAAGGAAGGTTGGATGTAAATCAATTTTTTGGACACACCAGGTCTGATAAATGCCAACATACGAGAGACGCCATAAATCACCATGACACTATATTCATCCGGATGTAAAAGGGGATCAGTAGAAAACACCGCCTTCACCAAGTAATACTCGAGATTAAAAATACCGTTTATAAAATCAAAACTTTTGTCATCAATCTTCATCACCTCTTGGTCTACGACAGGGGGAAACATATAATTGTGTTTGTTGCAGAGAAAGGGTTGAAAAGAGTGAGCGAGAAGTCTGTCTTCACGGAGATGAGTCATCCTAATGAAGAACAGATGAATCTCTTGCTAGCATCGACGGGGATCTCGAATTCAAGTTCCTTCTTCTTTTCGGCCGAGTAAAACCGAGCAGTATTCTTATCATCTAGCCAGTGAGGTAGCATGAGGAAAGGAAGTTGGTGGTTCGAAAATCTGGTGGTATTATCAATTACAATTCTCTAATTGCCTCGGTAGTTGTGATCATCCAATGCAACGCGATGCCACGGAAAGAAAACGGCGACAAATCGAACATAATCACCCAAACTCACAAACCTCTCCAGAATCCCATCCACAACATTCGTCGGAAGACCTGCCCAATCTGGTGAATTTCGATGCAACGAAGAGCAAGTCTTCAAAACCATCCTTGTAAATGTAATTGAAGAAAAACCCTAAAAACCTCTATGATACGGCCTACACTTTATACTCAAAGACGCCTCTCGCACTTCTGATTTTATAAGAATTAGGAATGAATACCAAGGGGGTCTCACTGATGGCACGTATAATCTAAACTCTCAAAAATAAAAAGACAGCCCACACCAACCACGCTTGCAAATCAAATCCTTATACAAATAGGAATTTGGTCTTTGGACTTTGTACAATAGGGGGTCGACGTTTGGGTATTTGGACTTTTTTGATGGGAGATGTCGTTTCGTTTATAAACATGAATACCCATTTGGTCATTTATTTGGAAAAGTTTATTTAAAATTATTTTTAAATTCAATTTTTTTGGTATTTATAAACATAATTTTTTTTACTTTAATACCATCTTTTAGGATTTTTTATTCTCTTATTTAATGTATTTTTAAAATTGTGGTAAGTCTCATGATCAATCAAAAATGTCCATAATTACTCTGTAACTCTCTATCTTTCTTTCTGTAGAGAGAGAGAGAGTGACATTTGTTCCATAGTGATACATACATATCTGATGGATGGCGATGGCGATGTGCGTGCACGTGTGGGTTTAGCCTAATAGGTATTTAACATAAACATTGGACCTAAAAATTAAGTCGCGATCCTCGTACTGATCGTAGACACTAAAATAATTATAAACCTTATCCCTCGTAATTAGGTTGCGATCCCCATATTACACGAATACACATAAGTCCTTAAATTTGACCTTGGTGCTCATAATTAATTTGTGATCCCCATACTGGTCACATACACATAGTTCCTTAGAATGTACCCTAACCCCTCATAATTAAGTCAAAATCCCTGTATGTGTCGTATACACTATCAAGTCCTCAAAATAAACCTTGGCCCTCATAATTAGACTGTGATCCCTGTATGAGTCGTGTACACTTGGGTCCTCAAAATAGACCTTGACCCTCAAAATTAAACTGCGATCCCCATATTAGTCATATACACTTAGGTTCTGAAAATAGATTTTGGCCTTAAAAATTATACCGCGATCCACATATTTGTTGTATACATTTAGTTTTCAGAATAAATTATGGCCCTCATAATTAGGCAACGGTTACTGTATTGGTTGCATACACTTAGGTCCTCAAAATATACGATGGTCCTTAAAATTAGGTCATGATTCCCACTTTGGTCATATACATTTATGTCCATCCTTAATAATTAGGTCATAATCCCATATAGGTCTCATATATTTTGGTCCTCATAATATCGTATTAGACCATCAGAATTTGATTGGTCCCATATGATTAAGTTCTAAGAACATGCATTGGCCTTCAAAATTAGGTCGGCCGCAATCCTCATCACACACTCTCTTAACCCTTGAATTAGGCCACAATCTTTACAAAACATTCTTTAACCATCAAAATCAGGTCATCACACACTATTTTGAGCCCTTAGGATTATACTCTTTAGAACCTTATAATACGATCAAAATCCTCATTGCATATTCTATAAGTCCTAAGATTCCAGCCACAATCATTAGGCTGCAATTTTCAACATACTCTCTAGGCCTTAGCGGTAGGCTGCAATTCTCATCAACACACTCTATAGGCCTTTAGAATCATCTTAGTATCACCACGTGTACTTTAAGCCCTCATAATTAGGTTATAACCCTCACACACAATGTTTAGATCCTCATAATTATGTCTCGACATCCAAAATCAGGCCACAACCCTCAACATAGTCAGGCCATTATATATATATATATATATATATATGCATGACTTCATCCACGCGACACCTTTTCCACATATGCACATATTCGTGATTTATAAGAAGGATAACATTTTTTAGATACCACGATAGACAAAAAGGGTGGAGTGTTTCTTAATCCCTTTACACTCCGTAACATAGTCTTCGAGCCTATATCTTACTTAGTTTTGCATGCAATAATTGTATATTAGCTATCTCACTGAAGGTAGCTCCTTCTTTTGCATGTTATGAGTAAAATAAACTGATGAATCCAATCTCTACATATTCATACACCTCACATCTCCAATGATGAGAACTTATGTCCAAATGAGCAAGAGTGTCGTTGCCGAGAAAGAGAGAGCGCGCTGATAGCAGGTGCCGTGATAGACACAATACGAATCCATCACGTAAGGATAAATTTTCATTTGAGTCAATTTGTATGTGTTATCTTAATTTTGGACAAAATTATTTGAGTCATACGATATAAGTGTAACAACCCTCGATTTTTGGAGACTGAGAAATTAAATTTTGGGAAAATAAAATTTAATTAAATTGAAGAATTTAAAATTTTGGGAAATGAGGATAAAAAATAGAGAATATTTCAAAGTATTCTAGATGATATTTTTGAGGGTACCATCGATCCCGGAAGTGTCGAGATAGTCGAAATGACTGTCATTGGTTCTTATTTCGGCTCCGGAATATTTTTAAGTTATTTTGACTTGAATTGGAGTACACGAGTCATTTAAATTGTGTATTAACATTTAAAATTGGGATTTTGTTTTAAAGGTTTATGAGGCTTACGGATGAAGCCATTTCTCATTTGAGAGAAAGAGAGAAAAAGCCCTAGAGGGAGAAAGAAGAGAGAAAGAAGAAGAAAAGAAGAGAGAGAGGAAGGAAGCTTGGAGATTCCGGCCCAATCGCGACATCGAGGACGATCCAACCTCTACAAATCTGAGGCAAGTGTTTAATCTTGATAAATGGCTATTTGTGTATTTCATTTCATAATTTGTGGGTTAAAGAAATGGATTTTTGGGTATTAATATCAAAACCTAGATTTTTAGGTTTAATCTTGAAATCAATGTTTATATATGGATTTAATGGCATAGAAATGGTTGGGATCAACTTTGGGTTGATTAATGGGATAAAAATCATGATTTGATGAAGGTTTGGGGTTTAGAATGAAAAATGTAGGGTTTAGAATTCGTGGGTTTTGATGAAGAAGAAGACCCCTTCAAAATTTGTAGGCCCAAATCGATTAGCACCCTTATGCGAATCGATTCGGTTTAGGGGAATTGGCAGGTCTGCATTGACCGAATCGATTCGGACCCAAGCTAAATCGATTCGGCCTATGGCAGAAGCCCAGGTCTTTGGACCCGAATCGATTCGCCTTGGAGGCCGAATCGATTCGCTAGGCCGAATCGATTCGGAATAGGGCCGAATCAATTCGGAAACATGGCATTTTGAGGTGTTTTCTCCAGAATGATTCCAAACCCTTTTTGGTTGGGTTTATTGATTTGGGGGCCTTCTCTTATGATGTAAGAGATATTTTCTTGGAGACATTGAAGGAGCTTCTCACAGATTAGGATTTTGGGGACTCCTTAGGGTATTTGGGAGAAATATATCCACGTATGGATTTTTTGTTGTGTATAGAAATTGTGGGGGATACCTCGTTAAGGTTGAGAATCCTAATTATATATCCAAAGTAATTATAGACACGATAGGAGGTTTAGAACTCCTAGAGAGAGAGTTAAGAAGGTATGTTAGGAAATTATAGTCCGATAGGCATATTGAATCCTTATAGCGATAGGATTCTATTAAGTTATAATTGGGGATTAATGAGAAAGAGGAGTCATGAACCCTTAGACATGTTTAAATTAAGGAACAATTGGTAATGCGATAGGAGTAAGGGTTCATAAGAACAATTGAACTCTAGGCAAGATTTGGGAATGATTGGATTGTACTATCAACTAGAATACGAGGTAGCGGAATTCTAGTTAGGATAGTTTATTTATGATTGTGTGGAAATGAACATTGGGATTCCCATACTTGAAATAATAGTTGGGCTAAGTTGAGGTTTATAGACTATTGTTATGTATATATATGCATAGCAATAGTCGAAACTAGTATTGGAGTCATGAATGCCCTTTTTGAGATATATGATATGTGTAGTGATGGTTTCCTACACTAAACTCTGGGTGGTTACCTAAATGTTGAATATAAATATTTTGGGAGACATTTCATCATAGGAAAAATGATTTAATATGTTTCAAGTGAGGGATTGTATTCACATATCGAGGTAAATTAAATGAATTGTGGTGACGACTTGTATATTGAGGATTATATATACTTATAGCCGAGTTCATATATTTCATACTTATGAACGAGAATTAGTTGTATACAAGGATATGTGAATATAGATATATATCTATATAGATATGAATATATGGATTTATTATGTTATGGATATATATGGTATGGATATCTAAACCTTATGATGGTTTAATATTTGATTTTATGATTGGATCATATGGATGTATATATATTGTGCATGTGAATGATATATATACTTATTCGGTTAAGCATACCCCGCTCATGCTATCATTGGGAAGTTGCGCGCGTAGAGGGTGAGCATCGTGGCTAGAAAAGAAGGGTGTGGATATTCCCCAGGTCATAGTCGTCCCGTGTGTTATTATGTGATTTACTTTTTTATTTTTGGGATGAGACGTGGTGGGTATGTTTCGTCTCATTGCCGGTTTGGAGCTATGACCGCTTCCCGAGACGTCGTGTGCGTGAGTTTACCACGAGATGGGTGTCGTTTAGTCCCACCATGGTGGCCCCAGTATTGCTACGTGAGCCGGGCACTGGGAAGATGATAGCATTGATGCAGTTTTATCGGCGCTATATATAGCCGGGTATTTATTTGTGCATGGCCTTGGTACATCATATATGGTATGTATACATGGTCATGGGATTGGTTGATGGTATGTATATATATATATATGGTTAGAATAAAATACCTATATATATATATATATTTATATATATATCCTATAGATGAGAGGATATGGTATTTCTATGGGGTACATCTTGGATGATTATGGTGTACCAGATTATTTGGGGGTTGATGTATCGCATTTAAGGAATACTTTGGTTACATCATCCCAAGGATATTATGGGAGATTTTTAGTTGTTTTCATATTGTAGGTTAAAATTTTAGTAGTAATGGTAGTATTAATTGTATGTTAAGTATTATGGATCTCTAGGATCGACATTGCCCAGGAGTAGTGTAACGAGGTGGTTCCTTGTTTGGGTTTCGCTTTACGAGACACCTCACGCAGAAACGCAGTGCAATGTCGAGATTTGAGAGAAGTAATTACATATATGGCATAATGGATCTCTAGTCCTGACATTGTCAGGAGTAGTGTAACGGGGTGGTTCCTTGTTTGAATTTCGCTTTGCGAGACTCCCCACGCACGAAACGTAGTACAATTTTGAGATTAGAGAGATGTTTTGCCAATAATTCATGTGCATGTTATTTAGAAATTAATTCTTATATATATATATATATATATATATATATATATATATATATATATATATATATATATATATATATACTGGGGTAATGTATTAAGAACTATAATACATTAAATTATAAAGCGGAATCCATTAAGCCTATTATGGCATAACTGTTGGTAATCATAATCTAGTAAGATTAGTAAAAAGGGTGGATCCTTGGATTAAAATGCGTAGGAAATTGTCGTGGGTATAGGCTAGGCCTATGATAAGTTAGGTTGTCCTAATATGAGGGTAATTTAACTAAAACTTGAGGACGCGATTAGGTGCGCACCTTTAGATGAGAGGTGAGTTGGGGTTTCACGAGAGTGCGGTCTCACTTTAATTATGAAATAAGTGCACCGGTATTTATTATGCACGGTTAACACACTTGCTAAATATTTTTCATAACTCGGGTTCTGACCCGTTTACTTTTCTCTCCTTCTTGTATATATATATATATATATATATATATATATATATATATATATATTACCACAGGTATCCTACCGCATGGATGCTGGATGACCTTATATCCAGAGTCTTGGGAGCCGTGACAGGTGCGAACTATTGCGGGGTGTTTCATGTAGCCGCTTCCTATTTTTTTTTAAATTCTTGGTAGGATTCATGTTGTATATCGGGTTTGTACCCAAGGGATATATATATACATGGTTATGTCTATTCTATTTCAGCTATTGTATTGGCTGTGACCCGACAGCTTATTCGGGTGTACTTTTTATATTACATTCGGTTGTATTTATTTGTTTCATTTTATTTCTAGCATTTCATTTCTCATAGTTATGTCATGCATCTTTCTCTCCTTTACTAGTGGTATTGTAGTGTTAGTTGTGGTTTGTTGCATGTTTCAATTTATTTTAACATCTCGCCTAGATGACATCGGGTAATTAGTCCTATATTATATAGTACCGACAGTTGATGTTGAGACTTGACCATCTGAAACTCCTGATTTAATATAGTATAGGGCTGGCCAGTCATTATTATTTTATGCGGTGTGTTATAATAAGTTTTATTTGTTACCTTTCAAGATTATGACATTTTTATGACGTAGTGGTCAAGTTGAAGCGATCACATCCTACGTCGTGTTCCGTGCCTCATTTTTGTCGTCAATAGTCCAAGGATCTATCGGGTATGAATGCTTATATTATGTTGGGCCTTGAAAATTTATTATTGGGTGTCAGAATTTTTACAAATATATTGTAAAATGACCTTATATTTTTTCTACAAAAATAATCTAGTTTTTTCCCAAGTCGTAAGAATGACTTTCTTAGGTCATTCAAACGAGATTCCCTATTCGTTCGAACTACCATCTAATGAGGTCATATTTTATTTGTGTTGATTTCTCGTTAGAAGTCTCGTACTTATCTCGTTCGAACGAGATGGCTTTGGTTTTCGTTCGAACGATCGGAGCAATTTTTGAAATTCGACAATTTTTTCAACAAGTTTTCTCGATAACCTCCCACTACTTTTTCCCAACCATTTATGTAGTTCAAGAGTTCAATTTTCGTAGGACGTTTATATCTTCAAAGTGTGAGAAACCTTTTGAAAAGTTCAATAAAGTTTTTTTCTTAATTCATGGTTTAATCCTTTACTAAAAACACAAGTTTTACACCCAATTTTCTTATGATCCAAGCTTCAACATGATATGTGTTTGATATCAATTTTTGGCACTGAGGTTATCATTCTCTACATATTTGAGGATTGCTTCTTGTGGAGGATTCCGTTTTTATTGGGATATATACGGTGGACTTTGTATACATGACGATAGAAGTTCCCCATCGGTAGATTCAGAGATGTAAATGGACTCCTCCATTGTCACTAGGAATAGGTTGATGGAACGAAGAGCGTCAAAAATTGTGAGGACTTGGACTTGTTGAGTAAGTCTTTTTTGGTGTCATTGTATTTAATTCGTACTTAGTCGACTTGTAGCTCGATCGTCCGAGATTTTTTTCTTTTGTGGATTTTCCTCGTACATCGCGACGTTGTGGTTGTGTATTTACCTTGAAAATTCTCACCTAGATGCATGCTTAGGTTTAACAATATAAAATTAATTTAATCTCAAAAATGGTGTAATTAGAACTTAATTATTTTAGGTTGGGTAAGTTTAAGAACTTAATTTGGCAAAATTCATGTTTAGTTTGGGTTGTATAAATTTTAACATAAATTGAATTTTATTTTAAGAAGAGAAAATATTAAATTTTAAAGAAGTGTTAAAAATTTTAGTCTTTCGGAACCATCACCCCATATTCGTAGAAGTTGTTTATTTGCACCTCAAAAGTGTTGATCTAAGTCCCTTTCACTAATACCTCATTTTCTTTCACCACTTCTCTCAGATACCCCAAAGAAAACCTAAACCCACCTATTGTTAAAAACCACCCATACTTTTGAAGTCTTAAACCACTTTTCGTTACAAAAATACCCCTTAATAAAAAAATAGATATACTTATAGAAGACGATTTCAAGCTGAAGTCCTACTAAAGTGAAAAAATATTCGTGCGATTTCATGATTATGGTTCCTTTAAATTTTTATACTTTATAAAAGCTTAAATCACAAGTAATTGTTCCTTTGACCTTTTTATGCTATATAAAAGCTTAAATAAAGGGTCGTGTTTTGATGAACCGTCGCTCACTGCCTTTCTTCTTCTTCTTCTTCTTGTTTTCTCCTCCTCCTCCTCCTCCTCCTCCTCCACCATATACGAGATCATTCAAAACTATGTCAACTTTAATGCTGCATATGGTGGGTACGAAGGCTTAATAAGAAGCCACCCCTAAAGCTTAAGTCAAAATATGTATCTCTGTAAATTCTTCCATATGTATGTGTCTCATGCTTGTAGTTTATAAATATAAAAAATTCTAATAAAAGTCTTCAAAAATCATTAAATGTCAAAAATATATGTTATAGGCTCACTTAATTCATAAATTTTACCGAATGGATTGATAATGTGAGATGTTTTAATTCCCTATTTTCATCAAATAGTTTCATCTTTTAAACCCATTTACATTATGTCATTTTTATTGAGCATAAAACATTTTCATAAATTTTCATATTTGAACCATTCTCATTTTTTGAGACATCAACGGGAGGGAGTTGAGTGCTCGACCATCGAGTTAATAAGATGTAAAATCCCTCAAGACATTTTGCAAACAACGTGAATTTGAATCTCTCTGGGCAAGTACATACACATCCCACACTGTAGTGTATAATTTATTCACATACTTATTTTTTTTCATTATTTCTTTTCCACCACAACATGCTAGTATAAATATTCGCATATACATTTGAAATCGAAAAGGGGTGAGTGGGTGCCTAATACCTTCGTTCTCCACAATATAGTCCTCGAATTTTCTAGTTAAACATGAAAATAAATAGTTTTCTAAGGGGATCTACCCTTCGTTTATCTATTTTGTGTACAATAGACCAATAACTCCATATTTTCTAAAAGAGAACAAAGTGATGACTATGTGTAATTTTCTAGTTAAACATGAAAATAAATAGTTTTCTAAGGGTACCTACCCTTCGTTTATCTATTTTGTGTACAATAGACCGATAACTCCATATTTTCTAAAAGAGAACAAAGTGATGACTATGTGTCATCGCAAAGGATTCCTTATAAACACGCCCACAAATGTGCGGTGGAGAGCCGCCATGGGTCCAGATTTCCACACCAGAGATTCATGACAAAGATTGTCACCAATGATTCAGATTAGGGGTGATTATTTGAATTCAGGGTTTTGGGAAGAAATGGGATAAAATGGATTGGAAAAACGAAACAAGTTTTTCTATTTTTAAATCTCTTCCAAAAGGGCAACGAACTGTTTGCCCTATTTTTTAACGAAGAATTAATACCGTTGGATTCTCGTTAAATAAAAATACAACATTACTATAGGCATTAACATTAAAATGCATTTTTAATCTAATTAAAACGTTATTCTTAATTAGACATCTCAAAATGACACACGATAGGATAACACGCCATGCCATGGAATTATAAGCTAATGAGTTTAGACTTATCGGTAGTACTAGCCAAATGTGACTCAAATAATACAAAAATCCATATTAAACTAGTCATATAAATATGGAATTCATATTTAAAAGCTATGAGTCAAATGTGAGGTCCATATTTGAAAGCTATAATCAAATATGGAACTCAATTTTAAAAGCTATTAGTCAAATATAAATCTCATTTTTAAAAGTTATTAGTAAAATATGAGTTTTTTTTTAAAAATATATCTGGAATTTTAATACTTACTTTAGTAGGAAAAAATGGGTTGACCTAGCCTTTAGGGGTGCTCAAAAAATCGACTGGACCGACGGACAGAGCCGAACCGACTATTTTTTTCGATCTTTTTTCTTAATCAGTTCAATCTCGGTTTATTATTTTGGCGGATCGACCTAATCGGTCCAGTCCACGGTTTATAGTTTCAAAAACCATATTAGGACCGACCCGAACCGACTCTATAAAAACAAATATTTTTACATATATATGTATATATATAAGATAAATAAATACTAAAAATACATATTTTAATATTTGATTAGTTTAAATTATATTTTAATCCAATAATAGGTTTGTTTTAATTGCAAATTTTGATATTTTTAATTTTAATGCTTGGAAAAAATAGACTCGGGTTTATTTTTATTATTATAAATGATGTAATTCATTAATCTGAGGACCGAAAGGTTAGACTAGATGGACCAAATAAAAAACTGAACCAACTAGGGTTGGTTAACCAACATTATCGGTCCGATCTTGGTCCATTTTTGTAGAGGACCGATCAAGTCGGTCCGGTAAAAAAAATCTTATAATCGAACCAGACCGGACCGCGAACACCTCTACGAACCAATATTTGGCCCGCCTATATTTAGCCTAACCCACATTTAGCCCAATGCATATTTTGTGAGCCCAAATGAGGCCCAACCCATAGTTTTTCCAATACTACTTATCCATCTTGCATTAATATCGGGTCAAGGCGATTGAATCTGAAAATTTTAATACTCACGATTAGACCCATTTGTCCCCATTAAAATCCGTTAATATTATCTAACTCTTTATTAATAACTTATCTTTGATACATTTTGTAATATTTATTATATATAAAAATTTGTGTAAGGACCATTTTGTTTTTGAGATCTTATTACTATTAATAATAAAATTTTAAAATTCATGAATTAAATACACGGGTCAAATGCGAAAAAATCCCTCAAACATTTTTTAATACACACTTACTCTCTCAAACATTTTTTTAATATACATTTAGTTTCTCAAACATAACCAAAAAGTTCCTCAAATATTTCTATTTGGTATATGCCCCTAAACATTAAAAAATTTATTATGTTTTGATGAATAATTTTAGTTACATGTCTTTCGGGTCCGATGATATGTTAACAATAATGGTTCGAACGTGTGTATAAGTCGAAGTGGTTTTGACATGAACTCGTTATGACAGTTCACGAAAAATTTGTAGACCGTACCGCACTAAGAATTCCCCTTTTTCCAAAAGAACGTTTCTTACTTTTTGGGTGATTGTCACAATGAGAATCAGAAATATATGCCCATATAAACTTATTTTGTGTCTCTATCTATTACTCATTATATGACATATTACAAAGTTGAACATGGAATATGGAACAAAACTTAAGTTCCGTTACTCTCTTCAATTATAACAAAGCAAAAAAACCCTCTTTTCTAAAAGAGTCTGCCGCTCTCTCTCTCTCTCTCTCACCCTGTTCTCCTAACTCCACTGCCTCTCACCACCCTATTCTCAAGTGCCCGTGCCGTCAGTCCTGCCCTGCGCAGCTGCGAGCTTGCGTTGATCTCCACACGTTGTCCTTCTCTCTCTACTCTCCCCCCGCTGCTGCTCTCTCCTCCGAGGCTCCGCTCCACCCTCCCCCTGCTATCTCCTCCACCAAACCAGGTACATTTCATCATTTATTTATTTTCTCTATATTTGTTTATATTTGTTTGTTTATATATTTTGTGTAAATTTATATGTTTGTTTATGTGTAAATGAAGCATTTATGACAGATAATAAAATGAAGCATTTCTGATAGTCTACTATCACAAATTTACATATATGGTAGTCTACTATGGCATAGTATACTCATTATAATAAATATAAGTTCTACGAGTATAAATGTGAAATTAAATTTAAACTGAAATTATTGACTTATGTTCTATTAATTATTATATGATATTTTGATAATGGTTTTTAGTGTTGAAAATGAATATTATGACCCAAAAAAGTAAAAATAACCCCAAAAATGTTAATAAAACTCAAAATAACCCGCCCAAAAAATCACCTCGGGGACTCACGACCCCGACCCCTCGGCAACACTCAAAGCTTCACCCCAGTTGACACAAAATCCTGGATCTGCTACTGAGGAGAGGGGTTGGTACTAACATTGGTTCTAAACCCTCCGATCAAATTTGGGCATACTTGGTATGTCTATATGTTCATATTTTCCCTTAACTCAATGGTTTTAGTTTGTGATTTGATACCCTTTTATAATGTTTCACCAAAACGACAAATTCTTGAATTCTTGTTGAGAAAAAATATATGGGTACTGTTTGGTGTTTGTAAGTATTGATATATTAATTTAATGAATGTTTTTGTTAATGTTTAACCATTAAATACAATGACCAAATTAAATTAACTAAGCCCTTTACTAAAATGACCAAATTAAATTAAGGATAAATTCCACCAAAAACTCCCTAAACTACAGCAGTCTTGAAGAAAGCCACCCTAATCTAAAAATCTCTCAAAACTCGACAAAGTTCCGCCTAAACTATTAAATTTTTTAGCCAGAAAATATGCATAAAAATTTACACATTTTTATGCATAAAATCATATTTTTATCAACTCATTTTCAATGAAAATATGGGAGGTGTAAAAATTCAATAGTTTAGGGGGCTCTTTGCTGAGTTTTTTAGATTATGGTGGTTATCTGCAAAACCGCTATAGTTCGGGGCGTTAGGTGTAACTTACTCTTAAATTTTTGTTACTGACCCTAGCTGGTGTTTGTATGTATTGATATATTTAGTTAATAATAAACTTTTATGAGAAATTTAACACATTGTCTACCATAACTTGTTCATGGATTTTTATATTTTTTAAGTTAATGTTCATCCCTAAACTAGAAGAATTAAAATTTTAATATTTTGGGGAAAGAAAATAGGGTTATTTGGCTCCGTTAACAAATTTGATATTGATTTTGTCCCTAGCTTTTGCATTTCTTGGTGTTTGACCCTGAAGTAACTTTTAGCGACGTAAAAAAATGTTTTGCAACTTTTGTGTTGGTAAAAGTCATTTTAGCGGTCAAACCCCACTAAATGAAAATTACATGGGTTATACTCAATTACCAAGAATTAATGAAGACCCCCTCTTTTTAATGTGATATTTGACTTAATCCTCACTTTTTAATGTGATATTTGACTTAACCTTATTTTGTTAATATCTTTGATTTACCTCCTGCATGAGGGTGTTATCTCAAAATATTGAATAAAAATAGGGAGTTAAGTTTAAGATTTTATCTCTAAGGGGTATCTCTAAATATTACATTGTCTAGGGATGAAAAGTAAAAAAAATGTTAATTCATTGATACTGAATTTGACCACTGAAAAACCCAAAAAATTACTTTGGACATTTTGTACAACTTTTTGCAACTTATTTTATAAACCTTTTTGAATGGCTAAAAGTCAGTTCGGGGGTCAAACCACAAGGAATGAAAGTTTTTGGGGCTAAATCAGTACAAAATAGTTAATGGGACCAGACCCCAAATCACACTTGATTTTTAGTAGTATTATATTTTCGTTAATTGGACCAGATGACAAATCACACTTTATTTTCTATAGTATTATATTTTCTTTAATGCTCAGCCGCGACAATAGATTACAAGAACTTGATTATATTTTTTGTTGTTTCCCTTATGAGAAATAATATTTGGGTAGTGTTTGGTGTATCTTTTAATTTGTTTATTGATTTGGATAGTTATAATGTCGTGTTCAATTGTCTTCTTCGTGCTAATAGTTGATTTTGGGTCATTTGGTGTTTTGTCTTTACTAATTACATTATTACCCCAAGAAATGAGAACTTTAGGGTTCAAAATATGTATTAAAGAATTAATGGGGCTAAACCCCAAATCAACATTGGTTTTTTATTGTCCACCTAGTATCTTTTAGAGCATTACATTTGTTTAATCAAGATTCCCCTAACCAATGTTGAATTGTTAATGCTTGGCCCGCTACATTGCATTATGCTGGATCAGTTATCAATAACCAAACTAAATAAAATATAAAAGAAATGAGTATCAACAAAATTCTCAATTTTTCTTATTGCTCCCCTTGGGAGAAATATTATTTTTGATGCATGTAAGTATTGCTATATTGATTTGGTGTATGGTTAGGGAATATTTTTCAAGCCAGGTTTCTCTCAGTAAGATTGAGAGAGGTCCTCTTTGGTACTCTAAATCAAGGAGCTTTCGTAAAGAGTCTTCAACCTTTTGATTTGTTGCTTGTGTTCAATGAAGTGGTTGAGGAATATAGAGCCAAGAAAAAAGAGGTAGTGGTTTTCAAGATTGATTTTGATAAGGCATATGTCCATGTTGATTGGAAAGAATTGGATTTCTCTTTAGAAAGGATAGGGTTTTGGGGTAGATGGAGAGGATGGATTAAGTGGTGTGTGGGGTTGGTGAATTTCTCCTTTTTAGTGAACGGTGGGCTGAGTGGTAGGGTTGTGGCGTCAAGGGTTATGAGACAAGAGGACCCTATATCCTTCTCTTTCACCCTAGTAGTAGATGCTCTTAGTAATTTGATAACAAAAGCTTTGGATAGGGAAATCATTGAGGGTTCTAAAGTAGACTTAAATATGGTGTATATACAACCTACGATCTTATCTTCTTTGTTAAAGAGGGTGATGATATCGTTGAAAACTTACTCTCCATAATTGAGATTTTTAGGACTTACGATATTTCTCGGGGAACCTTTCCCCTCGAGAATAAAGTGAAGGAATTTCTAAACCACATGGTCATCCACTGTCTTAAATTCTTTTTTAACGCCACTCCCTCTTTCTTCTTTATTCAAAACTCTCCACCGACTCATTATCTATCAAGACGAAGTGTGGTATTTTCGTATTCTTGACAAAAGGCCCTTGACTCTTAGAGATAGTCTCTTCCAAGACTTCCCTCCCCCCCTCCTCCTCCTCCTCCTTTTATCTTGCTGATAAAATTTTGCCAAAATTTGGATTATTTGAAAACAAAACTTATAGGATTGAGCGTAATAGCAGGATCTTTTAAGATGAGAAGAAAGTAAGGGGTGGGTGTGGTAGTGAATACTTTTTTGTCTTCTCTTCTTAAATCATTGAATCTATTCATCTGATTCTGATATTTTTGTGATAGAAACAGACTCATTAGGATCTAGTGGCGTTTTCTCCTCCAGAAGTAAAAAAGAATCAGGTAGTTCGTGGATATTGGCTTTGACCCGGGCATGGATTATTATCTTATTATTATTTTTAATAAAAAATGATTTCTGTGAAATCCACCAAGTCACGAAATAAGTACAAGGGAAATTTAATACTAAATAATTCTCTTAGTAACATTACAAAAACTAAAAAATGGTTATCTTCTGTTTAGGTGTGTATATATATATTGTTAGAAACTGTAACTGTATAGATACCTTTTGTAATTATTTCTATTTTTATTTTTCTTTATGGACTAATGGTCCACCTTCTTACGTAGTTTTGATTATTAACAAATTTTCAATTATTTATAATAAAAAAATCGGTATGAGTTTTTATCCTTGGGTTTCTTGCTTTGTAAGGATAACAAGAAGAGGAAAACTATGTGGTCTTGCAATTCTTGGAGAATGGTATGGAACTAAGAAGCACGAACACGGGTGTCGCATCTCACATGACCTGGGCATGTTGACACGAAAAATCCAAACAAATTAGGATACGGCATGATGGGGACGCTATAATAGATAAAAATATTTATATAAATATATAGAAAAAAATATGAGCGCATGAAAAAACATGTTTGGAAATTTATCTATAAGATTAATTCATATCTTAAATCAGAGCATGGGAATGAAGATTTTTTTAAGGATAAAAAGATCCGTAGAGAATTGTTCCAGTTGTTCCAGTACAGTAGATTAGAGATGGAAAGCCGGTCGAGTGTCATATACTTATAAATTAAGTATAATCACATGCAAATAAGTGTCAGGGGACATTATTTTATATTTAAATTATTGACACATCAAAGGGGTGTCAAACACGTGTCCGAGAGTGTAGGGAGTGGGCTTGTGTCTGACACGTGTTGGACAGAGACACATACACGGACATGCTGCCTTCTCAAAAGTGTCAATGCTTGCTAGGTCTGGAATGAACAAATGTGAGAGTGTTTGAAGATAAAGAAACATTTTAAGAAAATTTGTGGGTGAGAATTAAGTTCTTATCTTTCCTTTGGGCTTCAACATCAAGTCATTTTAAGGAAGTGGGGCTTTCATCTATCATTAATAAGTGGGTTGAGTTGTTTTCTTTAAACACTCTATCTTTTGTATCCTTCATACCTGAGAAAGTGTAGTCAGCCATCTGTATGAAGTCTGCAGTGTACAGACTAGTATGCAGGATGCATTTGGAGCCTGCAGGATCTGCTGGACTGAGGGTCTTAACGGGATGCTGTAGTCCTTTTTTATTTTTATTTTCCCGTATTGATTTGCCTGCTTTACTGTTTTACGGACATCTGGTTCACTATGTAGCACATTTGCTTAATAAATAGTAGAAATAGAGTATTGCATTTGGATACGGCTTGGATACGGCACCAATATGATTCGGTACATATTCGATACTTCTAATACATATCCGTTGACCAAATTGGCTATTTTGGATTTTGGATACGGCTGAATACGTTTTGGAATTACCGGGAATCGGTGGGGTAAGGTTTTGTATTTTTGTCAAAAATAAAAATCTGAGCAAAAAAAAAGTTAAAAAAATAGGGCCTGATTGTAATTATGGAAAGTTCAAAAGTTCCCCTGTTATATAAAACATGTATACGCAATATATCGCATGAAAACATGTATAAGCTTCAATCCATTAATTAGTTGCCTAATGCATGGTTCAAGAAATGTTATTGACATGTGACTTCTTACTTAACCATCATGTCACATATGTGTTGATGTCAACGAATTTTGTATGCTTATGCTAGATTTGTAAATATTTTTTAAAAGAAATATACATTCATATAATATTGTAGGTATTATTTTTCCGCCATATCGTGTAGCACATGTTGCAAGTCCATATCCGTACAACGTAGCTGGCTATTCCTCTTATAAAATATTTATAATATCAGTAGAAGTTATTGTTTCTGATGAAAAAAGAGTTGTGTCCTATAGTTTCTTATTGCTGTAGAAAATAATGTTCAGAATATGTCAACTTGGTCTTCTCTTTTAGCAGGGCAACGTGGTTAAAACTTGGATAATTTTGCCATGATTCAAAGGCATTATAGAAATTGGTCAATTCATTCGGGTTTCCTTTTGAAAGTCTTTGATACATACCAAATCTAATGGGAGAGCAGGCCAATTTGTTCTATTGACATTATAGAGTTCGAATTGGATATTTGTCTCTTAAATATGGTTTTTATCATGAAAGGAATGAAAGGTATCAATTGATTGTTTGATTTAGAGTAGATGCCTATTGCTTGATTTTTTGAACCAGGAACCGTATGTTGCTACCCTCGTTTGCCCCATTTTTTTAGTATGAGCCTATTATTTATGAATCCACTTATTGTTAATTATTATGGGTTTGGAATTATTGAGCTCTTTCTTAACATACATATTCTTCTTGTTGTACCATCGGACTCACGACTTTCAGATTTTGAACTGAGGTCGGGTGACATGATAATATGCTCGGTGTTCAAAATATCTTCTCTTGAAAAGAATGGGTGGTGTAAAAGCACGGGAGGTTTAGTTTCTTGGAAAATTCGATAAGTGTGGATTTTGGCTACGGGAGGTTTAGTTTCTTGGTCACGTGGTGTAAGACCGGGGTATTACGGTGGATTTGAGTAAAGTATTGACGGTAAGGGAGTGGGGACAGCCCACGACACCGACTGAAGTGCGCAGTTTTATGGGATTAGCCGGTTATTATAGGCGGTTCATCAAAGGATTCTAAAAAATTATGGGCCCTTTGAGGAATCTGACCCGGAAAGGGGTACCTTTCACTTGGAATGATCATTTTCAATTAGCTTTCGACGAGTTAAAGTACAAGTTGACATCTGCACCCATGCTTGCATTACCGAAAGGAGGATTAGAATATCGGGTTTACACTGACGCATCCTTACAAGGACTTGGGGGTGTGCTTCAGCAGGAGGAAAGGGCTATAGCTTATGCGTCCAGGAAGCTAAAGCCCCATGAGAGGAATTACCCACTCATGACCTGGAGTTAGCAGCGGTCGTTTTTGCTTTGAGGATATGGAGACATTATCTTCTGGGGGAGCAGTTCACGTTATTCACGGATCATAAATCACTTCTGTATCTCTTCACTCAGAAGGATCTAAATATGAGGCAGGGGCGATGGCTAGAATTCATGAAGGACTACCAGTTTGATATTTAGTATCATCCTGGTAAGGCTAATGTGATAGCAAATGCATTAAGTCGGAGACCGACTGGGGAAATATCAGAAGTCTGGAAAGCGAAGTGGAGAGAACTTCAATATGAGGATGATGTAGCCGGGGCATGTATGTCAGCATTGTCCATCACACCTAAGATTATTATGCGGGTTGTGAGGGCTCAGGTAGAGGATCAGACCTGTCGGGATAGGGTGAGCCAGTTGCTAGCTGAGGGAGCAGAGGGTTACTCGATCAGCTCGGAGGGAGGCTTAAGCCTTAATGGAAGGTTGATTGTGCCAGAGGATGAGGAGTTGAGGCACGATGTTATGACATAGTCTCATGGGTCGAGATTCGCGGTACGTCCAAGTGGGGATAAGATGTATCAGGATATGAGGAGACAGTATTGGTGGGCAGGAATGAAACGAGACATAGCAGAGTTTGTTTCGAAATACGCCACGTGTCAGCTCGTGAAAGTTGACCATTAGAGACCATCAGGAATGCTACAACCACTTGAAATTCCCGTCTGGAAGTGGGAGAGCATCTCCATGGACTTCATTACAGGGTTACCGGCAT
Organism: Sambucus nigra; assembly: GCA_949130495.1. NCBI lineage: Eukaryota > Viridiplantae > Streptophyta > Magnoliopsida > Dipsacales > Adoxaceae > Sambucus > Sambucus nigra. Next base: position 1,192,037 of record OX422207.1, on the reverse strand, counting down.
CGCAGAAGGGTCACGATTCCGGTTGACCAAAGTGGCCCACTTCCTGTCGGTTCGCACAGACTTTGAGACGATGCGTTATGCGCAGCTATTCATAGCTGAGATTGTTAAGCTGTACGGGGTACCAATAAATATTGTGTCGGATAGGGACAAGATCTTTGTGGCCCACTTTTGGCAGAGTTTTCAGGAGGCCATGGGCATGGAGTTACGTTTGAGTACAGCCTACCACCCACAGACTGACGGACAGACTGAGAGAGTCAATCAGATGCTGGAAGATATGCTCAGAATGTGCATATTAGACTTTGGGGGAGGTTGGGAGAAGTACCTTCCTCTGGTAAAGTTTGCGTATAACAACTCTTACCAATTCACGATCGGCATGGCACCATTTGAGGCACTATACGGGAGACCTTGTCGTTCACCCTCTTGTTGGTTAGAGGTGGGGGATAACAAACTATTGGGGTCGGAGATTGTTCAGGAAACATCTGCCAAGATAGAGCTGATCCGAGGGAGGATTCGGATAGCTCAGGATTGACAGAAAAGTTACGCTAATGCTTCACGGAGACATGTGGACTTAGAGGTTGAGGATCGGGTATTGGTCCGGGTCTCCCCTATAAAAGGGGTGATGAGGTTCGGCGAGTAGGGTAAGTTAGCACTGAGGTACGTGGTACCTTTCCTTATTATCGAGAGGGTGGGGCCTATAGCCTACAGGCTGGGATTACCGGAGCATCTTCAGCGGATACACGACGTGTTCCATGTGGCATCGCTGAAGAAATATCGTAGGAGCGAGTGGGCCTTCTGGCACATTCCACTCGAGGAAATTGATTTACAGCCAGCCATCTCATATGAGGAGAGACCGGTGACTATTCTGGACCATAGCGAGCGAAAGTTACGATCCAAGGTTGCTCCACTCGTTAGAGTACAGTGGGGTCATCACAACGTCAACGAGTCTACCTGGGAACAGGAGGAAGATATGCGGGAACAATATCCAGAGCTTTTCATCACAGGTATGACCTAATTTCAGGGACGAAATTCCTTTGTAAGGGGGGAGTATGTAACACCCTGTATTTTTGGTGCATTAAATATTTAATTAATTCAGGAATTCTAAATTACTAGTGTGTCATAATTTTAAATGAATTAATTATGGCAAAATATATTTAAATTTTAATCGGGGAGTAAATGGTTAATATTTAAGGGAATTTATTTACTAAGCGAATAGTAATTATTTATTTAAGTCATTTCGAGTATAAATGACAGGGTGTGCACTTATCTCAACCGGGAATCGGTATAGACTAAAGGGGTGGGAAATAAGTATTTTTATAAATTAATTTGGAAGCCAATTCTGAGTGCACGCCTGAGTCCGAATGGGCCGAGATAGTCGAAAAAGTGTACCCGGGGGTAGTAAACGGGTCACGGGGCATTTTTAGACATAGTTGGGCCCACACGGGGGCATTTGGGTCACTTAGGCTTGGCCCATTAGGCAAAAAACGGGATTTAGGTAAATTGTTAAATTAGAAGAAACAAGAAAACGGCTGATGTGAGTTGAGAAAAAGGCTAAGTGTGCTAAGTAACCCTAGTAGCAGTTAAAGGCAGTTTTGGGATCACTAGAGGGCCAAGAAGGGTCATCTTCAACCTTGGAACTCATCTCCAAATCAGACACTACAAAACCTAAGGCAAGTGGATATCTTGCAATAGTATTGAATCTGTTTTTCAATTCATATTCATGTGATGTGACTGATTAAAATTCGTTTTGGGTATTCATGGCATAAACATGAGGTTTTGAAAATAATAATCTGATTTACGAATTTCAATGAGGATTCTTGTAAAAATCTGATATTATAAATTGATACATATCTGGTAGGATGATATCTGGATAATTAGAAATGAATTTGGTGAAGGGATTTGTGGTGTAAATGGGTAAGGAATTAAAGATGAATATTTCCCCAAATTCAGAAATTGTAGTTAATGGACGAATTAATAACGTTGGTGGACATTCTGGAGGTCCCTAATAAGGTTCCTAACTTGTATTATTGTTAAGAAGGCTTGAGATTGCTGGTAGAAGGAGTTAGGGTTTTATGAAACTCATCCATGGCAGAATCTATCTTCGCGAAGAAGACGAAGACCTGCTTAATCGATCGATCGAAGGTCTGGGGTCGATCGATCGATGGTTGGCAGATTCTGACAGTTCGCGCAGTTTTCTTTTATATGGAGAAAATTTAATTTAATATTTTTCCATTACTTAAATTGGTGATAAATTAATACATGGGTTTAAAATATAATTAATGGTGAATAAAAATTAATTAGGGAAGGAATATGACCGCCACCAATCGTATGTCGAACTAAGTTAGTGAGCGAATCTGACTTGGGTAACTAGGTTATGTGAATACACCTAGTGGGATAGCACTTTAGAGAATTTGTATTTTGCGAGTATTTTTACTAGGTTGGATTTTAGTATCATTTATTGCCTGAAGTATGTTCGTGAGTACTGAAATAGGATTTAATATATAATTAGGTAAATAATTATATATGGGATAATTAATACATAGTGTGAAATGTATTATGTGCATAACAGGTGTGAGTGTTACATGAAATTGAAAAGGGTAATAATTTAATTAAGTTGATGTTTATAATAACTTAAAAATCATGATTTAAGGCATACTAGTTTAGAGTAGGTTAAATGCAAGGGGTAACATAAGTATTGGGTCAGGAGTGAAGGATCTAGGTAAATTAAATGAAAGCATTAGCAGTGCACATTAGAGGAGGTGTAAGGATGTCCTCAAGAGAGTGCAGCACTAACTAAAATATGAAGAGCATGCATATTTATTTATTACTGCAAGTTAATCATTTGTTAAATTTTTTCAAATGTTTTTGGGTACTAACCCTTGCTATATAAATTTTTTTTAAACCTTTTAGGTGTCCAGCCACAGTGATGCCAGGCTTGACTCTATTCCAGGTATCTGTTGCTGCAGCACTTGTGGATATTGCGGTTTTCTTTCATTCTTATACAGACTCTTTAGTAGTTATTTGAGCATGTCGCTCACAATTCATAATTTTTGTATTAGACTTGTTGAGATTGTCCTCTTGTCTTTAGTTGTATTGGTTAATTGGACCGATGGTTTATTTGGTTAGGTATTTTTATTTGTGAATGGTTATTTCAGTTAACTGTGATTGTGCATTATTTTATGTTCCGAACGAGTTTGACATAATTAATTGAAGAATAAAAATTGGCACCAGTCTACGTTTCTCACTTAGGTGGTTAGTAATTAAAAAGACGGCAGTGATGCTAAAAATGGACCAACTGAGAAACCTGTTCTAAATTGATTTAGGACTGATCACCCGGGATTAATTAGGCGGGGTGTCACACAGCGGGAGTAACATTTCATTTTGGGCAGGATGTATCACCCATAGCCGGGAAATAGGCGCACGGTGATTAACGATTAGTGGAGACGCATGAATTTAATTTTGGATTCATTATAGTCGTTTCACTTCCGCAACGGTTATAACTAGCAAGTGGAGTATAGTATGGTAATTGGGGATGATATTACCTAATGGTAGGATTCCACCACTATTTTAGGCGAACAAGAGTGGTCAGATGTTCGTATGGTTCCTCTCAGAATGGGAGTTTTGTATTTAGAAATCCGAGTAGTTGTCATATAGTGAGGTGCAGCCTCCTAATGATATGGAAATGATGATAATTAATAACATATAGGCATGTCTTATGCGAATGATGTCGGATAGGAGCACAATGTGAAATGTCTTTAATGATAATGTTAAACAAGCTTGCTGCGAGGCGGGGGCTATAGTAATAAATGCCTCTATGTAGATAGTATTTGTGTTGTTAAGGTATCCAGATTTGTTTTACCAGGTAGGAATTATTTTCTGAATTTCGGGACAAAATTCCGTTATTAGGGGGGAGTATGTAATACCCCGTATTTTTGTGGCTTTCAAATTTAGGGATGTATTAAATTTAATTCAGATAAATTGATTTAATATTAATTCAGAAAATTGTTTATTATTTACTATCGTGACGAGAGTTAGTAATTATTGGAAATTTGTCGAATATTACAACATGAGTAAAGTAATGTATAAGATTGATTTTATAAAAATTATCACGAGTGAATAAAATGACAATTATGGAAATTTAAGTCGAAACGCGCCTGTGTCGTGTTAGGACTAAATTATGATTATTAAAAGTGAATAAATTATAAGTCACTCGTATGGTCATTTTGAGTGGGCCAATGTGTCCGAAAGGGTCGAGATAGTAAAAATAATGTACCTGGGGGTTTAGTTTGGGTCTCGGGGCATTTTTAGGCCTAATTGGCATCCCGGGAGGGCGTTTTGAACATTTCATATTTTTTGGTAATTAAACCCACGAATTTACCAAGGATATATCAGATGTTAGGGGTTGTCATCTGGGTTAACACAAGAAAAACCAAAGAACAGCCATTGGAGAAGAAGTGGAGAAGCTTTCCAAGGAGTTCTAGGCCAAAAACTCCGTCGTTTGCACCGCTGTCACCGCCAAATTGTAGATCGCGCGATGAGGAACACAACCACACCACATTCCTCCACAAATCAGAAACAAAATTTCCAGGCAAGTATCTATCTTGCTGATTTCTAGTTAATGTTCCTTCCATGTTAGTCTAGGAATGAGGATCATATATTTTATTTGGAGAATTATATGTTTTAAAAAGAAAAATCACATGTGTTGTAGGGAGAATCTATGTAGCCTGAATTTTGATCATATGTAGAGGTGTTATCATGAAATTGGAAATATTATTGATGAACAAATTGAGGTTGGTTGAGTCCTTTAATTGAAAATTTGGAAACTAGGGTTCTTATGAATTAATTTGGGGATTTCATGCAACCTTAATGATTTTTCACAAATTAATGATTCTAGGAGGTTATGAATGATATATAACCATGTTATTATTGATTGGGATTGAAGATAAGACGTTGGGGATTAAACTGTAGAGGTTTTTAGGCTTAAAAATGGTGAAAAATGAGACTGCCAAAGGTTGAAGACGAAACAGTCCATCTCGCGCGATGTCGTTCGAGCGAGATGCCATGTCGCGCGAAGTCGTTCGAGCGACACGTGGAAGTCGTTCGAGCGAGATCCATTCTGGTTCGAGCGAGACTTCTAATTTTTAAGGAATTTCCTATTTTGCCCCTATTTTAGTGAACGGTTAATTTGAGTGAGGAAAACCAGTATCCGAGGAACCCAAAATAGTACAAAATTATTAGGAGTTGTTTACGTGTAATGATTTAAATATTTGGGACGATGAGTTTACCCTGAAGATCACGAGAGTGAGATAATCGTAATTAGGATTTATACCATAAGGTAAGTGAGAGTATATCTACTGAAATTATACTTAGTGAGATAGAATACCTCAAGAGATGAGAAGTAAGTATGAAATAAATTGTAAATGAGAATAAAAGAGACGAATCTGTTATGCGAGATAACTGAGTAATATGTGCAAAGAAGGAATAATTATAATTATGGTTCGTGGGTGAACCTAATTTGCAAAATGTGAATAATTACATATATGACTGTGCATATATTATGTATCTGTGTAAAAATCATGCCCGTGCTACTTGCTATCACAGAGGTTATCGCACCGGGATAGTCTTATCTCGATGGGACCTTTATGGGGGATATTGAATTGTACCCTAGAACATAGGACTCCTTGGTACAGGCTGTCTGATTGATAGCCAGACGGTCTTAGGAGACGTGAGGGTATGTGGTGACCTCTTAGTGACTTGGAACTATGCTTCGCCTCCATTTGTATGTGTTTTGTGTTAATACAGTTCGAGAGTGATTCCGAAGTAGTATTTCCCTTAGTTTGTTTGATACGGGGACTGGATAGCAGAGTATGCCAGCACCATAGATCTTATGTGGGGTGTCGTTAGTATATATATTATATGTGTGACTAATATATAACGTATATTTATACGGGAACTTTCTACTATGTGTATAAGTAGATAAGTATTGAATAAATGCTTCAACTTTATTCTAAGTGTTCGGGAACTTTATAACGGTGATGAGTTGTTTTAAATAACGTAAGAAATCCTGAAGAGAATAATTTCCTAAAGTAAATATCGTAACCTCGCTTTTCATATGATAAAACCTTATGGAGAATAAGAGAGAGAAATTGATGAGATTTATTAGTACGGTAGGCGTGCACACTAGATGAGAGGTGAGAATTCTCAAGAGAGTGTCGCATACTAACATGGTTGTTGTTGTTAACGCAAAAATTCTTCATCTACGAGGACCAATCAGAAAAGGACACATGTCCTCCTATGTGGAAATATTCGACACCCGAGGAGAGTTGGTCAGTACCCAAGGAGAATTAGTCGGCACCCGAGGAGAGTTGGTCGGCACCCGAGGAGTGTTAGTCGGCACCCGAGGAGAATTGTTCAATACTCGAGGAGAATTAGTCGGCACTCGAGGAGTGTTAGTCGGCACCCGAGGAGAGTTGGTCGGCATACCAACCAGGAAGATCAAAGGATAACTATGCATTTAATGTGCATTAATGAAGATGGCAGCGCATTTAATGAGACTTAATGTACATTTATACTGTATTAATAGATGACAACACATAGCATACCAAGCAATTCAACAATTAGATTCGTTGAATTTAGACATAAATGTCTACATACAATGACTCTCTTTATCTCCCATCACTATAAATACATGTATTCCCTTAGCCAAAAGGGGAGATCGGACAACGAAGAGGAGAACCAAGAAACACCATACACAAGATACACATCATTTCTCTCTCTACACCCTATGGTGCTATTGTAAACCCCTGGGAATAAAATAACAGTGGACGTAGGCTTTATTCATAGCCGAACCACTTTAAAAATCTTTGTCTCTCATGTGCTTGATTGGATTTTTTTATCTATTTATCTGTGATCATAAAAAAAGGATTCAGTCAATTTTTTTGCATCAACAGATTGGCGCCGTCTGTGGGAACGTGTTACAAGCATTGTTTTCCATCAAAAGCTAAGTTTTTATTTTCTCCACGTATAATGAATTATACCTACATCTTTTGATTCAATCATGATTTTTATATACATAAATTAATTGTCCAATTTTTATCTGCAAAATATTGCATATCATGATTTTAAAATCATAACTGTTAGATTAATTCTTATTTAGAAATCTGAAAAATAATGGATTTCATAAATCATAACCTTTTTCTTGATTCTCAAGTTTCAATTTTATATCATGGAATAAATATTTTAAATGATTACATATACCAATATATATGACGGTGGTAAGATTTGATCATTTTCATTATAAATTTTGTAAGATCTTTGATGTCTATTCAAATTCCCATCATATTTTTAATCAGAGAATGGGAAAAGTTAAAATCAAGAACAATTTCTCTCTCTCGATAATCACAATTCTGACCCAGATCTACTTCAAAAGTTCTCATCAATTTGATTCATAATAAAAATAATATATATATATATATATATATATATATATATATATATATATATATGTTTATATTCATTGTTAGACAATTTTAATCATGAACGTTAAGCATCTATGACTCTTCTTGAAAATGTTCTGGGCAAACACGTTTATGTAATGAGTTACATCAAGGAAAAAGATTTGACATATGTTGATTCACATATTTCACATCTTTTACAAGGGAGTAAAATTCAAAACCATTCTTTTTCCTCTTGGATATTGATCATATTTTCTCTTAGATCTGATGATTTCTATTGGTTATCTCTTAGATCTAAGAATTTTGACTTGTTACGATTTATTAATTCTGATAAAGATTGATTTATTGGTTCGATGATTGATTTTTGGTATAATTTTCGTAATGATTTTTATCATCCACCATATTTTTTATCTCCACAAATGGAAAATCGGAAGGAAACCCAAAATAACCTTCTCTCTCCTGAAAAACCTTTACCCACTTTCATGAAGAAGATGAAAAATGAACAGTCGCTCAAGAAAGGGCAATGGAGAAATTTTCCCAGGAAGATGAAGAAATTTTGGATTTATTAAATTCATATCAATCGTTTTGACTTCAACTGTCTACAGCAACAAAAATAATGAAACTGGGGCACAAAAAAAATATCCTACAATTCAAGGACGATCATCCACCTCACAACTTGGTTCAGTTTCAGATCAACAAAAAATTTCAATCCCGGGATTATATTACTCTCTGATTCAAAGTCTGCCTGCCTTAGGCTCAACGGTCCCATGAATTTGCAACTACTGTTTAGCATCAATTGTGTGGGGATGAAAAATCCAGAAGAAGGTCGCCGGATGAGTATTTCTGCATTTTTATTGGTCGGAACCATCTACTGTTGGTCGGAGACATCTGGTCGTTACCCGACCAAAATTTGTTTACCAGACCATCCTTGCTGGTCGGTGGTCATTTGCAAAGAAAACACGAACAACTTCACCAAATTTTCCAATCATGGTCAATAAAATCTTCTGGTCGGAGGCACCTGATTCTAGTTGGTAGCAGTTATATATTGGTCGGTGGAGGGCTTCACCCAGGTTGAAATGCCTCCCGACCAACTAAACTAGGTGAAATTTTATTGTTCGGAGACATCTAATGGTGGTATGAAATTGGTTGGTGAACCTATTTGTTGATCGAGAATTCCACCAGACCATTTTTGTTGGTCGGTGGCAGGCTATGAAGATCCATCAGCAACATTGGAGTAGATCGGCAACACCTCGGTGGTTGTTTCAAAACAAGAACATCTGGTCGACATCTACTTTTGATAACAAAGAAATAGTTGGTCAACAACTTAAAAGGCCAAAGTTGGTCGGAAACAAGTTTTAGCCAAAACAAAGGCTTCTTGATCGTATGTGCATGGTCGGAAGATCAAAACGAAGGCATCCCAACACTGACGTCACACGATGCTGGTCGGCGATACCACTGGCCAGAGATGGTTATCACCTATTGACGAGGAATGCTGGAATGGAGGGATGACAAATTTATTTGCCCAGATTATTAATTTTGACAAAGTCAAAATTATTACCATTGCTACCTGTTTATTTTTCTCACACTTCTCTAACAAAATATATGTTTTAAAATTAAACAAAATATATCCCTGAACTTTATCTTAGAATAAATTTTTGGATCCCATATTTGAGCATTTATTTAAAAATAAAATTATTTTATAAAAAGCCCAAATCAAACCTTATGACATCTAGATGATAAAAAATTTCTCACATTGACACACATTTGGCATAAAATATTTTTTTTCATATTTTGAAATTTTTATTGCCTTATGTCTGAGCTGATACATATTATATGATATTTAGCTGAAAAATTTTGCTAATGATAATTTCTATGAGAATCAATCTCAACAGTTGTTCGAGCAACTTATTAAATGCCTCATGTACAAGATTCACACCCAACAGTTATCCTTTTATCATGTATTATACATCAAGAGGAGCTCCACGACTTACTATTTGTTGGTCAATGGCATCTATTTGTACTCGGCAGTTCTCATACACTTGGTCAGCATCAATTCGGCAACAATCCTCCACCAAATTTCAATTTACCAATTCCAGTCATCAACAAAGAACGGTTGAAAAACTTCTGGCATAGGTCGGCTGTAAAAGGTCGGGGCACCTCATAATTGTAAGTATGGTTGAATGATTATTGGAGAGAAGGTCGACAACCAGTACTACAACAATAAACATCACCAGCACCAATTGTGTTGGTCCACTATATATAGCTAGTCGGAAAAATCAAATGTTGGTCGGAGTCATTTCATTATGATCGGTGATGGATATTATGCAATTTGAGGAGTTCTCGAGCTCACATTCGTTGATCGGCTACATCTATTTCTACTCGGATGTACCTCTTATTGGTCGGCGTGTATATAATTGGTCGAGAAAATCAATTGTTGGTCAGCAACATATCAACCTTGGTCGGAGGCAGTAGAAAACTAATACCAGAATTGAAAATTGACAATTCCTTTGGTTCTCTCTTTTTGATTTTGACAAAATCACTACTTCGCTACCAAAGGACAAGACTATCCCCTTATTATTATCCTTATCCTTTATTAATTCAAAACATGAAATTCCTAATTGAAAATTTGCATGGAGAAAAATTAAAATGCATACTTTGTTATTTTCTAATCCATAGAAACTTTATGTGAAAAATATTCCAAGAGCAAAAAATTATATTTGAGCATTTATTGAATTTCAAATAATTCCTAAAGTGATAAATAATTTCTAAAAAACCAATTTATATTTGGTCTTTTACTTAAAATTAAATTGCCTAGCATTTTTATTAAAATTGGCTCATGAAATACACATGTGGCACAAAAATATTATTTCATATTTTGAAATTTTTATTATTTTATGTTGATACACATCACATATTGTTTAGCTGAATAATTATTCTCATGATAATAATTATTTTCTCTAGTCTCGACAGGTGCTCGGGTAGCTTATTAAAATTTAATAGGGAGGAGATTCAATCCCGATGAAAGCTCTCGTAAACCTCTAGAAAAGTAGTATTGCTCGACATCACGCAATTTTGCCTCGACATATCAGCAAACATATATTATTTCATTTTTTGAAATTAATATTTCTATTTCTATTTCTCAAACACATACCTATCATATATCTATTGGATGATTAAATTATTCTCATGACTAATCAATTCAGCCTACACATATGGTAGAGAAAGATATTAATTTTTAGAGGTACAAGACTCAACGCCGACGAATGCTCGGAAACAATCTTAAACTTCTGGAAACTATTATCATTGCTCAGCATTATGAAATTTCTCCTCAGCAAGGAACTATATATTTTATTATTTCTTTGATTTATGCTCAAGCACGAATTATTCTATATATCCGTTCGGATTCATATTTTATATTTATCTCAACATGGAGCTCGAAAAATTTCTTCTCTCTACATATATTCAGCTTCAAGGAAGTCTTCAACATGTATTATCTTATTCCTAACAATGTGTTCGTCAGCGCCGAGGAGGTCTCCGACATTTATTATATCTTATTCCCAACAATCTGTTGGTCAGCGCTGAGGAGGTCTCCTACATTTATTATATCTTATTCCCAACAATCTGTTGAGGAGGTCTCCATCATTTATTATATCATATTCAGGTCTGAGGAAGAACTATAACATTTATTATATTTCACCCCCAACAGATGATTGGTCGGAGTAATTCTTATCTATATTCAGGCCCGGCAAAGTACTCGACCATTTTCTTATATTCTGGAAAATATCATTCTTATTCGGAATTATGCAATGTTGCCTCGACGGATCAACAAGACAGTTTATTATTATTCTAAATCATTCTTTATGTCTATGCATATTTATATTATCTTATTCCCAACAATCTGTTGGTCAGCTCCGAGGAGGTCTCCAGCATTTATTATATCTTATTCCCAACAATCTGTTGGTCAGCTCCGAGGAAGTCTCCATCATTTATTGTCAAAAATATTTCCCAAAAGTGCCAACTAAGGTTGGTTGGGAAGAAAAATATTTCCCAAAAATGCCAACTAAGGTTGGTTGGGAAGAAAAAATATTTCTCGAAAATGCCAACTAAGGTTGGTTGGGAAGAAAAATATTTCCAAAAAATGCCAACTAAGGTTGGTTGGGAAGAAAAATATTTCCCAAAAGTGCCAACTAAGGTTGGTTGGGAAGAAAAAATATTTCCCAAAAATGCCAACCAAATATTTCCCAAAAATGCCAACCAAGGTTGGTTGGGAAGAAAAAATATTTCCCAAAAATGCCAACTAAGGTTGGTTGGGAAGAAAAAATATTTTCCAAAAATGCCAACTAAGGTTGGTTGGGAAGAAAAAATATTTCCCAAAAATGCCAACTAAGGTTGGTTGGGAAGAAAAAATCCACCAACTCAGGTTGGTCGGAAATAAGAAGCTGTCAACTACAGTCGGTCGAAAACATTTTATTTAAACAAAGTATGAGTATGTGAAAGCGATCAGGAAAAAATCATTCAAAGTTCACATTCCACACTTGGGGGCTTCTATTACAGATATATTTGTTCATTTGGTGGCACATTCTTATAACATCATGTAGTCGAGCATCAAATTCAACTCCACAAACTCACACGATCGGGGCCCCGACCAATCATCATTCAGGAGTTGTTTTTCTTGCTCAGGAATTATTTTTGATATTGAAGTTCAAGAGGCTATTGAAGTTCAGGAGGTATATTGAAGTTCAGGAGGAATATTGAAGTTCAGGAGGTATATTGAAATGCAGGAGGCGTATTCGGAAGTTCAAGAGGCGCATTCAGAAGTTCAGGAGGCATATTCAGGAGTTATTATGCACATACTATTGAAGTCCAGAAGTCAAATTCAACATCTACAGCACTGAGATCTTTACTACTACTGCCCCGACCAACATTGAAGAAGAAGTTGTATGAAAATTTTTCGAAGTCCACCACTAGCTTGGTACTAATCAGATTGAAGAGTTGGGTTCAAAAGCTAGTATGTTACTCGACAAAGTATTCAGAGGATCATAAATCAGAAGAATCAAGCAGGTGAAATTAGCACTCAGTTGCTCGGCACAGGAGGCAGTTGGTCGGCTAGCAAACCAATCAACATACTTGAAGATTATGACAAGCTATAAGTTTCATACTATGGCATGGCTGCATCCAAATTCCCAGGGGTGATACATAGCACACGGAGCTCCTCTAAAGAAATATTAGCAACCATCGATCAGTCTGCATCATATGTCGTTCAGGAGATAACGCACTTTATGTTGAACAAATCAAGAAGGTAGATCAATAATTTCACGATCACCGAGCAACACTGAAGAATAAATACTATATCCTTTCAGTGAACCATCAAGCATGGAGCATTGGGGGCTTCTGTTAACGCAAAAATTCTCCATCTACGAGGACCAATCATAAAAGGACACATGTCATCCTACGTGGCAATATTCGACACTCAAGGAGAGTTGGTCAGTACCAGAGGAGAATTAGTAGGCACCCGAGGAGAGTTGGTTGGCACCCGAGGAGTGTTAGTCGGCACCCTAGGAGAGTTGGTCGGCACCCGAGGAGTGTTAGTCAGCACCCGAGGAGAGTTGGTCAGTACCCGAGGAGAATTAGTCGGCACCCGAGGAGAGTTGGTGGGCACCCGAGGAGTGTTAGTCGGCACCCAAGGAGAGTTGGTCGGCATACCAACCAGGAAGATCAAAGGATAACTATGCATTTAATGTGCATTAATGAATATGGTAGCGCATTTAATGAGCCTTAATGTACATTTATACTGTATTAATAGATGACAACACATAGCATACCAAGCAATTCAACAATTAGATTCGTGGAACGTAGACATAAATGTCTACATATAATGAATCTCTTTATCTCCCATCACTATAAATACATGTATTCCCTTAGACAAAAGGGTAGATCGGACAACGAAGAGGAGAACCAAGAAACACCATACACAAGATACACATCCTTTCTCTCTCTACACCCTATGGTGCTATTGTAAACCCCTGGGAATAAAATAACAGTGGACGTAGGCTTTATTCATAGCCGAACCACTTTAAAAATCTTTGTCTCTCATGTGCTTGATTGGATTGTTTTTATCTATTTATCTGTGATCATAAAAAAGGGATTCGGTCCAGCTTTTTGCATCAACAGTTGCATTAGCAGGTAAGAATTTTAAATACTTGCTAAACTAATTTTAAACTGTTTTACACTCGGGCTCTGACCCGTTTCCTGTCTTTTTTCTCTCTTGTATATATATATATATATATATTTCAGGTGTCCAGCCACAGGGGCATCTTGTGTAGATTCTTTGGACCGGACACGCTGCAACTTATGTGGGAGTTGCAGGACATTGCTTAGACGACCTCGATGTTGAATCTACTCTCATTCTAGTTCTGATTAGTTAGGCCATGTACCGCCCATTTGCATTTTCAGTTAGATTTGTCAGAGATTATGTTCTTGTATCTTTAGCATTTTTACTCTTTGGGATTTAATTACTGTCAGGATAGTTTATCCTCTGTAGTTTTAAAGTTGGTATTGGATTATCTGAATGATTAAATTCATGGGTGTTTATTTCTAGTCTGAATAATTATGTGAATCTTAAATTGTTACTTATTAAAGAATTTGATAATTGGATTTAATAAATGGAAATAATGTTTTAAATGGTTTTGACACTTAGCTTAATTATTTAGGGTGTTTAAATTGGAAAGTTTATTTTGCGACAATGATCCTAAGAATGAACCAACCGTTCACCTTGATTATAATGTAATAAAGGACTGATCACCCGGTATTTAATTAGGCGGGGTGTCACAATTACGAGAACTTGATTCTTTTTTTTGTTGTTGCCCTTATGATAAATTATATTTGGGTAGTGTTTGGTGTATTTTTTTATTGGTATATTGATTTGGATGGTTGAATTGTTTTCTTCGTGCTAATAGATGATTTTGGGTAAATTGGTGTTTTGTGTTTATTAATAACATTGATACTAATTGTGGCCCCCATAATTTTCTTGTGTCGGGGTTTGACCCCAAAATGACTTTTGGCGACATTTTGCGTAACCTTTTGTGGTCATTTTTGGGGTCAAACCCCAAGAAATGAGGACTTTAGGGGTCAAAATATGTATTAAAGATTGGGGCCAAACCCCAACAATTCATTAGTAACCTCTTAATTAAAAGAAGATTATGGCAAAGGAAATAAAGGTCAACCTATATCACTCCCCCACTCCGGACATAAGAACCCACTATATTGTTCGCCTTCTGGAAGAGGTAGGTTTTGCTAACATCTAGCAATAAAATCTTGATCCCAATAGCCTTTATTGCAATAAGGAAGGTTGGCGACTAATACTCTATCAACCTTCATCGCCTTCAGATATAAAACTCCATCCATGGTTTGGATTCAGGAGTAGCAGAATCTGATTTTTAGAATTCCAATCGTTGTCCCATATAACTCATTAATTCTGTGAACTCCATTGGCAATACGACATGTATTTGGGTCACATTGGGCGGGACCACCCAAAGAACTCGCTGAATTCCATAAATAAGTGGTTAGAGGGAAATGTAATCCCCCCTTCAACCACTAAGAGGGTGTGAATTTAAAGATCTCTCTCAACATCAACACAATTTTTGGGAACGAGGGCACATTTAATCGTTACCCGGGAGGGGATCGGATATACTTTCCTGAACTCACCAACCATCATTTTATTAATAGTATACACCATTTTTGGTGGAACAAAGGACTAATCAACGAGAATAGAGAAGAGGAAATGGCGGTACTCAGAACAATCACAAGAAAAATAAGCAAGAGCAAGGAGAAGTTACAATAAGATGGTGAAGATGAACGCTCCAAATGATCTTTTGAATGAAGAAAGGCACACAAATGACGGTTCATTTTTGAATAATCAAAAATGAAATCCCATAAATCTAATCATATGGGACAGAGGCTAAAGTCATTAATGTAACCGATAGTTCATTTTTGGACTAAAGACATGCCCTCGAACAAGCTCAAACGTGGAATTATCATAAAATTAATCTTTTGGGCTAAGAAATCATACAAAATCCTCCAGCCCAGTGTTGGCGAAGAATTTGAGGGGAAATTTTGGGTGGAAAATCACAATGACCCAAATTTCGACAGCCCAAACAAGCCTAATCAAGAGGTACAAAAGCGTGTTGGTAAGTCAGGATTAATGTCACGTGGGATAAACATGGAAGTCTCAATCTTGTTATCTATAGTCTCAGAGAAGATCAATATGGATTAGCAAATGAGCCCACCAGCAACTATGAGAGTTTGAACATGGCTCAACCGCACTTATTATTATAAATAGAATCCTCAATCCGGGACAAAGGGGAATATAATTCTTTATTAGGAAACTCCAAAACAATTAATATACACAAAAAAAACACCCCGTGGATGTAGACAATTGCTGAATCACGTAAATCCTTTGTCTTGTGATATTATTTTATTCTTTGATTGTTTCCCTACTACTTAGAATCATTGATTGTGATTATTTGCACTCACACCTTATTTCGTTTATTTTGTATAAAATAGACTCGGACTCAAAATTTTTTAAAAGAGAACGAAACATTGACCATGCGTCATCCCAAATCATTCCTTCTCTTCACATCTAAGGATGTGTGGAGGAGATCTGCATTGTGAGTCAGGTTTGTTTTATGTCTCAGATGTAAAGTTTAAAGTTTAAGCTTAAAAAAACCTTTTTTTAATCTAACTATTATTATTATTCATTATTATTTTATAATTATAATAACCTATGTAGCACGGACAGGGACACGGGTGTCCAATCCAACACGACACGGACATGCAGACACGACAAATTCTAAAAAATTAGGACACGACACGGCAGGGACATGACATCAAAAAAATATGAAATATCACATTTATACTAATCTCATACTAAGAACAACACTAAACATATAAGCATTAAGAGTACTAAATCCATTCTAAACACTAAACATCACAATAATACTAAATCCCATACTAATAACAATCAAAATGCAAAGAAACATATATAAACCATACATAACATTTGTCTTAAATCCATACAAAACATCAAACTTCAATCCATACTAGTAACAACTAAAATGCATATAAAACCCATCCTAAACATCAATAGAAAAAGAAATTATATAAACAGTTCTATGTCTGTAAACAGAATTTATATAAACAAACAAAGATTAAATAAAATTCCTATAAACAGAGAATATGTTTGGGGATTAAACAGAGACAAACATAATGTACTAAACAGATGATAAAAAGAAAAGAAAAAAGACAAAGGTTCACCTAATATGTTTGGTAGTAGAAAAAGCAAAAGTAGTGGTGCCAAAATAAAAAATAAAAAACTTACCGACAGAGATCTGAGTGAAGAAGACTTGAGACATGGTTAGTTTTTGAGTGAAGAAGATGCTGGAGAAGAGGGGGAAGCTGTCGGAGAGGGGGGGGTGTGGTGTGGAGAGAAAGAGTGACTCCGATTGTGTTGCCGATATGAACAGTGATGCCAACGATGAACAATATTCGTTGTAGGAAAAGGTATAGTAGAAGAGAAAGGGAGTTGTGACGTGAGAGGAGGTGTTTTGCCACCCACAGCGGGATGCCGGAAAGAGGAAAAATTCATCAGAAAAATAAAAAGGAAGAAGAAGGTGAACATCTGATACCATGTAGAAAATAAAAATTCTGGCATGTTTTAAGGAGCATAAGGAACATGTTTTAAGGAGATTTTTAACACCGAGATTATACAAGAAGTGCAAGTGTTTGATATATGTATGACATGGACACAATTACTTCTTAAAAGTGTTCATATCTTTCAACCAATGTCATTTCCCCAAGTATTTGAGATAACATTTTCCCATACTTAGGTTGTTAATACAATTTTTGGTTTATTAGTTTGAAGGTTATTTTTTCTTCGAATTTTTATATGCTGATGTTTGCGTGCGTGCCTTTGTGCATTGGGGATGGCCCTTTAATCCTCACAATAAAATAATTATTTGTTGATAATTCTTTTGAAATGAATTCAATGTTTGTTAATTAAAGTTTTTTTATATATTCTAAATTTTTAATGCGTGAAAAATATTTCCACTCTGATTCAGGTTATCTCTAATGTCATGAGTGTTGAATGAATTGTCTAATATGTTTTTATATTGATATTTTAGGATACTTGAGTTACATTTTCAAAGTAATGCCCACCCAGGAGTGTTGCAAGAAAGAGTTAAAGGTGAAATATCAACCATGCCTGCCACCTTCAAATTTATCATTGATATCGTGTGATTGATATCTATACAATATTAACCCATATTTGAATATCTAGATTTATGTAGATGTTGAACATGCAAAATGCAGTATTTGTTTGAATATATGGCATGATGTTGTCACGGTTGCCCCCTGTCTGCATAACTTCTGGTATGTGACTTCAACCGCTTTTTAATCGTAACAATTTTTTCGATTAAAGTTGTTGGTTTATATTCACACATCTTTAATACTAGTATTTCCAGTAATGGGTGTTTCTCAGAGTGGTTAAGAAGGTCATAGGAGAAACATGCAAGTGTTCTTTGTCCCCAATGTAGATCGGTTGTACAGTTTGTTGGAAGAAACCACTTTTTGCATAACATTGAGGAGGTACTATCTCGTGTTGCGTAGTCCATATATTTTCTCCAGCTTATAATGAGGATTAATATGTTTTAACAGGATTATTTACAGTCACAAATCAATCTTATTGAATTTGTTATGATGTAGATGTAGATGAGTCTGAGGCTGTGTTTGGGGTTTTTAGCCTGATTGGAAAATGGGATTTCCGGAAAAAATCCGAATTTTTCGGACAAATGATTTTTTGTTGATTCTTATTTTTGGGGAAATGGATTTTTTTTCTTCCTGAAATTGGGAAATTCTGAAAAATCGACAGAAACATAAATCGGAAAAAAAATTCTGAATAATATAAAAAATGGAAAATTCTGACAAACCGGAATAGTATCGGAAAATATCGATCGAAATAATTTTAGAAAATCAGATTGAGAAAATCTGAAAATCAGAATTACTTCTAATTCTGGTCCGATTCCCCCCGCACCCCCCCCCCCCCCAGAAAAATCAGAATTCGAGAGTTGAAAATATCATTACAAAATTGGAAAAAGATTTAATCAGATTTCAGGAAAAATACGCCCTCATAGTTGTTTGTGCTGGTACATACACATTTTGAGACTGCATAATCAATATTATAACACATTTTTTTGCATTTTGCTCTGATGCCATTTAATTTTTCATGGTTTGAAACTTTCTTATTTATCGTACTTTTATGCAGGATATACTAGTAACTGATTCTTCACTAAGACATTGCAAGGAAGAGCTGGCACTTTTAGATTCTTATTCATTAATAAAGTCACCTCTTGTGAGTAACATTACTTGTGATCACTTATGCTTTATGATTGTATGGCTCATTGATTTTGTGCACGTGGACGACATACAATTACTTTGTTGGCAAAATTATGGACGGGTCCTAAACTTGCTTCGTGTTCTCCAGCAAGTCACGTTTTTATATTTATTTGGGTGATAGGTCCTATACCTTTTTATACTTAAAATTTTTGAATAATAAGTTTTTTTGAATGGTTGATGAAGTTGTATGTTCTGGGGTTATCTATGTAGTTTAAGAAATTTTAATCTTTTGTAAATAAGGTGTGAAGAAGGGTTTTTGGATAGATAATCTGAATCCATTAGAGTAGTTAATTTGTGGGGAATATAATTCTTTTGGGGTGATAATTATTTCGACAAATAATTATTTGTATACTCAAATGATCTTATGTATTTGTGATTTATACATATAAGTTGTCTGTATGGCCTATCATTTCAAATATCTTCGGACAGGACTTATCGTTTTAAATGTGACAAACATAGGATATACGCATTAATAGCCCTAATTTGTTCTATTTTTTTAGTGGACATTTTCACGTTATTTTTTAATGTGGTTGAATTGTTAGATGCCATAGATCCCAAAGGATGTTGATTTTTTTAGAGTTTGTGGCATCGGAGAAACAAAATATTGTAGTCCCAAAGATTTTCATGGATACGTCAATCATGTATGTATTTCACCTTTTTTCTTCTTTAAAATCATTAATTTCAATATAAGTTTGATAAATTTGAAAGTTTAAATAGAAGTATTAGTGTTACTATTAGTTAATTGTCAGGAGAAACCCTCATTTCATTCAACTAATAAAGCTTTAACTCTTAGCCACCAAGACATTTTTAAATACAATCCTAATTACAATTGAAAACATAGATAATTAAAATATAGCCAAAAACTAATTTATGAAATAATTGTTCCTCTCCCTAACATGGCCAGAATTTTGTGGTGCTTTTGGATGTTGGGGAACTGTATTTGTTTCAACTACGGATTACTTCATAAATTTACTTGTTATTTATCAAAAACATAAAAATAAAAACCAATAACTAACTCGTCTTTCTTCAAAATAAACACATATTCTCGTCCAAATCGGTCTGTTGCAAAGCTGCTGAAGATTCATCCACCTTCAACGGTTTGCCAGCAAGCTATGCTATAGGAATGCACAGGTAAGGTAGTAAAATCTAGACAGTGCGATAAGAGATTCTACTTTAGCACAACTTTCTGCAGCCCATTTGATACCGTGGAGAAAAGTAAAATGGTGATTTTTTTTTCTTTTAAATATTTGGAATCAAAATTTTGCAACTTTGAACAAAACATAACTCCAAATAGGTAAATATATATTTCACCATTTTCGTAGTGAAATTTACTCACTCACCCCAACAGACCCGTAGTAATTTTCTCATTTAATATGACATGAGCTGTTTTAGTGATGTTCAGTTGACATATTTCTTCCTAGTATGAATAATTGGTCTTGAGCTGCAAGAATTTATGTTATACTTTTTCATTATAGTTTTAGAATTATTTTTCAGTATTGAACTAACTCATATGTATCTCTTAAACTCCGAGCATGCCGGGTTTCAGTGAAACTTGGACATGATCCATCTGCAATGTCAAGCATGTGGAGGAACGATGCCTTCTAGAGATGATATAACTACACCACAACACTATATGTTCTTCTCAGCATATTCCAGTTATTCATTGCAATAATGATAAGGGATTTTTTGACTTGACCCCTACCTTTTAATGTGATATTTTTCTTAATCCCCACTTTGTTAATCTCTTTGACATAACCCTCTTCCCAAGGGGGGTTATGACAAAATATTGCATAAAATAGGGGGTTAAGTCTAAGAATTAATTTGACATTGCCCCTTATTTATAACGCCAAATTAGAATTAACCCCTTGTGTTGGGGGAAGTCAAAGAATTATGAAAACAAAGGGGTGAGTCAATTAGGAATTAAAATTTGGGGGTTATAAATAAGGGGTAATGATTAATGGAGTGTTTGAATGCAAGGCAATTGTATTTGCTCGTTTTTTGTATATTTTAATACGTCAGCATATATAAATAACTTAAATGGACATTTTAAAGATGAGTAGGTTTAAGAGTTAACTATAGATTATTTTGATCCTATAATAATAGTTTACATGTTATTATCATTGAAAATAAAGAAACTTAAATGAATTGATCTCGGTAATTTTTCCTTATGTGTATTCCGTCCACTGCATGTTTAGGATGTGATCGAGCATTTTGTGGTGCATATTGGGAGGCACAGGGGATTAATGGGAGTCCCGCTCATCCTATTTGCTGTCAGCAGTCTTTCAAAGCAGTAAGATCTTGCGTCTCTCTCTCTCTCTCTCTCTCTCTCTATATATATATATATATATATATATATATATATATATATATATATATATATATATATATCATGTTTTTATATTTAGATATGGAACTACGTTTACCTAGAATTCACACTTTGGGAGAAAGGTTTACTCTGAATGGTTGTGATGAAGTATTCACGATATGATGGGGACATCGTTGTGTGTGCTTTTAGAGAATGTAAAAGCGTGTAAATGTCCAACATTATGAATCCGGAATTAGTTTTTGATAAGCACCCAAGATGTATACCAAAATTTTCATGTTACATTGTTGGCTATGCGTATTTGTCAATTTATATTTTATGGTATTTTTATATGTGAAAAGAACTTGTAATAATGATTTAAAACATAAGAGCCTTAGATAAAAGTAAAAATTATTATATATAAAAAGTATATTCTTTGAAGTGATTTGAATGAGCATGTATGAATGGAATCAAATGGATCTCAACATATCCATGTTGGATATGGTTTTGTCAAAAGGAATGAGGAATGGTAAACATGTTTAGACTTTGCTAATGCCTACGATCTTACAATAATAGATAGAATTTTTAAGAGAAAAAGAAGACTATTTAATAACTTTCGGAGTGTCGTGAATAGAACTCAATTCGATAATATCTTATTTAGAAGTGAGTGAAACACATCCAAAGATTTTTAAGTTATTCCAACAGAAAACTTAACAAATGAACATCGCCCATAGTAATGGATTCAGTTATTCAAGGATTTAAACTCTGAGAAAAAAAGATAGGCTATCAAAACATAAAATGGAAGGAAATAAAAGGTAGCAAGAAAATCGAATTTAACAAAAATTATGGCAATACTCGGAGTGGAATTGGGAAGATGATGTAAATAACATATGGTAAAGAAAAACAAATGATACAGCAAAATTAGATAAGAAAATCGGCGTCCAAGATTTCTACTTCAATGATTGAGATCCCGCGTTGAAGATGTTATCTAAGATATAGATGTTTGAGATCAACGATGTAATCTATAGGTTTGTCCAAGATCTACACTTCTTCGTACCCTTCTATGTTACTGAAGATGATCACGATAATGAACTAATACTAGCGGGGAGAGTATAACTCAAGCTTTGGTTATAGACGAGAGATAAAATGAGGTGGATTTGCATTCCTTATAATTATTCCTTTTCACTCCCATCTTTTCAGTTTGTAGGAGAGTAGCTTATATTTCTTTTAAAATTCTTTTGATTTATGAACAATATTATGATTTTTTCCTTTGTTCATAAGTGATGTTTTTTGTTGAAAGATTCATAAGTCACCTTCGTTGCCTTAGCTTGATCTAGTGAAGATTTTATTTCCTTCTTTATATATTCTTGAAAGGCCAGTTAGCTTACAAAAGTAAGAAAATCTTAGGGGAGAGTGAAGGGAAATTTTTGTAAGAAGGAGATTTGGTGTTGAAATAAGGAAGTCTAACAGATAATACAAAAAGAACAAACCAATTACAAAGAATGACAAAATAATAGAAATCAAGAAGACCTAGAAAGCTATAAGAAATTAAAGAATAAAACTACGAAATTTTTTAGCAAGGTACAACAAAACTCATGTAGATAGTTGTTATAATGAAAATACAAATTAGCATGGAACAAAGAGGTTAATAAGGGATGTTGGTCAGTTAAGTGTGTTATTACTGATTTTTGACATGAAGTAATGGCATTGAAGTTGTGATTATTTTTTTTGAAAGGGAATAAATTATTAATACTGATTATGGTTTGACAGAATTTATAAAATAATTATCATATGTAGCGCATTAGTTTAGATGTATAAAATCGTTGTTGTATAACTAAGCTTGATGTTATGTATGCCTTGCAGATTTCATCTCGTACTATCACTAGAATTCCATTTTTGACACATGAAAAGAATCGCCATGAACAAGATGTAAGGACTTTCTTTTGTTACTTTCATGTAAATGTAGTACAAGGTTCAAAGTTTCTGCGAGTGTATCACTGGGAAACTCCTCTCTGTTGGCAGTTAGAATTGGAGGCCTTGGCCTGTGGAGATACTTTGAACCATAGATTTATAATTACCACTTAAAGTTGTATATTACTCACATATTAGTGCTTTTTCAGATAACAGTAAAGTCTATTTAGCAGATAGGGAAACCATTGCAGGATGTTATCTCAGATTGGGTTATAAAATTGAACAACCGACAAATAGGTAATTTTTGGGCTCATTAACATCAGTTTGAATTTCAAAATTTGTGCTTTTTAGTACCAAAGTTTTTTGACATTGCCATGATGTTATAAACATGCCAAATATAGTAACGACATTGGTTAGTTGCTGCTAAATTTCTGTTGGAGTGTTCAGTTAATATTTTAGTCTGTGATCTTTGTTATGGTATCTGTTGTCAGATACTACTCTCAAAATCTGATTTTGTACTCCTCTGGCCCGTAATTGGTTAGTTAGGGACGGTTTATTCTACAAGCAATCCCATGCATTAACAAAAAATTCGCAATAAATGGTTCTGCAAATTTTAAGAGAATTATCAAAAAAGCTTCAGCGTGCTTTTCTTTTACCACTAGTAAAAAGTTTTTAGAAAGACTAACGGCGATGATTTTATTTACTGCTGCTGTATAGAATATCAACAATAAAAAAGTCACCGTAAGTACTAAAATAATTGTTGTAAACAAGCTTCATCGACATATTTTACATTTGTAAAAAGTCGGGTTTTAAAATACTAACACCGACGCATATACCGTTTGTTGTCAATCTATATTGCTTTATTTATTGTTCTGATGCGCTTGTGAATACCCTCTCTCTCTAAGCTCATTTTGATTATGGAATAAGCCTGTTCTCAATTAAGAATTCATTGCTTTATTTAGGGAGGGTGTGGAGAGAGTGGAAGTTTCTTATCTCAGTTTGCAAATGGCACAATTTTCATTGTGGGATATCATAAAGCTTTCTAGTTTGGTGTCAGGGTTAAGAATCAATTTGGGAAAGAGTGTGCCTATGGTGGTGATTAATGTGGATGAGGAGTGGCTTTGTGAAATAGCCATTTGGTAAGTTGTGTAGTGGGGCATTGGTTGCTAACCTATCTTGGTCTTTTGGTGGGAGGGAATCATTATCCTTTTGTAACCCCATGTTAACACAACATGGAGGTAGCAGGTTTGGGTTTACTCATAGCGGGTCAGGTGGTCAACTGGTAGACTCTTTTTACATTTTATATAAATGGGTGACACAAACCCACTATACACGGCATGAACCCATTAAGTGATGAATACACGACACGAGCCCCACATGACACAGAACCGACTAAACACAAATGTGTATGGGTTGGGTATGGGTGATGTCAGTTTTGACAAGAAATGGATAAGACACGAAACATAACCTACACGTCACAACTTGTTGCCAAGATTACCCTTGCCAAGGCCCTAGTTCCTTCATAACTTATGGGACGTTTGATGGGAGGGATGGGGATTCCATTAGACTTTGGTAAGATGTGTGGAGAGGGGATATAATTGTATAGGGTCTCCCAGAACAAAAACCATATATTTGTTGATGCCTCTTTAACTATGATTCTATGGTGGGAGAGCTTTCTTTTCATGAGAATCACAAGGACAATGAAATTGAACAAATTGTTTGTTTTCTCAATGGATTAGAAGGGTTAAGGATCTTGAGGGTTTCAGTGGCAAATCCACAGCTTGTCTAAGGTGGGCAAAACACCTCAAATTTTGGAGAAAAAAATTAATTAGTAGATATTCGGTAAAAGTACAATTGAAAGTATAAGCACCTTGGTTAGGTGACAAGAGGTCTATTCTGGATAGATTTGTTTAAAACATGAGAATTTTACCTCTATATTTGTTGCTATTTGTATGTATGTACACAAGCGTTTTCCCTCTTATGATGCTTTTATATTGAAAATTGAAGATCACTTCAAAAAATTTCTCTAGTATTTACTAAATCCTAAAGACAATTATTAATTAAAACAAGTTATTAATGTGTTTTACGTTCTTCGGCCACCTTAACAAAAGATCCTCCCTGGAAGGGGTTCAGGGATGCAAGTAAATCTCATTTCAATCATCTTCACTCATTGTCCCCTTGTTGTCCATCTGCACCATATAATTTTATATGGAATAGCGGTGTTCATCGAATGCATTCTTGGCTAGTGGCACATGGGAAGGTGAATACTAATGCAATGATCCAAAAGAAGAAGTCCAAATAAATATTTATCTCCAAATTGGTGTATGTTATGCTATAAGTGAAGACTTCTTCTAATGTATTACAAAATGGCATCCTTCATGTGAAGAAAGCTGACAAGGGAATTTGGAGTAGTGGGCGTATTTCTAAGTGAAACTAGATAACTATTTTTCATGGAGATTGTGAGTCACGGTGTAAAGAAGAAATAAAGACACTTATGGAGATGCATTTTATTGGCTTCATTTTGAATTATATGGAATGGGACGAATGCTAGAATTATTTGAAGTCTAGAAGGTGCAAAAGGGAGTATTTGGGGAAAAATAATTTTTTAGCATCTAATTGAGCAAGTTTGTCCATTGAATTGAAAAAGCTTTTTTGGGGGGGGGTTTGGTCTTTATGTAATGTAAATGTGATATCGGAATAACTAACCTACAGTAATGCACAAACCAAGAGAATATATATTAATCAACGATTGAAAATATACGGCGGTGTAGGCCTTTATTTATGAGCTCTTAACATAGAGTTAATGCAACTTTAAGTCCTAAAGAAAATTATAGGTGGGTGGAGTGAGCCGGGATGAGAATACACATGGAGGCATTGCCGCCTTATAGGAATAAAGACCAATTATATGATAAAGTCCAAACGATATGGGCCCAAAGGATATGTGGGAGGAGGATGGAACATAGATGCCGAGACAGAGCGCTTCTGTGGAATGAACCACCACATGGATGCTAGGGTTTCTTTTGGGGAGAGGACAAAAGGTGCTAGGCTAGGTTTGCTACTTTGTTTTCTTCATGCATGAGGTTTATTATATACAGAGGGGACAAAGACATGCTTCTTCCGGATATGTTGGCTGAAGGTTGTGCATCACCTAACCTGGTGTGACCCACTATATATCTCCTGGTAGTGCAAGGTGATGGGGATAGTTTGACTCCTAGCCTTGTGGCTTCACCTTGTAGGGGTGTGTTGACCAACCAAGAGGTGCTCGTAATGGTGTTTCTTGTAAAAGGGTGATTTGGTGTAAGTGGGATCAAGCAAGGGATGATACAGCCCCGAGGGTCAATGGTGTAATTCAGTGCGGGTGTATGAAGTAAAGGGTGATATGTTTGAGGTTTGATGAGTTGCAAGCGTGGTTTGTGGTGTTTCTCTCTCTATCTTAAAGTGGTCGGTCTGATACTAACCCGACGATATCTAAGCTCCAACCTCCAATCTAAATATCCTCCAAGAGTCCAACAGCCTCTAGGAGTCGAGTTCTATGGGCTCCTTGGGTTGTTGCTCTCATGCCAGTTTATTTACTGCGCTTGGAGACGTGTGAGGTCGAGGAACATTGGTACTTTCTCAATACTTGCCCATCGACCGTTTGGGCATTGTCCGCACTCCTAATGTTGACGCGTCTCACGCCATGTGTCCATGGTGGGGCAAACCATTCTTTATTTCCTCCATGTGCTATGTATATCATAAGTTAAAAAAACTTTAAAGTGAAAACCACGAATGGTTCTTCTTCTTAATCAAAACCCACGAATTCAAAACCCTAAATTTTCCATTCTAACCCCCAAACCTTCATCAAATCATGATTTTAAGCCCATTAATCAACACCAAGTTGATCCCAACCATTTCTATTCCATTAAATCCATATTTAAGCATTGATTTCAAGATTAAACCTAAAAATCTAGGTTTTGATATTAATACCCAAAAATCCATTTCCTTAACCAACAAATTATGAAATGAAATACACAGATAGATATTTAGCAAGATTAAACACTTGCCTCAGATTTGTAGAGGTTGGATCGTCCTCGATGTCGCGGTTGGGCCGAAAATCCCCAAGCTTTTCTTCCTCTCTCTCTCTTCTTTCTTCTTCTTTCTCTTTTCTTTCTCTTTCTCTCTTTTCTCTCAAATGAGAAATGGCTTAATCCGTAAGCCTCTAATCCTTTAAAACAATAAACCCAATTTAAGTGTTAATACACAATTTAAATGACTCGTTTACTCCAATTCGAGTCAACTGACTTAAAAATATTTTGAAGCCGAAATAAAACTCAATGACAGTCATTTTGACTATCTCGACCCTTCCGGGATCAATGGTACCCTCAAAATCATCATCCGGAATACTTTAAAATATTCCCTATTTTTGGACCTCAATTCCCAAATATTAAAATTCTTCAATTCAATTAAATTCTATTTTCCGAAAATTTAATTTCTCAGTCTCCAAAATCATGGGTTGTTAAATCTTCCCCCCTTACAAAATTTTGTCCGTGAAATTTAAGATATGCCTAGGACCTCAATATCATCTAGTCCTAACATCAACTCTTTGGATCACTCTACCGATCCTTCCAGGTTCTCATGTCGAACCTTATAAATTTGAAAACATACCACTACCCCGGGGCGCCCATACACCCCATACCCGAGTTTCCACTCGTAGTAGTATAATCAGGCTCCATTAGCCTCAAATCACAATGTAACCCTCGACATTATAATCTATAACAACATACTAAATATATATAAGTTCGAATATTCCCAATGGTTGAACTGTCATCAATTCGTGACACTAGCTACCTTCGTGCGGGGGGAGGTCTCGCAAGAGAAATCCAAACAAGGAACCCTCCCAATACACTACTGTGTAGCTAGGTCGGGAATTGAGATTAGTTGAACTAGGGCGAAAGTTTTATAAAAAGATTTTTCATATTTTAGGTACTGCCCGAGGGCCTATACAACAATACGATATAAACATATATTCCGCATCTTTCGACACGCCAAACAAGCACCTTATGTTTAAAACACAAGGCCTCAACAAATACAACACTTCTAACCACTACCTAGTTCTCACAACTAGCACAACTATGAGCTAAATTCTCCGCTCAAAATAATCCATTAAGCTCTAAACCTCTCAAGGACTACACAAATCTCTCCTCAGACTTACTTTACTAAGTCCAAGGTTCGCCATTCGAGTAAATTTTCCTTTCTTACTCAACTGCCGATAAATCACCGCACACCACTACGAGAAGTCTCCTTGATATCTCCTCCGAAATTGGGGAAAACAAATACCCCCAATTAAAGCGTACACAAAATATGCTATGGGTATTGTACTTCTAATCCTATCCTTTCCTAGACGATAAAATCTAGGCGACGTCTGAAACGAAACAAGAGCAACTGTTATCACAACGCCAATCAAGTGAATATACTGCACAGAAGAAAACAACGCAGTGAACACAACAGTCCCATTTGTAGGGCTTTATGTCAAGAACGTTAACGGAAGAATGCAGAAAAATCGCACAGATCCTAAGGACTCTAGAACCTGATGCTCTGATACCATCTGTAACACCCCGCCTAAAATAATAACGGGTGGCCAGCCCTATACTATATTAAATCAGGAGTTTCAGATGGTCCAGTCTCAACATCAACTGTTGGTACTATATAATATAGGACTAACTACCCGATATCATATAGGCGAGATGTTAAAATTAAATAAAATGTGCAAAAGATAACCAACTAACACTACTGATAAAAGAAAGAAAGATGCATGAAAGAACTAAGATAAATGAAATTCTAGAATAAAAAATGAAATAAATAACTACAACAGAATGTACTACAGAAAGTAGACCCGAATAAGTTGTCAGGTCACAGCCAATACAATAACTGGAATGGAATAAATATAAACATATATAAATAACCCTTGGGTACAAACCCGATATACAATGAATCCTACCTAGATTTTTTTAAAAGTAGGAAGCGACTACCATCAAAGTCCCGCAACAGTCCGCACCTGTCACGGCTCCCAAGACTCTGGATAGAAGGTCATCCGGCATCCATGCGGTAGGACACCTGTAGTAATATATATATATATATATATATATATATATATATATATATATATATATATATATATATATACAAGCAGGAGAGAAAAGTAAACGGGTCAGAGCCCAAGTTGTGAAAAATATTTAGCAAGTGTGTTAACCGTGCATAATATATATCGGTGCACTTATTTCATAATTAAAGTGGAATCGTACTCTCGTGGAACCCCAACCCCCCTCTCATCTAAAGGCGCGCACCTATTCACGTCTTTAACTTTTAGTTAAATTACCCCCATTTTATTAGGACAACCTAACTTAACATAGGTCGAGCCTATACCCTCAAGATCTACCTTCCTAACTTAATCCAAGAATCCACCCCTTTTCTAAACATAGTTAAGTATTTATTTTCAATCATATGTGCCTTATTTGGCTTAGTGGATTACAGTTTATAATTTAACCATTTATAAATTTAATAAGTTACCCAAGATGCATTTGGGTTGAAACATATGGTTTCATTTATAATTAATAAGCATGTAAAATTATTATTGACACAACTTCCCTCCAATTTCAACGTTGCGCTGCATTTCGTGCATGGGGTGTCTCGCAAAGCGAAATCCAAACAAGGAACCACCCCGTTACACTACTGCTTGTCAACGTCGATCCTGAAGATCCATTATGCCACACATAAATATCGACATAACTTCTCTCTAATCTCAACAATGTACTACGTTTCGTGCGTGGGGTGTCTCGCAAAGCGAAATCCAAACAAGGAACCACCCCGTTACACTACTCCTTGACAATGTCGATCATAGAGATCCATAATGTCGTACATACCATAATTGGCAGAATTTTTCTCCAATCTCAACACTGCACTGCGTTTCATGCGTGGGGTGTCTCGCAAAGCGAAATCCAAACAAGGAACCACCCCGTTACACTACTCCTTGACAATGTCGATCCTAGAGATCCATAATGCCATGTATACAATATTATACTACTACTATAACTAACATCTCCAATAATATCCTTGGGATGATGTAACCGAAATATTCCTTAAATGCGATACATCAACCCCCATCAATCTAGTACACCATAATCATCCAAGATGTAATCTGCAAAGATTCTATATCCTTTCATCTATAGGATATATATATATATATATATATATATATATATATATATATAGGTATTTTATGCTCACCATATATATACATATACCAATCATCCATACCCATGACCAAGTGTACGTATCATATCTGATGTACAATGGACATGCACATAATCCACCCGGCTATATATATCGCCGATAAAACTGCATCAATGCTATCATCTTCCCAGTGCCTGGCTCACGTAGCAACTGGGGAGCACTTGGTGGGGATCAACGACACCCACCTCGTGATAACTCACACACACGACATCCCGGGAAGCGGTCATAGCTCCAACTGGCAATGAGACGAAACATACCCACCACGTCTCATCCCAAAAATATATATATCGTATAATAACACACGGGACGACTATGACCTGGGGAATATACACACCCTGCTCTATATGCCAGGATGCTCACCCCCTGCGCGAAAACTTACCAATGATAGCATGAGCGGGGTATGCTTAACCACATAAGTATATATATCGCTCACATGCGCAATATACATACATCCATATGATCCCATCATATGATCAAATAGTAAACCATCATATACGGTTTAAATATCCATACCATGTATGTCCACAACATAAATATGTCCATATATTCATATTTATATATAGATATATGTACATATATTCACACATCGTTACAACATTATATATACAAACTAATTCTCGTTCATATGTATAAGATATATAAACCCGACTATAAGTATACATAATCCTCAATATACAAGCCGTCACCACAATTTCCTTTAAATTTACCTCGATATGTGAATACAATCCCTCACTTGAAACATATTCAATCATTTTTCCTATCATGAATAGTCTCCCAAAACCATATGTATATATCTATACATATATATTCAACATTAGGGTTATCACTCAAGAGTTTGTGTAGGAATCCATCACTACACATTTCATCCATATTCAAAAGTACATAGTTTCCTTTAGTACTATTTAACCATAGGCACATACCTGACTTAATAGTCTAAAACCTCAAATTATTCCAACCTCGCTTCAAGTATTGGAATCTCAATGGTTATTTCCCCACAATTACGTGTAAACTATCCTAACTAGAATTTATACCACCGCTTATTCTAGTCGATAGTACGATCCAAATCATTCCCAATTTCACCAATGGTTCAGTAAATCTTATGAACCCTTACTCCTATTGAGTTATCGATTGTTCCTTAGTCTAAACATTTCTAAGGATATGAGCCCCTCACTCTCTAAGAGTTCTCAACCTCACACCATATTTATAACTTTTATCTATAATTTGTATTGCCAACCTCAATGAGGTTTCCCCACAATCTCCATATGCAACTCCAATGCATACATGGATACATTTCTCCCAAATTACCCTAAGGAGCCCCCAAAATCCTAATATGTGAGAAACTCCTTATGTGTCTCCAAGAACATATCTCTTACATCATAAGAGAAGGCCCCCAAATCAATAAACCCAACCAAAAAGGGTTTGGGATCACTATGGAGAAAATACCTCAAAATGCCATCTTTTCGGAATCGATTCGGCCCTATTCTGAATTGATTCGGACCTATTCCGAATCGATTCGGCCCAGAGAATCTATTTGGACTCCAAGGCGAATCGATTTGGGTCCAAAGACATGGGCTTCTGCCACAGGCCGAATCGATTCGGCTTGGGTCCGAATCGATTCGGTCAATGCAGACCTGCCAATTTTCCTAAACCGAATCGATTCGCATAAGGGGGCGAATCGATTCGGACCTGCAAATTTTGAAGGGTTCTTCTTCTTCATCAAAACCCACGAATTCTAAACCCTAAATTTTGCATTCTAACCCCCAAACCTTCATCAAATCATGATTTTAAACCCATTAATCAACCCAAAGTTGATCCCAACCATTTTTATTCCACTAAATCCATATTTAATCATTGATTTCAAGATTAAACCTAAAAATCTAGGTTTTGATATTAATACCCAAAAATCCATTTCCTTAACCCACAAATTATGAAATGAAATACACAAATAGCTATTTAGCAAGATTAAACACTTGCCTCAGATTTGTAGAGGTTGGATCGTCCTCGATGTCGCGGTTGGGCCGGAAATCCCCAAGCTTTTCTTCCTCTCTCTCTCTTCTTTCTTCTTCTTTCTCTTTTCTTTCTCTTTCTCTCTTTTCTCTCAAATGAGAAATGGCTTAATCCGTAAGCCTCTAATCCTTTAAAACAATAAACCCAATTTAAGTGTTAATACATAATTTAAATGACTCGTTTACTCCAATTCGAGTCAACTGACTTAAAAATATTCCGGAGCCGAAATAAAACTCAATGACAGTCATTTTGACTATCTCGACCCTTCCGGGATGAATGGTACACTCAAAATCATCATCCGGATTACTTTAAAATATTCTCTATTTTTGGGCCTCAATTCCCAAATTTTAAAATTCTTCAATTCAATTAAATTTTATTTTCCCAAAATTTAATTTCTCAGTCTCCAAAATCATGGGGTGATACAGGTTTGTATAGAGGTATGTTCTTTATAGATAAATATCTTGTCCCCTTTCTTTTACTATACCATTTCTAATCTTTGATGAAATTTTTGTTAGAGAATATTATGCTTATTGTTATTATTGACTGAATCGAGAGAATATTATAATGAGGCTTTTTATATTATTTTACTCATAAGAGTTTATGTAATATTTCTCTATGATGTGAACCGTACTTGAGTAGTATATATATGCGCTATTGATAAATGAATAATAATGAGTCATCATTATTGTGTCTCCTTTTGTTTTCAATTTATTATTCTTGTAATTCAACTACCACATTTTTAAAATCAACATGAGGTGCGCTGACTCGAGGGCTTATGCCTCATTTGAGCGAGACCGTCCCTCGAGGTATTTTTCTTAGAGGCGGTGGAGGGTTAAGCCTTATTCTATGCTCTAATAAAGGGCAAACCCAATGCACGAGGCTCCCGTCACTGCGGGTGGTACTGGGGGGTGGGGTGGATGTAATATACTATATTAATTTTATAAATAGAATCAGTGATAATGTAATTATATTATAATAATTTTCCTTTATATATATACTAGCAGATGCACGTGCCTGAAGGCACGATTGAAATTTTAAAAAATAATCAACATAGTTGCTACATGTGGTGGTGGCGACAATAGTCGTGGCGGAACGATTGTTACGGCATGCCATTTTTATCGCATAAAAAATGCATATAACAAAATATAACTCTCATTTAACGAAATATTGGCTTCATAACCAACAATTCAAACTTTTTGTTCAAACAATAGTTATGTAAATAAACGATACATCATTGGGCAATGTGTCAATGCCTTCAACAGTGTCAGTGTGTTGTCCTCTGTCCGAACTCGTGTCATTTTTATTTTGATAAGATTCTTTATCGATTTAAAAAAATTATTTTGTGTTGAGACACTTTTACTTGGATAATTTTCGTAATTGGTAAAACAAATATTTCATATCATGTCGTGTTTTTTTGGTCGAGTCCATTTTTGGTTAAAAAAAGATTATGTTTTGTGCCACTTTTACTTTGATCATGTTCATGATAGATAAAAAAAATATTTCACGTCATGCCATGTTGCGCCAATTTTAATTAGGCAGTGTTCATGACTGGTAAAAAAAATATTAATTCACGTTGGATCGTATGGTATCATGTTTTTTTGGTCGGATTTGTTTCAGTTAAAAAAATATTTTGTATTTTGTCACTTCTACTTG
Organism: Sambucus nigra; assembly: GCA_949130495.1. NCBI lineage: Eukaryota > Viridiplantae > Streptophyta > Magnoliopsida > Dipsacales > Adoxaceae > Sambucus > Sambucus nigra. The sequence continues at coordinate 1,157,996 of OX422207.1, read as the reverse complement.
GGTCATGCTCAAGATAGGTAAAACATAATATTTCATGTTGTGCCGTATTTATTTTGGTCATTTTTTGTTAAAAAGAACATTTTGTGTTGTGTCGCTTTTACTTGGGTAGTGTTCGTGATTGGTAAAAAATATTACTTCATGTTGTTTCATTTCTTATTGCACCGTATTTATTTAGATCATGATCATTTTTTATTTAAAAAAATATTATCTTTGTGAAACTTTTTCTTGATAGAGAACTTTAATGTAAACAAAAAGTATAGAAATACAAATTTAATGTATAATATCCACATTGATTTGTATAATGTAGTTAGAATTAATTGCCGACCAAAGCAGGTTCATATCAAGAATGTGTACAAATAAAACATCGTGTTCGTATGACCAAAAATCACGAATGTGCATAATTACAATTGACCCTCTCCGATTAAGTCAAAAATCAAGATCAACAACAAACTAAAGATTTTTAACCGAGCCAAAGAACAAAAGTAGCTTTTTTATACTCAAAGAAAAACTGAAGATGATAAAAATGAACATGTGTTCATGTGAGAGAGTGAAATTATCAATCCAAACCAAAAGAGACCTTATAAAATTAATAAATCCCCAAAAAACCAGTGTAATTATCAACTACGTGCCATGCCCGTGGAAAGTTTGAGTCACCGCCATAAACCAAGAGAGAGAGAAATGAAATGAGATATTATGAAAGATAATTCCACACCACTAACCCAAAATAACTAATAACTCATCAAACACTAAGCGTTGTTAGTGAAAATAAACAACATCTAAAACATAACAAAAAACCTTGCCCAGGTCCGACCCGCTTCTCAAGATAAATTTTTTATGGCGATGGACTTACCTTGTCAACTTGAATAACAATGGAATGGTAGTCTTGTTAAATACCTGGGCAACACATAAACAGAGAATAAGTAGCTTCTAACCCAAAAGCAAAAATAAAACCCATAGATAAACTTTAATATTAAATTAATACCAAATATTCTTTAAAGAACTAAAAATACTTTAACAATTAGATAATGAAAATCTTTAATTTCACTGAGTTTTACACTTTTATCACCGATAGTAAATTTCAACCTAATAAGAACTGAGTAAGTAACTGAGTAAGAAATCTGACAAGTTAAGAACAGAAAATTAAGAAGTGAGTAAGAAACTTGCATAAATGGCGCAAACCCATCAAACGTAGATTATGAGTCAAAGTTTTTTTAGATGGACCGTTAACATATTTTTTCATGATAGACAGCTTCCTCAATCATATTATATTAAAAAAAGAAGAAAAAGAGAGTTACTTTTTTATCCTTTTCGGTCTGACTTGGGTGCCTGAAGAAATTCTTCTGCTGTCGAGATTTTAACCGGTGTTATCGAATTTTCTTTGTGTTGTCGACGTCTCATGCAATCAAATGATAAAAACACCATTTCTCACCCTATTAAAAATAGGCTCGAAGTAAGAAATTCTAGAACACCCCCCAAAATAGCGAACAACAAAAAAATTGAAACAAAAAACCTAAAACCCCAAAATTCGAGAGTAAAAGCTCTCAAATCCCTGTTATAATCTAATGGGTAAAATCCAAATACCTAAAAATCTGAATCTAAAAGGAAAAGTCGTATATATATATATATATATATATATATATATATATATATATATATATATATATATATATATATATATATATATATATATATATATATATATAGAGAGAGAGAGAGAGAGAGAGAGAGAGAGAGAGTTTAAACCCCCACCATTAGGGATTTTATGGACAAATCTAAAACCATACCAACCCTCTAAAAACAAACAAACTGAAAAAAAAAGCAAAAAAATACATGTTGAAGAGTCGAACCTGCAAGGGAATCATAAAAAAAACTATTAATTTAATATAAAAGATAATATAAGCATAAACCCCCAAATATTACAAAAAAAATGGTACCATGGTTAGAACACGTGAGAGACTAATAGAGGGAAGAGATATTTTGTAAAGGGGGCGTGAGGAGAACCAAATAAATGAAAGAAACCATTGAAGAGAAAGATATCCGAGACTATGAAATAAATGAGAGAAAGAACCAGTGAAGACAGAGATATCCGAGAGGTGATTTCTTAAAGGTGAGGAGAGATAAATAAATGGGTTAGAATGAGGGAAAAGCATGCTTATCAGACTAATAGTTTGTGTGTGGGGGAATGCAAAAGGTAATTAAAATTCAAAAAATAGTTTTTTTTTTTTTTTTTTGGGGGGGGGGGGGGTTCAAAAGATATCAAATATTTAAAATTTAAAATTTGAAAAATAAGGGAGTTGATCTCAACCCTTCATTTTTGGAGAGCGATGTGTCCAAATCTGAGCCGTTATTGTGCTTGGACAATTCAATGACCACGCTATCTTATTATATATACATATAATTATAATTAAATGTATTGAAAAAAACCCGCTAAGGGAGCGGAACCCGTATACAGGGTGTATACAAAACAACTAAAAAACACCAAAATTCCAAACAGAGGCTCCGAACCATCAGTAACCCTACCTATAGACCTCGGTGAAGATTCTCCACGAACTCTAATACTTTAAGGTATATATATATATAATTTGTTGTATTATTTTGTTGTTATAATTTTAATTATATTTGAATTATCTTGTCATATATGCTTTGTTTTTAATTCCTACATTATTGGAATATTTTTCGTTTTTTTTTCCGAAAACAAGGAACATGTATTAAGGTTTGTGACAAAGTCATCCACATCTTTATCTCCTCCACTACAATACCACTTTTGATAGACATTATACATTTTATTTTAATGCACCATGTGCTGGAGGAGAAAAAAATGTGGGGTGCCTTTATCACAACCCCTTTATTAAAGATGGAAAAATAACCTGCAGTCACAAAAACTAATATAAAGTCGAATAGAGCAACCTAAACAAATCTGAACAGAGAGATCAGAGAAACAAAAACTAGAATAAAGCCAGAGAGAACCACAAAAATAATCTGTACAAAAACAAATCTGTACAAAAACATCACAGATTTAACGACCACTCTTGACCCATTACTAACCACTGTTGCCCTTATTCTGAAACCAATTAAGCATCAAAATTTGCTAAGATTTGGCTATCTCACCCAACATCAGCCAAAAACATCCTAACAATAGCATTCATGAAACCAATTTATTGATAATTGAGGAAAGAGGGATTCCAGGTCGAAACCCATAGCGATGGATATAATTTGATGATTTCCAAAATTCTTCTTTAGCCACTTACTTTCGTTAAAAAAATTCTCTTTTTTCTATTCTTCCAAATGTTCCAAGTCAAGGATACCACAATACATCTCCAAATTGCAACCCTTTCAAACACAATTTTTCTATATTGGATCATTGATGCCAAGATGAAGGGATAACCTTACCAGATTAAGCTCCCTGCGTATATTTACCCAACAAAAGCTAGCCAACTCACAATGAAGAAGAATGTGGTCGATGTTTTCACTGTCTTTCTTGCGAATAATGCTCCTAGACGAGAATAAGAATGACTTTGGTCTCATTAATTGAATCCAATCACATATATTCCACCTTACCGTTGGCTACCATCCTTGAACTTGAAAAAATCTGATTTTTGAAGGTTGATCTCCTTTCCAAAATCTATATATGGACCAAAAAGTGGAACGGTGGAAATAAATCAATGGCGCTTTATGATTTAGATGAAACATGAATGAGTCTTGGGAATAAATAACTAAAGTTACGGTCTCTCAAAATATTCTCCTAAAATCTATTCTTTTTAAGAGTGTAAATCTAGCGAGTTAAACTGCCACTTGTTACGAAAAGAGACCATATTCGCCATTCTCGCATCCCACCGATTGCCATGAAACCCATATTTGCTCCTAATGATCGAAGCCCAAGGAGAATCTTTATGATGGAAAGACCCCTCTGGTTATCAATCTGAGAAAACTTTATCCCCACTGGCAAAGGTTGCTTTTGTACGGGCTCTGATTGCAATTGCCATGGTGCGAAATAGCCTTCGTTCCAGTGAGATGCGGGGAATGATTTTCTGAATGGAAAACTACATAAGGTGGTTTACATGCTACCTTCGCCAGGGCGATTCTTCCAATGGGAATCTCCCCAACGATTTTTTGAAAAGAGACATCTTTTATTAGACTATCCAAATCCTAGCCGCCTTAATTCTTTGTCCTATAAACAATTTCCCATTTTACCAGATGATATTTCTTTCCTTCCCCGCTTCCTTCCCGAAGAAAGCTTCTCATATATTTAATGATAACTACTGAGATTTTCACAAACATTTAAGCTTATATATATATATATATATATATATATATATATATATATATCCTATTATTATGTCCAGTTTATATGTATAATTTGGTATATTATTATTTGGTGATTCATCACTATATTAATTGCCAATGATATAGCTTTTTGGGGGATGATTTGATGATGATGCACTGTTTAGTGTTGGTGATTTTTATATTATTGATTAATTTTTTGATGATGCTACAGTATTAGTATTTATTATGTTGGTGACGTGGATTATGGATTTTTTGTAATAATATAATGATGCTACATATATATTATGTTGGCAGCATTGATTATGAATATTTTTTCTGTGATGTTACCAGTGGTACATTATTATTTGATTTTATCCGTATTTTTTATAGTATTTAGTGAGTTTTTCCCCCGTACAAATTGAGACTTACGCTTCGATCCCCCTTGAGGCTCACGCCTCACCGAACCAGTGCAAAATGCCTCAATCCCATCTCACGCTTTATAAACCATCATCCAACTGTTTTGTTTCAGATAAAGGAAACAAGGACAACTGTTTTGTTTCGCTTAATTCAATTTCAGTTCTTTTTTACTTTTATTTATACCTAATGGTATAGTGAGGCATATTTTCATTCTGTTATATCCTTGTTTAATTAAATTTAGAGTGGTCCCTTTTGCTAAAGATGTTATATGATTTTGTTTAAAAACTTGTCTCGTACCCCTGCAGATCGATCAAGATTGCCACTGAATCATGCTGAGATGATCACTGCTGGAACGCATGTTTGCAAGTAAGTTGTATTTTTCCTGTTCTAGAGATCGGATTAATAAATATTAAATCCTTCCACATGAACTTATAGGTTGCTCAGTTATTCTATTAGGGTCCGTTTGGTTATGTAAATTGTTCAATTTGAAATTAATGAATTGTCAATGTAATTATTTGAAATGGATTCAAATTCAATTTTTGTAGTGCTTAGAAAAGTTATATGTCTAGAGGGACCTCTGTCGAAGTAGTTGATTGCAGACTAACGTTCCAATTTAAATTGTTAACATTCATTTTTTTTTGTGAAATTAAATAATTTTATCATTTATGAATTAACTTGAATTTTATGAATCTTTTCATAATTGTACCAAACAATATAATAAGACAATTCATGAATAGACCAAATTTTAAATTTTGGAAATAACTAAATGTGCCTTTAGTATTCACTTGTAAATCACATTTTCTTGAAGGCTGTGTTTAGGCCAGGATTACTCTTCGCGTGGTATAATTAATGAACCCTCACTTTGCAATTACGTAATATTAGAATATTTAATATATGGCCCGACATGAAATCGTGTTTTTTAACCTTGCATTAACATCATTAATCATTTGTACGCCAAATTAAACATGATAATACATGAAATACGAATAAAACACCAATGATATTACTCACAATTTTGACACTTGCACGTCAGAAAAAACCTGACACAAGCAGGACCTATCTGCTCAACTTCGTTTTGTCCCTAAAAATTTCCCCCCAAACGATGTTCATTTCTAAGGCACAACAACGCACACTTGCATGGTTAGTGATGATGTCTATTAACTGCCTATAATCTTTATTTTTATATTGGTACGTTTATTTTACCATGATTTCAGTTTGAGATGCTTTTATGTAACACGTCAATAGGTGATTTATAAATACTGTGTTGATTATAAATACTTTGATTGTATGTCCATCTAAATTTCTCTCCTCGATCGCAGTGAATGCTATGACATATTAGTCGCTTTCCACTTGTACTGGTTCCGGATTTCATTGCCAAGATATGTGAGTATTTTCCACTTTAAGCAGTATTCTTTATAGACTACTTCTCACTCATCTTGTCGATTTTTTTTACTATTCTATGTCTTCCTTTTTTGTTGTGATTTTACATGTTTTTAATTAGCAAGGATTTTTCCAAATAAAAAAGAAGGCACTAATATCTTTTAAGATCTATTGTGTATGACGTCTCTCTCTCTCTCTCTCTCTCTCAGAGAGAGAGAGAGAGAGAGAGCGGATCTCATGAGGTCTCACAGTTTGAGGTCCCTGAATGAGGTCAAAAAAATATTTTTGGGTTGATTTTTTTTTACCGTTTTTAAACATTTCAGTAGGTCCATATAAAAAAAATCAACTCAAAATGAATTTTTTTACTATTTTAAAAAAATCGGTCAAACTTTCAGTTCATTATTTTTTTATGGTCCTACTGAAATGTTTAAAAACCACAAAAAAAAAATCAACCCCAAAATATTTTTTTTACTATTTAAAAAAAATGGACCTCATTCAGGGACCTCAAACTCGAACCACACTTTATCCTTTCCCTATATATATAAAGATTATTTTCAGCAGTATTAATGTTCAATTCATGCAAGTTACTCAATGCATCAAATCTAGTCTATTATATGTAGGCACGAAAAAAAATACAAAATTATTATACAACTAAAGTAGATAAACTAAATTTATAAAATTACAACAACTAAGTCTTACGATGAATAAATCAAACCTTCTTCTCTATCAATTAGACCAGGATGCTCCCATACTATTAAGATACCTCACTCAGATGACAGTTGCACCGGATAATTACAAAAGATTGTGTGGATTTCTTTGAGAAGATACTCCTAATATCATGGGATAACCAGCGTGTATTGGTAGATCTGTCCTGGTAATTATCTGGCAGCACATTAACATAGCAGTCCCGTGTTGGTTTATTCAACTTTTGTGGAAAACCTACGTAGTCTTCTAGTACATAATAGACACATGTTGTACGTGTTTTGGTTTATAAAAAGAAAATACAAACAGTATTCTCTTCATCATTTATTTTTATTCTACATAACTGATATATTCTTTATGGTATCAGAGCTCTTTGGTTCAATGGCATCCAGTTCACAATCAAAATTCTTTTCCCTTAACATCAGCTCGTTGCATCACCTTATTGCAATATGCAATGTTAAGCTGGAACCCGATACCTTTCTGATATGGAGTACACAAATGCTCCAATATATGAAAGCCATGAAAGTGACTGAAATCATCACACAAGAGCCTCCTCAACAGTACAATGACAAGGGAGAGACTACAAAGGAATTTCAAGAATGGGAAGAAAAAGATTTTCTACTCAAAACTTGGCTACAAGGTACAATTGAAAAAGAATTTCAGTTCCTTATTGTAGGATGCAACACTATAAAGGAAATGTGGGAATGTTTCGAAGAATTTTTTTTGCAATCAACAAAAGAAAAAGAATTTCAATTAAAAGAGAAAATTCATGATATCACTTTGAAAGGAAAAACTCTTAATGATTAAATTAAAGAGTTCAAAAACCTCTGTGATGCTCTTGCTGCCATTCATAAACCTTTGGATGAGGATAGCAAAGTTATAAATTTTGCTAAAGGTTGGGGCAAAAATATTAGGTTTTTTGCACTGTCATGTTAGGAAAACCTCCGTATCCCTCACTCTCGCAGTTGATAACCTCACTTCAAGGGTTTGAAATTCGAGAGGAAACACCTAGTGAACCCCAAATGCAACAATTTGATCACTCTATGGCATTTAATGCCAATAGAGGCTCTGCTCAATATCACAACCATGGAAGATCTCGGTTCAACAGGGGTAGAGGTTTTCATGGATATAATTCCAACAACCAGTTCTCATCTAGAGGTCGTGGGTTCAGACCAACAATGCCTCATTATGTGAATCCCTCTGCAAACCAGAACCAAGCCTCTCAAAATCAGCAAATTTCTTATGTGCAAAATCAAGCTACTTCAGCAAATACGACAAGGCCATCTTTGTTCCAATAATCTACACATGGCGATAAAAATAGTCCAAGTGTTATAGCTTACCAAATTTGTGGAAGAACCAATCACACTGCCCTCTCTTGCTTCTACTGGTGGGACTACTCCTTTAAAGGACAAGAACACACTTCGGGTCCCATGACTGCAACAAATGTTGAATCACAGCTAGACAATGGTATTTATGTCGACTCAGGAGCTACATCCCACATGACAAATGGCACAGGTAATTTTTCTAAACTTATGTCATATAAAGAAAGCGATGAAGTTATCATTAAACTTGACATCTCTCACATTGGAGAAAAACAATTATATAAAAATTTAATCTTGAAAGATGTTTTAGTTGTTCCTCATATTACAAAGAACCCCATTTATGTTAGTCAATTACTTCCAACACAATGAATGCTTATTAGAAATTACTAATGATGGATTTATTGTCAAGGACAAGAACACCCACAAAGAGCTTGCGAAAGGAACTAGAAGAGGAGGGTCTCTTTACACCTTTGAAGAAAATCATCAAGAAGCTCTCAATGCTATTTATGACAAGAAAGCTAAGTTTGGCATCAAAGATTAGGACATCATCAAGTCAAGTCTTTAAATTTTTTAAATAAATCTAATGTCTTACATGTTGACAATTGCACTAAATCTCCTACTCGGTGTAAGTTGCCAATTAGGAAAAAGTTGTAAGTTGCCATTTGGAATAAATTATAAAAATTCTAGCATTCCGTAGGAAAAAGTTATAAGTTTCCATTTGGAATAAATGATAAAATTTCTAGCATTCCATTTCAAAAGATTCATTGTGATTTGTGGGGACCCGCTCCCATAACATCTTCTCAAGGTTTTAAATTTTATGCAATCTTTGTTGATGATTGTACGCGTTTTACATGGTTGTATCCCCTTAAACGAAAATCTGATTTTCATCAAACATTCTTAACTTTTCACAAAATGATTGAAACTCAATTTGAAATGAAGATAAAAATTTTCCAATGTGAGGGTGGCAGTGAATTTTCAAGTGATGACTTTATCACCTATCTTGAGAAATATGGCATAGTTAGACATATATCTTGCCCAGGTACTCCAGAAGAAAATGGTGTAGTCGAGAGAAGACATAAACACATTGTCGAAACTGCTTTAACATTATTGTTTCATGCCAACAGTCCCCTGTCCCTTTGGGTTGAAGCCTTTTTAACTGCACTTTGCCTAATTAATCGATTACCTTTTGCCCCATTCAATCGTACCACTCCCTTTTTCAAACTACATGGTGCTCATCCAAACTATTCCACATTTCATATTTTTGGTTGTCGATGTTTCCCTTATTTAAGAACTAAAACTCAAAATAAATTTACACAAAAATCTTACCCTTGTGTATTTATCGGGTATAGTTCAATTCATAAAGGGTATCGTTGTTATCAACCAAATAAAAAACGTGTGTTCATTTCACGCCATGTTATTTTTGATGAAAATGTTTTACCCTATAACCAGTAAAATCAAAATTCTCCTGAACCACAACCCACAGACTTTGTGACATATCAAGAATTTTTCAATCTTGTGAAACCTACCACTATACATTTACCTTCCACCCCACCTATTAACCCTGCTGTTGCATCCAGACCTGTACCGCCATTTTTTCATTTACCTACTGATAAAACAACCACCGTCCTTTCTCATGTGAAACCTACCACTATACATTTACCTTACACCCTACCTATTAACCCTATTGTTGCATCCAGACCTGTACCGTAGTTTCTTTATTTTCCTACTGATAAAACAACTGCCGTCCGTTCTCAGAATTCTTGCCCCTCTTCCTACACATTTCCACCTATTCAGCCACTTCAACACCCGTCCACCTTAGACCCCTCGATTACACATTCATCCTCACCTGCTACTCCCACTACTTTCACGCTATAGCCTGGTCACTTAGCTGAGAACACTGACCAACATCACATCCTACACCCACAGCCTAGTCCCGACCCTATCTCTCGACCTAATTGCACCACACCCACCACGCCAGTCACTTTTAGACATGTCCACTCCGACGACCCTATGACTACTTGTCCGTCCTTTGACAACCTTGTCAGCTCTGAAGACAGCCTCTCCATTTCACCTACTTGATCCTTGCCCAGTCCTATTACACCTCCTGCCTCACATGCTCATCTCCCACCCCTCAACCTTATAGTGGGCCTTCCTCCCTTTTCCCCACCATTTACCATGATTCCTACTCAAACTCACCCCATGATCACATCCTCCAAATCTCAGTCCCAAATCCCCACTTCATTCCTTGCTTCTGCTCCTCTTTCGGAACCTTCTTCTCTCAAAATGGCTCTTTCTCAACCACAATGGGTGCAAGCTATGCAATAATAGCTCCAGTCTCTTACCATCAATTGCACATGGGACTTACTATCCCTGACCCCCCGATATGCATGTTATTGGTTCCAAGTGGGTCTATCGTACAAAATTGAAGGCTGATGGAACTCTTGATATATATAAGGCTCTGTTGGTGGCTAAAGGATATAATCAAATGGCACGGGTTGATTTTGGTGAAACTTTTAGTTCAGTTATTAAACCGAATACTATCCGTGTTATGTTATCTCTTGCTCTCACGAAGCATTGCCCTATTAAGCAACTTGCTATCAAAAATGTGTTTCTCCATAGGTTTCTCAATGAAGTTGTTTATATGCATCAACCACCCGGGTTTGAAGATCCCACTTTCCCCTCCCATGTATGCAAGTTCAATAAGGCCATCTATGGATTAAAACAGGCGCCTCGCGCTTGGTTTGATCGCTTTAGTCTTTATCTTCTTCACTTAGGATTTCAGTGTAGTAAGGCCGACACTTCATTTTTTTCTCTTCATCATGCTAATGTCACTGTTCTTCTTCTTCTTTATGTTGATGATATTATTCTCACTGGCATCCATTCATCTCTTCTTAACTCTGTCACATAAAAACTTGCCTCTGAATTTGCCTTAAAATACCATGGCGATCTTCATTATTTTTTGGGTATTCAAGTTCTTCCTTTTGATGGTGGTTTATTTTTGTCTCAACATCAATACGTCACCTCCCTTCTTACAAAGTCCAATATGCTTCATTGTAACTCCATTCAAACGGCTCATTTTACCTAATCTGCCCATCTCCATTCGTCTCCCTTTCATGATCCCAGCTTCTTTAGCTCTATTATCGGTACCCTTCAGTATTTGACGCTCACACGTCCAGACATCACTCACTTTGTTAACACCATTTGCCAGTCCATGCATGCTCTAACCGATGCTAATTTTCAACATGTTAAACGTCTTATTCGGTATATTCACGGCACTCCCATTATGGGTCTTCGTCTACTGTCTCAGTCCTCACTCACATTATATGGTTTCTCTGGTGCCGATTGGGCTGGCTGCCCTTTCACGCGTCGTTCCACTTTGGGGTTTTGTATATTTCTTGGAGTTAATTGCATTTTTTGGGCCTCTAAAAAGCAGCCTAATGTTGCCCGTTCCTCTTGTGATGATGAATATCAGGCTCTTGCGATATCCACTGCTGAACTTATGTGGCTCACTTATCTCTTACGTGATATCGACCTTTCCGACATTACTGATCCAACCTTATATTGTGACAATTTAAGTTCTATTTATATGACTATAAATTTTGTCGTCCATGCACATACTAAGCATGTTGAACTTGATTATCACTTTGTTCGTAAAAAAGTTGCTCAAGGACTGCTTGTTACTCAATTTGTGCCTTCCTCATCTCAGCTTGCTGTCATCTTTACCAAGCCGCTTGCCATGCCTCAGTTACAGTTTCTTCATCACAAGCTTGGTGTGTGCTTCGCTCCCCACCTTCACTTGTGGGGGAATATTAAGATACCTCGCTTAGATGACAGTTGCACTGGATAATTACAAAAGCTCATGTGGATTTCTTTGAGAAGATACTCCTAGTATCATGGGATAACCAGCGTGTATTGGTAAATCTGTTCTGATCATTATCTGGCTGCACATTAACATAGCAGTCCCGTGTTGGTTTATTCCACTTTTTGTGGAAAACCTATGTAGTCTTCTAGTATATAATAGACACCTGCTATACGTGTTTTGGTTTACGAAAAGCAAATACTAACAGTATTCTCTTCAACATTTATTTTTATTCTGCATAACTGATATCTTCTTTACATACAATGAGTACTCATATACCCATCGTGAGTCCCTATTATATATCCCAGGATCCTTATTTTTATTCCGAGTATGTGTTTTTAACGCCCATTTATTTCCTAATTTCTTAATATTTAAATAGCAAATTAAAACCCTATAAGGAGGATGGGGTGTTAAATCATATGAACAAGTAACCATTATTATCTAGATGGAAAAAATAAATGATACCATTGTGGGTGTGGTTGATTGTAAACATTGAAAATGGGGGGAAAATAGTTCATTTAGACGAGAAGTTGGAAAATGAATAGAAAAATATGAGTTTTTTGTTTTATTTTTGTCCGATGGGATTTTTCCACACCCCCAATGGGGTGGGCGGGATTTGAGAAAGTTCTTTTTAGGTACACATGTTTTAAAAAACAAATTTTTTGGATGCTGTGCGTGTTTCATAGTTGACATTTCAGGTAGGGTTTTTGCGAAAGAAAACCAGTTTCGGGTTCGGGATAGCATTTTTCTTAACATGGCAGGTTTGGGTTTTGCAAAACCAAACCCGTGGCCATCCCTCTACTTACATACCAGAGTGATAATTATGTAGAACCTTAATTCATGAAAAGGTATTCATAATAAAATTGCATAAAAGATAAGTCCACTTATAATTTGTGCCAATTTTCTATGTAGTTCTTGTTTGACCATCACTACTTCTACACTAATTCTTTTATTTTCCTAGACATTAATATAAAAATATGGTCTTTAATTTAATGAATATAACACCACGGTACGCGATCTTGTTGTTTATATAGTGTTATAAAATGTAAAATTTAATCATTTCAGTGGCGTTTGATTACAAAATTTGAAACAAATTGAAAAACATCTCATTTCTTAGAAATATTGAAAAATAATATAGACGAGTCGAGAGTTCCTTACTTTTTCGGTTTTTCATTTAAAGAAGCAAGAGGGACCGCCGCTAAATCACTATTTTTCTCTCCAAAATGAAAATGAAAGTGAACTTTTTTCAATGGTTTTCTAACTTCGAAGTCAAATGCGCCCATAGAAACAAACAAGCGTTGTGGCATACTATCACGACTTATACAATTTTTGCTCCCAATATGTTTTTTCCTTATTATACATCCTATAACATTATGGTCAATGTATTATTAAACAACGATGATTATTGTATAGAGTGTGCTTTATCTCATTATTTTCTTGTCTATTATTTATTGAAAAAGATTGGTTACTGTTATGGATATTTTTGTAGCGTCTCCCACAAGATGCATCTGAAAGGGAAGATTATTGGTACGGGTATGCATGTCGGACGCAACACCACAATGAGAAACATGCTCGAAAATTAAATCACGTTTGCCAACCATTAAGGGATACTAGGTAACATAGAGCCAGCGTGATCGGTTGAATTAATTTTATGTTTGTGAATATGTTAAAAAATTGCTGACAATGATCAATATTTTTGGGTACCCTCTTTCTATACTTTAGAAAGGATAGATTCAGCTATATTTTTGGTTTTGTCCAAAGTGGTTGATAAGCTGTCTCTTATTTGGGAATAAAGTTTTCGCCCATTTAGATAATAGTTCACTGTATTTTCGATTTTCATACTTTGGAGTTTGTTTTCACTTTTTGTGCAAAAATTGTTTCCATAAATGTTAACAAGTCTTCTAAAAAGTGAAATTGGACCCAAGGCTAACAAATTTATATGGCTGAGGGCAGGGATGGAGCCGGCCTTTGGCAGGGTGGGGCAACTTCCCCCGGTCAGAAAAAAATAAAAAAATTTGGGTAAATTTGTAAAACTAAAAAAAATTAGGGTAAAAAGTAAAAATTTAGGGTATAAAGTAAAAAATTCAAACGTGTGCAAGTTAAAACCTAAACAAAACTCCCAAATGGGTTCATTTCTCCCCACTGTCCCCCCATTTATGTTCTCTGTCTGCGTCTAATCGAAAGCTCCAAAGAAAGGTCAGTGGTGTCGTCGTCCCTCTTTTCCATTCTGGACAACAGTGTTGTGACCGTGTCTGATCCTCCAAGGTAATCATCAATATTCAAGACTCAACTTTTGCATCAATTTCAAGAAATTAAAAATGACCCAAATAAGTGGACATCTTTTAACAAAAACATGTTGTTATTGTATATGTTTTGTATATGTTGTTGTTGTTGTAATAAAAATGACCCAAATTTAATGCCTCTTTTCCATTATATGTTGTTGTTGTTTTTAATATGTTGTTGCCCAAGTGGATTATATGTTGTTTTGTATTTTTATGCTATTATTTTTAATTTGATGTTATTTTTAATTTATGAAAAAATATTTTAAAAGGACTCATGAAAAATATTCTGATGATGTGATACGAAAACTATACAAATTATCAATGAAATTTTAGTAAAAACGAAAAAATAACTCTAAATTTTTTTTAGCGAGCTACCGCCCCCGAACCACGTCAATGACTTTTGGCCCACCCAGACTCAAGTCCTAGCTCCACCACTGGCTGAGGGACAAAATCCAAACAAGTAAAAATTTGAGTTAGGAAAGGCCAAATGGTCCAAAAATTTAACCAGAAAACTCAAGAGAGTTTGTTCATAATTCCCCTTTTCATTCGACCCAACTATAATATTTTCGTGCTACTGAGACGATTTACACTTTTGATTTTTGCTAATGAACAACTCATCAAATAGATTTGTTGCGAATGAAGAACTCACCAAATGATTTCATAATTTCATAACGTGATGTAGAGCATCTTCAGTCCTAATGTAAAAATTATGTAACTGATACGTATAGTGTTCTACATACAAATTATACACTTGGTAGTTTTTGCGCCAGTAGTTTCATGATATTTGTGCAAAAATTTAAAAATTAATATAATCGAATTTTATGCAAGAACAATTATTTGATATCAAAACTTCATAAAATAAGAAAGAGCATAATTGGGTTTGGTGTCACATTTTTTTCTTCTTTACACTACACTGCTTAAAAGTAAATGCTCTCACATTTTTTCTCCTTTACACAATACTGAGCTTTTTTTAACAGGAAAAAAAAAATACACAACAATGTGCTTCAAAATGATCTCTCATTTTTTTTCTCCTTTACACAATACTGTGCTTAAAAATGATTGTTCACCATACTATGCTTATTATGTAGTTCACATGAGAGAGTGAGAGAGAAAGAGAGGATGTTTTTGTCAATTTCCTTGACAAAACATTTGAATAAAATAATGAAATAACCTATATATTCCCTGTACTCAAACTAGTAATAGGATTAGAACTCACCCATGTCTCCTCAATGGCAAAGATTAGTAGCATCAACCTAAAAGCAGTGGGGGTGCTGTGGTGCACGGAGATGGGACAAGTGCCCCGCCTGAAAATTTGAAAATTTTTTATATAAAATTTTAGGATAAATCTACAACAGACAAACTCTTGTGCACATTAGGTTTGTACAACATTTTTTTAAAATAGTAAAAAAAAAAATTGAACTCATTTTTTTGGTGTGATATTTAAACAATTCAAGGGACCCATATAAAAAAATCAGTTCCAAAATTTTTTTTAGCTATTTTTAAAAAATTCGTCAAACTTTCGCTATTTTAAATCACTTTAAAAGTTGCGAGAATTTGACCGATTTTTTAAAAATAACAAAGAAGGTTTTTTTGAGTTGAATTTTTTCATATGGGTCCGTTGAAATATTTAAATATCACATAAAAAATCAACTCAGAAATATTCTTTTAATATTTTAAAAAATAGGTGTCCGCTAGCACATGTGCAAACTTAGTGTGCACAAGCGCCTGCTCAAATCTGCAATACTTAAAAAATATTTCAAGGATGTAATATAGTTGGTTTATCTTTTTTAGTGTTGTTTTTTGTTTATGGTTAGTTTTTTTGTTTTTTAATATTTGATTTACTTTGATGTTGCTATTGCATTGTCTAGGGTTTATTTACTATGATTTGCTTATTTTTTAAGGATTTGCAAGTAGTTTAAATTCAAGAGAAATAGTATCATGTGTAGAGGCCCTCACGTGTTCATGGTGAACACAAATAATGATACGACATGTATGTGATACGTGTCCCACATATTTTCCACTATACAGACAAAAATTTAAATGTACATACGTGTCGTGTTCTTATTTGTGTTTAGTACGGACAATTGGTTCCCTCCAACATGATAATATTTCTCTAGTTTAAGGGTTTGATTAACATACTATATGCATTTGTGCTATTGTATCCGAGTTTGTTTTATTTGAGTTGTGATTGTTTTGTAGTTCAAAATATTAATTGAATATTTGTAAAAAATCTGAAAATAACCCTAAATTTTTTTGGCTCGGAAGCTCCCACCTCCGAACTCCCAGAAATAGTTGATGATTTGTACATAGCAGTGCCCCACCCATAAGGGAACACAACTCTCTACGTCGCACGGTCACAATTCTTCAACGCCACACGTCACTTGTCTCATGGCTAAGTCATATTCATAGAATTCTTATTAAACCTCAAATACTAGCAATCAATCCATAATATTGTTATACGTGAAAAAATGTGACAATTATACATTATTTCATGTAGTGGCGGAGCCACTTTGTTTGTGTTGAGGGGGGCATAAGTGCCCCACCCAGAAATTTTGATTTTTAAAAAATTAATTATTTTGGGACACTATAATTATTAAAAAAAGTAGGGGAAAAATATAAATATATCCTTTAGTTATAACCTAAAACCCTCTTTGACAGTAAAAGACTCTTACGTTTAAAAAAAAGGTTTCCTTTAAGCCTCTTTGACAGAAAACGCTTGCCCTCTCCCTCTCCGTGACCGCTCTAATCTCTGCGTTCTTTCCCTCCGCCGTCGATGTCCCTGCCCTCCTCCTCGTCTGCGGATCCATTGTTAAGGCCCTCCTCCCTCCTTCCTTCATCCATTGTTGCAACAATGTTGTTTATATTAGTCTCAAATAAATTACCCCCATCTCTCTTTGTTTGCTATTTAGATTTGTTGTTTAGATTTGAGTTCATGATTTGTTATGATTTAATTTTTATTTGTTATCATTTGTTTGTTTTTAGGGATTTAATTTTTAGTTAAACTTGCAATTTCTTTTTTTTAATACTTTAATGTTTGGTGATCTAAAATAATTTAATATTTAAACTTGTAATTTCAGTTATAGAAAAGTATTATAAAAGAACTTGCGAAAATGTAGTGCGTCCAACGAAAAAAATCGATGTCCAAAATGAACCTACTCGAAAAAATATATTGTATTCAATGTTGTTTTTATTGAATTATAATTGTAAAAATGTAAAAATAAGCTTAAATTGTTTTTCGCGGGTGGTAGCACCCGAACCCCTGTCAATAAATTGTTCTTCACCTAGATTATATTCCTAGCTCCGTCACTGATCGCATGATTATCTAGATAGGAAACTCCCTTGCTAGAGTTTTATTTATTTATATATGGAAATCAAAGAGAAGTACAAGCCAACTAAAATCATGATATCTAACAGAACGAATGCTGTTAACACCCCCAAAACCAGAATATAAATAAGTACTAGTCTTATTTATTAAACATAGGATAGGATAGGATAGCATAGCAATGACAATTGTTCCAGTGTGATACTCATATTTCATCATCATTGTTTTAGGGAGAATGTTGCCAGTGCCGGTCCTGACATTTGTAGTACCCTGTGCAATACTCAATTTAGGGCCCTTCCAAAAAAATATTGTACAAAAATATTAAATACATAAAAACTCAATGAAAAATTGTTCTTCTAGCATTTTGACTTGCAAAATCACTAATTAAAGTTTTACAATCAAGTTTAGCAATTCATGTTCAATAGATAACAAGGCTAAGCCGTTTAACCTTTCTTGTGACATAGTTTATCGTAAGTAATTTTTTAATAATTTTAATTTTGAAAAACTTCTTTCCGCAGATGCGACTGTAACATGTATGGTCAATAGAAATTTATAAGCAATAAATGAATTTGGAAAACAATTAAGTTTTTTTAAGAAATTTAGTATCTCAATTGTCATTTTTGTTTCTTTTGGTAATATATCTCGCAAAAATTTAAGTTCTTCAAATAAATCTTTCCCACCAAGATCATAATAAGTTTCATGTTTTAAAATTGTTTCGAGATTATCACAATATTTTTTTCAATTTGGTATCATCTATGGAATTTAACTTCTCAGAACAAAATAAAAATCCATTTTTTTTCATATTCTTTGAATTGATCAAACCTCCTTTCTAATGACCCAATAGCTTTATCTACTATACGTAGAAAATAATTAATTCTAAAAGAGTCTTCGGGTGATTGTGTATTCTCCTCATTTGCAGTCTCATCAAAATGTCTCTTCCTATGAATTTGACGCGTTACACTATAAATAGGATCAATTTCCATTTCAATACAAATTTTTTTAGCGGTATTTATCGCATCTATGAACCCAGTTTCTCTATATTTTTTAAAAAAAAGTAATCAACCCTCCTACTTGTTCAATTGCAATATCAATAAGCATGTCTTTAGATTGTAAGTTTTTGCTAACCAAATTAACTACATGCAATATTTCATACCAAATAATCATGGATAATAAAAATTCATATTTTCCAAGGTAATTTTCTTCTAATGATTTGTCTTGAATGTGTACGTCAAATTCCTTATCACTATCTCCAACTTGTAATAAAGCTTCTCTTAAATCCGGAGCTTGAAATCTAATGCGACGTTCCCAACGTGTAGCTGATAATGGCTTTACACTAATTTTAGCATTATCTTTTAAAATCTTCCAACATTTTGTAGAATTAGCAAATAGTTTATAAATGGATTGTACAATCCCAAAGAAATCCTTTGCTTTACCACAAGAATTTGCCATATCACAAATTGTTAAATTGAGACTGTGACAACCACATGGAGTGTAAAATGCTCTAGGATTTTTATCTAATAATTTTTTTTTGGACACCTTGATTCTTACCTTTCATGTTTGACCCGTTATCATATCCTTGTCCTCAACATCATTAATATCTAATTTATTCATTTTTATTGCTTTTTCTAATTCATTAAAAAGACCTTGTCCCGTTGTTTCATGCACTTTTAAAAATTCTATAAAGTATTCTTCTATTGTTATTGGACTATTCGAAACATCTACACATCGTAATATCAAAGACATTTGTTCATCGTGACTTGAATCGCGAGTACAACCAAGTATTACAGAAAAATATTTTGCTTGTTTAATTTTCTTAATGATTGTGTCTTTTACTTCGGATGCTAACATAAGTATCAACTCATTTTGAAATTTATGACCAAGATAATGATGATGAATTTCCCCATTTTCAATACGTTTAACATGCTCTTTCATTTATGGATCCCACTTTGCAATTGTTTCGAATAGGCCTCAAATGTTTCCATTACTATTTTCATAAAGCCTCTCATTTGTTCCATGAAATGCCAAATTATTTTTAGCTAAATATTGCACAAGAGAAATTATTCTTTCTAAGATTCCTTTCCAATGTTCTCTTTCTTTGTTAATACGGTCTTTTATATGTTTATCAACTGTTTCATTTTTCTCCAATCTAGTACGCATATCAAACCAAGTAATCATGTTACTGAGATGTTCATTACTTGTTTCATGTTCTTTAAGTCTAAAACTGAGATGCCCCCAATCATTATATCCTTCATTCACTAATTGACCGCCTCTTTTATGGCCTTTTTTAAACAATTTACAACAAAAGAAAAAAAACTCTATCCGCATCCTTTGAATTCACGAGCCATGTCCTATCTTCCTTATCCCCATTTGGTAAAAAATGGGTGTAATGTAGTGAAGAAAAATGTCTAGATAATTTATCTTTAGGACCTTTTTCCAACGATAGATCTCTTATTGGACCCTTTTCTACCAATATATCTCTAGATTTTATATCAAGATTATCCCAATTTCTTGGATCAAAATTATCAATCGTGTTACGAGGTTGTTCATCCTCCAACAATTCATTTTCATCATTTTTCGTAGGACTTACATTACTCACTATTTCATTTTTGTTTTTTGCATTATTTTCTAATTCTTATGATTGACTTGTATATTCATTAACATAATTTATATTTTGCTGCTCTTTAATAATAAATTTATCAAGCCCTCCCTTAAAAGATTCTGTCACCTCTTCTATTCTTTTTTGTTTTTTTCGTTTTTGATATCTGGATGCTTGTTTTTTTGGTAACATTTCTAAAATTTATAAATTTATAAATAAAAATAAAATACGCAATTAACAACGAATCTAATAGATAATTTTAGTCTAGAAATATCTCAATTGATTGAATATAAAAAAATATGAAAAAATGTCACCTGTTTTGAGCCTTTTATCCCCTCTCCAATTTCATCAACTTGATTAATGTAGAAAGAAACAACCTGATAAAAAAAATTAATTGCATAAAAAACATATTAGTAAAACATTGATGAATTTAAAAAAAACCAGATTATTAAAAAAAATAGTAATAAAAAAGATTAACATATGTATAAAAAAATAATGAAAAAAGAAGAGAACAACTTGCAAAAGAAGACAACTTACCTTTTGCTGCAAATGCAAAAGAAGACTAATGTAACACCCTCGACTTTTGGAGACCGAGAAATTTAAATTTTGGGAAAATAAAATTTAATTAAATTGGAGAATTTTAGAATTTGGGAAATGAGGTCCAAAAATAGAAAATATTTTAAAGTATTCCGGATGATGATTTTGAGGGTACCATCAATCCCGGAAGGGTCGAGATAGTCAAAATGACTGTCATTGGGTTTTATTTCGGCTCCGGAATGTTTTAAGTTATTTTGGCTCGAATTGGAGTAAACGAGTCATTTAAAGTGTGTATTAATATTTAAAACTGGGTTTGTTGTTTTTAAAGGATTTTAGGCTTACGGATGAAGCCTTCTCAAATAGAGAAAGAGAGAAAGAAAAAGAAAGAAAGAAAGAAGAAGGAAAAGAAGAGAGAGAGGAAGAAAAAGCTTGGGATTTCCGGTCCAACCGCGACATCGAGGACGATCCAACCTCTACAAATCTGAGGCAAGTGTTTAATCTTGCTAAATAGCTATTTGTGTATTTCATTTCATAAATTGTGGGGTAAAGAAATGGTTTTTGGGTATTAATGTCAAAACCTAGATTTTAGGTTTAAATCTTGAAATCAATGTTTAAATTGAGAATTAATGACATAGAAATGATTGGGATCAACTTTGGGTTGGTTAATGGGCTTAAAATCATGATTTGAGGAAGGATTGGGGGTTGGAATGAGAAATTTAGGGTTTAGAATTCGTAGGTTTTGAAGAAACAGAAGAACCCTTCAAAAATTACAGGTCCGAATCGATTCGCCCCCTCAAGCGAATCGATTCGGTTTGGTAAAATTAGCAGGTCTACATTGACCGAATCGATTCGGACCCCAAGCCGAATCGATTTGTCTTATTGCAGAAGCCCAGGTCTTTGGACCCGAATCGATTCGCCTTGGAGGCCGAATCGATTCGGAAACAGGGCATTTTGAGGTATTTTCTCCATAGTGATTTCAAACCCTTTTTGGTTGGGTTTATTGAATTGGGGCCTTCTCTTATGATGTAAGAGATATGTTCTTGGAGACACATAAGGAGTTTCTCACACATTAGAGTTTTGGGGAGTCCTTAGGGTAATTTGGGAGAAATGTATCCATGTATGTATTTGGAGTTATGTATAGAGATTTTGGGGAAACCCTTTGGGATTGAGAATCCTAATTGTAGATTAAAAGTAAGTGTAGATGTGATGTGAGGCTAAGAACTCTTAGAGAGATCTTAGATTAGGGTATTCACAAAAGTGACCGAACCATAATCGAAATCGAGGGAAATGAGATTATTTGATGATTGAAAGAATGAGCTTGAGGCTGATAGACTATTAGTTATATGTATACCGATAGTCAAAATGATTACTAGATTCTTTAATGTACTCGGAGATATAGATGATATGTGTAGTGAAAGATTCCTACACAAACTCTTGGGTGATAGGCCTAATGTTGAATATATATAGGTATAGATATATACATATGGTTTTGGGAGACTATTCATCATAGGAAAATGATCGAATATGTTTCAACTATGGGATTATATTCACGTATCAAGGTAAATTAAAGTAATTGTGGTGATGGCTTGTATATTGTGGACTATGTATACTTATAGGCAGGTATATATATATCTTATACATATGAACGAGAGTTAGTTTATATATATAGATAAGGATATGTGAATATGTGTTGATAGATATATATATCTGTATGTATATAGATATATGGATATCTTTATGTTGTGGACATACATGGTATGGATACTTAAATCGTATATGATGGTTTATTACTTGATCATATGATTGGATCATATGGACTATATATATTATGCATGTAAATGATATATATACTTAATTGGTTAAGCATACCTCGCTCATGCTATCATTGGGAAGTTGCGCGCGTAGAGGGTGAGCATCCTGGCTAGAAAAGCAGGGTGTGGATATTCCCCAGGTCATAGTCGTCCCGTGTGTTACTATATTATATATATATTTATTTTGGGATGAGACGTGATGGGTATGCTTCGTCTCATTGCCGGTTTGGAGCTATGACCGCTTCCCGGGACGTCATGTGCGTGAGTTTATCACGAGATGGGTGTCGTTTAGTCCCACCATGGTGGCCCCAGTTTTGCTACGTGAGCCGGGCACTGGGAAGATGATAGCATTGATGCAGTTTATCGGCGATATATATAGCCGGGTATATTATGTGCATGGCCTTGTACATCATATGTAGTATGTACACTTGGCTATTGAATTGATGATAATATATATATATGGTTAGAAATAAATACCTATATATATATATATTTATATATATATATCATATAGACGAAAGGATATGGACTTTATGAAGTACATCTTAGATGATTATGGTGTGCTAGATTGATGGGGGTTTATGTATCGCACATAAGGTATTATTTTGGTTACATCATCCCAAGGATATTATTGGAGGTTCTTTTATTTTATCTTATTTGTTTTCTTTCTTTTCTTTTCTTTCTTTCTTTCTTTAGGAGTTATAGTCAGTAGCAATGATAGTATTAACTTGTATGTTGAGGATTATGGATCTCTAGGATCGACATTGCCCAGGAGTAGTGTAACGAGGTGGTTCCTTGTTTGGATTTTGCTTTGCGAGACACCTCACGCACGAAACGTAGTGCCATGTCGAGATTTGAGAGAAGTAATTCCATAGGTGGCATCAAGGATCTCTGGTCTTGACCTTGTCAGGAGTAGTGTAACGGGGCGGTTCCTTGTTTGGATTTCGCTTTGCGAGACTCCCCATGCACGAAACGTAGTACAATTTTGGGATTAGAGAGAAGTCTTGCCAATATTCCATGTGCATATTATTAAGTATATTAATTCTTACGTTTTTAGCCTATATAGATATATATATATATGTATATGTATAGGGGTAATGTTTTAGGAATTATGATAATTATAATTCATGAGATTATTAATCGGAATTCATTAAGCCTTTTATGGCATAATTGTTGTAATCATAATCTAATAGGATTAGAAATGGGTGGATCCTTAGATTATGACGGGAAGGTAGCTCGTGGATATAGGCTAGGCCTAATAAGTTAGGTTGTCCTAAAATCAATGGGGGTAATTTAACTAAAATTTGAGGACGCGAATAGGTGCGCGCCTTTAGATGAGAGGTGAGTTGGGGTTCCACGAGAGTGCGGCCTCACTTAATTATGAAATTAAGTACACCGGTATTTATTATGCACGGTTAACACACTTGCTAAATATTTTACACATTCGGGGCTCTGACCCGTTTACTTCTCCCTCCTTCTTGTATATACATATATATTTCCACAGGTATCCTACCGCATGGATTTCGGATGACCTTCTATCTAGAGTCTTGGGAGCCGTGACAGGTGCAGACTGTTGCGGGATGTTTCATGTAGCCGCTTCCTACTTCTTTAAAATTCTATGTAGGATTCATGTTGTATATCAGGTTTGTATCATAGGGATATTTATATACATGTTTATATTTATTCCATTTCAGTTATTGTATTTGCTGTGACCCGACAGCTTATTCGGGTTTATTTATTTATGGAATATTCATGTGTAGTGATTTCTTTCATTTCTTATAGTTCTTTCTTGCATCTCTCTTATTTATTAGAAATTTTGTAGTGTTGGGTTGTGTTATGTTGCATGTTTTAATTTATTTAACATCTCGCTTATATGATTTCGGGTAGTTAGTCCTATATTATATAGTACCGTTAGTTGATGTTGAGACTGGACCATCTGGAATTCCTGATTTAATATAGTATAGGGCTGGCCACCCGTTATTATTTTAGGCGGGGTGTTACAACTAACAACTTGCAAAAAGAAGATATCCTCCTCCAACTTGCGTACGGTAGTAAAATGGATGCACAACTTCCACATTTTGCAAAAATTAAAAAAGAAAGCTTGCAAGAGAGAGAGAGAGAGAGAGATAGAGAGAGAGAGAGAGAGAGAGAGAGGCGTAAGGAGAGAGGAGAGAGGGAGAGTGTGGGATGGCAAAAGAAAGAGAGAGTGAGAGAGAGGAAACAAAAAAGATGTTGTGGGTAGTTGAAAAAATGACTCTTAAAAAACTGGTAATCTTAAATGAGTTGGGTGAGTTTTTTGGGGAAGTTGTATTATTCTTTTTTTGAATAGTTGAAAAAATGGACCCCTAAAAAACTAAACTCATTTAAAAAAATATATTTTTTAATATATATAAAATATTTTTGGACCCCTAAAATACACATATACTGGTGCTTATTGTAAAATGGGCCCTGTGCCACTGCTCACCTGGCACATGGCCCGGGGCCGGCCCTGATTGTTGCCACTAGTGTTGGGGAGGTGGAATCACCAATGCGCACAGTTGACATACATTCATGCCAATCATGGTCGGTGCTAGTGAGACTTCCATCCTTGACCATTTTGTCCCAGATAGCGTCCCCCCAGCTAGCAACATCGTACTTAGAAAGCTTGTGAACCTCAGTATAAACCTGTATGCATACAAAATTAATTTGTATTTAAGTCTAAAATCGAAAATTAGTAACGTATTAAAGTAAAAAAACGTTGGTAACTATAATGTCAAGAAGGAAATAAGTTTGATATCTCTGAGATGTGATTGGTCAATGTCGCTGGTGAGAATTCATATTACTTATGGAAATGGGTCTGCGCCAGCGATATTAACCAATCACATCTACAAGCATCAAAAAAATTTCGTGTTAAGAATAGTGATGATCCATAGAGTAGTTAAGTTACCGTGTTATTTCCAACATATGGGATTGACCACGACACCAACCATGCACAATCCTCATTACACGGGGTTGTACCTCGGTACAAAACCATGGCAGCTGATCCACTAGTTGTGAAACCATGTTTCACGTGTATAAACCCACCCCATTGCCCATTTTTAACGATCTGTGGGTAAGGTTTAGGACCAATGTGTCCATGCCAATCAAAATCGTACCTATGTGTTAGGTTGGCTCCGGTAGCGTTGTAGAACATAGCAAGCACAAAGATCCCATCCCCAAATTGCTTCTTAAGATTCTCCACATAATTAGTAGCATTCTCTCTCTTTGTTCCCGACACTATCTTATCGCGAGCAACTTTTTCCAAGTCTGCTTGAGTTATGTCCGTGCCCCTATATTCTAGCTTTCCCTTTAAATTTATCTCGGTGACAGGGGTACCTTACACCCCCACCATCTCGTCTCGTCACATCTACCTACAAAATGATGATATACATAGTCATTTATCAATATCAAACGATTAGTTTGCTAAGATACCAAATATTGGAAGAATGACAAATGGGACAACAAACACAAGACTTTACCACCTTTCTATGAACTTATGCGCGTTTGGTTATTCAATTACTTATTTCTAAATCATCTTCAGCTCCCCCTACTTATACAAACAATGGCCAGTGATCGGTTTGGCTTAAGTTTCACACATAACACATCCAATAGTATTCTATTCTCTTTGACATTTGAATACTCCGATCATCATTTTCACTACAATTACTATATATGAACGGATTGAACATGATGATTCCATGCATTGGAACCTTACTAGTAATTTATTGATACAAAGACTTAGTTTTTGTCATTTTGTGAGAGCATGTTTTTTTCCATCAATTGAATACGAAGAAGTCAATGCTTTTCAACATCAACTTGTGAATTTGTTGAATATGTCCACCTTGAACAACAAATTCAACTCGATTTTTTTCCGTTTTTTTTACTTAAATACATTACTAATTTTATTTAGATCAATTGTCAAAAAATCTTTTGAACATTTTTTAATACACGTTTAGTCCAAATCTTATTATTTTATTCCAAAAACACCTTCAAACACCCATTTAACCATTATTATTTCATTTTTAAAAGTCCGCGTTAGAGGCACCCCCTCCCCGCTCTCACTGTTGTAGTTCCGAAGACCCTCACAGGAGCTGTGGTAGGGTCGACGGAGCTCCAAGGAGGGCTGTCGGAGCTCCGACAGCATGGGTGGGGGTCGAAGGAGGTGGGAAAATGGGTTTGTGTGTGTCCTTGTTTTGAGTATTTTTATGTTATTAGGGAATTTTTATAACAAAATAAAAAGGCTTTGACTAATTGTGTATTAAAAAATGTTCGAGGGTGCCCATTTTTTTAAGAATTTAATACAAATTAATCACTTTGATAGTTTATTAGACTTTTGTACATTTTTCCTCACTAAATGTCACCAAAGATCAATTTTAGTGACAAAATTTACATCTAGTGATGAAAAATATGATAAAGTCTAATAAACTAGTCAATTTGAATTAAAGTATAAAATAAAAAATTAGTAACATATGAAATTCAAACAAAAAAAATTCTTATTTTGGGAATCGCTACCGCATTAGTAATATTTGAAATTATTGACATTAATTAGTGACAAAAACTTGCACTGACAAATAACAATTAATAAATAATACAGCTTACCTTTTGTCAACTCTTTGCTTTCCTAAAGAATTATACAAACAACGTCAGCAGTTTCATTTACACATCCAACTACTACCTGTTCGTCCTCTTTTGTGAAGTAATTATGTTGATCCTAAACAACAAAGTAAACTTTAGGAGTAATATGTTAGTCTTAATCCCCAACATTTTTTATTTATCAAAATAAACGGAATCTTGATATAAAACGAAGGAAAGTGGGGATATTGTCTAAGATGAAATGATTGCCAACCCCCAAAATTTAATTCATGTTTCCAAATTTGATGTTATTAATAATATACGATCACAAGTTATATGAATTAAAAAAAAATGAAATCACCATTAACCTAAATCACTTTATATTTGTTATAGTGTCTAATATAATATATTTTAGTTTTACTTATAAAAAAATATAATATATTTTTGTTTTATGCTCAAAGTCCATATGGATTATTTGTAATTTGAAGAAAATAGCCCCTTGCAAAGAGATTACCCAGATCATGACCTATTCATCTACCAACTAATACTATACAAAAATTTCATATAGTTGGCCAGATGGAGATGGGAAATAAAAAAATGTGGGTGGACAAATATGAAAGAAATTTAGACAACCATGTTCATGTTCATATTCGTAGTCAACACACTGAGATAAGTTTTTGGCACTACTTAAATATTCACCCTTGGAACTACTTAAATATGCACCCAGTCTATCCTATGAAGCAAAAGTTTCAGTCTGATTCTTGAACCCGAACACATTTCTCTCAATGCTGAGTAATTGCGTTGTGATAACCCGGATATAACTATGATAAACTATATTTGAATCATGCTTACCATATGTGATATGGATAATGTGTTATTAATATACATAATGTTAGGTGTTATCTTTAGTCTAATCCTACCTTCAAAATCTTGAAATATCGAATTTGTTACAAACATAAAATTTTAAAGTTTTTGATAGGAATGCTCATTTTGGATACTTGTTTTGACCCTTATAATATAACAATTGACTTAAGGTAAAAACTAGATAGTTGTATATATATGATGTTAGGTTTGTAACACAAT
Organism: Sambucus nigra; assembly: GCA_949130495.1. NCBI lineage: Eukaryota > Viridiplantae > Streptophyta > Magnoliopsida > Dipsacales > Adoxaceae > Sambucus > Sambucus nigra. Next base: position 1,129,832 of record OX422207.1, on the reverse strand, counting down.
AAATGACGTATCAAACGGAGGTCCGAGAAGAAGTTATACTGAAATTACGAATCAAGAGAAAATTTGTCCATTTGTTTAAGTGGTATTTCATCTTTTAGTACAACAAATGCCTCAATTTGATTGGAGGGAAAAGGAGGCTGGTTTAGCCGACTTAAACACCTTAGAATTACCTCATTCGTTAGCAAATTCAAACATGAGCGAATTTTTGCTTGAAGAGAGAGAATCATGAAGCTTAGGAAGAAATGTGCGAGGAGAAATTGGAGAAAAATCTATAGAAAATAACATAAGAGTCCTTAAAGTAATTCTATCTATAAATCTTGTTATTTTTTTGTATTACGGATTGAAATGATAGAAATCATCAATTGTTTACTAAAATTTCATGACTTGATGTATATGTATGGATAGATACAAGTTTGAAGAAAGTTGGAAGTGTAAATCCTTTATGTTACCTTGTTTAGAACCCTTGTGTGTTCCAACTTTCATAAGTTTTTGTATGCTTACTAGAATTGGGAAATTTCAGTTGGTTATAAAACTAAGCTCACATATGCATAGCATATGTGACAATTATAATTAAACTCCTTGTGGTTAGACCTTAGTGATGGTTGTATGTCGGCACATAGTTTCTATTTGCATAATCCGATTGGATATGCTCTGAGTTTGACAAAACTTTTGACATAGATTAGGAACATTGAAAATTATGAAACTTTAATTTTGTATTATTCAATATGTGTATTGAAATTGGGTGAAATATCATAGAAATTTATCGGATAGAAAAATTATGAAAATTCTCGGAAGTTAACTGGACAATAGAGGGGTCTATAGGGGAGATTTGCTATGTAGTAAAGAAATGAGCATATTTTACTTTAAAAAACTTGAAATGATGCGCCGGCTTTTGGATTGAAAACCTAATATGTTAATGATTGATTTCCTAATAAGAAATTATACTATGTTTGAACCATTAAATGGAAACTTAGCGTATAAAAGTATAAAATAATAATAAGTATGCTAAAGATGAAATGGTTATGCTTTCAACCACATTTCCATATATATATATATATATATATATATATATATATATATATATATATATTGAAGAAATTGATTAACTATGAGTTAGTAAATTACATGATTGAATTGATATGGTTGATTATGATTTATGCATTTGTTCAGATACGTTAAATATCTTGTTATGAATATGTATGTAGATTCATTTATGATAAATGATTTGAATGGGATCACATGATGCTTATGAATTGGGTTACGTTTAAATTATTATTTGGGCTATTGGTAAACTTATGATGATACTAACATTGTAAGAATGATAGAAAGGGAAGAAGAACCCATTGAATAAGTGACAGACAAAACCACAGAAAAATCGCATTAAGTTACCAAGGTGAGTGCACTCACTGGAAAGAGGTATCTCTATATTGATATGGACATGATCAGAACATTAGGAATATGAAATTGTTCATTTCAGTTTACTGAAATGGGAGGTTACTCCCCAGTCCGAAATGGGGGAGGATTGTCTATTACAGACAAGGGGTTACTCCTCGACCAGGAATGGGGGAGAATTGTCTATTGCAAATAGGATACGTGTAAATCATGATTCGAAAATTTGGGTTATTCATTATAACCTGGCCAGATAAGTTTATACATTATTATATGGACATGATTTATTACATTTAATTTTATGCAATGGTGTAGTATTTATGCATTCACTGAACTATTTTGCTCACGGTTCCTGCAGTTTTGTTTTCCAGGTAACGTGATGTCACTGCAAAATCTAGGAGGTTGGGCTGGGTTTGCAAAGAATGGGTAGACATTGATTTGGTTATATTGTAAATGATGTAATTAAGTTAACTTTTCCTTCAAGAAAGTTTGTGTAAGCATGACTACTTTAATAATATGTAAAACGGTCGTGTAAAAAGAGAACCTTGAATATTGGAATAGATCAACTAACAGGTATCAATGAAGGATTGAAACTCATCATAAGATATTCTAGAAGGGAGATTTCAACATTTCTTGTCATGAGCCCCAAGAATGCAATTAAAGTCATCAACAATCGTAATAGGACCATTAAAATTAGATATATCATTAATAATATCATTCCAAAAGGATCTTCTAGCAACAATAGTTTTTTAACATGTAAAAAATATAATGAGAAGAGATTCGACAAACTAACTAGAGACAGTGATGTGTTATTAAGACTTAAAGATAATATAAATAAGGCCTATATTAGTAGCACCTATAAGCCAAATATATGAAAGAGAATTATCTCTACTCTTAGTGGAAATCATATTCAAATTAAAAGAACACAAAAAAGAAGCATACATATAATAAAAATCAATCACAGGTTCAGCAATCCCAATTAAGCTTTGATTGTGAGCCTTGGAGAGGTTAGAAAACTTGTCATTGGGATTAGAATTCCCTAAACCTCTAAAATTACATAACAACGGTTTCATAGAGAAGATTACAACAATTAATGAAATGAGAAACCCCTTTTTGTTTCCCGTTCTCATTAATTCTACAGTCATGGAATTGGTGAACAATTCATCAACGTTTGGAGGATAAATACGGAATGCCTCATATATAATAAGAACTTTGGTGCCATCATTATTAACAGCCATAAACTTTGGTAGGGTCTATTTGGAATCTATCTGAAAAAAAAAGAATTCTGGCGTAGAAACCATTTGGGATCTATATCAACAATAATTCTGGCATATATACCACATTCTTTATGTCTGGTGTCCCTATTCAATCGTATATGAATCCTTAACCCACGAGCAATTTCCATGAGAATCTAGGGATACTAAAATTCTTGTCCAAGGCCATAAAGTATAATCTGGACTAGAGTATGAAATGAATGAGCAACCATACCTAGTATGTAATTTGGAATCCATTGTGTAAGTCTCATAATTCCATAGGGAAGAGAACACTCCCCAATAAACAAAATTCCTTTTTTATCATATTTTTCTATAAAAGATATATCGAAATATCCTTTTCCAATTGGTACAAACCTCAAATAAGGATTTGGTTTCTAATTTGTTTGAAGATTACAATTAAGTACATCATGATTTGGAAAGGTTTAATTCCTCCCCAAAGTTAATTTTTCGATCATTTTTTCTTTACATTCTTGCAAGTTATCTTGATACAATTTTTCCATTGGTCATAACTTAAGTTTTCTCAACATGAATTCTTGGGGGTTTAATCAATTTTTTGGGTGATGGGTTCAAGATTTCCACATAGGATTTTTCATTATTTCTATACAGGTTAAGGTTCCTTCCATTATTAGTAGACATAATTGACTTATCAGTTTCAGTGCTAATTTTTGAAGTCAAAGCAGAAATTGAACTACTATTCTTCAATTGGTCATTATTATGAAAATCAGGGAGCTTATTAGCATTGGATTGAAGTTATTAGGATGAATTTATAATGAGTGGTAATTTTGGAAACAATTTCGCAACATAAAGAAAAGAAGTTTAGAGAGAAGTTAGACTATTTCTTTCTCTATAATTCATCTCTCTGAAACCGATCCTATTACTTTGTTGGATGGTTTAGTTGTTGTTGGATTATTTCATTTCATATGTCATGGAGAATGTTTTAAATATCTCATATTTCTATCACATGCTAACAATGGCAGTCTAATTATAAAAATTAACATATTTTAGTATCAGGGCCTGAACACCCTTAATAGAAAAATATGTCGGTTGTGGTGCAACCACCTAATCGCATAGAGAGTTGAAGGCACCTATAATTATGGAATTCCTTATCCGAGGGATAATATGCATTCCTAAATTTAACATGGATTTAGTTATTTAAAAACTATTAACAATGGAGTTATGTATAGTTATTTAAAAAAAATCAAAGCAAAAAAGATACATTTAGTCGCTCGGGCAGCTGCTTCATTAATAGGCCCATTCCCTTTGGTTACATGTGTCTCCTTGTACAACATCCTACGAGTTTGTTTGAATCCCATCGCTTTAGTCATCTACAAGCACAATATATTAAGTGTCAAAGCATAAGATGACAATATAATAATAACAATGAATTAGTAAGTACAAATTTGTTACCGTGTGTCTAACTTGAGCATGAGTTTTTCTACCAGATGTGTGTGTCAATTGCAAAAGTTCACGGATGGCTTTGTTATTCGCACTTTTGGCCTAATACAATGGAAATAAAGTTAATCATATACAAAATTTTGATTAAGTCCCAATAGTAATCTTTTTAATAAATTAATTCTTTTTATGATGTTCTTTATAGGCGAGATAGGAATTATGTGTACACGTAATTCATGACTAGACTCAACAACTAGTATATACATGTTCTCGGGCGGAGTCCCAATTATAAACGAGCATTTTCCCCTAATTTTCGTTGACTCGTTAGGGACAATTTGCCAAACGTTACTCATTAGTTATATACTTAGTATAACCATGGAGCTTTGTCGTGGCCTTTTACTCCTTCCACTTTCTTCCAACTGATTGCATCATATATTTTCTCATCTCTTCCATGGCATTCGTATTCTTCTACATTACATTAACCTGTTAGAGAGATAAATTGGAAAATAGATATTCACGTATTCAAATTAGGAACCCTATTTTCATTTTATTAACATTGTACCTTGATATGAATCCAAATTATGTTCTTCTCGTCTTCGGGTACTTGTCTCCAATCAAAGTTGATCAATGGTTCTAATTGGACATTGCGTGCTAGAACCCCTAAATTTGAAGCAAGTCTTGACGCGGGTTCTTCAATGGGTTGACAAGCTCATGCACCTCAATTTCTAAAATGCCATTATTTTTACCCCACCTGCTATGCATTAAAGTGAGTCCTCAAACTCGTCTCTGCTCCTCTAGATCCTCCTCTTGGTCTGTGCTCGAATTTGTGTTAAGTAGGATTGATAAAAAAAATTATCAATGAATTACTTAATTGTCAAGGATAATACTTTTCATTAATTACAAATATAAATAAGTCAACTAAATACCATACATGTAACTTGCTCTTCTTGTTGTTCGTTGCTGCCCGATAACGAAAGGATCAATGGTGTAATAGGTGGCCAATTCAATGGAGGTTCAGACCTAGCAGGGTTGACTCCTACATGCTCTTGTTGCTGCTCAGGGATTGACATAGCTCCTCTAAGGTGTTGGGTTTGAGATCTATTGACCGTCATAGTACTGAATGAAACAATATGAGAAAAAAATTAGATTATCAAAAGGAACCACGAAGTCTAGAATTCATATATTCGATAAATGTCTACCACATAAATATGCATGTTTCCATTTTCTTTCTATTGTGGTTAAACTAGGAAACTGTGTGCTACCCAACTGAAAAACTTGTTTGAACATAAGGCTTACTGATGTTATGGAAGCTGGGAGTTTAAGACTCTAGTAAAATCCAAAATCAAATAAAGGTCTTTGGTCTTCATTCATGCATTGGACGTACAAATCCAAAATCATTAATGGAAAGTATGGGTCTCACGCCATTAAAAGAATGGGAGAAGTCCATAATATTGTTAAGGAAAATATAACTTTAATCAATGGTTCTTCGGTATGGAAGCCATATGTTGATGGCAATTTTGATATCTCAGCAAAACTACTGACATATATCTAGTATTTCAAATTTATTTGGCATAAGAACCGCCCTTTTAAAATATCCATTATTTTTTGGAAAATACTTCATATATCCATTCCTCTTGACAAGTAGATTCAGAGAATTGGCATTAACATTGCCTCAGGGTGTAGGTATCGAACATACTTTTTAACTAAGTACTATAACTATCAATATATGGAAGTTTTGGGGGGATTTAATGGAAGGTCAAATAAATTTTAGTTCCAGTGAAGCCATGCTCATAGCTTGGTGGTTAAAAAGCGCTTGGAAGAAATATCTCATATTTATTTTCAACATCATCCATCTCCTGATTTTCTGGGAGAGATGGAGATCGATAAATAATGGTAATTTTGGAGGCTCTTTCACGTGTGAAGAGAATATTATAAGCCAAGTGTTTTAATCCATTTATTCCTTAATTGTTATGATTCACTGACTATATTTCTAAATAAGATAAATTTATAGTTCATAAATTCAAGCTCCAAATGAACACTCCTAGTCCCAACTTTATCACCGAGCTGATCAATTCATAGAAAAATAGAACAAAAAAATTAAAAAGACAAAAGAATAGTCATTGCATAATGCCTGTAATTTTTAACTAGGCCTACCTCCACAATGAGGCAGAGTATACACCAGTAAGATTAATATAATGAAGAGTACATAACACTAAACTCTTTTACCATTAGTGTTTTACACAAGCTCTCCCTCATTGTTCACTCCTATTTTCTCGCCATGTACAATATAGGAAGAAATGTGTAATAGCCCTCTTTTTTGATAGCCTATTTTATATTTATTTACTATGTGTAGTAATTAATTATAAAATGATAGATGTTGAGTCAATATTAATTTAATGTGGAAAAGGTTAATATTTACTAAAATGTTGTATGACTACCTGATGAGTAGGTAAAAATATCCATGAGGTGATTTATAGTGTCATAAGATATAAAATGAAAATTTTGTTTAATATGAAACTGGAAGTAAAATGAGTTATAAAATTTCCAAATGATAATTTGGAGAGTGTAGTTAGTCCCGGTAGGTATGACACAGTCAAAATAAGTGCCATATTGTATTTTGGCATTTTGGGCACTTTTGACTGGTTATGGCTTAAATGTGTAGTTGCGTATTATTTTATCGCGTATTAGTCATTTAAGTGGGCTTTTTAGACTTAAGCCACGTTTTATTTCCCCTACCCTATTCCCATTCTTCCATTACACACTTTTAGACTTAGGGAGAAAGAGAGAGAGGAAGAGAACTTTGGAGAAAAGAGAGATTAGAGCTTGGATCTTGCTTGCATCTTCCTCAAATCTGATTTTCCTACATCAAGGCAAGTTATCTACTTGATATTATCTGATTTAAGTAGAATAATTAGTGTTGATAGTTGTGAATTTGTTATTTTTAATCATTTTAGGGTTTTGTTTGATTAATTGGGTATTAACCCTTGGAGATGAATTTGGATGATAATTTTTCTTTATAATGGTAGTTAGAGGCCTTTATTATGTATTGGTGGTGATAGATGATCTTGTTATGGGTTGGTTTTGGGTTTAAGGAAAATTTGGAGTTTAGAACTCCATAGCCATTCTTGGCAATTACGCAGGGGCGAATCGATTCGTCCCCTAGGGCGAATCGATTCGCATAGATGCAGTCTCCCAGGTCTGTGTACCCGAATTGATTCGGGTTAAGTCCGGATCGATTCGGCTGTATGCAGAATGTTAGTTTTGTCTTCCGAACCGATTCGCTTTAAAGGCAAATCGATTCGGCAGGGCAAATCGATTCGGCCCTTGGGGCGAATCGATTCGGTTCCTGAAGTTTTGAGTCATTTTCCTTTTTAAATTTTGATCTTTTTCCGCAGGCTTAGGATCTAGGAACCTTCTTGAAAGAAGTAAACTTAGAGTCCTAGAGTATTAGTTGAGTTTGGTCGTTACCCTAGACTAGAAATGGGTTCATCTGGGTTTTTTTCCGGGGAGGTTTAAAGTAATGTTAAGCCATTACTTCTATTATTAAAATTTTTAGAAGTTAGGAAGTTAAATGACCTAACTTGGAGACTTATGGGCTTATCAAAATTATATGAACTTTGGGGATTTTTAGGATCATAATGATCATTTGGAGACTTAGTCGGGATTTGTGATTTGAGGAATATTAATGACAATATTTGATGGGAATTAGGTTCGCATAAAATGAACCCCGTTGTTTAATGATGTAAGGTTCGAATAAAAAGAACAAATCACATGGATAATGGAAATAGAATTTGGTAATGAAAAAGATTGAATATGAAAATGAGATTTAATAATGTAAATGATAATTTACTGATACACACCTCTCTAAATGACATCACAAGGGAAGTTCGCGCGTGAGGTGAAGCCCCCTGGCAAATTAACGCACGGTGGATATAGTCCTAGGCCATATGAGCGTTGTTTTACATATATATGTATTTTCTGCGATGGGTAGGAGATTCTGGGTGTGGTCTTGACTATCTTGCAGGCATATGTCCGCTTCCTGACTTATTGTGATAGGTGCCCAGGTTGTCTTATGTTAGGCCCTGGAAGATGATGGTCATTTAGGGGCGCGCACAGTGGGAAAACCCGGACGGGGGGTCTTAGAATCGTTATATGCATATGAATATAACTATTTTTCATCAAGTGGGACTTGATGGTTGATAAACGCCACAAAGAGCGTATGATAAATGCCATAAAGAGCATGGATGCGTCCCATAAAAGGTCATGTGATTGATATATGTGCCATAAAGAGCACCTGATATTAATGATATTCCTATTAAGGAATGGAAAGATAATTAACTATAAAAGATTAGTAAGTGAAAGGAAATTATATCTTCTTGATTTAAATCAAAAAAATGGTTTTATTCCTATTAAGGAATGTAAGAAGGATATGGTAATTGGATTTATGAGGAAAGTTTTTAAACTTAAGTTATTTACTTTTCTTTCTTTTATGTAGAGCCCATTTCATTTCATCATTTAGTTAAATTGTAATGTAAGTTTATCATCCTTATTATTCATGCATAACTGTTCATTTCTATCATGCTTTTTATTCTTCTGATGATCATATAAAACCCGGCCCTGACCGGTTTACTTTCCTTGTTGTATATATATGATTGTATCCGTTCAGGTGCTCCACCGCAAGGACGCCCATTTTGATATTCCCATCCCTTTGCTTTTGACGAGCTGTAAGATTATGCGGGTTATTACAGGTCATTGAATTAGACGCCTCCATTTTGGTATTCTAGATACGATCTGGTCTTTTCTTCGGGCGTGTGGCCCAAACTTTTGTACTTGTTTAATGAATGTATTATGTAAGATATTTAAATTGTTGTACTTCGTTGTATGTAGATGTGGACCGACAGCCTATTCCGTCATTTTGTATACATTTGTTATAGTTGTATTACATATCTTCTTGTGAAATTCCACTTGCTTATCAGATTGGGTTGTCTAAATTTAATTTTCTTAACTGGTTTTAAATTTCTAAACTTTTTGGTAACCCGTTTTCTGGTTTATGTGGTGGTTTTCCCATATACTCAGTTTATATTTGTGATGCTGAGAATGATATCCATCTATGATTCCTTTTACGTTTGAGTATCGGGCTAGCCACCCCTTATCTCGGATCGCGGGTTGTCACAGATGGTATCAGAGCATCTGGTTCTAGAGTACTAGGATCTGTGTGGACTTGTCTCGTTCTACCGTAGCGTTCTTTGATGTAGGGCCTAATGTTAGGACTTCTTTGTTGCTTATGTTTGCGATCTTCTGAAAGATAGATTGTTTTAACTAGTATTCTAATAATGTTGTTCTTCCATCTCAGATGCCGCCTAAGAGAGGTCGCCCAGCGAGACGTAATAGGGTTGTAGAAGAGGAGGTAGGTCCTCCACTGCCGCCACAAAGGACCATTAACGTTGCGGATGAGGCAAACATAGTGGCTCAAGCGGTTAATGCCGCCATGACCGCAGTGGTCCAACAATTGCCTCAGGCTCCAGGTGTTCAAGCTCCTACGGGACTTACTCAGTGGGAAAGGGTTAGGGATTCCTTTCTAAAGGGCAATCCCCCGAAATTCGAGGGAGGCACGGATGCTATTAAAGCCAATCAATGGAAGAAAAACATGCAACGCCACCTTCAAATGATATAATGTAGTGAGGATAAGAAACAAGTCCTTACCACCTTTAAGCTTGTCGGATCTGCGTTACACTGGTGGGAGACGATGACCACACCAGAGCAGAAAGACACAATGACGATCACTGAGTTCTGGGCTTTGTTTGATCTTAAGTATTTTCCTCCCGCAGTTCAGAGGGAGATGAAGAGGAAGTTGCAAGATGTAGTGCAAGTTGGCAAGTTTTGTACCGGATGAGGTGACTCCGGAAGAGAGGAAGATCTCGAAGTTTATGGGAGGTCTAAACTGGGGAATCCGGCAACACTTATTGGGTAATCCAACTTTACAAACTTTTGGTGAGGTTATGAATGCAGCCTTACTCCATTGCCAAGAGCATCGATTATATATGCAGGGTAGCAAGAAAGCTACTGAAATGAGACAAGTAGGAAAGCTTGGAGGGTTTATTGCGAGTGGCAATAATAATAATTGGCACGGACAAGGTGCTTTACAATAGGCAGGTCAGGGTGGCCCTAGAGGTAGAGGTCATCTGGGACAAGGCATTACCCAGTTTAGGAATAACAGAGGTCGAGGTTAGGAGGATATGAAGGGACGGTGCTTCCAATGTATGGAGGCAGGTCATTATATGGAGTGTCCTCAGATGATTAGGGGTCAGTTTCCAAGGGCTCCGTAGCAGCCATATGTTCAGTTTCCACCTCCGGTACCAATTATGGTTGTTCCTCCGCAGCAGGGACAACTATAGTATGGACGTGTTTGTCATATTCAGGAGGCTATGCTTCCTCCAGCTCTGCCGGCACCACCCGTTATTGAGGGTAAGTTTTTACTCAGAGATACGTGAGTTATGTGTTATTCGATGCGGGTGTTACGCACTCATTTGTTTTATGAGCTCTTCTCAGATTACAGTTTTGATAAGATCTGCTGAGAGTATTTTTTTTCTAGCGTTGAGTTTTCTACGAGTGATGGTTCGCTCGATTCCTTGTTTGTATGCATAGGAATTTATTGTGGTACTTTGTGCTTTGAGGCCGATTTACTCGTCCTTGACATGGTCGGGTATGATGTGATTTTTATGCCTTATCTCCACGACCAACATAGTTTATTAGTAGCGTATAGGAGGGGTCCCTTGTTTGGATTCCGCTTTTGCGGGACGCTCCACGCGTGAACCTCGATGATGTTGGAAGTGGAGAGATGTTGTTCTTTCTTCTTTTAGTTAATTCCACGTTATTTTATTTTATTTTATTGGTTTAGAGATGGGTGGAAAGTTTAGCCGAGAATCACGTAGAAGAGTGATTAAGGGCTATTAAAGTGCGAAATGGAAGCACTACATATAGTTCTCTCCTTTGATCGATGCGAGGAAGACTGAGATGCGAAGTCGAGTTAAGACTTCGGGTTATCCCTTGATAAGAAGGCTATTTAAAAAGGTACCTATATTGTGGGATATATAATTATAGGGATTTAGTTTGGATTTGTGTGATTTGTTAAGTTTTCAGTTATTTATATGGTAATGTATATATGTAGAATCTTTTCGGTCCCGAACATGTGTCTTAGACCTATATACCTTGATGACTGACAACGCAAGGTTGTAGTGTAACGGGAGGGTTCCTTGTTTGGATTTCGCTTCGGCGAGACGTCCCACGCACGAAACTGAGCAAATGTCGAGAGTTGAGAAAGGTCTTGGGCACTAGGGATATACTTAGTATTAGGTGCATACGACTTAGATAGGGTATAGTATAGGTAGGTAGACTTTAGGATTGTTTGGATATAAGGCCTTTAGTTATGTGACGTTAGTTTAGGAAGGTTCTCGGGAGTTGACCACAAACAGATTGTGTGTTAACTCTAAGAGGGATTGATTCCCTAAAGATAAGAAATGGGAGATATTGAGAAGTTTGGTTGGTTAGGCCGAGGGAGATAAGGCCTCTCGTAATTAGAGTGTTACCTTAGCAACTCAGCTTTCAGGATGGAAGGGAGATTTGACTCGCACTCCTGAGCCCATGTTGCAAGATTGAGGGTGGAGTTAATGATCAAGTCTCTGCCATGATGGGGATTAATAATAACGAAGTATTGACTTATTGTTGATGCGCCTCATAAGTTTAAACTTGTGAGAGGTATTATCCCATGTTTGAATTAAAACTCATCGTGGGGGTGATCACCGTAGGGAAAGGGGGTACTACTTCCTGGTAAGAATTTCATTTTTCTCGCGAGCAATAATTCGTTGCAAGATGTTGTAGGAAGAACAAGGGTTGTTAAGACCACATATACAAGTTGCTGACCGAGGGAACAAAATCCTACTCTATTGACTCTGAGAGTGAGGTGCGTTTCCATGGGGGACTTATTGTCCTGGATCAGAAGGGCAATAGTGGAGAAATCTCGCGGTCCTACCTTTTCGGTGCATCCAGAAAATGATAAATGTGTCGAGATGTGCGTCGCCAGTTTTGCTAGTCGGGCATAAAAAGGTTGTTGGACTGCGTGGGGTACCTTTTGACTATAGTTTCCGACCGAGATAAGAATTTAATTTCCCACTTTTGGCAAAATTTCCAAGGGTCCATGGGAATCGAATTAAGGTTAAGCACTCCTTATTATCCTCAAACAGATGGTCAGACTGAGAGGGTAAACCAAATGTTGGAGGTTATGCTCCTTATGTGCGTGCTTGACTTCAAGGGTAGTCGGGAACAGTATCTCCCACTAGTTGAATTCGCTTATAATGATTTGTATCGATTCACTATTGGGATGGTGCTTTATAAAGCCTTGTATGATAGGCCTTGTGGTTCTTCCACTTGTTGGATGGAAGTGGGAGATGATAAGTTTCTCGGACCTAAGATGATTCGGGATACTTCCTCGAAGATCGAGCTTATTCGAAGTCGCATTCGGATAAACCAAGAGCGATAAAAGAGCTATGCCGATACGGGGTGAAGGCATGTGTAAATGGAGGTTGGGGACCAAGTGTTGGTGCGAGTGTTTCCTATGAAAGGCATTAAGCATTTTGGGAAGAAAAGGGAAACTTGTATCGTGTTACGTTGGACCTTTTCCTAATATTGTTAAGGTGGGTCCGGTAGTCTATTAACTTGCTTTACCAAAACACTTGCAGCAAGTTCATAACTTGTTCCATATCTCTCATGCAAGGGAGTACAAGAGATGCGATGGTGCCTTTAGGCAAATTCCTTTTAAAGATATGGAGTTGTAACTTGACAATTCTTATGAGGAGTAGTCAGTTGCTATTTTAGATCATGGAGAGAGGCGTTTGAGATCGCTGGTAGTACTTTGGGGTTGGGTTCAATGTAGTCATTACAGTGTCGAGGAATTGACATGGGGGAGCGAGGATGGTATGAGGAAATAGAATCCGCATCTCTTCTTGGGAGGTACGCTTGAATTTTGGGGGCAAAATTCCCTCCTAAGGGGTGGAGTATGTAATAACCCTCTTTTTTGATAGCCTGTTTTATATTTATTTACTATGTGTAGTAATTAATTATAAAATGATGGATGTTGAGTTAATATTAATTTAATGTGGAAAAGGTTAATATTTACTAAAATGTTGTATGATTACCTGATGAGTAGGTAAAAATATCCATGAGGTGATTTATAGTGTCATAACATATAAAATGACAATTTGGTTTAATATGAAACCGGAAGTAAAATGAGTTATAAAATTTCCAAATGATAATTTGGAGGGTGTAGTTAGTCCCGGTAGGTGTGAGACTGTCAAAATAAGTGTCATATTGGCATTTTGGGCACTTTTGACTGGTTGTGTCTTAAATGTGTAGTTGCGTATTATTTTATCGCGTATTAGTCATTTAAGTGGGCTTTTTAGACTTAAGCCACATTTTATTTCCCCTACCCTATTCCCATTCTTCCATTACACACTTTTATACTTAGGGAGAAAGAGAGAGGAAGAGAACTTTGGAGAAAAGAGAGATTGGAGCTGGGATCTTGCTTGCATCTTCCTCAAATCTGATTTTCCCACATCAAGGCAAGTTATCTACTTGCTATTATCTGATTTAAGTAGAATAATTAGTGTTGATAGTTGTGAATTTGTTGTGTTTAATCATTTTAGGGTATTGTTTGATTAATTGGGTATTAACCCTTGGAGATGAATTTGGATGATAATTTTTGTTTATAATGGTAGTTAGAGGCATTTATTATGTATTGGTGGTGATAGATGATTTTGGTATGGGTTGGTTTTGGGTTTAAGGAAAATTTGGAGTTTAGAACTTCATAGCCATTCTTGGCAATTACGCAGGGGCGAATCGATTCGTGCCCTAGGGTGAATTGATTCGCATAGATGCAATCTCCCAGGTCTGTGTACCCTAATCGATTCGCGTTAAGGACAAATCGATTCGGCTGTATGCAGAATGTTGGTTTTGTCTTCCGAACCGATTCGCTTTAAGGGCGAATTGATTCGGTAGGGCGAATCGATTCGTCCCTTGGGGCGAATCGATTCGATTCCTGAAGTTTTGAGTCGTTTTCCTTTTTAAATTTTGATCTTTTTCCTCAGGCTTAGGATCTAGGAATCTTCTTGAAAGAAGTGAACTTAGAGTCCTAGAGTATTAGTTGAGTTTGGTCGTTACCCTAGACTATATATGGGTTCATCTGGGGTTTTTTCCGGGGAGGTTTAAAGTAATGATAAGGCATTACTTCTTTTATTAAAATTTTTAGAAGCTAGGAAGTTAAATGCCCTAACTTGGAGACTTATGGGCTTATCAAAATTATATGAACTTTGGGGATTTTTAGGATCATAATGATCATTTGGAGACTTAGTCGGGATTTGTGATTTGAGGAATATTAATGAGAATATTTGATGGGAATTAGGTTCGCATAAAATGAACCCCGTTGTTTAATGATGTAAGGTTCGAATAAAAAGAACAAATCACATGGATAATGGAAATAGAATTTGGTAATGAAAAAGATTGAATATGAAAATGAGATTTAATAATGTAAATGATAATTTACTGATACACACCTCTCTAAATGACATCATAAGGGATGTTTGCGCGTGAGGTGAAGCCCCCTGGCAAATTAACGCAAGGTGGATATAGTCCTAGGCCATATGAGCGTTGTTTTATATATATATTTGTATTTTCTGCGATGGGTAGGAGATTCTGGGTGTGGTCTTGACTATCCCGCAGGCATATGGCCGCTTCCCGACGTATTGCGATAGGTGCCCAGGGTGTCTTATGTTAGGCCCTGGAAGATGATGTCCATTTAGGGGCGCGCACAGTGGGGAAACCCGGACGGGCGGTCTTAGAATCGTTATATGCATATGAATATAACTATTTTTCATCAAGTGGGACTTGATGGTTGATAAACGCCACAAAGAGCGTATGATAAATGCCATAAAGAGCATGGATGCGTACCATAAAAGGGCATGTGATTGATATATGTGCCATAAAGGGCACCTGATATTAATGATATTCCTATTAAGGAATGAAAAGATAATTAACTATAAAAGATTAATAAGTGAAAGGAAATTATATCTTCTTGATTTAAATAAAAAAAATGGTTTTATTCCTATTAAGGAATGTAATAAGGATATGGTAATTGGATTTATGAGGAAAGTTTTTAGACTTAAGTTATTTACTTTTCTTTCTTTTATGTAGAGGCCATTTCATTTCATCATTTAGTTAAATTGTAATGTAAGTTTATCATCCTTATTATTCAAGCATAACTGTTCATTTCTATCATGCTTTTTATTCTTCTGATGATCATATAAAACCCGGCCCTGACCGGTTTACTTTCCTTGTTGTATATATATGATTGTATCCGCTCAGGTGCTCCACCGCAAGGACGCCCGTTTTGATATTCCCATCCCTTTGCTTTTGACGAGCTGTAAGATTCTGCGGGTTATTACAGGTCATTGAATTAGATGCCTCCATTTTGGTATTCTAGATA
Organism: Sambucus nigra; assembly: GCA_949130495.1. Taxonomy (NCBI): domain Eukaryota; kingdom Viridiplantae; phylum Streptophyta; class Magnoliopsida; order Dipsacales; family Adoxaceae; genus Sambucus; species Sambucus nigra. The sequence continues at coordinate 1,114,244 of OX422207.1, read as the reverse complement.
CGATCTGGTCTTTTCTTCGGGCGTGTGGCCAAAACTTTTGTACTTGTTTAATGAATGTATTATGTAAGATATTTAAATTGTTGTACTTCGTTGTATGTAGCTGTGGACCGACAGCCTATTCGGTCCTTTTGTATACATTCGTTTTAGTTGTATTACATATCTTCTTATGGAATTTCACTTGCTTATCAGATTGGGTTGTTTAAATTTTATTTTCTTAACTGGTTTTCAATTTCTAAACTTTTTGGCAACCTGTTTTCTGGTTTATTGGGTGGTTTTGCCATATACTCAGTTTATATTTGTGATGCTGAGAATGATATCCATCCATGATTCCTGTTACGTTTGAGTATCGGGCTGGCCACCCCTTATCTCGAATCGCGGGTTGTCACAAAATGGCATAGTTTCGAAGTTCATACAAAGTTCCTATTTATATATAACATGGGGAATACCATAGCTGAGTCACATAAATTTTTAAGAATGTGACCTACATTTCTAACTAAACCACCACTGCTATTGTGGTCATCACTGGGGTTCGCAATATGGTTAATCTCATTAATGTTGTTTTTATCTTTACCTAATATAGGGTCAATATAAACTATATTAGTCACGTTCAAAAGTGAATTTATTCCACTTGTGTACATCCAGACATTCCCACATTAGTCACCTTCAGTCAAAAAGATTAGTTTACATAAATCCAAAATTAACAATAGAAATGAAAAGGCATAAGCTCTTCACGCAAAAAGAATATTACACACTTCAAGCATATGGTGATGCAAAGCGTAAATAAATATTAAAAATAACAAATCACAAAACCAAGTTACCATTGTATTCAACCTATGGAAAAAAGTTCAAAATAAGGAAATGGACTAATGAACACAAATCTAATCATCCTCTTGCATATGGTCCCTGGTTTCCTTGTCAACTAATGCTCCAGTGACACCTTGTCTAGCCCAACTAACATCATCATAAAGTGTCAATGTTGTATCTTCCAAATATTGGTCACTCCATTCCTCTGTTTCATCATTCATAGTGCTCTCGGTTGTTAACTGTCATCCAAACACATCAAAAAAAGTCTCGAGGCTTTGTTTCAACAATAATATACCAGTGTTTCTCCATTAGTTCTTGTGCCTAAAATACATGCTTTGCCTGAGATGCTAGTATGAAAGGTTCATTGACTTTTTGATGCCTAGGATACAACAAATTATTTAAGTTTACAAGCATGAATCCAAAGTAATCTTGCTCAATGATATGTCTACTATTGTCAACCAAGTCACGCTTGAACAACAAGAACTTATAGTCTTTTGAATAATGCAGCTCAATGATATCCGTCAAAACTCTATAAAAATTAACATCTCCAGATACGGGATTTATGTCTCTTGCACTGCCTAACTTTTAGTCATTGCATTTAACATGACTCCATTGTTTTTCTTGGATCTTCTCCTCTCACGAGACTTAGTGTGATACCTAACGCCATTGATAATATATCAAGTGACTCTTTTTTCCTTTTTTAGGGGATCCATTTCTAAATTCTAAATTTCTTATGATACATTGGTGTTTTTTTCATGGACTAACTTCCTCTCCTATTTTATTATAAAAAAGGGAATCACAAGCCAGAGTTATGTAATAGTACATTTAAATGTAAAACATTGTTGTCAATGTGTATTTTACTTACGTGATCCTTAAACCACTAATGAAATGTTTCGTTATGCATGCGGTCCACATCATGTGATCTGAGATGAGAATCACTCCTAATTAACACATGATCAGTGTTACATTAAAAGGAGTCATTACATTATTCTTTACATTGCTAAAAAATGAAGGAATTTTTTTCAAGAAGATACTCTCGAATTGGAGAAATTGTATCTCTGTTGACAAGAACATATCGATGTGCTTGTATATATGTAATGTCAGCAAGCATAAATCCCTCCGCTTTTCCTAATTCACAACCACAAAAGTGATCAAAAGAACTACCATCATCATTCCTTGTTTGGCGATTAGACTTCGTCTTAACATCATTATGTAGGTACCTTGAGAAAAAGATCAAGCATTCTTCTACCCAATATCCTTTTGCAATTAAACCCTCTGGATGACTACGGGTCTTCACATAATTCTTTAATGTGAACATGTATTTAAGGTGAGGTAAATTTCAGTTAGTAACAAAAACTATCGTGAAAAATAATTTTAAAGAAAAATAAAAATATTTCAACAAATACCACTCCTCTAAATAGGATACATTGATCGATATTATGGTGATCCTACTATCTTCACCTCTTCTGCTAAATGAATAACGAAATGCTCAATGACATAAAAAAATGGAGGAAAGATCCTCTCAAGTAGGTATAACGTGCAGTCAATGCGATATTGAATACGGTCTAAATTGGTTACATTCATCACTTTCGAGTACATATTCCTAAAGAAGTTACGTAGTTCAACTAATGGTTCAAGCACATTCTTAGGCAACACATTTCTTAAGGAAATGGGAATAAGTTCTTGCATTAAGATATGGCTGTCATGACTCTTGAGTCTCGATATATTATATTATTTAAGGTATACATGACGCGATATGTTCGAAGCATAACCATCTGGGACTTTCACCTCCTTTAACATTTTACAAACTATCTTTACCCTAAGTGTCCAAGGTGAAACATGCAGGTAACAAATAATATTTGTTGTCCACCTGTTTCTAAGGATGTAACGGTTTATGAATACACATATCTTTCAAGTCATTATCGGATTTTAATTTATACTTCCCCCTTCCATCAACTTTTAATAATGTACAAAGCACATTATCACACACATTCTTCTCAATATGCATTATATCAAGATTGTGGCGTAATAAATTATCCTTCTAATAATCTAACTAAAAAAATATACTTTTTTTTCCAATTATGTGTTAAGGTCTCATCTCTCTCACCAACCCTTTTCCTCTTATCTCCTACCTCTGGATCCTTCCCAAAATTATTATTCAAATTTTTTACCCCATCATATGCTTCAGCTAGATAATCGGGTGGGCTTTTTATCTAACTCAATTGTACCATCAAAGGATTTTTTTATTTTTTTTAAATTTCTTCCCTTCAGGCAACCATCGACGATGATTGAAGTAGTAATGCTTACCTCCATTAAACAACCAACGGGATCGAGTGTACTTATGACAACAGGGATACATCAATCTACCTTTTGTGCTCCACCCCGACAAATTTGCATAAATTGAAAAATCACTATTTTTCCATAACAACGATGCACGCATTTTATGGTTTCATCATAATTGTTTACCCCAACCTATAATTCCTTTAATTCATCAATTAAAAGGCGCAAATAAACATCTATGTCACTTCTAGGGTTGAGAGGTTATTTCATACATAATAATGTAGGCAAGTTATATATTATTACAATTACAGGCCATGTGCTATGAACAATACTCATGCTCCTGAATGGGTTGAACACATTACTAGATAATCCAAGCCTAACATTTCGCGATTATAGTGCTAAATATGGATAAATATCATTAAATGTTTTCCAAGCAAGAGAATCAACTGGATGCCTTACATTTTCATCATCAACATACTCACCGGCATGCCATCTCATCTGTGATGTTGTCTTTGATGACATAAATAACCTTTGAAGTCTTAGTATCAAAGGGAAGTATAGTACCACCTTTGCAAGAATTTTTCAATTTATAATGGCATCAACATATGATTGACCATTTACTTATTTGTGCCTTGGGGTATGACACTTCCTGTATTCATTCTCTCACTCTGTCTCATTCCAATAGAGCATGCAATTGATTGGACATGCATGTATCTTCTTATACTCTAGTCCTAAGTTTGAAATCAACTTCCTCACTTTGTAAAAGGACCTTGGTAATGTTTCACCATCAGGAAATGCATCTTTGAATAATTCAAGCAACATTGTGAATGTCTTGCCACTCCACCCACCAAGGCACTTTAAATGTAATAACCGTACAATAAACGAGAGAGTTGTATACTTCTTATAATCTAGGTACAACTCCCTTTTAGATTATTTTATCAAATTAAAGAATTTCTTGATTTCTTCATCGGGGCCATCCATATGTTCATGTGCATCACCACCACCCATAAAGTTAAGTGGACTTGCTAGAGGAAGTCCAAAAGCATCATATATCATCTATCCCATTTCATCACCAATAATCGAGTTAGAAAAAAGGAGCTTAAGATGAGGCAGATTCCCTGTGATAAGTCCAACATATGTAGCTGTCTAAATATTGATTTAGCAATATATGTTAAACAACATCATCTTTCTTCATGTATTATGGCATTTCTTACATGGACACAATATTCTTTCAATATCAGGTCTATTATTAGAGCCAAACTTAATGAATTTTTTGGCTCCTTTATCATACGAAGGATGACCTTTATGTGTTATATTAACCAACTCTTATCCATCAGTATTATTAACCTGATGAAATGAACAACATAACAAAATTTTATCATTTAGTAAGTTCAACACAAAGATAACAAAAAAGTACCATGCAACATGACTTTTATTTCTTAAAAAACATCATGGTCTAAGAATTCCATATATAAAAAATAGAGAGAAAAAAATAAGATGGTCGGCTTGATATTCTTTTCATTTTTTAAACAACATAATAGGATGAAAAAAGAGAAGATTAAACATCTTGTCAAATGAAACATAAATATATAAAATCCACTGTTGAGATGAAATTTATAAAATTGGACACGACTTATGACAGTAATATTCTATATCGAAACTTCACTTAGTCCCCACAAGAAACATAACTCAATGTACAATCTAATCCAGCATCACACATTACAAATGAATATATCATGCGTAAATCAGTTGATTATGTCTCTATTTCAAGGCGAAATAATGAGATTACAAAACAAGAAATATGAATTCAATTTTAATGAACCACATAAACATAACAAAACATATCAATAGTATATCTCAATTTCTCGTTTGAATGGATAACTTTAATTTATGCAAATATTCAACTATAAACCTAATCTTAGTCACTAACTGTCACAATAGAACATAAAATATGAACATTGATCTAATCTTACTTTTTATACTTTTAATTAGTAGCAGTTGTGCTATTGTTTGACGCTTCTATTTTGTTCTAACATTTTAATGGACACAAACAGTTCGCTAAGAATGTTACGAAATTCTCTCGTTGCAATAATTTTTTCGAGATGACCTTAAAAATAGAATAACCAAGAAGGGTGATGAAGAAACTTACTAGTAGGATACAATACTAAAATTCGTAACACTGGAAGATATTTGTCAATAAAATTAAATTCATTCTAGTAATATCTTGTATATCTTTACATTAAATTCATTCTAGGCAAACGAGGAGAGACATTGAACAGTTAGACATTTTGGGGAGTTCAAATCATTACAATGCCATTGACAAATAAAATAGAAAGATAAAAAATAAAATATAAGGAAAACATCAATATCTATAATCAAATTTATATTATTTGTATCTATTCATCATGGAAAGATGGTATTATGTGACGTGTTTCATATAGTCAGGCATCATATCTGCTCAAAAAATATAATTCCACCACACCCATCAACGGATATGAAATAAATTGTCTTTAAGTACCTTAACCATTAATACACAATCCCACGGTGACATTAGACAATGTCTAAATTATTATATCAAGCTTGTAAACAAAATCTCATATGACTAATTACTAAAAATTGAGAAACAAGAAAACCTAATTAGAGAATGACGAGGCAAAGAGGGAGAAATACAAGATTACCACTATTTTGCATAATTCGATCGAGCTTGAGTTAGGGCAAAAATCAATAATAGCACAACAGATAGGGTAAACATATTCGGGGATTCATAGAGAGCAGGGACTTGAATCATAAATATTAGGACATAATTATTTACCTAGCAAGGCAAAAATCGAAAGCACAAAGGATTTCACCTCAGTTAGCCTACGATTTCTTCAAGTTTCTTGACCCCCACATGATTATATCACAAAAAAATGTTTACCATAATCATATTTATACGAATGACAGTCAAAATATTTATATTTACATAGTATAAAGCACAAATTAAGGGTTTTACTTCAAAAAATTCATTTGAACTTTATATTAGCCTATTCCAGAATGGCGATTTGTGATGAAAGTCCTGACATTTGGGTCAAAAATTGATATTCTTAAGAATGGAAATTTGGTGCTATTCGTATATTCTTTCCAAACGATTGTTGACAAAATTTCACAGTTTAATACACCTATGCATATCAAAGGAAGACGAAAATATAATCATACACGAGCTATAATCAGCTAAAGAAGTCAATTGAAAAGGAAAAACTAAAAGATCAATTAATTAAATTAAACATTTGAGGTGACAACAGCTAATTGTGAGAACATTACTCAAAATTAAATTCCATGATTTCACTTTTGCAATCAAGGTAGAAATTCCAGCAGTACATAGGGTATTAACATCAACAACTAAAGACCCTTCTAATCACCCATTCTATATTTTGCGAATTATTTGACAAAGTGATTGACATGGAAAAATAGGGAGATGGGTCTAACGTATTTCTTATTCTATGTCTTTTCCCTCACTGAAATCACATAAACTTTGACAAGTATGCTCAACAAGTGAATGATAATATAGTAGCTAGATTTACACAAAATGGGTGAATGAATGACTAAAGTTTAGAGTTACCATTGAATTTGAACAAGGATTGCTGCAACTTCACATATTTGATTACTGAAGCTTTTGATTTCAGAATGAATGGAGAACAGAGAATAAATGCAAAACGATTGAGGAATGGAGATATGGTGGGATTGCTGATTTATACATTGTTGTGTGCCGTAATCAAGCACATAACAAATGGGGAACAAAGATATGGAGGGGTTGTTGATTTTCAAGAATGGAGACTGGGGAAGTGGAGCATTGGAGATATGGGGGGATTGCTGATTTTTCGAAAGGAAGTGTAGCATGTGGAGGTTACCAAAAACTTTTTGGAGGGAAAGCTCCAAGTATTCGACGTTTTTATTAAAAAGAAGATCAAAATATATCCCACGTTTTTAAATAAACGTTATAAATATCCGACATTTAATCCAAACGTAGTAAAATAACCGATGTCTTAAATAAAACGTCGGTATATCCTCTTTATTCCGACGTTTTTACAGGCGTCGCCAAAAAAATGTCTTCAAAACCAAGTTCACTTGTAGTGATATACTTCCATGTATTGGAACCTTACTAGTAATTTATTGATACACCAACTAAGTTTTTGTCATTTTCTGAGAGCATGTTGTTTTCCATCGATTCAATATGAAGGAGTCAATGATTTTCAACATCAACTTGTGAATTTGTCAACCTTGAACAACAAATTCAACTCGATTTTTTTTGTTTTTTTTCACTAAATACAATACTATATTTTAGATGAATTACCAAAAAATACCTCTAACAATTTTTAATACACGTTTAGTCCAAATTTTTTTATTTTGTTCCAAAAAGTCTATCAGACATCCATTTAACCAATATTCTTTTATTTTTAAAGGTCCGGGATAGCAGCACCCCCTCCCCACTCTCACTATCGGAGCTCCAGAGACGCTCACCGGAGCTCCGACAGTGGGGGTGGGGGGTGGAGGGAGGTAGATAAATGAGTTTGTGTGTGTTCTTATTTGGAGTGTTTTAATGTGGTGATGGACTTTTTGGAACAAATTAAAAAGGCTTGGACTAAACGTTAATTAAAAATTGTTTGAGAGACTAGTCGGTATATGTTCCTTTTTTCAAAGTCTTTAATACAAATTAATCACTTTATTAGTTTAGTAGACTTTTGTATATTTTCGTCACTAAATGTTAACAAAGATCAATTTTAGTGGCAAAATTAACATTTATCAATGAAAAATATGATAAAGTCTAATTAACTGATCAATTTGTATTAAAATCTAAAATAAAAAATAGTGATGTATTAAAGTAAAAAAAAAAAATCGGTTCATATTTTGAGAATCGCTAATGCATTAGTAATATTTGAAAATGGTATATCTTCGTTAATGATTGTGCAAATATTGACATTAATTAGTTACAAAAACGGGTATCAACAAATAGCAATTAATAAATAATAAAACTTACCTTTTGTCAACACTTTGCTTTCACAAAAAATTATAAAAATAAGGTCAGCAGTTTCATTTACACATCCAAAAACTACTTGTTTGTCCTCTTACGTGAAGTAATTATGTTGATCCTAAACAACAAAGTAAACTTTAGGAGTAATATGTTAACACCCAACGTTTTTTATTTATAAAAAATAAAAGGAATCTTGATATAAAACGTAGGGAAGTGGGGTTGTTTTCTAAGATCAAATGATTGCCAACCCTCAAAATTAATCGATGTTTCCAAATTTGATGTTATAAATAATATTCGATTAGAATTTATAAGAATTAAAAAAAAAATGAAATCAACATTAACCTAAATCACGTTGTATTTGTTATAATGTCTTAATATAATATATTTTTGTTTTATGCTCAAAGTCCATATGGATTATTTGTAATTTCAAGAAAATCACCCCTTGCAAAGAGATTACCTAGATCATGACCAATTCATCTACCAACTAATATTTTTCAAAAATTTCATATAGTTGGACAGATGGAGATGGAAAATAAAAGAAATTTATGCAACTATGTTCGTGTTCATATTCACAGTCAACACACTCAAATAAGGCTTTGGCACTACTTAAATATGCATCCTTGGCACTACTTAAATATGCACCCATCCAATCCTATGAAGTAAAAGTTCTGATGTAATGGCTGAACCTCAACACATTTCTCTCAATGCTAAGCAGTTGCGAGATCTTGCTTTGGCGATTAACAACCTCAAAACTAAAGCCATACTCGACATTGATTTTAATGGTTATGAATACGAACGCTCTAAATACCTCAAGTCTAGTTTAGACTGTTACCAAGATGTATTGGACATCCTGCATGTGGTCGAGGGATTAGTACGTTCATCTCAAAATGATAAAAGAAAAGCTCTTATCGCTCGTGACACCTATTTATACATTTTGAACGCTCTTAACTTTTCACTCCAGTTCCTCAAAAACTACCTAGTCCGAGCGAACCATCTGGGTGAAATTAAGGCTCATGTCAAGAGCCTTAGCAATGAAGTGCATGAGCTGGACGACACATATTTGACTAAAGCAAAAACTCTGTCCAAGAAAGTAGTGGGACATAACAAGGCGATGTTGAGGTACGTCAAGGCCTATACAAGTATCGCATCAGCCAATTCTCAAGAGACCTTATGGAGATAGGCGTAACATTTGAGGAGTTAGTCATAACGTATGCTCTTGTCTTACGCTCTCGTGTAGTGATCATTTCCATTCCCGTTCTTACATATCAGTCATTTAAAAAAAATCATAAAAAAATCTCATAGATTTTTCAACTATCATATATGCCATATTCCTATTTTTTGGGAATTTTATTCGTCAAATTTATCCTTTTTAATTTAGTCATCTGTAACTATTAGGGCCGAGTTATTAAAGTGGTTAAATTTAATTTTTCTTACTTTTTAGTATTTAAATGACCATAACTTTTTATTTATGAATTTATTTTTCACAAAATTATTATTTTTGAATTGTACTCATCGAGATCTATCAAACAAGAACCATCAACACTACAAAGTTATAATGAAAAAAATTACGCAGTCAATGTATTTACTGTATTTCACCAGAAAAATAAATTATTTTATATTTGAGATGTTTTCACAGATAATAAACATTCACATGCTAGTATTACACAAACACTAAATATTTACGAAGGAAATGCATTATTTTATTTTACTATTTTTTTTTTATTGAATATGGATCTTATTTTAGAGGGCTCAATTAGTAGATTTCAAAAATATTAATTTAAAAAATTTTGGATTTGTATATTGAAAGTTATAGTTCTTTAAAGTTGGAAGGAGGAATATAGTAACATGAAATTTAAATATGGAGGGAATGTAGGAATAGGGGTATTTTAGTAAGGAACATTTTTTAAATTAAAAAATAGGACTTAATTAATTAATGATTGATTGGTCAATATGACTCTCCAAAGAGAACTCACATATTATAATCCTTGATTATTATTCAATTATTTCCCCCACAACGTTTTCAGGTACCAAAATGAGCTTAAATTTGAGGGGGCGTTTGAAGGGCTAACAAATATTCAAAAGATCGAGGTAATACTTGCAACGCTTTTGTAATAATATGTTGTGTTAATATCAAGTCTAAGGTTAATAATATGTAGGTTTATGAAGAAATCATGGAGGCGTCTGGACGGGGAAGAGTTTTTACGAAGTTATTAAAAAATGTGTTGAAGGGTGCAAAAATACCCCTCATCCTTTTCACTGCTGCTCTGATGGTGGTGGACATATTTTCATCTTGGTAGCTAATGGATCTGAGACAAAACAAAGATGAGGGGGAGGGGAGGAGTTTGGGATGTGAGATTGGGGATTGAAAAAGAAATATGCAAATTGAATCAATTAGGTCGCGTATAAAGAGGGGAGGCCATGGAGGAGAGATAATATGATAATGAAGCGGTTCAGATTCAGATAGTGAGATAAAGACGTCGTTTGAGATGAATTGTTGAGTTAATTTTTTCTCCGTAATAGATGCCACGTGTACACTCTCAACATTGAGAATATTTAACTCCTTGAATAGCATTTTATAATAATACTAGCATGTAGGCCACGCGATGCGTGACCGAATAATCAAGACATGTATAGTTCACTCGGTGTGTCATTCAGTATTTTGGAATATATCTTGTTAATCTCAAAAGTATGGCACATGCTATTGGAGAGCTTATTAATCTTAAAGGTATGGAACATGCTATTAGAGAATTCAAATACACTATTAATTCAAATACACTCATTCTACTCCTCTTGACACATGCTATTGGAGAGCTTATTAATATAGTGTATTTGAATTAAACAAATAATGAAAACTCTCTCTTATCTATAAAATGTTAATAGATAAGTAATATTTTATATACCGAGAGAATATATACTTCATATAGTTCAACCAACCCAAAAAAATATTTTATTATATATACCATTCATGAGTGTCTTGTTTTAGGTTTGTATCCTCTTTCTTTTTCTTGTAAAAGAGCATGCTATCTTGGTGTGAAGATAAAGATATCATTTAAAAAAGTACATGATATCCACCTTGAATTATATAAATGATATCGAACTTATTCTTTCATTTCAGGTAAAAGATAATGAAATAAATAACTAAAAAGTAAGACCAAGTTTAATTAAAATAAACTCAACCCTATGAACCTACACCAAAAGATAGTCAGTCAACCAAAGGAACCCTATTACCAATAGAATTCGTTGGTTTTGAAATGTTTTGATTAATCCTCAATGGAAAATGCATGCTTTTATTATTAGTATTCTCTTCCTTCACATGGTTTTCATTATTGACAGTTTCATCCTCAGTTATGTAGCTTCTTTCTTTAATAAATTCATAGATCTACGAGGGGATTATCCTCATCTGGAGTCTTATTTAGAAAAATCAAACAGAAGAATGCATTATAAACATCAACAACAATCACAAGGAAATAAAAATGGAAAAGATAGAAATGGCCCAACCGAGTTTATGACAAACTGACAAATCTATCTATTTAATCTGAAGCTCTGGTCTTGGTAACAGTATTCAAATTTTATATATATATATATATATATATATATATATATATATATATATATATATATATATATATATATATATATATATATATATATCACCTGTATCATTAATCATTAATCCAATGCAAGCCCAACAAAAAGACCTCTCAGAGAGCAACTGTAAGAATAATACAAATATAAAACCTAAGATGACAACAATCATTTCTGAGGCTGAGATATATGCATAGGTATTGCAGTGTCCTATGCAGAACCCAACGGAACCAAGCTCAATGTATATGGAATCACCATAGGATATAACGGGGAAAAGTGCCCCAGGACAGAAATTTTCCAAAGCTTTTCCATGTTCCTCGTCTTAATGTTGTATAAGTAGGTACGTGTAAAAATCCTAAAACACAACAACTCATCCTTAAAGGCCAAAGGCTCCACACATCCTTTCACATGCCATCCTGCCACTTTCTTAGTTGAATTGCGTAACTGGCGATTTTCTTCCTGCAATTTTTCTAGAGATATAAAAAATTTAAGTGTCCACAGAGATGCAAAATGATCCTCCAGAACCCATAACTGAACACCATCTTCAGACATCAACACAAGATGCAACTGGCCTTCACTTTCTCCAATACACATATCGGGAATCCAATTGTACTGGGAGGTAGTCAACGGTGTCTTGATCAACCAAGATAACTCATTTTCAAGGTCGAACATGAGGACCCTGTCACCGTCGGTCAACCAATACAAAACCCCTCCTATACAGATGCCCTTGTTTTCTATCAAATTACAATTGCACGGGCATACCTCCCTTGATCTCCTCCAATCCCCAGCTTCCGATGAAAATATATAGAATGAAACGTGGGAATCGTGTCTGTTCGGCTCGGTTTGACGAACTCCAACCACTTTGAAATTTGTAGAAACATCTATTGGATCTCGAAAAGGGTCAAAATCCAAAGCAAGGTTGTTTCCTATGTTAGGATCTGGAAGTGGAAAGCTCACACATGTTTTGTTTGTTGGGTTACATACGTAGATTAGTGAGAGTTCATAAGTAAAGAAACTTCTGCAGCAAATCAGGCCATTGACTGAGGACAATATCACGACATTCTCAGGGAGGAAATCGAGGATGCTGCGTTTCACTTGATTGCCTTCCATGTTGATGGGAATATATCCATTAGAATCATCCTCATAGTCACACCATTCGAACGTTTCCTGGAACGTTTCCTGGAAAACGAAACCAGATATCGGTTCTGTCCTCTTCAACTGAAACCGGATGAAAGAGCGGTCTGATATAAGGTGATACCATTCCTTTGATACACACTTGAGCTCAAGCAAAGGTTTGGTAAACAACCGGGAAAGCACATCAATTGAAATATCTTTATTTGCGAACCAAAGCTCCTTCATTTTCTAAAATCACAGAAACGATAAAAAATTAGAGGATTAAAATAAAATACAGCTACTGAAATCTGACTACAAATAAAATTCGCACATTACATCAGCATAGGTATCAATCATTGCACAATCTCTAATTTGAAGCACAGATAGAAACACTTTTCGCTAAATAGAATTTGCCAATGTACCAATTCTAACATCACCACAATGTAAATGATTGTAATAGGGCACAATAACTGACCAGATAATAATAAGAACTAGTTAATTGAAACACATGTAGGCACACTTTTGAATGTATAGATATTGCCAATTTACCAATTTTAGCATCACGGCAATGTAAATGATTGTAATAGGTCTCAATAGCTGATTAAAATAATAAATAAATAAATAAGGTCTGTATAATAAATAAATTTCTAATTTGAAGCACTAGAGACATTTTTTACTGAATAGATATTGCCAATGTACCAATTTTAACGTCACCACAATGTAAATGATTGCAAAAGGTTCCAATAACTGACCAAGCAATAAATATATAAGAATTAATTAATCATCATGAGTAGTCTTGAGCAGGTATAGTTTTGCCTCATTTCATGAAAGCTTGCTTGCAAATATTAAAAAAAGATCAATTACCAAAAACTCCTTCAAACATTTTTTAATACACATTTAGTACAAACCTTTATATTTAGTTCCAAAAGGTCCTGCAAACACCCATTTAATTGATATTCTCTTATTTTTAAAGGCTAGCGACACCCCCGCCCCACCTCCCCACTGGTAGAGCTCCGACAACCCTCACCGGAGCTCTTTTTTTAGTGTTTTTGTGTGGTGAGGGACTTTTTGGAACAAAATAGAAAGGTTTGGAATAAACGTATATTAAAAAATGTTCGAAGGACTATTTGGTATATGCCCCCAAAAAAATCGGCACGCGATGTAAAAGATGACACGAACTTGTTATATTTGGTGTAAAACATCGATATATAAATAGAGCATGAGACAGATAATGAAGCCAGTGATATTTCTCTTTTATTTGAGTCGCAGCTGACAAAGTTCAGATCATATAAAAATTGAAACAATATTAGAGTTCGAGAAAACAATATGAAAATGAAATTTTACCTTCTGTGAAAATTGTTCGATGCAGAATATCCAGTTCAAAGATAAAGATCAGGTGCGAATGAAGAGGACTTTGGGCTTTCTTTTTACTGTTACTACATGACAGAGAAAAACAACATTATTATCCAGGTAGAGGGGCACACTAGTAAATGAAATCTGTGTGATGTGATTTGAATCTAGCTAAAACAACTAAGAATACTAGTTGCTAACTCATCATATTTTTCCACTATCTCAGTTTCCCCTCGTTATTGTCATAAATGCTAAGATGGAACTTCAATTACATTTATGTCTATAATCAAACAAAGCTTGACCTTCATAATCATATTTTGAATTAACATAATAGGGAAATAACTAGCATGGAACCCGCGCAATGCGCGGACGTTATATAGAAAAACAACTACATAAAATTTATTTAAAATAAAATTGACAGACATGTTAACCCAATTACAAAGAATATATGAGCTAAAAAATATTCATTAAGGTATTTGATCAAACAGGGGCATACAATATATGAGCTCGCAAAAAAAATCTCATTGCAATAAGATGGGAACAAAAAAAACTGGAGAATTATTTGGATGATAAACCCTTCAGCGAAATCTTTTTTCATCGTCATCTTGCCTCCTGTCAAATAATTTTTTTTTTCCGGGGGGGGGGGGGGGGGTGGGGCGTGGAACAAAATGTATAGACCATTTAATTAGTAAAAGACAATCACATGAATTAAATCATTGCAAAATAAAATTAATTGAATAATTGTATAAAGAAAATCACATGAATTAAATCATTGCAAAATAAAATTAATCTAATAGCTATAAACAGAAAATATTACATAAAAATATTTATGATGTTAACATCTTATCACACACGGATATAAATATTTGAAATTTTTTTTTAGGTTCTTCAACTCCTATATTTTTTCAATATTTTTGTGAGTTATTAAAAAATAGTGCAGCACACAATCCAAAAAAAGGAAACAAACCATCTACAATCAGAACTAACTTGACAATATCTTGGTCGGTTCACTTGACCCAAAGATGACTGATCCCAATACCATTATTCAAATGCAACAACATTAACAACTTCAAAATTCTGAGTTTTTTTTTACAAACTCAATTAGACTCACAACACCATGACTAAAGCATCAAATCAAAAAAACACTGTATAAACCTATCGTTGACATTTTATCAAACTGTGTACAAAACCTTATGAAGAATAGGTAAATATCTAAACAACACCATATACAAGCAAAAAATAATCAGGCTTCAACAATAGAAAACCCACCATTTTCTCTCTCTTACTCACCCATTTTTATGATGTCTCAACAATAACTCCAAACTACGCATTTTATCTCTCTCTTATTTAGGGGTGTTCACAGTCCGGTCCGATCTGGGTTTAGACATTATTATGGACCGGACCGAAATAATCGGTCCATGTTTATTAAGACCCGAAACCGGACATGATTAATCAGTTTCGGTCCAAATAATGTTCGGGTTCGGTCCAATTCGATTGGACATGGTTTGATTAAAAAAATTGAAATTTTTTTATTATTTTTGATTTTTTTCCAGATGTTTTTTTCATGTTAAAATTCTACACTTTTTTGCAATAACTTTCTCGTTAACTTTCACATTTTGGCCAACTGTTTTTTGACCTACTGTTTTTTGAGAAAATTCCAAATCATATAACAAACAATTCCCAAATCATACTGGAAACCATATACAAACAAATCCCAACACATACTGGAAACCATATACAAACAAATCCCAAATCATATAACAAATAGAAACCAGATCAAAAACCATATAACAAATCCCAAATCATATAACAAATCCCAAAGTACAAAAAAATCCCAAATCATATAACAAATCCCAAAGTACAAAAAAATCCAAAATCATATAACAAATCCCAAATCATTCTCTACACATTTATTACCAAATTGAAAATCAGTCTCAACACATACTGGAAAAACAGATCGGAAACCATATTTTTTGGTCCGACCGACGAAGGAAGAAAAGACAAAAAAAATAAGAAGAAACATACCGACCGATGAATGAGAAGAGAGAACAGCACCGCCGGGTAATGGCGGGGGTTTGTGGATAACAGTGGACAAGAGAGAGCTGCGTCGTCGGCGTCTTTGGAGAAGAGAGACAGAGAATGAACGAGGTAAAAAAATATTAGAAGCATATCCGGTGTTCTATTTTTACATCATAATTACAAAGTTATAATACAGATAATAATAAAAATAATAAGAATTAAAATTAAAATTAAAAATGAGAAATGAAAAATACAAAAACGAAGTTAAATGTAATCATTTAAAATGTCACAAACTATGAGAAATTGTTTCCTATTTAATTATAGACATCCAAACCATAAGAAAAGCCAAATCCTAACAGCACCCAAATATCACCGTAAGTTCGAACAATTTTCTGGTGATTGGTGGCATGATTTGATTTAATACAAAATTCTCACGTTTGGTTGTAGATGAATGTGTATGCGTGAGTATGGAATAAGGGTGCAACATGGTGCGTCTATTTAATAATCTGAAAAAAATAGGATTTGAGTGTGTCAGGCAATAATAATAATATAAAATATAATATATACCCTGGCTTAATTTTGTATAGGCAATACATTATTTTTTGTAGAAACAACAATATTCAAAAATCCCTAAAATAAAAAAATTAAATATTGCAACAATGCTTGACAATGATACTGTTATCCAGAAAACACAAGTATTTCCAAAAAACTTCTACTCGTTAATTTCACCAGCTATGAAATCTAGGCATGTCGTGCGTCAACTTTTCAAACCCCGCTTCATATAAATCATAAAAAACATAGCCAGTACCACGATTTGAGGTCGGAATATGTTGAATGTTCATTTGCAATTGCACATTCATCTTAAAATTCCACACTCACAACAATGATTGTCAATGATAAATTTCCATCATTTTAACAAAAGTTAGAAAAATAACCAAGGAACATATGAATATATTGAAAAAGGAAAATATAAATTTATTATGATAAAAACAACTTAAAAGAAACAAAAGATTCATAATAAAGTTGGGGTGTACTTTACCTTGTTTTTAAATTCTTAATTCACTGTGATTGTGATGATACTACTGTAAAAACTATTGTAAAATACTACTATAAAATTCAACAAAACCAATCAAAGATTCCATAATCCCTGCTCACGTGTCCATTTCTAAATTAATCATTCTCCATTCGTTCATAAACCCTAGCCCATTCCGATCTACCAACGTGTTCGTAACACATTAAACCATCATGCATAACCCTACCATCCTCATTGCCGATGATACATGTCCTTCATCTGTCGTTATGTAACTGTTCTCCATTATTATACTCCATTCTCGTCTCTCTTCCATCAAAAGTTCCAACCGAAATCCCCCTTATATATCCATTTTTGTTTCCGACAACTTTCAATTTTTCTTTTCCTTTTTTTAACAGATACATATATTATTATATCATAAAAAATCATTAATCCGGGTTTCATTTGAAATTTAGTGTGTTTTCCTTTTTATTGTCCAGATATAGTGTCATCAGCGTCGTCATTTTGGTGCCACAGTTACAACCGATTCGTGAGGGTTTGGAACGAAGACTAAATCTTTTGTCTTGTTGAAGAAATTGAAATCTCCTAAAATCCCTCGTTGAGCGTTACTGAATTGAATCCTAACCCACCCTTCAATCATATAAAGGGAGCAGAACTTTGCATAAAACAAATACCTTAAAAAATAAAATCCTTATAATAGTCTAAGAGAATTATGAAAACTTACCTGAAAACGAGAGAACAGAACACCAACGGCGGCAATAACCCCCTCACCCTTCAATCATATAAACGTTACTGAATTCATATTTCTGGGATTGTGAATATATATATAGAGATAGAAGAGAATTATGAAAACTGAATAGTTGGTATCCCTCACCCTTCAATCATATAAAGGGAGGGGAAGAGAATTAGAGAGGGAATGAAGAGAAGTTGGAAAGAGCAGCTTAATTAAGAGATTGAGAAGTGGGAAGGGAGAGAGACGTGAAATGAAGACTCCCTCTCTAAAGAGAGAGAAGGTAGACTTTACTATAAAATTACACGTGGATATGCTTATAGTAATTTAATATTAATTCCTTGTTAAGCATTTTAACGTATAACTAGGTTTAAGCCTCGCGCGATGCGCGAGCGTGTTGCAAAAAAGTTAAATAATTACAATTATAAAAATTATCAAATATTATAATATATATAAAATACTAACTTTATGCGTGCACACACACATGTCCCGTGTCCCAAAATCGTGTCACCATATCATTTTCCAAATTCAATATACAAATTCTCTTGTGAATATACAACTCCTCTTCTCATTTATTAGATTTTAATCACAAAAACATTTGGTCTTAGTTCTCTATCATAAATTTCTTGATTATAACAAAAAAAATACTATTTAAAAAAGGACATAAAGTTGATTTTAACAAAAAAAAAATTATTACCTAAAAAAAACTGAAACTTAGGTGGTATAAAGCTCTTAGAGGAGAACATATATAATATACAACTAACTTTTTGTGTTCATTTCATTAAACAAATCTATACATATAATAGCGACTCTAACTAAGGCTAAACAAAGGTAAAACACCTAAATTGAGAAAAAAGCTTTCTAAACTAACCTGTTTGTGATGTATTTTTAAAATGAGCATAGAAACACAGGGAGGATAGTAGAGAAAGTGTGGTGAAAACCTTTGAGGGATTTGGGTTGATTTGACCCTTATTTTTCGGTGCTGGAGGGTTTATTCAATGAATAACTTCTCTTTCATGTCATAAACGATTAAAATCTTGCGATTAGTATTTTTCAATTCCAACAAATTATAAGATTACATAATGTATTTATTGAAAATTACATGAAAATCAATATAGCAACGTTATAAAATTTAAAAAATGGGGATAGTTAAGATTTAGGAATTTACATAATTGGTTATAACATACTATTCTCATTGAAAAAGTGACCTAAAATCATTTTCTATAGAATTAAAAAAAAGTATTACGACTTTAGAAAAGCTCCTAAATATGAAGAATAATTGTCAAAAATTCACATAAAATCATTTAGATATTTGAATAATAAAAACAACAAACATATTAAAGAATGTAAACAACAAAAAACCTAGTACAAAAAAGTTAAGTCAATGTGAATTAGGCAGTAGCAAAACTTAAGAGATTAAGAATGATAGTAAATTAACCAAAAAAAAAAGAATGATAGAAAAACTCATCGATTTTCATTCCATTACCGTTTACCTAAACTAAAAAAAGTACTCCAAACGAAATGGATTATAATTTCTTAATATTCGAAATGTTGAGAGTGCACTAAGATTGCAAATACCCCTTTAACAATGCAAATAAACTCCTAAGGGACTATTTGATAGACGTGATTTTTCATGACAAATGCAAAAGTGACAAATGAACGATTTATCCACTTTTGTATGCATTTGATAGGCATAATTTGTCATGACATGTGAACCCTTGATTTTGGTGGCATGATTTGCTCACCTCTAACCTGCAGTGAAAAAGTTTCCCCTCAATTTACTATTTTTCTTTTTGTTAAAATATTTTTCTATATTATTGAAATCAAAGGTTTTTCATATTATATTTTTACAACCACTTTTTATTAAAAATAAAAATATATTTTATTTAAAAAAAAGTTTATAAAAATAAAAAGTGTTTTTATTATGAAAGCAAAAAAGTTTTGACAGTTTTAACGAAAATTCTTTTATAAAAAAACAGTTTTGTTTAAAAAAAATTGTTTTCAATGTTTTTCTAAAAAAAATATTTTTATAAAAAAGCAGTTTTGTATAATAAAAAAAATTATAGAACCAAAAATGTCTTGTTTTAAGAAAATTGTTCTAAGTTTTTTTAGGACATCAAAATTATGCTAATCCTGAAAAAAATTCTTTTGATACAAAGAACTCTTTTGTTTTAAAAAATAGATAAGAAAAATAGTGCATTTTAAACTATTTAAAGTATTTTTATAAAAAAAAATATCTTTTTGATAAAAGCCCACTTTTATGTTTTTTAAAAACGCCAAAATTAGCCTAATCCTAAAGACAACGGATTAAAAAAAATATTTTTATATAAAATTATATAAATCCAAGATCAATTTTTTTTTTTTTTTAAATTTGCCATATTTTTATGCTCTAAATACTTATACATTCCTAATGACAAACATACTTTCTTCACAAAAAGGAAAAATGCAATAATTCAGGAATCTAATCCAAATGAAAAAAATCATTTTTATTGGAGATAATAAAGGAAACACAAAACATAAGGTGTAAAAGCATATTGTCAATAGGAAAGAGGAGATAATACCTTGATTTTTTTAGTAGTAGCGTTCATTTTGCACAGGTACATGATTTGATTGTATGGGTGTATAAATAGTTGAAGTCTCTTGAGATTTAAGGAATTTAATTAGGTAGTTTTTAAGGAAGTGGAAGTGGGCATTGGAAAATGGAGGGGTAGGGAAGACGGAACGGGCAAGAGAGAGACCTTTAGATTTTAGTTAAAGCTATTGATAGAGATTTAATGATATTTAATGCATTAGTCTTTATTACTTGACACGTGTCCATTCTCTCTAAAGAGACACAAAAATTATATTATGTTATTAGATATTAGGTGTAAACCCACGCGATGCGCGGGTTATACATTTGCGTGTTCAAAATAAGCGTAGCCATTGCTAATACCAAGAAATGATAAATGAAATAATGAAATAGATTAAAAATTTAGAGTATTTTTGCTCAGTAAAAAATATTGTATTTATTGTTGTTTGTGAGAAATTCCAAGCAATTCTTTATTTTTATTTTTTTTGGGGGGGGGGGGGTCATTTAAGACGAGAGAACATAACACCAACGGCGGCAATAACCCCCTCACCCTTCAATCATATAAACGTTACTGAATTGATATTTGTGGGAGTGAATATATATATAGAGATAGAAGAGAATTATGAAAACTGAATAGTTCGTATCCCTCACCCTTCAATCATATAAAGGGAGGGGAAGAGAATTAGAGAGTGATGATGAGAATTTGGAAAGAGCGGCTTAATTAAGAGATTCAGAGTTGGGAAGGGAAAATGACACCCTGTAAACACCTCTCTAAAGAGAGAGAAGGTAGACTTAATTATAAAATGACACGTGGATATGCTTATAGCAATTCAATATTAATTCCTTGTTAAGAATTTTAAAGTATAGTAGTTGGAAATCGCGTGATGCGCGGGTTATACATTTGCGTATTCAAAATAAATGTAGCCATCGCTAATGCCAAAAAATGATAAATGAAATAATGAAATAGATTAAAAAGTTAGAGTATTTTTTCTCAGTAAAAAATATTGTATTTATTGTTGTTTGTAAGAAATTCCAAGCAATTCGTTATTTTTTTTTATTTTTTTTTGGGGGGGGGGGGGGTCATTTAAGGTATTATCAGGCTGATAGACGAAGAACTGTAAGATCAATTATTTGTGTGGTCAATGTCGTTACATGAATGTGACCCAAATATGGGGTCATTTAAGGTGTTATGACGCTGATAGTCGAAGAATTGTAGATCAATTATTTGCGTGGTCAATGTCGTTATGTGAAAGTGACCCAAAATATTTCATTTGTTCAGTCTTCTCATGTGAATGTTGTTTAAACGGAGATTCTCTAGTAGTTTCTTTGGTTATTCCAAAAGGAAAGTAGAATTTAGTTTGGTTTTTTTATTTTTATTGTTTGGGTATGTGGACATCTCTTTAGCTCACATGGAGAGAGGATTTCTTAACATGATGTAGCTAGAATGAGGGGTAAGGGTTTTATGTAGTAATTTCATAAACACACACAAACAACTTACATTTTGTTTAGAGCAGAGTTTTATTATTTTCCTGTCTTCTTTTAGTCGTTATCATTCTAATATACTACGAACTCAACCCATAAACAAACACAAACTGATAGATATAAACTCGTAGTAATGAACTTAGGTGTGGTTGATGGTTGTATGAAATAATTCTATAAAAATTGTAAATCTGTGATATTGAAAACATTAACTATATGTATTCTTCACATACATAACTAAATAGTACAAGTTAAAACAACAAATATCAGAAAGCATAAATTCCTACTATGACAGATTTGCTTTATTAAGATAAATAGATTAAGAGAAAATTTATCAAAATAAGCAAAATTATTTATTGTTGTGGAATTTTTGTTGTAGTATATTTATTAGTTCTGTACCTTAATCTTTTTAACACATTATGAAATAGATGAATAGAACTGAAGCAAATAGTCTACCATTTAAAATAGGGAAAGACTATTTCCACTCCAAAACATTCCTTCCTCACTCCACTTTCAACCCTTTAAACACCAAAATGACTTAAGTGTCCTTCTATACATATAACTTAGTTTTAACAAATATAATGTTTTGTCAAAAATCTAATATTTATTTTTAAATGCATAATATTATGAAAATAAATAAAAATATAATATATTAAATATAAACAAATCTAATATTCTAGAAAATAATTTTTAAATATTTTGAAAATGCATAATATTCTGGATTTTTTTTGTTAAAACACTAATTGACTAAAGTGCCCTTATATACATGTATACTTTAGTTTGAGGAAATATAATATTTTTTAAAAGTCTATTATCTATTTTTAAATACGTTGTATTTTGAAAATAAAAAACATAATGTTTTGAATATAAAAATCCTAATATTCAGGAAATAATTTTTTATATTCTGAAAATATCAAATTCATAAAAGTCAGTTTTTATTTAAAAAACCTTCGGCTATTTATAAAAAAAAGAGTATTATTATTTTTTTATTGAAACGAATGTTAATAAAAAAATGTTTTGTTATTTATATAAAAAAAATGGACATTCTTTTTATAAAAAAATGTTGATGATAATTATATCAAATAAAAAAATTGGACATCATTTTAAAAAAGACAAACTTGATGAAACTTTTATTATAAACTTAAATTTTTTTTACAAAGCTTTATAAAACATAACTTTTTTCATAAAACTGTATTTTTTTGTAAAAAACAAAGTTGTGATTTTGATAAATTACTAATTTTTGCATTTTATACTTTAATGCACGACACGACACGAAGAACGTGATTTATAATTTTCACACCAAATTGAATACAATATGACACGAATAATTTGGTGTTAGTGACACAATATTAAATTCATAAGTTTACTCGTGTTATTCGTGTCATGTTATATTTAATGTAGTGTGAAAATTATAAAGCGCGTTATTTGTGTCATGTCGTGTAATAAAGTATAAAATACAAAATTAGTAATGTGTAAAAGTCACAACTTAATTTTTTACAAAAAAATACAGTTTATAAAAAAGCTATGTTTTATAAGAAAATGTAAAAAATAAAGTTTTGAAAAAATATAGTTTATAATAAAAGTTGCGACCATTTTTTCTTTAAAAATGTTGAACAGTATTTTTGTTTGATATAATTATCGTAAACATTTTTTTTTATATAAAGAATGTTCATTTTTTAAATAAATAATATCAGAGTTTTTTTATTAACTTCCCTTTCGATAAAAAAAAATAATAAGTTTTTTCCAAAATATTATGTATTTTAAGAATATTTAAAAATTATTTTCCAAAATATTAGATTGGTTTATATTTTAAATATTATATTTTTTATTATCAGAATATTATGTATTTTAAATAAATAATAGATTTTTGACAAAATATTATATTTACCTAGTTATGTCATGGAGGTTTTATCCGATTATCTTAGTTGTTCGGTTTGAACTCATTTCTTATTTATATTACTCCATTCGTTATTATTCTTGTTATTTATGTAATTACTAATTATTTATTTAATAACGGAATACCCGTGCCTGAAGGCACGGCAAATATTTCCAAAGTACGTAATTGTAAAACGACAAAGTAGGGGAAGAGGAGCAAGGATCCTAATTGACTTCTCATCTTATTTTCCACTACCTCAAACCCAATTATAGACATTCAACTAGGAAACAGTAGCTCGTGCCTAGGTAGTTTTTGCATGGTTTTGTCTTCATTACAAAAACATAGGGCTACATTCTAAGTGTAGTAATACACACTTTTAAGAGGGAGAAAATTAAATCCAAAAACCATTCAAATATGAAAACAATGGCTATAAAAATTCAGATAACAGTCACAATATTGGACATTTTATTATATATATAATAAACACATCGTTTATATATATGTTTGGCTTCCACTTTGAATCACACATCCAGGGCACCATTGAGCATAAATAAGGCAACATCGATGTCCTCTAGATGAGTGTTGGCAGATCATACATCGAAATCAAAATTCTTCTCCCAAAAATCTGAACAAAACACATTTAGACCCGCTTCCCACTCTAAATCGCGTTCAGTAAGGCAGCGCCCATAACCAAAACAATGCAAAAAACAATAAATGTAAGCCATACACAACCCGTTGCTATGATTCTCTGCTGGGCAATCATAGACATCACTGCTCACTTAGGCCTAAATCATTTTGCATCTGTCTGCACATTTCCAGTTCGGGTCCCAAGGCACGCCCCATGCTCGCGATAATATATACATGCACATCTGCACAAAATGAGAAAATCTACAAAAGAGATGTTTTTTTAGCATAAAAGTACATGATGTCACATATAAATACATGTTGCATATAAGTACTTATCGTCTCTTATGATTACACTATTCAATAATATAAGAAGACAATCCAAACAATAAACTCTTTTTTTCAGTCTAAGAGACTTAAAAGCTCACTATAATATCATTAATGGGATATCATTTTCCATGTTGAGATGACTCTGGAAGCAAAATGAAACTACTGCAGTAACTTCAACAACTCAATACTAATTCAGTATTATAGGTTTCTAAGTAATAAACTCAAAACTAACACAGAAGAAGCAATATTAACACAATGCGTTCTTATGCAATGCCAAAATACTTTATGAAATTGCGCATCCTGTCACGGACCTGTCTTAATACCAATAAACACATAAGACTTCCAATTCCCCACAAATCATTAATCGGGACATGTATTAGTACCAATAAACATACAAGACTAATCAACTGAGCCTCAAACAACCCAATAGCTGACAAAACTGCACCAAATTCAATCCGATATTTTAGCCATTTACCAGAAATCATCTCAGGAGCATTAGCAATAAAACCCAGATTCCCATTCATTTTGATCAACCGTTAATGCCCCGGTAACAGCCAAAAGTGGGATAGTATAAGCCAAGCATGTAAAAATAACAACACAAAAAGTGGCACGGGAGATGTCTTTTGTGGCTTATTAACCTTACCCACCGCCATAATACTCAAGTCATCCCAATAATTCAGATTCCAAAACAATGTGTTAAAAAATAAACACAGAATACACTATTAAACCAAAAAATAGCAATTACAAAAACTTGTAAGTTGTGTAACAGCTATATAGGAGCTGTATAACAACTATATGTTAGCTTTTATGGGAGTTGTGCAAGAAATTCACAGAATACACTATCAAGAATTGCACAGAATACACAATCAAGTTAACACGTACTGAAATTATGGGCCTAAAAATGAATTGATCTTACTACATTGAACATGATCAGATCCCATAGCAAGATAGGTAAATATCAAGAGTTAAAAGAATCATATAATAAGCAGGTAATATATGGAGCAGTAAGTAGTTTTCTGTAACTTGTTTTGTAAAAGTTCTATAATTTGTTCAATTTTAGCACTGATAATCATCGTCAACAACAAAGAGAAGAATTATATGTACCTATTTAGCAAAGTTAATTACAAAATTCACTTCAATATAAAGATATAATATATGCTTAAATTAAGAATAGAAAAAATACAAACTGTGTAATAGATCCCCTTTCATGTATCTTACCTGTGATTTAAGCTTTTACAGACTCACAGCTCCACCGAAAAGACACTTATGTTTTATTTCGTCAAGAATATATTACAATCGAGAGGGGAGAGGAGAGAGCATTTCTTAGTGAGAGAGTTCACTTCGGTCAAAGTACCTGCCTGGGAAAAATGAACTCTCTCTTTATTTTGAAAACTTTCGTTTGTAGGGTAAGGAAATCTTTATGCAAATATTCGATCTTTTGATCTTTTTCCAATATTTTTCTTTTAAGTTTTTCAAATTCTTCTCTCAAAGATAAATTTATCCTTGAAAGGATTTCATTTGAAATTTTCATTTCTTGACATGAGTTGCAGAAGAGATTTGAGAACTGTTGTGGTGTATAAAATTGTTTAAAAAACTATATTCCCCTACTTTTAACTGTCTTTAAATTGCAATATTTGCACATATGTATAACCTGTATCAGCTTTCTTAATATACTTTGGATCTATTCTATCTTGATTTAGGATTACATTTTTATAACTTGTATCTACTATACATTGTAAATTTAATTCAAAATCATGAATTCTTATTTTTGATGTAATATTTAAAGTATTAAAACCTTTCATATTGAAAACATTAAATTTGGATTTACATAAATTATGTAAAGTATAATCTTGAGTTAAACTTTCTTCAAGAATCATCCCCAAAAGTTAAACAATATTTGCTTAAAATAATAAAGAATATATGTTAAAAGAATTGTTAGGGATTTTAGCAAACAAATACTAAGTACTTATAAAACAAATGGTGTTTCAAACATACCTGAAGATAGTGTGTACCTATAATCCATATAAAACAGTATTAGAAAAGTTGAACCAACCAGTGGAAACACATAAAAAACACAACTTTACAGAATAAACTGACCAAAAATCACCCTTTGACATATAACAACATAAAAAACCTCAACCCTCAACAACAACATAAAATATGAAAATGAGAACCGAGATAGAGTTTTAAAGTCCAAACAAACTAAAAAACAAATTAGCAATGAAAACATAGTGGCGAGTATACCTAATGGAAAATTCTTCCAAAAGTATAAGTGAGAGCAGTTCAAATTGTGCATTGTGTTTCCACGGGACTGCCACTCTTGAATCTGAAAACAACAAATACACCAAAAAAATTAAGGTTTCTTTATACATCAAAGTACTAAAATGAAAATCAAATAATAACCTAACAACCATAATATAACACAAAAGCATCCATAGGTACTGATTGGTAATTAGTTGCCATAGTTTACCAACTATATTATTGTGCCATGTAACTGTATGAGGTGGAAGTGGGTGAAATGTTCGAAAAACGAGTTTTCAGAAAGTGAGAAGGTTGTCTTGCACTGCTCTGCGAACAACTCAGACTTGCTTTGCTTGTCACTTTCACAAAGGCCTTCTAAGTTGTCGCTAGATTATTCGAACTCTCCCCTGAGCAGGTTACTTTGAAGAGTTCGTCCAACATTAGCATCACAATTGCCGAATGGTTTTCTGAAAGCCATTTACCAAGTATATCATCACCAAACATTTTGCTGAAAGCCAAATAAGCTTCGACGTTCATTGTTAGGTGACCGGGCGTTAATTGGCATCCAATGCATTACCATGCTTCAATGGCACGAACAAAATATATATAATTGGATTTGGATCAACAGTAGTTGAATATTAATCAGAAAACTGAAATAAATTTCATGGCTATATATGAAATTTGAAATAACAATTCAGTGTGCATGCTTCACAATTAAATATATTCACAAACACCATGTATATCTAAACTACTATATATAGGAGTCTCAAAGCAATTAGGCAACTCCTATATATCCAAAGCAATTAGGCAAGTTCAAGAATTCGAATGCTGCTATTCTAAACTGTCCGAACATGAAAACATGGTCTTAAAATGGACGCAAGTAATTAAGCAAGTTCCGGAATGTGCCCAACTCCTATATATCTAAACTGATATATATAGGAGTTTCAAAGAAATTAGATCTTATAAAATGCGGAATAAAATCTGACCTAATTAATTATAAATCACTGAGTAAGGTGTAAACACAACCAAAATAAAGATATTTTATCAATGTGAACACAAAAATCCAAATTATACAGCAACCCTTGGTGTATTTTACCTAAAACATCACATTTTTATAAAATTGAACTCTTAGATGCACTATCATTGGGTTCTATGATCGAGGAGGTTCCAAAATCGCTCATGTGCTGCTGAAAGAATACATACATACGTAGTGGCCAGAATAAAAGAGACATCAATAAATAAATCAGATTTAAGATTATCACTGTTATATTAAAACCCCTGTCCCATCGATTTTTCCCGAGGCTACCTCACATGCGTGTGTAGTTCAACCCCCGTACATATCACTCATCGATTTCACTATTCGGCATAAGAAATCGAAGCACCGTCCACTTGATATTACCCTGCCCCAGTGGATGTCTCTTCCAAGTCAAAGAGGGTCGGGGGTATATCTTCCCAACCAGCAGCTGAAATACCCATCCTCCACTTCATTTCACTTCACTTCAATTGACAAAGATGGACATACCCAGGACAAAAAGCAAAGGAAATATGAGTATGATTTAAGAATGCTACCTATTAAAACAACTGTAATGGAGATTGTTAGAACCTTAATAATTATAAAAAAGATTATGTAGAAAATAAATAACTAATAAAATATTTACAATAAAGTTTAGTTAAACAGTGCACATACCATCACCTCACCTACATGTACATCCCACGCTTTTCATTCTCCGCACCTAAATGACAAACACTAAACCGTGAACCTATTATCTTAGCATTTGAAACAAAACAAAATAACTGACAGTGAATACAAATTGACATAAGATATAAATATACAAACTAACATTGGGGATAAACATGGATTAATGAACACTGCTTACTGGTGAACATGGATTAATGAACATTGCTTACTGCTGAACAGTGTCTAATGCTTCATTTTGAACATTGATTAATACTAAACATGGATTGATGAACATTTTTTAACAGTTCTTAATGCTTAAAGTTCAATAAGCAATGTTCAATTTTGGTGTAGTGCTTAATAAACAATGCTTAAATAACTATTTTGTTGTACTGCTATAGCTTTATTATGAAAAAAATGGCATCTAAAAATTCATCACCTTTATAAAGAACTTGAACATAATTCATCAATCAAGAAACCAAGGTCGTCAGAGTCGTCGGTTATGTCGGATAAGGAGGGTTGTTGATCCACCGAGTGTGAAAAGCAAGGGCCTACATAAGCTCCATCCACGGCATTCCTTCGCATCAAAAGTTGTTTTAGCCATGTTCTACTCATGTCACTCTTGTCTTGACGTGTTCAATATTTGTCGCGTTCATGTCATAGAAAATAATAAAAACATGTTAGCACACACTAAACACAAAAATCAAAACCTAAATATCCAAAACAGAAAAGAGAAAATATTCATGTGATGGTGTAGTGATAAAGAAAGTAAATTATGTTGAGGAAGCCAAACTCAAATAAATTGAAAAACCCAATGGACCTAAAAAACCCGATATTAAAATACCGAGATTAGAGCAACTCATCCAATATGCAGTATTAAAATAAATTCAAAAAAATTGAAACACCCAATATGTAGTATTAAAATACTCATCCAAACGTTTCTATCTATCATGGAATCACCTGGAAATATAAACAAAAAAATCATAACAAAAAAAATCATCAAGAGATCCGTAAAGGGAGTAGTTGGTCCAACAGGGAGCTCGCGAATAAAATTGCTGACATACGATAAGGAGTCCCCAAACTGATATATCTGATCAAAGTGGCAACTCTTTAATATGCTAACGGAATTAGAAGACTCGCAAGAGATAATGGAGACTTGGGTAAAAAATAAGAAGAAAATAACTTAAAGTTTTCCGTAACCGCGAGTAGATAAGCTTTTCATTTTGGTTTGGGAATAATGGAGACCGGTGTTTTTTTGTCACAGTTTCAAGACGTTAGATGCTCCTAAATAATATTGATGTATTTTGGAATATATCTTGTTAATCTTAAAAGTATGGCACATGCTATTGGAGGGCTTATTAATCTTAAAGGTATGGAACATGCAATTGGAGAATTCAAATACACTTATATTAATTCAAATACTCATTCTACTCCTCTTGACACATGCTATTGGAGATCTTATTAATATAGTGTATTTGAATTAAACAAATAGTGAAAAATCTCTCTTATCTATAAAATGTTTACAGATAAGTAATTTTTTATATACCGAGAGAATATATACTTCATATAATTCAGCCAACCCAAAAAAATATTTTATTATATATACCATTCATGAGTGTCCTGTTTTAGGTTTGTATCCTCTTTCTTTTTCTTGTAAAAGAACATGCTATCTTGGGGTGAAGATAAAGATATCATTTAAAAAAGTACATGATATCCACCTTGAATTATATAAACGATGTTGAACTTATTCTTTCATTTCAGGTAAAGATAATGAAATAAATAACTAAAAAGTAAGATCAAGTTTAGGATCTGAAAACTATGAATGTTAATATATTATACTAAAACACATTGAGTCCCACCACCACATAGCTTCACCAAGAAAGGCAATACCCAACCGACACCACACAAAATAAAATAATCTAATAATAAAACCTTAAAAACTATAATTACAAGAACTAAACCACAAACACATATAGTCTTACTCAATAATTAACTTCTACATATTCACAGCGCATAAGGCATTAAATAGGATGTCTAGTTTTTCTCTACATTTACCAGAAATGAGTGACTGCATTCAGAGAAAACTACCAGGTAATGATTAAAATTAAATTCTAATATCAACTTCGTCAATCCCATTCACCAACAATTCTAATATTATAAATATTTTACTGAAATAATGACTTTCAAATGTAAAATCTTAATTTGGGACAAAGGGAGTATAAAATATAAGGGAAACAACCGATTTCAACATTATCATGTAAAGATAGAGGTTGCTTTGCTATTTTAGCATATAAATTTTCTTATAGGCTCACGCCTTCTATTTGAAATTTAACCCACACTCTATCCAAGATCAAACTATAGCAAGAAGAGAAGCTTTTAAATTGATCAATCTGTTTTTCCAATGTAACACCCCGCTTAAAATAATAACGGGTGGCCAGCCCTATACTATATTAAATCAGGAATTCCAGATGGTCCAGTCTCAACATCAACTAACGGTACTATATAATGTAGGACTAACTACCCGAAATCATATAAGCGAGATGTTAAAAATTAAAACTTGCAACATACAACAACCCAACACTATAAAACTACTAATGAATAGGAGAGATGCAGGAAGGAACGATAATAAATAAAATGCTAGAAATAAAATAAACCAATTAAATACAACCGAATGTACTAAAAAAAGTAGATCCGAATAAGCTGTCGGATCACAGCAAATACAATAACTGAAATGGAATGAATATAAACATATGTATAAATATCCCTTGGGTACAAACCCGATATACAACATGAATCCTACCTAGAATTTTTAAAGAAGTAGGAAGCGGCTACATGAAACATCCCGCAACAGTCCGCACCTGTCACGGCTCCCAAGACTCAGGATAGAAGGTCATCCGGCATCCATGCGGTAGGATACCAGTGGTAACATATATATATACAAGGAGGAGAGAAAAGAAAACGGGTCAGAGCCCCGAATGTGTAAAATATTTAGCAAGTGTGTTAACCGTGCATAATAAATACCGGTGTACTTAATTTCATAAATAAGTGAGACCGCACTCTCGTGGAACCCCAACTCACCTCTCATCTAAAGGCGCGCACCTATTCGCGTCCTCACATTTTAGTTAAATTACCCCCATTTATTTTAGGACAACCTAACTTATCAGGCCTAGCCTATATCCACGAGAGCTACCTTCCCGTCATAATCTAAGGATCCACCCATTTCTAATCCTATTAGATTATGATTACAACAATTATGCCATAAAAAGGTTAATGAATTCCGATTAATAATCTCATGAATTATAATTATCATAATTCCTAAAGCATTATCCCTATACATATACATATATATATATACCTATATAGGCTAAAAACGTAAGAATTAATATACTTAATAATATGCACATGGAATATTGGCAAGACTTCTCTCTAATCCCAAAATTGTACTACGTTTCGTGCGTGGGGAGTCTCGCAAAGCGAAATCCAAACAAGGAACCGCCCCGTTACACTACTCCTGACAAGGTCAAGACCAGAGATCCGTGATGCCACCTATGGAATTACTTCTCTCAAATCTCAACATGGCACTACGTTTTGTGCGTGAGGTGTCTCGCAAAGCGAAATCCAAACAAGGAACCACCTCGTTACACTACTCCTGGGCAATGTCGATCCTAGAGTTCCATAATCCTCAACATACAAGTTAATACTACCATTGCTACTAACTATACCTCCTAAAGAAAGAAAGAAAAAAAAGAAAAGAAAGAAAACAAATAAGATAAAATAAGAGAACCTCCAATAATATCCGTGGGATGATGTAACCGAAATAATACCTTATGTGCGATACATCAACCCCCATCAATCTAGTAGTCCATAATCATCTAAGATGTACTTCTTAAAAGTCCATATCCTTTCATCTATAGGATATATATATAAATATATATATATAGGTATTTATTTCTAACCGTATATATATCATCATCAATCCAATAGCCAAGTGTACATACTACATATGATGTACAAGGCCATGCACATAATATACCCGGCTATATATATCGCCGATAAACTGCATCAATGCTATCATCTTCCCAGTGCCCGGCTCACGTAGCAAAACTAGGGCCACCATGGTGGGACTAAACGACACCCATCTCGTGGTAACTCACGCACACGACGTCCCGGGAAGCGGTCATAGCTCCAAACCGGCAATGAGACGAAACATACCCATCACGTCTCATCCCAAAATAAATATATATATCATATGATAACACACGGGACGACTATGACCTGGGGAATATCCACACCCTACTTTTCTAGCCAGGATGCTCACCCTCTACGCGCGCAACTTCCCAATGATAGCATGAGAGGGGTATGCTTAACCAATTAAGTATATATATCATTTACATGCATAATATATAATCCATATGATCCAATCATATGATCAAGTAAATAAACCATCATATACGGTTTAAATATCCATACCATGTATGTCCACAACATAAAGCTATCCATATATCTATATACATACAGATATATATATATATATCAACACATATTCACATATCCTTATCTATATATATAAACTAATTCTCGTTCATATGTATAAGATATATATATACCTGGCTATAAGTATACATAGTCCTCAATATACAAGCCGTCACCACAATTCCTTTAATTTACCTCGATACATGAATATAATCCCATACTTGAAACATATTCGATCATTTTCCTATGATGAATAGTCTCCCAAAACCATATGTATATATCTATACCTATATATATTCAACATTAGGGCTATCACCCAAGAGTTTGTGTAGGAATCTTTCACTACACAAATCATCTATATCTCCGAGTACATTAAAGAATCTAGTAATCATTTTGACTATCGGTATACATATAACTAATAGTCTATCAGCCTCAAGCTCATTCTTTCAATCATCAAATAATCTCATTTCCCTCGATTTCGACTATGGTTCGATCACTTTGTGAATACCCTAATCTAAGATCTCTCTAAGAGTTCTTAGCCTCACATCACATCTACACTTACTTTTAATCTACAATTAGGATTCCCAATCCCAAAGGGTTTTCCCCCAAAATCACTATACATAACTCCAAATACATACATGGATACATTTCTCCCAAATTACCCTAAGGAGTCCCCAAAACTCTAATGTGTGAGAAACTCATTATGTGACTCCAAGAACATGTCTCTTACATCATAAGAGAAGGCCCCAAATCAATAAACCCAACCAAAAAGGGTTTGAAATCACTATGGAGAAAAATACCTCAAAATGCCCTGTTTCCGAATCGATTCGGCCCTGTTCCGAATCGATTCGGACTAGCGAATCGATTCGGCCTCCAAGGCGAATCGATTCGGGTCCAAAGACCTGGGCTTCTGCAATAGGCCGAATCGATTCGGCTTGGGGTCCGAATCGATTCGGTCAATGCAGACCTGCCAATTTTACCAACCCGAATCGATTCGCTAGAGGGGGCGAATCGATTTGGACCTGCAATTTTTGAAGGTTTCATCTATTTCTTCAAAACCCACGAATTCTAAACCCTAAATTTCTCATTCCAACCCCCATTCCTTCATCAAATCATGATTTTAAACCCATTAACCAACCCAAAGTTGATCCCAATCATTTCTATGTCATTAATTCCATATTTAATCATTGATTTCAAGATTTAAACCTAAAATCTAGGTTTTGACATTAATACCCAAAAACCATTCTTTACCCCACAATTTATGAAATGAAATACACAAATAGCTATTTAGCAAGATTAAACACTTGCCTCAGGTTTGTAGAGGTTAAATCGTCCTCGATGTCGCGGTAGGGCCGGAAATCTCCAAGCCTTTCTTACTCTCTCTCTTCCTTTCTTCTTCTTCCTCTTCTTCTTCTCTCTCTAGGGCTTTTCTCTCTTTCTCTCAAATGAGAAAATGGCTTCATCCGTAAGCCTCCAACCTTTTAAAACAAAATCCCAGTTTTAAATGTTAATACGCACTTTAAATGACTCGTTGACTCCAATTCAAGTCAAAACAACTTAAAAACATTCCGGAGCCGAAATAAGACCCAATGACAGTCATTTTGACTATCTCGACCCTTCCGGGATCGATGGTACCCTCAAAAATATCATCCGGAATACTTTGAAACGTTCTCTATTTTTGGACTTAAATTCCCAAATTTTAAAATTCTCCAATTTAATTAAATTTAATTTTCCCAAAATTAAATTTCTCAGTCTCAAAAGTCTTGGGGTGTTACAATCTTCCCCCCTTACAAAAATTTCGTCCGCGAAATTTGAGACATGCCTAGGACCTCAATATCATCTAGTCCTTACATCAATCCTCAAGATCACTATGCCGATCCTTTCTAGTTCTCACGTCGAACTATATAGATCCTTACGGATCCCTAAAATCAACTAGCTACCCAGGGCGCCCATACACCCTGTACCCGAGTTTCTACTTGTAAAATCTTAATCAGGCTCCATTAGCCTCAAATTGTAAGATAACCCTCGGTAACATAATCTATAACAATATACTAAATATATAAAAGTTTGAAAATTTCCACTGGTTGAACTCTCCTCAATTCCTGACGCTAGCCACCTTCGTGCGGGGGAGGTCTCGCAAGCGAAATCCAAACAAGGAACCCTCCCAATACACTACTGTGTAGCTAGGTCGGGGATTGAGATTAGTTGAACCAGGGTTAAGGTTTTATAAAAGATTTTTCATATTTTAGATATTGCCCGAGGGCCTATACAATAATACAATATAAATATATTCCGCGTCTTTCGACACGCT
Source organism: Sambucus nigra (assembly GCA_949130495.1). Lineage (NCBI taxonomy): Eukaryota > Viridiplantae > Streptophyta > Magnoliopsida > Dipsacales > Adoxaceae > Sambucus > Sambucus nigra. The sequence goes on along the minus strand of OX422207.1, from coordinate 1,078,747 downwards.
AAACAAACACCTTATGTTTAAAACACAAGGCCTCAATCAATACAATACTCTAGCCAATATCTAGTTCTCAAAACTAGCACAACTATGAGCTAAACTATCCGCTCCTCACAAATCTACCAAACTCTGAACCTCTCAGTTATGAAATTCCTATACATCATATTAACACCTTTATATAAAAATAAATCCTTCCCTCATTGGGATTTTGAAACTTCCCTACTATTTCGTTACGAAAAGATGTATAATCTCCCAAGATGCCATACCAAGGCCACACTTGCTCACTTCCTTCTCTAGGAAAATTTCATACCCCCTAGCGGTATAGCGGCTAGCTACTCATCACACCTCACACGCGACGTTACCACTATCTCACAAAGCGTAACTTAAACTCAAAGAAAGGTATTCTACCTTACAATTCCATAACCTAATGGTTTCCCCTCACCCTAGAATCTCAACTCAGGGTCCTCAACTCCTTCCAGGAAAATCATTATCCCTAAGCCTATTTCTTCACAAGAGAAACATCTTCCTCAAAATCCTTCCTAACCATCTTGAAGGGCAAGGCACGATTGCAACTGTCGGAAACTCCTTCAGTTCTACACAACGAAACTTAGTCTCCAAAGGCATTCTCCCTCATCTTAGAAGGTGATACTCCTAATATTGGGACAACTACACCAACCTCACCTCGGTAAAAGTCACCAACATTAGGTTTCCTAACTAAGGTTAACAGATTCTCAATCTAAACCTCCCAAGAACTACACTACATGCCTCTCCTTGGGTTTACCTTACTAGGACCAAGATTCGCAATTCGAGTAAATGTCCTTCCTTACTCAACTGCCGATAAATCTCCTCGAACCACTGCTAGAAATCTCCTCAATAACTCCTCCAAAACCGGGGAAGTCAAATACCCCCGATTGAAGCGTACCCAAAATATACTATGGGTATTGTACTTCTAATCCTATCCTTTCCTAGACGACAAAATCTAGGCGACGTCTGAAACGAAACAAGAGCAACTGTTACCAGAACGCCAATCAAGTGAATGCACTTCACAGAAGAAACAACGCAGTGAACACAACAATCCTATTTGTAGGGCTTTATGTCAAGAACGTTAACGGAAGAATGCAGAACGCGCACAGATCCTAAGGACTCGAGAACCTGATGCTCAGATACCATCTGTAACACCCCGCTTAAAATAATAACGGGTGGCCAGCCCTATACTATATTAAATCAAGAATTCCAGATGGTCCAGTCTCAACATCAACTAACGGTACTATATAATGTAGGACTAACTACCCGAAATCATATAAGCGAGATGTTAAAAATTAAAACTTGCAACATACAACAACCCAACACTATAAAACTACTAATGAATAGGAGAGATGCAGGAAGGAACTATAATAAATAAAATGCTAGAAATAAAATGAACCAATTAAATACAACCGAATGTACTACAAAAAGTAGATCCGAATAAGCTGTCGGATCACAGCAAATACAATAACTGAAATGGAATGAATATAAACATATGTATAAATATCCCTTGGGTACAAACCCGATATACAACATGAATCCTACCTAGAATTTTTAAAGAAGTAGGAAGCGGCTACATGAAACATCCCGCAACAGTCCACACCTGTCACGGCTCCCAAGACTCAGGATAGAAGGTCATCCGGCATCCATGCGGTAGGATACCTGTGGTAACATATTTATATACAAGGAGGAGAGAAAAGAAAACGGGTCAGAGCCCCGAATGTGTAAAATATTTAGCAAGTGTGTTAACCGTGCATAATAAATACCGGTGTACTTAATTTCATAAATAAGTGAGACCGCACTCTCGTGGAACCCCAACTCACCTCTCATCTAAAGGTGCGCACCTATTCGCGTCTTCAAATTTTAGTTAAATTACCCCCATTTATTTTAGGACAACCTAACTTATCAGGCCTAGCCTATATCCACGAGAGCTACCTTCCCGTCATAATCTAAGGATCCACCCATTTCTAATTCTATTAGATTATGATTACAACAATTATGCCATAAAAGGGTTAATGAATTCCGATTAATAATCTCATGAATTATAATTATCATAATTCCTAAAGCATTACCCCTATACATATATATATATATACCTATATAGGCTAAAAACGTAGGAATTAATATACTTAATAATATGCACATGGAATATTGGCAAGACTTCTCTCTAACCCCAAAATTGTACTACGTTTCGTGCGTGGGGAGTCTAGCAAAGCGAAATCCAAACAAGGAACCGCCCCGTTACACTACTCCTGACAAGGTCAAGACCAGAGATCCGTGATGCCACCTATAGAATTACTTCTCTCAAATCTCAACATGGCACTGCGTTTCGTGCGTGAGGTGTCTCGCAAAGCGAAATCCAAACAAGGAACCACCTCGTTACACTACTCCTGGCCAATGTCGATCCTAGAGATCCATAATCCTCAACATACAAGTTAATACTACCATTGCTACTAACTATAACTCCTAAAGAAAGAAAGAAAGAAAGAAAAGAAAAGAAAGAAAACAAATAAGATAAAATAAGAGAACCTCCAATAATATCCTTGGGATGATGTAACCGAAATAATACCTTATGTGTGATACATCAACCCCCATCAATCTAGTACACCATAATCATCTAAGATGTACTTCTTAAAAGTCCATATCCTTTCATCTATAGGATATATATATAAATATATATATATAGGTATTTATTTCTAACCGTATATATATCATCATCAATCCAATAGCCAAGTGTACATACTACATATGATGTACAAGGCCATGCACATAATATACCCAGCTATATATATCGCCGATAAACTGCATCAATGCTATCATCTTCCCAGTGCCCGGCTCACGTAGCAAAACTGGGGCCACCATGGTGGGACTAAACGACACCCATCTCGTGGTAACTCACGCACACGACGTCCCGGGAAGCGGTCATAGCTCCAAACCGGCAATGAGACGAAACATACCCATCACGTCTCATCCCAAAATAAATATATATATCATATGATAACACACGGGACGACTATGACCTGGGGAATATCCACACCCTGCTTTTCTAGCCAGGATGCTCACCCTCTACGCGCGCAACTTCCCAATGATAGCATGAGCGGGGTATGCTTAACCAATTAAGTATATATATCATTTACATGCATAATATATAATCCATATGATCCAATCATATGATCAAGTAAATAAACCATCATATACGGTTTAAATATCCATACCATGTATGTCCACAACATAAAGATATCCATATATCTATATACATACAGATATATATATATATATCAACACATATTCACATATCCTTATCTATATATATAAACTAATTCTCGTTCATATGTATAAGATATATATATACCTGGCTATAAGTATACATAGTCCTCAATATACAAGCCGTCACCACAATTCCTTTAATTTACCTCGATACGTGAATATAATCCCATACTTGAAACATATTCGATAATTTTCCTATGATGAATAGTCTCCCAAAACCATATGTATATATCTATACCTATATATATTCAACATTAGGGATATCACCCAAGAGTTTGTGTAGGAATCTTTCACTACACAAATCATCTATATCTCCGAGTACATTAAAGAATCTAGTAATCATTTTGACTATCGGTATACATATAACTAATAGTCTATCAGCCTCAAGCTCATTCTTTCAATCATCAAATAATCTCATTTCCCTCGATTTCGACTATGGTTCGATCACTTTGTGAATACCCTAATCTAAGATCTCTCTAAGAGTTCTTAGCCTCACATCACATCTACACTTACTTTTAATCTACAATTAGGATTCCCAATCCCAAAGGGTTTTCCCCCAAAATCTCTATACATAACTCCAAATACATACATGGATACATTTCTCCCAAATTACCCTAAGGAGTCCCCAAAACTCTAATGTGTGAGAAACTCATTATGTGACTCCAAGAACATGTCTCTTACATCATAAGAGAAGGCCCCAAATCAATAAACCCAACCAAAAAGGGTTTGAAATCACTATGGAGAAAAATACCTCAAAATGCCCTGTTTCCGAATCGATTCGGCCCTGTTCCGAATCGATTCGGACTAGCGAATCGATTCGGCCTCCAAGGCGAATCGATTCGGGTCCAAAGACCTGGGCTTCTGCAATAGGACGAATCGATTCGGCTTGGGGTCCGAATCGATTCGGTCAATGCAGACCTGCCAATTTTACCAAACCGAATCGATTCGCTAGAGGGGGCGAATCGATTCGGACCTGCAATTTTTGAAGGTTTCATCTGTTTCTTCAAAACCCACGAATTCTAAACCCTAAATTTCTCATTCCAACCCCCATTCCTTCATCAAATCATGATTTTAAACCCATTAACCAACCCAAAGTTGATCCCAATCATTTCTATGTCATTAATTCCATATTTAATCATTGATTTCAAGATTTAAACCTAAAATCTAGGTTTTGACATTAATACCCAAAAACCATTCTTTACCCCACAATTTATGAAATGAAATACACAAATAGCTATTTAGCAAGATTAAACACTTGCCTCATGTTTGTAGAGGTTGAATCGTCCTCGATGTCGCGGTAGGGCCGGAAATCTCCAAGCTTTTCTTCCTCTCTCTCTTCCTTTATTATTCTTCCTCTTCTTCTTCTCTCTCTAGGGCTTTTCTCTCTTTCTCTCAAATGAGAAAATGGCTTCATCCGTAAGCCTCCAACCTTTTAAAACAAAATCCCAGTTTTAAATGTTAATACGCACTTTAAATGACTCGTTGACTCCAATTCAAGTCAAAACAACTTAAAAACATTCCGGAGCCGAAATAAGACCCAATGACAGTCATTTTGACTATCTCGACCCTTCCGGGATCGATGGTACCCTAAAAAATATCATCCGGAATACTTTGAAACGTTCTCTATTTTTGGACTTAAATTCCCAAATTTTAAAATTCTCCAATTTAATTAAATTTAATTTTCCCAAAATTAAATTTTTCAGTCTCAAAAGTCTTGGGGTGTTACATCCAAAAATATTACCAGTAGCCTTGAGCAAGTATTTTCGAAATAAGACCACTGAGGTTATTGAATAATAAATCCCTGTGCATTATTAAAAAAATCAACATCCATTTACACTTTTTAAGGATAAAACAAAATTGATAGGCAATGGGAGACACGCAAGAAGGCAAAACCTGTAAGGTTAGACACATTTCCAAGTATCTCTCCAGACAACATGCTTTTGCTAAGCCTTCTGAAAACTTATCACAGGAAAGGATTAGAATCACAAATAATTAGATCTTGTTTGTTCGAGGTAAAATATATTTCACCTTGGTGAAAGATAAAATGGCATCAGGTTGAAAAATATTTACATCATAGTAATCACAATTATCTCAAAAATAAGTGACAAATAGCTATTAAATAAGTTATCTCCACCCCGATTTGAACCGGTGATCACCACACAATATTCTGAATCTTAACTACTCACCCGTGTTATCGACTCTCCGTAAACCCAACGCAATTATAACCTTAAAAACTGTCATTTTCAAATAGCAACTATTAATATGGGAAATTAAACAAGAAAATAGCAAAAAGAAGTTTTCTTTTGTCAAAAAGAACTATAAAACTGGTCCAAAATTAAATATTTGTAAAACCTCGTATGAACAAAACACAAATCAAAATAGCCAAACAGGAAGTTACACCTAAGAATTGACCTTCATGCCAACTTAGTCGTACACATCTCCTAAGCCTTTTCCTTAACTCTAGCAACTATCTTCTTCAAATCCATTTGTTTTAAACTTCAGATATATAAACCGCATATCGGGTTTTAAAAAATAAAATTTTAGTTTGGAAAAAAAATGAACAAATGAGTTCTGTTTTAAAAATGTCAGATTTAACTTGTTTCCAAATCAGATCAAGCAGATAAAAAAAACACGGATCAAACTATAGCTGTTAAGATTTAAAAAAAATAAACACAAATTGATTTCTTATTTAAAACAAACACACGGCTCCGAAAACAATATACCAGGTCGAAGAAAAAAAACTCAGTTCAACGAACAAAAATGAAGATGGTTTTTAGATCAATACCTAAAACTCCATAAGATCTGAGATCCGATTATTTCAAATCATAAAATTCATATGAGATAACTAATATCTTGATAGTAAAAGAACTTGTATATTTAAAAAAAAAATTAATATATGCAATACAATAATATACAAATCAAAAATTAAAAAATAAATTAAAGATTTTAAGATGTCATACATGTAAAGGTATTCCTTAATGGATCATCCATAAATCCACATTCTCAATTTCAACCAACTACAGAGGTAGACAAATAAAATAAAATTGTTGTCAATACCCAAATATTAACGTCAACCTGGTCCCACATGTTATAAAACTGCGATTCATTAAAAAAAATGAATGAATAATAATGTTAAGACTTTTGGGTGGAGTACTGAGAGGGTATCAAGTCGGCTTGGGAGTTTTTGGTCTCCCTTCTCAAACTCGGCGGTAACCCCAACTTCGACTCGGCCTGAAAAATAACTCCAAGACGGTGCCCAAACCTATTATTGAGTAAAACTTTTTGAATAAATCATGTTTGTGTTACCATTAAGAAATTCCATTTATCAACTCCCCCATCAAACCCAATAACTATAATAACTCCGGATGGTACCCAAACCTATTATTGAGTAAAAAATACTGGATAAATCATGTTTACGTTAAAAGGTATGGTTTTGAGATATTTTGGGCATGGGATTTCGCTATGGGAAATTATTCTAAAATCTTGTATATTGAGCCCTAAATTAATTTTTATGTAGAAAAGAAATTGGTTGAAAATAGGAGGGTCACCTAATAGTGTTGTCAGTCCCAATTGCTTTCAAACTTAAAAAAAAGTTGAGATCTTGCTTACCAAGATCCAAATGGCAGAGAATTAGAGAAATGAGATAAATCATATGTAGTTAAAGGTTTTTATTACCAGAGGGTTCTTCATTAAAGAAGGAAATAGTTGTGATTTCTGTATGTGTGAAAAATAAAACATAAAAATCGTTAAATCAGGCACCAAACCTAAAAATCAAACAATCGGATAGAAAACCCAAAAATGAACCATATATAAAAATCCAATATGAACCAAAAACATGAATATTACCCTAATATGAACATAACTCAATATTAGAATCAAACTCAACAATCTAAACACTAATTAGAGAGATGTAGAGAGAGAATGACAATATACCAACATAGTTTTTAGTGATTACCTTCGTGGTGGAACAATGGTGGTGGTAGCTGATGGATTCGAGACAAAACAAAGATGAGTGTAGGAGTTTGGCATGTGAGATTGGGGATTGAAAAAAAATTATGCAAATGGAATCGATGAGGTCGCGTATAAAGAGGGGAGGCCATGGAGGAGAGATAATGTGATAATGAAGCGGTTCAGATTCTAATAGTGAGATAAAGACGTCATTTGAGATGAATTATTGAGTTAATTTTGTCTCCGTAATAGATGCCACGTGGACACTCAGCATTGAGAATATTTAATTCCTTGTATAGCATTTTATAATAGTACTAGTTGGAAGCCCGCGCGATGCGCTGGTTATACAGTATCGTATGGGAAATAAACGAAGCCCTTTGCAATATGAAGAAACGATAAAATAAACTGGGTAATAGATAAAAAAAAATTCATAGTATTTGTGATAACTAAACATTTAGTAGAAAAAAAAATGCAAATTGTCACAGTATGTAGAAATTTATTATATTAGCAGAAGGCGTCATTTCATGATCAAGCAAACACGCAAGACTTTTGAATCAAAATCATCTTGTTTTTCATTTCATCCATGTTCGTGCAATTAAGTAAGGAGAATTATATGTTAATAAAAATTATACAATTTTTAATAGCAATTTTATAAAGAAACACACATATACATAACGGAAGCCTGAAAGGTGAGAAAATATTTAAGAGCATACTTGATGTAGGAGCGAGTTTTAAAGGGCTAAAATTGAGGGGGTTGGACACCTTCTCTTGCATATGCGATCAAGTGTTTAAATGGCCAGTTGAAAGCCTAAATTTTGCGTTGGCATGAATATAGATAAAGATGTAACCATGGGAAGCACTTTAAAAATGAACTTTTTCTACTTTGGGTGGGAATGATTTGGTATACACAACTAAGAATTGTTAACTGCGAAACTAAAGATACGGTATAATTCAGCCCCAGCCCATTACCAATGATAGCCTGCACTTTTCTATTTTCACAAATCTTTTTTAATAATTTACAATTGGCCCCAAACCTTATTTTATCACATTTCTCCCTTGTTCCTACAAAAACAATAATGGACATAAAGGCTATTTAACCTCGAACATCTAGTAGAATTTTGTACTTGAAATACAATTAGGGGTGACAATTTTAGAAATGACACGAAAACACGACATGAAATTGACTCAAAATTGACACGATATGTCGTGTTCGTGTCATGTTTTTTGACACAAAGTCATGTCGTGTCGTGTCGTGTCGTGTTCATGTCAAAATTATGAGTCGTGTTATCGCGTCTTGTCGTGTTAATTGTGTTTTTATTCGGGCTATCGTGTCTACTTATGTTCCATTTAGTGTGAAATTTAAGAAATCGTGTTATTCGTGACATGTCGTGTCGTGTTTATTTGAATCATGTTCGTGTCTGAAAAATTCTTGTCATGTCATCTCGGCCCGAAACATGGCCCAAAAATACGAATTGCCACCCCTAGATACAATTTCCCAAAAATAAAGCATACATTTAATTGGGAAAATATATATTGTCAATTGTATTCATGAAAACATAATTTTATACAAAATATAAATATCTAATGAGATCTCCTTTGGGTGAGGGAGTTGGATCGATTCTAAAATGAAAGCTCCTTGTCCATTGCTTTATTTAGTCAAAATAGCGATGAAGAAACACAAATTCAATAATTTGAAGAAAATTAAAATATGATACTAAAAATGAAAATTTCGTAATGAAAATAGATCTAACTCAAGTAATTGAAGTAGAAAAATGAGGCGCATGGAGTACTTTAAACTTACTATCTATATACAAGTAATGATGATGGTACAACAAAATTAAAATCAATTGCCAATATATGCTTAAATTGATAGATAAAGGGAAAATAATCTTATATGATTTCCAACAAAGTAGAAAAAATCAAATTATATGTAAATAAGTCAATAGACGGGGGAAATTGACTAAAATGTTTTTATGGTAGAGTACCAATAAACAATCGATTTGGGTTCTAAAATACAACCTATTTTTAATTATATAAAAATTAGTTCTATCCCAAGCATACTATTAACATTAACAAAGAAAATATCATAACCTATTTGCATTAAAACTTCTTTAAACAGTACTACATACAGATGAAGAATCAATCTCATTGTATATTTCAAATTGACCATTATTTTATATTCACACAAACATGAAAAATGAATCTAACAACGTTTTCGGTTTGCAAAATACAAAAAAAAATATCATTCCGGGTGTATGTTCTATGTAACACATTTTGTCATACAGTTGGTGGGCGATTTTTTCTACAGATAAAAACTCATGTCCTTTCACATAATGTGTTGTTTGTCACAAATAATTATTGGGCCATATTTTAAATGGAAAAGACTTGCATCTTTTCAAACATTACAACACACATACAGTTAGGAATGGAAAACTATGTTCAATTTAACAAAGATGAAACTCAACGAAAGCTTCAAACGGTACACTATATAGAGGGCGATATGAGAAACTCACTTGATCTGAGATTGTGAATGCAAAAAATGCGAGAATACCAATAAATCACTCCATAATAAATATATTCCCCAAAAACAGAACATTTGGAATATATAGAAAAAACAGAAAAAAGAATAAAAAAGAAAAACAATTTCCAAAAATAAAAATTCTAACCTAATGTTTTTGTATATTAGTCGATACAGCACATGGATTATAAATCCGATGAACCATTTACTCTGTCCTGGTCGAAAACCCCCAAACTGGCCTACAATGGTTTTTATCCCCTGTAAAAATCGATACAACTGAGCCTTTCACACAAAATAAAGAATAGGTGAAGTAAGATAAGAGGATGGGCTTTGATCTAATTAGAAAATAACGAAGTAGGCGATTCAAGATATAGGGTTAATGGTAGGAGAAAATGAAAGGGTTAGACAAAAGAGAGGCTTTTAGGGCTAAATAATTTGAATGCGTATTAGAATATGTGATTTTACCTCAGGAATAGATCTGGCAAAGCCATACTCCATTGCGTTTAAAGTTTGTATTGCGAGTGGCAAAATGTTAAGAAAATCTTATTGTTGAAACCCAAGAGGAATGGGTCGATTGTAGGCGGTGGTATAAAAGGGGGTTTTCTAGAGTCTTATAAAGAAATGAGTCATTTGAGTTTTTTTTTTCCAGGAGAATCCGAATCAGCAGGAGGAGATGAAAACTTAAGAGTAGTGTTTGAGAAAAATTTTGGAAGGTGCCATGTGACACTTTAGTGAGTGGGAATTTTAACTCTTGTATGGCATTTTAGAGTATATCGATACATAGATAGATAGCATTTTATAGTAGTATAGAGATAATATATATATATATATATTTTATTTTATTTTATTAATTAATGTGTATATATTTAAACCGGTCCGGTAGGACTAATAATTTTTTAGACGATAACCCGTTTATGGCAATACCCGAATTGATCCGAACATGACACGATTAGCATAAATAGATTCAATATTACCCAAAACTTATACTCAAATAAAAATCAACGCGATCCAAAAATGACACGACTAACCCAAATTGCCACCGTCCGGTCTTAGACCCATTTTTAAAACCAAACCCAAGACTGACCCAAATACATTCGGTCCTTCATTTTAAAAATTGATTTTGGACCGAATTTTAAAAAACCCATAAAAGTTGGTTCGGTTCGGTTTGGTTCGATTATTTTTGTCCATTCGATTTGATGCACACCCCTACTTTTAATAGTAGTGGCAAATGGGCGGTTATGGACGGGTCAAAAATGAATACGGATAAATTTGGACGGGTCAAGAGCGGGTCAAGTATAATAATTTGGGCGGACGGGTCGGGGCGGGTCGGTTTGACCCTTTTTTTCGGGCATAATAAATGATGTTAACAATTATAAACTTTTAAAAGTTTATAACTGTTATTCAAAAGTTTTACCTTTTAACAGTTATAAACTTTTAAAAGTTTATAACTTTCATCCCATTTTTTATGTTTGCATCAATGTAAGAAGAAACAACATATTTTATTGCATTGCATTAATTTTAAATGAAATTTGAATTGACAAAATTCTTAATATTCTGAATTGACATCCATATACCAACAAATTTGAATTGACAAAATTTTTAATATTCTGAATTGACATCCATATACCAACAAATTTGAATTGACAAAATTCTTAATATTCTGAATTGACATCCATATGCCAAACGATTTAAATATATATAAATATATCTATATATATATATATATATATATATATATTATTTAATGTGTATATATTTAAACCGGTCCGGTAGGACTGACAATTTTTTAGACGATAACCCGTTTATGGTAATACCCGAATTGATCCGAACATGAAACGATTAGCATATATAGATTTAGGATTACCCAAAACTTATACTCAAATAAAAATCAACGCGATCCGAAAATGACACGACTAACCCGAATTGCCACCGTCCAGTCTTAGACCCATTTTGTAAAACCAAACCCAAGACCGACCCAAATACATTCGGTCCTTCATTTTAAAAATTGATTTTGGACTGAATTTTAAAAAACCCGTAAAAGTTGTGTAACACCCCGTATTTTTGTGCATTTAATATTTAATTAATTGGGAAATTTTAAATTACTTGTGTGTTGTAATTTTAATTGAATTAATTATGACAATATATTTATTTAAATATTAATCGGGAGTAAATGGTTAATGTTTAGGAAAATTCATTTACTAAGCGAATAGTAATAATTTAATTACGTCATTTCGGGTATTAATGACGGGGTATGCACTTATCCCAGCTGGGAATCGGTATAGACTTAATGGGGTGTGAGATAAGGATTTTTATAAATTAATTCGGATGTCAATTCTGATTGTGCGGTTGAGTCCGGATGGGTCGAGATAGTCCGAAAAGAGTACCCGGGGGTAGTAATTGGGTCTCGGGGTATTTTTGGGCATAGCCGGGCCCACACGGGGTGAGTTGGGCCACTTTAATTAAGCCCATTAGGTGAAAAACGGGATTAAGGGTTTTTAAACTAATGGGGAGATTAGAAAATCAGCAGCCATCAAATCTAAGCCTAGGGCTTGAGAGGGAAATTGGGGGGAAAGCTTAGCAAAAGCCAAATTGAGGATTTTGGAGCCAAATCGAAGTACTACGCCAACGGAATCAGACACTATGAACACTTTTAGGCAAGTGGTTAACTATTTTGATTCGTAAAGCATGATAATCAATTCATATCATAGTGATGTGGGTATGAAAATTAATTTTTGGGGATAAATGGGTACCAAATGGGGTTTTTGTTCATGAAACTATTGAATGAAATTCATATTAAAAATTGTTGTGTTGAACATATCTGAGTATAGATATTTGATTGGAATAAGAATTCAGAATATAAACTGGGGAAAAATCCGAAATTGGAAATTGGTTGTAGAACAAGATTGATGGATTTTAATGGGAAAACCCATCTTTAAATATAGTGAGATATTGTATGAATTAAGAATGCTAAAACAGTTATAGATGATTGAGACTGGTTTTGGGAGTAATTAATTGGTTCAAATCATCATTTAAGGTTGGAAAATGGAGAGGTAAAACCTTGGAAATTCGGCCATGGCTGAAACAACAAGTCGAGGAAGACAATGACATGTTCGATCGATCGATCGACCCGGGGGCTCGATCGATCGAGGGTCTCAGGAATCTGGAAATTCGGGCAGTTTGTTTACAATAAGGGTTTTAATTAAGTTTTAATTCCTTACTTTTATTTGGTGATAAATTTATATGGGACACATATTTTGTTAAAAATTATTGGGTGATATAATTGAGTTTAGGAGGGTATGGACGGTATGTCATGAGATGAATGAATTTGGAGAAATAATTCAATTAATGATATTAGGCCGAGGAATGACATTCGGGTATTGTAGTTGGGTGTCACTACATTATTAAAGGAATTTAGGTGATATATGTAATTATGGACCAAGTGGGTGTGTCCGGTATGTTGGTAATTATAGGTAAATATAATTGGGAAATTATAGAAATAAATGTGTGACACATTGTGGGCGAAAAATGTGGAAAAGAAATTATGAGATGTAAAAATGGACCAAGTGAGTGAGTACGGGTATGTTGGTTATGTGACACCAAAGTATTAATTTAATTATTGAGAGAGAGTAATTAATTTGGAGTCGGAACATAGGCTCGGGAAATATTAAGTTACGGGCCAAGTAAGTGATCTGGGGATAATGGTTGGGTGACACCAAGTTATTAAATTAATAAGTGTGATAATTAAGTTAGTTAGAGTCGGATGATAGACTCGGGAAGGTATTAAATTAATAAGTGTGGCAATTAATTTAATTGGAGTCGGACCATAGACCCGGGGAAAGTATTACATAAATTGAGGTGTGAATTAAATATATTTGAGTCGGACCATAGACTCGGGAAGACGATAAATTATTAAGTGGGAAAATTAATTACGTTGAGTTGGGCCACAGACTCAGGAAATTACAGGCAGTGTACGGGATTTTAGTTCGCGGTAAAGCGGGGGTTATTAATATGTATATACGGTGTAGTGATAGTATATATATATGTGTATATATTGGGTGTGATAGTAAATATCAGTGACTAGATATTTATTTAATTTATATACTCTAATGCTATCAAGGGAGGTTGCGCGATGTGGGTGAATCCCCTAGCTCGAGGAGTTGGGCGAGTATGTCCCCAGGTCATAGCGTCCGGTATATATGGGTGAGGGATTTATCTCACTTTCAGGAAAGGAATATGACCGCTTCTACTTCGTTTATATTTTGGTCCAAGTTGGTGAGCGATTCTAACTTGGGAAAACTAGGTTTTGTGAGCATACCTAGTGAGATAGCATTTTAGAGGGAATCATCCGGTGAGGGTATACTCGAAAGGATGGATACACGTATGATATATGTGTGGATGTTAGTAAAGGTACGTATAATATGGTAGTAAATATTATATGTAGGTGATAATACAGTGTGTGATGCATTTACCTTATATTACTCGTGTTATAGTTATATGTTGTTAATTAATGAGAAGTTAATTAAGTTAATCATTTGTGGGAATAATACAGTGTGATGTATTTACTTAATATAACTTTTGATACGGTTATATGCTATTATTTTAGAGGAATTAATTAAGTAAATTATGAGATAACTTATAATTCAAGAATCATTATACTCGGGTTAGAGTAGTATAGCAAGGGAAGGTTATACCAGGACTAGTTGGATGGGGTAGTACAACTAGGTGGGGTTTAAGGTAACCGGTAGGTGTGCACAATAGTGGAGGGGTGAGAATGTCCTCAAGGGAGTGTGACACTAACTTAAATATGAAGCGCATTCATGCATTTTAAATTACTGCAGTTAATTCACTTGCTAAATATTTTCAAAATGTTTTGGATTCTAACCCTTGCTATAAAACTATTTTCAAAACCTTTTAGGTGTCCAGCCATAGGGATGCCAGGATTGCCATTCTATTCCAGGGACACGGAGCTGCGACATATGTGGATGCTAGCAGGAGTTTGGATTAGACGCATCATTCATTCATTCCTAGAGTAGAAATCTTATATCAGTCTCAGTTTTATTTAGGGCTTGTAGCCCAGACTTCTCGGTACAGTTTCAGGTGTAATTCATTCAGGTGTTGAATATTTGTATTGGATTAATTATTTGGTGGCCGGTGATTTATTCGGCAAGTTGTGTAATTAGTATTCTATTTACTTTCATTCATTTGTGTGAATGGTTTTTATTTTAATTCCGCATGTACTAATTTGTTAAATTAAAAAGTTAAAATTGGCACCAGTTTTTCGAATACTAGGTGGTAAGTTAGTTTTAAAAAGTTTTCGACAGTGATGCTAAGGATGATCCAGCTGGGATTCCTGTTTTAATTTGGTATAAGACTGATCACCCGGTATTTTATTAGGCGGGGTGTAACAAGTTGGTTCGGTTCGGTTCGATTATTTTGGCCCATTCGATTTGATGCACACCCCTACTTTTAATAGTAGTGGCAAATGGGCGGTTATGGACGGGTCAAAAATGAATACGGATAAATTTGGACGGGTCAAGAGCGGGTCAAGCATAATAATTTGGGCGGACGGGTCGGGGCGGGTCGGTTTGACCCTTTTTCGGGTCATAATAAATGATGTTAACAATTATAAACTTTTAAAAGTTTATAACTATTATTCAAAAGTTTTACCTTTTAACAGTTATAAACTTATAAAAGTTTATAACTTTTAGCCCAGTTTTTATGTTTGCATCAATGTAAGAAGAAACAACATATTTTATTGCATTGCATTAAATTTAAATGAAATTTGAATTGACAAAATTCTTAATATTCTGAATTGACATCCATATACCAACAAATATGAATTGACAAAATTTTTAATATTCTGAATTGATATCCATATACCATCAAATTTGAATTGACAAAATTCTTAATATTCTGAATTGACATCCATATGCCAAACTAACTGAAATTCATACCCCACAACCACAAACATCCCATTCTCTATAACGATCTTCATAAATCCAATAATGAGGCATCACAAACTCTCACAATATAATCCAAAATCAATGGTCTTCAAACGCTTGTGAATACAAGTGATCAAAAAACGTTGACATGCACTTTGTAGATGCAGTTATTATGCAGCACAAATAGATATGAAAGAGGTGACAACCAAGAAAAAACAAATAAAAGACCAATCACACAACAACGAAGATACGTGGTTCAGCAAAGAAGTGCCTACGTCCACGGTGGTTCAGTCAGTGTTATTTCTCTATATTCTGAAGAGTAAGTACAGAGAATACAACTTGTCCTTTGCCCCGGACTTGGGGTTTAATTTATACATGTATGTCTTGGAGTAGTGGGGGTGATAGGTTCCTCTTTATTATCCATCTCCCTTTCATGGGATCGTGTACCTCCACAACTCCTCTTCATGGCATCGTGGAGTAAATGGATGAATACCAGAAGTGATGGGCCTGGGTTTTGGGCCGCTAAGGATGGGCTACTCGTCCAGGCCTTATGGTGATAAAATCGGGGTACCCACAATTGCTCCTGAATTTGTCGGGCCGTTCTTTATGGGTCCGATGAATTTAAATGATCAGCAATGATGGTTGATTACTTTGAAAACTGTGAAGTTGCTTTGGTGGCACCCGCCTCGCTATCTGTGCGTTATGATTAGTTTTGAAGGCTTGTTGGAATAAGACACATTTTTTCTTCGTCGTTCGAGTTCTTCCAACAATCTTCTATCTTTTGAGAACTTTTGAGTTTTGTACCTTCTATTTTCGGTCTCCACTCTCGTCGCTTCTTCGCCTTTTGATCGGATCTTCTGTCCTGTAAGTCTTTCGTGCCCTTTTTCTTGAGTTTATAGTTTTTCTTGTGTTTTTCCAATGGCGAAGATTGGAAATAGGTCGGTAACTGAGTTTAGAAAATTCTATGGTATTCCTGAGTGGGTAGAGATTGAGTGTTGTGTCTCGCCGCCTAGGAACGTTAGGGACATAGAGGATGCACATTGGATTCACGTCCTGTTGCTTTCCCAGGGGGTCTGACCTTTCCCCCTAATGGTTTGTTTCTGCACTTTTTTAGTTATTTTGGTATTGTGCCTGCACAATGTTCACCCAACGTATGGAAAATAGTGAACGGTGTGCACAGGATAAATCAGTTATACGGCACGAGGTTAGGGCTTGCCGAGGTCTGTTTTTGTTATTCTTTTTCTCGAACGAGTTCAGGGGTCTTGTACCTTAAGGCCAGGAGCCCTGATAGGGCATTGGTAGTAAATTTACCTGATTCCCATAAGGACTACTGGCAAGAAGGTTTTCTTGTTAGGAACTGGCAATACTCCCCTCAATTTGAAGGGTCGAGGTCCGAGAGGTTTACTATTCCCTTTTATGGGGAAGAATATATAGGTAGATGTTGTATTGTTGTTTCAACCTTTGCTAACTTTGTGATTTTTCTAACTCCTTCTTGCTTTCTCCTTTTCAGCGAAGATAAAGAACTTGGAACCAGCTCTCAGCGAGGTTCGTATCTCGGAACTGGTGAAAGCTTGGAACATCAGGGAACCTTTGGGTGACGACGAGCATCCTAGGTCTGCTACTTGAATACAAGAACACAGGCTCCAGCTTCATAGCCCGACCTGTGGAAAGTGTTCCGGACTTTGACTCTTCCGAGGAGATTTCAGCTGAGCCCATCCAAGTGGACGAGGAGGAGAGCAGCTCGGAGAGCGAGCCTGCAGGTGTTATGAGTAACTTGGGTGAAGGCAGTGCTGATAGTAGCAGTTCATCGAGTACTACCAGCAGTCCAGGTGAAGAAATGCCTCCCAGGAAGAATCTGATCAGGGATGATGATGATGATGAGGATGTGCTTCTTGCACAGAGGTCCAAGAAGTCGAAGACTACCTCCGGGGCCATAGCTACTGGTTCTCGGCCTTCCTCTCAAGAGCAAGAGAAGAAGAAGAGAGAGGAGGAGCAGGCGAGGGAGAAGGAGAAGAAAAAGGAGGAGGAGAGGAAGAAGGTGGAAGAGAGGAAGTGGAGGGAGAAAGAGAAAGAGGAGGAGAGGAGGAAGATGGAACTGAGGACTAAGACCGTTCAAGCCTTGGTCCCAGTATCTGCTTTGCCTGAGGGGGCTTCGGTGGCCACCTCTCCTCAACTCGCCCCTGTGCTGCTTGAGAGGGAAGTCATCCCTGCAGACCGCGAGAGGGCATCAGGGTCTGATCAACTGGCCTTGCATGCTAGCCAGAGGCTTGCCTTGGTAAGGTTTCTTTTCTACTTCTCAACTTCTTTTCGTCTGTTTTGATGGTTTCTTTTTTCTGATCTTTCCCTTGTTTTCTGCAGTTTATGACTGACTTCGCTGTGCTCTATCGCTCTCGCGACGAGCTGTTGAGAAGGAACAGCGAGATGGAGCAGGCGAATTCTACTCTGGTGGCCAGGGGTTCCCAGTTGGAGGCCGATCTGAAGGCTGCTGATGCGGCTCGAGCTTCTTCTGCCTTGGCCCTTGCTAATTCTGCTCGTGAGAGAGACAATGCTGTCAGGGAGATCGGCGAGCTGAGGAAGTCGTACGACTAGGTCTGCTCTAGCAAGCTGGACTTTGTGGAGAAGAACAGGGTTCTTGCCGAGCAGCTGGAAGCGGAGAAGGCCCAGGCAGCCACTGTTAAAGAAGATTCATACAATTCTGGCTGGGCTGCTGCGTATGAAGACGCCGAGGTTCAGATAGGCTATATTAGCCGTCTGAACTTTAAGAAGGAGTGGAACAAGGCCCTTGTGGCTGCAGGGGTGGATGTTGCATCCCCACTTTTTGACGAACATGATCCAGGGCCCAAGCCAGTGGTGGATGAGGAGCCAGCCCCAACTGCTGAAGGGGTCAATCCTGCTTCTCAGGCGACTCTTGCTGATGCTTCCTTGGTCGAGGGGGCAGTGCACACCTCTGCAGAGGGTAACGCCCCTGCTGATGCTGATAAGGACGAGGGTCCGTCAACCGAGGTTGCTAAGTGATAGGGATTTCGTTGTAATCTTTTCCCTTTTTTTGTTCTGATGTAACCTCGCTCATTATCAATAAAAAGGCTTCGTTTTTGTTTATGATGATTTCTTTTTGTTCTCTTCCTTTCTTTGTAGTTGGTTGATGTGGATGATTATATTCCTGTTACCTCCCAATTGGGTAGGACTCTGGGTCCTAATGCAAGCCCTGCAGTTCGCCAGGCTTTTGCTAAGCTCTGTAGGTTTGCTAAATCAAGGAACCAGAAGTATAAGGATCAGTCCGAGCTGGTGGCTAAATTGAAGGACAGGCTCTAGGAAATGGGAGAGATCGGAGCTTCAGTGCAAGAAGAAGTCAGCGAGCTGAGAGTAAAGTTATTGGAGGCTACCGAGATCAATCAGGTCGTGGAGTTTCTTCAGCGGGAGAATGATGACCTGAGGCGGGAGGTCTTGAAGCTTAAGGAGCATTCGCCGAGCACCGCTTCGGCAGTCCTGCAAGGTTCTTCCTCGTCGCGATCTGCTCGGCCACCCCTCCCGCGAGCTGGCAGGAGTACGCGGGGTAGGAGTAGGGAAGCTAAAGAGCAGCGTGAGAGGGAGATGGAGGAGCTGCGCGGCGATGTTCAGCGACCTTACGTAACTACTGCTGGGCTTCAGAGGGACGTCACCCGACTGCGGCATTTATTTAAGAAGGGCCCTCGCCAAGTGTGGACTGATGGCTATGATCAGGGCTGGCTAGATGCTCCCACAAGATTATCAGAGTTCGAGGAGCTTTCCTTCATCAGGGGGTGGTTGAGTGCTCTCAAAGAGCTGCAGGTGCCGAGAAATTCGATATTGTGGTATCGGCATGAGATGTCTCCCTCTACTCTGATGCCTAATCCATTTAGGCGAGATGACCGATGGATTCCTATCGATGCTATTCCTCGGCGGCTACTGGAGTTGGACACGAATGAAGTTGTTGAGGAATTTGATCCTGTCCCTGATGACGGGAGGAGAGCTAAGGTTGCTGATTACCTTGCTCGGAGGCTTCCCTCTTCTTGATTTTTTGTTTTTTAATAATTGTAAATGCTTTGGGCGAGTCTTTGCCGACTAAACATGTACCATTATTGTTTGTAAATATAAAAGATTAATGGAAAGTGTGAGTTTTGGGCGTTTTTGCCGACTAAACGTGTTTATCCCATCTCTGTTATATTTTTGTAGCTTCACAATCTTTATCTTGCCATGTGAATGTCCGCCCAGTCCAGTATTAAGAATACCATTGTGCTCTCCCTTTACCTTTTAGGTCATGTCGTCACACTCCCTTAGGTCTAAGAGGGGCAATTGGCGAGGACACACCTATTTTTGGATGTCTTCATCCGATCAGGATTTTGTTTAACCAGAGTAGGTTCGATGCCTAAGAATACTCTGTAGGGCTTTATATATTGCCATGGGCAATGCTAAGAGGTCTGTCGTGCTTCGTGACGATGACCTGAGGAGGGGTGTTCCCCTGCTATGTCAACTGTTATACCTGTGATTTGAAAAAGATGTGCAATAAGATATAATTGTCATACTTTTAGAGAGTAATCAACTGAGAGATTTTTATTGGTGAGTAGAGAAATAAACTGTCTTTTCCCAAAATGAGTACAATAAAAGATCTAACAATAGAACTCCTAAAAGTAGAATTTCTTGAGATTATCTGCGTTACATGCTCGTGGTATCTTTCTGCCCTCCATCGTTTTCAAATGATAGGCACCTTGCAGGTCGTCTTTAATTATTTCATAAGGTCCTTCCCAGTTTGGGCCCAGTTTACCATCTGATGGCTTCACTGTGTTGCCAAGGACCTTTCTTAGGACATAGTCTCCAATTTCGAACTTCCTCGGATTGACCTTTTTGCTGTAGTGCTTCGCGAGCTGTTGCTGATAACTTGCTAGTTTGACTAGGGCAAGTTCCCTGCACTCGTCGGCCAAGTCGAGTTCAGCGAGCAAAGCCTGATCGTTCTGATTCTGCTCGACAAGGTCGGATCTCATTGTAGGCAATCCTGCTTCTAATGGGATGACCGCTTCCATACCATATGCTAGTGAGAATGGCGTCTGACCTGTGGCTCGTCTGGGAGTCGTTCTGTATGCCCATAGGACATGTGGTAGCTCGGTAGTCCACGCGCCTTTTGCTCGTTCTAACCGCTTTTTTAATCCAGCGATCACTGTTTTGTTGGAAGCCTCAGCTTGTCCGTTGCTCTGAGGATAAGCTACCGAGCTGAAGTGGTGCCTGATTCCGTGTTGGTCGCAGAAGTCCTGAAAGGGGCCACTTTCGAACTGTGTCCCATTGTCAGTGATGATGGTTCTGGGGATCCCGAATCGAGTGATTATATTTTTCCATATGAATTTCATCATGTCAGCATCTCGGATGTTCGCCAGAGGTTCTGCCTCGATCCACTTGGTAAAGTAATCGGTGGTGACCAACAGGTATTTGCAATTGCCGGCAGCGGTGGGTAGTGGTCCCACGATGTCCATTCCCCACTGGGCAAAAGGCCAGGGGCTGGTCAGGGATTTCAATTCGCTGGCAGGCTGGTGGACCATGGGGGCGTGAAGCTGGCATTTTAGGCATCTGCGGACATATACTGTGGAGTCCCTTTGCATATACGGCCACCAGTAACCTTCCTTCATTGCTCGAAAGGCTAGAGATCTTCCTCCGATGTGACTTCCGTAGATTCCTTCATGGAGCTCGTGAAGCACTGTCTCGACCTCGCCTGGGTGGACGCATCTAAGATAGGGGCCGGAGAAAGATCTTTTATACAAGTCTCCTCCCGTGGATAAGTGAAAGCGAGCAGCTTTGACTCTTATCTGGTGGGCGATCCTTTTATCATCTGGGAGCGTTCCGTTCTTCAGATAGCCTTTTAAGGGATCCATCCAGCTAGGGGCTGGTTCCAATTGGAGTATTTGTTTTGCTTTTGTTAGCTCGCGGTGAATGCTCGGGTAGCTAAGGAAATCGATAGGGATTATCCTTTTAAGGCTGGAATCAACTGCCGAGCTCAGGGTTGCCAAAGCATCAGCGTGGCTGTTCTGCCCCCTGGGAAACTGCTGGATGTTGATTTCTTCAAAGTTTTTCATCAAATTTCTTACCAACGAGATGTAGGCTTCCATCCTCTCGTCCTTCGCGTTGTAGTCTCCACTTATCTGATTGGAAACTAGTTGCGAGTCTCCGAATACTTGTAAATGCTTTGCTCCTAGAGTTTGCGCCCTTTGGAGACCTGCAATTAAGGCTTCGTATTCTGCTTCGTTGTTGGAGGCTGCAAATCCCAGCCTAATTCCTTGCTCGAGGACTGCATTTTCTGGAGTGATGAGAACAATTCCTACTCCTGCCCCCTTTGAGTTGGAGGCTCCATCAACGAATAGCTTCCAGCTTCCCCCTGTAGCCTGGCTGTTTTGTTCTGTTGGTTTAGGCTGGTCGAGAGGTTCTTCGCCCGTGAATTCAGCTATGAAGTCAGAGAGGACTTGACCTTTGATAGCTGTCCTTGGTTGAAATTGGATGTCAAACCTGCCGAGCTCGACTGACCACTTAGACAGCCTGCCTGACAAATTCGCCTTCCTTAGGACAGCCTTGAGGGGGTGTGATGTAAGGATGATGATCGTGTGAGCTTCGAAGTAATGCTTTAGTTTCCTCGATGACATTACTAGGGCGAATGCGAGCTTTTCCAATGGCAGGTATCTCTGCTCGGCGTCTAGTAAGGTTTTGCTCGCGTAATAGACTGGATGTTGGATCCCTGTGACTTCACACATTAGCGCTGAGCTGATAGTATGGCTGGATACAGAGAGGTAGAGGTACAAAGGGTCCATTTGCTGTGGCATGACGAGCAGTGGTGGGGAGCTTAGGTAGGATTTGAGCTCGCCTAATGCTCGTGAGGAATCTGGGTTCCATTCTACCGTTTTACTGCCTTTTAAGAGTTGGAAGAAGGGCTTGCATCTCTCGGAGGATTTAGAAATGAAACAATTCAGAGCAGCGAGCATTCCAGTGAGCTTCTGTACATCGCGGATTGTTCGAGGAGGTTGCACCCGTTTAATTGCCTCAATCTGGTCCGGATTTGCTTCTATGCCACGCTTGCTAACCAAATACCCAAGGAACTTTCTTGACTGGACACCGAAGGAACACTTGCTCGCGTTGAGTTTCATTCGGTATTTCCTAAGGATTTCGAAGGTACTTGCCAGGTCAGAAAGGTGGTTTTCTTTCTCCTTGCTTTTGACGAGCATGTCGTCGATGTAGACCTCCATCGTGTTTCCCATCTGATTTTTGAACATTTTAGTAACCAGGCGCTGATAGGTTGCCCCTGCATTTTTTAGCCCGAAAGGCATGACCTTGTAACAGTATAAACCAACCGTCGTGATAAACTCCGTTTTGTCCTGATCTAGGGCATATAAGGGAATCTGGTGATAACCCGAGTATGCATCCAGGAAACTCATTCGCTCGTGAGCTGCAGTGGCGTCTACTAGTTGGTCTATTTTTGGAAGAGGGAAACTATCCTTGGGGCAGGCTTTGTTGAGGTCAATGAAGTCTATGCAAACTCTCCACTTACCGTTGCTTTTTGGAACTACCACTGGGTTGGATAACCATTTGGGGAACTGCACTTCCCGTATGGATCCTGCATCTAGCAGTTTTTCGACTTCCTATTCTATTGCTTTGGCTTTCTCGGGAGCAGTTCGTCGCGCCTTTTGTGCTATCAGTTTAAATGTGGGATTGACGTGCAACTGATGGCAGACCATACTGGGATCGATCCCTCGCAGCTCGTAGGGTTCCCAGGCGAAAACGTCTATGTTGCTTCTGAGTAAGGTTTACAAATCCTTTTGCTCTTTGTTAGTGAGTGAAGTCCCGATCAGGAAGACTCTGCTGTTGTCGCCTTCCCTAGCAATGACTTCTACCAGGTCCTCTACAACCCGTTCGGAGGGGAGGAGCCTGGTCTCTTCCACTCCGGGCCTT
The DNA here is from genome assembly GCA_949130495.1 of Sambucus nigra. Classification (NCBI taxonomy): domain Eukaryota; kingdom Viridiplantae; phylum Streptophyta; class Magnoliopsida; order Dipsacales; family Adoxaceae; genus Sambucus; species Sambucus nigra. The sequence goes on along the minus strand of OX422207.1, from coordinate 1,055,116 downwards.
CCATATTTTAATTGCTATTTGGAAGGGACTCCATCTTCCTCCACTTTCTCGCTGGTTCGAACGTCTTTTTTCTCTGGCTTCGGTCGGATAGCCGCTATGAAGCACTTTCTCGCCATCGCCTGGTCGCCATGTATCTCCATCACTCCCCGCTCGGTGATATATTTGAGTTTCTGGTGGTAGGTCGAGGAGACTGCCATCATTGCATGGAGCCATCCCATGTCGAGGATGGCTTGATATGGTGAATCGATGTCGACCACCAAGAATTCGATCATTTTTGAAACACTCCCAGCGAGCACTGGTAGTACTATCTTGCCCAAAGGCATGGTCATTTTTCCAGCGAAGCCGACCAGAGGGACAGTGGTTCCCTTAAGGTCGGTGATGTCCAACTTCAATTTCCTGAACAGGTCGATGTACATTACTTCGGATGAGCTTCCTTGATCGACGAGCAGTCTGTCGATATCAAAGTTGGCTATTCTGAGTGTAATGACTAAGGCATCGTGATGTGGGGTCCTCACTCCCACAAGATCATCATCCGTGAAGACAATATGCTTGTTGTAGTTGATGTCCTCTACTCGGCGGCGTTTTCCTGCCTGTGATTTCGCTGGATCAATTTGAAAAGCTTGCATTACTGCTGTCAGCTTCTTTATCTCCATCCGAGCTGAGTTGCCCTGGATTTGCTTAACATCAGATACTCCATGGATTACTGCGAATTCGTGTCCAGTGTCGTCTTCTAACACGTTGTCGGGTTTTGCCTCCTTGTGGACAGTCACTCTCTCTACCTTCCTTTCCACAAAGTTATTCAAATGTCCGGATTGGGCCAACTCCTCGAGGTGGGACTTAAGAGCCTTGCAGTGCTCGGTCTTATGTCCCTCCTCTTTGTGGAAGGTGCATCTCAGCGCATTGTTTCTTTTCGATGGGTCTCCTCCCATTTTTCGGGGCCATTTGACGAATGGCTCATCCTTGATCTTAGCGAGAATCTTGTAGATTGGTTCTTTGAAGACGGTGTTGACCGCCTGGAACGACTTTGCAACGTCAGGGCTTCCTCCGTTTTTGGGGCCATTCTTGCTCCCATTCTTTCCTCCTTTTTTCTGGTTATCAACTTTCTCACTTCCCTTCGTGGCGAGCTTGGCTCGACCATTTTCACCTACGTTAAGGCGGGTGACATCTTCCACCTTTGCGTATTTCTCAATCTGGGCCATCAGGTCATCAATGGTGGTTGCTTCCTTCTTTGTCAAGGACTGGTAGAGGAGGGAAGAGCTAGGTAGCCCAATTTTGAATGAAGCCACTGCCACCTCTTCTGCACAGTCTTCGACTTCGTTGAATAACTCCCAGTACCTTTTTGCGTAGTCTCGAAGTGTCTCCTGAGGAGTTTTTTTCATCGTCAATAGATCATCCATCCTTTTGGGATGGGAGCTGCTGGTGATGAACCTGGCCGTAAAGAGCTCGGCCAGGGATTTGAAATTTCTGATGGATCGGTGAGGGAGTTTCTCGAACCATTTCTGGGCCACGTCATGAAGGCTCGAGGGGAAAATACGGCACATCAACGCATCTCGGTGATTCCAGAGGGTCATAGCCTGCCGGTACTGCCTGACATGATCAATGGGATCAGTCTTCCCGTCATAAATCTTGAACCTCGGAATAGCAAACTTCTTGGGTGCTTCTTCTTCTTCAATTTCCCTTGTGAAGGGCGATTTCATCTGGGTCTTGAGGGCTCTCCTGGCGAGTTCTCTGGTTGACCTGGTGCCGCGGTGAGCTGGATGTTGGTCCATTTCTCTGCGGACCATGTTCCGTATGTTGTCGTCACTGCGAGCAGGGCTCTGATAGCGGCGAGCTTTTCTCAGTTGCTCGCGGAGGTCATCGTCTGAGTCGCCTCCTTCGAACCCTTGATGTTGCCGCCTAGGGCTCCTTCCTCGGCTGCGAGATTTGCTCGCCTGAGGGCTAGGAGTGCGATAGGGGCGTCTCCTGGTATCAGGACGTAGTTCTTTTTCCAGTTTTTCCAGTCTTCTTTTCAGGCGAGCATTCTCAGCCTCATACCTGCGAGAAGACTCCCTCTGCTTGTGGAGCCTTGCTTCGTATGCATCGATCAATCTGGATATCTGAGTGGACCTCGCTGGTCCTTGACTTTCTTCTGAGGCTGGCCTTTCTAAGCGAGCCCCTTGATCGGGACGTCGGACTTCAAACCTAATCCTGCGAGGAGCGGGTGGCTCCTGAATGTCTCCTGCTGGAGGAGCGTTGCTGCTGTGATCAGACATCTTAGATTTTTCTCGGTGTGGGCTCTTCTCAAGGAAAGATAAACGCTTCCCACAGACGGCGCCAATTGTAGATGCAGTTATTATGCAGCACAAATAGATATGAAAGAGGTGACAACCAAGAAAAAACAAATAAAATGCCAATCACACAACAACGAAGATTCGTGGTTCAGCAAAGAAGTGCCTACGTCCACGGTGGTTCAGTCAGTGTTATTTCTCTATATTCTGAAGAGTAAGTACAGAGAATACAACTTGTCCTTTGCCCCGAACTTGGGGTTTAATTTATACATGTATGTCTTGGAGTAGTGGGGGTGATAGGTTCCTCTTTATTAGCCATCTCCCTTTCATGGGATCGTGTACCCCCACAACTCCTCTTCATGGCATCGTGGAGTAAATGGATGAATACCAGAAGTGATGGGCCTGGGTTTTGGGCCGCTAAGGATGGGCTACTCGTCCAGGCCTTATGGTGATAAAATCGGGGTACCCACACACTTACTTGATCGCGATTAACAATTAAATTAGCAACTATTGGAGCAAAATCCTCAACTAGCCCTTCCGCCTCATCAGTGTCTTCCGGAACTACATTAAATGCATAATATCAATAAAGCAAAAGATAGTAATTATATACTTAAAGAATCCATAGTAATATTATACATTTAATGTAGAATTTACTTGGTACACCAAATACACAATCCCTAGTGCATAATAGAGCTTCAGCGTTTTCAGACTAGATGGAGCTCCGATATTTAGTAATTATACACCCTCTAACACTAAATGGAGACTCAAATGCTACTGTTGTGATAGGAATACTAAGAATATCACGCTCCATTAGAGAAAGTTCTGGATAACGAATTTTGTTGTTTTTCCAGTACTTGAGAACATCTAAATGAGGATTTTGCCTTCGATCAACTCTGATTTCCTCCAAATACGTATCAAGTTGGGATTTGTTTCTGCCACTATAATGCTGGCTCTCAAAAACATCCAACTCCTACATGAACTTAACCTTATTTACATTTGAATAAAATAAATCAAGTAAAGAATAAGTAAACAATGAAGAAATTGAATCGAATCTTGCATCCATCTCATCATTTATGCCACCACTAGTCGTATGTGAACTTGATGACGAGTTGTACAATAAAGCCGAGGGAGAGAGGAGCGTGTAATATTCAAAGAGTAAATTCAACTTATCACAAACTTCTCTAACTTTTTCTTCCCTTGTCTCAGGACATAGCTTGTTGAAACAGAACTCCACATATTGAATTTTGTATCGTGGATCCAAGATTATTGCAAATGATAAAAACATGCTATAACACTCCCAATATTTATCGAATTTCACCTTCATTTCCCGAGCCATAGTACTTATAACAAAATCTGAATTACCCATCTCTTCATTTATAAGCAATTGAATCTTCCAAACCCCCGGAAAATATAAATTTCCTGTTGGGTATTGACTTCCGGAGAAAAGAGTCGTGATGTCATAAAAAGGCTTCAAAATCCTAGAAATTTGTTCAGTTTTGATCCATTCCTCGTCTGTTGGGCAAGTGGTAAAATGTGGATCAATGAGTTGAAGTTGCTTAAATGCACGATGATACGACAATGCACTCTCAAGCATAAGATATGTCGAATTCCATCTTGTCTGGACATCCTGTCGAACTTTTTTATTACAATCGATAGAAAGATTTGATATTCAAATCGCAAACCTAATCTTTCTTCTTTCTGTACCCCTCACATACTTCACCAAATCACGGACCTTATGAATAGACGAGTCGATTACTTTCAAGCCATTTTGTACTATCAAATTCAGTATAAGCATGCCACAACGAATGTGGAAAAACTCCCCATCGCACACTAATGAATCTGTCCAATGCATATGCTTCTTTAATACATCATTCAACTAATCATTATATGAAGCGTTATCTAAAGTAACAGAAAACACTTTCTTCTCAATACCCCACTCTGACAAAAGTTGAATAACTATTTCTGCCAAGAGTGGCCCATTATGTGGAGGGGGTATATGCCTAAAATTTAGTATCTTCTTCTGCAAAACCCAATTCTCATATACATAATGGGTTGTCAGAGCCAAATATCCATTCGTGGTAATAGAGGACCACAAGTCCGAGGTAAAACATATTCTACTCGAAATAAATTCTAGTGAATGTTTAAGACACTCTTTCTCTCTATCATATATCCTCAACACATCAGATTTCGATGTATTCCTTGCGATGGGTTTTGCATCCGGGTGAAAGAAGAGAAGGAGGTCACGGATTCCTTCATACTCCACAAAAGAGAATGGCAAGTTGTGCTTAATCAATGCCATTGCAAGCTTCTCACGATAATCGCCTTGATTTAAGATAGGGCATTGCAAACTTTCAGGCTCCTCGTTTTGATGAAAAGAAGCGTGACATAACATATTGATTGTACTAGATTTTTTTCAGCAAGATAAACTACATGGCACTTCCTACATTTTGCCCTTTATTTACCATTTTCACTAAGCGGAAATTTTTCAAAAGTTTCCCACGCCACAGAAGTGGATTGTTTACCCCTAGAAGTTGCAATCGAGTGATTCACACTATTTTCTGCCATATATATGTGCTGAAATTTTGAAAAAAAATACAAATCACAAGGGTTTTTTAGAAAAAAAAATACAATAGGTATGTTTTAGAATAAAGTGCTGAAATTTTGAAAAAATACAAATCACAAAGGTTTTTTAGAAAAAAAAAATACAACAGGTATGTTTTAGAAAAAAATGCTGAAATTTTGAAAAAAAATACAAATACAACAGGTATGTTTTAGAAAAAAGTGCTGAAATTGTGAAAAAAAAATACAAATCACAAAGTTTTTTTAGAAAAAAATACAACAGGTATGTTTTAGAAAAAAATACAAATCACAAATATATATATATATATTTTACTATCCTGTATTTTGTTATTTTTAGAAAAAAAATTAAATACAAATCACAAAGGAATTACTGAAATCAGAGAGAGAGAAACATACCTGTTGTATGTTGAAATCAGAGAGAAACATTGTGTTGAAATCAGACTCTCCAAATCAGAGGAAGAGAACTCGGAATTACTGAAATCGTCAAATCTGAGAGAGAGAACAGGTATGTTTATGCCCAAATCAGACCCGCTCAACCTGTTGTATTTGGTAACTGATAAAAAGGGTTTGGTAACTGATAAATCGTCAACATCAACCCGCTCAAACCCTAGGGTTTGGTAACTGATAGAAAGGGTTAGTTTGGTGTCTCCAAATTATGACTTGGCAAAATGGTTAAATTAAGTTCGTAAGTGGTTAGTTCGGTGGGTTAAACCATATGGGCCCAATATCAACCCGCTCAGACCCGCCATTTCCTTTATTTTAAACCATTTATACCCATCTCCAAATTACATGGACCCCAAATATAAAATGTGGGCGGGTAATGGACGGTTTTGTCCATGTTAAACAATTTTGCCAGGCCTAACTCTTACTCACCCATTTTTAAGTCATCTGAACAATAGCTGAAAACTACTTGCATATTTCATAATACCCTTTCTTCTTTACAACCAAATCATTTCTAAAACCCGTTGTTCTTTACACCGGGAGTTATCTACAACAATACATAACCTCGCACGCACATAAAAAATTTGTTGTTAAAAGATATGATTCATAAAGCCAACCTTTCGAAAAGATGGAATCTAGTGTAGACCAGAAAGCCCAATTTTTTTTTAACCTGCAAAACCCAAAATAGAGCCTTAGAAATACAACGTCATTAAAGAAGAAACATACTGATTCAGTTCTTTTAATAACAAACCTACTGACTCAGAACAAACTTTAGTTAAAAAAACATACCTCCCCTGAACGGCGATGGGTTCGGTATTTAAAATCGAAATCAAAACAGATTAAGGACCCAGATAAAACAATACTATCCAATTAGGAAGCCAGAACGACGATGGGTTCTACCGGAGTAGACACATAAATTACATCTCTTCTCTACTGAACGACGATGAATTCGGCCGGAGTAGATACATGAATTTCATCTCGATCGAATAAAGACCAAATCTCTACCGGTTTGTGTATTCCATTCGTCAGAGATGTTTGGGATATCTGTGTTGATTTGGGTATACTGATAGTCGGGGATTTGTACATCTGTGTTAGTTTGGGATTTAATCGAGTTCGTCGGGTTACGGGTTTGTGTATACCGAAAACATTTTTGTATATGTGAAAGAAAAATGGGTTTTCGTCATTTTGAGTTAGTGGGTCCGAGAAAAGAAGTAAACTGTTTAGACCGCTTTACTTGCTGACTTTGTATTTTCTACTAGAAAAGTTGGATGGTCACTTATGCTCAAGAGGTTTTTTTAACGTTTTAAACATGGAAAAACTAACACGTAAAAATGAAGAGAGAAGGGTATTTATTAGATGTCTTTACCCTTTAATATTATCGTATTAGAGGTATACTAGCATGTCGCTCGCGCGATGCGCGGACGTAATTATATGTTACGAATATCGTTGAAAGGAAATATGTAGGTCTATCCAGATTACCCCTTAGTTTAATTGTGTAATGCAAATATTGTTGAAAAGAAATATATTATCATATTGTCCCTTAGGTTAAATGTGTGGTTTCACCACTGGTACATATTTGAGGAAATGTGTAATGATGAAGAGTACATTACCAACTCAATCACTTTAAATCATCAGTTGTCAAATAAAAACATGAATAAACTACCCCATAAGTTCTTACCTTTTCGTAAAGCTCAATTTCATTCATGTATTTTTTATGTTTCAATTTCGTACTCAACCTCTCATTTTGTCTCAATTTAGTCCCTCGGTTAACTATTTTGGATACATTTGACTATTTTGCCCCTCTTTATTGAAATATAATAAAATAGGTGTTATAAAATTCGAAAATTTTAATACTGTATTATTATTATTTCGGGATAAAAAATAGTTTTTTATCTGAGAATTATAATTAAAAAACTATTTTTATTTTTTATTTTATCACAGTTGTTTTTAAAAAAAAAATTAAAAAATGGTGACAATCCCAAAACATTTTTCTTTTATTTTCAGTTTTTCTATCAAAAAATTATTTTTAGATATTTTAATAGAAAAACAATAAACAATTCAAAAACTTGTTTTTCTATTAAAACAAAGAAAAACGACAAAAATATTCACTTTCTAATTTTAAATTGAGACAAAATGAGAGGTTGAGGACGAAATTGAAAAAAAAAATAATAGAGATGAAATTGAGATAAGTGGAAAGATGGAGGACAAATGAAGTAGTTTACTCTAAAGACATCATACCAAATAAAGCTATATAGACAAAGAGACATCCTACAAATTACTCCTCAAATTTATAAATTTTTAACACAAATTGATCAAGACAACATACATAATATATGTCCAAATTGAGATATCTGGATCTGACCCAGTTGTTCTCTCCCCACTGGTGGAATGATCAGTACTAAAATGATCTTTGCACATTGTATTTTATACAAAAAAAGTCCACTTCCAAAATAAACCCAATCCAGCCACAATTCTTTTCAAGTGACCCTGGTGAAAACTACTTGAAATAAAAATTTAAGTTCTAGATTTGATTTTCTTAAGAAAAAATGAAATAAAACATGACTTTTTGTAATCTTTTACAAAATGAAAAATGAGATAGCAATTTCTAAAAATAGATAAATAATGAATTAAGTTTTCCATGAGATTCCCATAAGCACAAAATATATGATGGTATGAATATTTTTTGATTGACCTTAGACAATTACGCTTAGCAGCATCACATGTCCTCCGTTTTCTCTTCTTATTTGTTCTTAAACACCCTCCTCCATTTACACTCTTCAATAATTTCAGCTCTCAACCTCTCTTCTGAAATGATTAAGAAGCTTTTCTTCTGGCTCATTATTGTCCATAATAACCTGCACGTTGTAAGCAGATTTGAAGACCATGATGCTGATTTGGAGAATTAACATGAAAAAACGATGCAAACAAATTGATGACACCATGTTTTCTCGGATTTTATTATGAAGCATCCTGTTGTTGTGCTAAATGTAGCATAGTATCTTATTGATGAGGATCTACTATAGTGTGCTCTTAAAACACTCAATGGCCTTTTTTACTTTTTTTTTTAATTCTGCCATAGCCTGCTATTTTGTTTTGCTCCCCTTTACCCTGAGTTGTTGTACCCAGGAAAGCCGTGGAAATTAAACCTACTCAGCTTTGTTAGCAAACTAAGCATATTTCTGTCATAAATCCCAAGGTAATGCTATACTGTGATTGGGAAGGATAAAAAAATGAGACTTGGTTCTTAGGCTCTCCGTTAGTTTATAATTCTGTTTCGTAACTGTAGGAGATGCCATATATTTTTAAATCTTTTTTAATGTAGCAAAATGAAAAACCAATTAGATACCTTCTTTCCTTTTTCCACACGAACCATTCTGAATAGCCAAAGAACCTCAATAGCTTCCAGCGCAGGGGCTTAAAACTTGATCCACATCAATCTACTCGTGAATTTTTATAATTCATTCAATTGAAAATATATAGGTGGGTAGATAATTAGTGTGGGGGAGAAATAGGAATAAGAGATGAAAAGGATATGTGTATAATATTTAGGGAGATGAAAAGGGGGAAATTTAATATTTTTGGAAGAAGAATGAGCCGTTGAGAAAAGGAGACGAATGGGACAGACGATTTTAGAGGTATAATGAGATGAGAGAGACTAATAGTATTAATCACAAGGGATCAGTATTAATACCTCTAATTCTATTGTTTTAGATGTATAATATAGATAATAGATGAATAAAGATCGAGTCTAGACCTGGATCCAATAAACATCCATTCTATTTACCCAGATCTGGAACATATATTGAAATCCGTATGATGAGTATGCGGTTACTCGTTCAGAGACAAAACTAAGCTCATTTGATCTAGTAATGACCTGAATCCAATTACTATAAGTTATAGTGTGTGTGTGTGTGTGTGTGTATATATATATATATATATGTATATATATATAAGTTAAAATAAAGGTTTAATGATTAAAAGCACAACGACTTCATACGTATTTTCAATTTAGTAACTAAACTTTATCTTTTTGTGCCAGAAAAGACACTAAACTTTTCCTTATAGAACATTTAATGGAACTTAAGAGTTGGGCTTTTAGCAATATCGTTGGGCCAAAACAATAGGTTTAAAAAGGTTTCGTGTCCTGCAAAAACAAAAGTTGAGTGACTTAGTTTCAAAAAACGTGTAAAGTCAGTTGCGTTTTTAGGTCATTAAGCCTTTAAAAAATTTATATCTTGGTTACAATACATAAAAAATAGACACCATCCAATCGGCATTCGGTGATGCACACTTGAAATACTGTAACAGAAAAGGTAAGTAATTGATGGGAATCCGTTGTTATTTTCCTTTTATTTCCATTTTATCTCTATTTTCTATTTTTAGTTCTTTTCAGGCATTTTATTTCCTTAATTAGTCTCCAAGCATGTTTTGGACTAATTAGGCATTCTTTTATTTTTAGTTGGTCCTTTTAGTCATTTTAGCTAATTACTTGATTAGCAAGTAATTCAACCCATATAATTACTCCTCGTATTCTCATTTGTACTTACTGTTGCAATCCCTGAAATATAAGATATTTTTTTATTCTCTCTCTAAAAATTAAGGTTTGGTTTATTTCTTTTAGCCATTGACGTGTAGTTTACGTCCAGGGACAAAGCTAATATATGACTAAGGGGGGCCATGGTTCCCTAGAAAATTTCAAAATGTGTACTTTATGAGTTAAATTTTTTTAGGATAATAAAAATATGTTGATATGGTCCCCGCAAGACTTAAAAACATATCTCCAAATAAAGCCCACTTTATTTGGGTTTTTGTTGAGAAAAAAATAGGCCCATGTTAATGATACGAGAAATCGCACATTGGTCATTTGATCAACAAGTCAAGTATAAAATAGAAATAAAGCAAGTAAAGAGAGGCAAAACACAATATATAGAGTGGTTCGGCTATTAAAATGAGTCTACGTCCACTTTGGTGCTTCACTCTCATTAAGTATTTAATACAATACATGTTTACAATTCCATTAAAGGCGTACAAGGGAGAGAAGAGAGGATAATACATGTAACTGGTTAGACAAACAACTAAGGATCTGGCCTGCTTGAGGTTGATCCGGCTGTGGCTGCGGTGAATGGAAGCCCCCAAGTGTGGTGGTCTCTAGAGAGAGAGTCGAGAGTTTGGCAGGGCTCCGCCAGGTATTTTCTCCCCCTAGTATTAAGATGAGGATCTCTATATATAGGAGTTGTAATGGTAGTATATCACGTGCATGAGGCACATGATATATGATGAGGTGGAGAAGTAAGGTATCCTTCTAAAAGTTGGGCAGCTGTCAAGCAGCTAATGTCTGAGTAGGGGCTACGGCCTGTTTCAAACCAGGAAGCAGCGAGTCTGGAGAGTGTCGCATCATGTTTGGTTCCAGTCAGCGGCCAAGGACTAAGGGGGTGCCGCGGCCTGTCTGAACCCGGGCAGCGATAAATGTTGTCCAAGACTAGCTTGGTATGAGTCTCAATAATTGTATGGTGCCGTAGCTTGTCTGTGCCTAGGAAGCTGTATGTGTCTAATACCTCCGTAACAGTAGGGACTATATTGGCCATATCAATAAGCCCCCAAGCCGTAGTGCCAAGAGGTAGCTATTTGGGGTTGTGGTTGAATTATATGGTCCTTATTACGGTGCTAATAATATTGACCATCTTCACATGTTGCCGCGGCAAGCCAAGGCGACACTTCAGCTTCCAGCGCCCTCTTATATAAATGGGTTTTGGTCGTGGCCTTCATTACCTTTTTCAAACCTTTGAGATCAAATCAAAAGTCATACTTTGTTTGTTTCATCCTTTGATTTTTTCGGCAATCCTTCTACGTTGGCTCAAGGTGGATTGAGGCAAAGTTAGTGGTTCTTGAGTTTGAATAACCAGTTTCCTTGAATTCCAGGTAACATTTGATAAATTTCTCTGTTTAGTATTTTTTTAGAGTTTGTTTCTTCTTTCTAATCATGTTTGCGACTAATTGATTACCTGAAATCATTTCTTGTAAACCCATATTTGAATAATCATGAGAATCTATTATGCTCTATAAGTCTTGTCTATGTTTTGGATTTTTGAACTTGTGGAGGATCTTGGTTATTGTAAACCATTTGTTTTTCTCTCATAATCAATACATGTGCTACTATTCCTTAGACTGAATTCGTAGGGCTGTATTTATATTGAGAAAACCTATTGCTTGGTTCTGATTTCTGAATTTATTGTAGAAAGTAGGGTTTGATGATGTTGAACCGTTTAATAGGACTAGTATCTTTTCCCACCATTGCTAAAACCTAAAGAATATGCTCAATATGGATTTTCTGGATTTAAAACATGTTGTAATCCTTATCCCCTGCCTGGTTCCCATTTTTGGCTTTTGGGGTAGATGTAAGTTAGGTAACTTGAGGTGTTTAGATTGGATTATAGGATAAGAATTTGAGTTTCTCAGGGTTTTGATCCACACCTTGACCCCATTTCGAATTTTTTTTTGCCAAGAACACCAAGAACATGTTCTTGATGTTCTTGGCCAAAACCCTAGAATTATGGGATTTTAATCTTTGCGAATACGTACTTCATCCAAATTACATATTTGTGTGCAGTGCGGCGATTGGTGATATGGCTTGTGCTACTTTGTTGCAGCTTATTGTCATTCCTTGGTAGTTATAATTCCATCTGGTTGTAGTCTTTAATCTGAAGTTGTAAAATTTGGAGTGCTGGCTGCAGCCTTTAAGATTCATACTTAGGTATTTTTGTGTTACATCATTATAGCCTTGATTTGTAATTCTACACTTATATTTGGTATCTGTCGCGGCGTCTAAGAGGCTTCTGATCATAATGGCTGTGAAACCCTTCTACTTTTTAGGTCTTGTTGCAACCCTATGAGTTGTAACCCTTCAGAGTTCCTGGAGGAATTTTGGAAAACTCACTTTGGTGTTTCTCCTCTTGAGATTCCTTCTGTAAATCCTTTGGAGGCTATTAGACCATGTTTACTTAAAGATTGCCCTAACTGATTCGCCCTTGATTCTTACTTCGTGGATTCTTTGAACTGTAAGGACACTAGAGAGACTACAGATAATATAGAGGAGGATACCATCTCTACCTGTAATCCTACTGCTGAAAATGTGGTTGTGGTAGCTAGTAGGACTTCAGTCGCCCCTCAAGAGGTTAGGAATGCTCCCGCAGAATCTTTTGGTCGAGCTACTGGTAAATCTCCCATGGCTTTAGATCATAAGTGCATTATGACAAAAGAATGGATTGCCCAAGTTATCGCAGCCTTTAAATTCCCATTAACCACAATCTGCACATTTCCCTCTGTGGAATAGAGGTCACATTTTGTAGTCCCCAATTAGGGGATCTGTTTTCCTCTGTATGACTTTCTCCTAGGGTTGCGACTACCAATTCCTAGACCCATTAGGAGAATTGTTTAGGCTATGAATTTGGCCCCAGCCCAGTTGGATCCAAATGGTTGGAGGGCCATTCTTGCTGCCTCAGTGCTCAAACAAAAGAAATTTAGCAAGGATATCACTTTCGCGGAGTTCTTTCACTTCTATAAGCCGAAGGAGAACTTCGTAGACTTTGCGTGTTACTACTACTTCACGTTGCAAAATAATAAATAGTTCTTGTATACTGAGCATCCTTCCAGTGTTAAAAACTAAAAAAGAAAATTCTTCTACATCTCAGGGAAAAGTTAGGAAATCCACCACTAGGAGAGTAAGAGAGAGAAAACATATAGGATACCGCGGACATGGGGGCGTCTTTCTGAAATAGGTAACATGTTTCTACCGCAGCCTTTCAAACTTTGTCGTCTTAATGTTTTATTTTCTGTTGCGTCTTATACTGACCTTATTTCTCAATTTTAGCTCTTGACAATTTAAAGATCAACAGTAGAGAAAAAAGAAGGGTTGAGGACGCGACGAGATTCAGTGATAAGTCAAAGCGTTTCAGGAGGCTAGTAACGTTCGCGGTAGTTTTTGAACAAGGTTACTTTAGTAACAAAAGCTAGCCAACTAAGATGACTATAGAAGCTAATCTCTCATCATTTATCCTCAGTGAATATATATAAATTGCTGCAGCTTTCCTTTTAAACTTCGTTTAATTATTTTGGTTCTTGAGAGGAAGAGATTGACCGCGAGCTTTTGGCTACCTAACTTGCGAAAATGGATGAGGATGTAGTTGTCCTCAATGCACCCCCAAAGAAGGGTAAGAAGAGAAAGAGGGCCCCAAAAGGAAAATCTATCATGACTGAATCTACTGCAGAGCCTCCTTCTCAACCAATTGTAGTGGTTGGAACTGATGTGATTAATCCTCAAGGAGATACAATCCATATTGAGGATACCGCAGTTGGCGAGAGATAAGAAGCCTAGGTTGATGATGATATTGGTGATCAACTGGCTGAGGCAGGACTATTGCCTCCTGATATGGACTTCCAAAGTGGACGCAACCCTATCTCCTCGTTTCACCCACAAGATCTCCTCCGCGGAGAATAATAGATGTTAATACCAACTTGCCACCACCTCAATGTAGGGAAAGTGTGGGCCCTGATGGTCATCCAAGGCCTCAATTGAGGGCGCCAAATCCTCAATATTCCTGGGATACAACTGTTAGGGCAGTCCATAGGATGAGGAAGCTTCCAGACTCTATCGATCTTGATCGTCTGGAGGTAGAGGATCCTTAAGATTTGGAGGAGTACGCTCTCCACAATCTGCTGAGGGTAAGCATTTTATATATATAATAAAGTAGCTTGGTTTTTGAAAATATGCACATTTTTAACGGTGCAAATCGATGCCACCTCTTTACATATTTTAATGGTTGAGATCACATCTCTTCATTTTTTACAAATCTACCCCTAAAATATTTTGTTTCCCTCCTATTTTTACTCATCAAACTTTCCCCATAATTCAAAAATAGGGGTGTTTTGGTAACATTCTTCTTCCTTCCAAACTTAAAAATCAAAGACATTTTTTCTACCTACCCGTCTCCTCTCCCATTCAATCTGCTCCTTCTCCCTCTCTCTCTCCCTCATCTTCTCCCCCTACGCAGCCCCCTCCCACGCCCTGGTAAATCTCCCCCTTTCCCACTCACACACACGCACACAGAAAGACACACACGCACATACACACTGACCTCACACAACGCCCCTCCGCCGCCCCCTCCGCCACCTCCACCACCCCTTCCCCACTCACACACACGCACATAGACACACACACACACACACACATGTGCACACTGATCTCACACACGCACACACTGAAACGCCCCCTCCGCCGCCCCCTCTACTCAATCATGTTCTTTTTGTAAGTATCATGTTTTTTTTACAGATTTGTAAGAAAAAATTATTTTTATTTGTTATTGTGTACAGATTTTCAGCCAGTTTTCAGCCAAGTTGCATTGAAGGTAAATAATTCTATGATTTATTTTTATTTTTTTATTTTTTTGTGCTCAATAATGTTTTTGTTTTTTTAAGTATCGTTTTTTTTTTACAGATCTGTAAGAAAAAATGATTTTTTTGTTGTTGTGTACAGATTTTCAGCCAAGTTACATTAAAGGTAAATAATTCTGTAATCTATTTTTCTTTTTTCTTTTTTCTTTTTTTCTTTTTTTGTTCACATTATTGGTATTCTAGGATTTATGGACTTATGACAAGTTACGTTGAAGGTAAATAATTCTATCATCTATTTTTCTTTTTTCTTTTTTTATTTTTTTGTACACATTATTGGTATTCTAGGATTTATGGACTTATGGTATTCGATTTGTGTTTATGGTGAGATTTGTTTGGGTTTTGGATCACAGATACATAGAGTGATTTCTTTGGGTTTTTATTTATATAAAAAAAGATTTCCTTGGGTTTGGTTTCACAGATTGGTTTTATTTTATGTTTTTGGGCCTGAATTGTTCACATTATTGGTATTCAATATGTGTATATGGTGAGATTTGTTTGGGTTTTGGTTCACGACAATAGTCGACACAGAGTTTTGTTTGGGTTTTTGGTTCACAGATACATGGAGTGATTTCTTTGGGTTTTTATTTATATATATAAAAAATATTTCTTTGGGTTTGTTTCATAGATTGGTTTTATTTTATGTTTTTGGGCCTGAATTGTTCACATTATTGGTATTCGATATGTGTAATACCCCGTATTTTTTGGGATATTTATTTATGGGATTAATTGAATTAAATGTGTATTAATTGGAAATTAATCCGGATTAAAATACTAACGAGATGCGAGTTGGTATTTGATTATAATGTGTATATATGATTATATATGAATATTGAATTATGAAATTTGTCGTGAGATTGAAATACGGCAGTTTAGAAATTTTGTTGAGACGCGTGTGACAGTCGCGTCAGGAATATAATTATGTTAATTATAAAAGTGAATTTTATTTCTATTAACCGTATGATCTTTTTGAGTGCGCCAATGCGTCCGGAAGGATCGAGATAGTTAGAAAACACTAGCCGGGGGTTTGGTTTGGGTCCCGGGGCATTTTTAGGCCATACCGACAACGTATAAGGGTAGTTTGGTAATTTTGGATTTTTGGGAATTAAAACCCACGAAAATTAGGAATTAATATCTGATTTGGCAATTAACCACTAAACCCACTAATAACCTATTATGATACGGAGGTTATTGAAATTAGTTCCAAAAGAGTTCCTAAGGCAAACCCTAGCCACCCTTGTCACTTTGGAGAAGAAGGCTTGTAGAGAGAGAGAGAATCGTTCGTCAATTCGGCATCAAAATCAGAGATATACATAAGGCAAGTGGTTTAATTTCGTTTATTACAAAGAATGTTTCTTCCATGCGTAGGAAATTGATAAAACTGTATTGTTCTTGGGAGATTGATGAAAACCCATTAAATTGGAATTTGAAACTTGTATTTTGATGAGGAATTGCATGTAGAACTGATTAATTTGATGATAATATATTTTGGATGAGACAAAAACGGATTTGATTAGACTCATTGGGGGATTTAAGAATTTCTAGGGTTCATGTTCTTGAAATTGGGGAAAAAGGTAGAGATTTGATATTTGAATGATGTTTCGGATGAATTAATCTCACAAAACACGTTAATAGATGACCTAAGTATGTTTAGGATTGATTAGAACCCATGTAAAATTGTTGGTTTGATGTTTAGAGGCGATTAGAGGTGAAGAAAAGTTGGAAAAACGAGTTAAGGAAAACCTGGGCTCGAATCTGGCCACTCGTTTGAAGACATGCCCAGGTCGTTCGAACGAGCTCGTTCGAACAAGCTTCTAACGAGTTGACCACTGACTTCTAATGAGGGTGATGTTCATTCGATGACTTCTTTCGAATGAGATTTCGTTAGAAAGCCCACTTCGTTCTAAAGAACTCTCGTTCGAAGAGCCTCGTTCGAACGAGACTTCTAACGAGCTGACAGTTAGGCTTTTATCCTGTTTTGATCCCGAGTGTCCCGTAACCTTATGTATATGTAGAGATAACACTTCATTATTGATTAATTGATATATTTGGGATATTTGGGATATAATGAGGAGTAAAACCTAGAAGTGTAGTTTGAACATAAAGGAAATTATGAATTAGGACGTGAGTGTCTATTACGATGCGAGAATTATTGACGGCCTAAATAATTATATTAACCGGGAACATATAAATTGTGTAGCATTATATGTCGGTACAAGAATGAGAAGTGTACCAACTAAATTATAGTGACTACTAAGATGTGTGCATGCTTAGTATATATATATGACTTTATGTGTATGACATACCTACCATACTTGCTATCACGGGAGGTTTACGTTCGCTTAGGGCCCTCTAATCCTTGTGTTGCCCGGATTTAGACTGGTACCTTGAGAACATAGGTCAGAGAAGGACTTATTGGGATGTTAATAAGTCTTCTGATCGTGGGAGCGCAGGTATGTGCGTGACCCATGTGATGTGACTGTGTTCGCCTCCATTATTTGTGATGTTGTTATCTGAGAACGAATCCTGAGAGATTCAGAATGCGTGATCCTTATGTACGTGATGTACCGGGATGGATAGCAGAGTATGTGTGCACCGCAGCTAGTCTCGGGGTGCTTGTATTGTATATTTATGACGTGAATAATATACACTTAATTAATGGAAACTTTCATGTTGGTATTGTGAATATAAATATGGTAATGTTTTGAGAAAACATAACGGGTTAACCAATAGTGAATTGTATTACTAATTGAGAATCTGAGTTTAAGTAAAGCCCTCTATTGAATTGATAACGCTAGAATGTAATATGGGAATCGAGTAGTAAGGGGTAGAACTTATTACGGTTTGGTTAGATATGTATGTATTTAGATGGGTACGGTACGTTAGGAGTGCACATATAGTCGAGAGGTGAGAATTTCATGTGAGTGCACGTCCTAACATGTATTTTGCATTTAATGTTTTAATGTTATTAAAACACTTGATGTTTTTAAAATGATTTTCACTTTCAGGCTCTAAGCCATTTGCTTCCAAATCTATTTTTTTGTAAAAACCATTTTAGGTGCCCAGCCACAAGGACACCATGCTTAGGATCCTCATTCAGGTGACGAGCTGTAGATGTTTGTGGAAGTTACAGGACTTTGCTTGCAGACGCTTCATCTATCTTGACTCTATATCCAGCATTTATCAATTGTAGGGCATGTCGCCCATTTCTTTAGAGACATTTTATTTATTTCAGTTATTCAGACTTCTGGCATGTTAATAATTCAGGATTTAGACTTGTCTATTTATTTTCAGTTGTGGGATTGTTGTGAGGAGTTTCCTCCGGAATTATTATTATTTGTTGTTTATTTCATTACTTCGTTATGGTGAATGGGTGTTATTCTTTCATTATTCTTTTACTGCATGTTCATCAGACTTAATTTAAAATTTGGCAACTTTCTTTTTAAATACTAGGTGGTTAGTAATTATAAAAATGTTTTCGACAGTGATGCTATTAATTGAACCAACTGGGCATTTTGTATTAATTTAATAAAGAAGTAGCTACCCGGTATTTAATTAGTCGGGGTGTGACAATATGTGTATATGGTGAGATTTGTTTGGGTTTTGGTTCACGACAATAGTCGACACAGAGTTTTATTTGGGTTTTGGTTCACAGATACATGGAGTGATATCTTTGGGTTTTTATTTACATATAAAAAAAATATTTCTTTGGGTATGGTTTCACATATTGGTTTTATTTTATGTTTTTGGGCCTGAACTTTAGGGGTGCCAATTGACTCCAGCATTTAAAATTATATGTTTGCGTAGTCATTTGGGTTTGCTCTGTTCGTCTTTCTCACATTCTCTATAACATTAGACGCACTTTTGCCAACTTGGTATTTACATAAGGTTTGAAATTCAAATATTAGAGTTTTTATGGGCATGGTGGTATTGTTGCTCCTATTTAACCTATTCTCTCATTTCAACTTAATTATTTTGATTATATGATGTGGAGCATTAGGAGCATTTGCTATATAGTCTGAAATTTGATTATGACCGCTTTTTTTTTTTACACTTTAATATGGCTTTATATGGCATCAGTTTAACCTATATTTTTTTTATATGAGGTTCGTTCAAAGTTGATTACAATGCGTTAGTTTTTGTATTCTAGCAAATGAATGAGATGACATATTAGTTTGGTGTTTCTCCTATTTAACCTGTTCGCTCATTTCATCGTAATTGTTTTGATTATATGATGTGGAGTATTAGGAGCATTTTCAATATAGTCTGAAATTTGATTATAACCGCTTCGTTTTTTTTACACTTTAATATGGCTTTATATGGCATCGGTTTAACCTATATTTTTTTTTATATGAAGTTCATTCAAAGTTGATTAAAATGCGTTGGTTTTGTATTCTAGCAAATGCATGAGATGACATATTAGTTTGGTGTTGTGGATATTAGAGTTTTTATGGGCATGATGGTATTGTTGCTCCTATTTAAACTGTTCGCTCATTTCATCGTAATTGTTTTTATTATATGATGTGGAGCATTAGGAGCATTTGCTATATAGTCTGAAATTTGATTATAACCGCTTTTTTTTAAACTTTAATATGGCTTTATATGGCATCGGTTTAACCTATAGTTTTTTATATAAGGTTCATTCAAAGTTGATTACAATTCGTTGGTTTTTGTATTCTAACAAATGAATGAGATGACATATTAGTTTGGTGTTGTGGATGTTTTGGAGGGCTCACAGTTTTGTATTTTATTTTTCAACTAATAGGTGTGAATTAAGTGAAATGGCCTTCAATCTTTGATTCATCATACTGTGATTCAAAATTAAATCATAGTTCAAATCACAGGTATGCTCTTTGTTTTAATATTAAAAAGTAATAACGGACATGTCTTGCACAAGACACTTTATAAGTATGTTATTCGGCAAGCAGAAAGTTGGAGATGTACCCTTTATAAAACTGAAAGTATGGGATGCAGGAGGGGGTGTGGGAATTAGGTGTAGGGTATGGATTTGGTTCGCGTTGGGTTCGCATGAGGACGTTTTTGTCCTGTCCAAATTACGAAGTTCATTTAGACAATTTTTTTCATCGGATTGATCCGACAAAGTCATTGGATATCGGACAATTTTTTTGCGTTTGTTCATTTGATATTTTTGTTTGTAATATTAAAATTGTGATAGCATTATTTTTGTTGGATTATTTTTTTAACATGGTGGATAGTACGATATATAAAGGAAACTCTGCCCAAATTTTTTAAAAATATTTACACTTTCGCGTCGTAAACCATAGTTTTGTATTATAAGTGATGTTACATAATGGTTGGTTTCGCGTCATTTTTTTTAAATTACACTTTGTTTTGTATTATAAGTATGATTCAAGCATCATGCTTTGGTCTAAGATATAATGACTAATAAATTCTACGTGCGTTGATTTTTTCTTTCATTGCTCTTATATTTATACATTGTTCTCTTTTGTTAATGACTCAAGGTACTAATTGACTATTTTATATTTGTTTTTCAGCAGCAGGAGGTGTGTGTGTGAGGGCAACAACAATAGATGTACATGGGGTGTGTGGGGTTGGGGGGAAGCAGCAGGTAGCGGCGATGGACATGGGGGGACAGTAGAAGGTAGGGGGGAGCAACAGAGGGGGCTAGATGAAAATGGATAATGGTGTCAGAATTGGAGTTTTATTTAAGTTTACGGTTCGTTCAAGTTTTTTCAGATATGAATTATTTTTCCTTATGTTCACACATTTGTGATGGTTGAATTACAACGAGATTCACTTTAAGTATGATTCAAGCATCGCGCTTTGGTCTAAGATATAATGACTAATATATTCTACGTGCGTTGATTTTTCCTTTCATTGCTCTTATATTCATACATTGTTCTCTTTTGTTAATGACTCAAGGTACTAATTGACAATTTTATATTTGTTTTTCAACAGTAGGAGGTGTGTGTGAGGGCAACAACAGTAGATGTACGTGGGGTGTGTGGGGTTGGGGGGAAGCAGCAGGTAGCGGCGATGGACGAGGGGGGACAGTAGCAGGCAGGGGGGAGCAGCAGAGGGGGCTAGATGAAAATGGATGATGCTGTCATAATTTGGGTTTTATTTAAGTTTAAGGTCCGTTCAAGTTTTTTTAGATACGAATTGTTTTTCCTTATGTTCACGCATTTGTGATGGTTGAATTACAACGAGATCCACTTTAAGTATGATTTAAGCATCGCGCTTTGGTTTAAGATATAATGACTAATATTATACATGCGCTTATTTTTTCTTTCGTTGCTCTTATATTCATACATTGTTCTCTTTTGTTAATGACTGAATATACTAATTGACTATTTTATATTTGTTTCTCAGCAGCAGGAGGTGTGCGTGAGGGAAACAAAAGTAGATGTACGTGGGGGGTGTGGGGTGGGGTGGGTGGGGAAGAAGGTCGCGGCGATGAATGTGGGGGCAATATCACGTAGGGGGAGCAGCAGAGGGGGATATATGAAAATGGATGATGTTGTCAGAATTGTGGTTTTATTTAAGTTTAAGGTTTGTTCAATTCGTTCAAGTTTAAGGTTCGTTCTAGTTTAAAGTTTAAAGTTTGTTCAATTAAAGGTTCGTTCAATTCAAATTCAAATTTAAGTTTAAGGTTAAGGTTTGTTCAATTCAAGTTCAAGTATAAAGTTTAAGGTCCATTCATGTTTGTTTATTTAAGTTTTAAGTTTTAAGTTTTGTTAAGTTTGTTCCGTTTTTGATCAGTTATTTGCATTATAGCATAGTCATTTCTTTTGATTTTGTGCCTCAATTTGAATACTCATTTGTTTGCATAGTCGTTAAATTACCACCGTATACTGCATTTTTACTCTAACATAGTCATTTTTGCTCTAACTATATATATTTATCATCTCTTGGGTTTTCATTTTTCAACTACTAACTAATTTTGCGGGTTTGGGTTTGTAGTTTGCAGCTTATTTCCTCAAATGATTTTTTGGTTCATATGTTTGCAACAGAGAAGGTATTATTCTACTCTAACTATTCATGTATATTCATTTTGCTCTTATTATTCATGTATTTTCCCCGTGAGTGTTGTTAACAAGAATGGTAAATGTATTTTCCCCGTGAGTTTAAGCATATTAAATGTTTCTATGTTCTTGATTCTTAAATTCAACTCAGTGTTGAGATTTAAAAAAAATATGAACTTGGGCAGATGTTTATACATTCTTAAGCAGTTTTTTAAGATTAAAGTGGGGATGGGGGGAGTTATGACAAACTTCCATGGTCGGGATTCTTTATAGGCTAATATTACACCAGTTAAGGTTTTTACAGGAGCGTTTAAAGCCAGACTAGACGTTTATTCTATGAAGATAATATAGGAATATATCAAGGTAATTATGCACCATTAATGAACCACCGTCTATTGATCCATGTAATTTGATGGCTTTTTAAAGGGATCTCTGTATAGATTTCATTATTTTATTTCTTAATCTGTTTATAACCTAAATACTCATGACACTTATTATAATTTGTTGCAGGTATGACCACTTTTGTGTCAAGTTAGAAAGTTGTGTAGTTTCTCTCACCCCATCCACGACCGTGGTCAAACACCACGGGACAGACATTTTGAGGAAGTCCCACAAAATGAATTAATTCATATTCTCCTTTCTCGGCCTTCTAGCTCCCATATCCGAATTTGGAATTTTTTTTATATTGTTCGATTTGTTGTTACCCCTTAAATAGGGTGAATAGTCCAATAAACAAAGGAGACTATGCCCGATTTTTTAAAAAAATTGACACTTTGTTTTTTTGAGACAGTGAATTTTTTATTGATGAATATTGTATATTTCATTTTATACGTGAATTTCTTTGAAGAATTTAGACAATTTGGATGTTGGACTATTTGTTATTTGTTAAGCAGGGTGAATAGTTCCATAAACAAAGGAGACTATGCCCAATTTTTTTTAAAATTTGACACTTTCTTTTTTTGAGACACAATGTGAATTCGATCGATGAATATTAAATATTTCAAATTAAATGTTAATTTAGCTGATGAATTTAAACTATTTGAATGTTATTGGACTATTTGTTGTTTATTTTAAAATCACACTTCAAAATTTTGGCATTTCGCTATTACGTACTTTGAAAAATTATCACCGTTTCGCGATTACGTACTTCGAAAAATTGTCACCATTTCGCGATTACGTACTTTGGAAAATTTCGTCGTGCCTTCAGGCACAGGCATACGCTAGTGTGTGTGTATATATATATATATATATATAATTTTTTATCTGCTGCGGCCTCTAAGAGGATTCTTTGTAATAACATGCAAGTTTTCAATCTTCAGGCTCCCGATGTTATTGTTTCCCAGATGTCAAAATATGAAAGCCTCTACAAACTATACAGGACTACAAAGTTAGTCCATAAGACTGATTTGGAGACTACCAGGGCCTCCTCATTTGAGGCTGGGAAACAATCATCAGTCGCGGCACTTGAGGCTACTAAGATGCAAGCAACCAACGAAATAAAGGCTACAAATGATGCCCAAGAAGCTGTTAAAGAGAATTTTAGAAAGGCTGCGGAGGCTCTGAAAATTACTGAGGTGAAGGTTGTTAATGTTGCTCAAGCTGCTATGGCATCTAAAGATAAATTGGCCTTGCTCCAACAGAAATATGAAGAGCTAGAGAAAAGAAGTGCCTCCACCCTCTAATAAAAAGACATTGATCATGCCGCATCCTTAAAGCAGAAGGACGAGAACCATGTCCCAGCCCTAAAAAAAGCTATGAACGATGCCGTGGATGCCTTCAAGAAATCCAAGGACTTCTTCCTTATGACTATCAAGGTCGATCTCCGCGACCTCTAAGAGTTTAGGCATAAGGTAGTAAAGAACTTCACGGAATTAAAGGAACAAATTATTGCTTAGACACTGAGAGATGTCGAGCACGCATAATGTGTGGCTGAACTAAAAGTGGCCACGGAGGAGAGAGCCATAAAGATGGCTTATGCTACTGTAGCAGCTGAGGAGACAGAGACCGTGGCTGAAGACGACGAAGCTGGAGATGATGAGGGTGATGCGGCCTCACAATTAACCATATTGGTATTTTTATACTTTTGGGTTGACATTTTTTTATCTTTTAACAATTTGTAATTTTTGATCTGCTAACTGAAATTTGGCTACGACCATATTTGCACTACTGCAGCCCTTAATCAATACTTTGTAACTTCAATATTGAAACTTAATTTTTGACTTATTTTTGCACATAAATTTTTGCTCTTGGTCTTGAATAGATGAATGTTTGAATGCTTGTTCATGGTTGCAGCCATTATTGTAACTTCATTGTTTGAATATTCTTTATCTAAACCAATATATGTTACTGTCACGGCCATGCTGCAAATTGAGACTTTCATCCTTTGCCACGAACTTTGTAAAATAATGTTCGACTGGAATCAGAGCCATGTTTTATTCGTCCATCTTGAGTACTTGAATGCTTGAATGGTTCCTTCCATAATCTTGAATGAAGGAAAATTTAATCGGCTTCATCCTCCATTTGATTTTTTCACATTGATGTTGCTGAAATAAGTCTTTGGCTTTTTTTGTTTGCACATTGTTTTCTACATTGTTGGATGCTACTTTTCACACTAGTCTGCCTTACTTCTCTGTAGAACTTTGATAAGGATTGCAAACTTTTAGTAGGATTGTACACGAGGCTGTGGCCATAGGCTTTTCTCAGAATTTTAGGATTGTCTAAGAACGGCCAAGTCTTTGGCCCCTTAGACTTGAACGGGTTATTTTTAGGCCTCCCTGGGCTAGGTATTATTAAGCTTTCCCAAGACATAGTTGGATATATATCAAGCCATCCCTGGATGGGTATTATGAGCCCCCGTGGCTAAATATAGCGTCCCGAAAGTTGAGAACTGGCATTATACGCCCCCGTGGCTAATTAAAGCATTTTAAAGGCTGAGAACGAGCATTATGAGCCCCCATGGCTAGTTGACATCTCGAAATATAATAACGGGCATTATGAGCCCCCAAGGCTATACGACATCTCGAAAGATGATACTGAGCATTATGAGCCCCCGTGGCTATATGATATCTCGAAGGATGATAACAGGCATTATGAGCCCCCGAGGCTATATATGGCATCCCGAAAGATGATAATGGGCATTATGAGATTATGAGACCCCATGGCTATATAGCATCTCGATGGGATGATAACGGGAAGTATGAGCCGACGTGGCCAATCGAAGCATCTCGAAAGCTAAGAACGGACATTATGAGCCCCTGTGGCTATACAAAGCATCTCAAAAGCTGCTTGGTGAATATAATCATCATATATTTTTAACATGTTTGTGCATCATGAAGGGTGTTGTGAGCCAAACAACTTCCATTGCCCCTTATTCATAGATCTCTCCCAAAAGTATAACCCTCCGGGATAGTTTGTCATTTTTCTTTTCCTTGAACTCTTCTTAAGACGAAGGTCTTTGTGAGATTAGAGATAAGGAAAATCAGCAAATGAAATATAACAGAAATTTTCTTTCATATATATATATATATATATATATATATATATATATATATATATATTTATATGTATATGATTTTTGAAACGAAAATACAATGCATGATAGATAAACATAGTTTTTCTTGCAATGGAAATAAAAAACATAAATATTCCAAGGCATGGTTGGGCATGTGGCTATCTGTTGCTTGTTGCATTGCTCATTCATCCTTCACAAAGCGTTAAAGCATCCCCTGCGTAACCAGTCTTTTGATTTCATTCTTCAAGGAGAAGTAACTATCGATGTCATGGCTATGGTCTCTGTGGAACTAGCACCACTTGCCTCAGTCTCTCGTGTGGGGCAGCGACCTTAGCTTCTCGGGCCACCTGATCAGCTTTCCCTCTTTGATGAGTTCTAAATTGTCAGCAAGGTTGTAGACCAGGGGAGTATAGTTCTCATAACCTCTTTCAGAGCTTCTTCTTCTCCAGCTTCCTCTTTCGAGCCCTCTTCGTAGCGTTTGGGGCTGCTACTGCTGCCTCCTCTACTGCCATGGATGCGGATGTGGAGGCTGCAGCCTTTGGTTTCGTGGCATGAGCTGATGTAAGAGCTGCAGATTCCAACGATAACACCCTTTGTGCCAAGAAGTTGACCTGGCTTTGCAATGAGGACTGACAATCATAGAGATGGTTGATGCAGTTGTGCAATTGAGAAATCTCTTCATTCTATTCTGGGTAAGTTTCAGAGCTTCCTTCCATTTTTGCATTGTTAGTCTTTAGATTTATATATTCTGAGACGAACTAGATAGTGGTGAGAAATAAAGGAATGTAAAGAAAATACTCAAATATAGTAACAGGGTTGCAACATCTTGTTCGGCAAAATCTAAGTTTCTTAGGCCGCGGCTTTCTTTACATATGAAAGTATTGTCGTGGCTTTATTATGGGGGATCTTCCCAAGTGAAATATGAATCTGCTACTGCTACAATAAGAGGTATGCGACCTAAAGGCTATAAAATTATCAGGACGCATCCCGTATGAGATTGGAGGGTGCGATCCCAATAATTGGAGGACCTAGAATCCAAGTCTGACCCATCAATGATATAGAGACCCAACCTACTAGGTGTCTACGAGGGGCACAATAGTCCTCGAGTGCAAATAAATGCATAATTGTGGTAGTTACCCTAGATCACGGGTGTACATGGCAAAAATTAATCAACTAAAAGCCTTCCCTCGTTACTCATCGCTAGGCTATAGTCGATGGACTTTTCAACGCTATTCCGACGGGATAACATCATCGGGGTAGAAGAGAACAGGTGTCGGGTAATAAAAAGGAGACCCGTAAGGAGATCTAGACATAATAATCTCCCAAGAAAGGGTTCTATATGTAAAAACACGTGTTTCGTAACCTAGATCTCACCCATGAGATGGTGGCCTGGGGGCCCTCAAGGATGAAATTAGGTATAGAGAATCTCAAATGTAAAAAGGAAACAAGAATTAAAATCTTGTTTTTCATAGACGGTGCCAGATTGATGATACGAGAAATTGCCCATAAGTCGTTCCCGATCAACAAATCAAGTGTAAAATAGAAATCAAGCAAGTAAAGAGAGGCAAAACACAAGATATATAGTGGTTTGGCTATTAAAATGAGCCTACGTCCACTTTGGTGCTTCACTCTCATTAAATATGTAGTACAATACATGTTTACAATGCCATTAGAGGCGTACAAGGGAGAGAGAAGAGGACAATACATGTAATTGGTTAGACAAGCAACCAAGGATCTGGTCTGCTTGAGGTTGATTCATTTGTGGCTGCGGTGAATGGAAGCCCCCAAGTATGGTGGTATCTAAACAGAGAGAGTCGAGAGTTTGGCAAGGGTCCGCCAGGTATTTTTCCCCCTAACATTGAGGTGAGGACCTCTATTTATAGGAGTTGTAGGGGTAGTATATCACGTGCATGAGGCACATGATATATGATGAGGTGGAGTATCCTTCTAGAAGTTGGACAACTGTCAAGCGTCCAATATCTGAGTAGGGGTTGCGGCTTGTTTGAACCCAGGCAACAACCAATCTGGAGAGTGTCGGGGCCTGTTTGGTCCCAAACAGCGGCCAAGGACTAAGGGGGTGCCGCGGCCTGTCTGAGCCCAGGTAGCGGAAAATGTTGTCCAAGACTACCTTGGTACGACTCCCAATAACTTTATGGTGCCACGGCCCGTCTGTACCCAGGCAGCGGCATGTGGCTAATACCTCCGCGGTGGTAGGGACTATATTGGCCATATCAGGGCCCACTTAGCCTTTAGTAAATACAAAACGTAATTGTTCTTCCACTTCTCTATCTTGTCTCCCAAGCCAAAAGATACCTACCATTTCTTCCCCTTTTCTATCTTCTCTCACTACTAACTTTGGAGCTAGACAAAAACAAGTTGGAGATGTAAAAAAACTGGAGATTTAAAACCAATCAAAGGTTAAAACTTAAACGAGGCTAAATAATAGCAGATGAGTTTTTTATCTCCTTTTGTGTGTATCTCTATTTGTTTTACGGATCTATTCTTTTTACTTTCATTTCATTTTTATATTTTTTATTGTTAATGTTAATAAAAAAATCTTGCATTTACGTATTTAATCCTTATATTTGAAAATCCGATTCTAACTTTTTTTAATGTTAATGTTAATCTTATTTATTGTGATTCTAAATTTATCCATTGAACCTTTAAATTTTTTGTAATTGTAGATTTTTTTTATTTCATGTGTTTTAAAAGTAACAATTATATTGTTTATTGGAGTTTTTAATATAAATTGACAATAAATAATTATGGTAAAAAATATATCAATTTAAAATGTACCCATTTTTATTTAGTTACTAATTAGACTTCTTATTTTGAATGGTAGAATTACGGGAAAATCACGTAGGATTGATTCATTCTCCAAGAGAAAGCATATTGAAAGCGTAGAGGTCGATGCATCTTTGCTTACTCCTAAGATTAATGTTCAAACTTCAATACCTGAAATACTTGAAATACATACTCTGAAATCACCAAGAATTGAAGTAACCAAGTTTGATATTAATAACTTAGAGTGTGATCCTGGAAAACATATTGACATATGGAGATATCCTGACAAAATAATTGATGAAGTTCGGCTTGCACATATTAATTATGGTCCATATCAATGCATTTTATCGGAGTACCCTTTCTCTAAGCATGAAAAGCATCCTCGTCGTTTTCAAGCATCATGGTTTAATATATACCCTTTCTAGGGAGATTTTTTCGGTTAATTTTTTGTTGTCTCTGTCAAAACAACTTATATAATTGCCTAATATTTATTCTAGTTAAGATATTCATTGTATACCTTTCAATGGTGCAATTTCTACTTTTTATGATCAATATATCTTATATTCCAATGAAAAAATTTCTCTTGTTAAATTCTTGGTCTCCCCCCCCCCCCCCCCCCCCAAACAAATCCTAGCTTCATCCATGTTTACGTCAAAATTGGTATTATAGCGGGTGTCACTCCAAACATCGGTGTTTGTGTGCATCGGTGTGTGTAAGTGTATCAACAAATCGTACACTAATCGTAATTTCTTCAAGAAAATCCAAGACTCAATTGGAAGATATGCAAGAATTGAAAGACCAAATGGATCGCAAAATGGAAGAAACAGTTCAAAAGTAATAAGAACAATTCAAGGCTTTTTTACAGCAATTTTCCAAAATTCAGGTCAACTCCATCAAAAATTTGCCGAAATACACCACACAAAGGCCCGAAAAGGGAATTTTACAAGAAAATGCGACCCAGGACAACCAAGATCCTTGCGCTGCAAACCCTAAAATTTATGCCAATAATTTGAATCAAGATCCTCAGTCGTAAGATCCTACTAAGGCAGCAGGGTTGGATCGACTACAAGCAGCAGCCATTTTTTAACATCTAATAGGCTCGGCAGTTCCCTCGGCCCCAAAAACTTCAGACGGGATTCTTGGTAGCCACGATCCCATTGCTATGGTTGCCTATAGCAGCAGATCCCTAACAACAGCCAACCTCAACATCCCAGCAATCCCAATCTGCCCCAGTGTCGATCTCTTCTCCAGATCTGTCACAATAATCCGCGTAGATCATTCAGACAGTCCTGCCCTGCGCAAGGGTCATTCGGATCCCGACCGTCGACATCTCTACTCCAATCAAGATGTCATAACCCTAAGTGGGTTATTGGAGCCAGAATTTCTTCAAACAAATAGGATTCTTGTTATGGGCTCGAACCTAGTCTCCTCTGTCGACCACCGAAATTTTACCCCACACCACTCTTATATGTTGATCCGTTTGTCCAAACAGCCACTCCCTTTGGTTTCAACTCTCACACCTTTTGTGAGAGAATTCTTGGACCCAACTTACCCATCCTCGATCATATACCATATTACCCACCATTACCTCATCGCCCCCACCCCTATATTCCACCTTTTCCCCCCATCTCATCACGCACCTTCACACCGTGATCTCTCCCTATTTTACACCGATTCTTCGTCACCCACCGACGTCGGCGATATCCATCATAGCATCCTAATTTGGATTCCCCCTCCCCCACCTCCACCCAGTGTCCCTCGTTTTATACCACTATGCGACCGCCAGTGCTACTATTGTGGATATCCTGTCCATTTGATCGGCACATGCTCCGATCGCATTCCCTCAGCACCTCCCATGGTTCCACATACTCATCCTCTTCATCCACAACCTGCCCAAGTGCCATTGATTCTGATTGACCCTGTTGCATCTGTGCCACGTGACGTGATAAGTAGGACCTCATAAGGACGGAGACCCACTTTCATTATCAATTCAGATACTTTCTCGGAGTCTCCATGGGGATATACGCATATATATCCCTATGATATGATCAATTGGATAACCTCTATGGAGACTGTTTTCGATTACAAGCGAGTTCAGGGCCGCTCATGTGTTCTTCTAGCCAATGTTTAAAAAGGCGCGAGACGAGGCATTTTGGCTTCAACGAGGTGAGGCGCTTCAGCTTCAGCGAGGTGAGGCGTAAGCCTCACCTAAAAAAAAGGAGCAAAATAATATTAAAAAATACGAATATAACCATAAAAAATAAATTAATAAAGATATATAAAATAAAACTGCAAAAAAACATCTTTGAGGACTTTCTCAGTCTTTTTTACATATTTTTAATTTTATACTATGACAATAAATTACTTAATGCAAAATCAAATTGACCAAATTGAGAAAGCGCAAAGTAATTTCCTTTGTATATAAAACTCAATGAATGATGCGGAAGCGTTTGAAAGATGATGGTTCAACAAAGAAACAATGGCCGAATTTTAATTTCTTCAAAACAAATTAAAATAAGTTAATCCAAGTCCTAGAATTTGCCTGAGTCATAATTTTCAATTATCCAATGTTAGGCGAAACCAATTTTAGCAAATGACTTGAATAAACCAAATTTACCCAATATTTAATTTAGTCCCAAATTAAATGAGTGTGATAATTAAACCAAATTTTATCTTGAATTTATTCTAAGCATGCGTTCTAAATTATGATTCAAGATAAAATAAACAATATCACACTACGCCGAGATGTACGAGGAAAAACCCAAGACGGGAAACAACCTCGGACGGACCTAGCCACAAGTCCACTAGATATGGAATTACAATTACAAGACAGATAGACTTACAACGACTGACTCGATCCCTCTCAAGCCTCGACGCTTCTTCTCGTAGAAACCTCTTCCTAGTGGACAACCTCGGAACACCACCGTGGTCTCGGAATCCACCGATGGGACTTTATATGGTCACCGTCACCCAAGCATGGAGCCTTTCTCCAAGTGGGTAGAATCTTCAACAAAAATTCATCTTCTTTGATGGATGTAGAAGCAAACCAAAACTTCTCTTCTTTGAATTCGGTAGAGATAAACCGGTGCCAAAACTCCAAGTAAAGATATGTATATAGAACTTGGATAAACAACTATTGGGTGTAAATACTAGAGTGTGTAGGATTTTTCATTAAAGAATAACACTCAAAACATGATCTTTTTCCTTAAACAAATTTTCTCTCTAAACACTCTCTAGGAGTTTGTATGGTATGAAAAAGATCCTTTGGAAAAAGTCATTCCCGCACCTTATTAAGTCTGAAAAAGTTGGTTAAAAACCAAGTGGGGAAAGCGGGTAAAAACTGCCAAAAACTGCTCAAAACTGTTCCCGCGCTGGCATCTCGTTCGAACGAGACTTCTAACGAGTGACCAGACTGGGCTCGTTAGAAACTCGTTAGATACCTCGTTAGAACGAAAAACTCGTTCGAACGACATATCGAACGACTGACCAGTTTAGGTTCGTTGGCAAACTCGTTCGAACGAAACCTCGTTAGAACGAAAAACTCTTTCGAACGACATATCGAACGACTGACTAGTTTAGGTTCGTTGGCAGTCTCGTTCGAACGAAACCTCGTTAGAACGAAAAACTCGTTCGAACAAGATATCGAACGACTTCCATAATTTTTTTCTAAAATTCTATTTTGGCCCAGAAACTTTATATACGTTCAATTGAAGTTCCAATTAAATTTTTCTGAAAGTAAAACATGGTTTTTATTAAACCTAACTCCCAATAAATATTGTTCCAATCTCCTATATAAATATAATTACATTCATACCTTGGGAGCATGGAACCTTAGTTGATGACGTAGAAACGAGGCACGCAAACCGGCATTTTGATGAAGCTTTAAATTCTTTGCCGCTACGTCTTCAATACATACTTCATAGGCTTGAGAATATTACAAATAAATACTATCCTATGAATAAATGTTTTTGTCCGGAATTGAGACAAAACTACATATGGACTCAATTGGAAATTTGTGTCCTTACAAATCTCCCCCTTTGGCTATTCCGGGACAAAAACCAAACAAAAATCCTAAGGGGCCGTCAAGCTCTACTAGACTCATCATAACCCGCCCAAACTTGACTCAACCCAAGGATCAAACGCTTTGCCATAGAAAGATGCCGCTTTAGAATAATTCCTGCACACTTAAGCAAACTCATCAAATGCATAGGGAATATCAAAATATAAAATGCAATTAATTAAATTATTCCCCCTAGATTAATTCTCCCCTTTATCAAACACATGACCTACTTAGAAAGACGTCTCCCCCTAAGATAAATCTCTCCCAAACGAAGATACGATAATAATAGGATTAGATACCATTTCTCCCCCTATCATCATTCTCCCCCTTTTTGTTCAGGAATAGGCAAAGGATAAAGAACTAATAAACACGTTGAAGCTTAAAGTGTTAAGACATGAAAGCATATGGCCAATTAAAAGAAAGGCAAAGACAAACAAATATCATATATATATATACTATAAATATACCAATAAGTACGTGCATATATAGATAGATATAAACACACACATGACACAGAATACAATAAGTTTGCACACTCGTATGGCAAAAATGTGTCATATGGAAACGGAAGTGTAGGGGTGTGAACTAGCAACAAGAAAATTTAGACCCAAACACTTAAGAAACGTTCACGGAGTTCTCATTTGATTGCAAACTTCATCACAGTTAAATATAACCTCATGTGACAATATAGAGTGAACTCAATGAACAAACATACACAATGCATACAAGCCTAGTATGATGATGATTCTACAAACCAAATAGAGTCATGACATTAAAGACAACTAGGATAAACGGACATTGTGCAAACCGTTGATATACCATCCAATTCTCCCTCAATAATCATATATATTCTTTTATTTTTGAATTAATATATCAAACAAACATCGGCCTTGGCAGTTGTTTTCTTTTTAATGCCAAATATTCTGTTTTTAGGCCTTTGGATCACGTATTTCTTTTAGATCCAATAAACGGTGGCTTACAATCGCAAAGGATTTAATTCATCCTTTCGGAGCCCTTCCCCGTGTACATTTACATTTATCATGTTTTCATTTTTCACACAAATCTCACATGCAACGGATTTTGACATGCACTAGTCCTCCTAGGTCATAGATATGTAGATGACTATATTGATAGGAGAACACCTCAAAAAGCTCAAATATAACATGTGACATTGAAATTTCAAAAGAGCTCGTGCATGTGTGAAAAGAGGCATATGAAAATAGAATCCATTTAATCAATACAAAATCCAACTACTCCATATAAAACATGGTAAAGAACATTTTAAGGATTGAAAATCTAAACCAAATGTTCTAGCCACGTGGGAGCGTAAATGATGGGATTCAAACAAAAATATATTCCACATAAAGTGTGTCAAACAAAAATACACACAAAACAAAATCTTTTTGAGTTTTTAACATTTTTAATCAACAATAAATATTTACTCAAAAGGACAAACAAAAATCATTTGTATTTTTCATTAAGCTTAAATGAAATAAATAAAACACAAATGATAAACAAAAATCTTTTTATATTTTTCAACTAATTCAAACACAAAATATAATACAAAACGATAAACAAGTCATGATTTCTAGCATGGGATATGAAATAAGGCTATGACTAGAAAAATGACTAAAACAAGCATATATTTAGCATATGAATATAGCATGAAGTACAAATGCTAAAGTATGCAAACACTAACACATTCATCCATTAGATTTAGCAAGGGAGGAAGCATGTGTAAGTAAATGAGAATCAACAACCCTATTTTGTAAGCCAACCAAGTCGGATTTCCTAACCCAAATTAATGAGGAATGACTATTTTAGGGTATAGGAACGTTAACTACCGTGGTTACTTTACTATGGGCTTTTCTAGGAATTCGTTTAAGATCTAAACAAAATTTCCTAAGATGACCTTGTCGACCACAATGTGTACAAGTGAGAACATGTCGAAAAGATTTACTTATGGAGTGATCTTTAAAAGTATTCCTAGTTGATTCTCCTAAAACATTGGTTTGGGCATTATGAGTAAATTCATTACAAGGATTGAAACCTAAACCACAAGTGTCATTTTTAATTTGGACCGTTCCTAACATTTTATCTAGTTTTTCCGAACGACATTCCAAATCAAATTTGACATTACTAGAATCTTTTAATTTATTTTCCAATTCTAAAATGTTAGATTCTAGTAAAAAATTACGCTCTTCAAAAGAAAGAAGCTCCCTTTTCAAGGATTCCATTAAACCCCTAAGGCTATCTCTTTCGCCTTCTACATAATCAAGCTTCTCTTGAAGAGTCCTCACATGTGTCCTAAGGTCTTCTATTAAGGCACTATCATCAACGACCTTGACACTCTTTCTTAAACAAGCTTCTAACTTCAAATTAGTTCTTTTCAAATTAATAGATTCTTTATATAATTCATGAAAAGCATTTTGAAGTTCACTCACATCAACCTCTTCTTCATTTTCACTCTATCTTTCTTCTCCACTCTCGCTATCATTAAAAACAAGGGAATCATGAACAATGACCTTGGAAGTGGCATGTGCTATCGTGTCATCAATCGATGAGTTCTCATTATTACTCACATGACTAGCCATAAAAGCCACAAAATTTTTCTTAGTGGGGGAATCGGTCTTTTCTTCCTTATGACTATCACTAAGGGTTGCATTATATGCAGTGGGTCGTTTACCCTCTTTCCTTAGTTTAGTGGGGCACTCATAAGCACGATGGCCATAACCTTCACAACCAAAACACTTGTTAGACTCGTCCCTATCTAAATTGTCATTACTAGGTTTAGGGATCCTCTCGGCTTTAGTAATCTTCTCGCTTTTATCATGTTTAGAAGTATCAAATTTCTTAAAATCATTTTTAAATTTATCTTTGTTAAATTTAAGAAATTTTCTAAATTTGCGAGGAAACAAAGCCATATCTTCCGAGTCACTTTCACTATCTCTCTCTACTACTTGTTTGACCTCTTTTCGGGCTTTTAAAGCAACACCCTTTTCAATTTTCTTTTCAGTTTTAGAGGGAAACATATCTAGTTCATAGGTTTGTAAATCACCTACAAGCTCTTCTAATTTCGTTGAGGCTAAAGTGGGTAAAGAATTTAAAACGGTCACTTTAGGAATAAATCTATCGGGTAGGGACCTCAAAATTTTCTTTACAACACGGTCGTCAGGTATTTTCTCTCCCAAGTTAAAGGATGAATTAACAATATCAGAAAGTCTAGCATAAAATTTATCAAAAGTTTCTTTTTCATCCATTTTGATAGTTTCAAATTGAGTGGTGAGGTTTTGGAGTTTTGAAGCTTTAACGACACTAGTTCCTTCATGAGTTAATTGTAAAATATCCCAAGCTTCTTTAGCGGTTTCACACATCATAATACGTCGGAATTCATCCGGTGCGACAGCGCTAAACAAGGCATTTAAACCACGGGAATTAAAATTAGCAAGTTTAAACTCATTTTCAGTCCATCTATCGGCGGGTTTGATAACACGTTCATTTTCAACTAAGTAAGTTGGTGGGGAGTATCCGGTAACAACAGACATCCAAACTCTCTCGTCGATAGAT
Organism: Sambucus nigra; assembly: GCA_949130495.1. Classification (NCBI taxonomy): domain Eukaryota; kingdom Viridiplantae; phylum Streptophyta; class Magnoliopsida; order Dipsacales; family Adoxaceae; genus Sambucus; species Sambucus nigra. The sequence goes on along the minus strand of OX422207.1, from coordinate 1,019,455 downwards.
TTTAGTGCCGATCTCATTCGTGCTTTCCAATACGCGTAGTTTGAACCATCGAAAATAGGAAATTTTGAAAATGGGGAAAAATCCATTTTGGCCAAAAAATAAAACAATCTTAACTAAATAATTTATCGTTTTTGGCTCTGATACCAATTTGAGAAAGCGCGAAGTAATTTCCTTTGTATATAAAACTCAATGAATGATGCGAAAGCGTTTGAAAGATGATGGTTCAACAAAGAAACAATGGCCGAATTTTAATTTCTTCAAAACAAATTAAAATAAGTTAATCGAAGTCCTAGAATTTGCCTGAGTCATAATTTTCAATTATCCAAAGTTAGGCGAAACCAATTTTAGCAAATGACTTGAATAAACCAAATTTACCCAATATTTAATTTAGTCCCAAATTAAATGAGTGTGATAATTAAACTAAATTTTATCTTGAATTTATTCTAAGCATGCGTTCTAAATTATGATGCAAGATAAAATAAACAATATCACACTATGCCGAGATGTACGAGGAAAAACCCAAGACGGGAAACAACCTCGGACGACCCTAGCCACAAGTCCACTAGATATGGAATTACAATTACAAGACAGATAGACTTACAACGACTGACTCGATCCCTCTCAAGCCTCGACGCTTCTTCTCGTAGAAACCTCTTCCTAGCGGACAACCTCGGAACACCACCGCGGTCTCGGAATCCACCGATGGGACTTTATATGGTCACCGTCACCCAAGCATGGAGCCTTTCTCCAAGTGGGTAGAATCTTCAAAAAAAAGTCTTCTTCTTTGATGGATGTAGAAGCAAACCAAAACTTCTCTTCTTTGAATTCGGTAGAGATAAACTAGTGCCAAAACTCCAAGTAAAGATATGTATATAGAACTTGGATAAACGACTATTGGGTGTAAATACTAGAGTGTATAGGATTTTTCATTAAAGAATAACACTCAAAACATGATCTTTTTCCTTAAACAAATTTTCTCTCTAAACACTCTCTAGGAGTTTGTATGGTATGAAAAAGATCCTTTGGAAAAAGTCATTCCCGCACCTTATTAAGTCTGAAAAAGTTGGTTAAAAACCAAGTGGGGAAAGTGGGTAAAAACTACCAAAAACTGCTCAAAACTGTTCCCGCGCTGGCATCTCGTTCGAACGAACTTGACTCTCGTTCGAACGATACTTCTAACGAGTGACCAGACTGGGCTCGTTAGAAACTCGTTAGATACCTCGTTAGAACGAAAAACTCGTTCGAACGACATATCGAACGACTGACCAGTTTAGGTTCGTTGGCAAACTCGTTCGAACGAAACCTCGTTAGAACGAAAAACTCTTTCGAACGACATATCGAACGACTGACTAGTTTAGGTTCGTTGGCAGTCTCGTTCGAACGAAACCTCGTTAGAACGAAAAACTCGTTCGAACAAGATATCGAACGACTTCCATAATTTTTTTCTAAAATTCTATTTTGGCCCAGAAACTTTATATACGTTCAATTGAAGTTCCAATTAAATTTTTCTGAAAGTAAAACATGGTTTTTATTAAACCTAACACCCAATAAATATTGTTCCAAGCTCCTATATAAATATAATTACATTCATACCTTGGGAGCATGGAACCTTAGTTGATGACGTAGAAACGAGGCACGCAAACCGGCATTTTGATGAAACTTTAAATTCTTTGCCGCTACGTCTTCAATACATACTTCATAGGCTTGAGAATATTACAAATAAATACTATCCTATGAATAAATGTTTTTGTCCGGAATTGAGCCAAAACTACATATGGACTCAATTGGAAATTTGTGTCCTTACACAAATCATTTTTTTAGTTTCATTCACATTGGTTATTTTATAATATGACAATAAATAAATCAATGCAAAATAAAATTGACAAAATTAGTTTTTTAAGTTTCATTCACATATTGGTTACTTTTTCAAAATTTATTTGAAGTTACAATAGTAAATAGTATAAATTAAGTGCAATTTTAAAACAAAAAAAAAGAAAAAAAAAAGAGTTAGTAGACTAACACAACATTTTTTTAAGTTAAGTGAAATTTTAGAAAATTGAAGAACTTTAACCTTTAGAGAAATAGACTTCGTGATGGAAGAAGAAAAATAGTCTTTTTTTTGCCTCGACAAAAAGGCGTGAGACGCACCGAGGCGTAAGACTCGAGGCGCATTGAGGCGTAAGCTTGAAATTCAACCCTGAGGCTTAAGCCTAGAGGCATTTTTTGCCCGCCTAGCCTCGAGGCGTAAGCCTCAAATGCCTTTTTAAACATTGTTTCTTGCCGCCACCAAATTTTAGGGTTTTCCCGAATTTGGTGGAATGATCTTTGCTACCGTAGGACGGATGCAGGACTCCCTCCCGTTCAGTACTGGCTCAACCTCAAGTCGCTCTTCAGGCCTCATTTATACCCCGACATACGAGAGAGACCTCTTTGCACGCATCCCGTTCCTCCGCAAAATATGTCCTCAGTAGTAGAGTACACAGAGCAATTTCAGCTCCTTTGCACTAGAGCTCACCTTCCCGAGACTGAGGATCAGCGGATCAACCGCTATATTCTGGGGTTCCAGCCACATATTCAACGGGGTCTTGGGTTGAGAGATATTTTGACCTTTCTAAAGGCAGTAGAGTATGCTACTAAGGTCGAGGCCTATCATCCAGTGCCTACAGCTCCTCCAACACCCCGACCTCCACCTTCGCTGGTTCCTGTTCCTCCTATAGTATCAGAATCGACATCGTCTACCACTACTCCCACCACCACTATTTTAGTTGCGATACATTCACGTCTTCCGACATTACGGTGCTTTAATTGCGATAACGTGGGACATCGAGCATCAAATTGCTCTCTTTCGCATCGGAGGTCCCTTTTAGCGACGGATCAGACCGGAGTACCTTAATGACACCGAGCATCCTCCTGCCCATACATTGATTACAGTTTTAGAGGATGACTCTATAAGCCTTCCCCTCGAACTCTCTTTGAGAGGGGGGGGGGGGGGGGGAGAGTGATGGGAATCCGTTGTTATTTTCCTTTTATTTTCCATTTTATCTCTATTTTCTATTTTTAGTTCGTTTTAGGCCTTTTTTCCTTAATTAATCTACAAGCATGTTTGGGACTAATTATGCATTCTTTTATTTTTAGTTGATCCTTTTAGTCATTTTAGCTAATTACTTGATTAACAAGTAATTCATACCATTTAAATACTCCTTCTATTCTCATTTGCACTTACTTTTGCTATCCTTGAAATATAATACATCTTTTGATTCCCTCTGTAAAAATTAGGGATTAATTTATTTCTTTTAACCATTGACGTGTAGTTTACATTAACTTTAAAGAACGGTTAAATAATCAGTAAAGTTGATACGAATATAATTTGTTCGTACCAAATACAATTAAATAAGTTGTTTGATATTCTTTGTTTATACAAACTACATTAGTTCGTTTGAATTGATACCAACTAACGTAGTTCGTAACAGCGCTAGAGAACCTTTTCCATTTCACCTGTTTACCTGTCACCAGTATGGCAGTAAAATGAATTCAAGTTTGGATGTGCAAATTTGCATATCAAGGATGCTCTAAACTAAAATGTTTATGATGTAAATCTACAAATGCAAAAGCGTTACACTACCCAACAACAACAACAACCAACAATAATAATAATAATAATAATAATAAATCAATTAAACTAGTGAAATGGGTCTCTCTCTCTCTCTCTCTCTCTCTCTTCTAAATTCTCCAAAGTCAAGGTGTCATTACAAATGAGGGCCAAGGGCTTATTTATAGGAGAGGTTAGTTTGCTAAGCAAACTAATACCCAAAAAGACCAAAAATGACAACTAATTAACTAAAATGACTCATTAGCCCCAAACATGCTTGGAGACTAATAAAAGACTAAAAAAAATAAAAAATGACAATAAACCCTAAACTAAAAATAGAAAATAAAAGATAATGTTCTCTCGGAGGCACAACCATGCGTCACGTGTCGCTATATATCCTATACACATAAGTTTCATATATTCTTCTCCCTATTCAGATGTACTAACCAAGATTTAAACCATAGAAAATTAATTCTTTTAAACCATGAAAAAATAAAACATAAAAGACCATAAATCGTAAGTAAATGAAAGATGAAACACCACAACATCAATCAGCTAAATCAGACAGCAGTGACACTGACATGGAATTAACCAACAAGGTGACATATGTGGATTTCAATTGATATTCAAATTTGTTTAAGTATTTTATAGCCCGTACCCTCTTTACTCTGGCATTTGTTGTGTGTGTATGTGTTCATAAACCCTTCATTCGGAAGGTAAACATAATAAGACACGTCTTAGGGTCCGTTTGGCTCGTTTTAAAATATCTTTCACCGTGTTAAAAAAAGTTGAATGATTAGCTTGGTGATTTTGTAGTCACCATCTTCGTTTGGATGGACCAAGTTTCATTATGTGAAAATTTTAACTTTTTCATCATTTGTTATTTGGATGGTTAAGAGAAATATAATGAAAAAACAAAATGACTATATTACCCTCATACTTCAAATGCACACAAAAATATTTATATTTAACTATTTGATTTTCATCACACAAGTGTCATTGCCATTAAAATATATTCATTTACCTCAAACTCAAATTTGACACAATCCCCCCCCCCCCCCCACAAACCTAACTAGTCATATTTGGCTATGCAAGACAAATAAGTATAAAAAGTTTAAAAAAATAGCCCCAACTAAAAAAAACAGTCCCAACTAAAAAAAGTCATAATTAAAAAAGAAAACAGTCCTAATTAAAAAAGAAAACAGTCCTAATTTAAAAAAAAGTCCTCAACAATGAAAAAAATTGCTAATTATAAAAACAGTCACAATTAAAAAAAGAGTCCCAACTATAAAAACAATAGTCCACAATTAAAAAAAAAATAGTTCTCAATAATGAAAAAACAATCCCAATTAAAAAAAAGATCCCCAACCATGAAACAAAAAACAGTTCCCAATTAAAAAAAAGTAGTTTTCAACATTGAAAAAAACAGCCTCAATTTAAAAAAAAAACAGTCCCAACTATGAAATAAAAAGAAGCCCAATTAAAAAAAAAAAAAAAAAACAATTCCCAACTATGAAACCCTCCCAATTAGTAAAAAAATCCGAACACATTACCTTGCACCAAATAAATATTCATTTGTTTAATTATTTTTTTTTATTTTTTAAATTTAATTATTTTTTTATTTAAAAAAATGAATATTTAATGATCCTGTTAATTGAGAGGGAGAAATAAATGTCTAATGATTGTGTGATAGTTGTAAGTGGAAATAAGAAAGGTTAGTCTGGTAATAAGATAAATTTTATTGTTTTCATGTGTTAAATTGTTCACTTTATCCGTGGTTTAAAATGGTTAAAGTTACACCTCACTTTTCACCATATTCATTTTATTTCACCATGTTAAAAGCCCAATCAAACACATATTTTACATAGGTGAATTATTTTTTAACATGATAAAAAATATTTCACCACGAACCAAACTTGTTTGGGAGTTTTATTTTGGAGAGAAAAGAATGGAAAATATGCTTCATTTCCGTCGTTTGGGAGTTTACGTAGGAGAGAAAGTGTGATTTTGCCATTTTTCATCGTTTGGGAGTTTAAAAGGAGAGAAAAGAAAGGAAATTTTTTAAAAATAATTCCCTTCCTTTCTTTCCAAAACTTTCCTTCCAAATCAGAAAGAAATGGAGAGAAAGGAGCATTCTCTAAAGATGTACCTTATTTTCCTTAAAAAAATTATTTTTCTTCCAACTCCCAAACACTAGAAAAGAAAATTATTTTATCTTCCTTCCTAAATCCTTTCCCTTCTTTTCCTTTCTTTTCTCTCTTATATATTTTCCTTTCTCTTATCTTCTCTCCGAATAAAACTTTTCTTTCCTTTCCTTCCTCTAAAAATATCCCAAACAAGCTGTAAAAGCAAAAAAGAAAACCCACTTCAACATTTAAAGCACAGAACACACGAACCATGGCATAACATACATATATGAGTGTTTGCTTTGAAGAACATAAATTAACTGAAGTAGAGCCGGAAAAACGGATCCTTTTCCAAAACAATCCACCCCTTTAATTCTCTCTATTTTTACTCGGCAAATGGACGTTTCTGGGCGGGTTACATAAGGATAAGGGTTGGACATGGCCGAGTTGGAATGGGTTGAGAGGCAGAGTATCCCCGATATGGGCTCGGGTCAAACAATATATATATATATATATATATATATATATATATATATATATATAGTGTCTCTTTGTGTAGTTATGCCAAGTGGCTTATCTAATAAATGCTAATGTATTCACGTAAGTTTCTCTCTAATTTATATTATATTAAAGATCATTCTGAATCTCTTTATCTACATGTCCTTATCTCTTCCCAAAGTCTTCAAAATATAGATATCCAAGAGATTCATTTGGGGATATCAAACGTTTTTTTCATTATGAAGGAGATTTCTAAGCTCATCTTTGATATATATGTTTTATATCTCAAAATGTAAACCCGTTCTCTTTCTCTCTCTCTCTCTCTCTCTCTCTCTCTCTCTCTTTCTCTCTACCATGAGACTGTATAAAACTCTCAACTCTAAATCTGAGTCGCTTGGTATCAGAATGGGATTTTGTTTGTATTTTTTTTCTTAATTTTGTTTATGAATGAGGGTTTTCTTAACCTGAGTCGAGGTCATTTACAGCATCAATCTCCGATCTCTCACTCCCTTTTCTTGGTTTATAATGGATTTTGAGATTTTCTTTCTATAATTGTAGCTAATTTTATTTTCTCTAATTGTAGTTTTTGTAGTAACTTTGGCTTTATCTCCATAGCTTTCGCTTTTATGCTTAGTTCATATATTTCTATGGGAGACAAGAGGGGAAGAGCTTAGCAACTATAACATGGGAATTTCAAAACAAAGGAAGATCTCTGCTCTAAAGTTTTTTTTTTCTTTTTCTTGAATCTATTTTAAGTTTCTATATTTATGTATTTTAAATTTTTACATAGAGTGCATTTTTTCCCCTTAACATAATCAACTTTTCTTTATCATCTTTTCACTTTAAAATAAATGTCCATGGTTATGAGTTGACCTTTTTTTCACTTGATTTTGAAGTATGTTGTCATCACAAACTTCTATATTATCCTCCATTTAATTTCTTCTAGGTTATGTTGTCAAAATAATAAATGAGATTATGTTGAAAGCTTTAGAGGCAGGGGCATTTTGGGATGAAGAAATTATAAGGGTTTACGATATATAAATTTCGGTTTTGGGACTAAAGCTTTAACAACTTACATGTGGTTCAGATTGTGTATGGCTATTCAGTGAGATAAAATGCAAAGGTCAATGTATTAATAGATATAGTTTGGTTTTTTAGCTGGGTGCCAAATAAGAATTGACCCCATCCTTTAGGTAGGTCTGTAGACAAAAAAAAAATATTGTGTACGTATATTGATTTCTTATATGATTTTTTTATCAAAAAAAATTGAAGATTATATAGATTTATGGCATGACATTTTCATATGGAGGACTTTACCCATGCAATGATTTGGAAAACTAATGTTGGTTTCTTACTAATTCGTACATTCAGGAAATAAATTGTTGATTTTTTATTGCTTTATTTTTTTATCACAATTATTTAATTTGTTGTCCATACAATTTATTTTTATTTAATTCACCTCCAGAATGATTCAAAGTAGAATATTTTATAAATTTGCATTGTCTATACTTTTGTTCGAATTTTTTTTATGTATATGGTTGAAAGTGTCATCATCTAATGAACTCCAAATGTTATTTTGTTGTTTGTGCATAATAACTGACTGTTTTTTTTTAATAAATTGTTGTATAATATATTTTGCAATAATATTGGAGATGATATGATATTAAAACAATGATAACATGGAGTTTTTAATCTAAACACTTAGTGGTTAAATATTTAACTCTTAAAATAATTTGTCAAAACACCTTATTTAATATATATATATATATATATATATATATATATATATATATATAGAGAGAGAGAGAGAGAGAGAGAGAGAGAGGATAATAAGTGGACCAAATGACTGTAATACCCTTTACTTTTGAGTAATTATTTTTATAATAATTTGCCTTGTGGTTAATTATTTAAAATAAAGAAAGTTGAAGTGAATATTATTTTAAGTTATTTAAGACATAATATTTACTGTGTGAATGTAAATAGCATGATATTGTGTTTTACTGCGTCGTTGTGTTTTAAGCGACGGTTATGACTTATATTCTAATTGGATCATTATTAATGGTTTAATATGACATTGGAACATGAAATATTGTACAATATTTTAGATGCCAATTTAGAGGGTACGGTTAGTCCAAAAATGGTTGAGATAGTCAAAATAAGTGCCAAGTTGTATTTTTGGGTTTCGAGTACTTTTGACCGGTAATGACTTAATTATGCTGTTACTAGTCATTTTAATTGTGTAGTAGCCTTTTAAATGCTAGACTCATTGCATTTGGGGTATTTAGTATTCTAAGAGCATTTTATCTCTCATTTTGTGTTTTAAACTTAGAGAGAGTTAGAGAGAAGAGAGAGCTTGGGAGAAAATGGAGATAAAAGAGAGAATTGGAGATTTAGAGCTCGGAATCGTTGCTACAGGAAGAGAATCCGAGACTACAAACTTGAGGCAAGTTTTTAACTTGCAAATGTATGATTTAGTGTGGATAATTTGTATATATAGTTGTGTTTTTTAGATTTAAACCAATTATGGGTTTTGATGATTTTTGGTGTTCAAACCCTTAATCTTTGATTTAAATTTGATATTAGTTAGAGATGTTAGTTAGTTAATGTGTAGGAATGATTGGGTTAAATTTTTATTTGATGATGTTGAGATTAGAGGGAAGAATTGAAATTGGGGGATTTAGGGTTTATATCAACCCGTGGCCCTAACTCGACAATCTGACCAGGGAGAATCGATTCGCCTTCCTCAACGAATTGATTTGCTAATACTGGGGGCTAGAGATCTGAGGAACCGAATCGATTCGGGTTAAGGACGAATCAATTCGGGATGAGACAGGAAGTTAATTTTCTCAGCCGAATCGATTCGCTATCAGTGGCAAATTGATTCGGCCTCAGGTGAATCGATTTAGAAATCCTGCTATTTTATAGGGTTTTTCCAAATTGGTTTCTATCCCTTTTCTTTTAGGTTTAAGTCTTAGGAACCTTCTCTCATGAAGTAATAAAGAGTATTAGGGGTCTATATTAGGGGGATTAATACCCTATATTAATATGGGGATAAATGGGGCTTATTTCAGGGGTTATTTAATAGAAGTTAATGTCATTTTCCTCCAATGAGATAGCATAGGACTAAGGGAGTGTTGGGTGATAGGGTTTAGGACTTTTGGAGACTAGTATTGAGGACAACTACCCTTGGGGGCTTATGATATTGCTTTGAACTCTTGGAGACTAGTATGATGATAATTGTCCTTGGTATCCTATGTTGTTAATAACACATGACTTCGTGAAAAAGAAATGAATATACATACCTCTTTAAATGCTATCATAAGGGAAGTTACGCGAATGAGGTGATGTCCCCTGGCTAGTGAATGCAGGGAGAATATAGTCCTCGGCAATAGGACCGGTTGTTATATATTATGATGTTATTTTTTGAAGTGTGGTAATTCTGGGTATGGTTATGACTCACAATCGAAGGTATATGGATGCTTCCCACGTCACGCGATTTAGGATGCCCAGGTTGTCTCGATGTTAGTCCTTGGAAGATGATAACTATTTTGGGGCCCATCTAGTGGGGTGACTCCCGGAAGGATGGTCTTAGAATCAATATATTGTGATTATAACTATTCTTGTGAAAGTGGTAGTTTATAAACGGTGAAGCATTTTATAAATCAATTGCTTTGGAATAAGTTTCCTAATGAGAAATGTAATAGTAAAGTAATATTGTGTAAAACTGAAAAGAAATATTATTAAGTTGAAACTGAGTTATATTCTTTTGCATTAATGTATACTCATCCTTGTAAGTTAAGAATGATTTCGGAATTTAGTTATTTCTCTTATTAAACAGGAAGTTTAAATTCATAATGTCTTAATGTGATGTTAGGATGTGTATTTAGTTGAGAGGTGAGGATAATTAATATTGAAGGGTGAGTTCATATCGTTTATGATGTTTAGTGATCATAATTGTTATGCATTTTATTCACACATATATCATATCAAACCGGGCCCTGGCCCGTTTATATTTCTCTTTCTTGTGTGGTTCTCTTTTATGCTTAGGTGCTTCGCCACAAGGGCGCCCGATATGATCCTTCCTTCTCAGTGTCAGGGAGATACAACATTTTTGAAGATGTTGTAGGATTCTTGTTATAGACGCATCTATCTTTTGTATACTCTAGTTATAACTAGACTAAACTTTCGAGTGTGTTACCCAAGATTTCTACTTGCTTATGTACTGTGCTATTAATTTGTAATACTTGGTGTAACCATTGTATTGGTCTGTTAACTGACATCTTATTCGATTATTATTTTGTTGTATGATAATTAAACTATGGTACGCCATCTTTTATCCACCGTCTTTTATAAATTGGATTGTCTAAATGGTTTTATTTTAAAGTTATAAATTAATTTGACATTCGTTTTTTAAAGTAATTGGTGGTTATCTCATATTTTATTTGCACGATAGTGATGCTAAGAATGGACCATCTATGATTCCTGTATATTATTGGCGTAACGGGCTGGACACCTCTTATTTTAATAAGAGGGGTGTCAGAGATGGTATCAGAGCATCAGATTCTAATTTCCTTAGGAATCTGTGCGAACGTACTACGCTTTTAGCATTACTTTGGATTTGACATAGAGCTTTAGGATTAGGTTTGTTGATTCCTCTTGTGAGATTTCGTTCTCCTGCCATGACGTAAGATTTTAGTAAATCTTTTTGCGCGTTCGTCGAAGATTCATTTGCTGATAGATAAAGGGCGACCAGGGAAGGCCGTTATGAGGGCAACAGGAGGCAGAGCTTAGTTAGAACTTTAAGTTGAAGTTGGGGATGAGGACCAGAGTGGAGACCACTCCCTTTGTGACATTTTTGTGGATTGCTTCAATAAATACTAAATTATACTAGTTATATCTACCCAAGTGCCGCTATAGTAGAGAGTAGTGCTAAACTTGAATTACCCAGTAAAGTTAAATTGGGAAAAAGTTTGTAAGGTCCTTGATAAGAACCATACGTTGAAGTTAAGTCATGCGGAGGCAGTGTAGTTTCATTCAGTGGAAGTATAGGGCTCATAAGCTTTGGCCTAGAGCGGGTTATAGAAATGCCTAGATGTGAAAATTGAAAAAAAAATTCCACCCATTAGAGTAATGTCAGAATGCTGAGAATGGTAGTCACCACATTTGGTGGAGCAGGATGTTTTGGTCATAAAAGAACCTTATGGATGGTTCTCACAGTGAGTTCCTATGAGGTATCAAAAATGAAGATAATGTAGCTTTTCAAGTATTCACATGAGGATCAGTCAGAGGCCGACAGTGAATGAAGAGCTCTAGGTTATGGAAACCTTGCACCAAAGTAAGGTAGGAAAAATGAAGAAAGAGTCCTTCAGTGGAATGAAAGGCTCACTAGTAAGTGTTGTTAACACTAATCGAGAAGTCGTGTTTGTGAAGCCCCATTTGTGGACACCTACCCGGGGAATTCATTGAAATAAGGCAGTTGAGCCCAGTAGCATGTTCTCTTTAATTGGGAGAGTTAAGGGAACTACGAGGGTGATTGTCAGGATCGAGGCTATAGAGTGTGAGATACTATAAACCTTAGCGTGGTCAGGGTGGCCAGAGATGGGGAATCATTGTGATGTGGAACGTGGAATCACACGCTTTGATTTTGTCCGATGGGAGTTAAAGGACAAGAATAGAGTGCCTAGATGGGGCATCGATTAAAGTAGTTTTTTGGTACAGATAGGACAAGGGTACTATATCTGGGAACTATTTGGAGCAGCCATGGTAATTGGCAAGAATATTGTTGTGAGTTCCACCTCGGATGAGGGAGGTGTATTCTGTGTGGCAAGATTGAGTCACAGTATTTTATTAACCCTAGATTCGAGTGTGTAATTTGAGCTTTGTGGCAGTATCGTTAATATTATAGAGGGTATATCTATATGTTTTTCCGCGGTAGTGAGGTCTACTTTCCTTCATTCGCTGTAAAAGCGGGTGCTGATATTTTAAAATTATATCTGGTTTGTATTACTCGTTTTGTATGTGTTATACGAGTATAAAATAATTTTGTTTGATCGGAGCGATAGCAAGCTAATGATTGCAAGGCTATCATATATGTGGTTCCAGGGTGGAACTAGTTGTTCTATAATATCTCACATGGATATGGGTTGAGACTTTATAGAGATGGTCTAAAGTATGTAGGAATTATTATTTTACATGTTTTATGTTGACATATCTCCACGACCGACAAAGTTAAGTAATAGTGTATCAGAGGGGTTCCTTGTTTGGATTTCGCTTGCTAGACACTCCATGCATGAAGCTTAACGACGTTGGGAGTGGAGAGATGTTACTTTATATTAGGATGTTAGTTTTGGTGGAATTAGTCGAGAGTCACGTGATTAATTAAGGGCTGATAAAAAGTTGATGTGCGGTGCAAAAGCACTGGAAATGTTTCTCTCACCGCATAGATGTGGGTGGGACAAGGATAAGGAAGTCGGGTAGAGGCTTATGGACAGGCCTTGATTCGAAGGAAAATTTAAAGGAAACATATTTTGAGTAGGAGGTTCGTAACACTTTGCAAAGTATGCGCCCCGATTAGTTAGACTTTCCATTCCACTGAAATGGAAGGACCTAGAGGTAGAAGCAGGTTAGTAGGGTTACACGATAAGATTCTTAGCTATACCGATTTTGTGCCTTAGGCTGTTATATCTTGATGACCGATGATGCGAGTTAGTAGTTTAACGGGAGGATTACTTGTTTAGATTTTGTTTTGCGAGACGTATCCTGCATGAAACCGAGTGAATGCCAGAAATTGAGAAAGATCTTGGGCACTAGGGATATAGTTAGTATAGTACTTGTTTGACGTGTGTAGGAAACACATCGACCTTAGGGTTATTAGTAAGTAAGGCCAGTAGGGCATGTGACGCTAATTAGGGAGGAAGTAGTGAGTTAAACACGAGAAGATTGGTGGGTTAACTTTAAGAAGGTTTGGAGTTTCCAAGAATAAGGAGTATGGAATCTCGAGTAACTCGGGGCACCAGGCCGACAAGAATGTGAGGCCCATCTTTTGAGAAAGTGTTACGTATGTTACCTAGCTTTCGAAGAGCTGATGGACAAGTTGACTTCTGCTCCTGTAATCGTGTTGCCAAGATCGGGAGTGGAGTATTTGGTCTTTACGGATGCGCCTCTATAAGGATTGGGAGGTGTGTTACTATATGAGCTTGGGGCCATTGCCTATGCGTCTCGCAACCTTAAGCCCCATGAGAAGAATTATCCCACGCATGACTTAAAGCTCGTCGCGGTACTGTTCACCTTAAAGATATGGAGGCACCACCCCCTGGGCGAGAAATTCAGTCTTTTCACGGACCACAAGTCATTACAAAATTTGTTTTCATAAAAATATGTAAATGTGCGACAACATCGGTGGTTGGAGTTCATAAGAGACTATCAATTCGATATTCATTATTACCCAGGAAAGAGCTTAGCTAGGAGGATGTTGTTATAAGGGCATTCATATCAGTGTTGACCATTACGCCTGCTATTATGATGAGAGTCATGGTAGAGCAAGGAGGGGATAAAGACTATCAAGACCGGGTACGCCAATTGTTGACCATGGGAGCGAAGTCCTACTCTATTAGTTCTAAGGGTGGGTTACGTCTCCATGGAAGAATTATAATCCCGAACTAGGGAGACTTGAAATGTGCTGTCATAACAGAATCTCATGGTTATGGATTTGCAGTACATTTAGGAGGGGAAAAATATACCAAGATATGCGCCGTCAGTAGTGGTGGGCAGCTATAAAAAGGCACAGTTCTGAGTTTGTCTCCCAATGTGCCACTTATCAATTGGTGAAGGTGGAGCACCAACGATCGACTAGATTATTGCGACCGTTAGAAATACCGATGTGGTAATGGAAGAATATATTCATGGATTTTATCACTGGATTGTCGACGTCGCAAAGCGGTCATGATTCTATTTGGGTAATTATCGATCATTTCACCAAATCGCCACACTACCTACCAGTACGGACGGATTATTATACGACACGTTACACCGGCTCTTTATTGTGGAGTTTGTGAAAACTTTATGGGGTGCCTATCAATATAATGTCGGACTGAGACAAGATTTTTGTATCCCATTTCTGGCAAAGTTTCCAAGAAGCAATGGGGATTGAATTGAAATGGAGTACCTCCTACCACCCACAAACGGATGGACAAATGGAGAGTCAATCAAATGTTGGAGGACATGCTTCGGATGTGTTTAATTGACTTTAAAAGAGGATGGGAGCAATACCTTCTATTGGTTGAATTTGCATACAATAATTTGTACCAATTCACGATAAGTATGGCACCGTATATGGCATTATATGGCCGACCATGTAGAAGGTATTGCTCCCATCCTCTTTTAATGTCAATTAAACACATCCGAAGCATGTCGATCACCTTCTTGTTGGTTGGAAGTAGGATATAATAATCTCCTTGGACCTAAAATGATCCAAGATATCTCTTAAAAGGTTGAGCTTATTTAAATCGCATACGAATTGCACAAGATCGTTCGAAAAGCTATGCCGACGCGAATCAGAGGCGTGTGGAATTGGAAGTGGGGGATCAAGTTTTAGCACTGGTATTCCCAATAAAGGGTATAACAAGATTTGGGAAGAAAGTAAAACTTGAATTGAGTTATGTGGGCCTTTTTCCTCGCTGTTGCAAAGATACGCCCCATAGCATATCAACTTGCTTTGTCGGAACGCCTACTACAAATTCATAATGTGTTTCATGTGTCATCCTTGAGGATTTATAAGAGGTGCAAAGGAGCTCATTGGAATATTCCATCAGATGATATCGAGTTACAACCTGATATTTCATGTGAGGAACAACCAGTTGCTATTTTAGATCACGAGGAGCGTAGACTAAAATTGAAAGTGGTACCCTTGGTTCGAGTCCAGTGGGAACACCACAATACCGAAAAATTTACTATGGATGAGAGGACGATATTTGAGAGAAGTACCCCCTAGTCTTTTTATAAGGTATGCCTGAATTTTGAGGGAAAAATTCACTTGTAAGGGGGGAGTGTGTAATACCCCTTACTTTTGGGTAATTATTTTTATATTAATTTGCCTTGTGGGTTAATTATATAAAATAAAGAAAGTTGAAGTGAATATTATTTTAAGTGATTTAAGAGATAATATTTACTGAGTTTTTCATATTTACTGTTATGTGAATGTAAATAGCATCATATTATGTTTTATTGCGTCGTTGTATTTTAAGCGACATTTATGACTTATATTCTAATTGGATCATTATTAATGATTTAATATGACATTGGAACATGAAATATTGTACAATAGTTCGGATGCCAATTTAGAGGGTACGGTTTGTCCGAAAATGGTTGAGATAGTCAAAATAAGTGCTAAGTTGTATTTTTGGGTTTCGAGTACTTTTGATCGGTTATGACTTAATTATGCTGTTACGAGTCATTTTAATTGTGTAGTAGCCTTTTAAATGCTGTACGTATTGCATTTGGGGTATTTAGTATTCCAAGAGCATTTTATCTCTCATTTTTTGTTTTAAACTTAGAGGGAGTTAGAGAGAAGAGAGAGCTTGGGAAAAAATGGAGAGAAAAGAGAGAATTGGAGATTTGGAGCTTGGAATCGTTACTACGGGAAGAGAATTCGAAACTACAAACTTGAGGCAAGTTTCCAACTTGCAAATGTATGATTTAGTGTGGATAATTTGAATATATAGTTGTGTTTTTCAGATTTAAACCAATTACGGGTTTTGATGATTTTTGGTGTTCAAACCCTTAATATTTGATTTAAATTTGATCTGAGTTGGAGATGTTAGTTAGTTATTGTGTAGGAATGGTTGGGTTAAATTTTTAGTTGATGATGTTGAGATTAAAGGGAAGAATTAAAATTGGGGGATTTAGGGTTTATATCAACCCGTAGCCGTAGCTGAGCAATCTGACTAGGGCGAATCGATTCGCCCCCTCAGCGAATCGATTCACTAATAATGGGGGCTACAGGTCGGAGGAACCGAATGGATTCGAGTTAAGGCCTAATCGATTCAGGTTGAGGTAAAAAGTTAATTTTCTCAGCTGAATCAATTCGCTTTTTGGGTGAATCGATTCGTAATCAGGGGCGAATCGATTCGGCCCTAGGCGAATCGATTCAGAAATCCTGTTGTTTTGTAGGATTTTTCCAAATTGGTTTTTAGTCCTTTTCTTTTAGGTTTATGGCTTTGTAACCTTCTCTCATGAAGTAATAAAGAGTATTAGGGGTCTATATAAGGGGGATTAATACCCTAGATTATTATGGGGATAAATGAGGCTTATTATCGGGGTTATTTAATATAAGTTAGTATCATTTTCCTCCAGTGAGATAGCTCAGGACTAATGGAGTGTTGGGTGATAGGGTTTAGTACTTTTGGAGACTAGTATTAAGGAAAACTACCCTTGGGGGCTTATGGTATTGCTTTGAACTCTTGGAGAATAGTATGAGTATAATTGTCCTTGGTAGCCTATGTTGTTAATAACACATGACTTCGTGAAAAATAAATGCATATACATACCTCTCTAAATGATATCATAAGGGAAGTTACGCGCATAAGGTGATGTCCCCTTGCTAGTGAATGCAGGGAGAATATATTCCTCGGCCATAGGACCGGTTGTTATATATTGTGATGTTATTTTTCGAAGTGAGGTAATTCTGGATATGGTTATGAATCACTCTCGAAGGTATATGGCCGCTTCCCACATCACGAGATTTAGGATGCCCAGGTTGTCTCGTTGTTAGGCCCTAGAAGATGATAATTATTTTGGGGCCCATCTAGTGGGGTGACTCCCGGAAGGATGGTCTTAGAATCAATATATTGTGATTATAACTATTCTTATGAAAGTGGTATTTTATAAATGGTGAAGCATTTTATAAATCAATTGCTTTGGAATAAGTTTCCTAATGAGAAATGGAACAGTGAAGTTATATTGTGTAAAACTAAAAAGAAATCTTATTAAGTTGAAACTGAGTTATATTCTTTTGCATTAATGTATACTCATCATTATAAGTTAGGCATGATTAAGAAATCTAGTTATTTATCTTATTAAACATGATGTTTAAATTCATAATGTCTTAGTGTGACGTTAGGATGTGTATTAATCGAGAGGTGAGGATAATTATTATTGAAGGGTGAGTTTATCTCGTTTATGATGTTTAGTGCTCATAACTGTTATGGATTTTATTCACACGTACATCATATCAAACTGGGCCCTGACCCGTTTACATTTCTCTTTCTTGTGTGGTTCCTTTTATGCTCAGGTGCTTCGCCGCAAGGGAGCTCAATATGATCCTTCCTTCTCAGTGTCAGGGAGCTACATCAATTTTGTGGATGTTGAAAGATTCTTGTTATATACGCATCAATCTTTTGTATACTCTCGTAATGACCAGACTGAACTTTCGGTCTTATTGACCAAGATTTGTACTTTCTTATATACTGTGCTATTGATTTGTAATACTTGGTGTAACCATTGTACTGGTCTATTAACCGATAGCTTATTCGGATATTATTTTATTATATGATAATTAAACTATGGTACGCCCTCTTTTATCCACCGTCTTTTATAAATTGGATTATCTAAATGCTTTTATTTTAAACTTACAATTTAATTTGACATTCGTTTTCTAAAATAATTGGTGGTTATATCATATTTTATTTGCACAACAGTGATGCAAAGAATGGACCAACTATGATTTCTGTATATTGTTGGAGTAACGGCCTGGCCACCTCTTATTTTAATAAGCGGGGTGTCACGATGACCAGACTTTTTAATGGACCTAATAAAACATTAAAAAATAAGCCAATTAATTTTAATTCCTTGGTGTAATAGGTCCGCGCGAGTGGCACTCGATACCTTTTCGGCCAGACCCCCAACCTCCCACTCAAATCCGGCAGCAACCAACATTTCTCCCTCGCCGGAGATACCTGAATTCCATAACCCACCTTCTTCACCATTAAACCCAACTCGCCTAAACCCGTATCAAAATAAAGTCCTGAGCTCCGGCAGACCAACAAAGTCGCGAGCTCTATTCGGCAAACCGACTTCATCCCACCTGACCTCAGACCGGTCGGAGACCAGTCGGAGACAACTCGACCCCATACGTGACCATCCCCGAAAATGCATACCCATTCCACCTCATATCATTGGAGTGCTCCTCCACTCCTAACTCCGGCGTGACTACCTGCCAAACTCTGGTAAACCCACCCATCTACTCGGATCTGCTGTCCTCTACAAGTTCCAACCCTTATACCTCCGGTAGGAGATACTTTGGTTTGATTTGAACGATTTAAACTAAACCTCCATATCATGTGATTAGGCACATATTCTTCATATTTATCCCCTTAATTTCGGTGATTTGAATATCTCGAACAAGGTAATTGAATCATTTTTAGTCCATATCACTCTATTGTCTATTTTTAACAATATTCCCTAGTTTTTGTGTAATTGTGATGAAGTTTTCAGGAATGGAATGCAAGAAAGGAAAAGAAGAAAATTTGAAGAAAAGTCAAAGGGAAAAAGAGTAAAGTTCCATTCAGAATTCGAAAGCGACATCAAAAGTGAAGTTGAAGAGCATGAGTTCACAAAAGCATAGGAAGAAACGGCACCCAAATCAGAGTTCTAGATCAGAAGATATGGCCAGTCAAAGTTGCAAGGAAAAAGTCAAAGAAAAAGAAAATCGGACCGATCCGGGTTGGATCCGGACCGATCCGAATTAGCCAAGTCCAGTATACCCCGGATGGATAGCAAACAGATGGAGAAGAAAATAGGACCGATCCGCCTAGGACCGGACCGATCCGGTAGAAATAAAAGAACCGATCCGATGGCTATCGGACCGATCCGCGGGTGATCCGGATCAGTCCGGGTATGTGAAATTCTGGCATTAATTATGCAGATTTTTGGCGTGTGCAACTGATGAAACTTGTGCCACAAGCACTATTGGCTGTCGATTTCGATGCTATGTGCTATAAAAGCCCATGCCCTACATCATTTGGAGGGAGTTGCTAGGAGAGGCTAGGTTAGAATTAGAGGTTGAATTTTAGGGTTAGATTTTGAGAGAAAATTTTCTATTCCTTCAAGAGTTTGCATGAATCCTAGTTTGTAAGAAATTCTGAATCCCAATTCCGTTTTTGTTGCTGAATTCAAGTAATATCATTCCATTCTCTTACTTTTTTATTTGCAATTTATTTACAATGTCTTGTAGATCCATAATTTTATATGTGAATTTATTCTTGAACCAAATCATGAGTAGTTAAATTACCAAGGTTGGGGTACATGAAATCAATCCAAGGCAAATTATTTATGTAGAAAATAGAGGTTAAATTAAAATATTGATTGAATCGTGAAAGAAAATCATACAAACATTGTCAATCTTTTAATCTCTCTTGCCCTAGGTACTTGAGATGTTTAAGAACACTTTGCGAGTATAATTTATCATTCACCGCTTTGTATTTGCATTTGATTTCGTACGGTGCGGGCTTCAACCTCATATACGTAATGCTTAGGATCTATAAAGACCGGATCTAGTCAATAATTTTAATTTACAATTCTAGTATTCTATACGGTAATTTGTTAAGGATTGAGGGATTGTACCCTACCCTATTTTCTCCCATTTGTCAGATCCAAATTTTTTCTGCAATTTTCAGTTTGTTTTTTCTTAAGTAAATTTTTATTTCACTAGATATTTTCCCAATCATTAATCATCTTTTTGTTTCTTTTAAGAAATCATTTCAAGATTTAATAATTTTTCTTATTACTATTTGGCAATCTCGATCCCTGTGGATACGATCCCGACTTACCGGGTTATTACTTGAGCGACAGGCTTGCACTTGAACCTAGAGTAAAACGCACTTTTGAGACAAATTCTTAGTCGCGTCAAGTTTTTGGCGCCGTTGTCGGGGATCCGAAATTGTTAAATTTTTAAGAAAGTTATTTTTATCTACAAGTGATTTCGAAAAAAAAAAAATCGGTGTCACGTTCTTAAATAGCCCAATTTGAAATGTCTTATTTTAACTCATTTGGTGGCTTTAATTGTTATGCTAATAGCGAGGAGGAGAATGAACATTGGATCAATATCACTAAAGATGAGTCTCATCAATACCAACCTAGTGCTAAGAAAATCCAAATTTATCAAAATCAATTGCTTGATGAAGAAAGACTTGAAAAAGAATATCGAGAAAAAAATCGTTATTGGGAGCAAGAGTTAGATGCATTATTTGAACCCAATGAGGATTTTTCTTTCGATAGTTTTGAAGATGAAGTAAGTTTTCAACCAAATGAGGAATTCGAGGTGCTAGAACCAAGGAAGCCTACTTTGGAAGAACTCTTGCTTGATATAAAAAAGCAATCTGATGACCTTGCTGTTACCGAGTCGAAAATTCTAGGAACTTGCAAGGAGTTGAATGATTATTTGGACAACTTAGAGAAGGTCGAGACTTGTGATTCACCTAATACTTTTGAGAATGAAATCATTGAGAGTGATCCAAGTTCTTTTGAATATCAACCTCTTATAAATATTTCAAAACCTATTGAGGTTGAAGATCATTTGTCTCCTTGTGTACCCACTATTATCGAACCATTAAATCCATCACAAGAACTAGATGAATGCCTTAAGGATGCTGATCCGCTTCTTGTATGGGAATGTTATTTTGAGATGCTTCATCTTATGGGACATACACTTAGACGTGTCACTCCACCAGATCCAATTGAAAATTTTGAGAGAGATCTAGAGGAGTTGACCCTAGCAGAGTTTGAGCGCGAGTTCGTACAGGTGGATGCAAGCCTCAATGATGAAGTCCAATATTTCTGGGCCTCAATTCGTCATTTAGATGAAAACGAGTGGGACAATAGAATTGATGAATTTCTCCTTCCCAAAACTCCACCAGATCCAATCGAAAATTTTGAGGGAGAAGATTTTGAGGACAAGGACTCTATGCTTGAATTGTTTTCCAAGATGGTCTCTTTTAGTTTGTGTTCTCCGCTTCCCATAATTCTTGAAAAATCTTTGGAATATGATTCTATTTTTCTTGGATCTCAATGGTACTTGTCCTCATGTGCACTCAAATCCCTCATTATCCCCCTAAATGTTTTAATTGGTGATGGTTCATTTTCTCCATCTTGCACATGCCTTCCGTTTTTCAAATGGAATTCTTATTTTTCGGGAGGCATGCTTTATAGTGAGGGTACATCATTAATCCGTCAAAGTCAAATTGTATTTTGGGTTGACCCCCAAATTTTTCGACTTCTACTATATGAGTTATTAGAATTTCAAATCGTAGGTTGTACATAATTAGTTTTTTTCCTTTTCTTTTTCTTTCCTTTTTTTTATATAGTGTATAGTAATTAGTTAGAGTTTTTGTTCTTCTTTTTGTTATGCTTGGTTCTAACATGTTCTGTATATTCAATGGACTCGAACTCATCGAGGATCGCTCCATTTGGGTAATATCTTTATTTTCCTCTCTTTATGTTGTGTTCTTGATTGACATTGAGGACAATGCAACGTTTAAGTTAGGGGGTGTGGGATTTTCTTCCCATTTATTGTTTAGATTCATTGATTCGATCACATGTTCTTTCATTCGATCGCATGTTCTTTGCAAGTGTGTATTTTAGAAAATTTAAAAAAAAAAAAAATTGAAAAATTTTGAAAAAGCCAAAAATATTTTTCTTCAAAATAAATAAAAATTGGAATTTAAATTTTTCAAAAATGTCACCTTTATTCTGTTTGAAGTCTGAAATTGTTAACAATCATAATGCACTAGGCCAAAATTGACCGAAGATGGAAATTGAAAGAAAATTGACGACTTTACAAATAAGTGTGGAGATTGATCAAACCCGGCGAGATTTCGAGCCTATCGATCTTTTTGAGTTTTTAAATCAATCCGAGTTTATGATTAACTCAAAGTTCTTTTCAGCGTTTTAATAAGTCGTTGATAATCTCAATCCTTTGTTTTGATCGGTTATGGGAAATGTGTGAGATGTTGTCTCGAAATTCGTGCTAAATATATCTCTAAACTTAATTAATCTCGAGATGCATGTGGTAATGTGATTAGCAATTTGGACAATGAAGTAGGCCCTCGTTTGTTACCCAAAAATATTAGCCATAAAAAGTTGTGAAAAACAAAATTATCCCTTTGCCACCCAAGTTGAGCCTAAAAAATATTTCCCTTTCGTTTGATAACCCGAAAAACCCAAATAGCCCGGAATTGTGAAAATTGAGAAAATTCATCAAGTAAGTCCAAATTGTGCAATAAAAAGGGGCAAGAGAAAAACAGGAAAAAATGCTCGAAAAAAAAAATAGCAAGAAAAAAAAAAGAAAAAAATGAAAAGAGAAAAAAAAAGAGAAAAATGAGCAAATGCCCGAAAAAGCACTAATGGACATCATAAGAAAATTTTCCAATTCCGAACATTCCATCCATTTCCATTTTTACCCTTTACACTTTTTAACCCGAAAAGTCCTAACTGAGTCAAAATGGCGAAATTAATTACTGCGTGGAGAGCTAAGACATGAAAAGATAATAAGAGAGATTAAATGGTGTGAACTAGAGATGATGTTTCCCGTTTCCTAGTAACTCTATTCCGATGATGAGATCTTTTCACCATATATTTCCTTCTTTTCAATTTTGTATGCATGAATTTGTGTCCATTATATTTACTCTTTACATCATGCATACCAAGAGAAAATAGCCACAATCCGAGTGATTCCTTTGTGAGTGCATCCGTAAGAATTTGAATCAAAATCAATTTTCGGAAAGTAACGTAATGCTCAATCAGTGGAAATTCGAGGTTTAATTGATGGCTTTGCACACACACACTATGGTTTGAGACATTTGAATATGAATTTATGGTGATTATTTTTCGAAAAGTTTAAATTGTACAATTTTTAAGTATTTTGATATTTATTTGAGTCAATAAAGAATTTTGTGGGTGTATTCACTGCAAACCCTCAATAGACAAAACTCGTCCTACTAGGGTAACCTAGGGGTTTAAAGGCTTGTTGCATACGCTAAATGCAATCGCATGCCTGCGAAAGTGGAATTTTATTTTAATAAAGGAATTTTCAAGAGTAGAATTTTGGTTAGATTCAGTTACATTGCCCGGGACGTGCAAAGTCTTAAGTTAAGGGGTGTGATTAGGCACATATTCTTCATATTTATCCCCTTAATTTCGGTGATTTTAATATCTTGAACAAGGTAATTGAATCATTTTTAGTCCATATCACTCTATTGTCTGTTTTTAATAATATTCCCTAGTTTTTGTGTAATTGTGATGAAGTTTTCAGGAATGGAATGCAAGAAAGGAAAAGAAGAAAATCAGAAGAAAAGTAAAAGGGCAAAAGAGTAAAGTTCCATTCAGAATTCGAAAGTGACATCAAAAGTGAAGTTGAAGAGCATGAGTTCACAAGAGCATAGGAAGAAACGACACCCAAATCAGAGTTCTAGACCAGAAGATATGGCCAGTCAAAGATGCAAGGAAAAAGTCAAAGAAGAAGAAAATCGGACCGATCCGGGTTGGATCCGGACCGATCCGAATTAGCCAAGTCTAGTATACCCCGGATGGATAGAAAACCGATGGAGAAGAAAATAGGGCCGATGCACCTAGGACCGGACCGATCCGGTAGAAATAAAAGAACCGATCCGATGGCTATCAGACCGATCCGCGGGTGATCCGGACCGGTCCGGGTATGTGAAATTCTGGCATTAATTATGCAGATTTTTGGCGTGTGCAACTGATGAAACTTGTGCCACAAGCACTATTGGCTGTCAATTTTGATGCTATGTGCTATAAAAGCCCATGCCCTACATCATTTGGAGGGAGTTGCTAAGAGAGGCTAGGTTAGGAGGCTAGGTTAGAACTTGAGGTTGAATTTTAGGGTTAGATTTTGAGAGAAAATTTTCTATTCCTTCAAGAGTTTGCATGAATCATAGTTTGTAAGAAATTCTGAATCCCAATTCCGTTTTTGTTGCTGAATTCAAGTAATATCATTCCATTCTCTTACTTTATTATTTGCAATTTATTTACAATGTCTTGTAGATCCATAATTTTATATGTGAATTTATTCTTGAACCAAATCATGAGTAGTTAAATTCCCAAGGGTTAGGTACATGAACTCAATCCAAGGCAAATTATTTATGTAGAAAATAGAGGTTAAATTAAAATATTGATTGAATCGTGAAAGAAAATCATACAAACATTGTCAATCTTTTAATCTCTCTTGCCCTAGGTACTTGAGATGTTTAAGAACGCTTTGCGAGTATAATTTATCATTCACCGCTTTATATTTACCTTTGATTTCGTATGGTGCGGGCTTGAACCTCATATACGTAATGCTTAGGATCTATAAAGACTGGATCTAGTCAATAATTTTAATTTATAATTCTAGTATTCTATACGGTAATTTGTTAAGGATTGAGGGATTGTACCCTACCCTATTTTCTCCCATTTGTTAGATCCAAATTTTTTCTGCAATTTTCAGTTTGTTTTTCCTTAAGTAAATTTTTATTTCACTAGAAATTTTCCCAATCATTAATCATCTTTTTGTTTCTTTTAAGAAATCATTTCAAGATTTAATAATTTTTCTTATTACTATTTGGCAATCTCGATCCCTGTGGATACGATCCCGACTTACCGGGTTATTACTTGAGCGACAGGCTTGCACTTGAGCCTAGAGTAAAATGCACTTTTGAGACAAATTCTTAGTCGCGTCATCATGTTTACTATTGTTGTTGTTGTTAAGTTAACAGGTGGGGTGGGTGAGTGTTGGGGGGTCTGGGGCTGGGTGGGTGAAAGTCGGGGGTCTGGCCGAAAAGGTATCGGGTGTCGCTGGCGCGGACCCATTACACCAAGGAATTAAAATTAATTGGCTTATTTTTTAATGTTTTATTAGGTCCATCAAAAAGTCCTGTCTTTTGGTCCACTTGTGATCCCCCCTCTCTCTCTCTCTCTCTCTCTCTCTCTCTCTCTATATATATATATATATATATATATATATATATATATATATATATATATATATATATATATATATATATATCAATTGATAATTGCAATTTTTTAGCTTAAATCTGTACATTGGTAATATTCGTATATTAAAAAAATTGCACTATGGTTAGTGGTATGGGGGGAGGGGAGGGGGTGGGGGGTTGAGGGATGCTACACATATCAAGTTTGTGTTTTAAGTGAATTGAAGTATTGTACATACACTATAAGTACAATATTTTAATGGACTTGGTACACATAACTTGGTGTAAAAAGTTGGTACACATAGTTGCATTTTATTAATGAGATTTGATAGTCCCATCGAGATTTCATTACATTCGATCGATGGGAGTAATCATTTATTTTTATTTTTATTTGTTTGTGATCTACGTAAAAGCTTCCACCCCCTTAGATGGGCTCTTTTTATATTGATTGATCTTAGTTATCAAACAACGAATCCTATTTGATAGGTATAATGCATTGTAATATACTCACAAGTATGTGTACGGATATAATAATTTACCAAGTATTCGAAGTATAACTCTAAAATAAATATATAGAAGTGAAGAGGTAATAATTACAATTTTTTCTCAAGTATTTAATGTATAATTTTGAAATAAATAATTTGTAAAGTGCTATATACAAATAAAGATGCAATAATTAATTTTTCCTATTTTTTCTAAGTGTAAAACTATATTAGGAGACATTTAAAAATTAATTATTTAAGGAGAATTGTACGCTAACATTTGTATTTGATTTTATAAACTAACATGAATCTAGGCAGAGTGGAAGTTTATTTGTGTTGCGAGGTAAATATATTATATAAGCATTAGTCTTTAACATTTGGTTATGTTTGATAAGTTAAATTTATTTGGTGTGACTGATATTGTACATTGCCATGTTTTAAAGGAAGTGATGTATGCTTTAATATGATTGCCTTTTAAATAAAAAAAAATACAGTATTCCATTTTGTGTGGCTAAATCATTTTTGTGCTTTGATATATGTTTGATATTTTTATTTTCACTCATTTACACGTTACCTTTCTTACAAATTATATCTTTATGTTTTATTTGCTTTAGACTCAACTTCTAATTATTTGTCATTTGCATGGTATGTCTATCGTGTCCACGACACTATCATTATATTTTTTGAAAAATAGAGGTTAAAGTATAATTTGTTTAAAGATGATTAAGTGTCTAAATAAAATATTTTGAAATATATATATATATATATATATATATATATATATATATATATATATATGATAGTAATTATCATAATTATATATGCTCAATGAGGGAGTCTCCTTTTTCTCTCTGTCTATTATTATACAATATGCCAACTGGAGGGGCAGTTACAGAGGATACTTTTTCCACATGCCCTCCCAGCTCCAGCCCAGGTGCCAGCCCTACCAGCCATTCCAGCAGCTCCAGTGCAGCAGGGGCAGTTACAGTATGGACGTGTCTATAACGTCCACCAGGCAGCACCTCCACAGGTACCACCCGCGATTGAGGGTATGTTTCCTATCCATGGTACTATGGGTCGGGTTTTGTTTGATACGGGGGCAACACATTGTTTTATAGCTACACATTTTGCGAAGGCCTTAGGGTTGTTAGCCACAGCAGAGAGCACAGTGACGTGTGTAGACTCACCATTGGGGAGTGGGTCACTTATTTTCTTTATATGCCGGGGAGTGGGGGTAGAGATTGGGTGTTTGGTATTACCTGCAGACATGTTGGTATTAGATATGCATGTGCATGATGTGATTATCGGTATGGATTGGCTCGCAGATTATAGAGCCATGATTGATTGCTTCGGTGGGAGCATTGTTTTTGCCATTCCGGGGCAAGAGATGTTTGTAGTGGCGATGCCTCGCCCAGAGGGAGGCTCAACCGTTCATTTGTACTACATAGAGGAGGATACCTCTAAGGAGGTTGTGATTCCTTCAGATTCGATCCCAGTTGTCAGGGAGTATTCCGATGTGTTTAAGGAGATACCAGGACTACCCCCCAGTCTAGAGATAGACTTTGTCATAGACTTATTGCCAGATATGAGACCTATAGCACGCGCACCGTACTGTATGGCTCCGGCAGAGATGCGAGACCTACGAGATCAGATAGAGCGGCTGTTAGGTCAGGGCCTTATTCGCAAGGGTACCTCACCTTGGGGCGCTCCAATTTTGTGTGTGAAGAAGAGAGATGGTTCACTGGGATTGTGTGTGGATTACCGGGAGTTGAACAAGGTCATGATACGGAATAAGTATACGTTGCCTCGAATCGATGACCTATTCGACCAGTTGAGAGGAGCTTCTTTCTTCTCGAAGATTGATTTGCGATCGGGATACCATCAGTTGCGTATCAGGGAAGAGGATGTCTCGAAGACTGCGTTCTTAATGAGATATGTTTCTTACGAGTTTCGGGTTATGCCTTTTGGCTTGACCAACGCTCCAGCCGTGTTTATGGACTAGATGAATAGGGTGTTCAGAGAGTTGCTTGATCAGTTCGTCATTGTCTTCATTGATGATATTCTGGTTTACTCCCAGACAGAGGAGTAGCACGCCGAGCATTTGAGGCAGGTTTTGCAGACGCTACGCCAGAACGAGCTGTATGCAAAGTATGAGAAGTGCGGGTTTTGGCTGAAGGAGGTTCAGTTTTTGGGACACATTATTTCCGACCGGGGGATATCTGTTGATCCGGGGAAGGTATCCGCGATGAGGGAGTGGGGACAGCCCACGACACTGACTGAGATCCATAGTTTCTTGGGACTAGCAGGATACTACAGGAGGTTCATTTGGGGATTTTCGAAGATAGCGGGTCCTTTGACACATCTGACTCGTAAAGGTGTGCCATTCATTTGGAGTGATGCCTGTCAGTTGGCATTTGATGAGTTGAAGGATAAGTTGACCTCAGCACCTGTGTTAGCATTGCCGAGATCGGGAGTTGAGTATCTGGTTTACACAGATGCGTCCTTACAAGGACTTGGAGGTGTATTGCAGCAGGAGAGTCAGGCCATAGCTTATGCGTCCCGTAAGCTTAAGCCTCATGAGAAGAATTACCCCACTCATGATTTGGAGTTGGCGGCAGTGGTATTTGCCCTACGGATTTGGAGACATTAGCTTTTGGGGGAGAAGTTTCGAATATTCACGGACCACAAGTCCCTACAGTACCTATTCACGCAGAAGGAGTTGAATATGCTGTAGCGTAGGTGGCTTGAGTTTATGAAAGACTATCAGTTTGATATCCAATATCACCCGGGGAAGGCTAACGTGGTAGCAGACGCGTTGAGCCGTAGGCTAGTAGATGAGGTAGCAGGGGTGTGGAAAGCCAAATGGAAGGAGTTGAAACACCAGGATGGAGTGGCCCGATGGTTCATGTCTGTGATGACCGTTAAACCCCAGATTGTCAAGAAAGTAGTAAGGGCACAAGCAAATGACTCGTTCTGTCAGGAGCAGATAGTTCGATTACTAGCAGAGGGAGCCAAGTCCTATACCGTTAGTTCAGACGGGGGATTACGCTTCAATGGGAGATTGGTAGTTCCGGAAGGGGAGGAATTGCGACACGAGGTGATGGCAGAGTTGCATGGCTCACGGTTCGCGGTATATCCCGGAGGGGACAAAATGTACCAAGACATGAGACGACAGTATTGGTGGAGCGGGATGAAGAGAGATATTGCCGCGTTTATTTCTAAATGCGCCACTTGTCCGCTGGTAAAAGTGGATCATCAGAGACCGACTGGACTTCTACAACCATTGGAGGTCCCGATGTGGATGTGGGAGAGCATATCCATGGATTTTATCACGGGGTTGCCAACGTCACAGAGGGGTCACGACTCCGTTTGGGTAATTGTGGACAGGTTGTCCAAAGTCGCTCATTTTCTACCCGCAAGGACAGACTACACTACGGGACAGTATGCCCAGCTTTTTATCGCAGAGATAGTGAGACTTCACGATGTGCCCCTAAATATCGTGTTTGACAGAGACAAGATATTTGTTTCACGGTTTTGGGAGAGTTTTTCGAAGGCCATGGGCACGGAATTGCGGTTGAGTACGGCTTATCATCCGCAGACCGATGGGCAAACCGAGCGTACAAACCAGATGTTGGAGGACATGCTACGTATGTGCATCATTGATTTTGGGGGTGGATGGGAGCAGTATCTTCCACTGGTGGAGTTTGCTTACAACAACTCCTACCAGTTCACCATTGGCATGGCTCCATTTGAGGCATTGTACGGTAGACCTTATCGTTCCCCAGTATGTTGGTTGGAGGTGGGGGACAACAAACTACTTGGGCCAGAAGTAATTCAGGATACATCAGCGAGGATTGAATTAATACGGAGTCGCATTCGGGTGGCTTAGGACCGACAGAAGAGCTATGCTGATGCGAAGAGGTCCTTCAGGGAATTTGAAATGGGGGACCAGGTTTTACTCAGAGTATCTCCTATGAAGGGGATTATGCGATTCGGGAAGAAGGGGAAGTTGGCACCGAGATACGTGGGGCCATTCCCTCTCATCGAGCGGAATGGACCGGTTGCGTATAGACTTGGGTTACCGGAGAATTTGCATCGGATTCATGATGTATTTCATATTTCCTCGCTAAGGAAATATCTTAGAGACGATTTGGCTCATTCTCATATTTCTTTGGAGGACATCGATCTCCATCCTTATAGCTCCTACGAGGAGGGGCCGATTACTATTTTGGACCGAAGTGAGCAGAAATTGCGGTCAAAGATAGTTCCGTTAGTGCGTGTTCAGTGGCGACATCACAATGTCGAGGAGTCCACATGGGAGCGCGAGGAGGAGATGCGCGAACGTTATCCAGAGTTATTCTTACCAGTTACTTTCTAGTTCCGAATTTCGGGACGAAATTCAGTTATTAGGGGGGAAGTATGTAATACCTCGTATTTTTGTGATATTTATTTTTGGTATTAATTAAATTAAATGTGAATTAATTTGAGAATTAATCCGGATAAAATACAAACAAGATGTGATTTGGTATTTGATTATAATGTGTATATATGACTATATATGAATATTGAACTATGAAATTTGTCGTGAGATTGAAATACGGCAATTTGGGAATTTTGTTGGGACGCGTGTGACAGTCGCGTCAGGAATATAATTATTTTAATTAAAAAGTGAATTTTATTTCTATAAACCATATGGTCATTTTGAGTGTGCCAACGCGTCCGGAAGGGTCGAAATAGTCAGAAAACACTAGCCGGGGGTTTAGTTTGGGTCCCGGGGCATTTTTAGGCCATACCGGCAACGAAAAAGGGTAGTTTGGTAATTTTGGATTTTTGGGAATTAAAACCCACGAAAATTAGGAATTAATATCTGATTTGGACCTTACCCACTAAACCCACTAACAATCCTAAATGACTTAATGGGCTACAGGAGTTATTGGAATTAGTCCAAAAGTTTCCTAAGGCAAACCCTAGCCTCCATTGTCACCTTGGAGAAAAAGACTTGTAGAAAGAGAGAGAGGAGAATTCTGCAGAGAGAGAGAGAGAACAATTCATCAATTCGACACCAAAATAAGAGAAATACATAAGGCAAGTGGTTTAATTTACCTTATTTTGCAGTGAATGTTTCTTCCATGCTTAGACAATTCTAAAATTACATTTGTTTGGGAGATTGATGAAAACCCATAAAATTGGAGTTATAAATTTAATTTTGGATATAGGTTTGCATGTAGAAATGTTATTGGATGATTGAACTAAAGGAATTACTACTTTTCGTGTTACAAAAACGGATTTTATTAGGCTCATTGATGATCTAAAATTTCTAGGGTTCATGTTCTTGAGATTGGGGAAAAATGTAGAGTTTTGATATTTGGATGATGTTTAGGATGAATTAACCCCACAAAACACGTTAGTATATGACCTAAGTGTTTTTAGGAATGATTAGAAACCTTGAAAAATTGTTGGATTGATGTTTAGATGAGATTAGAGGTGAAGAAAAGATGGAAAAATGAGAATAGGAAAATCTGGGCTCAAAACTGGCCTCTCGTTAGAAGACCTGCCCAGGTCGTTCGAACGAGCTCATTCGAACGAGCTTCTAACGAGTTGACCTTTGACTTCTAACGAGGGTGATGTTTGTTCGATGCCTTTCGTGCGAATGAGATCTCGTTAGAAATCCCACTTCGTCCGAACGAACTCTCGTTTGAACAGCCTCGTTCGAACGAGACTTCTAACGAGCTCACAGTTTAGGCTTTTTGGCCTGTTTTGATTTCGCGTGTCCCGTAACCTTGTTCAAACGTAGAGATAACATTTCCTTGAGTATTATTTGATATATTTGGGATACTTGGAATATAATGAGGAGTAAAACAGAGAAGGGTGGTTTGAACCAAATGGAAATTATGGATTAGGACGTGAGTGTCTATTACGACGTGAGAACAATTGACGGCTTGAATAATTATATTAACCGGGAATATGTAAATTGTGTAACATTATAAGTTGGTACGAAAATGAGAAGTGTACCATAAATAAATTATGGTGATTACTAAGATGTGTGCATACTTAGTATATGTATATGATTTTATGTGTATGACATACCTACCATACTTGCTATCACGGGAGGTTTGCGTTCGCTTAGGGCTATCTATCCTTGTGTGCCTACGGGGGGGATTTAGATTTGTACCTCGAGAGCATAGGTCAGAGAAGGACTTATTGGGATGTTAATAAGTCTGCTGATCGTGGGAGCGTAGGTATGTGCGTGACCCATGTGATGTGACTGTGTTCGCCTCCATTGTTTGTGATTGTTGTTATCTGAGAACGATTCCTGAGAGATTCGGAATGCGTGATCCTTATGTACGTTATGTACCGGGATTGATAGCAGAGTATGTGTGCACCGCAGCTTAGTCTCGGGGTGCTTGTATTGTATATTTATGACGTGAATAATAAACACTTAATTAATGAGAACTTTCATGTGGTATTGTGTGTATAAATATGGAAACGCTTTGAGAAAATATAAAGGGATAACCTGAAATGAATTGTATTGCTTAATTGAGAATCCGAGTGTATCTAAAGCCTCTATTTAATTGATAACATTAGAATGTATAATGGGAACCGAGTAGAAAGGTTAGAACTCATGTCAGTTTAGTTAGATAAAATTATCATTTAGATGGGTGCTATACGTTAGGGGTGCACAATTAGACGAGAGGTGAGTATTTCATGTGGGTTCACGTCCTAACATGTATTTTGCATTCGTTGTTTTAATGTTATTAAAGAACTTGCTATTTTAAAATACTCTCCACTTTCGGGCTCTGACCCGTTTGCTTTCAAATCTACTTTTTGTAAAAACCATTTTAGGTGCCCAGCCACAAGGACACCATGCTTAGGATTCTCATTCAGGTGACGAGCTGTAGCTGTTTGTGGAAGTTACATGGCCTTGCTAGTAGAGGATTCTTTCATCTTGACTCCATATTCAGTATTCATCAGTTGTAGGGCATGTCGCCCATTTCCATTAGAGTCATTTCCTATTTCAGATTTTCAGACTATTTGGCATGTAATTAATTCAGGATACTTTGTTTTATTCATTTCAGTTGTGGGATTGTTGTGAGGAGTTTTCCTCCGGATTTATTAATATTTGTTGGTTATTTCATTACTTCGTTATGGTGAATGGATTATGTTGTTCTTCCATTATTCTTTTATTGCATGTTAATCAGACTTAATTTAAAATTTGACATCTTTCTTTTTAAATACTAGGTGGTTAGTAATTTTTAAAATGTTTTCGACAGTGATGTTGTTAACTGAACCAACTTGGCATTTTGTATTAATTTAATAAAGGAGTAGATACCCGGTATTTAATTAGTCGGGGTGTCACAGGTGGTTTCAGAGCATTAGGTTCTAGTGTCCATAGGATCTGTACGGCTTATTTCGCTTTCAGCTTAACGTTTTTGCTATAGAGCCCTATTTTTAGGATTGTTGTATTCCTGCTTTTACGTTTAAGTCTTCAGCTATTTGAGATTGGATGATAACTGTAGACTAATAAACTTTTTCAGGTTTCAGATGCCTCCGAGACGTGCTCCGAAGGATAAGCGTGCCGAGGCCGAGCAGCCAGCAGCTCCGACACAGGGTACTATGAATGCCTATGAAGTAGCCGCCATTGTTGCTCAGGCGGTGAATGCCGTAATAGCGGTAATTCAGCAGGCTCCACCCCAGGTTCAGGCAGTGGCGCCAGTACCAGCACAGCTTCCCTCTGCATGGGAGAGGGTGAGGGTTGCTTTTCAGAAGGCGCATCCCCCTGAGTTTTCTGGTAGCTCCGATATTATCACAGTTAGCCAATGGAAGAAAGTCATCCAGTGGAATCTCCGTATGTATGAGTGCACCGATGTGAAAAAGCAGTTATTGGCTTCCTTTAAGCTGGTGGGAGCCGTGTTGCAGTGGTGGGAGTCCACTTCCACTTTATAGGAGAGGGACACGATCCCTATTCAGGTGTTTTGGGAGCGGTTTGACCGCAAGTACTTTCCACCCACAGTGCAGACTGAGATGAGTCAAAAATTACTAAACCTGAAGCAGGAGAATCTTACTGTAGCAGAGTATGAGGAGGTGTTTACGAAACTTCTCACTATTGTGCCAGATGAGGCACCTACGGAGAGCAAGAAGATTATATTGTTTGTCGACAGGTTAGCTTCTTGGATCCGTCAGCACCTTATTGGGAACTTATCCCTGAGTACTTTCACTGATGTACTCAATGCCGCATTGCTACATTGCCAGGATCACCGCTTTCATCTTTAGGGAAGCAAGAGAGAAGGAGAGTCCCGCCAGCAGGGCAGGACCGGGGGTAATGGCGCTAGTGGAGCACCATCTCATGGACAGACTCGTCAGCACGAGCAGAGTTCCCATCAGGGGACCCTGCTAAGCGATTTCGTTCAGGTAATTCCAGGCACGGATATGGGGGTTATAGGCAGGGCCAGCATAATCAGCATGGCCAGCAGGGCCAACATCGACAGCAGGGTCAGCATCAGGGCCAGCAGGGCCAACAGCGTACACATCAAGGACAACAGGGCCAGTGGCGTGGAGGTAACGGCCAATAGGGCCGTGGTCAGCAGGGACAGAGGGGAGATAATTTCAAAGGACGGTGTTTTGTGTGCGGCAAGCATGGCCACAAGCGTCAGGATTGCCCAGAGGGCGACAGGGCCCCACAGCAGCAGGGAGCCCGTAATGAGCCACAGAGGCCACTTTTCCACCTGCCCTCCCAACTCCAGCCCAGGTGCCAGCCCTACCAGCCATTCCAGCAGCTCCAGTGCAGCAGGGGCAGTTACAGTATGGACGTGTCTATAACGTCCACCAGGCAGCAGCTCCACAGGCACCACCCGTGATTGAGGGTATGTTTCCTATCCATGGTACTATGGGTCGGGTTTTGTTTGATAATGGGCAACACATTGTTTTATAGCTACACATTTTACGAAGGCCTTAGGGTTGTTAGCCACAACAGAGAGCATATTGACGTGTGTTGACTCACCATTGGGGAGTGGGTCACTTATTTTCTTTATATGCCGGCGAGTGGGGGTAGATATTGGTAGTTTGGTATTACCTGCAGACATGTTGGTATTAGATATGCATGTGCACGATGTGATTATCGGTATGGATTGGCTCGCAGATTATAGAGCCATGATTTATTGCTTCGGTGGGAGCATTGTTTTTTCCATTCCGGGGCAAGATATGTTTGTAGTGGCGATGCCTCGCCCTGAGGGAGGCTCAACCGCTAATTTGTACTACATAGAAGAGGATACCTCTAAGGAGGTTGTGATTTTTTTAGATTCGATCCCAGTTGTCAGGGAGTATTCCGATGTGTTTCAGGAGATACCAGGCCTACCCCCCAATCGAGAGATAGACTTTGTGATAGACTTATTGCCAGATACGAGACCTATAGCACGCGCACCGTACCGTATGGCTTCGGCAGAGATGCAAGAGCTACGAGATCAGAGAGAGAAGCTGTTAGGTCAGGGCTTTATTCGCAGGAGTACCTCACCTTGGGGCGCTCCAGTTTTGTTTGTGAAGAAGAGAGATGGTTCACTGAGATTGTATGTGGACTACCGGGAGTTGAACAAGGTCACGATACGGAATAAGTATCCATTGCCTCGAATCGATAACCTATTCGACCAGTTGAGAGGAGCTTCTTTCTTCTCGAAGATTGATTTGCGATCGGGATACCATCAGTTGCGTATTAGGGAAGAGGATGTCTCGAAGACTGCGTTCTTAACGAGATATGGTTCTTACGAGTTTCGAGTTATGCCTTTTGGCCTGACCAACGCTCCAGCCGTGTTTATGGACTTGATGAATAGGGTGTTCAGAGAGTTCCTTGATCAGTTCGTCATTGTCTTCATTGATGATATTCTGGTTTACTCCCAGATAGAGGAGGAGCACGCCGAGCATTTGAGGCAGGTTTTGCAGAGGGTACGTCAGAACGAGTTGTATGCAAAGTATGAGAAGTGCGGGTTTTGACTGAAGGAGGTTCAGTTTTAGGGACACATTATTTCCGGCCGGGGGATATCTGTTGATCCGGGGAAGGTATCCGCGGTGAGGGAGTGGGGACATCCCACGACACCGACTGAGATCCGTAGTTTCTTGGGACTAGCAGGATACTATAGGAGGTCCATTTGGGGATTTTTGAAGATAGCGGGTCCTTTGACACATCTGACTCGTAAAGTTGTGCTGTTCATTTGGAGTGATGCCTGTCAGTTGGCATTTGATGAGTTGAAGGATAAGTTGACCTCAACACCTGTGTTAGCATTATCGAGACCGGGAGTTGAGTATCTGGTTTACACAGATGCGTCCTTACAAGGACTTGGAGGTGTATTGCACCAGGAGAGTCAGGGCATAGCTTATGCGTCCCGTAAGCTTAAGCCTCATGAGAAGAATTACCCCACTCATGATTTGGAGTTGGCGGCAGTGGTATTTGCCCTACGGATTTGGAGACATTATCTTTTGGGGGAGAAGTTTCGATTATTCATGGACCACAAGTCCCTACAGTACCTATTCACGCAGAAGGAGTTGAATATGCGGCAGCGTAGGTGGCTTGAGTTTGTGAAAGACTATTAGTTTGATATCCAATATCACCCGGGGAAGGCTAACGTGGTAGCAGACGCGTTGAGCCGTAGGTCAGTAGATGAGGTAGTAGGGGTGTGGAAAGTCAAATGGAAGGAGTTGGGACACCAGGATGCAGTGGCCCGATCATTCATGTCTGTGATGACCGTTACACCGCAGATTGTCATGAAGGTAGTAAGGGCACAGGCAAATGACTCGTTTTGTCAGGAGCAGATAGTTCGATTACTAGTAGAGGGAGCAGAGTCCTATACCGTTAGTTCAGACGAGGGATTACGCTTCAATGGGAGATTGGTAGTTCCGGAAGGGGAGTAATTGCGACACGAGGTGATGGAAGAGTCGCACGGCTCACGGTTTACGGTACATCCCGAAGGGGACAAAGTGTACCAAGACATGAGATGACAGTATTGGTGGAGCGGGATGAAGAGAGATATTTCCGCGTTTGTTTCTAAATGCGACACTTGTCAGCTAGTAAAAGTGGATCATCAGAGACCGACATGACTTCTACAGTCATTGGAGGTCCCGATGTGGATGTGGGAGAGCATATCCATGGATTTTATCACTGGGTTGCCTACGTCACAAAGGGGTCATGACTCCGTTTGGGTAATTATGGACAGGTTGTCCAAAGTCGCTCATTTTCTACCCATAAGGACAGACTCCACTACGGGACAGTATGCCCAGCTTTTTATCGCAGAGATAGTGAGACTTCACAGTGTGCCCCTAAATATCGTGTCTGATAGAGACAAGATATTTGTTTCACGGTTCTGGGAGAGTTTTCAGGAGGCCATGGGCACGGAATTGCAGTTGAGTATGGCATATCATCCGCAGACCGATGGGCAAACCGAGCGTACAAACCAGATATTGGAGGACATGCTACGTATGTGCATCATTGATTTTGGGGGTGGATGGGAGCAGTATCTTCCACTGGTGGAGTTTTCTTACAACAACTCCTACCATTTCACCATTGGCATGGATCCATTTGAGGCGTTGTACGGTAGACCTTGTCGTTCCCTAGCATGTTGGTTGGAGGTGGGGGACAACAAACTACTTGGGCCGGAAGTAATTCAGGATACTTCAGCGAGGATTGAATTGATACGGAGTCACATTCGGGTGGCTCAGGACCGACAGAAGAGCTATGCTAATGCGAAGAGGTCCTTCAGGGAATTTGAATTGGGGGACCAGGTTTTACTCAGAGTATCTCCTATGAAGGTGATTATGCGATTCGGGAAGAAGGGGAGGTTAGCACCGAGATGCGTGGGGCCATTCCCTATCATCGAGCGGATTGGACCGGTTGCGTATAGACTTGGGTTACCGGAGCATTTGCATCGGATTCACGATCTATTTCATATTTCCTCGCTAAGGAAATATCTTAGAGACTATTTGGCTCATTCTCATATTTCTTTGGAGGACATCGATCTCCAGCCTGATAGCTCCTACAAGGAGGGGACGATTGCTATTTTGGACCGAAGTGAGCGGAAATTGCGGTCAAAGATAGTTCCGTTAGTGCGTGTTCAGTGGCGACATCACAATGTCGAGAAGTCCACATGGGAGCGTGAGGAGGAGATGCGCGAACGTTATTCAGAGTTATTCTTACCAGGTACTTTCTAATTCTGAATTTCGGGACGAAATTCAGTTATTAGGGGGGAAGTATGTAATACCCCGTATTTTTGTGATATTTATTTTTGGGATTAATTAAATTAAATGTGAATTAATTTGAGAATTAATCCGGATAAAATACTAACGAGATGTGAGTTGGTATTTGATTATAATGTGTATATATGACTATATATGAATGTTGAACTATGAAATTTATCGTGAGATTGAAATACGGCAATTTGGGAATTTTGTTGGGACGCGTGTGACAGTCGCGTCAGGAATATAATTATTTTAATTAAAAAGTGGATTTTATTTCTATAAACCGTATGGCCATTTTGAGTGCGCCAACGCGTCCAGAAGGGTCGAAATAGTCAGAAAACACTAGCCGGGGGTTTAGTTTGGGTCCCGGGGCATTTTTAGGCCATACCGGCAATGAAAAAGGGTAGTTTGGTAATTTTGGATTTTTGGGAATTAAAACCCACGAAAATTAGGAATTAATATCTGATTTGGACCTTACCCACTAAACCCACTAACAATCCTATATGACTTAATGGTCTACGGGAGTTATTGGAATTAGTTCCAAAAGTTTCCTAAGGCAAACCCTAGCCTCCATTGTCACCTTGGAGAAAAAGACTTGTAGAGAGAGAGAGAGGAGAATTCTGCAGAGAGAGAGAGAACAATTCATCAATTCGACACCAAAATCAGAGAAATACATAAGGCAAGTGGTTTAATTTATATTATTTTGCAGTGAATGTTTCTTCCATGCTTAGACAATTCTAAAATTACATTTGTTTGGGAGATTGATGAAAACCCATAAAATTGGAGTTATAAATTTAATTTTGGATATAGGTTTGCATGTAGAAATGTTATTGGATGATTGAACTAAAAGAATTACTACTTTTCGTGTTACAAAAATGGATTTTATTAGGCTCATTGATGATCTAAAATTTCTAGGGTTCATATTCTTGAGATTGGGGAAAAATGTAGAGTTTTGATATTTGGATGATGTTTAGGATGAATTAACCCCACAAAACACGTTAGTATATGACCTAAGTGTCTTTAGGAATGATTAAAAACCTTGAACAATTGTTGGATTGATGTTTAGATGAGATTAGAGGTGAAGAAAAGATGGAA
Source organism: Sambucus nigra (assembly GCA_949130495.1). Classification (NCBI taxonomy): domain Eukaryota; kingdom Viridiplantae; phylum Streptophyta; class Magnoliopsida; order Dipsacales; family Adoxaceae; genus Sambucus; species Sambucus nigra. Next base: position 980,466 of record OX422207.1, on the reverse strand, counting down.
AAAAGAGAATAGGAAAATCTGGGCTCGAAACTGGCCTCTCGTTAGAAGACCTGCCCAGGTCATTCGAACGAGCTTCTAACGAGTTGACCTTTGACTTATAACAAGGGTGATGTTCGTTCGGTGCCTTTCGTTCGAATGAGATCTCGTTAGAAAGCCCACTTCGTTCGAACGAACTCTCGTTCGAACAGCCTCATTCGAACGAAACTTCTAACGAGCTGACAGTTTAGGCTTTTTAGCCTATTTTGATTTCGCGTGTCCCGTAACCTTGTTCAAACGTAGAGATAACATTTCCTTGAGGATTAGTTGATATATTTGGGATACTTGGAATATAATGAGGAGTAAAACAGAGAAGGGTGGTTTGAACCAAATGGAAATTATGGATTAGGACGTGAGTGTCTATTACGACGTGAGAACAATTGACGGCTTGAATAATTATATTAACCGGGAATATGTAAATTGTGTAACATTATAAGTTGGTACGAAAATGAGAAGTGTAACACAAATAAATTATGGTGATTACTAAGATGTGTTCATACTTAGTATATGTATATGATTTTATGTGTATGACATACCTACCATACTTGCTATCACGGGAGGTTTGCGTTCGCTTAGGGCCATCTATCCTTGTGTGCCTATGGGGTGATTTAGATTGGTTCCTCGAGAACATAGGTCAGAGAAGGACTTATTGGGATGTTAATAAGTCTGCTGATCGTGGGAGCGTAGGTATGTTCGTGACCCATGTGATGTGACTGTGTTCGCCTCCATTGTTTGTGATTGTTGTTATCTGAGAACGATTCCTGAGAGATTCGGAATGCGTGATCCTTATGTACGTGATATACCGGGATTGATAGCAGAGTATGTGTGCACCGCAGCTTAGTCTCGGGGTGCTTGTATTGTATATTTATGACGTGAATAATATACACTTAATTAATGATAACTTTCATGTTGTATTGTGTGTATAAATATGGAAACGCTTTTAGAAAATATAAAGGGATAACCTGAAATGAATTGTATTGCTTAATTGAGAATCCGAGTGTATGTAAAGCCTCTATTTAATTGATAACATTAGAATGTATAATGGGAACCGAGTAGAAAGGTTAGAACTCATGTCAGTTTAGTTAGATGTAATTATCACTTAGATGGATGCTATACGTTAGGGGTGCACAATTAGACGAGAGGTGAGTACTTCATGTGAGTGCACGTCCTAACATGTATTTTTCATTCGTTGTTTTAATGTTATTAAAGCACTTGCTATTTTAAAATACTCTCCACTTTCGGGCTCTGACCCGTTTGCTTTCAAATCTACTTTTTGTAAAAACCATTTTAGGTGCCCAGCCACAAGGACACCATGCTTAGGATTCTCATTCAGGTGACGAGCTGTAGCTGTTTGTGGAAGTTACAGGGCCTTGCTAGTAGACGCTTCTTTCATCTTGACTCCATATTCAGTATTCATCAGTTGTAGGGCATGTCGCCCATTTCCATTAGAGTCATTTCCTATTTCAGATTTTCAGACTATTTGGCATGTAATTAATTCAGGATACTTTGTTTTATTCATTTCAGTTGTGGGATTGTTGTGAGGAGTTTTCCTCCGGATTTATTAATATTTATTGGTTATTTCATTACTTCGTTATGGTGAATGGATTATGTTGTTCTTCCATTATTCTTTTATTGCATATTAATCAGACTTAATTTAAAATTTGACATCTTTCCTTTTTAAATACTAGGTGGTTAGTAATTTTTAAAATGTTTTCGACAGTGATGCTGTTAATTGAACCAACTTGGCATTTTGTATTAATTTAATAAAGGAGTAGCTACCCGGTATTTAATTAGTCGGGGTGTCACATATAACTATGTAGTTAATTTGTAACTTCAGAAATTGAGGCATGTTTGTAGGTCCCAAACATTTTACTTATTCTCTTCATTTCATATTAATATTAGTTTAAATCTAAGAATAATATATATATATATGTATGTTACGTATGAAGAACAAACATAAATATAGCGTATCTACATCATTATGAACGAAAATATGAAACTGAAATGAAAAAGATGCTTACCCACATAAAACCCTTGGAAATTAGGATAACTTATATTCTCTCCCTATATCTCCGGATAAATATATAGCTCTTCTCTTGTTCATTAGCACCACTTTAATAGTATTCCAACATAAATACTATGTGAATGATGCAACGAGTTTGTGCAGTGCACAAAATGTTGGTACAATTGATTAAAAAAAATGTGTATTTTCAGTTAACTATACAAACATTTTGTGCACTCGTTGCACAAAACGATACATGTAGCACCACTCTAATTCAAATCATGTAGCTTCATCAAATCTAACGGATGGGGACGCGATGTCCGTTTTAGATTATTCAATACAAGGTCCCGTGCTGTAAGAGACAGATGTCCCAAATCCATCTCCCCCGTTTAAAATGTAAAAACAAGCTTTAATGTAAAATTAACAACATTAAATTTATCAACTCAATATAACAAATTTGTTTCCTAGATACTTAGTTTGGGTTATATTAATTAATTTGATTTCCTTTAGCACATTAAATCCTTTTCCTCATACACACCATACATCATACATCATACATCATATTGAAATGCAATGCTATGTTAATTTATCAAAAATATGGATATAAATTCAAATATAAGCTATTAATATAATAGATGATAATGTTTTCTTTTGGTAAATATGTATATACCCTTTGATTAATGTAACAAGATGTTGCATAATATTTAAAGCATATATTATTAATGCTTTATCGAAAAATATTTTTAACTATCATTCTGAATATTTATTTTAGAAAATAAAATAAATTATTTTTAATAATTTAAAATAGAATAAAATAAATAAATAATAAATATACAATATTTATTAATAGTAAGAAAAAAAACTTACAAGTAATTCGTTAATTGAAAGTAACGATACTGACTTGAAAATTAATAATAGAATCCGAGTCCAATGTATTCGCATTGTGTCCTTAAGACGATCTTGCTCTCTCAATAGGTGCTAAAGGTTGTAAGCAATCGTCTTCCAGGATAGAACGAATTTTTTGTCATTGACCATAGGAGCACCTCAAAGTGTCAAGGTTCTAGTGAACTCAACAAATGTTTGCACTTCGAACACAAAATTCTACTACAAAAAGGATAAGAATTACAAATACAAAATGTAGGGGAGAGAGAGAAAGGCTAGGGAAATTTTTTGTGATTTTTAGAATGAAGGAGTGGTGCTTGTTTATTTAAAAGTAGACACCTTTTTCATGAAAAGACATACCCTTTTCCTGAATAGTCATGCCATTTACGAATAGCCACAACCACTCACGAACATACACCATTTTTCACGAACAACTGTGTCCTTCCTGAATGATCACAACCATTCATGAATGGAGATAACTTTTCACAAACCATTGTGTCTAAAAAATTAATTTAATAACAATTTTCATTCCATTAAAATTATTATTAAAGAATGATAATTTCCATCAATCCCCCACATTAATGAAAATTGGCTTTATATACCATTCAACAGAAGAAACGTTTTCATTGTCGATTATAGCAGAAGAAAACTACATCCGAATAAGTACCCAGAGACTTTGAATTTTCCCTAGTGAGTATCGATCGGATTTACTTGGCTAATCTGTGGGCGAGATTCTTTAACCAATTAATCGTTTTTATAAACCAAGACTACAAAATTTACACAGTTCTCTTCGAACATTGTTGGTTCTCAATTCGTGTTCGCTTTGGCCTTGAATACCACCTGGTTCATCAGTGTTTTAGAGAATTTTGCCTTCTTAATTTCTCATAAAAGCGGGCCCTTCTCACTCACATAGGTGATTTCTATGACAAGTATCCTGCAAGGTAAGGACATATTTTTATAAATGTTCGTTTAGTCTCTAGGTATTTCTTCTTTTTCCTAGATCACAACAAGTATGTCTGATACCGCTACATTCGGCACGTCAACACGATCATCCATGACGGTCTCAATCCAAGTTTTGAGTTTTCATGCTCCCATCATCTTCATCGTGCGTCGTGCACCATCATCATGAAACGTGCATCATGCGACTTCATGCATTTTCACTAACTCCACTCACTAAAAAGGTATAATGTTTAATTTGGAGTTTTGATTATTTACGTACATATTTGGGTTTTTTTTATAAAATATTTTTATAAAAAAAGTCAATTTTTTAAGTTGGAATTAATTTTTAAAGATTTAAAGGCGAACTTAAAAAATTAAAATTTTCTCGTTTTTGTCGTCCAAACGACAAAGAATTATCCTTCAAACGAGATTAAATGTCGCGTGAAGGGTCGCTTGAAGCTCGCGAGTTCAGTTCATCAAACAACACCTTACTGTTTTTAACATTTATCCTCGTTTGATCTCGCTTGATATGTCGCATAAAGAAAGCTCAATCGACATGCAATGTTGTGCGATGCCTCGTTCAAACGACATCCTTATGTCTTTCAAACGACACGCCATTGTCGTTCGAATAACACTGCGAAATATTTTTTTTTAATAAATTTGGCCTTCTGCAATCAGGTTTTTCAAGCCTTTACAAATCCAATCTCTACAGAAAACCTGTGATTTCTAGACTTCATTTTTTAGGTTTTATAACCTCTTTTGATTCATAAATCATCCCAAATAAATGTGTGAATTTTTATAAACCCATATTACTCATACTACCCATACTTGGAGTAATTCTTATGGAGAATAAGGCTATCTCCATTACTGACCAACTTGGATCTCTTGAGGGATATCTTCCCGACGATAATGAATCAATGCCTGAGGGTATTCGTGTGTCAAGTTGTATTTATCTGTACAGTGTAAGTTGTTATTAACAAGTTATAGTGAAATAAAAAGGTTTTGCCCGGGGATTTTTCCTCAAGACTGTATTGTGATTGAATGCTTGCATGCTTAGGTATATTTATTATCCTTCAATCACTAGATGCATGTTTTAGGGTTTAATTAAAAACTGGCCATTGAATTGGATTTAATTAAATAAGTTTATGTAATTGAACGAAAGCGCACTCTCATGCAATACCCTACTTGAACATATCAAGACGTAGAAGTCATTTAAAGCATAACTTATGCTAAATCTCATGGCAGTTGTGCGCTGCCTCATCATAAGAATGTGTTAGAGTATAGATATATCTTCGCAGTGCCTACTGAGACATACACATTTAAATTGTCCCTTTTAACTGAGATCATCTCCAGTTAACTAGGTTGGGTTGTCACCATAGTGACTCTTGGTTAGTTCATTGGTTTTAAGCCCATTCCCTTCGATGATATTTCTACCATCTCTCTAGTTAAGCCTTTAGTAAGAGGATTCGTGATGTTATCTCTTGACTTAACATAGTCAATGGAAATAATTCCACTAGAGAGTAGTTGCCTAACAATATCATGTCTTCAATGAATATGTCTAAATTTACCGTTATACATTGTATTATATGCCCTTTCAATTGTTGATTGGCTATCATAGTGTACACATATAGTAGGCACAGGCTTAACCAAGTTTGAAATATCCTCTAAGAAATTTCTTAACCATTCGGCTTCTTCTCCAGCATTATCCAAAGCAATAAATTTAGGTTCCTTAGTAGATCTGTCAATACATGTTTATTTTAAAGATTTCTAAGACACAGTTGCACCACCAAGAGTAGAGACATGTCCACTAGGAAACTTAGAGTCCTTCGAATTAGATATCCAATTAAAATCAGTGTACCCTTCAAGTATAGTTATATATTCGGTGTAGTGGGGTCCAAAGTTTTTGGTATGTTTTAAATACCCTAAAACCCTAATAATGGCTTTCCAATGATCACTACTTGGATTACTCGTATAATGACTTAGTCTACTTACAGAGCACGTTATATCCAGTTTGGTGGAGTTCGTGACATACATGAGACTTCCTATTACATAAGAATACTCGATTTATAATATTCTTTCACCATTGTTTGTGGTGAGGTTTATGTTATCGTCAACTGGTGTTTTAGTTGGTATAATATTATACTTCTTGAATTTATCAAGTATTTTCTCAATGTAATGTGTTTGAGATAATATTCAACTATCAGCTATTTTAGAAATTTTAATTCCTAAAATTACATGAGTAACACCCATGTCCTTCATATCGAACTTATTAGTTAACATTCTTTTGGTAGCTTTAATTATGTTATCATCGCTACCAATTATAAGCATATGATCAACGTACAGACACACTATAACGTACCTATTTTGAGTGCTCTTAACATATATACATTTGTCACACTCGTTGATCTTGAATCCATTTGACATCATGATATTGTCAAACTTAATATGTCATCGCTTAGGAGCTTAATTCAACCCATAAAGAGATTTGACCAATCGACAGACCTTTTTATCTTGTCTAGAAGAAATAATCATTTTAGATTGTTCCATATATATCTCTTCGTCTAATTCACCATTAAAGAATGTTGTTTTTACATCCATTTAATGTATTTCGAGTCCATTTAATGATGTTTTATCTATTAACATTCTTATAGATGTAACTATTTTAACTGGTGAATAAGTATCGAAGTAATCTAGTCCTTCTCTTTGCTTGTAACCTTTTGCTACAAGACTTGCTTAAAAAATTTCAATTGAACCATCTACTTTCACCTTCCATTTGAAGATCCAGTTACAGCATAATGGCTGGTTATCGGGTGGAAGATCCACCAGTTCCCATGTGTGGTTTTACAGTATGGATTGAATTTCACTATGAACAACTTCACTCCCATAACAAGCCTCAGGAGAGGACATTACTTCCTTAAATGTTTGTGGCTCATTTTTTAATAAATATGTGAGAAAATCTGGACCAAATGACGTTAACGTCCTTGACCTTTTACCACACCTAGGTTCATTCTTATTTATAGCATTATTATTTATAATCTCTTTATTGATAGTTGTTTCATCATGAGTTCTTTTATGTGAATTCGATTCACTTTGCATGTTACAAGGAAAAACACTTAAAAAAATGTAGCAACCCTAGATTCAATAATCATATTAACATGCACATAGGGAATATCAAATTTATAGATAAGAAACTGATATACACTACTATTGGTGGCATAACTAATGAATATGCAATCAATGGTTTTTTGTACAATCTTAACCTTTTTTTGTTTACTTAACTCTACCATTGCCAAACACCTCCACACTTTTAAGTATTTATAGTTAGGTCGATGACCTTTCCATAGTTCATAAGATATATTGTGGGTTTTCTTATGAGGCATTTTGTCGAGAATATAATTGGCGAAAAGCAACGCTTCCCCCCACATGTTCTGTGGCAGCCCATAACTTTCCAATATAGCATTCATCATTCTTTTTAATGTTCGGCTTTTACGTTCATCAATACCATTAGATTGAGGTGAATAAGGAGCGGTAGTTTGGTGAATGATTCTATGTTCCAAATAAAAAATTTCAAAAGGGGATTCATATTCACCACCTATATCCCTTCTTATTGCCTTAATCTTTTTGCTAAGTTAATTCTCAACTTCGGTCTTGTAGAGTTTAAACACTTCAATTGCCTCATCTTTTATTCGAATAATATATATATAACAATATCGAGTGAAATCACCAATGAAAGTAATGAAATACTTTTTACCACCTTTAGTTTATACAAATTTGAAATCACATATATAGGTGTGAATTAAATCCAAAGGTTTGGTACCTCTTTCGACTGAACGAAAGGGTGTTCTTGCCATTTTTGATTCTACACATACTTCACATTTATGATTAGGATCCCATTCACATTTTGGCAAAAAAATTTAAAGAAATTAATCTGCATAATGTATCATAATTAACATGTCTTAATCTTTCCTTCCAAATATTAAAGGACTCCAGCAACTAAGAAGAAACATATTTCTTATTATTATTTAGTTACACAGTCATTACATTCATTTTGAAGAGCCCATCACTAATATAGCTCTTGCCTACATGCATGTCATTTCTGTTAAGGATAAACTTGTTCTAAATAAATACTAACTTAAACCATTTTTGCTTAGCAGAGATCTGGAAACTAAATTCTTGCGAATATCACGCAGATGAAGCACACCATTAAGAGTGAGTTCTTTGTCGCTTATCATCTTCAGTACCACCTTTCCACGTCCTTCAACCTTTGAAGCCAAAGTGTTTCCTAGGTACAGTTGTTCATCATTTTCAACTAAGTTATAAGAGGAGAACATCCATTTGTAGGCACATATATGGTGCATAACAGCAGTTTTAACCCACCAATATTTGTTGTTGCCAATGAAGTTGGATTCGAAAACCACAAAGGTTGATGTCATTGAAATCATCTAAGAGCTCATCTGTTTTCATCACATTTGCTTGAGTATTTTGTTTCTTTCCATTCTTTATCTTTCCGTAGTCCCTACAGAGATGATCGGGTTTACCATAGTTCTAACATTTGCCTTTGAACTTCTTAGCACCTTTAGATTCGTCATTTTGACCTTCTCCATTGTGCTTTCTCTTTTTGTTAGTTTTTTATCTGCCTCCCACTATATTAGCCTTAGACTCCAAGTATTTATTTCCTCCACTTGTTTTCTCAGATTTGTGGTTTTTCTTGTATTCTCAAACGAACAATTAATTCATTAAGTTTCATCTATTTACATTTATGTTTTAAGTAATTTTTGATTTATTTCCAAGAAGGTGGTAATTTTTTCCATAATTTCCGCCACTTGAAATGATTCACTAAGAGACATACCCTTAGCATGAATATCATGAACAATAACTTGAAGTTATTGAACATGGGATATCACAGTTTTAACATCCACAGTTTTAACATCCAAAAAATGACCGACAGTGAATTTCTTCGTGTCGTCATCCTCGCACTACACCAAAAATGCCAAAATGGCACCCTTCACCCGGCTAAGATTGTCACAGTAAAAAACATGAGAAAAAGACACGCATTTTTTGTCACTGTCCTTAACCGTGATAACTTAAAAAAAATAAAACTCTAGCCGATTATCAGTTTCCTTTCCCTCCCATTTTATGTTCCCTCCCTTTTCTCTCTCTCTACTCACTGTTTCTACGATTATCTCTCTCATTCCTCTATGTTACTGCAATTCTCCCTCTCTCTGCCTCCCTCTCTCACTGGTATGTTCTTTCTCTCGTTGTACGATTTTTAATGTGTGTGTTTTTGTGTGTTTCAGTGTTTTTTTTTCCAGTGTGTGTGTGTGTTAATGTGTGTGACCGTGTGTGTGTCTACATGTGTACATTTGTTAGTGTGTGTGTTCATGTGTGTGTATGTTTCAGTGTGTGTTCATGTGTGTGTATGTTTCAGTGTGTGTTGGGGGGTTAGTGTGTGTATAAATTGAAACTAAAATTGCAATTGGTATTATAAATTGAAATTGAAATTGAAATTGTTATTATAAATTGAAATTGAAATTGGTATTTTAAATTGAAATTGAAATTGAAATTGGTATTTGGTATTTGATATTGGTTTCTCTCCCAAATTGCAGTAGCATCGATCCCCTTTCCTATTCCTCACATATTCCGACGACCATCTCTCTCTCTCTCTCTCTCTCTCTCTCCCTCTCTCTCTCTCTCTCCCTCGCTACACACACATTTTGGTACATCTCTCTCCCTATATATACACATCTCTCTCTATATATATATATAGATATATACATAGAGATTATTGAATTGTTTGGGATTATTGAATTATTATTGACTGGTGGATTTGAACATTTAGATGGTCGTTGAGTTGGTTAGCCCTTAGACCATACTATAAATTTTAAAATCTTGATGTGAAACAATTAATAATGTGAAATACGTTCATAACTATGTATAAATCATCATTATAATTATTACTACCGAATAAATGAAACATACTTACCATGGTAATTTATAACTACTTTGAATTACATATAGTGCACATAGATACTAGCCTTCTAATTCTTATAAGTACGCATTCAATATCCCTTAAACCCATTCGAGAGTCATTACACCTGATCTCTTGAATTGTCATGTGTGGACAGTTTGGGACAACATAGTTTATGTATAATAATATCCTTAGTGGCTTAAACTTGTTACTTTCAGGGGAAGTTTTGTTGTCATCTCTTACTGTTCTCGGGGTACATACTAGATGATGAAGTGTTAAGTGTTATTTTAATTGACTTGAGAATCTATGTCATGTACTTGGAGAACTATGGGGATATGCTGTCGAATTTTTCTCAAGTTGAAACAATGTGCATGATCTTCTATGTATATTACATCATCATGTACTTGGAGAACTATGATGATGCTTGCAACACCACCACCAAGTCAAGGTGAAGTATAAGCTCAATATTAGACCAACAATGGAGTTACATCATAGTAAATAAAGAGAAGAGATGAGGATAAGAGGATGAACACAATAATGTAAGTGGTTCAGCCAATCAGGTCAACTCCACTGTGGAGGTGAGTGTAAGTACACTATCAAAATAGGGCTCTAATGGCCTGGTTTACAACACTCAAGATTTCTCTCTCTTCTGTATACAAATGGATATAGTTTAGCTAGGTTTTGTATATTGCGATCCCTTCTCATGAAGAAGGTAAAGGGTATATATAGTGCTTGGGGGGTGTAGTGCGCCCCCAAACATGTCTGATGCGTGTCCTCTCACAGGTTCAGAATTAAGCTTTGATACCTGTCCCATAGAATGTTCAAGTAATGATAAGGTAAATATCATCCACATATGTGGAGATATTATCATAACGGTTTCATCCGCGTGGGTCTCACAGTCCACGTGCAAAATCCCACACCTACTCCATTCCACGCGCCCTGGTAGATGTTAACGTACCTGTGAGAGATGAGGTGTCGTCCTGGTCGAGTATGAGACCTCTGGGGTATTATTGGGTTACATGTCGATAATTATCAATTATAGTCTCGGTTGACTTGCATTTGAATGAGACGAGAATGAACCAAGGTCTAACGATGCGTCAGCTTTCTATGGGCAGACGATACAAGGCAGAGGTCCACCAAGGTGGTGCGGTCTCAGCCGAGTATGGGACGAGACTGATTAGCGTTGTAGGATGTCTCAAGTGAGCAAGTTTTGTGAGGTAGGCTAAGGCCGATATTGGGTCTTATATCGACATATCAATCACCCCTAACCTTTAGCCTTCAATGTGAGTAGGAGGCTGAGGGATAAGTATCTGAGCTCTGATGTTGATGAGATGTTTATGGCATATCAGATGCAGACTTTTGGATAGTTATAGTAGGTGACTCTTGTCATTTGACCATGAGCTTAGTGTGTCCTGCAATAAGTGGCGGTAATATGTTTATACTTTGGGAGTTGAGCACTTAATGATGACGTTTCATGGGAAGTGCGCGCAATGATTTTGGTCATTTAAATCACATTTTCTCTCTTTCTTTACACTTCTTCCTGCTTAAGCTCAGCGCATATGTCGTTCTGTCACCATTTTTTTTCCTAAAATCTTGTTTCTCTCACATTTTAATCTTTTTTCCAGCCATTTCACCTCCACCAATGCTCCTTCTCATCCATGTATTCCATTGTTGCCTGCTTTGTTGGATTTTCATTTGCTTTTTTCCATTTTGATTTGTATTTTGGTTTTCTGGCGACTCTTGAATTCTCTAGTAGCCTCAAATCATTAGCCTTAAGGTGGTTTGAGGGTTGAAAGAGGCAGTTTGCGGGTGGAGAGTGGTTTTGAGGGCTGGTGAATTTTATTTTGCCCACATTTAGTTGCTCCGGTAAAAAACTGATCACCTTCTTCAGAAGTTCCCTCAAGCTTTTCTTAAGCTTGTTCTTGGCTAAAGCACAAAAATGATTTGACTTCCTTATGTCTTTTGGTCAAATCTGGTCAACCTTTTAATCGGTTCGTGGACTTTTGCAGTTTTAGCCAACTTGAGTCTCGTCCTCTTGATGTTAAGGAGAATGTATGAACTAGTTAATCAATTTCCAAATCTTAGGGAGAGGATCTTTAAAGAGATCTGCCAGTACGAGGTCGAAGCTGAGGCTCGATGCCAGACTGAGGCCTTTCCTTTACCCCCATATTTCCACCCCATTTGGCTATTGTCCATCCTCCCATAGTCGAGAGACGAGAGGACCCTTCACCACCTTGTCCCCTACAGAAGAGAGATGATATGATCCTTCTATCACTTATCCTCCGACAGTCATTATAAGCGGATCCAACATGAGTGACGGATCATTTCTGGATGATGTGATAGACATCTCGTCTTTCGAAGGGTATAGTCCTTCGTCGTCTAGGGTCTCGGCTGCTACCAACTCTTACGAATGTTCCATAAGGGTACTCGACTCTCGTATGACCGAGACTGGAGCCATCAGGTCTAATGAGGTGGAATTTTCTTCTGATGAGTCAGCCTCAGCGGAGCCGAGAGTTACTGTTACTCTTATACTAGAGGCACTTATACGACATAAATTCTGAGATAGCAATGAGGGTTCTGGACGTGTCTGAGAGAGCTTTCAATGGTCGTCTGGAGAGGTTGTGGTATACGAACATATGTTCAAACTCTACTTTCGCCTACCTATACATCTAATAGTACGAGGTGTGCTCTCTCACTTAGATTTAGCTCCAACCCAACTTTCCCTAAATGCCTACAAAACTCTTCTCGACTTCATAGTTCTTTGGAGATTATGTCATAGTGCTGACCTCCCAGTTAGCATGTTCAAGGCATGCTATAACGTTTCATGTACCATGTCTCAGCCCGGATACTATCACTTCGTTGCTAGGAAATCGACCAAGAAGGAAATTCTAATAAATCAGACTTCTAACCATCATTAGAAGTCGAGATACTTTTTTTTTGTGTTTGGCGCTTGTGAGTTTCCTTCCATCCACGTCTCGTCTTCAGCTGAGCTGAGGGTCCCCCGGAAATGGGCTAAAGTGTCAATGTATGCAAAACTTGATCCTGGCATGAGCTTAGATGACCTGGAGAAGATAAATACCCCGAGGGTTCAAGGTGAGAATGGTGGTCTCGCCAAGTATGAGGATCTTGTGACCCCTCACAATCTTACTGAGGCGAGACTAGACGTTGTAACACCCCGTATTTTTGTGCATTTAATATTTAATTAATTTGGGAATTTAAAATTACTTGTGTGTCGTAATTTTAATTGAATTAAGTATGGAAAAATATATTTAAATATTAATCGGGGAGTGAATGGTTAATATTTAGGCAAATTTACTTATTAAGTGAATAGTAATAATTTATTTACGTCATTTCGGGTATTAATGATGGGGTATGCACTTATCTTAGCCGGGAGTCGGTATAGACTAATTTGGGTGTGAGATAAGGATTTTTATAAATTAATTCGAATGGAAATTCTGAGTACACGGTTGAGTCTGGATGGGCCGAGATAGTCGAAAAAGTGTACCCGGAGGTAGTAAACGGGTCATGGGACATTTTTAGGCGTAACCGGGCCCACATGGGAGCATTTGGGTCACTTGGGCTTCGACCATTAGGCAAAAAACGGGATTTAGCCTAATTAAACAATTATAAGAAAAAGGGGAACGGATGAATTGAGTTTAGAAAATATTTAGTGGGTTAGGAAACCCTAAGAAGCAGTTAAAGGCAAATTTGGGGACAAAGGAAAGAGCCAAAACAAAGGAGTTCATCTTCAACCCTGGGAATTCACAACTCCAAATTAGACCCTATGAATCATAAGGCAAGTGGTTAACTTGCTGTAGCATTTAAATTATATTTTGATTCATTTTCATGTGATGTGAGAAATCAAAAAAAATTATTTCGTGATTTATAGGGTATAAACATGGGGTTTTTGTAAACCATTATTCTGATTTCTAAATTGCGTAGAAATTCATGTGTAATCTGAGATTAGCATATATATTTGGTATGATGTGTAACCCGGATGAATTAGAAATGGATTTGAGATAAGAATTTGTTGTTTAAATGGGTTAAAGACTAAATCGGATTTTTCCCCTAATTTATGAAAACGGTAGAGAACGTAGAATAAATGGTGTTTGTGTACTATATGGGGGTCCCTTATGAGGATTTTTTTATGTGTTGTTGATGGGAGGACTTAGGTATTGATGTAGAAGAAGTTAAGGTTTGGAGCTTTTCGTCCATGGCTAAAACAGAAGCTGGAAGAAGACGATGACCTGTTCGATCGATCGATCGAGGGTTGGGGATCGATCGATCGAAGGTCAGAAATTTCTGGCAGTTCAGCCACTTTATGTATACAAGGGAAATTAAACTTAAATTTCTTCCATGCCTTATTTAATGAGAAATAAATATACGATTTTGAAGCTAATTAATTATGAGTAAAATTAATTAGGATTTAAAGGAAATTATGTGTGTCACACCATGATTAAAATTAACTGGGATTGGGAGGAAATTTATTTGTGACACACTATGGTTAAATTTTGGGAGTAATATTTCAAAATAATTAAATACAGATTAAGTGGGCAAGTCCAGGGTTATTGGTTGAGCGATACCAAGACGTTAATTTTATTTAGAGTGAAGGCTAAATTATTTGGAGTTGGGAATTTAGACTCGGGTATTGTTTTATTTCGGGCCACGAGAGAAAGTCCCAATATATTGGTTGGAGCCACACCAAAAGTAATTTAATTAATTATTTGCGAATTAATTAATAATTAGAGTTGGACCATAAACTCATAATAATCTGAATAGAATAGGCACGTGTTACGGAGTTAGTACACGGTATAGCCGGGATAGTTTATTTTTATTTACATATGTATATATACGTTGTGCGATAGTATATATATATGGTGTGTGCATTAATATCAGTGGTTAGATATTATTGTTATATACTCTAGTGCTATAGGGGGAGGTTGCGCGTAGTGGATGAATCCCCTAGCTTGAGGAGTAGGGAGAGTATATTCCCACGTCATAGCGTCCATTATATGGGTAAGGGGCCTCTCACTTTCAGGGAAGGAATATGACCGCCTCCAACCTGTATGTATTAACCAGGTTAGCGAGTGATTCTGACTTGGGGTAACTAGTTTATGTGAATATACCTAGTGGGATAGCACTTTAGATAACTTACATCCGATGAGTTATTACTCGAGAGGATGTTATTATGAATTAATATTTTAGCTTGTTTGTGAATGTTGTAATATGACTATACATATATAATGAGCTAAATAATTATATACGGGTACAATTAATACCGACCATGAATTGTATTACCTATAATGGGTGTGAAAGTTATATGACTTTAAAAAGGGAAACGATTAATTAAGTTAATGTTGATAATAACTTAGAAATCAAAATTTTGGCACACTTGGTTAGAGTAGGGTGGTTGCAAGGGTTTATATAAATTATCTAGTCAGGAGATAAATAACTAAGTAAATTAATTAAGGCGGTAGTAGTGCACATTAGAGGAGGGGTGAGGATGTCCTCAAGGGAGTGAGACACTAACTAAAATATGGAGAGCATGCATATTTACTTATACTGCAAGTTAATCATTTCCTAAATCTTTTCCAAATGTTTTGGGTGCGATTCGACCGCAAATACTTCCCACCAGCGGTAGAGGCTGAGATGAGGAAGAAGTTCAGTGAGTTAGTACAAGGTGACCGGTCAGTGGCAGACTATGAGTAAGAGTGCACACGTTTGGCAAACTTCATGCCAAATGAGGTGAGCGATGAGGAGCGAAAGAAATCGAGATTTGTGGATAGCTTAGCCTGGAGGATCAAGCATTATTTAATTGGGAATCCGGCGTTAGTGACTTATACAGATGTCATTAATGTCGCACTTGTACATTGCCAGGATCATCTCTTACATGCAAAGGGGAGCAAGAGAGTAGGGGAGCCGAGCCAGCAGGGCAAGGCAGTTACTGGTAGTAATACGAGTAGTACTCAGCAGCAGACTAGTAGTCTGTAGGGGAATCAGGCTAAGAAATTGAGGCCTGGTGGGTTCCAATCGGGAGGACAAGGGTTCAGGCAGGGGCAGCCGAGCCCAAATCAGCTGGAGTAGGTTCCACAGGGCTGTCATGGCCAAGGGAATAATAGGGGAGGACAGCAGGGCCAACAACAGGGGGATAGTCAGAAACACTATTTTTTCTTTGGCCAGCCAAGACACTTCAATAGGGAGTGCCCACAGAGGGGAAGAGGTCATCAGCAGGGTGCCCAATAGGGGCAACAGAGGCAGATGCCGCCAGCAGCACCAGCTCCACCCGCCCCACAACAGCACTGGGAAATGCACTACGGGCGTGTATATAATGTTCGGGATGTTCCCAATCCTCCAGAACAGCCAGCGCTGCCAGCAGTTGAGGGTATGCTTCTCATTCATGGTCATGAGGGTAGTATACTTTTTTACACGGGAGCATTGCATTCATTCATTAAATCTAATTTTACAAAACGGGTTGGTTTACTAGAGACCGTGGGTAGTCTCCGTATGTGTGTAGAGTCACCAGTAGGCAACGGGGATTTAATTAACTCGATTTGTCAGGGAGTGGACATTTTGAATGGGAGGCTTAGTTTACCAGAAAACCTCTTAGTGTTAGATATGGAGGGGTATGATGCCATCCTGTGAATGGATTGGTTGGCAGGTTATCGGGTGACTGTGGATTTTTACGAGAGGACAATCGTGTTCTCCATTCCGGGATAGGAGATGTTCTTAATAGTGATGTTGTTACCTGAGGGAGGGTCGCACACCCACTTGTATTACATCGAGGAGGAAACCTCATAGGAGGTGGTGGTTTCGTTGAACTCAATCCCAGTAGTGAGGGACTTTGAGGATGTGTTCCAGAAAATACCAGGGTTACCACCCAGTAGGGAAATCGAATTTGTAATCGATTTAGCACTGGAAATAAGGCCAATTGCTCAAGCCCCATACCGTATGGCCCCTTCAGAGATACGTGAGTTGAGAGAACAGATTCAGCAGCTTCTGGGGTCATGGTTTCATTCGACGGAGTACATAACCATAGGGGTGAACCGATGTTGTTGGTAAAGAAGCGGGATGGTTCACTTCGGTTATGCATGGACTATAGGGAGCTGAAAAAGGTGACGATACAAAATAAGTATCAGTTACCTAGGATTGATGATCTATTTGACCAATTGAGAGGGGCGTCTTACTTCTCCAAGGTCTACTTGAGGTCAGGGTATCATCAACTGTGTATCCGAGTGGAGGATGTTCCTAAGACCGCTTTCTCATCGCTGTATGGATCTTATGAGTTCAGGGTGATGCCATTCGGGATCACCAATGCACTAGCAGTGTTCATGGATCTCATGAATAGGGTTTTTAGGGAGTATCTTGATAAATTTATGATCGTGTTCATTGATGACATCCTGGTCTACTCGCGCACCGAGGAGGATCACACAGAGCATCTGCGTATGGTTTTACAGACACTGCGGGATCACCAACTCTTTATCAAATTGAAGAAGTGTGGATTTTGGCTATGGGAAGTACAGTTTCTTGGCTACGTGGTGTCAGATTGGGGTATTGCGGTGGATCCGAGTAAGGTATCGGCGGTGAGGGAGTGGGGACAACCCACGACACCGACCAAGGTGCGCAGTTTTCTGGGATTGGCTGATTATTACAGGAGGTTCATTAAAGGATTCTCAAAGATTGCGGGCCCTTTGACAAATCTGACTCGAAAAGGGGTACCTTTCACTTGGAGTGATCATTGTCAATTAGCTTTCGATGAGCTAAAGAACAAAATGACATCTGCACCCGTACTTGCATTGCCGAAGGGGGACTAGAGTATCGGGTTTACACTGACGCATCCTTACAGGGACTTTGGGGCGTGCTTCAGCAGGAGGAAAGGGCTATAACGTATGCATCTAGAAAGCTAAAGCCCCACGAGAAGAATTACCCCACGCACGACCTGGACCTAGCAGCGGTCATTTTTACTTTGAGGATATGTAGACATTATCTTCTAGGAGAGCAGTTCACTTTATTCAAGGATCACAAGTCACTTCAGTATCTCTTCACATAGAAGGATCTGAATATGAGGCAGAGGCGGTGGCTAGAATTCGTGAAAGACTAGCAGTTTGATATTCAGTATCATCCTGGTAAGGCTAATATGGTAGCAGATGCATTGAGATGGAGACCGACTGGGGAAATATCAGAAGTTTGGAAAGAGAAGTGGAGAGAGCTTCAATATGAGGATGATGTAGCTAGGTCCTTCATGTCAGCAATCAGGCGGAGGATCAAATCTTCTGGGATAGGGTAAACCAGTTATTAGCTGAGGGAGCAGAGGGTTACTCGATCAGCTCGGAAGGAGGCCTACACCTTAATGGGAGGTTAATTGTGCCGAAAGATGAGGAGTTGAGGCACGCTGTTATGACAGAGTCCCGTGGTTCGAGATTTACGATACATCTCGGCGGGGATAAAATGTACCAGGTCATGAGGAGGCAGTATTGGTGGGAGGAATGAAACAAGACATAACAGAGTTTGTTTTGAAATGCGCTACGTGTCAGCTTGTGAAAGTTGACCATCAAAGACCATCATATATGCTATAATCGCTAGAGATTCTCGTGTGGAAGTGGGAAAGCATCTCAATGGACTTCATTACAGGATTACCTACATCATAGAGGGGTCACGATTCCATATGGGTCATTATGGATCAGTTGACCAAGGTGGCCCACTTCCTGCGAATTCGTAGAGACATTGAGACGATGCGTTATGCGCAGCTATTCATAGCGGAGATCATTAAGATGCATGGGGTACCGATAAACATTGTGTTTAACTGAGACAAAAAATTTGTGGCCCAGTTTTGGCAGAGCTTTCAGGAGTCCATGGGCATGGAGTTACGTTTGAGCACAGCCTATCACCCACATATCGACGGGCAGACTGAGAGAGTCAATCAGATGCAGGAAGATATTCTCAGAATGTGCATATTAGACTTTGGGCGAGGTTGGGAGAAATATCTCCCTTTAGTAGAGTTTGCGTATAATAACTCTTACCAATTCACAATTGGCGTGGCACCGTTCGAGGCACTGTACTGGAGACCTTGCTGTTCATCCACTTGTTGGTTAGAGGTGGGGGACAACAAGCTATTGGGGCCGAAGATTGTACAGGAGACGTCTGCCAAGATAGAGTTAATCCGAGGGCTAATTCGGATAGCTCAGGATAGGCATAAGAGTTATTCTAATGCCTGACGGAGACATGTGGAGTTAGAGGTTGGGGACCAGGTATTAGTCCGGGTATCCCCTATGAAAGGGGTGATGAGGTTCGACAAGAAATGTAAGTTAGCACCGAGGTACGTGGGACCTTTCCCTATTATTGAGAGGGTGGGACCGGTAGCATATAGATTGGTATTTCTAGAGCATCTTCAGCGGATACACGACGTGTTCAATGTGGCATCGCTGAAGAAATATTGAAGGAGCGAGAGGGCCTTCTGGCACATTCCACTCGAGGAAATTGATTTACATCCCGACATCTCATATAAGGAGAGATCGGTGGATATTCTGGACCGTAGTGAGCGAAAGTTACAATCCAAGGTTGTCCCACTAGTAAGAGTACAGTGGGGTCATCACAACGTTGACGAGTCTACCTGTGAGCAGGAGGAGGCTATGCGAGAACAATATCCAGAGTATTTCACTACAGGTACGACCTAATTTCGTGGACAAAATTCCTTTGTAAGGGGGGAAGTATGTAACACCCCGTATTTTTGTGCATTTAATATTTAATTAATTTGAGAATTTAAAATTACTTGTGTGTCATAATTTTAATTGAATTAAGTATGGAAAAATATATTTAAATATTAATCGGGGAGTGAATGGTTATTATTTAGGTAAATTTACTTACTAAGTGAATAGTAATAATTTATTTATGTCATTTCGGGTATTAATGACTGGGTATGTACTTATCTCAGCCGGAAGCCAGTATAGACTAACTTGGGTGTGAGATAAGGATTTTTATAAATTAATTCGGATGCCAATTCTGAGTGTATGTTTGAGTCCGTATGGGCCAAGATAGTCAGAAAAGTGTACCCGGGGGTAGTAAACGGGTCACGGAACATTTTTAGGCATAGCTGAACCCACACGGGGGCATTTGGGTCACTTGGGCTTGGCCCATTAGGCAAAAAACGGGATTTAGCCTAATTAAACAATTATAAGAAAAAGGGAAAAGACTGAATTGAGTTTAGAAAATACTTAGTGGGTTAGGAAGCCCTAAGAAGCAGTTAAAGGCAAATTTGGACGACAAAGGAAATAGCCAAAAGAAAGGAGTTCATCTTCAACCTTGGGAATTCAAAAATCCAAATCAGACACTACGAATCATAAGGCAAGTGGTTAACTTCCTTTAGCATTTAAATTGTATTTCGATTCATATTCATGTGATTTGAGAAATCAAAGAAATTCGTTTCGGGATTTAAAGGGTATAAACATGGGGTTTTTATAAACCATTATTATGATTTCTAAATTGTGTAGAAATTCATGTATAATTTGAGATTAGCATATATATTTGGTATGATGTGTAACCCGGATGAATTAGAAATGAATTTGAGATAAGAATTTGCTATTTAAATGGCTTAAAGACTAAATCAGATTTCCCCCCTAATTTATGAAAACGGTATAGAACGTAGATTAAATGGTGTTTGTGGACTTTATGGGGGTCCCTTATGAGGATTTTTTATGTATTGTTGATGGGAGGACTTGGGTTTTTCTGTAGAAGAAGTTAGGGTTTGGAGCTTTTCGTCCATGGATGAAACAGAAGCGAGAAGAAGACGATGACCTGTTCGATCGATCGATCGAGGGTTGGGGATCGATCGATCGAAGGTCGAAAATTTTTGGCAGTTCGGCCAGTTTATGTATACAAGGGAAATTAAACTTAAATTTATTCCATGCCTTATTTAATGAGAAATAAATATAGGATTTTCAAGCAAATTAATTATGAGTAAAATTAATTAGGGTTTAAAGGAAATTATATGTGTCACACCATGATTAAAATTAATTGGGATTTGGAGAAAATTTATATGTGACACACTATGGTTAAATTTTAGGAGTAATATTTCAAAATAATTAAATACGGATTAAGTGGGAAAGTCCGGGGTTATTGCTTGAGCGATACCAAGACGTTAATTTTATTTAGAGTGATGGCAAAATTATTTGGAGTTGAGAATTTAGACTCGGGTATTGTTTTATTTCGGGCCACGAGAGTAAGTCTGAATATATTGGTTGGAGCGACACCAAAAGTAATTTAATTAATTAATGTGCGAATTAATTAATCATTAGAGTTGGACCATAAACTCATAATAATCTGAATAGGCTAGTGTTACGGACTTAGTACACGGTATAGTCGAGATAGTTTATTTTTATTTACATATGTATATATACGGTGTGCGATAGTATATATGTATGGTGTGTGCATTAATATCAGTGGTTAGATATTATTATTATATACTCTAGTGAAATAGGGGGAGGTTGCACGTAGTTGATGAATCCCCTAGCTTGAGGAGTAGGGCGAGTATATTCCCAAGTCATTGTGTCCATTATATGGGTGAGGGGCCTCTCACTTTTAGGGAAGGAATATGACTGCCTCCAACCTGTATGTATTAACCAAGTTAGCGAGCGATTCTGACTTGGGGTAACTAGGTTATGTGAATATACCTAGTGGGATAGCACTTTAGAGAACTTACATCCAATGAGTTATTACTCGGGAGGATGTTATTATTAATTATTATTTCAGCATGTTTGCGAATGTTGTAATATGACTATACGTATATAACGAGGTAAATAATTATATACGGGTACAATTAATATCGGCCGTGAATTATATTACATATAATGGGTGTGAAAGTTATATGAATTTAAAAATGGAAATGATTAATTAAGTTAATGTTGATAATAACTTAGAAATCAAAATTTTGGCACACTCGGTTAGAGTAGGGTGGCTGCAAGGGGTTATATAAATTATCTAGTCATGAGATAAATAACTAGGCAAATTGATTAAGGCGGTAGTAGTCCACATTAGATGAGGGGTGAGGATGTCCTCAAGGGAGTGCGACACTAACTAAAATATAGAGAGCATGCATATTTACTCATACTGCAAATTAATCATTTGCTAAATCTTTTCCAAATGTTTTGGGTACTAACCCTTGCTATAAATTTTTTTAAAAACCTCTTAGGTGTTCAGCCACAGGGATGCCAGGCTTGAGTCATATAAGGAACCCGTTGCTGTAGCATATGTGGAGGTTGCAGGAGTTTGATAGGCGCCTCATTCGTTTCATTCCTAGTGTAGAAATTTTCCTATCAGTCATTCGAGGATGTTGCTCACTGTATTATTCAGTACTTATGTCAGACTTGTTGAGATTTATTTTCCTGCCTTTACTTCTGTTTGATTTTGAACTGATGGTTTATTCGATCAGTTAATTAATTGTGTACGTTTGAATTTAGTTATTTGTGATTGTCATATTATTTTGTTTCCGCGGGAGTATTTAATTTAAGTTAATGAAAGATAAAAATTATCACCAGTCTAATTTTCTCACTTAGGTGGTTAGTAATTAACAAGGTGACAGTGATGCTAAGAATGAACCAACTGAGAAACCTATTCTAATTTAATTTAGGACCGATCACCCGGGCTTAATTAGACGGGGTGTCACAGATGTTGGTCCCCTCACTGAAATTTGTAAGTTGCATTTTCTTTTTCAACTGTAGCCTTGTCTGAAATCAGTAGAGTTGGCTTTAATATTTTTAATAATACCATTGACTTTTTGCAGATTGTCCTGTCAACACCCCAAAGGCACTTTGGAAAATGGTGGCCCCCAACCTCCATAACATAGTCAACAAGTTCGGTAATTACCCCAAGTGGCCAATCTAAGAAGTCCACTGATGGTAGCCCCAGTCGGGCCGAGGATGCCAGAAAAGGATAGGATGCCTGGAGGATACTACTGCCCCTCGTAATACAAAACGGCCGACCCAAGCACCTGAGAGGGCAATAACCATTCATTCTGAAGACATCCTCGATTCTCGTCTCTCATAGTTGAAGTTGAGAGATGAGAGTGTCATGGGGGATTCTAAGAAGGCCCTTGATGCTGTCAAATTAATAATATCCGACACGAATAAGCGATTCCTTATATAGGTCAACCCGTCTCTTCTGACTGAGTTCGGATTACAAAAGGCCGTCCGGATATTTGTCTTAACTTTTCTCATTTTTATTTATCCGAAGTGTTGTCTTGTACTAACCAGGCTCTATACCATAGTTTTACAGGGTCTGCTTTCTTTCTATTGTCTCGGCGACTGGGTCGAGAAGATACTTCCATTGATTCAGAAGGGAAGGGATACCTAAAAGGTGGAGCAGGGCCTGAGGGACGATCTTGAAAAGGTCGTATCGATAGAGAAACTAACGAACTGAACCTTGGACAATTTAGAGGCTGAGCACGACAGGACTTTGCAGAGAATAGCCGACAACAAGCAAGTTGAGATTGATGTTGTTGTTAGGGCTACCTTGGACAAGGCAAGGGTGCAATTTGTGGAAAAATATAAGGCCTCAAACGAGTTTGAGGGGTTTAGTTTTGAGTACCTTGAGATAGGGATCAAATCGCAGGTTGGGGCACTATCTTCTAAGCCTTTTCAGGGCCTGTATTTTACCAACAAGATGCTTAGTACTGCTTTGGAAGATGTTGAGAATCCCAAGGGTGCTCTAAAAATCCATTACTAGTCCGTTTAGTCAAAAGCTAAATCAAATAAGAAGGGTCCGAATTATTTTCTTGAATAAATCTTTTAAGAACAATGATGAAAACACAAGTTTGTGTTTGAAACTGTTTTTGAACAGGAAATTTTAGTTACTAAGGATCTTAAATGTTTAAATGAACTTTAAACACATATAGTAGTTATCGTAAGAGTAAAGAAAGCATAAAAAATATTCACACACGACAGTATTTTTTAATGTGGTAAAACCCCAATCAAAGTGGGGAAACATCCACGATTCCCTCCACGGAGTAAAATAATAATTCCACGAGAATGAGTTTTAGATTACAAGAACGTAACGTATTATCCACACAGATCAAACCTAATCTAAGTCAAGAAATTATACCATCACTCCCGGTTGTTCTGTGAATTATCTTTCTGGCTCTGATATGTTGTCTTTGACGTTCTCCAAGCTGAATCCTTTGCTCCTTCTTTACGTCGACTCTTTTGGTCAGAATTTCTTTACCAGCACAACTTTAGCGTTGTTGTGTGAAAGTGTAGTTAGGTGATGTGCCTAACACATTCATGAAACTCACTCACACTTATAGAGACAACATACCTGAAAATATACAGATTTGTTCTAAATATGACATGCAAGAGGCTGAATAAGGTTTTATTGAAAAATATAATTCTTATCAAGGTCAGATCAGAAAACAATCTTATTATTAAAAAGAGCCAAGATCCTATATGTCTCAACCTTATTTCTTTACAAATTTATTTCATAAAATGTGAAATATAAACTAGGAGACATAAACGCTTTTAGATCTGAAAAATCTTGAAGTCTGTTTAAAAAAAAAACTAGAAAACAGAAAAGGAGATTTGTTGGGTAACTTCTTGATAAAAACGTTTGAGAACTAAACCCAACAAAGAGATGATTTTTATATAAAGAAATCAATCCTAACAACTAACGTGACTATATCACTGTAAGTCGTGTCTACAAGTCTCAATAGAGTGAAACAAGATCTGGACTTAGTGATGTGTTGGACAAGAGATAAAAACCAGAGAGGTTTTGAACACGATCGAACAGGAAACCCTCAAACTATCAAAATAATTTCAGGGAAAAATTAGAGAGAGATTCATTTGGATTTCTCTTTTTCTCTCTAATTCTCTCTCTCTCTCTCTCTCTCTCTCTCTCTCTCTCTCTCTCTCTCTCTCTCAGACACTCTAAAGATTGTAAACGAATGACCCTAAGGCTCTATTTATAATAGACGATGGAAGGATGTGTAAAAGGGTTTAAAATCAAGGGCCAGGATTTCTTCGAACAAACGATTGTAAATCGTGTGGCTCACAAAGCAACCCACTTAAACGTCCTCTAATTAGCTCAAATAGGTAAGACATGGATTGAGTTAAAATGCATGCCGGCCATTGATGAATTTAAACCAATGTTCTAGGTTTGATCTTAGGTATGTGAGAGTGAGAAAACACAATCTTAGTCGTCCAGTGTGCAACACGTGTAAGGTGCAGATCATGTTAAAAACGCGTGTTTTAGGATTTTAAATAATTCCAGTTTCTATCACAATATTTTTAGTCAGTTTTGGATTCTACCCAAGGCTAATTTTAGGAACTCTGAGATATTACAAATAAGCCCAAACATTTTTAAAAACCTAATTTTAATTGTTTAAAAATAGATTTTAAATGTTCAAAAAATTCCTAAAAATCCTTAAAAATATTTGAAAATGATTCTAAGCCAATGTGAACACACACACACCTCATACACAAAAAATGTAGAATAAATGCAGTCCTGGTTGTTGTTGATGTAGATTGTTTAGGCACATATTCTTCACATTTATCCCCTTAATTTCAGTATTTTTATGATTCCGTGCAGTGTAAGTAGCTTGGATTTGTCTCAAATGTATTCTACTAACCTTTTTTTGCAAGTATTTCTTTTTTTGTGTATTTCTCATGTGTTTTACAGGTATTTCATGCAAGTTAGTGCGAAGGAGAACTGAAAACAGTGAAAGAAACCAAGAAATGGAGAGTTGAAGGGCATTTTTGTAATTTCGCAGCCTTAGTCCGGAGGTGGGGCCAACTAGAAAGTTGAAGAGCTCTAAATTACAAGAACACTGGAAAAAACGGCACCTCAATCCGAGCTACGGTAAAGAAGTTACGTGGTTTTGAAGTTGCGCGATAATGAAGAGAAATGAACCAGAAAAACAGGATGGATCCAGATGGAACCAAACCGATCCGGTGGGAACAGGACCGATCCGGTCAGAAAAAAGAACCGATCCGGTACCAAACCGATCCGGGTGGAAACCGGACCGGTCCGACAGTACAGAATTCTGGCATTAATTCTGCAGATTTTTGGCGTGTGTAGCTGGAAAAACTTGTTCCACAAGCACTATTGGCTGTCTAATTCGTGTTAAATTCGTGCTATAAAAGCCCAAGACCTAATTCATTCAAAGTGGGAGTTGTTTTATCAAGTTTTAGGAGGCTAGGTTAAGAGTTCTAGAGAGAGTTTTTAGGTCAAATTTCTAGGTTAAATTTCCAATTTCCTCAAGAGTTGTATGAACCCTAGTTTGTATTCTGAATCTCAATTCCTTGTTGCTGAATTCAAGTAAACTCTTTCCATTCTCTTATTTTATTACTTGCAAATTATTTACCATGTTTTGTAGATCCATAATTTTGTGTATGAATTTGTTCTTTAATCAAATCATGTTTAGCTAAATTCCCAAGGGTTGGGGTACATGAACTCAATCCAAGGCAAATTATCTATATAGAAAATAGAGGTCAAATTAAAATATTGATTGAATCGTGAAAGCACCGCTTTATATTTACCTTTGATTTCGTATGGTGCGGTCTTGAACCTCATATACGTAATGCTTAGAATATATAAAGACTAGATTCATTCACCGCTTTATATCTATCTTCGATTTCATATGATGCGGGCTTGAACCTCATATATGTAATGCTTAGAATGTATAAAGACCGGATCTAGTCAATAATTTTAATTTACAATTCTAGTATTCTATACGGTAATTTTTTAAGGATTGAGGGATTGTACCCTACCCTATTTTCTCCCATTTGTCAGATCTAATTTCTTTTGCACTTTTCAGTTTGTTTTTAATAGAAATTTTCCCAATCATCATATTTTTCATTTTGATTTTAGAAGTAATAAATCAATTAAATTCTATAAAAGATTCCCTGTGGATTCGATACCCAGACTTACTACTATACTCCATAAAAGTGTAGTTAAAAGTTTAGGTTTTTTTTGTATTGAGGTTGGAAGCCGATAACAACGACTAGCGTATTACACGGACGCTCGGTTTTTCCACTCGATCAAAATGGCGCCGTTGCCGGGGAATGTTTTCCTATAGATTATAATTGATTTACTATTTCGAAAGATTTTTTTTTTCTTTGGATTTTTTTTAACCTTTTTTGTAGCCTTGCACAATTGAGCGCCAAGAAACGTAGAATCCTCAATCGCACACCTCTGTACTCGAATTTCCATTTACATACTATTCGGTAATCATGTCTTTTCATGGTAAGTTCGGTAAATATAATGGTTCATATGGTAATCGTTTTCAAAATTTTTATTCTCAAGAGTCCGCGGCTCGACCTATTACCATTGGTGAGGCCGTTCTAACTCTGGAGTATGAAAGGCTTGCAAATGAATATCGGAGAGAAATTTATATTAAATATTCTCAAGAATCTGTGCCTCAACCTATTACCATGGGTGAGGCCTTTCTAAATCTTGCGTATGAAAAGCTTGAAAACGAATATCGAAAAAAAAATCATTTTGGGGAATCCAATGAAGATTTTTCTTCCGATATTTGTGTAACTATAAATGGTTTTCAACCAAATGAGGAATCCGAGGTTTTAGAGCCAAGGGATCCTACTTTTGAAGAATACACGCTTTTTCTAACCAAAAGAGTACTGGATTTTCTTTCCACCCAAAGCACAAAGAATATCGATTATGGTCTTGTGAAGGAAATGGTCACACTTTGCGATGATGTGCGTTCTATTTTGAAAACAAAGAGGAGGTCGAGACTTGTGTGTCACCTCAAATTTTTGAAGAACGTCTCATTGAAAGTGAGTCTTGCCCCCTTGAAATTCAATCTCCAGGTGATGATGAATCACTTGAGATTGAGTTTATTTCATCACCATTTTCGTTCACGGTTATTGAACCATTAGAAGTACCGCTAGATTCCTATGAGTCGGTTGAAAATTCTGAAACGTTTACACCTTTTATCGACAAAGACACTTTGCTAGAATTGTTTTCTAATGTGGACTGTTCCTTTTTGTGTGGCCCTCTCCCCATACTACTTGAAAAATCTTTGGGAGGTGATTATATTTTTCTTGGATCTCAATTGTACTTACCACCCAAACCCCCCATCATCCCGTTAAATTTTTTAATTGGTGATGGTTCATTTTCTCCATCTCACACATGTCTTCCGTTTTTCAAACGGAATTCTTATTTTTTGGGATGCATGCATCTTAATGAGGGTACACCATTAATCCCTCAAAGTCATATTGTATTTTGGGTGGACCCTCAAATTTTTCGACTTCTACTATATGAGTTATTAGAAGTTAAAATCGTAGGTTGTACATAATTAGTTTTTTTTCTTTTTCTTTTTCTTTCCGTTTTTAATAGTGTAGTGTCATTAGTTAAAGTTTTTGTTATTATTTTTCTTATGCTTGGTTCTAACATGTTTTGTAGATTCAATGGACTCGCACTCATCGGGATCGCTCCATTTGGGTAATATCTTTCTTTTCCTCTCTTTATGTTGTGTTCTTGATTCACATTGAGGACAATGCAACATTTAAGTTAGGGGGTGTGGGATATTCTTCCCATTTATTGTTTAGATTCATTGATTCATTGATTCCATCATATGTTCTTTCCAAGTGTGTTTTTTTTAGAAAAAAAAAATGAAAAATTTTGAAAAAACCAAAAATATTTTTTTTTCAAAATAAATAAAAATTGGAATTTAAATTTTTCAAAAATATCACTTTTATTCTATTTGAAGTCTCAAATTGTTAACAATCATAATGCACTAAGCCAAAATTGATCGAAGATGGAAATTGAAAGAAAATTGACGACTTAACGAATAAGTGTGGAGATTAGTCCAACCCGGTGAGATTTTGAGCCATTCAATTTTTTATGAGTTTTTAAATCAATCCGAGTTTATGGTAAACTCAAAGTTCTTTTCAGCGTTTTAATAAGTCGTTGATGATCTCAATCCATTGTTTTGATCGGTTATGGGAAATGTGTGAAATGTTGTCTCGAAATTCGTGCTAAATATATCTCTAAACTTAATTAATCTCGAGATGCATATGGTAATGTGATTAGCAATTTCGACAATGAAGTAGGCCCTCATTTGTTACCCAAAAATATTGGCCATAAAACGTTGTGAAAAATTATCCCTTTGCAACCCAATTTGAGTCTAATAAAATATTCCCTTTCGTTTGATAACCCGAAAAACCCAATTAGCTCGGAATTGTGAAAATTGAGAAAATTCATCAATTAGGTCCAAATTGTGCAATAAAAAGGGGAAAGAGAAAAATAGAAAAAAACAATGCTCAAGTAAAAAAAAAGCAAGAAAAGAAAAAAAGAAAATAGAAAAAGAAAGAGAAAAATGAGCAAATGCCCGAAAAAGCACAAATGGACATCATAAAGACATTTTCCAATTCCGAACATTCCATCCATTCCCATTTTTACCCTTTATACCTTTTAACCCCAAAAAAGTCCTAACCGAGTCCGAATGGCGAAATTAATTACTGCATGGAAAGCTAAGACATGAAAAGATAAAATGAGAGATTAAATGGTGTGAACTAGAGGTGATGTTCCCATTTCCAAATAACTGTATTCCGATGATGAGATCTTTTCACCATATATTTCCTTCTTTTGAATTTTGTATGCATGAATTTGTGTCCATTATATTTACTCTTTATATCATGCATACCGAGAGAAAATAGCCACAATCCGAGTGATTCTTTTGTGAGTCCAATCCGTAAGAATTTGAATCAAAATGAATTTTCGGAAAGTAACGTAATGCTCAATCGGTGGAAATTTGAGGTTTAATTGATGGCTTTGCACACACACACACTACGGTTTGAGACAGTTGAATATGAGTTGATGGTGATTATTTTTTCGAAAAGTTTAAATTGTACAATTTTTAAGTATTTTGATATTTATTTGAGTCAATAAAGAATTTTGTGGGTGTATTCACTGCAAACCCTCACGAGACAAAACTCGTCCTACTAGGGTAACCTAGAGGTTTAAAGGCTTGTTGCATATGCTAAATGCAATCGCGTGCCTGCGAAAGTGGAATTTTATTTTAATAAAGGAATTTTCAATAGTGGAATTTTGGTTAGATTCATTTACATTGCTCGGGACGCGCAAAGTTCTAAGTTAGGGGGTGTGTTTAGGCACATATTCTTCACATTTATCCCCTTAATTTCAGTATTTTTATGATTCCGTGCAGTGTAAGTAGCTTGGATTTGTCTCAAATGTATTCTACCAACCTTTTTTGGCAATTATTTTTTGTTTTGTGTATTTCTCATGTGTTTTACAGGTATTTCATGCAAGTTAGTGCGAAGGAGAACTGAAAACAGTGAAAGAAACCAAGAAATGGAGAGTTGAAGGGCATTTTCGTAATTTTGCAGCCTTAGTCCGGAGGTGGAGCCAACTAGAAAGTTGAAGAGCTCTAAATTACAAGAACACAGGAAAAAATGGCACCTCAATCCGAGCTACGGTAAAGAAGTTACGAGGTTTTGAAGTGGCGCGATAATGAAGACAAATGAACCAGAAAAACAGGATGGATCCGGATGGAACCAAACCGATCCGGTGGGAACAGGACCGATCCGGTCAGAAAAAAGAACCGATCCGGTACCAAACCGATCCGGGTGGAAACCGGACCGGTCCAGCTGTACAGATTTCTGGCATTAATTCTGCAGATTTTTGGCGTGTGCAGCTGGAAAAAATTGTTCCACAAGCACTATTGGCTGTCTAATTCGTGTTAAATTCGTGCTATAAAAGCCCAAGACCTAATTCATTCAAAGTGGGAGTTGTTTTATCAAGTTTTAGGAGGCTAGGTTAAGAGTTGTAGAGAGAGTTTTTAGGTCAAATTTCTAGGTTAAATTTCCAATTTCCTCAAGAGTTGTATGAACCCTAGTTTGTATTCTGAATCTCAATTCCTTGTTGCTGAATTCAGGTAAACTCTTTCCATTCTCTTATTTTATTACTTGCAAATTATTTACCATGTTTTGTAGATCCATAATTTTGTGTATGAATTTGTTCTTTAATCAAATCATGTTTAGCTAAATTCCCAAGGGTTGGGGTACATGAACTCAATCCAAGGCAAATTATCTATATAGAAAATAGAGGTCAAATTAAAATATTGATTGAATCATGAAAGCACTGCTTTATATTTACCTTTGATTTCGTATGGTGCGGTCTTGAACCTCATATACGTAATGATTAGAATATATAAAGACTGGATTCATTCACCGCTTTATATCTATCTTTGATTTCATATGATGCGGGCTTGAACCTCATATATGTAATGCTTAGAATGTATAAAGACCGGATCTAGTCAATAATTTTAATTTACAATTCTAGTATTCTATACGGTAATTTGTTAAGGATTGAGGGATTGTACCCTACCCTATTTTCTCCCATTTGTCAGATCTAATTGCTTTTGCACTTTTCAGTTTGTTTTTAATAGAAATTTTCCCAATCATCATCTTTTTCATTTTTATTTTAGAAGTAATAAATCAATTAAATTCTATAAAATATTCCCTGTGGATTCGATACCCAGACTTACTACTGTACTCCATAAAAGTGTAGTTAAAAGTTTAGGTTTTTTTTGTATTGAGGTTGGAAGCCGATAACAACGACTAGCGTATTACACGGACGCTCGGTTTTTCCACTCGATCAAAATGGCGCCGTTGCCGGGGAATGTTTTGCTATAGATTATAATTGATTTACTATTTCGAAAGATTTTTTTTTTCTTTGGATTTTTTTTAACCTTTTTTGTAGCCTTGCACAATTGAGCGCCAAGAAACGTAGAATCCTCAATCGCACACCTCTGTACTCGAATTTCCATTTACATACTATTCGGTAATCATGTCTTTTCATGGTAAGTTCGGTAAATATAATGGTTCATATGGTAATCGTTTTCAAACTTTTTATTCTGAAGAGTCTGCGGCTCGACCTATTACCATTGGTGAGGCCGTTCTAACTCTGGAGTATGAAAGGCTTGCAAATGAATATCGGAGAGAAAATTATATTAAATATTCTCAAGAATCTGTGCCTCGACCTATTACCATGGGTGAGGCCTTTCTAAATCTTGCGTATGAAAAGCTTGAAAACGAATATCGAAAAAAAAATCATTTTGGGGAATCCAATGAAGATTTTTCTTCCGATATTTGTGAAACTACAAAAGGTTTTCAACCAAATGAGGAATCCGAGGTTTTAGAGCCAAGGGATCCTACTTTGGAAGAATACACGCTTTTTCTAACCAAAAGAGTACTTGATTTTCTTTCCACCCAAAGCACAAAGAATATCGATTATGGTCTTGTGAAGGAAATGGTCACACTTTGCGATGATGTGCGTTCTATTTTGAAAACAAAGAGGAGGTTGAGACTTGTGTGTCACCTCAAATTTTTGAAGAACGTCTCATTGAAAGTGAGTCTTGCCCCCTTGAAATTCAATCTCCAAGTGATGATGAATCACTTGAGATTGAGTTTATTTCATCACCATTTTCGTTCACGGTTATTGAACCATTAGAAGTACCGCTAGATTCCTATGAGTCGGTTGAAAATTCTGAAACGTTTACACCTTTTACCGACAAAGACACTTTGCTAGAATTGTTTTCTAATATGGACTGTTTCTTTTTGTGTGGCCCTCTCCCCATACTACTTGAAAAATCTTTGGGAGGTGATTATATTTTTCTTGGATCTCAATTGTACTTACCACCCAAACCCCCCATCATCCCATTAAATTTTTTAATTTGTGATGGTTCATTTTCTCCATCTCACACATGTCTTCCGTTTTTCAAACGGAATTCTTTTTTTTTGGGATGCATGAATCTTAATGAGGGTACACCATTAATCCCTCAAAGTCATATTGTATTTTGGGTGGACCCTCAAATTTTTTGACTTCTACTATATGAGTTATTAGAAGTTAAAATCGTAGGTTGTACATAATTAGTTTTTTTTTCTTTTTCTTTTTCTTTCCATTTTTAATAGTGTAGTGTCATTAGTTAAAGTTTTTGTTATTATTTTTCTTATGCTTGGTTCTAACATCTTTTGTAGATTCAATGGACTCGCACTCATCGGGATCGCTCCATTTGGGTAATATCTTTCTTTTCCTCTCTTTATGTTGTGTTCTTGATTCACATTGAGGACAATGCAACATTTAAGTTAGGGGGTGTGGGATATTCTTCCCATTTATTGTTTAGATTCATTGATTCATTGATTCCATCATATGTTCTTTCCAAGTGTGTTTTTTTTAGAAAAAAAAAATGAAAAATTTTGAAAAAAACCAAAAATATTTTTTTTCAAAATAAATAAAAATTGGAATTTAAATTTTTCAAAAATATCACTTTTATTCTATTTGAAGTCTCAAATTGTTAACAATCATAATGCACTAAGCCAAAATTGATCGAAGATGGAAATTGAAAGAAAATTGACGACTTAACGAATAAGTGTAGAGATTAGTCCAACCCGGTGAGATTTTGAGCCATTCAATTTTTTATGAGTTTTTAAATCAATCCGAGTTTATGGTAAACTCAAAGTTCTTTTCAGCGTTTTAATAAGTCGTTGATGATCTCAATCCATTGTTTTGATCGGTTATGGGAAATGTGTGAAATGTTGTCTCGAAATTCGTGCTAAATATATCTCTAAACTTAATTAATCTCGAGATGCATATGGTAATGTGATTAGCAATTTCGACAATGAAGTAGGCCCTCGTTTGTTACCCAAAAATATTGGCCATAAAACCTTGTGAAAAATTATCCCTTTGCAACCCAATTTGAGCCTAATAAAATATTCCCTTTCGTTTGATAACCCGAAAAACCCAATTAGCCCGGAATTATGAAAATTGAGAAAATTCATCAATTAAGTCCAAATTGTGCAATAAAAGGGGAAAGAGAAAAATAGAAAAAAACAATGCTCAAGAAAAAAAAAGCAAGAAAAGAAAAAAAGAAAATAGA
This sequence comes from Sambucus nigra, assembly GCA_949130495.1. Lineage (NCBI taxonomy): Eukaryota > Viridiplantae > Streptophyta > Magnoliopsida > Dipsacales > Adoxaceae > Sambucus > Sambucus nigra. The sequence continues at coordinate 946,743 of OX422207.1, read as the reverse complement.
AAAAGAAAGAGAAAAATGAGCAAATGCCCGAAAAAGCACAAATGGACATCATAAAGACATTTTCCAATTCCGAACATTCCATCCATTCCCATTTTTACCCTTTATACCTTTTAACCCCAAAAAAGTCCTAACCGAGTCCGAATGGCGAAATTAATTACTGCATGGAAAGCTAAGACATGAAAAGATAAAATGAGAGATTAAATGGTGTGAACTAGAGGTGATGTTCCCATTTCCAAATAACTGTATTCCGATGATGAGATCTTTTCACCATATATTTCCTTCTTTTCAATTTTGTATGCATGAATTTGTGTCCATTATATTTACTCTTTATATCATGCATACCGAGAGAAAATAGCCACAATCCGAGTGATTCGTTTGTGAGTGCAATCCGTAAGAATTTGAATCAAAACGAATTTTCGGAAAGTAATGTAATGCTCAATCGGTGGAAATTTGAGGTTTAATTGATGGCTTTGCACACACACACTACGGTTTGATACAGTTGAATATGAGTTGATGGTGATTATTTTTTCGAAAAGTTTAAATTGTACAATTTTTGAGTATATTGATATTTATTTGAGTCAATAAAGAATTTTGTGGGTGTATTCACTCCAAACCCTCACGAGACAAAACTCGTCCTACTAGGGTAACCTAGAGGTTTAAAGGCTTGTTGCATACGCTAAATGCAATCGCGTGCCTGCGAAACTGGAATTTTATTTTAATAAAGGAATTTTCAATAGTGGAATTTTGGTTAGATTCATTTACATTGCTCGGGACGCGCAAAGTTCTAAGTTAGGGGGTGTGTTTAGGCACATATTCTTCACATTTATCCCCTTAATTTCAGTATTTTTATGATTCCGTGCAGTGTAAGTAGCTTGGATTTGTCTCAAATGTATTCTACCAACCTTTTTTGGCAATAATTTTTTGTTTTGTGTATTTCTCATGTGTTTTACAGGTATTTCATGCAAGTTAGTGCGAAGGAGAACTGAAAACAGTGAAAGAAACCAAGAAATGGAGAGTTGAAGGGCATTTTCGTAATTTCGCAGCCTTATTCCGGAGGTGGGGCCAACTATAAAGTTGAAGAGCTCTAAATTTCAAGAACACTGGAAAAAATGGCACCTCAATCCGAGCTACGGTAAAGAAGTTACGAGGTTTTGAAGTTGTGCGATAATGAAGAGAAATGAACCAGAAAAACAAGATGGATCCGGATGGAACCAAACCGATCCGGTGGGAACAGGACCGATCCGGTCAGAAAAAAGAACCGATCCGGTACCAAACCGATCCGGGAGGAAACCGGACCGGTCCAGCTGTACAGATTTCTGGCATTAATTCTGCAGATTTTTGGCGTGTGCAGCTGGAAAAAATTGTTCCACAAGCACTATTGGCTGTCTAATTCGTGTTAAATTCGTGCTATAAAAGCCCAAGACCTAATTCATTCAAAGTGGGAGTTGTTTTATCAAGTTTTAGGAGGCTAGGTTAAGAGTTCTAGAGAGAGTTTTTAGGTCAAATTTCTAGGTTAAATTTCCAATTTCCTCAAGAGTTGTATGAACCCTAGTTTGTATTCTGAATCTCAATTCCTTGTTGCTGAATTCAAGTAAACTCTTTCCATTCTCTTATTTTATTACTTGCAAATTATTTATCATGTTTTGTAGATCCATAATTTTGTGTATGAATTTGTTCTTTAATCAAATCTTGTTTAGCTAAATTCCCAAGGGTTGGGGTACATGAACTCAATCCAAGGCAAATTATCTATATAGAAAATAGAGGTCAAATTAATATATTGATTGAATCATGAAAGCACCACTTTATATTTACCTTTGATTTCGTATGGTGCGGTCTTGAACCTCATATACGTAATGCTTAGAATATATAAAGACTGGATTCATTCATCGCTTTATATCTATCTTTGATTTCATATGATGCGGGCTTGAACCTCATATATGTAATGCTTAGAATGTATAAAGACCGGATCTAGTCAATAATTTTAATTTACAATTCTAGTATTCTATACGGTAATTTGTTAAGGATTGAGGGATTGTACCCTACCCTATTTTCTCCCATTTGTCAGATCTAATTGCTTTTGCACTTTTCAGTTTGTTTTTAATAGAAATTTTCCCAATCATCATCTTTTTCATTTTTATTTTAGAAGTAATAAATCAATTAAATCCTATAAAAGATTCCCTGTGGATTCGATACCCAGACTTACTACTATACTCCATAAAAGTGTAGTTAAAAGTTTAGGTTTTTTTTGTATTGAGGTTGGAAGCCGATAACAACGACTAGCGTATTACACGGACGCTCGGTTTTTCCACTCGATCAAAATGGCGCCGTTGCCGGGGAATGTTTTGCTATAGATTATAATTGATTTACTATTTCGAAAGAATTTTTTTTTCTTTGGATTTTTTTTAACCTTTTTTGTAGCCTTGCACAATTGAGCGCCAAGGAACGTAGAATCCTCAATCGCACACCTCTGTACTCGAATTTCCATTTACATACTATTCGGTAATCATGTCTTTTCATGGTAAGTTCGGTAAATATAATGGTTCATATGGTAATCGTTTTCAAACTTTTTATTCTCAAGAGTCCACGGCTCAACCTATTACCATTGGTGAGGCCGTTCTAACTCTGGAGTATGAAAGGCTTGCAAATGAATATCGGAGAGAAATTTATATTAAATATTCTCAAGAATCTGTGCCTCGACCTATTACCATGGGTGAGGCCTTTCTAAATCTTGCGTATGAAAAGCTTGAAAACGAATATCGAAAAAAAAATCATTTTGGGGAATCCAATCAAGATTTTTCTTCTGATATTTGTGAAACTATAAAAGGTTTTCAACCAAATGAGGAATCCGAGGTTTTAGAGCCAAGGGATCCTACTTTTGAAGAATACACGCTTTTTCTAACCAAAAGAGTACTTGATTTTCTTTCCACCCAAAGCACAAAAAATATCGATTATGGTCTTGTGAAGGAAATGGTCACACTTTGCGATGATGTGCGTTCTATTTTGAAAACAAAGAGGAGGTTGAGACTTGTGTGTCACCTCAAATTTTTGAAGAACGTCTCATTGAAAGTGAGTCTTGCCCCCTTGAAATTCAATCTCCAAGTGATGATGAATCACTTGAGATTGAGTTTATTTCATCACCATTTTCGTTCACGGTTATTGAACCATTAGAAGTACCGCTAGATTCCTATGAGTCGGTTGAAAATTTTGAAACGTTTACACCTTTTACCGACAAAGACACTTTGCTAGAATTGTTTTCTAATATGGACTGTTCCTTTTTGTGTGGCCCTCTCCCCATACTACTTGAAAAATCTTTGGGAGGTGATTATATTTTTCTTGGATCTCAATTGTACTTACCACCCAAACCCCCCATCATCCCGTTAAATTTTTTAATTGGTGATGGTTCATTTTCTCCATCTCACACATGTCTTCCGTTTTTCAAACGGAATTCTTATTTTTTGGGATGCATGCATCTTAATGAGGGTACACCATTAATCCCTCAAAGTCATATTGTATTTTGGGTGGACCCTCAAATTTTTCGACTTCTACTATATGAGTTATTAGAAGTTAAAATCGTAGGTTGTACATAATTAGTTTTTTTTTCTTTTTCTTTTTCTTTCCGTTTTTAATAGTGTAGTGTCATTAGTTAAAGTTTTTGTTATTATTTTTCTTATGCTTGGTTCTAACATGTTTTGTAGATTCAATGGACTCGCACTCATCGGGATCGCTCCATTTGGGTAATATCTTTCTTTTCCTCTCTTTATGTTGTGTTCTTGATTCACATTGAGGACAATGCAACATTTAAGTTAGGGGGTGTGGGATATTCTTCCCATTTATTGTTTAGATTCATTGATTCATTGATTCCATCATATGTTCTTTCCAAGTGTGTTTTTTTTAGAAAAAAAAAATATTGAAAAATTTTGAAAAAAACCAAAAATATTTTTTTTTCAAAATAAATAAAAATTGGAATTTAAATTTTTCAAAAATATCACTTTTATTCTATTTGAAGTCTCAAATTGTTAACAATCATAATGCACTAAGCCAAAATTGACCGAAGATGGAAATTGAAAGAAAATTGACGACTTAACGAATAAGTGTGGAGATTAGTCCAACCCGGTGAGATTTTGAGCCTTTCAATTTTTTATGAGTTTTTAAATCAATCCGAGTTTATGGTAAACTCAAAGTTCTTTTCATCATTTTAATAAGTCGTTGATGATCTCAATCCTTTGTTTTGATCGGTTATGGGAAATGTGTGAAATGTTGTCTCGAAATTCGTGCTAAATATATCTCTAAACTTAATTAATCTCGAGATGCATATGGTAATGTGATTAGCAATTTGGAGAATGAAGTAGGCCCTCGTTTGTTACCCAAAAATATTGGCCATAAAACGTTGTGAAAAATTATCCCTTTGCAACCCAATTTGAGCCTAATAAAATATTCCCTTTCGTTTGATAACCCGGAAAACCCAATTAGCCCGGAATTGTGAAAATTGAGAAAATTCATCAATTAAGTCCAAATTGTGCAATAAAAAGGGGGAAGAGAAAAATAGAAAAAAACAATGCTCAAGAAAAAAAAAAGCAAGAAAAGAAAAAAAGAAAATAGAAAAATGAGCAAATGCCCGAAAAAGCACAAATGGACATCATAAAGACATTTTCCAATTCCGAACATTCCATACATTCCCATTTTTACCCTTTATACCTTTTAACCCCAAAAAAGTCCTAACCGAGTCCGAATGGCGAAATTAATTACTGCATGGAAAGCTAAGACATGAAAAGATAAAATGAGAGATTAAATGGTGTGAACTAGAGGTGATGTTCCCATTTCCAAATAACTGTATTCCGATGATGAGATCTTTTCACCATATATTTCCTTCTTTTCAATTTTGTATGCATGAATTTGTGTCCATTATATTTACTCTTTATATCATGCATATCGAGAGAAAATACCCACAATCCGAGTGATTCGTTTGTGAGTGCAATCCGTAAGAATTTGAATCAAAACGAATTTTCGGAAAGTAACATAATGCTCAATCGGTGGAAATTTGAGGTTTAATTGATGGCTTTGCACACACACACACTACGGTTTGAGACAGTTGAATATGAGTTGATGGTGATTATTTTTTCGAAAAGTTTAAATTGTACAATTTTTAAGTATTTTGATATTTATTTGAGTCAATAAAGAATTTTGTGGGTGTATTCACTGAAAACCCTCACGAGACAAAACTCGTCCTACTAGGGTAACCTAGAGGTTTAAAGGCTTGTTGCATACGCTAAATGCAATCGCGTGCCTGCGAAAGTGGAATTTTATTTTAATAAAGGAATTTTCAAGAGTGGAATTTTGGTTAGATTCATTTACATTGCGCGGGACGCGCAAAGTTCTAAGTTAGGGGGTGTGTTTAGGCACATATTCTTCACATTTATCCCCTTAATTTCAGTATTTTTATGATTCCGTGCAGTGTAAGTAGCTTGGATTTGTCTAAAATTTATTCTACTAACCTTTTTTGGCAAGTATTTTTTGTTTTGTGTATTTCTCATGTGTTTTACAGGTATTTCATGCAAGTTAGTGCGAAGGAGAACTGAAAACAGTGAAAGAAACCAAGAAATGGAGAGTTGAAGGGCATTTTCGTAATTTCGCAGCCTAAGTTTGGAGGTGGGTCCAACTAGAAAGTTAAAGATCTCTAAATTACAAGAACACTGGAAAAAACGGCACCCCAATCCGAGCTACGGTAAAGAAGTTACGAGGTTTTGAAGTTGCGCGATAATGAAGAGAAATGAACCAGAAAAACAGGATGGATCCGGATGGAACCAAACCGATCCGGTGGGAACAGGACCGATCCGGTCAGAAAAAAGAACCGATCCGGTACCAAACCGATCCGGGTGGAAATCGGACCTGTTCGGCTTTACAGATTTCTGGCATTAATTCTGCAGATTTTTGGCGTGTGCAGCTGGAAAAACTTGTTCCACAAGCACTATTGGCTGTCTAATTCATGTTAAATTCGTGCTATAAAAGCCCAAGACCTAATTCATTCAAAGTGGGAGTTGTTTTATCAAGTTTTAGGAGGCTAGGTTAAGAGTTCTAGAGAGAGTTTTTAGGTCAAATTACTAGGTTAAATTTCCAATTTCCTCAAGAGTTGTATGAACCCTAGTTTGTATTCTGAATCTCAATTCCTTGTTGCTGAATTCAAGTAAACTCTTTACATTCTCTTATTTTATTACTTGAAAATTATTTACCATGTTTTGTAGATCCATAATTTTTTGTATGAATTTGTTCTTTAATCAAATCATGTTTAGCTAAATTCCCAAGGGTTGGGGTACATGAACTCAATCCAAGGCAAATTATCTATATAGAAAATAGAGGTCAAATTAAAATATTGATTGAATCGTGAAAGCACCGCTTTATATTTACCTTTGATTTCGTATGGTGCTGTCTTGAACCTCATATACGTAATGCTTAGAATATATAAAGACTGGATTCATTCACCGCTTTATATCTATCTTTGATTTCATATGATGCGGGCTTGAACCTCATATATGTAATGCTTAGAATGTATAAAGACCGGATCTAGTCAATAATTTTAATTTACAATTCTAGTATTCTATACGGTAATTTGTTAAGGATTGAGGGATTGTACCCTACCCTATTTTCTCCCATTTGTCAGATCTAATTTCTTTTGCACTTTTCAGTTTGTTTTTAATAGAAATTTTCCCAATCATCATCTTTTTCATTTTTATTTTAGAAGTAATAAATCAATTAAATTCTATAAAACATTCCCTGTGGATTCGATACCCAGACTTACTACTATACTCCATAAAAGTGTAGTTAAAAGTTTAGATTTTTTTTGTATTGAGGTTGGAAGCCAATAACAACGACTAGCGTATTACACGGACGCTCGGTTTTTCCACTCGATCTTTTTTCGAAATGATATAATTTTCCACTCGATCAAGAAAGCCTACTTTGGAAGAACTCTTACTTGATCTAAAAAAGCAATCTGATGACCGTGCTGTTCTCGAGTCGAAAATTATAGCAACTTGCAAGGAGTTGAATGATTATTTGGACAACTTAGAAAAGGTCGAGACTTGCGCTTCACCTAATACTTTTGAGAATGAAATCATTGAAATTGATCCAAGTTCTTTTGAATCTCAACCTATTATAAATATTGCAAAATCTACTGAGGTTGAGGATAATTTTTCTCCTTGTGTCCCCACTATTATCGAACCATTAAATCCATCACAAGAATTGGGTGAATGTCTTAAGGATGTTGATCCGCTTCTTGTATGGGAATGTTATTTTGAGATGCTTCATCTTACGGGCCACACACTTAGACGTGTCACTCCACCAGATCCAATTGAAAATTTTGAGTGAAAAAATTTTGAGGACACCAAGCAAGAGAGAGAGCTAGAGGAGTTGAGCCTAGCAGAGTTTGAGCGCGAGTTTGGACCGGTGGATGCGAGCCTAAATGATGAAGTCCAATCTTTCTGGGCCTCATTTCGTCATTTAGACGAAAGCGAGTGGGACAATAGAATTGATTAATTTCTCCTTCCTAAACCTCCACCCATACCATTTGAGTCTTCGTAGGTACTTGAAGATACGACTCAAATATCGTCCGACTTAGAGACCAACACACGTGCTACGCAACAAGAGGATCATTTTCCGGTTTATGAGGACAAGCACTCTATGCTTAAATTGTTTTCTAATATGGATTGTTCCTTTTTGTGTGCCCCTCTCCCCATACTACTTGAAAAATCTTTGGGAGGTGATTACATTTTTCTTGGATCTCAATTGTACTTGTCCCACCTAGCACCCAAACCCCCCATCATCCCGTTAAATTTTTTAATTGGTGATGGTTCATTTTCTCCATCTCACACATGCCTTCCGTTTTTCAAACGGAATTCTTACTTTTCGGGAGGCATGCATCCTAGTGAGGGCACACCATTAATCCCTCAAAGTCAAATTGTATTTTGGGTGGACCCTCAAATTTTTCGACTTCTAGTGTATGATTTATTAGCCATTCAAATTGTAGGTTGTACATAATTAGTTTTTTTTCTTTTTCTTTTTCTTTCCTTTTGTAATAGTGTAGTGTCATTAGTTAAAGATTTTGTTATTATTTTTGTTATGCTTGGTTCTAACATGTTTTGTAGATTCAATGGACTCGCACTCATCGGGGATCGCTCCATTTGGGTAATATCTTTCTTTTCCTCTCTTTATGTTGTGTTCTTGATTCGCATTGAGGACAATGCAACATTTGATTTAGGGGGTGTGGGATATTCTTCCCATTTATTGTTTAGATTCATTGATTAGATGACATGTTATCCCACTTATTGTTTAGATTCATTGATTCGATGACATGTTCTTTCCAAGTGTGTGTTTTTTAGAAAATTGAAAAAAAAATAAAAAAAATTTGAAAAAAAGCCAAAAATATTTTTCTTCAAAATAAATAAAAATTGGAATTTAAAATTTTCAAAAATATCACCTTTATTCTATTTAAAGTCTCAAATTGTTAAATCATTTGCACTAAGCCAAAATTGACCGAAGATGGAAATTGAAAGAAAATTGACGACTTAATGAATAAGTGTGGAGATTGATCAAACCCGGTGAGATTTCGAGCCTTTCAATTTTTTATGAGTTTTTAAATTAATCCGAGTTTATGATTAACTCAAAGTTCTTTTCAGCGTTTTAATAAGTCGTTGATGATCTCAATCCTTTGTTTTGATTGGTTATGGGAAATGTGTGAATTATTGTCTCGAAATTCGTGCTAAATATATCTCTAAACTTAATTAATCTCGAGATGCATATGGTAATGTGATTAGCAATTTGGACAATGAACTAGGCCCTCATTTGTTCCCCAAAAATATTAGCCATAAAAAGTTGTGAAAAACAAAATTATCCTTTTGCAACCCAATTTGAGCCTAATAAATTTATACTTTTCGTTTGATAACCCGAAAAACCCAAATAGCCCAGAATTGTGAAAATTGAGAAAATTAATCAAGTAAGTCCAAATTGTGCAATAAAAAGGGGCAAGAGAAAAAGAAAAAAAAATGCTAAAAAAAAAATAGCAAGAAAAAAAATGAAAAAAAAAAAAGAGCAAAGGCCCGAAAAAGCACAAATGGACATCATAAAGACATTTTACAATTCCGAACAATCCATCCATTCCCATTTTTACCCTTTACACCTTTTAACCCAAAAAGTCCTAACCGAATCCGAATGGCGAAATTAATTACTGCATGGAGAGCTAAGACATGAAAAGATAATATGAGAGAGTAAATGGTGTGAACTAGAGGTGATGTTCCCGTTTCCTAATAACTGTACTCCGATGATGAGATCTTTTCACAATAAATTTCCTTATTTTCAATTTTGTATGCATGAATTTGTGTCCATTATATTTACTCTTTATATCATGCATACCGAGAGAAAATAGCCACAATTCGAGTGATTCGTTTATGAGTGCAATCCGTAAGAATTTGAATCAAAACGAATTTTCAGAAAGTAACGTAATGCTCAATCGGTGGAAATTTGAGGTTGAATTTTTGGCTTTGCACACACACACTACGGTTTGAGACAGTTGAATATGAATTTATGGTGAGTATTTTTCGAAAAGTTTAAATTGTACAATTTTTAAGTATTTTTATATTTATTTGAGTCAATAAAGAATTTTGTGGGTAAATTCACTGCAAACCCTCACGAGACAAAACTCGTCCTACTAGGGTAACCTAGGGGTTTAAAGGCTTGTTGCATACGCTAAATGCAATCGCTTGCCTGCGAAAGTGGAATTTTATTATAATAAAAGAATTTTCAAGAATTGAGCCTTGATAAGATTCATTTACATTGCTCGGGACACGCAAAGTTCTAAGTTAGGGGGTGTGTTTAGGCACATATTCTTCACATTTATCCCCTTAATTTCGGTAATTTTATGATCTCGTGCAGTGTAAATATCTTGAATTTGTCTTGTATTTATGCTACTAACCCCTTTTGGCAAGTATTTCTTGTTTTGTGTATTTCTCATGTGTTTTACAGGTATTTCACGCAAGTTAGTGCAAAGGAGAACTCAAAACAGTGAAAGAAATCAAGAAATGGAGAGTTGAAGGGAATTTTCGTAATTTTTCAGCCTTAGTCCGGAGGTGGGGCCAACTATAAAGTTGAAGAGCTCTAAATTACAAGAACACTGGAAAAAATGGCACCTCAATCCGAGCTACGGTGAAGAAGTTACGAGGTTTTGAAGTTGCGCGATAATGAAGAGAAATGAACCAGAAAAACAGGATGGATCCGGATGGGACCAAACCGATCCGGTGGTGACAGGACCGGTCCGATCAGAAAAAAGAACCGATCCGGTACCAAACCGATCCGGCTGGAAACTGGACCGGTCCGGCTGTACAGATTTCTGGCATTAATTCTGCAGATTTTTGTCGTGTGCAGCTGGAAAAACTTGTTCCACAAGCACTATTGGCTGTCTAATTCGTGTTAAATTCGTGCTATAAAAGCCCAAGACCTAATTCATTCAAAGTGGGAGTTGTTTTATCAAGTTTTAGGAGGCTAGGTTGAGATTTCTAGAGAGAGTTTTTAGGTCAAATTTCTAGGTTAAATTTACAATTTCCTCAAGAGTTTTATGAACCCTAGTTTGTATTCTGAATCTCAATTCCTTGTTGCCGAATTCAAGTAAACTCTTTCCATTCTATTATTTTATTACTTGCAAATTATTTACCATGTTTTGTAGATCCATAATTTTGTGTATGAATTTGTTCTTTAATCAAATCATGTTTAGCTAAATTCCCAAGGGTTGGGGTACATGAACTCAATCCAAGGCAAATTATCTATATAGAAAATAGAGGTTAAATTAAAATATTGATTGAATCGTGAAAGCACCACTTTATGTTTACCTTTGATTTCGTATGGTGCGGGCTTGAACCTCATATACGTAATGCTTAGAATATATAAAGACTGGATTCATTCACCGCTTTATATCTATCTTTGATTTCATATGATGCGGGCTTGAACCTCATATATGTAATGCTTAGAATGTATAAAGACCGGATCTAGTCAATAATTTTAATTTACAATTCTAGTATTCTATACGGTAATTTTTTAAGGATTGAGGGATTGTATACGGTAATTTACAATTCTAGTATTCTATACGGTAATTTGCATACGGTAATTTACAATTCTAGTATTCTATACGGTAATCCCTCAATCCTTAACAAATTACCGTATAGAATACTAGAATTGTAAATTAAAATTATTGACTAGATCCGGTCTTTATACATTCTAAGCATTACATATATGAGGTTCAAGTCCGCATCATATGAAATCAAAGATAGATATAAAGCGGTGAATGAATCCAGTCTTTATATATTCTAAGCATTACGTATATGTGGTTCAAGACCGCACCATACGAAATCAAAGGTAAATATAAAGCGGTGCTTTCACGATTCAATCAATATTTTAATTTGACCTCTATTTTCTATATAGATAATTTGCCTTGGATTGAGTTCATGTACCCCAGCCCTTGGGAATTTAGCTAAACATGATTTGATTAAAGAACAAATTCATACACAAAATTATGGATCTACAAAACATGGTAAATAATATGCAAGTAATAAAATAATAGAATGGAAAGAGTTTACTTGAATTCGGCAACAAGGAATTGAGATTCAGAATACAAACTAGGGTTCATAAAACTCTTGAGGAAATTGTAAATTTAACCTAGAAATTTGACCTAAAAACTCTCTCTAGAAATCTCAACCTAGCCTCCTAAAACTTGATAAAACAACTCCCACTTTGAATGAATTAGGTCTTGGGCTTTTATAGCACGAATTTAACACGAATTAGACAGCCAATAGTGCTTGTGGAACAAGTTTTTCCAGCTGCACACGACAAAAATCTGCAGAATTAATGCCAGAAATCTCTACAGCCGGACCGGTCCGGTTTCCACTCGGATCGGTTTGGTACCGGATCGGTTCTTTTTTCTGATCGGACCGGTCCTGTCACCACCGGATCGGTTTGGTCCCATCCGGATCCATCCTGTTTTTCTGGTTCATTTCTCTTCATTATCGCGCAACTTCAAAACCTCGTAACTTCTTCACCGTAGCTCGGATTGAGGTGCCGTTTTTTCCAGTGTTCTTGTAATTTAGAGCTCTTCAACTTTATAGTTGGCACCACCTCCGGACTAAGGCTGAAAAATTACGAAAATGCCCTTCAACTCTCCATTTCTTGGTTTCTTTCACTGTTTTGAGTTCTCCTTTGCACTAACTTGCGTGAAATACCTGTAAAACACATGAGAAATAAACGAAACAAGAAATACTTGCCAAAAGGGGTTAGTAGCATAAATAAAAGACAAATTCAAGATATTTACACTGCACGAGATAATAAAATTACAGAAATTAAGGGGATAAATGTGAAGAATATGTGCCTAAACATAGATCATGAAGAGACTTGAGGTTTAGGGTTGAATATAGGATGACACAATTTTGTCTCTATTTCCAAACTAGACAAGCTCATATGTTTTAGATTCAAGTGAGTCATATATATATAGTGTGTTTCAATCTCCCCCTTTGGAAATACGAGATGAAACCTCCTTTGAGTCATTTAGGACTCGTAGGGATACGAAATAATAGAAAACCTTAATCGCATACAAAAATTCTATCTACCCTATATCCTAGAAATTAAAAAATACATAACTCAACTAAACACATACCAACACCCTAAAAATATCCAGATGCACATTATGGTACTGATTCCAGAAATAAAACAGTTAAGATCAAGCAATTTAGATGAAGTGTACAATAAATGTCCAAGATGTACTCAAATATTTCTCCCCCATTTTGTCTCAAATGGATAAAGAGAAAAATCACAAATACATATATCTAAAACCAACATATCAACCTAAATTTATGCAACGGGAAATTACATAAATCTCTTACATTGAATAGATATAAGAGGTGTCCATTGTTATTTATCTAATAGCCATTCCCTATATCCTCAGAGATTAATTATTAACATGTAAGTAACTAGAAAAATTAAAATTACGTGATGATGATTTATTCTTCCATAACCATACCTATGGATTTGCGTAATGACTCAAATCGAATGTTATCCAACAGTTTAGTAAATAAATCTTCTAAATTGAAGTTTAGCGGGTAAGTAATTAGTTCCCAATTCCTTAGACTCTATGAGTTCGCGTATAAAATGATGTCTGATTTTATTGTGTTTTGTACGCGAATTTTGGACAGGATTTTTGGAAATTTTTATCGCAGCTTGATTATCGCAATAGAGATGTAATTGATTTTCATGAATGCCATAGTCTCTTAACATCTGTTTTATCCATAATAGTTGAGCACAACAACTACCTGCGGCTATATATTCAGATTCGTTTGTGGACAAAGGAGTGCAATTTTGTTTCTTACTATTCCATCCTACCAAGTTATTACCAACATAATAACACTCTCCTGATGTACTTTTACTATCATTGGAACACTCAGCCCAATCAGTGTCGTTGTATCCAATTATGGTACTGGATATATCCTTGGTGTACCAAAGTCCTAAGCTAAGAGTTCCTTTAATGTATTTTATGATTCTTTTGTCAGATAATAAGTGACTCTCTTTAGGGGCGTTTTGATATCAGGCACACACACAGACAACATACATTATGTCAGGTCGGAGGCAGTTAGGTATAGTAGACTTTCTATCATGCTACGATACAGTGTAGGATCGATGAATTTCCCATGTTCATCTTTAGATAATTTTACTGAAGTACTCCTGGGTGTCCTAGCATCTTTGGAATTTTCTAGACCAAACTTTTTGACTATCCCTACAGTTTATTTAGTTTACGGTATGAATAAACCTTCTAAATTCTGTTTGATTTGAAGTCCTAAAAAGAATTGAAGCTCCCCCATTAAGGACATTTGGAACTCCTTATGCATAATATCAGAAAATATTTTAGCTTCAGATGGAGAGGTAAATCCAAAAATTATATTGTCTATGTACACCTGGGTGATGATAAAATTTTTGTTAAAATGTTTTACAAATAGCATTTGATCATTCCCGCCACATCGAAATTCTTTTTCCATAAAAAAGATGGATAGACGTTCATACCAAGCCCTGGGATCTTGTTTTAGACCATACAAAGCTTTCTTGATATGATAGACGTGTTTAGGATAATGTGGATAAATGAACACTTTAGGTTGTTGTAATACCCCGTATTTTTCTGTGGCATTTATTTTTGGGGATTAATTGAATTAAATGTTTATTAATTGGAAATTAATCCGGATTAAAACATTAACGAGATGTGAGTTATTATTTTATTATAATGTGCATACTTGGCATTATATGAATATTGGTAATATTGAAATTGTCGTGAGATTTAAATACGGCAATTTGGGAATTTTGTTTGACGAATGTGACCACCACGTTATGGTATTTTATTTGAAATTAAAAAGTGAATTTTAGTTCCAATAACTGTATGGTCGTTTTGAGTGCGCCAACGCGTCCGAAAGGGTCGAGATAGTCAGAAAACACTAGCCGGAAGTTTAGTTTGGGTCCCGGGGTATTTTTAGGCCATACTGGCATCATAAAGGGTAGTTTGGTAATTTGTATTTTTGGTAATTAAAAAGTGACGAAAATTGTAATTACAATCTGACTATTTCTTTAACCCACTTAACCCACTAACTACACTAAGAGACAATATGGGCTACGGTAGAAGTTGATATACAATCCCAACTTACCAAAAACCAAACACACCTCCACAACTCCATTGTCTTCAACCTTGGGAAGAGCTTGAGAGAGAGAGAGAAGGAAAGAATTCTGCAGAAAGAAAGAGAGAGGACAGACTTAACTTCAAGATTCAACACCAAATTCAGAGATAGATTAAGGCAAGTCGTTTCAACTCATTTGATTCAAGCTATGTCTTCCATGTTTAGGAATTTTCGAAATTGATTTTTGAAGATAATTTAGACCCATTAATTGGAAGTTAAAAGCCATGATGTATGTAGGAATTTCATGTAGTGATATTCTGGACGAATTATATGTTCTAAACATAACCTTTGATGATTTAAAAATGGAGTTAGAAGAAGTTTAATGATGTTCTTGAATGGAAGAATTCTGGAAATTATTTTGATGTAGTTTTGATCTAAACTAAGACTTTAAAGGATAAATTATGGGACTTAGAATGTTAATACTGTTGTAGGACGATAGTATAATGTTATATTAACCTTGTCTTGGAGTTTCATGCTTAAAAATGGAGTTTTGGGACGAAATTTTAACTGCAAAACGAAGCAGTCCATAACAGACCTGGTGCGTTCGATCGATCGATGTTCTTCAGTCGATCGATCGACCACCATCGATCGATCGAAGGTAAAGGTCGATCGATCGACCTTCCCAGAATGAGTAAAGTTTTTCCTTAATTGAATTTTAATGGTGTTAACCCTTGAATAATATTATTGGAGACATTGTGAATACCCTTAACCTTAAGGAAGACCAGTAGACATGATTATGAGATTGGGCCTTAATTGGAATTTAATTTGAGGAATTATTCTAAATTGATGAAATTCGTTATGTGAGATAAAATTTGGGTTAATAGTGCAAATTTGAATAATTTGATGGAATAAGGTTTGGGCCAGAAGTAAAGACCTTAGGTATAAAGATGTTATATGTGTGAATAATGGGAACTTAATAGTCCATTTGAGATAGGTTTTAAGTTTAAGAAATTACGACGTGAGACGTGTCGACTATTTAATTTATATATTATCGGGATACTTGAAATATTTGAATTTGGAATAATGGTATAAAGATGTAGAGAATACCTTTATTAATATCGAGATATCTAAGATGTGTGAATGCTTAGTATATAACTTTATGTGTATGACATACCTACCATACTTGCTATCACGGGAGGTTTACGTTCGCTTAGGGCCTTCTTATCCTTGTGTTTCCCGGATTTAGATTGGTTACCTCGATGAACATAGGTCATAGAAGGACTTATTGTGATATTAATAAGTCTGCTGATCGTGGGAGCACAGGTATGTACGTGACCCATGTGATGGTGACTGTGTTCGCCTCCACTATTTGTGATGTTGTTATCTGAACAATTCCTGAGAGATTCGGAATGTGTGATCCTTATGTACGTGATGTACCGGGATGGATAGCAGAGTATGTGTGCACCGTAGCTTAGCCTTTGGGTGCTTTTATTGTATATTTATGTTGTGAAAATATACGGTTAAATGAGAAGGAATTTACTATGTTAAATTGTGAGTATAGTTATGATAATGTTTTGAAAAGATAAAAAGGGAGAACTTTTATCAATAAATGGTTTTGTTAGTAATTGGGAATCCGGGAATTAAAGTAGAAATCTCTATTTAATTATTAAGGTTGGAAATTAAACGTGAACCGAGTAGTAGTGTTAGAAACTCTTTGGATAGTTACGAGATAACACATGAATGGGTACAGGAACGTTAGGAGTACACAGTTAGACGAGAGGTGAGTATATCATGTGAGAGCACGTCCTAACATGTACTTTTCATATACTGTTTTAAATGTTTTTAAATCACTTGCAGGTTTTTAAATATCTCCACATTCGAGCTCTGACCCGTTTGCTTTCAAAACTACTTTTTGTAAAACCATTTTAGGTGCCCAGCCACAAGGACACCATGCATAGGATTCTTACTCAGATGACGAGCTGTAGCTGTTTGTGGGAGCTACAGGGATTTGCTTTTAGACTCTTATATCATTTGGATTCCTTACTCAGTATTCCTCAGTTGTAGGGCATGTTGCCCAAATTCTATTAGATACATTTCCATTTCAGTTTTTCAGACTTTGGCATGTATTCATTCAGTATTCAGTATTTCGTTATTTACTTCAGTTGTGGGATTATGTTGTGAGGAGTTTTCCTCCAGATTTACTTATATCATGTGACGGTTATTCTATTTACTTCATTATGGTGAATGGTGTTATTATTCTTCATTACACTTGTTGCATGTTAATCAGACTTTAATTAAAATTTGGCATCTTACTTTTTAAATACTAGGTGGTTAGTAATTATAAAACGTTTTCGACAGTCATGCTATTAACTGAGCCAACTTGGCGTTTTGATTTAATTTAATAAAGGAGTAGCTACCCGGTATTTAATTAGTCGGGGTGTCACAGGTGGTATCAGAGCATTAGGTTCTAGTGTCCTTTAGGATCTGAACGTCTTATTATGTTTTCACTGAGCTTTCTTTGATATAGAGCCCTATATTTTAGGACTGTTGTATTCTTTTGTTTATGCTACGTTCTTCATCTATTCTAAGTTTATAATTGGGAACTTATAGACTTTATTCTTATTTCAGAATGCCTCCACGACGTGCACGATGAGTTCCCAGGAATGCGACGCCAGAACCACAGCCCGCACCGGTTCAGGGCATGATCAACGCCGCTGAGGTTGCAGCTATTGTAGCCCAAGCGGTAAATGCCACCATTTTCGTAGTTCAGCAGGCACCGCCTCAGGCGCCGGTTGCCGCTCCAGTACAGACAAATGCATTCTCGTCTGCTTGGGAACGTGTACGTGACGCTTTTTAGAAAGCGCATCCGCCAGAGTTTGCAAGTAGCTCAGACGTGGTAGTCTCGAGCCAGTGGAGGAAGGATATACAGCGGCACTTGAGGATGTATGAGTGCACTGATGTTCAGAAGTAGGTGCTAGCTACTTTCAAGCTAGTTGGATCTGCATTGCAGTGGTGGGAGTCTATTACCACCATAGAGGAGAGGGATACCCTCACGATTCAGGAGTTCTGGGTGCGGTTCGACCGCAAGTACTTTTCGTCAGCTGTTCATACGGAAATGAGGAGGAGATTGATGAGTCTGAGGCAGGAGGGCAAGACCGTGGCCGAGTATGAGGCTGAGTTCACTAATCTGTTGAATATCGTTCCTGATGAGATACCGACAGAAAAGAAGAAGATTGAGAAATTCACCGACGGGTTGACATGGAGGATCCGTCAGCATCTGTTAGGGAACCTTTCGTTGGCCACTTATTCTGATGTGGTTAACGCTGCTTTATTACACTGCCAGGATCACCGCTTTCATATGGCTGAGGGAAAGAGATCGAGAGAGTCTAGCCATCAGGGCGGGACTGGAGGACTTGGTGCCGGTGGGGCACAATCTGTTCAGGGGCAGAGGCAGATTGATCATGGTTTCCAGCAGGGGGATCATAAGAGGTTCTGTTCAGGAGGTTTCAGGAATGGCCAGCAGGGTCAAAATGGTCAACATCAGCAGTTTCAGCAGGACCAGCAGGGCCAAGGGAGGAACGGTAAGGACCACCAGGGCCGGGGACAGCAGGGGCAGAGAGGAGGGAACTTCCCAGGGAAGTGTTTCGTTTGTGGCAAGACTGGCCATAAACGCCAGGACTGTCCTGATAGGGGCAGGGCCCCACAGCAGCAGCAGCAGGGAGCTTGCCAGGAGCCACAGAGGCCTATGTTTCTTGCCGCTCTCCCCGCACCGCCACAGATGGCAGCATTGCCACCCATTCCAACAGTCCTGGTTCACCAGGGGCAGCTACAGTATGGACGTGTCTACAACGTTCACCAGGCAGCAGTCCCACAGGCACCGCCCGCGATTGAGGGTACGTTTTCTATCCATGGCACTATGGGTCGGGTACTATTTGATACGGGGGCTACACATTGTTTTATAGCTACACATTTCGCGAAGGCTTTAGGGTTGTTAGCCACCGCGGAGAGCACAGTGATGTGTGTTGACTCAGCATTGGGAAGTGGGTCACTTATATTCTTTATATGTCGGGGAGTGGGGGTAGAGATTGGTGGTTTGGTATTACCTGCGGACATGTTGGTATTAGATATGCATGTTCACGATGTGATTATCGGTATGGATTGGCTCGCTGATTATAGAGCCATGATTGATTGCTTCGGTGGGAGCATTGTTTTTGCCATTCCGGGGCAAGAGATGTTTGTAGTGGCGATGCCTCGCCCAGAGGGAGGCTCGACCGCTCATTTATATTAAATTGAGGAGGATACCTCTAAGGAGGTTGTGATTCCTTTAGATTCAATCCCAGTCGTCAGGGAGTATTCTGATGTGTTTCAGTAGATACCAGGCCTACCCCCCAGTCGAGAGATAGACTTCGTTATAGACTTGTTACCAGATACGAGACCTATAGCACGAGCACCGTACCGTATGGCTCCAGCTGAGATGAGGGAGTTACGGGACCATATTGAACAGTTGTTGGGTCAGGGGTTTATTCGAAGGAGTACTTCACCATGGGGTGCCCCTGTGTTGTTCATGAAGAAGAGAGATGGTTCACTGAGATTGTGTGTGGACTACCGGGAGTTAAAAAAGGTCACGATATGGAATAAGTATCCGTTGCCTCGAATCGATGACCTATTTGACCAGTTGAGAGGAGCTTCTTGCTTCTCAAAGATTGATTTGCGATCTGGTTACCATCAGTTGCGTATCAGGGAGGAGGACGTCTCGAAGACTGCGTTCTTATCGAGATATGGTTCTTACGAGTTTCGGGTTATGCCATTTGGTTTGACCAAGGCTCCAGCAGCATTTATGGACTTGATGAATAGGGTGTTCAGGGATTTCCTAGACCAGTTTGTCATTATCTTCATCGATGATATTTTGGTTTACTCCCAGACAGAGGAGGAGCATGCCGAGCACTTGAGGCTACTTTTGCAGACACTGTGCCAGAATGAGTTGTATGCAAAATATGAGAAGTGCGGGTTTTGACTGAAGGAGGTTCAATTTTTGGGGCATATTATTTCCGACCGGGGAATATCGGTTGATCCGGGGAAAGTATCCGCGGTGAGGGAGTGGGGACAGCCCACGACACCGACGGAGATCCGTAGTTTCTTGGGCCTAGCAGGATACTACAGGAGGTTTATTCGGGGTTTCTCCACGATAGCGGGTCCCATGACACACCTAACCCGTAAAGGTGTGCCGTTCATTTGGAGTGATGCCTATCAGTTGGCATTTGATGAGTTGAAGGACAAGTTAACCTCAGCACCTGTGTTAGCATTGTCGAGACCGGGAGTTGAGTATCTTGTTTACACAGATGCGTCCTTACAAGGACTTGGAGGTGTACTGCAGCAGGAGAGTCAGGCCATAGCTTATGCTTCCCGTAATATTAAGCCTCACGAGAAGAATTACCCTACCCATGACTTGGAGTTAGCGGCAGTGGTATTTGCCCTTCGTATTTAGAGACATTACCTGTTGGGGGAGAAGTTTCGATTGTTCACGGATCACAAGTCCCTAAAGTACCTATTCACGCAGAAGGAGTTGAATATGTGGCGACGGAGGTGGCTTGAATTCGTGAAAGATTATCAGTTCGATATCCAGTATCACCCGGGGAAGGCTAACGTGGTGGCAGACGCGTTGAGCCGTAGACCGGTAGATGAGGTGGCAGATGTGTGGAAGGCAAAGTGGAAAGAATTGGGACACCAGGATGCAGTGGCCCGATCATTCATGTCTGTGATGACTGTTACACCGCAGATTGTCACAAAAGTAGTGAGGACACAGGCAAACGACTCGTTCTGCCAGGAGCAGATAGTTCGATTATTGGCAGAGGGAGCCAAATCCTATACCGTTAGCTCAGACGGGGGATTACGCTTCAATGGGAGATTGGTGGTTCCGGAAGGGGAGGAATTGCGGCATGAGGTGATGGTAGAGTCGCATGGCTCACGGTTCGCAGTACATCCCGGAGGGGACAAAATGTACCAAGACATGAGACGTCAGTATTGGTGGAGCGGGATGAAGAGAGATATTGTCGAGTTTGTTTCAAAATGCGCCACTTGTCAGCTCGTAAAAGTGGATCATCAGAGACCGGCGACTACTACAGTCGTTAGAGGTCCCGATGTGGATGTGGGAGAGCATCTCTATGGACTTTATCACGGGGTTTCCTACGTCGCAGAGGGGTCACGACTCCATTTGGGTAATTGTGGACAGGTTGACAAAAGTTGCACATTTTCTACCCGTAAGGACAGACTACACTGCGGGACAGTATGCCCAACTCTTTATTGCAGAGATAGTGAGACTTCACGGGGTGCCCTTAAATATCGTGTCTGACCAAGACAAGATATTTGTTTCACCGTTTTGGGAGAGTTTTCAGCAGGCCATGGGAACGGAGTTGCGGTTGAGTACGGCGTACCACCCGTAGACCGATGGGCAGATCGAGCGCACAAATCAGATGTTGGAGGATATGCAACGTATGTGCACCATTGACTTTGAGGGTGGATGGGAACAGTATCTTCCACTGGTGGAGTTTGCTTACAACAACTCCTACCAGTTCACCATTGGCATGGCTCCATTTGAGGCATTGTACGGTAGACATTGTCGTTCCCCAGCATGTTGGTTGGAGGTGGGGGATAACAAACTACTTGGGTCGGAAGTGATTCAGGATACTTCGGCAAGGATAAAATTGATTCGGAGTCGCATTCGGGTAGCTCAGGACAGGCAGAAGAGCTATGCTGATGCGAAGAGATTCTTCAGAGAGTTCCAAGTGGGGGACCAGGTTTTGCTCAGAGTATCTCCTATGAAGGGGATTATGCGTTTCGGGAAGAAAGGGAAGTTGGCACCGAGATATGTGGGACCATTTCCTATTATTGAGCGAATCGGACCGGTTGCGTATAGACTTGGGTTACCGGAGCATTTGCATCGGATTCACGATGTGTTTCATATTTCCTCGCTTAGGAAATACCTTAGAGATAATTTGGCTCATTCTCTCATTGCTATGGAGGACATTGATCTCCAGCCAGATAGCTCCTACGAGGAGGGACCGATTGCTATTCTGGACCGAAGTGAGCGGAAACGGAGGTCAAAGATAGTTCCGTTAGTGCGTGTTCAGTGGCGACATCATAATGTCGAGGAGTCCACATGGGAGTGAGAGGATGAGATGCGCGAATGTTATCCAGAGTTATTCTTACCAGGTACTTTCTAGTTCCAAATTTCAGGACGAAATTCAGTTATTAGGGGGGAAGTATGTAATACCCCGTATTTTTCTGTGGCATTTATTTTTGGGGATTAATTGAATTAAATGTTTATTAATTGGAAATTAATCCGGATTAAAACATTAACCAGATGTGAGTTAGTATTTTATTATAATGTGCATACATGGCATTATATGAATATTGGTAATATTGAAATTGTCGTGAGATTTAAATACGGCAATTTGGGAATTTTGTTTGACGCATGTGACCGCCACGTTATGGTATTTTATTTTAAATTAAAAAGTGAATTTTAGTTCCATTAACCGTATGGTCGTTTTGAGTGTGCCAACGCGTCCGGAAGGGTCGAGATAGTCAGAAAACACTAGCCGGAAGTTTAGTTTGGGTCCCGGGGTATTTTTAGGCCATACCGGCATCATAAAGGGTAGTTTGGTAATTTGTATTTTTGGTAATTAAAAAGTGACGAAAATTGTAATTACAATCTAACTATTTCTTTAACCCACTTAACCCACTAACTACACTAAGAGACAATATGGGCTACGGGAGAAGTTGATACACAATCCCAACTTACCAAAAACCAAACACACCTCCACAACTCCATTGTCTTCAACCTTGGGAAGAGCTTGAGAGAGAGAGTGAAGGAAAGAATTCTGCAGAAAGAAAGAGAGAGGACAAACTTAACTTCAAGATTCAACACCAAATTCAGAGATATATTAAGGCAAGTGGTTTAAACTCATTTGATTCAAGCTATGTCTTCGATGTTTAGGAATTTTCGAAATTGATTTTTGAAGATAATTTAGACCCACTAATGGGAAGTTAAAAGCGATGATGTATGTAGGAATTGCATGTAGTGATATTCTGGACGAATTATATGTTCTAAACAGAACCTTTGATGATTTAAAAATGGAGTTAGAAGTAGTTTAATGATGTTCTTGAATGGAAGAATTCTGGAAATTATTTTGATGTAGTTTTGATCTAAACTAAGCCTTTAAAGGATAAATATGGGACTTAGAATGTTAATACTGTTGTAGGATGATAGTATAATGTTATAGTAACCTTGTCTTGGAGTTTCATGCTTAAAAATGGAGTTTTGGGACGAAATTTTAACTGCAAAATGAAGCAGTCCGTAACAGACCTGGTGCGTTCGATCGATCGATGTTCTTCAGTCGATCGATCGACCACCATCGATCGATCGAAGGTAAAGGTCGATCGATCGACCTTCCCAGAATGAGTAAAGTTTTTCCTTAATTGAATTTTAATGGTGTTAACCCTTGAATAATATTATTGGAGACATTGTGAATACCCTTAACCTTAAGGAAGACCAGTAGACATGATTATGAGATTGGGCCTTAATTGGAATTTAATTTGAGGAATTATTCTAAATTGATGAAATTCGTTATGTGAGATAAAATTTGGGTTAATAGTGAAAATTTGAATAATTTGATGGAATAAGGTTTGGGGCAGAAGTAAAGACCTTAGGTATAAAGATGTTATATGTGTGAATAATGGGAACTTAATAGTCCATTTGAGATAGGTTTTAAGTTTAAGAAATTACGACGTGAGACGTGTCGACTATTTAATTTATATATTATCGGGATACTTGAAATATTTGAATTTGGAATAATGGTATAAAGATGTAGAGAATACCTTTATTAATATCGAGATATCTAAGATGTGTGAATGCTTAGTATATAACTTTATGTGTATGACATACCTACCATACTTGCTATCACGGGAGGTTTACGTTCGCTTAGGGCCTTCTTATCCTTGTGTTGCCCGGATTTTGATCGGTTACCTCGATGAACATAGGTCATAGAAGGACTTATTGTGATATTAATAAGTCTGCTGATCGTGGGAGCGCAGGTATGTACGTGACCCATGTGATGGTGACTGTGTTCGCCTCCACTATTTGTGATGTTGTTATCTGAACAATTCCTCAGAGATTCGGAATGTGTGATCCTTATGTACGTGATGTACCGGGATGGATAGTAGAGTATGTGTGCACCGCAGCTTAGCCTTTGGGTGCTTATATTGTACATTTATGTTGTGAAAATATACGGTTAAATGAGAAGGAATTTACTATGTTAAATTGTGAGTATAGTTATGATAATGTTTTGAAAAGATAAAAAGGGAGAACTTTTATCAATAAATGGTTTTGTTAGTAATTGGGAATCCGGGAATTAGAGTAGAAATATCTATTTAATTATTAAGGTTGGAAATTAAACGTGAACCGAGTAGTAGTGTTAGAAACTCTTTGGATAGTTACGAGATAACACATGAATGGGTACAGGAACGTTAGGAGTGCACAGTTAGACGAGAGGTGAGTATATCATGTGAGAGCACGTCCTAACATGTACTTTGCATATACTGTTTTAAATGTTTTTAAAGCACTTGCAGGTTTTTAAATATCTCCACATTCGAGCTCTGACCCGTTTGCTTTCAAATCTACTTTTTGTAAAACCATTTTAGGTGCCCAGCCACAAGGACACCATGCATAGGATTCTTACTCAGATGACGAGCTGTAGTTGTTTGTGGGAGCTACAGGGATTTGCTTTTAGACGCTTATATCATTTGGATTCCTTACTCAGTATTCCTCAGTTGTAGGGCATGTTGCCCAAATTCTATTAGATACATTTCCATTTCAGTTTTTCAGACTTTGGCATGTATTCATTCAGTATTCAGTATTTCGTTATTTACTTCAGTTGTGGGATTATGTTGTGAGGAGTTTTCCTCCAGATTTACTTATATCATGTGACGATTATTCTATTTACTTCATTATGGTGAATGGTGTTATTATTCTTCATTACACTTGTTGCATGTTAATCAGACTTTAATTAAAATTTGGCATCTTACTTTTTAAATACTAGGTGGTTAGTAATTATAAAATGTTTTCGACAGTGATGCTATTAACTGAGCCAACTTGGCGTTTTGATTTAATTTAATAAAGGAATAGCTACCCGGTATTTAATTAGTCGGGGTGTCACAGTTGTTCTACATAAGTCTCTTCAGTTAGGGTACCATTAAGGAAGGCAGACTTTACATTCATTTGATAAAGAGTGAATTGCAAATGACAAGATATTGCTAAGAGTAAGCGAATAAACTCAAGGCGAGTGATCGGGGAAAAGGTCTCCTCGAAATCTATTGCTTCAACTTGAGAGTAGCCCTGGGCAACTAATCTAGCCTTGTTTTGAATGACCATCCCAGATTCATCTCTTTTATTCTTAAAGATCCAACGTACTCCAAAACCCCTTTTATATTTTGGCCCAAGCACAAGATACCATACATCATGACTAACAATTTGAATAAGTCCCTCCTGCATGGAACTTATCCACAATGAGTCATTCAGTGCTTTATTTACATTCTTTGGTTCAATAAGATGAAGCACCATATATCTTTGACTCACTTAAGTCTACATTATATAGGTGCTCATCTAGTTTGGAAATAGTGATTAAATTTGAGTCCAATCCTTATTTACCAAAGAACCTTAGACTCTACACTTGATTCCTCTACAAGTTCCGAAAGGTAGAACACCAACACCACACACTAGGACTGCATTCATACATTGTCTTATTATCTATATGGTTATGTGCGAGTTAAAACCCTTTAAAATAATTTTCTACTATTTTTGGGATGTGTTAAATAATTTCTAAGATTTTTTAAAATGATTTTTTGAATTAATTTTGATTGTATATAAACCTTAGGGGCTGGTGTGCTATTTCTATTTTTGGCTAAAGTTAGCTTGGGTAGAACTCGAAAGCGCTAGAGACTTTGGGGGTGGAAATTTAGTTAATTTGGTACGAGTTTTGCAACGGTATTGTTCTTACACGTGCTGGTATATTATTGGTGGATTTTATGTTTCTTCCCGCTCACAGACTTGTGTTTCTTTGAGAACCCATGGATCAAAGTTATCAATGTTCTGCATGTGTTTAGTTTCAATACAAGAGAACCCATCTTGACCAATCAATGTTGTCTATTTCCATCGCTTCATATAAACTATTAGATTGATAGTCAAATGGTCAAATCTAATCCCAGTCGTATGATTGTCTCTGAGATTCTTGATCTTTCCTCACTCACTATAAAAACACACCAAGTCTTAGCCATTTGAGACTTTTGGTCTTCGTCCAAACTTGAGAGAAAATAAGAAAAGAGAGAGAGGAAGGTAGAGGGAGAGGGAGAGAGAGAGAGAGAGAGAGAGAGTGAATAAAAGCCCTAAACCTAACTCAGTTCAAATCTCGCCAGAAAACCTTTTCTAAAAGTAAATCAGTTCGAGATTTGTGAAGATTATCCTCTTTAGTCCTTTATCTCTTTTCCAACTTAATCATGTTAACTTAATCTTAGTTTCTTTTCATAGAACCTTGAGATTTCTTCTTTGTGATACATATCATATAGATAGTTCTTAGTTTTGATTTTCTCTTTCGAG
Source organism: Sambucus nigra (assembly GCA_949130495.1). Lineage (NCBI taxonomy): Eukaryota > Viridiplantae > Streptophyta > Magnoliopsida > Dipsacales > Adoxaceae > Sambucus > Sambucus nigra. The sequence continues at coordinate 920,418 of OX422207.1, read as the reverse complement.
AAATCTTATTTTGGTTGGTTATTTTCAAACTGACATGTTATTTTCAAACCCTAAACCAACAAAACATTTTTTGATTTTAGTTTACTCAAATATTCAGACTTATATCTAGTTGAGATCTTGATTGGGGATTTACACTTTCATATATTTCACATTTTATGAAATAAGTGTACATATTTTCAAATAAAGAAAGTGCACAGGATCTTGGCTCGTGTATATATCAAGATTCCCTCTTGATCTGCGGGTATTTGAAAAATCTAAAGTCTGATAAATTTTGATTAAATTGATTTTGGAAATTCCTTTGCATTTTAGTGATTTATTTGTAATTTGATTGTCATACTGTTTGTAGTAAGCGTGTTCGAGTTGCATGCATGTGATTTAGAGCACATCACCACATACACCTTCACATTACTACACTGAAAAGTGTTAGTATTGAGATTTTGGACTTTTAAGTCGACGTAAAGCTAAAAGGAGTAGAGTTACAAAGCTGAGAAAACATCTACAACATCAGAACCTTGGACGAAGTCAGAAAATGCCAGAGGAGTTGGTACAATTTTTGAACATATATTAGCTTTAATTGTGTGTCTTGATTGTTAAATAACTTGTAACTTATTTTCTTCTTTAGTGGATTTTACTTTTGTGGCGTAGAGGTCACCGTGGATGTTTCCCCAATTGGGTGGGGTTTTACCACGTTAAAATTGTACTTGCATGTTTCCTCTTATTCTCATCCTTTTCTTGAGGCTGTGTTGGTTTAATTCATTTGAAAGTTTTTATTTTTCAAAAACTAGTTAATTCTATACCTTAAATAACTCGTTCATACTATTTTACACATATTGTGTTTAGTAATTTTTTTTTATTAAAGAGTTTCTTCAACAAACTGTTTAGAGCCATTTATATAGTTTAATCTTGAATTAAACGACTTAAGTGGTATTTTTTCATAAGAGACACAAAGCATGGATAATGAGCAAATGTACGTAGCTCGGATCTTGTACGAACAGGCTCTTCTAGATTACCGACCACATTATCTAGCGGATGATCTTTGGAAACCTAGTTAGGGACCTTGGGGGTCTCAGTTGGTAAAAGATCATCTATCTTTAGAGAGTCGTAATTTAAAATATTTTCAGTCTCATCCACTATAGTTGGCCCTTAAGGTTTACTCTTTGCATTAGTGTCACTCACTATCACATTGATGGACTCCATCATAGCTTTGGTTCGAAGATTATAGATACGGTTAGCTCTATTATTTGGAGAATAACCTAAGAAAATTGCTTTATTACCTCTGGTTTCGAATTTAGACAAATGTTCTCTGTCCTTGCATACGTAACATACACTTCCAAATGTCCTAAAATATTTTAGGTTAGGTTTTTTCCCGTACCAAAGTTCGTAAGGTGTATGTTTGGTATTCTTCCTAAGGTTTACTCTATTTATTATATGACAAGTTGTACGAACAGCTTCAACCTAAAAATATTTGGGTAATTCCTTTGCGTGGATCATAACACGAGCCATCTCCTGAATAGTTTGATTTTTATGCCCAGTTATCATGTTTTTAAGGGGAACTAAATTCATGTTTGTAACCATTGTAGTCACAATATTCGATAACTCTTAAATCTATAAACTCACCTCCTATATCACTACAAATTCTATTTACTTGGGAGTCCATTTCATTTTCAATTTGTAATAAAATCTTTAAAAACTTTCAAAAAAATTCTGATTTTTTTAAGAAAGGAAACCTAGGTAAATCGAGTAAAATCGCCAACCATAAGCAAGATGTAAATGTTACCACAAAGACTAACAGTACGAGAAGGACCCATTAGGTCCATATGGATGAGTTCTAGAGGTTTGGTGAATAGAACCTGTTTAACTTTCTTATGAGGAGCTTTAACTATCTTTCCTTCTTGACAGGGTCCACATACTATATTGGAAATGGGTTTGATCTCTGGAAAACCTCTAACAATTCCCTATGAGCTTAACTTACCAAGGCTATCGTAATTTATGTTACCTAACTTATTATCCCAGATTTCATTAGCTTCCATCCTGACTATATTGCAGATCTCAGTTCCTATGTTTACTGTATAACAATTATCAGGTATTTTGAGTCCTGTAATAATACAGTCTCCATTCTCATTTAAAATTTTACAACTGGTTTTTGAGAATGTGATAGTATGATTTGAGTCACAAAATTGCGATATACTCAGTAAATTTTCTTTAAGACCCTTTACTAAAGGAACTTCGTTAAGAGTAGGTAATCCTTTTTCTTGGAGTGTCCCTTTACATATGATCTGGGCCGATACTCCATCTCCACACAAAACTTTTCCTCCTAAGTAGTCAGTTTTGTTGGTTAGTTTAATCTCGTCCCCGATCATATGTTTAGAATAACCCGAGTCTAAATACCATCCAGATGAAGTGTGTTCATCTTTTAAAGCACTAATCACCACACTGCACTTCCTTTGGGGTATTAGATCATCTCTCCTAACCCAAATTACGCAAGTTTTAAAAACTTTGTGCTTATTAGCTCGCACATGCTAAAATTTGTGAGCATCAGATTTTTCTTTAAAAGATTAATGTGCTTTAAACTGATTTTTGGAAGATTGCTGACCATTTGGTTTAGTCATGAGTCTAGTACATTTCCTATCAATATTTATTTTAGTATTATATCGTTTATTCCTATTTCGATAGTTAGAGTTCTTATCCGACTGTCTGGAAGGACGTAATAATTTCTGTCTTGCCTCGAATAGTTCATTTTTCTATACACAGGGGTGTAAGAAAAGTATTGGTATGGGTGATTTTGAAAACAAGTTTCAAGTGAATGTCCATAGACATCACAATAAGAGTAGTAAAGGTGGCTAAAAGGTTTCTTATAATCTCTAAGATCTTTAAAGATGGGTTTGTCGAAGTGTGGGGTTTCAGTCTTAGGTTTCTTTGAGACATATTGAAACGAGGACTCTCCTTACCGTATTGGGGGGCATACGTATTTAGTCTTAGATTCAAAATTTGCCTTAGAATCACTTGACTCACCAATGTCTATCCCTTTCTATTTTTTTTAATCAAAATTAGTTTTTATAGCAAGAAAATCTGGACAAGTTTCCACAGGACTTTTACCATCGGACACAAACTTCACAGTTTCAAGCTTTTTAGTTTGTGTGTTAGTGTTGGGACAAAATCCTATGCAAGTTTTTTCCTCAAAATTGGTTTTACTTTCTGCAACACAATCTTCAAAACAATTGGAGTTGTTTTCAAATTTTTCAAACTTTTTGAAGACTGTTGACGCCTTTTCTTTTGATTGTTCCAATTCTAACAACATGGCCTTGTATTTATTTTCCAGAATTTCATTTGATTCATAAAGATTCTTGATTTTATCAGAAAAAGCCTTAGTTTGAGTTTTATGGGCTAGACATTGATTAGTGTAATCTTCAGCATTTTGTTTAACCACAAGACTAAGCGATTCTATCTTTTCAGTAAAATCTTTAATGGTTCTTTCTAATCTAGTGCTCTTCCTAAGCATTTTAGTGCCTTGTGTGTAGATGTCTAGAAGGTCATCATTATCAGACTCACTAAGTGTGGTGGGTGATTTGTCCCCTATCGATTCATTTTTTAAACTCACACATGCACATTCAGTTCGTCATTCATACGATCCCTTTGACTCACACACACGACAGTAGAGCTACTATTATCAATATAACCATTATTAGCATTCTCAGGGAACAAAGTAGGTAAAACCTTATCAGGCACAGTCAAAGCATTATTGGGTAGACTCTCATCAGTATTATCATCAGAATATACTATCTTTACAAAAAATGACATACATGGTTCAAATGTATTAGATGATTCAGGCTCATCATCACCTGAATCGCTTGAATCATCCCATGTTTTCCACAAATTGGCCTTATTATGTTTTTCTTTCAGGTTGACCCTACAGTTAATGGCAATGTGACCTATTTTACCACATCTAAAGCATTCAGACTTGATATTGTCTTTATCGGGTCTATTATTGTTGTTTTTGTGTTTTCCTAGTCTCCTCTCATGAGGTCTGTCATTGGATTGATTTGAATAAGGAGCCTTTCCTTGTTTATGAGCAACATTATTTCTAAACTTTAGTATTTTCTTAAAGTGTTTAGACATTAAGGCTATTTGGTTATCCAAATCATCCAAGTCACAGCCATCATCAGATTGCATTTCAAGATTAGGTATCACTTTAGATTGAAACATAACAATGGGACTACTGTTTTTCTTTTGACTTCCAAGAAGTTGTTTCTTATAATCCAATTCCATTTCCACAGTTCTTAATTTTCTACCGAGGAGTTCAGGGTTAAGATTTGGATCTTCCATTTCATTAATTGCATATCTTTTACTGTCAAATTTCTGGGGAAGTGATCTTAAGATTTTAGAGACAATTTCTCTTCTGTCATAGAAAATTCCATTTGTATGTAGTTGTGTTATCACATCAGTCAGTTTGATATAAAAATCATCGAAGGTCTCAGTCTCTCTGATAACTAGTGTGTTATATTGTTGAATGAGCATTTGAGTCTTGGCGGCCTTAACACGTGTGTCACTTTCATGAGCTGTGACCAACGTGCTCCAGGCTTCTTTAGAAGTTGTACATATAGAGATTCTTTTGAACTCATGCTCATTTACAGACATGAATATTTCATTATTGCCTTTATTATTACAGAGGGAGGCCTGTTTCTCCTCTTTAGTAAATTCAGTGAGAAGTTTTTTTATTCTTATTTCACTACCTTCTGTTATTGGTTTGGTAGGACGATCCTAGTTCTATGGTGTTCCACACCTCATCTCCCAAAGATCCTTGGATGAACGCAATCATCCTTACTTTCTAGTAAGGAAAATTTGTCCCATTGAAGAGGGGAGGTCTGGTTAAGTTTCCCAGTCTCTTAAATTTCTCGTCTATAAGTTTTTATTTTCAAAATAGTTTCAAAAAACACAAGATTTTGAACAGTTCTTTTGAAAAAAAAAGAACCAACTCTGATACCAATTGAAATTCCCTTACTAGTTCATTTAACAAAAAGTTAAATCAGTTAAGAAGGGTCCGAATTATTTTCTTGAAGAAACTCTTTTAAGAACAATGATTAAAACACAAGATGTATTTGAAAATGTTTTTGAGCAAGAAATTTCAGTTACTAGGGATCTTAAATGTTTAAAAGAAATTTAAACACATATAGTAGTGATAATAAGAGTAAAGTAAGCATAAAACCATTCAAGGCAATATTTTTTAACATGGTAAACCCAATCAAACTGGGGAAAGATCCACGACTCGCACTACGGAGTGAAACAAAAATTCCACTAGAATGAGTTTTAGATTACAAGCAAGAAACATATTATCCACACAGATCAAACCTAATCTAAGTGAAGAAATTATACCAGCACTCCCGGTTGTTCTCGGACATCTCTTTCTGGCTCTGATTTGTTGTCTTTAACGTTCTCCAAGCTAAATCCTTTGCTCCTTGTTTATGTCGACTCTTTAGGCCAGAGTCTCTTTACCAACACAACTTTAGTGTTGTTGTGTGAAAGTGTAGTGAAGTAATGTGCCTAACACATGCATGAAACTCACTCACACTTATGCATAAAATATTCCTACAAATATAAAAATTTATTCGAAATATGACATGCAAGAGTCTGAATTAACTTTTATTGAAAAATATACTTCTTATCAAGGTCAGATCAGAAAATAATCTTTCTATTAAAAAGAGCCAAGATCCTATATGTCTAAGCCTTATTTCTTTACAAATTTATTTCACAAAATGTGAAATATAAACTGGGAGACATAAACGTGGTTAGATATGAAAAATCTTGAAGTGTGTTTTTCAAAAAAACTTGAAAACAGAGAAGGAGATTTGTTGGGTAACTTTTTGATAAAAAGGTTTGAGAACTAAACCCAACAGAGAGATGATTTCTATATAAAGAAATAAGTCCTAATAACTAACATGACTATATCAATATTAGTCAGATCTACAAGTCTCAATAGAGTGAAACAAGATCTGGACTTAGTGATTTGTTGGACAAGAGATAAAAACCAGAGAGGTTTTGAACAGGATCGAACAGGAAACCCCCAAATTCTCAAAATAATTTCTGGGAAAAATTGGATAGAGTTTCGTTTGGATTTCTCTTTCTCTCTCTCTCTCTCTCTCTCTCTCTCTCTCCTTTATTTCTCCCAACTGTCAAACTGTCTTAAGATTATAAATGAATGACCCTAAGGCTCTATTTATGATATACGATGGAAGGATATGGAAAGGGGTTCAAAATCAAGGACCATGATTGCTTCGAAAAATGGTTGTAAATCGTGCGGCTTACAAAGCATCACACTTAAATGTCCTCTGATTGGCTCAAGTAGGTAAGACATGGACTCAGGTAAAACGCATGCAGGCCATTGATGAATTCAAACCAGTGGTCCAGATTTGATCTCCGGTATGTGAGAGTGAGAAAACACAATCTTATCCATCTAGTGTGCAACACGTGTAAAGTGTAGATCAAGTTAAAAACGCATGTTTTAGGCTTTTAAATAATTCCAGTTTCTACCACAATATTTTTAGCCAGTTTTGGATTCTACCCAAGGCTAATTTTAGGAACTTTGAGATATTACAAATAAGCCCAAGCATTTTTAAAAACCTAATTTTAATTGTTTTAAAATAGACTTTAAAGGTTCAAAAAATTCCTAAAAATCTTCAAAAATATTAGAAAATGATTTTAAGCCAATGTGAACACACACACACACCTCTCATACACACAAAATGTAGAATAAATGCAGTCCTAGGTGTAGAGTTGTGTTGGTTATACTACCTTTTCAATCCATGATGTTGTTGTTGATGTAGATCATGAAGAGGCATGAGGTTTAGGGTGGAATATAGGATGACACAATTTTGTCTCTATTTCCAAACTAGATAAGCTCCTATATTTTAGACTCAAGTGAGTCATATATATAGTGTGCTTCGGGCTCCTACTGAGGTTACTGAGCACACTGTGGCCGAGACCTCCGAGAAGGTGGAGTTAACTGCAGGTAGTATTGATGGCAATGATAATGAGGTTGAGACTCAAGTTTCGGCCAATGATCCTGCCGTACTTATCAATACCGATGTGCCCTTAAATGAGACGACTGCTCAAGAGAAAATAATTTAAACTCCTTGGGCGGCTGCCTGTGGCCATATCTTCCCTTGTTTGTATATTTTTTGGTTTGAACAATATTTTTAAAATCCAATATCGTCTCAGAACAATTCTCTTGCTAAATTCTGAATGTATGAATATTTGTTACTGATGCACAATTACTTACTCATACTGCTTGCATCTTTATCATTTATTGATTGTATGCTATGAACTTTCCCTCGTCTTTAGATGGGATCTAGATAAACCATAACCAAATGATTTTCAAAACTTTCCCTCGTCTCATCCCTAGATGAGATGAGAGTAACCACAATCAAGTGATTTTTGCAATTTGAATTCACCAAATTGAGTCATATACTTGAATGATCAAAGTAATGTGATTTTTGAATCAGGGGATCACCAAACAAGTGATGTTGTTCCCTAATCTCATCTCGTCCTTAGATGAGATGAAAGGAATCAAATTAATGGCTTCTAAATATAAATTCACCAAGTTAATGATGTTTTAAGGATAACCACAATCAAGTTATTTTTGAATTTGAATTCACCAAATTATGGTGTTTAATCCAAATATCCTCTTGTTGTTTTGAGAATGTATGGAAATGAGTCATCTCATCCATACACTATCGTCTCGGCCGAGAGAGATTTTCTACCAACTTAATGATGTTTTAAGGCTAACCACAATCAAGTGATTTTTGAATTTGAATTCACTAAATTATGGTGTTTAATCCAAGTCCCCTCTAGTCGTTTTGAGAGTGTATCGAGAAGATTTATCTCGTCCATATACTGTCATCTCGGTCAAGAGAGTTTTTCCACCAAGTTAATGATGTTTTACGGCTAACCATAATCAAGTGATTTTTTAATTTAAATTGACCAAAGTATTATGTTTAATCCAAGTTCCCTCTCGTCATTTTGAGAGTATATGAATAAAAGTCATCTCGTCCATACTCTATCGTCTTAGCCGAGAGAGAGATTTTCCACCAAGTTAATGATGTTTTAAGGCTAACCACAATCAAGTGATTTTTTAATTCGAGTGTTTTTCACCACCTAAGTGATGTTATCACACTACTCCCCCCTCTCGATGTTGTTAAGAATCCATGGATGAGGTCAGCCCCGTCTGGATCGTCATATCACTGAGAGTGAGTTGATGTTCTATAGCTTAAGATAAGTTGAAACATACAATTTAATGAAATCATACAGAAAATATGAGGGAACACTTGGTTTTTCATTCATAACTTTTCCATATACTTTTTTCATATAATGATGAATCCATAATATTTACAAAATTTTACTGGTAGTATCTCTTTAAGTGGTCAGCATTCGAAGGGTTTAAGAACTGCTCTACCTTTAGATTTTCAAGTCGATAGGTCCCTAGGAAAACTTCATCCGTAACTTTGTAGGGTCCATGCCTGGTGGCATGGATTTTGTTCAGTTTTTGCCAATTAATTTTCAAAACTAAATCCCCCACATCTATCGGCCTAGCCTTCACCCTCTTATTATAGAACTTTGTTGCAAATTACTGATAGTCAGGTTTCCTAACCTTAACATCTTCTCTTCTCCCCTCAATCAAATCAAGATCAAGTCTTCGTTATGCTATATTCTCTTCTGGGTCGTAGGTCTAGACTCTATGAGTTGGAAGACCAATCTTTGTCAGAACCATAGCTCCTAAACCATACGCAAGAATGAATTGAGTTTCTCCCGTTGGGGTTCATTTTCTCATCTTATAGGCCCATATGACAACATACACCTCTTCGGTCCTTCTGCCTTTTGCATCCTCCAAATTTTTCTTGATCCCATCAATAATTGTCCTATTCGTCACCTCAATCTGACCATTCGCCCGAGGTTGGTTGAGAGTTAAGAAGAACTATTTGATGCCAACCTTCTTGCAATACTTCTTTAAGGGTATGTTCTTAAATTGTTTCCCATTGTCTGAGATGAAAGAATTGGGTAGGCCGTACCAACATATGATGTTCTTCTAAATAAATTGGAAGGTCTTCTTCTCCGTTATGGTGATCATAGCCTCGGATTCCACCCACTTGGAAAAGTACTATATCGCCACAATCAGATACCTGTAGTTGCCCATGACCCTTGGCAATGGTCCTACCAGGTCAATCCCCCATACTAAAAATGGCCACGAGGAGGTGATAGACATTAGAGGTTGATGAGGCTGATGAGGGATAATGGTAAATCTTTGGCATTTGTCACATTTCTTGACATAACCGGCTACATCTTTGGCCAAGGTCGGCCATCAATACCTCTGAGTGATGATTCTCTTAGCCAATTATATTCTTACTATATTATTGGAGAAAGATCCTTCATGAATATCCTGTAAAATATACTCCACCTCAGTCGGATGGACACATCGGAGTAGGGGTAGGAGGAATCCTTTCTTCTAGAGAATGTCCCCTAAGATAGAGAACTTCACAGATTTATACCTCAGTTTCCTCCTCTCGGCCTTGGAATCATGTAGCTCACCATATCTGATGTATTGAATGAGTCGATCCATCCAAAAAGGTTCCAAATCTAGGTTGAAGTAAAATTCTAGCTTAGTGTTGTCCTCTTCCACTGCAGGCCGATGAAGTTTCTCTATTGGAACCGACCTTCTGAGCTCGGTTCTTATAGCTGAAGCTAATCTTTCCAATGCATCGGCTCGATTTTTGTCTAGCCGAGGTATCCTTTTAATTTTGATCTCTCCAAAGTTTTTGGTCATCTTCCTCACCCTTGCCAGGTATTTGGCCATTGTGTTGTCCTTTGCCTCATATATGCCCAAAATCTGGATCAACACCAATTGGGAATCACTGTGGACTCAGAGTTGGCCGATGTTAAGTGATTTAGCAAGGGAGAGTCCAGTCAGGAGTGCCTCATACTCAGATTCATTATTTTAGGGTTTGAAGTCGAACCTCAAAGCGTACTCGATATCTGTCCCATCTGGGGCCAACACTATCAGGTCAGCACCACTTCCACTTTTACAAGAGGACCCTTCTACAAATAAGCTCCATATGGTTCCTCCCTCTGAGAACTTTCCTTCATCGATGACTCCACTTTTCATAAAAAAAATTATTTGTGTCAGCCATGACAGGACTTGTAACTCTTATTTCGGCCTGAACTGGGCCCTCGTACTCTTTCTCTTGCTCTGGCTCTGGCACTGGAATAGTCAAATATTCATCTTTGGCCTCATCCCAGGTGAACTCGGCCATAAAATCTGCTAGAGCCCCCCTTTGATCGATGTCCTGGGCTAATATACTATGTCATATTCTCCCAATTCAATAGACCAAGCCATCAACCTACCCAATTTCTTAGGTTTATAGATGACCTACCTAAGGGTGTACTCAGTCAGAACGACCATCGTAGGAGACTAAAAATAGGGCTCTATCTTTCTTGAGGCATGGATGAGAGTATAAGTTAGTTTTTTTCATTTTAGGATATCTCTGCTCGGCCCCGTGAAGGGCCTTACTGTTGAATTAGACTAACTTCTGTATCCCACTGTCGTATCATTTAATGGATGAACTGATGGCTCAATCAGACACTGCCTAATATAGATATATCTTCTGTCCTTGAACCAGCATAGATGACAAAAGTGTAGAGACGAGGTACTTCAACTCTTGAAAGGATCTCCCACACTCTTTGTCCCATTCAAAAGGCATTTGTCTGTTTTCCTTGAGATGAACCTGTTCAATGCGGAGACTCATCTTGGTAATCTCTGAACCTTTTTGATTGTCTTAGGAGTCTTCATCTCCACTAGGTTTTTAATCTTATCGGGGTTGGCCTCAATCCCCCACTGATTCACAATGAAACCTAACAACTTACTTACCCCCACTCTGAAGACACACTTGGTGGGGTTAAGTTTCATTTTGTACTCATCCATGGTGTTAAAAGTTTTCTCAAGGTCGGCCACATGAGTGTCGACCTTGAGACTCTTCATCAACATATCATCAACATAAACCTCTATGGAATTTCTAATATGGTCTTCGAATATCTTGTCCACTAACCTCTAATATGTGGCCCCGACATTCTTTAAACCGAATGGCATGACCTTGTAACAATAGGTCCCTTTGTCTCTAATGAAGGAGGTCTTCTCAGCATCGAATAAGTCCATGAAAATTCGGTTGTAGCCTGAGTAGGCATCCACGAAGCTCATTGGCTCGTGACCTGCGGTTGCGTCTACCATGTGATATATTTTTAGTAGAGGGAATCTGTATTTGGGGCATTCCTTATTTAGATCCATGAAGTCAACACACATTCTCAACTTGCCATTAGACAAGGCACGATGATCGTGTTTGACATCCACTTTGGATAGATGACCTCCCTGATGAACTCTGCTTTTTCAAGCTTCCTAACCTCATCCCGGATGACCTCATACTTCTCTACGGAGTAGATCCTCCATCTTTTCTTGACATGTTTTGCATCATCGTCCACATTCCACTTGTGGCATCAAATTTTTGGATTAATTCTTAGCTTGTCTTCATGGCTCCATGCGAAGATGCTCTATCTCTCCTTCAGTAGATTTATCAGCTCATCTTTGACCTCTCTCTTTAGGACCTTACCGATCTGGATGGTTTTTTCTGGCTCGTTCTCATTGAGGATGATGGATTTTACCTATTTCGCAGCTTCTCTCTTCTTCAATTTCATCTCGTCCCTAGGGTCGAGAGTATTAATATTGTAGATTATTGTTATTTTATATGATCTTTCCTCTCCTCAACTGATTTGAAGTAGCATTCGTTTGCCGTCATCTAATCACCTTCAACTTCCCCTTCTCATAAGGACTTGGAAATTTTATCATCTGGTGTACAGTCAAGGGTACGACCTCAAATTCCTTGAGGGCTACCCACCGCAAGATAATGTTGTAAGATGGGTAGACATTTTCATCCATGACAAAGAAGTTAATTTTCTTGGCAAGTATCTTCGGCCAGGCATCTCCCATCATAACGTCTATCTCATATATTCCCAAAGGGCGGTCCTTTTCACCGCTGAAGGCTACGAGAGGATGATGATAGGGAACTGAGGGCTAAGGTCCCCTTTGAAATTAAGACTTGAAATACCCACAACTAGGGTATCCATATCTATCTTATTTCTATTTTCCACCTTTGAGTCTTTCTCAGTTAGATTCATTACCTCGACTTTGGAATCTCTTTAGCCTCATCTACATGTTCTTTTCAATCGTCCACCTTCGTTCCTCCCCCAGTGTTTCATCCACAAATCATCTTGAAGTCGCTGAAGATCGTGTGAAGATGACCTTTTGGGGCAACAAACTTCAGAGGAAGATCGAGGTCGAACTCATCATCATTATCTGAGGCATTGTAATCTTTGTTTGATGGTTCATCCTCTTTGCACGTGTCGGCCCTTTTCATCCTGGGGTCATCTCGGACTCCCTTATAATTTCCCTTATCCACATACTTTCTCAACTTATGGGACTTCAGCATCTTCTCAATTTCATCCTTGGGAGAAAAATATCTCTCAGTGGTGTGCCCATGGTCTTGGTGTAATTTTCACCATAATTTCTTGTTCCTCTTGTGAGGGGAGATTTCAACTTTTTTGGCCACCTCAGTGACCGTTAGTTCTTGATCTCATTTAGAATATGCTCTGAGCTGACTGTCATTGGGGTGTAGTCTGCTAACTTATCATCCAATAACCTCTTCTTTCTATCCTTTCCCTTGAACGTTTGGAACTTAACTACGCTACTAGTTCCCTTCTCCTTTTCTCCTTTTGCATCCATGGCCTCCTCCGCATTCATGACCCTACCGATCATAGCCTGAAGTTCATCCATGGACTTTGGAGGATCTTCGAACATCTTCTATAGGAGCTTTTCTTTTTGTAGCCCTCCCATCAGGGCTGTTATTTCTATGCTCTCCTCATAATGTTCAACCTATAGCCTTTCATTATTGAAGAGAGCAATGTACTCTCTCAAAGTCTCGTCTTTGCTTTGCTTGACATATAATAAGTGGGTTATCTTCATCCTCGGCTTCACCCCAAAGCATAAGGTATGTATAAATCTCTCCACCAACTATTTGAAATTCTCAATTGAGTTTTTGGGAAGAGAGGCGAACCACACATGGTCAACTCCCATAAAATTAATGGAAAAAGCATGACATCTCATCTCGGCCATGAACTGGTACATCTCCACATTATGGACATGATTAATGCTCCCATCATACTTTGGGGTGACCACCGGCGGCTTAAACTTGGCCGGTGTTGGATAGCTTACGATATTTAACACAAAGAGGGAGCCCTCAGTATATCCCCTCTACAGAGGGTCTCGACTCTTCATAATGTCCCATATCTTGTCCTCCAATCTCTTTATAGATTCATTCCAAGTCCTCGCGACCATAACAATTATCTCTCTCCCGATTGGGATTATATTATTCCTAACCCATTCTCTATTGGATGGATGAACTAAGGTTTCTCAACCAGTCATCCTATATCGACTTTTAACCTCCATTTGTTCCTCATCTCAGCCTCTATAGGGTTTGCGGTCATCGCATCTTTTATTTCTTCTGAACCCAGTCATAATCCTGGATCAGGAAAGAATATTTCTCAAGTCCTCTTATGGGTCGAGCCTCTCAAAGTCCGCCCCCTGCTCAATCTTTGTAAAACAGATACCCTTGGTCTATAATCTCGGCCTGGCCTACCTTCTCGGCTCGACCTACACTCCCGGTCCCTGCTCTGAATCACTGGATGGACAATACCTCAGATATCTGGTAAGTTTCCTAGAATTCCCTATTATTCTCATCCTCAATCTGGTCATCTCCAACCAAATCATCACGAATTTCATGACCTTGCCTCCCCAGGCATAAATGCTTAGGGTCAGAAACATCTCTCTATCTTTGATGAGGAGGAAGATCCTTGTGTGGTGCTTGGGGTGGTCCCTTGGCTGGTAAATCTGGAACATCCTATCTGGCAGTCAGAGTTATAAACTCATCTTCGACGCCGACATGCCTAGCCAACAGATTTGGCTGAATGCAGTGAACTGGTCTTGTATCTAGCATTAGCTGGCGATAAGTGAGTGAAGAGACGCTACCACCTCAACCATTTCTGACTGAGGTGGGGCTTGTCTGGAGCTAGGGGCAACCCCTGGAAGTGTAAAGCTGATGCCATTAAACTCAGGTGACCATAAACATCAAGTGTTGTATGAGGTAAATGGAAGTTGGAGAAAACTCAAACCATAGCTCTTTCAATGGTGGTTCAAGCCTAACTAAAGGTGGGGTTGGACTACCACAAGAGAATCCGATGAAGAGTGAGCTGGAATACGAACGAGATTATCATCTACATTTCTCACAGACGACACCAAAATGATGTTGCTGGCTATAATAACACCAAGTTAAGGTGAATTATAAGCTCAATATTAGACAATCAATGCTGTAATAACATAGTAAATAAAGAGAAGAATTGAGGATAAGAGGATGAACACAATGATGTAAGTGGTTCAGCCAATCAGGCCTACTCCACTGTGCGGGTGAGTGTAAGTACACTATCAAAATAGAGCCCTATGGACTAGTTTACAACACTCAAGCTTTCTCTCTTTTCTATATACAAATGGACAAAGTTTAGCTAGTGTTTTTATATTGTGATCCCTTCTCATGAAGAAGGTAAAGGGTATATATAGTGCTAGTGGGGTATAGTGCACCCCCAAGCATGTCCTCTCACAAGTACCAAATTAAGTTTTGACACATGTCCCATAGAATGTTCAAGTAATGATAAGGTAAATATACTCCACATGCGTGGGTATGTTGTTGTAACGATTTTATTCGCATAAGGCTTGTAGCCCACGTGCACAATCCCACGTGTGATCCATTACATGTGACTTGGTAGATGATAACATACCTTTGAGAGATGAGGTGTCATCCTGGATGAGTACGAGACCTCCAGGGTGCTATTGGGTTGCATGCTGACAACTCTCAAGTATAGTCTAGGCTGACTTACATCAGGCCGAGATGAGAATTAACCAAGGTCTGACGATATGTCGGCTTTCCATAGGCAGACGTGATAAGGCGTCAGGTCCAACAAGGTGGTGCGATCTCGGCCGAGTATGGGACGAGAGTGATGAGCGTTTCAGGATGGCTCAAGTGAGCATGTTTTGTGAGGTCAGCTAGGGATGAGACTGGGTTTCATATCGATATATCAGTAATGTGTATGCATTCAATAGCCCTTATACCCATTCGAGAGTCATTACCCCTATAATGACATCTCTTGAATTGTCCCGTTTGGATAGTTTGGAACAACATAGTTTCTGTATAAGTATCCTTAGTGGCTTCAACTTGTTACTTTTTGTGGAAGTTTTGTTGTCATCTCTTAATGTTCTATGGGTACATACTAAATGATGCGGTGTTAAGTGTTATTTCAATTTACCAATTGAAATAACACTTACACTTGCGATTCTATGTCATGTACTTAGAGAACTATAGGGATATGCTGCTGAATTTTCCTCAAATTGATACAATGTGCATGAACTGTTAAGTATAATACCAAAATATGTGGTCTTGAATGGGATAGGACCACTCACCCTTTAGAGAGATGGAGGAAATATGCAGTCTTAAGTGAGTGTATTCTGAAATTAATATTTGTTTATTGACATTGGTATTCTGAAATTAAAATTTGTATATTGAAATTGGTAATTGGTATAAATTGATATATTGTGGTAAATGGTATAAATTGGTAATTGGTATAAATTGATTGATAGTGGATTTACCCTTATAACTCTACCTTTCTCAAATTGCAGCAGCGACGACCCCCTTTCCTCTTCCTCACATACTTCGGCGACCATCTCTCTCTCTCTCTCTCTCTCTCTCTCTCTCTCTATATATATATATATATATATATATATATATATATATATATATATATATATATATATATATATATATGTTTGTGCTCATAAATTGTTATAGAATACATGCATGCACGCACCACGAAAGCAAGTGTTATATAACAAGTAATGAGGGTGAAAAGTAATAAGTAATTGTATAGAAGTTGATTTAGAGTAAATTTACACCTGCCCAGATAATAGTAACGAGAACCGTAATAGATAGTTGTGACACCGGTGATCAATCCATTATAAAAATAAAATAGGAATCTCATTTGGTTCATTCTTATTATCTTTGTCGAAAACGTTTTAAATTAATAACCACCTACATTTTAAATAAACCGATGCCAAATTTCATCTTTCATTAAACAGCTACATGCAAAAATAAATTCAATAACAAGACCAACCACACAGTAATAAAAATTTGAATCAATCACAAGATAAATAACTGAATAAATAATACCGAATAAACCTTCGGTTCCCGATACAAAAATCCAACTATGAATATAATGAATAAAACTGAATAAAAAAATACATAGTCTGATAAAACATAATAAATGAAACGGCTCGGGAGGCAAACGCCCAAATAGAATACTGAATAATAAATCCTACTCTAGGACTGAATGATTGAAGTGTCAACAAAAATCCTGTAAGCCTCCACAAGTGCTACAGCTACGCATCCCTGAAAAGAATCCTCAAATTTGGCGTCCTTGTGGCTGGACACCTTAAAGGTTTTGGAAAATAGATTTGATATGGGTCAGAGCCCAAGAAAATCATTTGAAATTTTTTTGCAAGTATTTAAATCATAGTTTAAATCAATTATTAGATACACATGTTAGTTCAACGTACACTCCCTTGAGTTCCTTACCTCTTAACTAATGTGCACGCCGAACAAATGACCCGAGATTTGAGGTAAGGATCTCAGGGGAGTGTAAACCTCAAGGTGACGAACAAATGACCCGAGATACTAATATGCACGCCGAATAAATGATGCCGACCAAAGGTTTTGCATTTTTCTCCACAATTAACCCGTAATTTGGTTTATAAACCCAAATCCCAAAATTAGGCTAATGGGCCAAGTCCAAATGACCCGAACACCCCCGTATAAGCTCAGTTATGATGAAAATTGCCTTTAAATCCAAATATTACCCACGAGTATACTATTCCGACCTTTTTCAGAATCAACCGTGACCTCAAAATTACCATTCGAGTCATTCTACAATAATTTCCCATCTCGACCTCAAATAGTCCGCCCACGACGCTCGGTTGAGATATAACGTCATCATGTTGATATCGCTTGCTATCGCGTAAAACAATTATTTACTATTTACTTAGTAATTTTCTACAACCATTAATCATTATCTCACCTGATTAATATTTTAATCAACATACAATAATTAATTCAATTAAATTACGGCACACGTGTAATTTAAAAATATCCGAATTAATTAAATCATAAATACTTTGAAATATGGGGTGTTACATTCTCCCCCCAACAAAGGAATGTCGTCCTCAAAATTTGGATAAATCTGGTACTAACAACTTCAGATATAACCTCACACAACATTCGCCTATTCCTAAAGTCGAAAATTTTTCTGATGTTCCCGCTACACCTCTACTAACGGTATCCTTCAGTCTGAAGATATATACACTACCATTCAATCTAGTGACCAATCCGCTTTAGTCACCTTACTCTAAAATATTTCATCCTTTTGTTTACCAATTCACCTTGGTGACTACTCAACACATTACCATTTTGCCCAACACTTCCCACTATGACGAGTCTATATCTCTAGGTAGGAGAAAACTCTAATATCTCTAGGTGACAACTCCCTTATTCAACTAATTTTATGTTTTACACATACCTTTACCCATTCTCTGATTGTATATCATACTAAAAATCCAACTAACTAGGGCACCCATATACCCTATATACAATGCATAACTGCACAAATCAACTGAATGTAATAGACTTGTTTTAAAATAGGCCTTGCATACTTGGCATGGATATAAAATAAGGTTATACTCAACCACCCTATAATCTCATCTTAATCATTCCCTAGGTTGCCCCACTGATCTACTTATGGTGTAAATGTTCTACAATGTTTTCTCACATCAACACTATACGACTATACGACCTTAAATCGAAATATAACTGTTAACTCATAGTTATAACTACATATACGTATAATAACTAAGGTACTAAACGCATATACTAAAGACTAAACATTTCCCAACTCTCGACGTTCGCAAAGTTTCATGTGTAGGATGTATTGCAAAGCGAAATCCAAACAAGGAACCCCCCGATACACTACTAACTAACATTATCGGTCGTTGAGATCCGTTAGGCCCTCAGTGCATAACCTATACCCCCAAATCCCAGTCTCATGACATAACAAGTCTACTCGTCCACTCTCATGTCACTAAAGGAGGTATATAACATGACTCTCTTACTATCACTAAGTTCTTAGCGCTATATAAATAACGAACTATATCTCTCCACTCGACAATGAACAAAATGCACCCTTAATCACATCAGTAAAAAGTTCCTACTCATTGGGATCAAAAGTAACAAGATAACATACTCATCTAAGTCTACGATACCGTATAATATATATGCGCAGGCTTAACTCTCTGTCAGTTATTTTCTCGTAAAATAATATATCTCACCCTGGAATAATAAGCACGATAGTATTATCACACAATCTACTACCACTCAAACCCTCGATATCCAGTCACTACCCACGATCATAATAAACTCTAGTTTCCTAACTCTAAAAAGTAACAAATCATAACATGAAAATCCTCTTAGTGCCCACACCCGCTCCTCTACAAGCGACACCAAAGATCCCCACTACCCAACGATAAATACATTCATAATATAGTTAATACAACCAACACACCCACTAAATATGACTCACACTCGAATTTTAGTACTAACAATCATATATTGTGACGCAACCATATCACCTGCACTAATCCTGTACACGTAAGGAGGAAACAAAAATATTATCTCCATTTTCCATCTGCCTCGCCTGATTGTCAGGTCCCTGAACGTAATTCTCACATCGAAACTGACCCATGATCTACTGTAATGGTTCTACATCTAGGACTTCATCCTGTGTTTGCCCCTGCCTTGCTTTGCGAAATCCCTTATTTTATGTCCCACACACCCACAAGTGAAACATCGGCTAAAAAAATCTCCCTACCTCTGAACATGGCCTTGCTGGCCTCCCCCATTGTTCCTTTGGCCCTGATGGCCCTAAGGAATGTGCTTCTACTGCTGTTGAGGACCCTGTTCACCCTGTGTGAAACCCTGACTCTCAGGTTGGTAAATTCCTAGCCTAAACCTCTTGGCATCATCCCCCCACCGAGAATCCTTCCCCTGATGTCTAAACACCTATTGTTGCGGTGCCCCATTAGTACCTCTCCCTCCTACTCCAACTGCCTAACTAGATTCTCCCACTCTCTTGATTCCCTTCAGATAGAAGCGCTTTTCCTGGCAGTGAATTAGTGGATCATTTAAAACGTCAGTATAAGTGGGTTGCCAATCAAATGTTGCGTGATCCTCCAGGCTAGTCCATCCACGAACATTATCTTATTCTTTCCTTCGTTGTTTACCTCGTCTGGTATAAAGTTATCCAAACGAGTGAACTCTTCCTCGTACTCAGACATCATGAGATATACCTTCACTACATCAATGAACTTCTTCCTCATCTCCATCTGGACAGCTGATGGGAAGTATTTGCGGTCGAACTGCTCCAAAAACTCCACAATTGGCATCGTATCTCCGTCCTCTGTAGTGGTAACTAACTCCCACCACTATAATGATGCTCCCACAAGCTTGAACGTGTGACACCACCCTAATAAAATACTAGGTGATCAATCATATACCAACTTAAAACTGGAGTCTCATATGGTTCATTCTCAGCATCACTGTCGAAGATCAACTTAATTATTAATAACATATTAGGCTGGTGTTAAAATTTTATTTAACTAATCTTTTTAACCAAACCATTCAAATAAATAAATCACAACAGTTTACATGCAACAACTGAAATGAAATAAAATAACTGAACACTCGGTTTTGACATAATACAACCAAATCGAATGTTGCATTAAAAGGCGGTAAAATAATAAATTAATACAGTTGGGCTATCGCCCGAGTGTTTCTACAGTACCTCCTATATAGATTACAAGGATAAAAGCATCTACAGCAATCCTGTATGCATCCATTGTTGTTGCGGCAAACGTCTGACTCGAAGGAATCATCATCCAGGCATCCCTCTGTCTGGATACCTAATATATATACATATATAGCAAGAGAGAAAAAATAGAGAAACGGGTCAGAGCCCGAGTTTTGAAAATATTTTAGCAAGTGCTTAAATGCCATATTTTAAAATATAAAATCTCTCATATTTAAATTGGTATCGCACTCTCATGAGATACACCTCACCCCTCCTCTAATAGTACGCACCTATCGCATACCTTTTAAACAACCTAGTTAAGCTACTCTGCCTAACTAATATATTTCACCCATCTTCTAATATCCTCATATACCCGAGTAATAAGGGCTAAACTTCTCCCCATTACCAATATTGCACTACATTCGTGCATGGGGTGTCTCGCGAAGTGAAATCCTAACACTTAACCCCCCCGATACACTACTACCTGGCAATGTTGATAGTCGAGATTCGTTAGGCCCTCAGCGCATAACGTATATATATATATATATATATATATATATATATATATATATATATATATATATATATATATATATATATATATATATATATATATTAACTCATATATGTTGATATATAGTTCTCACTAGAACCTATGATTCATATTCATATAAATTCGGATATAAATCTACCAAAAGGGGAATAAATCTTATTCATTATTTTTAATTTATACACATTTACTTTATATGATATCTCATCTTCATACACAAGCAATATACTATACGTAACAAGCATAATTATACCTATCACAATCATAAGTATAATAACCGTCCCTCCGAGCTATAACTCGAGGATGCAGTCTCATAATGCCTATCCAAATCCAGGTTTACTCACTATACCACGGTAGCAAGCTAGACTCACTCATGGTCATGGTAAAAATACACAACGATGGAGGCGTTTATGTTCCCTATGCAAGTGGAGTACACACATCACACTCAGACACAGGACGATATGACCTGGGGATATACTCTCCCTGCTCCTCAAGCCAAGGTATTCACCCACATCGCGCAACCTCCCTAGATCGCACTAGAGAAAATATATAATCTGGCTGTTCCAACCCTACGCCAAAGGAAAGCCCGTGGAACCAGCCTCTAAGATACAAATATACCAATCACACACAGATATATATGTATTTTCGTACCATATTATATATATATATATATATATATATATATATATATATACTATAACAACGTCGTATATATATACTATTTCACTTCTCAATTGATATGGCTATAACTACTAAACTCTGATAGCAATAGCCAATAATACCGAATGTTCCCATTCGTAACGGTATATAAGTATTTGCATACTTCATATACTAATCCAATAAGTATTCCCTTACTTAATATATAATTCACACCTTAATCACTTCTAAGAATTTTAATATAAACCCGAATATACTAATTCGTGACAATTGATAAGTATACTAACTACTTATCTTAATTCCATAGGTATCACATCACCTATAATAATAGTCGTCAATAGACGTATAGGATAACCGCTCAATTATCTTTATCCCATATCCTAACCTCCATCCTAATCACATCCTAGGATTTGCTCAAATGCAATCGGCCCATATTTATTATAACCGTATAAATATATCTAAACGCACTTGCCTAATACTTCCCATGAATGTTATTCATACATTCATTAAATCCATATCCCGAATTGTTCACCAAATTAACCCGGGGTTCCCTCTTTCGATCCAAGGTTTACTCACCCTTAATACCATTATCTAGGGGTCCTAATACCACTTCTAGAATCCCCTAAAATAATCTCCAAATATCAGGTTTGATTTCTAACTAACAATTTCGATCTCGGACAGCCTTCTGTAGAAAAATCATTTTAAATCCAAAAAAATAAAAAAAAAGTACGCGGTCAGTGCTCACGCGACCGTATCGAAAAGATCTACAAATTTCATTTTTTTGACCAAGAGCCGAATTGATTCGCTTCTTGGCCAAATCGATTCGGAAATGACGTTGTCTTACTATTCGTCATCATCTTCAATCCTTATTTTTCCCAACACTCATCCAACCCCATTTCCATGGAACTTAACATCACCCAAAAACAATATAAACATATCCACACTAAAAATTACCCAACACAACAATTTATTTGGGGATTTAACTAATTAAACCAAGAGAATCAACCATTTTCTTAATTAAACCCTAAATTTCATTTCTTCCAATTTCTCACCATAATTTACACCATTAACATGGATTTAAGCTTAAAATTCATCTACTATCATCATTACAGTAAATCCTTATGAAAACTTCTCCCCAAAACTCATTTATACAATAATCCATAAACCCAAAAATCATATAGTTTTACACACCAACTACAATATGAGAAATAAACACACTAAATCATTAAAGAAAGTTAAACACTTGCTTCGTTGGATAAAATTCGACGACCTCGAGTCGAATCCCGCGGAGTTTGGCCAGAAATCCCCTTTTCTCTCATCTTTTCTCTCTTCCTTTCTTTCCTTCTTCTTTTCTCTCTTTTCTTCTCCTTTCTCTCACTCTCTCTTGCCTTGTAAGAGAAGAAAAGGGGTTTATCCCTACTAAACCCAAAAATGACTCGTTTACTTAATTACGAGTCCCTACTAGTCCAAAAATCCCCGAAACCCAAACACTACTCCCGGGTACTCTATATTGACTATCTCGGCCATTCCAAAACCAACCGCGCACTATAAATCTTCATTCGAGTCACTTAACTACAATTGACTAATTAAACCCAACACATCTCAATACGTTTTTTTCCAATTAAAATATTATCCTTTGTTGCTTTACCCACTCCGACATGTAATTAAAATAACCCAACTCACTTACTTAGTCTCAAAAGTAAATGAAACACACCTCTGAAATCGTCTAACTGTCATAATTTCAAAAAATTATTATTCCGAGAAATTCCTCAAATTTCCAATTTAAACCCATTTATGGAATTTAATTATCCTCAAAAGTGAGGGGTGTTACAGAACGTAGTCAACATTTGCTTCTGAACATCACTGCTCTCAATCATCCGAAGATGGCGATGTAAGTCCTTCTTCCATTGGCACGCTCCAATCACATCTGAGCTCCCCTGAAACTCCTGTGGGTGGACTTTCTACAAAGTCTCCCTAACTCTCTACCAAATAGACGGCCCCGGTTGGGCCTCGATAATAGGAGCCACTGGTGAATGTGGCCAGGCCTATAAAAAGTGGACTTATATAGCAGTCATAACTGCATTGATTGCATTTGCCACTATCTCTGCCACTTGTGTGGCTGTCATCGTCCCCTGCCGCGGCTGTGGTTGCGGTACCTGTGGTTCCTGTTGAACCTCCCACTCTTCACCAATCCTCATCGCTGCTCTAGATGGTCATTCGCTCTTAGGTTTCATATCAAATTAGATCAAAATGCATGAGTTCACCATCAAATACAAAATAATCGGAAGAAGAACATAAATGCGCATACATAAGGAGGAATACAACAATCCTACAATAAGGCTCTATATAAAAAATGCTAAGATGAAACGTAAAAATTTGTACAGATCCTAAGGAAACTAAAACTTGATGATCTGATACCATCTGTGATACCCCGTCTATTTAAACACTGGGTGATCAATCCGTTATAAAAATAAAACATGAATCTCATTTGGTTCATGATTAGCACCACTGCCGAAAATGTTTTAAATTACTAACGACCTATGTTTTAAATAAATCGGTGCCAAATTTAATCTTTCATTAAATAAAAACATGAGGAAATAAACACATTAACCAAACCATCCACATAGTAATAAAAATCTGAATCAGTCACAAGATAAATAACTGAATAAATAATACCAAATAAACCTTCGGTTCCCAATACAAAAATCCAACTATGAATCTAATGAATAAAACTAAATCCAAAAATACATAGTCTGATAAAAATGAATAAATGAAATGGTTGGAGGGGAAACACACACAAATAGAATATTGCATAATAGATCCTACTCTAGGAATGAATAACTGAAGCATCTACACAAATCCAGCATGCCCCCACAAGTGCTACAGCTATGAATCCCTGAAAAGAATCCTTAAATTTGGCATCCTTGTGTCTGTTCACCTAAAAGGTTTTGGAAAATATATTTGATACGGGTCAGAGCCCAAGAAAACCATTTGAAAATATTTTTGCAAGTATTTAAATCATAGTTTAAATCAGTTATTAGATACACATGTTAGCTCAACGTACACTCCCTTGAGTTCTTCACCTCTCAACTAATGTGAACACCTAACGTCTCCTATCTAGATATGCTACCCATCCTAACTAGACATTCGTATATATCTGACCATAAAAGGTTCAGTTCTCCCCGTACCACCCATACAGTACAGTACACTACAATATACCATATCTCTCATTAACCGAATATTATCTTTGAGCCAACAGTTAAGTTTTTCTTTAACTCACCCGTACCGCCCATACAATACGTTATCGTAACACTAATAATTAACATTTCACTTATGTTATTATTAAATCATTTCATTAAATTTCTCTACTTAAATCATCTTTAGATATGCGCTATCAAACTTTACTACCATCGCACACTAAGTAGATTAAGTATTATTTTAGACATACACTATCTAGTCTCCCTACTATTACACATAAGTAAGGATAAATCACCCTATATATATATATATATATATATATACATACATCTCCCGGATTGGCCACCACGATGCACACTTGCATACTCTATTATTAAGTCGATGTACCTCAAGTACCCAATCAAGGACTACCGGTTCGCATATCACCCTCGAACCATAAATAAAATCAACACATGCTGGAGGCGAATATAGTTCGAAGCCTATGGGTTACGCACACACTTAACGTACCCAATTGACCGTTAATACGATTGTACACTCATATATTCATCGTACCTAGGTTCTATGTTTCGGGGAATATATTCAGACCTTACTGGAATCATCAAGGTGGGAGCGCCCTCTGTGCGGGACATCTGTCATAGCAGGTAGTAGAGGTATGTTCACACACATAAGAAAGCACATAATAAACATTCACATAACCTATCCATATGTCACATATAGGTATACACTCAACCTATAATTAAATTCCATATAGGTATACACACAACCTATAAATATAATCCGTATAGTTATACACTCTACCCATGACTATAACTCATATAGGTATACACACCACCCACAAATATAATCCGTACATAGCATATAACGCTCTTATAGACGATGTAATACCGTTTCACAAATATAACTTCGTATCATATATTCGAGACTCTCACTCACTACTCGAAGGTTCACAATCGTCACTTATGTTATTTTAGTAGTTAAAATAACACTAACCTACTGGTATTAATCTTAGGCTATTGTTTATACTCCATATAACCTCAAATCAATAGATCCTGATACACAACGGTCGGTTAACTATTTAAGGTTTTCATACACAATTTACCCCTATTAAGAACTACCCGAACATTAACCATCTGCCCCCTGACCTTCTTTAAGTCTCTACAGAGTTGCAATAACATCCCTAATGCTCCCCATGTTTGCTGCT
The DNA here is from genome assembly GCA_949130495.1 of Sambucus nigra. NCBI lineage: Eukaryota > Viridiplantae > Streptophyta > Magnoliopsida > Dipsacales > Adoxaceae > Sambucus > Sambucus nigra. Next base: position 894,727 of record OX422207.1, on the reverse strand, counting down.
AGAGGAAAGCATGCAAATAAACAAAAGAGACTAAAATCAACTTTGGTCGATCCTAATTCATCAAAACCCTAGATTTTATGTTCTTCATGTATATACTTCATTAAACCTAGATTTCTCAATTTATAATTAACACATATATTCTAATTTCATTTTATTTTCATATACGGATTCATTAGACATGCAATCCTACCCCGAATCATAAGTTTTATTCATCTAAACATCAATAATATCATTAAGGTCATCGAGTATAAAACCATACACTACATGGGTATTATAACTTCCTCAAAACATGCTAGATAAACACTTGCCTTAATCCAACAGGTATGATTTTGTGTTGGGTTAGATGATGCTTCCTTCCTTTCCTTCTGATCTCAATCCAGTGATAAAGGTGGTGCAAGAAAATGTTTGATCCATCAAGAAAACTTTTCTTCTTCCTCTCAAATGGCCTATCCTCTCACCTCTTTTGATTTCTTTGGGTTAGAATATGATTTGCTGCTGCCCCTGCTTGTTAAACTTAGGTTTATAACCTAAAATCCCAAAATTAAGCTAACGGGCCAAGTCCTAATGACGTGACCTTTTTGGAATCAACCGTGACCTCATAATTACCATCTGATTCATTCTACAACAATTTCCCATCTTGACCTCAAATAGTCCACCCACGACGCTCGGTTGAGATATAATGTTGTCACGTCACTATCGCTTGCTATGGCTTACAAAAATTATTTACTTTTTACTTAGTAATTTTCTACAACCAATAATCATTATCTCATCCGATTAATATTTTAATCAACACATAATAGTTAATTTAATTAAATTATGGACATGTGTGGCCGAATTAATTAAATCATAAATACTTAGAAATACAAGGTGTTACAATAGTCATTGGCTCTTATTTAACGTACCTATTTTTCATAATAAACAAGATGATGGAAAATTGATGATGAAATAGGAGATAATGGCTATCTATTGAGGTTCTCGTTAGTATAATCTAGGAAGGTTTAAATTTACACTAAATCAACTTTTATAGGATTACTTATTACATTTTCACCCATTGTTACTTGTTATATAACACTTGCTTTGCGGGGTGCATGCATGCGTGCATGTATTTTCATGTGAATGCATGACATAACGATACTGTAACATGATATAATGCTTTTTATATTCTCAAGTTCACTTCATAAGTTGTTGATTGGTGGATTTGAACATTTAGATGGCCATTGAGGTTGTTGGCCCTTGGCATTTCTAATATTTGGCATTATTATTTGAATTGTATTTTCGAGTTCTTGAATTGTTATTGACTCGTGGATTTAAACATTTAGATGGTCATTGAGTTGGTTGGCCGTAGGCATTTATAATATTTTGCATTATTATTTGAATTGTTGTTTGGTATTCTTGAATTGTTGTTGACTCGTGGATTTGAACATTTAGATTTCCATTGGGTTGGTTGGCCCTAGGAATTTCTAACATTTAGGGTTGTGATATACCGAATATAAATAAGACAGAAATGAAACATACTATAAATTTTAAAAGCTTGATGTTAAACAATTAATAATGCGAAATGAAACATAACTCTATATAAATCATCACTATAAACAATACTATCGAATAAATGAATATAAGTTTTTGTTTATACTAATCCATAAATATACGCTTCTTACCCATAATAGGTGATTGTTTGTAATAGCTGTGATGGAATACCCTATATACAAAGAGTGGATGGGTGAGATAAATAGACTAAGGGATGTGTTTCGTAGAGATGTTAATGAATTTATGAAATACGTAAATAGCGGTCGTAATGATGAAGATTTCTCATGTTCGTGTGCGAAGTGTAGGAATGGTAAGGTGTTTGAGTGGAAAAAAGTTGAACTACATTTGTTAATATGGGGTATGCAAAATAGTTATCGATTTTGGATTTTTGACGGGGAATCAAAAGTTCCATTTGTCCCCGAGCAACCTTCACAATAACCTTCAATGAGTAGGATAGATGTACAAGGGAAGGAGGACAAAAAATATCATAATATGCTAGAGGATGTAGTTGTCGATTCGTATGGAGTTCATGAAGTGGAAGAAAAAAAGGTCACTGACGATGTACAAGGTTCAGGTTCTCATGAAGATATTGGGATAAACCTTGACGATGACTACCAAAGTTTAAAATTTAAGGTGATCTAGAATGTTGTACTCTGGTTATGACAAAGATCAAACTACTTTACATGCCATGGTTTATCTAGCAATAACGTGACAAGAATTTGAATTGGGTGGGGGGGCATGCTACCCAAGCAGAATACGCTTCCAAATAGCTATCCTACTATGAATAACAATTTGAAAGGTTTGGTAATGAACTATAAATCAATTCATGCTTGTGTGTATGACTGCATACTATACCGAAAGGAGTATGAAAATCTCTATCGGTGTCCGGTATACGATGAACCTAGATCCGTGCAATCTACTGAAAAGGAAGGCACAAGCTCAAAAGTGTTGAAATATTTTCCCATTGGGCCTAGATTGAAGAGGTTTTTCATAGTTCCATGGATAGCGGAGACAATGACCTGGAATTCTAGGGCATAAGTAGGGGATAATATCATGCATCATCCTATTGATTCTCAGCTGGAAAGAGGATGAATTATGAGTATCCCAATTTTTCTCGAGAACAGCGTAACATTTCTTTGGAAATATCAATAGATGGTTTCAATCCATTTGAAAATCTAATCATTAATCAGAGTGTATGTCCAGTTATCCTAGCACTACTAAACATCCCTCTTTCACAATGTATGAGACATAAATTTTCAATGTTGTCTTTGTTGATACCTAGGCCAAAGGCATCAAGTGAGGACATCAATGCCTACTTGGATCCTTTGGTAGAAGAATTAAATGAGTTGTGGGAAGAGTTTGTGCAACCATTTGACTCTTTTAAAAAAGAAGAGTTTACGCTGAAAGTTATATTGTTGTGGGCAATTCATGATTTTCTAGCTTGTATGACATTATTCGATTATGAGTACTGTGTTATTTGGGGTGTCATATTTATGGAGAGGAGACTGAATCTCTGTGTCTCATCGATAGCGAAAAAAATATACCATTGCCATAGGAGGTTTTTACCCCCGATCATAGTTTTAGATTTGAGAAAGGTTCTAATTTTTTACGTGTGGGGTTGAACATAAGCTACTTCCGAGAAAACTTTTAGGTTCAGAAATTGAAAGTAAATCTTCTAATTATGGCTCTAATATGCCAAGTAAGAATCCTAAATTCAAGAATGTCAAGCATAAGAAGACCCCAGCTGGGATTGAAACTGACACAAGAAAGGCAAGGTCTAGGAGGTTAATTTTATTTGACTTGCCTTATTGGAAGAATAATCCAGTGCACCATGTATTAGATGTAATGTATGCGAATAAGAAGATCACTGAACATATTGTGGGCACATGCCTTGGGGGAGTCATTCAAAGGATGGAAAAAATGCATGAAAAGACCTTAAATCGTTGAAACTTAGGCCATAACTATGGTTGAAAGAAGATAGTAGGGGAAGGACAATAATTCCTCCTGGTGCATTTACTTTGACGAGTGAGGAAAGGAAGGTTCTTTTAGAAACAATATATAATTTGAAGGTTTCATGTTGAAGAGTGCGCTTGCGTTCAAATTAAGAAATTATTTAATTAAACTCAGTTTTTCCAATTAAATCCTAAACATGCATCTAGGTGCGATTGAAGATGATGAAATCATGTAAGAACATTCAAACACACACAAGTGAGGAAAAATACCGGAAAGGGGCAAAACCTTTTATTTTCACTATAATATCATAAGAGAAGGTTACACGGATTACAATGAAAATAAGTGTGACACAGAAATACCTGCAGGTGTCAGTTATAATGTCGTCGGTTGGAATCTCCTACAAGAACTCCAGGTGGACAACAATGAAGAAGAAAGCGTCTTCTTCACAAATTACTCAAGGTGAGTAAGAATGACCCTCATGAAGGTTTAACAAATCACATATATAGATATGAGTGTTTATGTGAATAAAGAAGGCTTAAAATCCTAAAAAGGTGAAGTTTGATTCTGGGCTGTTTTCACAGAATTCATTTTTGTAGAAAAGACTTGAAAATCGTGTAGAATGTGATCAGGTATTTATACGAAAATCAAGATGACGGCGTTGTTCGAATGAGATAAGCATGTCGCTCGTACGAAGGACAGGTGTCATTCGAACGAGATCGCGCGACAGGCCTATCTCGTGCGAACGACAGTCCAATGTCATTTGACCAAGCTTGAGACTTTAAAAATTAATTTCTAAAAAATTCCCAAATATTTATGCAAATATAAAACAACTCTAATAAATCATTTTACCAATATTGTGTAGTGGAGTAGTAGGAATGAGCTGAGCAGCACGACGCATGTAGCATGATGCACGTGAAGATGGTAGATGCATGGATTCGGATCAAGGCCGTCATGGATGATCGTGTTAACGTGCCGAATGTAGCGGTATCAGACATACAATCTATGATCTTGGTAAAATAAAAAATTCTTATATTCTACCCAAGACATTTATAAACTTATGTCCTTACAAATCTCTCCCTATGTCTATGCCGGTACATACATAAAAAATCCGAATTATTCAATCTCCCTAAAACAACTGACATACAAGATAATATCCCCATTAAACCTTCAAACTGAGAATGCTAGCTGACATGTCGACAATCAAACTTTATCATCTTCAAATCTCCAGCTCTTCAAAAAATCCCAAAGCTATTCTAATCAGGATGTGCAATCCAATAAATATCATTTTTGTACCTACACATTTGAGATAAAGTTAATACCCGTGACAAGCAACAATTTAAAATATAATGATATTCATAAATCGAAACAATTAAGCTTAAGCAAATCATTGATATATCAACCAATAAAATTTCCACCCATAAATTCTTCTCCCCCTTTTTATGATGTCCCCAAATAGACAAATATAAGAAGCACAAATAAATGCAAATGGAGAATGTCACAAGGTAAAAAAAATTATATTTTTGAATTTTTCAAAAATTTTCTCACAAAATATACTACAAAGAATCACACCATGAATAAACACAAAAACAAGCAAGTCAGTGATTGGGGAAATTTAGGGGTGTGATAAAATTTGATAGGAAAATCAATGCCTACAAACATGACATATGTGCACGATGAATATCGGATACTCCTAACGAATACACTCAACATGTTCCTTAGGTGTAAAAATATGGATATATAAGACATTGACTCAATCAAATCAGCAAATCAAAGCTCAAAGTGATTTCCAAACCAATAACGTCCAAAACGATTTAATGCTTTTTTAGGATTTTCAAGGAAGTGCAAACCCATTTAAATTCTCTAACCAAAGTCCCTCAGATTTATATTTTGAATAAAGGTGATCTAAAGTCTCAAACTTTGGAGGATTTATTGTGAAACCTAATGTCCCATATTTGGCATGAATTTCTTTTTATTACCTTTCAATTTTTTCGGGCTCTTTTAACCTCTTTGGACCTCGGATAATAAAATTCCACAATTTTTTATATGTCCAATTTAATGGTGGCCTAGAATTCGCAAAGGCAAAATGAACCTTTCGCAACCCTTCCCTATTTTTTTAAAAATACCATACAAACTCACCAAACGGTTTTTACATGCATTCCAATCTTGTCAAGTTTTATCGCAATAATAATACACATGATACAAACTAGCAATATGAAGCATGTGATATGAACATGAAAAAACATCCTATCCTAGACACGGACTAACCCATCAGTCAACTTTGCAAATCCCCAATGATTTCCTAAGACTCTCGAATCTAACGGAATCTAAAGGTTACGTGAAGATATAGGCTAAATGATGGTTGTTGGGTACGAAACTTAGGGATACGACTCTCTCCTCAATTAACTGACATTTAAAGTGCTTGCGTATCCTGATGTGATTTGTTCACGTATGTTGTACTGGATTGCGGGATATGTCTATCGCGCTCGTGTTATAACAAAAAATGGTGATGGTGTCCTGTGAAATCCCATAATCCTCCAACATATGCTTCATCCACAAGAGTCACTAATGGCTACGTAGGGATGACTGGCAGTCAAGTAGAGAAGACTACCTATCATACTCCGATATAAGGTTTGATCTATGTCCTTGCCTGAAGTGTCCTTAATAAGCTTGATAGAAGTACTCATAGGTGTACGTGCATGCTTAGAGGAGTCTAAACCAGATTTATTCACTAGGTCTCTAACATAATTGGATTGGGAGATGAACATCCCATCCTCTAGCTGACGAACCTGGAGACCAAGGAAGAAAGTAAGATCTCCTACCATGCTCATCTCAAACTCACTTTTCATCTCCTCCTCAAAGTGGTGAGCATGCTGAGAGTACGTGGATCCAAAGACAATGTCGTTCACATAGACCTGGGCAACCAAAATAGCACCGTCATCTCTCCTGATGAACAACGACATATCAACTCCCCCTCTTGAAGCCATCGGCTAAGAGATAGGAAGTAATCCTCTCTTACTAAGCACAGGATGCTTGCTTCAAACCATACAAAGGCTTTTCTCAGATAGAAGACGTGATCTGGTTGCTTAGGGTCTTCAAAACCTTTTGGTTGTTCCACATAAACCTCCTCCTGTAGAATGCAATTTAGAAAGGAACTATTGACATCCATCCGATATAACTTGAAGTGAAGATGACATGCGATGGCGAGTAGTAAGCGGACGGACTGAAGCCTCACAACAGGATCAAATGTCTCCCCAAAGTCTACACCTCTATCTGTGTGTAGCCTTGAGCAACCAACCTAGCCTTGTTTCTGATTATGTTGCCATTTTCATCCATTTTATTCCTAAAAATCCATTTGGTACCTATCACATTAGTCTCACTAGGTCGGGGGACAAGATCCCCGTGACACCTCACCTAATTAAATACCGGGCGATCACTTCTTTATTAAATTAAATCAAGGTGAACAGTTGGTTCATTCTCAGCATCACTGTCGATAACAAAAATTTTCCAATTAAACACCCTAATTAATTAAGCTAAGCGTCAAAACCATTTTATAACATTACTTCCAAATTTTATTTAAAGAAAAAGTATTTATTTATTAACAAAATTCAATAAGTAAGAATCACACCACAATAAATCCTGGAACGTAATCCAATTAATTTAAAACATTCGTCAATCTCATCCCAACAAGTAAAATTTAAAGTAACACATACATACTGAAATAAATCCCATAGTAACAGTAATAGAAGTAACTGTAATATAAACGTCCCAATAAAACAGATAAATAGTGGAAAGGGCGACACATGCCCAATAAATGAGAACGATAGAAGTGGAATCAATAAATGAAATCGTTTACGTAAATGGCCTGCAACTCCCACCTAAGCTGAAGCATGTTCCTTTCAAGGGATCCTAAGCAAGACGCCCCTGTGGCTGGGCACCTGTAATATATACATATATATACAAGAGAGAGAGAGAAAAAGAAACGGGTCAGAGCCCGATAGTGTGTATGATTTAAAATTCGTTTAGCAAGTATTTAAATTGATACAAGCCAATGCAACAACATATTAGAGCGATACTCTCTTGAGGAATTCTCACCTCTCTTCTAATGTGCACGCCTATCGTACTAACCTTCCCAACGGTTTATCTTATCATTTTATCACACTAACCTTCCCAATAATTTAACTCATCTTAAATTACTCGTAAGATTTCAAAACCGAACAATATATTTGTTTATAAAGGATACTTCCACTTTGTAACACAACCCTTGTTCTAGCTTCATTGATTTATAAAGTTCCCAGTATTATATTATACTTTTCAACCAAGTATTTACGATTTATAGTCAAGAATCAATTCTCACTTACCATATCACAGTAACAGTTTAAATTTCACAAATTTCAGATATATATTAAATACTCGTATAATATACATATTCTAACAGCACCATTATACAAACTATTGTGCGGGCATACTCTCCTATCCAATCCCCGTATCGCTCACACTAAGGGAAATACAAGTTCGGAATCACTCTCGAACTGTATCAACATATATACAAACAAGATTGAGGCGAAGTATAGATTCCAAGTCTCTAAGAGGTCAGTACATACCCCACGTCTCGTAGGACCGTCTGAACTATCGATTCGATAGCATGTACCAAGGATATCTATCTTCTAGGGTACAAGTCAATATCCCCCATAAAGGTCCCATCGAGATAAGACTGTCCCAGCGCGGTAACCTCAGGGATAGCAAGTAGCGCGGGCATTATTTTTACACGTATATAATATATGCATACACAATCATATAAATATACCACTTTATTCATATTAATATAGGTTCTTCTCATCACCCATCATTACAACATTTATCCTTAAATTTACACATTAAGTATTTCTTATAAGGGTTTGTATCTAACCTTAACTCGGAGGAGTTTCCCATTTATTACGTGACACTCGTGGGTTCTCACCTCCCAAGTATAAAATTCAGTAGGTGTCCTTATTATGTTCCAACGTAACTCTCTTACGTACCTTACCCTTCAATACATAATTTAATCGATTTATAAGTAATTATCCCAAAATACCATTCTCGTCTCACATAAAAAGTCTCCAAAATTATTCATATATCCTACTGGCCTTGCCTATCTCCCAAAACATTTTATTCAGGATGCCCAAGAATTATTTCACGATAAATTGAATTTAACTCATTTAACAGGGGAAATAGGAGTCTGCCAGGAGGGGTCGATCGATCGAGGTTTGGGGCTCGATCGATCGATCAAGCAGGTATTTCGATTTCTGCAGAAATGCAGTTACGGGTTCTACCATCTATCTTCATCCAAATCCATATCTTCCAATCCCAAACGTCCCAAAAATTCTACTACTAACATTATAACCATATACCAGATATTTCCAACGTAAGGCATGTGTATTTCTATCATTAAACATGGATTAACAAGCCCCAATTTCATATAAAATCTCAAGAACCCTAAAATTTTCTTAAACAGGTTTCTAACAAATTTTCTCTAGAAATTCCTTCTTATAATCATCAAAATTTCGTGGTTAAATTCCTCTACATGGCAAGGGTTTCCAGAAGTATCATATAAACCAATACTACATGGATTTTCCTATCACAAATTGGGTTTTCTTCCATTAAAACTCATCCTAATTACTCCTAAACTAATATGAAAGATGCATCAATGAAATAAGAAAGATAAACACTTGCCTGGGATTTTCAGAAGTCTGGCTTGCGACTGATTTTGGTGTGGTTGCGTTCCCCGTCTCGCGATCTACGCGTTGGTGGTGGCGGCGGTGCAAACCGTTGAGTTTTGAGCCTTGAAATCCCTTGAGAGCTCTCTCCTCTCTTCTCCAATGGCCGTTCTAGGTTTTGGGTATTCTAACCCTAGGTGACAACCTCAATCTCTAATATAACCCCTCTAATTTTTGTGGGTTTAATTACCCAAAAATGAAAAATGACCGAAATGCCCTCCCGGGTTACTAATTAGGCCCAAAAACATCCCGAGACCCAAACTAAACCCCCGGGTACACTTTTCTGACTATCTCGACCTTTCCGGACGCGTTGGCACACTCCAAGTGACCATACGGACAACTTATAAAATATTCACTTTTTATTTATCAAAATTTAGTCCCGACGCGACACGAGCACGCCCCGACTTAAATTTCTGAAATTGTCATTTAATTCACTCATGACATTCAATATAACCAATATCATATATATTACTTTGCTCATTAGTAATATTCAACAAATTTCATATATTTACTAACACTCGTCACGTTAATAATTATAACATAATTAATTTCCGAATTTTTATTAAATAAATAACTCACATTAAATTTAATAAATCCCCAAATTAATGTAGCATGAAAAAATGGGGTATTACATACTTCCCCCCTAATAACGGAATTTCGTCCCGAAATTCGGAAAATAAGGCATACTTGGTAAGAACAAATCTGGATATCTCTCGCGCCTATCTGCCTCGCGCTCCCAAGTGGATTCCTCCACATTATGGTGCTCCCACTGGACCTGCACAAGTGGAACTATCTTCGACCTCAATCTCCTCTCACTAAAGTTTAGGATAGCCACCGGTCTCTCCTCGTAAGAGCTATCAGGCTGTAAATCTATCTCATCTATCGCGATGTGAGTATGGGCCATATCATCCCGAAGATATCGTCTCAACGAGGAGATGTGAAATACATCGTGGATGTGATGTAATTGCTCTGGCAGTCCCAACATGTATGCAACTAGCCCAATCCTCTCGATGATGGGAAATGGTCCCACGTACCTCGGAGCCAACCTCCCCTTCTTCCCGAACCTCATCACTCCCTTCATAGGAGATACACGCAATAACACTTGATCCCCCACACTAAACTCCTGGAAGAACAGTTTTGCATTGGCGTAGTTCTTCTACTTGTCCTGGGCTACCCGAATGCAACTCCTGATCATCTCAATCCTCGCAGAGGTCTACTGAATCACTTGTGGTCCTAGCAACTTGCTATCCCCCAATTCGAGCCAACAAGCTGGGGAATGATAAGGCCTGCTATACAAAGCCTCAAATTGAGCCATGCCAATCGTGAAATGATACGAGTTATTATAAGCAAACTCTACTAGTGGAAGATATGGCTCCCAGCCTCCTCCAAAATCAAGAACACACATGCGTAACATATCCTCCAACATCTGATTAGTATGCTTTGTCTGTCCATCTGTCTGTGGGTGATAAGCTGAACTCAACCTCAACTCAGTACGCATAGCCTCCTGAAAGCTTTCCCAAAAGTATGACACAAAAATCTTGTCTCTATCTGACACAATATTCAGGGGCACCCCGTGTAATTTGACGATCTCAGCAATGAACAACTGAGCATACTGACCCGTGGTATAATCTGTCCGCACCGATAGAAAATGAGCCACTTTGGTCAGATGGTTTACAATCACCCAGATAGAGTCGTGGCCCCGCCGTGATGTAGGCAACCCAGAAATAAAATCCATGGAAATACTCTCCCACTTCCACGCGGGTACTTCCAAAGGCTGAAGAAATTTTGACGGTTTCTAATGGTCCACCTTCACCAGCTGAAGAACACTTGGATACGAACTCAGCAATGTCCTTCTTCATCCCACTCCACCAGTATTGTCTCCTCATATCCTGGTACATCATATCCCCTCCAGGATGCACCATAAATCGGGACCCATGAGATTTGGTCATCACTGCATGACGAAATTCTGTTCCTTTTGGAACCACCAAACTCCCATTAAATCGCAAACCTCCATCAGAACTAAAAGAATAGGACTCAGCACCCTCGTCTAGATGTCGCACCATCTGCTCCTGGAAAAACGGATCTGTGGCCTGTGCCTGTATCACCCTCATAACAATCTCGGGTGTGAATGACATAACGGATATGAAAGAACGGGCTACTGCGTCCTGGTGACCCAACTCCTTCCATTTTGCTTTCCAGACGTCCTCTACCTCGTCCACCGGTCTATGACTCAACGCATCAGCAACTACGTTGGCATTTCCCGGATGATACTGTATATCGAACTGGTAGTCCTTCACAAACTCTAGCCATCTGCGCTGATGCATATTCAGCTGTCGCTGAGTGAATAGGTACTGCAATGACTTGTGGTCTGTGAACAAACGAAATTTCTCTCCCAATAAATAGTGCCTCCATATCCTCAATGTAAAAACGACCGCTGCTAACTCCAGGTCGTGGGTGGGGTAATTCTTCTCATGCGGCTTAAGCCTGCGGGAGGCAAAAGCTATAGCCTTTTCCTCCTGCCGAAGTACTCTACCAAGTCCTCGTAAAGACGCATTGGTGTAAACCAGGTACTCCATGCCCGGCTTCGGTAATGCAAGGACCAGTGTTGAAGTAAGCTTGTCTTTCATCTCGTCGAAAGCCAACTGACACGCATCATCCCAAACATACGGTACCCCTTTGCGAGTCAGGTTCGTCAGCGGATCCGCTATTTTGGAGAATCCCCGAATGAATCTCCTGTAGTAATTAGCTAACCCCAAGAAACTACGCACTTCCATCGGTGTCGTGGGCTGTCGCAACTCCCTCACCGCTGACACTTTACTTGGGTCAACTGCTATCCCCTGCTCAGAGAAAACATGGCCCAAGAACTGTACTTATCGCCACCAGAATCCGCACTTCTCGTATTTAGCATACAACTGATGCTCTCGTAGAGTATGAAGAACCTGCCTCAAGTGTTCGGCATGTTCCTCCTCGAAGTGTGAGTATACGAAAATGTCATCTATGAAAACGATGACAAACTGATCTAAGAACTCTCTGAATACTCAGTTCATCAAGTCCATGAAAATGGCTGGAGAATTTGTGAGTCCGAACGGCATCACCCGGAACTCATAAGACCCATATCTCGTCAAGAAAGCAGTCTTCGAAACATCCTGCTCCCTAATACGTAGTTGATGGTACCCCGAACTCAGATCTATCTTTGAAAAGAAAGCTGCTCCTCTCAGTTGGTCGAACAGATCATCGATTCGAGGCAACGGATACTTATTCTGTATCGTGACCTTCTTCAACTCCCGTTAGTCCACAAATAACCTCAGTGAACCGTCTCTCTTCTTCACAAACAACACTGGAGCGCCCCAAGGTGAGGTGCTCCTGCGAATGAAGCCCTGACCTAACAGCTGCTCAATCTGATCTCGTAACTTTTGCATCTCTTCCGGAGCCATACGGTAAGGTGCTCGTGCTATAGGTCTTTTATCTGGCAACAAATCTATGACAGAGTCTATCTCTCGACTGGGGGTAGGCCTGGTATCTCCTGAAACACATCGGAACACTCACTGACAACTGGGATTGAGTCTAAGGGAATCATAACCTCCTTAGAGGTATCCTCCTCTATGTAATACAAATGAGTGGTCGAGCCTCCCTTTGGGCGAGGCATCGCCACTACAAACATCTCTTGCCCCGGAATGGCAAAAATAATACTCCCACCGAAGCAATCAATCATGGCTCTATAAGCTGCGAGCCAATCCATACCGATAATAACATCGTGCTCATGCATATCTAAGACTAACATATTTGCAGGTAATACCAAACTACCAATCACTACCCCCACTCCCCGGCATATAAAGAAAATAAGCGACCCACTCCCCAGTGGTGAGTCTACACACGTCACTGTGTTCTTTACTGTGGCTAACAACTCTAAGGCCTTCGCAAAATGCGTACCTATAAAACAATGCGTTTCCCCAATATCAAACAAAACCCGAACCATAGTACCATGGATAGGAAAACATACCGTTATAGACACGTCCATATTGTAACTGCCATTGCTGCACTAGAGCTGCTGGAATGGCTAGTAGGGCTGGCACCAGAGCTGGTGTTGTGAGGGCGGGTGGAAAAAGTGGCCTCTGTGGCTCATTACGGGCACCCTGTTGCTGTGGGGCCCCATCACCCTCTGGGCAATCCTGACGCCTATGGCCATGTTTTCTGCACCCAAAACATCGGCCTTTGAAGTTGCTCTCCCTCTGACCGTGCTGCTGTCGGTGTCGGTGTCGGTCTTGCCGGCCTTGCTGATTTGGGATTTTATTCCTCTTTGGGCAAATCTGACAACTATGGTCTTCCCTGCCACATTGAAAACTCTTCTCTCGAAGCTGCTTCACTTCACCACTTTGTTTACTAGTCTCGCTTTTTCCTTGATTTTGCTGGTCTTGAGGGAAAATTTGAGGAAAAATCTTGTCAGGGTGAGGACAATCCCTCCACTTGTGACCCGGCTGTACACATTTATAGCAGAGTTCAGACATTCTTCGCCGGTCGGATTGCCATTTATCCCCAGCCTGATTCGAACACAATTTAGGTTTGTGACCGTCCATTCCACAACCGAAACACCTCTTTGTGATTTCATTCTGGATCTGACTTCGTTGGCCCTGACACTTTTGGCCTTTTACATAAATTTTGTTACTTTCGGAACTGACTCGGTCTTGAGTGGTTTGTTGTCGCAGTTTCGGTGCCTTCGCACATTTTTCAACTTTAGTCATATGCCTTTGGTTAACCTCTCTAGGTCTTTTGCCTCCTTTAAGCTGTATGCTGCGTTCTTGGTACTGTAAAACGGCAGTGGTAACTGCTTGTTCCACAATGACCGCGATTTCGATGATTGGTACCCTTTTTGAAGACACCTGAGGTGTGAGTTGTCCTTGCTCATTAACTTCCCCAATAATATCAACTTGTTCTTCCTGACGGGCCATCTGAAAGTTTTAAAATTATGTCAGAATAAGTCTAACATTCGTATCGACAAGTCGCAGAAGCATGAATTTTCAACGCATAAAGATGAGTACAACATTCCTAATGTTAGGTCTCTATAGCAAAAATGTTAAGCTGAAAGAGAAATAAGCCGTACAGATCCTAAGGACACTAGAACCTGATGCTCTGATACCACCTGTGACACCCCGCCTAATTAAATACCGGGCTATCACTCCTTTATTAAATTAAATCAAGGTGAACAGTTGGTTCATTCTCAACATCACTGTCGATAACAAAAATTTTCTAATTAAACACCCTAATTAATTACGCTAAGTGTCAAAACCATTTTATAACATTACTTATAAATTTTATTTAAAGAAAAAGTATTTATTTATTAACAACATTCAATAAGTAAGAATCACACCACAATAAATCCTGGAACGTAATCCAATTAATTTAAAACATTCGTCATTCTCATCCCAACAAGTAAAATTTAAAGTAACACATACATACTGAAATAAATCCCATAGTAACAGTAATAGAAGTAACTGAAATATAAACGTCCCAATAAAACAGATAAATAGTGGAAAGGGCGACACATGCCCAATAAATGAGAACGATAGAAGTGGAATCAATAAATGAAGCCGTCTACGCAAATGGCTTGCAACTCCCACCTAAGATGCAACATGTTCCTTTCAAGGTATCCTAAGCAAGATGCCCCTGTGGCTGGGCACCTATAATATATACATATATATACAAGAGAGAGAGAGAGAAAAAGAAACGGGTCAGAGCCCGATAGTGTGTATGATTTAAAATTCGTTTAGCAAGTATTTAAATTGATACAGGCAATGCAACAACATATTAGAGCGACACTCTCTTGAGAAATTCTCACCTCTCTTTTAATGTGCACGCATATTGTACTAACCTTCCCAACGGTTTATCTTATCATTTTATGACACTAACCTTCCCAATAATTTAACTCATCTTAAATTACTCGTAAGATTTCAAAACAGAACAATATATTTGTTTATAAAGGATACTTCCAATTTGTTACATAACTCTCGTTCTAGCTTCATTGATTTATAAAGTTCCCGGTATTATATTATACTTTTCAACCAAGTATTTCCGATTTATAGTCAAGAATCAATTCTCACTTACCATATCACAGTAACAGTTTAAATTTCCCAAATTTCAGATATATATTAAATACTCGTATAATATATATATTCTAACAGCACCAACATACAAACTATGGTGCGGGCATACTCTCCTATCCAATCCCCGTATCGCTCACACTAAGGGAAATACAAGTTCGGAATCACTCCCGAACTGTATCAACATATATACAAACAAGATTGAGGCGAAGTATAGATTCCAAGTCTCTAAGAGGTCAGTACATACACCACGTCTCTTAAGACCGTCTGAACTATCGATTCGATAGCCTGTACCAAGGATATCTATCTTCTAGGGTACAAGTCAATATCCCCCATAAAGGTCCCATCGAGATAAGAATGTCCCAGCGCGGTAACCTCAGGGATAGCAAGTAGCGCGGGCATGATTTTTACACGTATATAATATATGCATACACAATCATATAAATATACCACTTTATTCATATTAATATAGGTTCTTCTCATCACCCATCATTACAACATTTATCCTTAAATTTACACATTAAGTATTTCTTATAAGGGTTCGTCTCTAACCTTAACTCGAAGGAGTTTCCCATTTATTACGTGACACTCGTGGGTTCTAACCTCCCAAGTATAAAATTCAGTAGGTGTCCTTATTTTGTTCCAACGTAACTCTCTTACGCACCTTACCCTTCAATACATAATTTAATCGATTTATAAGTAATTATCCCAAAATACCATTCTCATCTCACATAAAAAGTCTCCAAAATTATTCATATATCCTACTGGTCTTCCCTGTCTCCCAAAACATTTTATTATGGATGCCCAAGAATTATTTCACGATAAATTGAATTTAACTCATTTAACAGGAGAAATAGAAGTCTGCCAGGAGGGGTCGATCGATCGAGGTTTGGGGCTCGATCGATCGAGTCTTCTATCGATCGATGCTCTAGGCTCGATCGATCGATCAAGCCGGTATTTCGATTTCTGCAGAAATGCAGTTACGGGTTCTACCACCTATCTTCATCCAAATACATATCTTCCAATCCCAAACGTCCCAAAAATTCTACTACTAACATTATAACAATATACCAGATATTTCCAATGTAAGGCATGTGTATTTCTATCATTAAACATGGATTAACAAGCCCCAATTTCATATAAAATCTTAAGAACCCTAAAATTTTCTTAAACAGGTTTCTAACAAATTTTCTCTAGAAATTCCTTCTTATAATCATCAAAATTTCGTATCACAAATTTAGTCCCGACGTGACACGAGAACGTCCCGACTTAAATTTTCGAAATTGCCATTTAATTCACTCATGACATTCAATATAACCAATATCATATATATTACTTTGCTCATTAGTAATATTCAACAAATTTCATATAATTACTAACTCTCGTCACGTTAATAATTATAACGTAATTAATTTCTGGATTTTTATTAAATAAATAACTCACATTAAATTTAATAAATCCCCAAATTAATGTAGCATGATAATACGGGGTATTACAATCCCAGACATTGTTCTTTTTAAACTAAAGAAACTCATCTTGCATGGCAGATATCCAGTGTTCATCCTTGAGTGCTTCTTTGTGATTCTTGGGCTCGACTGTGGACGTGTAGAAATGATGACTAACAACGTTCTCTAGCTGAGCACGAGTCTTAACCCCTAAAGTGGGATCGCCAACAATGGCAGAGGGATCATGACTCGTGCGAACCCAAGCAGGTGTGTCCCCTAACATAGGAGTAGGGTCCACAGGGTGTGGGTGAGGGACAAGTAAATCGCTGCCAGAAAAGTCCTTATCCTCACACTGATGGCTAGGATCAATAAACGTCGGAGGTTCGTCATCTTGCACGGTGACTTTTATTGATTCCATAACCTTAGACCTCTTCAGTTCGAAAACTCGGTAATTTCTACTGTTTGATGAATATCCTAGCCATATCCCCTCGTCGCTCCAGGAGTCAAACTTTCCTAATTGCTCTTTATCCCGTAGTATGTAGCATTTACTCCCAAAGACATGAAAATATGCAAGGTTGGGTTTCTTATGATCCCATAATTCATAACGCGTTATAAGTGTGTGTGGACGCAGGTAAACCCTATTCACCGTGTGGCATGCAATAGACATTGCCTTTGCCCAAAATCTTCTAGCAACTTTATGACCTAGAAGCATAGATCTAGCCATTTCCGGATCGTCCTATTCTTTCGCTTAACAATCCCATTTTACCGAGGAGTCTTCACAGTAGAAAACTCATGTTTGATCCCAAAGCTATCAAAGTAAAGATCTACCTTTGCTTCCTTAAATTCCGTACTGTTGTCACTACGTATCCTGTTAATAGTGACACCGTGTTGATTTTACAGGACATGGCACTTGGTCGTTAAAAAATATACAACATCGAATTTATCTCTCAGAAAACCTATAATCGAATATCTGGAGAAATCATCTACCATCACGATGATATACCTCTTACTACCTAGACTCTCAGTACGAGTAGGACCCATAAGATCCATGTTAATCAGCTCAAGTACACGGGATGTGGTAATGGAATGCAACCTCTTATGGAGGCAACGAATTTGCTTTCCCAATTGACAGGGTCCACAAACCATTGAATTTGGCTTTCCAAGTGATGGTAAGCCACGCACTAGGTCCTTTTTAGCAAATGTTCCAAATCTCTAACGTTCACGTGACCTAGACGTTGGTGCCATAGATCCATAGGAGTGATCGTGGTTCTGTTGTAGACAAGTGAGGATGTGGGCACAGTCCCATAGCAATTATTATCTTTCCTCACCCTTCATACTAAAAGTTTACTGTCTTGATTATAGACATTACACGCGTCCCGGTCAAAATTTACGTTAAAGTCAGCGTCGCACAGCTGGCTAATGCTGAGAAGGTTTACTTTCAAACCTTTGACGTACAAAACATTCTCTAGCTTAGGAAATCTTTGTAACTCTACTTTACCTCATCCTACAATGTTAGACTTGATCCCATCTCCAAAGGTGACTCTACCATCCTTATAATCCTCAAGGTAGGTAAAAAATGAGACATCACATGTCATATGTCTGGAGCACCCACTATCAAAGTACCACTGTGAGGTATTATGTGCTTTGAGAGTGACATGGACAATAAGGGACGTTTTGTCTTTCTTAGGTACCCAAGAAGTGGTAACCTTTTGCTTACCCTTGTTGTTATTGGTTTTAGCCGGGATGCGATAAGCATTCACTGACGACAAAGACATCCGTCAGAATTCCTCCATCAAACTATGAGATGTGGCAGATAAAAACTCAACAATATGATGTAGTGGAGCAGTAGTACATCGTGTCCTACCCATACTATAGCAAAACTCCCTGAGATGGACTTTTTTTTTGCAATACGTATAAAAGAACACAGTCTTAGGCGAACCTTGGTTTTCTTTTCTTGGTCGAACTCTCCTTTATGGTTTTTGACGTTGACCATATGGAGTCGTAGTAAACTCAGGAACTGGTCCAGGTGCAATTTGGGACCTGGAGGCACCATCAAAGCCTATTCCCTGCCTATCACCAAAACCTAAAGCGGGACCGAGGAGCATCTTTCCCATCTTTCCAGTTCTATCCTCAATTTGAACCTTGACTTCCCATGCTCTCTCTAGATCATGAGAAAGCTGGTCTACAAGGGCTTCAAGTTTTTTCTGAGTCCCCAGGGAGGAATGGATCTCACTCGTAAGACTAGACACTTGTTTAGTCAAGTCCCCTTTCTCTTTCTCAAAATAACTCTCTCTCTCTCTAAACAGTCTATCTCTCTCTCTCTCTAAACAATCTTTCTTTCTCAACACAGGCAGACTCCCTCTCTCTCAAGGTAGTACAGGTGGAGGACTCTCTCTTTCTCATTTTTTCTAAATCTTCCTCTAGAGCGGTGATCCTAAGAACTTACTATTTGTTATGCTTTTTGGTTTTAAAATACTCATTTTACAATTACTCTCGCTCTCACTTGCATAATCCTCCCCCTCACTAACATCGCTCTCACTATCGAGGTGTCCGTGTGAAGTAGCATCATTATCGTCGTGAGGAGCACTGGAGGTGCTCACATGACTAGCCATCGATGCGGTGAAGTTACATTCATGCGGTGACTCGTCTCCAGAGTCGACCGAATCGACCTCACTGTCATCACTAAGGGTAGCATTAAGGACAACTTTGCCCTTTTCTCTATTCAACCTAGTAGAACACTCAAAAGCTCTATGACCCTTACCGTCACAGTCATAGCATCTCTCACTTTCTTTCTTAGAAGGATCTTTACAACCTTTTTCATTTTTCTTTTCAAACTTATTTTTCTCAAAATTCTTTTTATCTTTGAAATTTCCATTTTTCTCGAATTTGAGAATTTTCTTGAATTTTTTAGCAAATAGGGCCAAATCATCTAAATAAAAGTCACACTCAGAATCTGACGTTTCCATCTCTCTCTTTCTAGATGACTCAACTCTCTTTCTTACCGACCCCTCAATCTTTCTCTCATGGGCATTAAGGGCAATTCCCTTATCTTTAGGCTTGACAGATTTAGAAAACATACCAATTTCGTACGTTTGTAAGTCTCCTACAAGTTCCTCCAATTTAAGCGTATTTAAATTACCCACAGAATTTAGCACAGTGACTTTAGGGATAAAATGCTTAGGAAGTGATCTTAGAATATTTTTAACAACTCTAGCATTAGGAATGTGTTCACCAAGATTAAATCTAGTGTTTACAATATCATATAACCTAGCATAAAATTCATCTTAACATTGAGTCTCAAGCATGGTGATAGTTTCAAATTGAGTTGTTAAATTTTGCACTGTAGATTCGTCGGAACTCGTCTGGTGTGATGGATCTAGAAATAGCACTTAAACCCTTGCAATTAAAAGATAACCATATAAATTCTTCTTCAGTCCATGCAGTGACAGATTTTAAATTACTCACGTTATCAACAATGATGGAGGGAGGTGTCCACCCTCTTTCAACCAAAATCCAAACTCTTTCATCAATAGTTTTTAAAGCAGAGTTAATGCGGGCTTTCCAGTAAGCATATTTTATCCCCTCGAAAACTGGCATTTTATTATATAATGTCTCCATTGAACACGCTATTTTTCAAAAAATAAAATTTTCAGAAAATTGATATCTTAGAAAAATTTTGCAGAAAATTACACGGTATAATTGTGTAATTGGCTCTGCTACCAATTTGAAGAGCGTTCTTGCGTTCAAATTAAGAAATTATTTAATTAAACCCAGTTTTTCCAATTAAATCCTAAATATGCATCTAGGTGCGATTGAAGATAATGAAATCATGTAAGAACATTCAAACACACACAAGTGAGGAAAATTCCCCGAAAGGGGCAAAACCTTTTTTTTTCACTATAATATTGTAAGAGAAGGTTACACGGATTACAATGAAAATAAGTGTGACACAGAAATACCTGCAGGTGTCGGTTCTGATGTCGTCGGTTGGAATCTCCCACAAGAACTTCAGGTGGACAACAATGAAGAAGAAAGCGTCTTCTTCATAAATTACTCCCGGTGAGTAAGAATGATCCTCATGAAGGTTTAACAATTCACATATATAGATAGGAGTGTTTATGTTAATAAAGAAGGCTTAAAAACCTAAAAAGGTGAAGTCTGATTGTGGGCTATTTTTGTAGAATTTGTTTTTGCAGAAAAGACTTGAAAATCGTGTAGAAGGTGATTAAGAATTTATACGAAAATTAGGAATGTCTTTCTAACGAGATAAACGTGTCACTCGAACGAAGGACATGTGTCATTCAAACGAGATCGCGTGACATGCCTATCTCGCGTGAACAAAAAGGGGGAGAATGATAGGGGGACAAATGGTATCTAATCCTATTGTAATTGTATCTTAGTTTATGAGATTTAACTTAAGGGTATAGAGCTATCTTCTTAGGTTGATAATAGTTGATAAAGGGGAGAATTAATTTAGGGAGAGTATTTATTTTACGTGCATTTAATATTCTTGATATTCCCAATGTGTTTGATAGTTTGCTTAAGTGTGCAGGAATTCTTCTAAATGGAAACTTTCATCGTCGGCAAAGATATTGATCCTTGGGTTTTGAGTCAAGCTATGTAATTTTTATTTTGGGTGAGATATTATTTTTAAGTCTAGTAGAGCTTCACGTCCCTTTAGGTTTTTTGTTGGTTTTTGTCCCGGAATAGCCAAAGGGGGAGATTTGTAAGGACACAATTCTCTGATTGAGTCTCAATGTAGTATTGGCTCAATTCAAGACAAAAATGTTTG
Source organism: Sambucus nigra (assembly GCA_949130495.1). Classification (NCBI taxonomy): domain Eukaryota; kingdom Viridiplantae; phylum Streptophyta; class Magnoliopsida; order Dipsacales; family Adoxaceae; genus Sambucus; species Sambucus nigra. Next base: position 873,162 of record OX422207.1, on the reverse strand, counting down.
AGTCATATGATAGTGTTAATGTGTTTCGATCCAAGTCTATGACGTGTTAGTTGAAGACGTAGCGGCCAAGGTTATAAAGCTTCATCATATGCCAAGTTTAGTGTGCCTCGTTTCTATGTCAACAACATAGTTCCAATGCTCCTAAGGTATGAATGCGTTATATATATATATATATATATATGTATATATATATATATATATGTATATATATATATATATATGTATATATATATCTATATGTATATATATATATATGTATATATATATGTGTATATATATATCTATATATATGTATATATATATATGTATATATATATGTGTATATATATATATGTATATATATATATGTATATATATATGTATATATATGTATATATATATATATATGTATATATATATATATGTATATATAGGAGCTTGGAAATTTGTTGGGTGTAATTTATAAATCTTTTATAAATAGTTTTAACGACTTTGTTTTGCTCAGTAAAATATTTTTGAACTTTTCATAAAAAAGTTTTGGACTTAAAATGAATATTTTTTTATTTTCTGGCACGTCATTCGATGGTACTGGAATCTCGTTCGAACGAGATTACCATTTCGTTCGAACGAACTGGCATCTCGTTCGAATGAGATTGCCAGGTCGTTCGACCGAGACTTCTAACGAAATTCCTTTTTCAGCATTGGAACATGTTAGTAAAGTCGTTTGAATGAAATGCCAATGTCGTTCGAACAAAATGCTAATGTCGTTCGAACGAGATTTGGCGGGAACAGTTATTTTGGTACTTTTTGATGATTATCCCACTTTTCCCACTACTTTTACGCACTATATTTTGCCAGATTTATCTAGTGCAGGAACCAACCTTTTGGAACTAACCTTTTCACATTCCTCCATCTCCTAGAGAGAGTTTTATAGAGTTTCAATTCCAAATGAAAAAGTTCATGTTTTGAGTGTTTTATTTTTCAAGAAAAAAATCCTTAAATACTTTTGTTTACACCCAATAGTTTGTTTATATAAGTTTCTTAATATATATACTTTTCTTGGAGTTTTAGCACCGGTTTTATCTCTACCGTTTGAAGAGTGTTTGGGTTTGCTTCTACATCCCACAAAGAAGAAGTTTGTTTGATGTGATTTACCCACTTGGAGAAAGGCTCCTTGTTCGGGTGACGGTGACCGAAAAAGTCTGATCGGTAGATTCCAAGACTGCGGTGGAGCTCCGTGATTATTCGTTAGGAAGAGGTGTGTACAAGAAGAAGCGTCGGGGCCTGGACGGAGTCAACTAGAGTGTTTGTAAGTCTTTTTGTGTTTCACTTGTAAAACCGTACTTAGTGGATTTGAGGCTAGGGTCCGATGTGGGTTTTTCCTCGTACATCGCAGCGTCTTGGTATATTGTTTATTTTATCTTTCAAAAAATTCAACTTAGATTCATGCTTAGGTAAAAAGATAAATTTTGGTTTATATCACTACTTGTTTAATTTAGTGATTCATAATAATTTGGGTAAAATTAATATTGATATAATTCAAGTCATCATTTAATTTGGTAAAGTTGGTTTGGCCTAATTTGGTAATATTGAAAATATGGTTTAGGCAAATTCTAGGGCTTGAGTTGAATTAATCTGGTTTAAGTGAAGAATTGTATTTCTATTTAATTTTCTTTCACTTTGAGTTTGTTTAATTTTAATTTGAAAAAAAATTAAAATTTGGTGTGTGTGTGTTGTGTTGTGTTGAACCATCTTTATTCCACATCTATAAAAGGAAATTACTTTTTGTATAAGAATTTAAAAATTGGGGGTATTTGGTCATTCAGGTGTATTTGTCGTACTTAGTAAATTTACATAAATAATTTATTCATTGTTTTTGTTAGAACTATGTATGAGTATAATCAAGTTCATATCACTCACTTATATAGGATACCTAGTGTGATATTAAACTAATCATAAACCCACTAATTATTTTTCTTTGTGCTAAATTAATAATTAATGTTTACATCGGTCACGTGTAACATAGTTCATACATAAGAAAGATATGGAAAGAAATAAGAAAATCGTATCATATAGGTATTGTGAATAAATTGAGGAATACATAATAACATTTTGTTTCCTCCACACAACCAATATATATTAATATATGAGTGGATATAAAATAAAAGATGGAATCACTAGTAACATATGTATCTTACAACTACATAACTTACTGTGACACCCCGCCTATTAAAATAACGTGTGGCTAGCCCTCTACTAAAATAAAACAGGAATCTCAGCTCGCTCATTATTAGCACCACTGTCGAAAGTCAAATTAATTACTAGTAACCTATTAATCCCGGTGCCAATTTAAAACTTATTAAGTTACCATAAAAATTCCATTTATAACAAACCTTTCAATTAAATTAAATACACATTCACATGAACCACGGATAATAACTGAATGCTAAAATAAACATAATAATCCTTCCTAGATTGCCTTTCTTGGATCCTTTTTGGTTTCTCCCTTCTCTTTTTTATTCTCTCTCACTTTTGGTCTCTTAGGATGGTGGTATGGCTGGACCCTTCCATCCACCTTACCTTCTTATAAAACTAATCCCAAAATTAGGTTATAGCCTAAGTGTAAAATGACCCAAACGCCTTTATGCGGGTCTCGATTAGTCTAAAAAGCTCTCGAAACCTGATTACCATCCCCGGGTACCTAATTCTGACTAAGCTGACCCGTTCTGGATCATCGGCGCACTCTAAATCGCCATCTGGGTCCCCCAACATAATATTCCCATCTCATTCCCAACACAACCACAAGTGCGCATCTCGATTGAGATATCGTCAAAACCCATCGATTTTACTCACTTACTACGTAATATCATTTGGCATAATTTATTTTACTTATCTCACTAGTAAATATATTTTCATATAAATATTAATATTTTTCTCACTAATAAATATTTATTAAATTCTCGTTATTGCTCATTTTATTTAAATTACATGCACACGTGTAATTTAAAATCCTAAAAAATAAATACTAAAAAATATGAGGTGTTACATAGTTCCCTCTTACAAAGAAATTTCATCCACGAAATTCTGATGCACCTTCCATAAAGAGCTCGGGATATTTCTCTCACATATCATCATCCTACTCCTATGTTGACTCATCGGCATTATAGTGCCCCCGTTGAACGAACCAAAGGCCCCAACTTAGTCCGTATGCCTACGCTCGCAACGATCCAGAATAGCAACCGGATCTCCTAATATGAGATATCAGGCTACAAATCTATCTCCTGCAGTGAATGTGTGAATAATCTATCTTAACCATCTGATACTTCTTTAACGATGACACATGGAACACTTCGTGAATCCGATGCAGATGCTCTGGCAGGGTGAGCTTATTTACAACTGACCATATCATCTCAATAGTCAAGAAAGTCCCCACATACCTCAATGCTAGCTTCCCCTTCTTCCCAAATCTCATAAATCCTTTCATAGGAGACTCCCACACTAATACCCGGTAACCCACATCGAGCTCTACGTGCCTCCTATCACCATCCATGTAACTCTTCTTCCTATCCCGAGATATCCGTATATGACCCCTAATGAGCTAGAGCTTAGAAAAATTGTTCTGGATCATCTCAGGTCCAAGGAGATTCTTGTCCCCCCTTTTACTAACAAGTGAGAGAATGATAAGTTCGACCATATAATGCCTCAAAAGGTGCCATGTCAATAGTGAGCTGATAACAATTATTATAGGAGAACTCTACTTGTGGAAGGTACTGCTCCCAATCTCCCCTGAGATATAATATACACATTCTGAGAATATCCTCAAGCATTTAATTAACTCCCTCAATCGGTCTATCAGTTTACGGATGGTTAGTCTACTCAATCGCAACTCAATCCCCATCACCTTTTGGAAACTCTCCCAAAAATGGGACATAAAAATCTTGTCCCGGTTGGACATAATATTAATAGGTAACCCATGTAACCTCACTATCTCGATTATACAAAGATGGGTGTATTATCCCGTCGTGTAATCTGTTCGAACTGGAAAATGGTGGGCCACCTTGGTCAGATGATCTATAAAGACCTATATGGAATCGTGTCTCCTATATGATGTCAGTCGCACCGTAATTAAGTCCAACGATATAATCTCCCACTTCTAAATCGGAATCTCCAACGACTACAATGTCTTGTTCGCCCTCTGATGGTATAACTTCACTAAGTGACAAGTGACGCACTTTGAGACAAACTGATCAATGTCTCACTTTATTCCGACCCACCAAATACTGTCTATGTATATCCTGGTACACCTTATCCCCACCAGGATGTACCGCAAATCTTGACCCATGAGACTCTAACATAACTGCATATTGTAAGTTCCCATCCTATGCGACTATAATCCTTCCATTGAAATAAAAACATCCTTGTGAACTGATCAAGTAAGACTTTACCCCCTCTGCCAATAACTGACATACCCTATCCTGACAGAACTAGTCCGCAACTTGCACCTTCACAACCCGTATAATGATCTCGGGTGTGATAGTCAACAATGTCATACATGTTATGGTAATAGAGTCATATTGCCAAATCTCACCCCACTTCACATTCTAGATGACATTAACTCCCCCGTAGGCCATCGTCTAAACGCATTTGCCACCACATTATCCTTTCTCGGGTGGTATCGAATATCAAACTGATAGTACTTCACGAACTCTAACCATCTACGATGTTAAATATTGAGATCCATCAGAATGAACATATATTACAGTGAATTATGATCTATGAACAGACTAAAATTCTCTCCCACGAGATAATGCCTCCGAATCCCCAAGGAAAACACTACCACACCCAACTCCAGATCGTGTGTTGGGTAGTTCCTCCCACGGGGCTTAAGTTTGCAAGAAGCATAAGCTATAGCCCAATACTCAACCTTATCTCTTCACAACCATTATTGATTTTACCCCCATTACCAAATCCACCCGTTCTACCAGGAGTGCCTCTCCCAGCATTCTGGCCCACCAAGTTCAATGGGGAAAGCACTGTCGTGCTCCTTTCTTTAGTAGCCCATATCATTTTTGGGTTGTGGTTGCAGCTTACCCTGACCATCAAACTACTAGGGCAACTCCAAAATTACTACTGGAGGAAAACAATGAGCCTTAGGATTGGGAATATATTCTCGCCCAAGTGTAACCAGGTTTACGGTAGAGCGAGGGGATTTTTCTTACTCAAGTGTGGAATTTAAGTCCCTGATGGATCATATAAGGGGTTGGGACTATGGGAAAAAATACATCCATGCTAAGTATGAAAACCATTTGTATAAAGTTTGTTTTTCAAACACTGTGTGGTTTGGTAAAATTACTTTGAATCAACCAAATAGTTTCTTGAATAAGCTAGTCTCTTGATGGAATAATAAGTCACACACTTTTTGTAGCAGCATGGGGGGAGTTTACTCTCACATTGGAAGATATTTGTGATCTCCTGGGGTTGGACTTTGTTGGTAATGAATTATTTAATTAAGCTACTTTTAAGGAGGAGGAAAATACAAGAAAATCATTGGAGAAAATCTAAAAGAGGTGCATTGGTCGCTCGAACTAGTGTGCTTTAGGTGAGCTGATTCGATATTTCTATTTTGTGGAAGATAAGGTCAGTGCTAAAGGGGGGAGTTTGATAAGGTCAATCTTAAAGGTAAGCAAGTTGTTGATTTGCCCCTAACTGAGGAGGGATTTGGGGATTCCCTTGTGCTACCAACATATATTTTAGTTATCTTCTCTAAGATCTTCTTACCTAGGAAAACCCATGATTGCTTGAGAACGGACTTGATTAATATGGTTGTTAGAATGCTCTCGGGTGTTAAAATACCTTTATCTAATATAACTCTAGGTTATCTTTATTAATGGTTGGACATGATTTATGTTGGCACAGTGAGGTCAGTCGAAAGTATGACAACACCTTACTAGTCACTACTTTCCTTTACTTAAGATTTCTAAACTTTGCACATTTGGCCATCCTTCCCGTTTCTCACGCGATAAAGGTTCCTAATGTTTGTACATGGAACCATAAACAAAGTATAAAACTAATTATCTCCTTCATTGATAATGTTAACATGACATAACCCAATTGTATACCAATAAATTCTTAATTTATCCCTCTCGATGGTAGATTTGGTTGATGAAGCTTCAACCAGAAATAATCCTTCTACTAACGTTCTCTTAGTCCGAACTCCTTCCTACCTTCCTTCATTCATGGAGTGTGAATTTGTTTCACTATTTTTATTATCCCCATAGAGTAGTTACCACATTTATTTATGACCAGGATGTTCCCCTTCGCAGCTACATCCAGCTATAAAAACCTACCAACTTCTCTCCAGCCCGTGGGAACTTTTTTAATAAGAATGTGATAGCTCTTTGAACTAGATACCAAGGGAATTTGGTGATTACCTCCAAAAAGGGACAAAGGCAGAAAGTCTACCAGCTATCTTACTGTATCTTCGGCGACTTCCCATATTTGGGGCGCGGTCCCTGTTCCCTCCTGCATGGTGCCATCAGTTTCGTCTGGGGAGGAGTCTGGCTCGGGTAGTGGTGGTGCGTCATCTCATCGTAGGGGAAAGAGAGCGCATCGCAAGGGTGGAATCTCTTAGAGAGAGGGGTGAAGGGTAGGTGAGAGAGAATATGGGTTCGAGCCGAGTCTCATTTTTTTCTTTATTTCCTACAAAATTTGATGTAACACATAAAAATATCTATGTAATGCAATGGATTTTTTTATTATCTTCTATTAATGGTGAATGAATGCATGCACATGCTCTTTTTACTTTGTTGCTGAGACCGTAAAAAGAGATATTTTTGGGATTTTAAAGGAAAGGTTTTTTTAAAAATGAGAAATTATAAGGGTGGAGGGGGATTTTTGAAATTCTGTTAAGAATATCGATTTATTTTTATTGAGTTTCTGATTTTGACAAAAGAGGAAAAAGGAAAATTCCCAAAAATGGGGGGTTACCGATCGACAAGCACCTTGTCCTGCCTACGAGGAATTTTCTGTCATGCTGGGGATAAATCCCAGAATTGCTGCAGCTCTACCTGAGTTCTCCCAGGGATTTGTTGTCAGGCTTCTTCATGTTTTGCCTTTGGCGGCCAGACCACTAGTTGATGGAGGAATGATCTCCCTTTAGGTAGTGTTACATTCTGTGCATTTTCGGGAAGTAAGTTATGCTGGATATGCCAAAGCTGTTATTCTGGGCTTGGTTTCAAAATTATTATTGGTGATTGGGGTACTGTTGGTCGACTCGCAACTTGCAGCCATTACTTTATGGATGTCATACTGTTGTAATCCTATGACGGTGATACTGGCGGAGACTTTAAACCGCCTGGATGCCTGGCGAGAAGGTCATTCTGACTTTTGAGGGGTAGCCCCGTGATGCTGTTCATGTGGTTATCTGAGAGACTCTGCCTGGTGACTCCTCCAGAATATCCTTTATCGGTTATACCCAACTTCTTCTCACATCATTTTATCAGCGATGGTTTGAAAATTAAGAGCTGGGAGAATTGGATTGTGGATCATGGGGGTCTAAATCTATACTGGTCAGTGCCTTAGTGGGGACAGTTGCTTCCTGTTCTGGAGCCGGGGGAATACCCGTACGTTCGGTTGGTTGGCCTCAGACATAATTATTTTTACTTCTCTTGGCGACTTCTGCGCTTGGAACAGGTCGTGCCACCTCGGGCACTAGATTTATTTCCGGTAGAAGATTTGATTGAGCGTCAGCGCTTGCGGCTTGGCTCTCTGTGGGAGAGTCGACGTCCGTCGACCCATCCCTCTCAGTCTGTTGGGAGAGTTTGGCATATCCCTGGGGATTATATGAAATGGTTGTGGAGGAGATTATTCAGCAAGATTTTGGTAGTGGAGACTGGAGAAAGGTGGCTTGTCTTATTTAACACCATGGAAGGAGGTGTTGCGGTTTTTTCGAAGCTGGTTTGAGCTTATCGGTCTATGGAGCGTCTACGACACTCTATTCAGACAGGGGAAGCTTGGGGACCCCATGATGTAGATGATGATGATGGCGCAGGATCCTCTAGTAGTTGTGGATAGGACTCTTGGAGACTTTATTTTGTAATGGAGAATATGTGTGGGGATTTTATTTTGGCTTTTTTTTAGGTAGGTAGGGGTAAGCGAGTTATCCGTTCCTTTTCCTCACATAATTTTTATCGGAATTTCTTATTAGTGAAATAAATAAGTTTTTGATCATCCAGCTGTGCCTTTTGATGAATTATATATTTTTGAAATATCTATACTGATCGCTAAGGCATGCATAATCCTTTTGTTCAAGTACATATTAGAATGAACTGTTATTCTCGGATATGAGAAAAGATTGATTTTTTGTGAAAAAGAAAGGGCCTTGCTCATGTAAAAATGTATGAGCTGCCTATGTACCTCTGGGGGTTTTTGAAAAATTTGTTTGAAAATGGTTAGAGGATCCGGCCCACGTAGTTCTGGGTAGAGAGAAATGAAGAGATTTCTTTTTAAAATAGAAGGGATATGAGAAGAGTCGTAGCGCACCGAGATTTAGGACTAGTGGTAGAATTTCTGGACATGGTCCAGGTTGACTGGATGACCCATATCCTCCCCATCTAAGTCAGTGAGCATGGCGGTACCGCCGGACAAGATATTCTTCATAATGTAGGGGTCGCTCCAATTGGGCTTGAATTTCCCTCTACGGTCCCAGATGGGTTCTACTATTTCTTTGAGGGATAAATGCCCCTCTCGAATACCGCGGTCCTTGACTCTCTTATTGAATGATAGCACTATACGACGATGGTACCCTTGTATGTGGAATAAAGCTCTCAATCTCCTTTCATCTAGAAGGGTCAGCTCATCAAGACAGCCTTGGCACCAGTCTTCTTCTCTGACTTTGCTTTCAAGCATTACGCGTAGCGAGGGTATATCCAGATCTACGGGTAGGACTTCTTCCATGTCGTAAACTAGAGAGTAATGGGTAGCCCCAGTAGAGGTTCGGATTGAGGTTCAGTAGCCCCAGAGGGCGTACAGGATCCGGTCAGACCAATCTCGACAGCTTTCAGTCATCTTGCTGATGATGGATTTGAGGTTCTTGTTGGCGGCTTCGACTGCACCATTCGTCTGAGGTCGGTAGGGAGAAGATTTGTGTCTCTGAATCCCATACTCGTTGACTACTTTCGTGACTTCTGCCTCGGAGTGTAAACTGTTATCTGACACCAGCTCGTGCGGGACCCCATATCGGCAGATGTTGTTTGTCTTGATGAATTTGGCTACTTTCTTGGCCTTTAGCACTGCATATGAATCAAATTTGACCCATTTGGTAAAGTAATCAATGGCAACTAGGATGAAATCATGCCCGTTGGAAGCCTTTGGTGTGACCCTCCCTATGATGTCGATACCTCAGATGGAGAACGGCCATGGAGAATTCATGTTGTATAATTCTCACAGAGGAAGATGCTGAAGGTTGGAGAACTGTTTGCATTTGAGGCATCTTCGGACATAGGCGGTGCAATCCTGGGTCATGGTGGTCCGATACTAGCCTTGTCGAATGACCTTTTTTATAAGCACGTGACCATTCATGTGGGGTCCGCATTCCTCACTGTGGATTTTCTGCATTATCTTTTCAATGTCAGCACCTTCGATACAGTATAAATGAGTTCCATTGAAGTTCCTTTTGAGCAGTGCTTTGTGACAGATGATATACTAGGCATCCAATCTTCAGAGGGTTGCTCGATCTTTCTTATTGGAACCCTCGGGATACCTACCATGTTTGAGGAGGTGCCAGATGTCATAATACCAACAATTCGCTTGCTCGGGATCTTCTGTGGTAACGAGCTCAATGTGGCAGCAGTGGGTTAGTTTGTCCTACTTTTTAATCGGGAAGGGGGTCATAGTTATTCCTTCGGGTATGTCGACCATGGAGGCCAAGGTAGCGAGGGCATCGACTAGGTTATTCTTTGATCGAGGTAGGTAATAGAGGTGATATCTTGAAATTGGGAGGCTAGTTATTTTAAGTGGGCATGGAAAGGTTGGAGTTTCTCGTCCTTGACTTTCCACTTTCTAAGCACTTAACTGATAATGAGGGAATAATACCCATAGATGTCTAGGCATTGAATACCTTTCTTCAGAGCAACTTTGAGGCCTACCATACATGCCTCGTACTCAGTCATGTTATTGGTGCAGGGGAAATCCAACTTGATGGCGATGGGAGTGTGGGAGTCATCTGGGGAGATCATAAGTATTCAGATGCCATATCCCTTTTTATTGGCAGCGTCCTCAAAGAAAATTTTCCATCGAAGGTTGTCTTGAGCGACGTATAGGATATTTTCATCCATCAGCTTCTTTCATGGGGTCGTCAGCGAGGTAGTCAGAGATGGCTCTTCCTTTCATGGATTTCTGTGTGACATACATGATATCAAACTCGGCTAGGAGCATCAACCACCGGTCTATTCAACTGGATAAGGCGGGTTTCTCAAGCAGGTACTTAATGGGGTCCATTCGGGATACAAGTTTGATGGGGAAGGCGAGCCTATAGTGTCGTAAATTTTGGGTAATCCAAACAAGCACGGCACAGGATTTTTCCAAAGTAGTGCAGTTAACCTCGTACCCGACCAATTTATGACTGGCATAATAGATGTCTCTTTCTTTACGGGAATCCTTAAGGTATTGGGCTAGCAAAGCCCCAGCTGTAGTGTCGATTATGGTCAGTTATAGGAGTAAGGAGAGACCTGGTTGTGGTGGCATGAGTAACAGAGGTTGGGTCTGATATTGTTTGATTCGGTCAAATGCTTCTTGCTAGGCCTCGTTCAAAACCTTTGTTGAATCCTTTCGGAGGAGCTTCAAGATCAGTTCGCAGATGGAGGTTAGCTGGCTGATGAATCGGATGATGTATTGCAATTTCCTAAGGAAACCTGAGACTTGTTTCTCCGTTCGGGGAGGTGTCATTTCAAGTATAGCTTTCACATTGGCAGGATCTGCTTCTATCCCCTTCTCACTGACCATGAATCCCAAGAGTTTTCCCTTTGTAATAACAAAGACGCATTTCTATGGATTGAGTCTAATCTGATACTTCCGTAGTCATTCGAAGAACTTTCGGAGAGCGGGAACATAACCTTATCTAGTTTTGGACTTAATAATCATATCATCTACATAAACCTCAACTTTTTTGTTAATCAGATCGTGTAGGATGGCTGTGGCAGCCCTCTGGTAGGTAACCCCAGCATTCTTGAGATAAAATGGCATGACAGTGAAGCAAAAGGTTCGTCATGGGGTGATGAATGCGGTCTTTTCTTGGTGATCTGGGTATATTTTGATTTGTTTGTATTCGATAAACCCATCGATGAATGATTTGAGAGCATGACTCGTTGTGTTTTCCACGATCATGTCAATATTGGGTAGCGGATAATCATCTTTTTGAGAGGCTTTGTTCAAATCCCAGTAGTCTACACACATTCGAACCTTCCCTCCTAATTTCGGCATAGGCACTATGTTGGCTAGACATGTGGGATATTCGATCACACGAATGAAGCCCATGTTCAACTATTTGACCACCTCTTCTTTGACCTTTAGTGACCATTTGGTGCAGAGCTTTCTTAACTTTTGTTTAATCGGCTTGTAATGTGGAAAAGTGGGGATCTCGTGTTGAGCTATTTTGGGATCAATGTCGGGCATATCGTCATAGGAATATATGAAGACATCCACGAATTCCTTTTGCAATTCTTCGAGTTGTGCCCGCTTATGCTCATCAAGGGTGGCCCCTATCCTAATCTCGCGCAGTTGGCTACTAGAACTGAGGTTAATAAGAACAATCTCTTCTTTATTAACTTGAAAGAGGTTATGTTGTATATTATTAACCTTATTTAGATTAGTTAAGAATTATTCATTTGTAAAATCATCATCATCATAATCAAGAGTTTGATTAGAATCTAAACAATTAATGTAAGGCATAACAAGATACTCAAAATCTTCATTTATTTCATTGATCGGAAAAACAGCACTGAAGACCTCATCAAAGGAGGTCTCGATTACATTTGAGCAAGGATGGACAATAGAACAAGAAAGGAGGTAGACATTAGGGTTATTGGGATTTCAATAGTTAGAACTGGCGCAACATGCCAGTTGAGGAGAGGTGTATCAGTAGCTTTAATTAGGTGGGATAAATCCAGTGATGTTGTGACTGAATGAACCATGCAGAGTGTCAGCCGTAGTGTTTATAAGTTTAATGAGTCCTCGGAGTCACTTTCCTCAGTCTCTTCGGTATCTTTAATGAGTGGTTGCACATGGTGTTGGGAACTCTCGGCCCATGGGTAGATCTCTTGGAAGTCCTCACCCTCTTTGACGAATCGTCCATTCAAGAAGTCACCTAGGATAGTCTGAATGCGGTCTAGTCTCCTCTTTGGTCAAGATTGGCAGATCATTCTGAGCTATTGTTTTGATGGTTGATACCTCAAACCTTAAGGAGGGAAAGCTTTCTTCAGTTCAATGGGCTCAAGTATCCTTCGCTGTCTTTGCCCTAGCCCCAGTCCGAGCATGAAGTGCATGTTTCTGAATATCTAAATCACATTAACGTTTCCACGAGGGTCATTTTCTGGAAAAACCCTTTCTTTAAACTCGTCCCCTGCCGGGAGTAGAAGTGACTCAACTCAGAATCCTAATAGGAGCATATCATTTGACCTGTGTTGTATCTCAAGGATTGGATTGCTGGTGATTGCACCCTCGACATTGTCTTCATCGCCCAAAATGGGGATGACCCTGTGACACCGCGCCTAATTAAATACCGGGCGATCACTCCTTTATTAAATTAAATCAAGGTAAACAGTTGGTTCATTCTCAGCATCACTGTCGATAAAAATAATTTTTCCAATTTAACACCCTAAATAATTAAGCTAAGTGTCAAAACTATTTTCATACATAACTTTCCAAATTTTATTTAAAGAAAAAGATTTAGTTATTTATTAACAACTTTCCAACAATTAAGAATCACAGCACAATAAACGTGGAACACAAAGTCCAAATAATATAATACATTCGTCAATCGAATGTCCACATACGAAATCTAAAGTCACAAGTATAATCTGAATAAAACCCATAGTAACAATACTGGAAATAACTGAAATACAAATATCTCAACAAAAATGAAATAATGGAGAGGGCGACACATGCCCAATAAATGAGAATGCTAAAAGTGGAGTCAATAAAGGAAGCCGTCTACGCAAGTGACCTGCAACTCCCACCTAAGCTGCAGCACGTTCCTTTCAAGGGATCCTAAGCAAGACGCCCTTGTGGTTGGGAACCTGAAATATATACATATATATACAAGAGAGAGAGAGAAAAAGAAACGGGTCAGAGCCCGAATGTGTGTTTGATTTAAAATAAGTTTAGCAAGTATTTAAATTGATACAGGCCAATGCAACAACATATTAGAGCGACACTCTCTTGAGAAATTCTCACCTCTCTTCTAATGTGCACGCCTATCGCACTAACCTTCCCAACGGGTTATCTTATCATTTTATCATACTAACCTTCCCAATAATTTAGCTTATCTTAACTTACTCATAAGATTTCAAAACCGAACAATGTCATTGTTTAAAAAGATACTTCCAATTAGTAGCGCAACTCTCATTTTAGCTTTATTAATTTATAAAGTTTCCCAGTGTCATATTATACTTTCACAAAACAAGTATTTACTATTTGAGTCATCAACCATATCCTACTTATCTAATCACAGTAGGTAGTTTCAGTTTCCAAATATTTATATATTTTAACTACTCGTATAATATATATATAATAACAGCACCCCAAATAAAACTATGGTGTGTGCATACTTCTACTATCCAAACCCCATACCACTCATATCAAGGGGAATACAAGTTCGGAATCACTCTCGAACTGTATTAACACATACACAAACAATATCGAGGCGAAGCATAGATTCCAAGTCTCTAAGAGGATGGCACATACTCGCGTCTCTTAGGACCGTCTGAACTATCAATTCGATAGCCTGTACCAAGGATATCTATCTTCTAGGGTACAAGTCAATATCCCCCATAAAGGTCCCATCGAGATAAGACTGTCCCAGCACGGTAACCTCAAGGATAGCAAGTAGCGCGGTATGTTTTTCACATGTATATAATATATGTACACACAATCATATAAATATACCACAATTATCATATTAATATAGGTTCTTCTCGTCACCCATAATTATACCATTTATCCTAAATTTCACATTATTAGTATTTCGTATAAGGTTTCATCTCTAACCTTAACTCGAAGGTTTCCTCACTTATTACGTGACACTCGTGGACTCTATGCTTCCAAGTAGAAAATTTAGTAGGTATACCTCTATTCACTATCGTAGCTATTCGCCGAAATCTCTCACTTGAAATACGTAGTTTAATCGTTCATTGTACAATTACCCCAAAAGTAAACTTCTCATCTTATAATAAAGTTCCCAACACTTATTCATGGGTCCTACTGGTCTTTCCTATCTCCCAAAACATTTTATTAAGAATACCCAAGAATTATTTCACGATAAATTTAGTTTAACTAATTAAACAAGGGAAATAGAAGTCTGCCAAGAGGGGTCGATCGATCGAGGTTTGGTGCTCGATCGATCGAACCTTCGATCGATCAAAGCTCTAGGCTCGATCGATCGATCAAGCAGGTATTTCTTCTCGTCTTATAATAAAGTTCCCAACACTTATTCATGGGTCCTACTGGCCTTTCCTATCTCCCAAAACATTTTATTAAGAATACCCAGGAATTATTTCACGATAAATTTAGTTTAACTAATTAAACAATGGAAATAGAAGTCTGCCAGGACGGGTCGATTGATCGAGGTTTGGTGCTCGATCGATCGAACCTTCGATCGATCGAAGCTCTAGGCTCGATCGATCGATCAAGCAGGTATTTCGATTCCTGCAGAATTGCAGTACGGGTTCTACCAATTTTCTTCATCCAAAAGCATGTTTTTACATTCTAAACGTCCCAAAAATCCTACTACTAACATTATATCAATATACCTGATGTTTTCAACGTAAAGCATGTGTATATCTAACATTAAACATGGATAATTAACCCAAAATCTCATCTAATCATCAAGAACCCTAAAGTTTTTTTTAATCTTGGTTCTAATATGTTTTTTCCTGAATTTCCTTCTAATATATCATCAAAATTTCATGGGTTATATTCCTCTACATGGCAAGGATTCCAGAATTTTCATATAAGGCAATACTACATGCATTTTCCTAACACAAATTGGGTTTTCTTCCATAGTTTTCGTCACAAATCGTTCCTAAACTAATATGAAGATTTCACCAATGAAAATACGAAAGAAAATACTTGCCTGGGATTTTTGGTATTATGATTCACGGCTGATTTTGGTATGGCTGCGTTCCTCGTCTCGCGATCTACGCGGTGGTGGTGGTAGTGGTGCAAACGGATGACTTTTGGGGCCTTGGATTGCCTTGGAGCTTTCTCCTTCCCTCTCCTATGGCCGTCACTTGTGTTTTTGTTTTCTAACCCTAGCTGACTAACCTAAATGACTGATATAGGTTGCTGAATTTCGTGGGTTTAATTACCCAAAAAGGTGAAATGACTAAATTGCCCTCCCGGGGTACCAATTAGGCCTAAAAACGTCCCGAGACCCAAACTAAACCCCCGGGTACACTTTTCTGACTATCTCGACCCTTACGGATGCGTTGGCGCACTCAAGACGACCATATGAACAACTTATAAAATATTCACTTTTTATTTAACAAAATTAGTCCCGACGTGATACGGGCACGTCCCGACTTAAATTTCCGAAATTGTCATTTAATTCACTCATGACATTCGATATAACCACTATAATATATTACTTTGCTCATTAGTAATATTCAACAAATTTCCCATAATTACTAACTCTCGTCACGTTAATAATTATAACATAATTAATTTCCGAATTTTTATTAAATAGTTCACTCACATTAAATTTAATAAATCCCCAAATTAATATAGCATAAAAATACGGGGTATTACATACTTCCCCCCTAATAACGGAATTTCATCCCGAAATTCGAAAAATAAAGCATACCTGGTAAAAACAACTCTGGATATCTTTCGCGCATATCTTCCTCACGCTCCCAAGTGGATTCCTCCACATCATGATGCTCCCACTGGACCCGCACAAGTGGAACTATCTTTGACCTCAATCACCTCTCACTATAGTCTAGGGTAGCCACTGGTCTCTCCTCGTAAGAGCTATCAGGCTGTAAGTCGATCTCATCTATCGTAATGTGAGTATGGGCCATATCATCCTGAAGATATCGTCTTAACAACAAGATGTGGAATACATCGTGGATGCGATAAAAATGTTCTGGCAGTCCCAACCTGTATGCAACCGGCCCAATCCTCTCGATGATGGGAAATGGTCCAACATACCTCGGAGCCAACTTCCCCTTCTTCCCGAACCTCATCACTCCCTTCATAGGAGATACACGCAATAACACTTGGTCCCCCACACTAAACTCCCGGAAGAACCGTTTCGCATCGGCGTAGCTCTTTTGCCTGTCCTGGGCTACCCGAATGCGACTCCTGATTATCTCAATCCTCGCGGAGGTCTCCTGAATCACTTCTGGTCCTAGCAACTTGTTATCCCCCACCTCGAGCCAACAAGTTGGAGAACGACAAGCCCTGCCGTACAAAGCCTCAAATGGAGCCATGCCAATCGTGAACTGATAAGAGTTATTATAGGCAAACACTACCAGTGGAAGATGTGGCTCCCAACCTCCTCCAAAATTTAGAACACACATGCGTAGCATATCTTCTAACATCTGATTAGTACGCTATGTCTGTCCATCTGTCTGTGGGTGGTAAGCTGAACTCAATCTCAACTCAGTACACATTGCCTCCTGAAAGCTTTCCCAAAAACGTGACACGAAAATCTTGTCCCTATCAGACACAATATTTAGGGGCACCCCGTGTAATTGGACAATCTCCACGATGAACAACTGAGCATACTGACCCATGGTATAATCTGTCCGCACCGGCAGAAAATGAGCCACCTTGGTCAAACAGTCTATAATCACCCAGATAGAATCGTGGCCCCGCTGTGATGTCGGCAACCCTGTAATAAAATCCATGGAATACTCTCCCACTTCCATGCGAGTACTCGCAATGGCTGAAGCAATCCTGACGGTTTCTGGTGGTCCACCTTCACCAGTTGGCAGGTAGGACACTTGGACACGAATTCGGCGAGGTCCTTCTTCATCCCACTCCACCAGTATTATCGCCTCATATCCTGGTACATCTTATCGCCTCCCGGATGTACTGTAAATCGGGACCCATGAGAATGAGTCATCACTACATGACGTAATTCTGCTCCTTCTGGAACCACCAATCTTCCATTAAACCTCAAACCCCCATCAGAACTAACAGAATAAGACTCAACACCCTCGGCTAAAAGTCGTACAATCTTCTCCTGGTAAAACGGGTCGGTGGTATGTGCCTGTATCACCCTCGTAACAATCTCGGGTGTGACTGACATCACGAATATGAAAGAACGTGCTACTGCATCCTGGTGACCCAACTCCTTCCACTTTGCTTTCCAGACATCCGCTACCTCGTCTACCGGTCTACGACTCAACGCATCAGCAACTACGTTGTCCTTTCCCGGATGATACTGTATATCGAACTGGTAGTCCTTCACAAACTCTAGCCATCTGCGCTGACGCATATTCAGCTCTCACTGAGTGAACAGGTACTGCAATGACTTGTGGTCTGTGAACAAACGGAATTTCTCACCCAATAAGTATTGCCTCCATATCCTCAATGCAAAGACGACCGCTGATAACTCTAGGTCGTGGGTGGGGTAATTCTTCTCATGTGGCTTAAGCTTGCGGGAGGCAAAAGCTATAGCCTTCTCTTCCTGCCGAAGTACTCCCCTAAGTCCCCGTAAGGACGCATCGGTGTAAACCAGGTACTCCACACCCGATTTCGGTAACACAAGGACTGGCGCTGAAGTAAGCTTGTCTTTCAGCTCATCAAAAGCCAATTGACAAGCGTCATCCCAAACATATGGTACTCCCTTGGGAGTCAGATTCGTCAATGGACCCGCTATTTTGGAGAATCCCCGAATGAATCTCCTGTAGTATCCGGTTAACACTAAGAAACTACGCACTTCCGTCGGTGTCGTGGGCTGTCCCCACTCCCTCACCGCTGACACTTTGCTCGGGTCAACTGCAATCCCCTGCTCAGAAACAACATGACCCAAGAACTGTACCTCTCGCAACCAGAATCCACACTTCTCGTACTTATCATACAGCTGATGCTCTCGTAGAGTCTGAAGAAGCTGCCTCAAGTGCTCGGCATGCTCCTCCTCGGAGTGTGAATATATCAAGATGTCATCTATGAAGACGATGACAAACTGATCCAAGAACTCTCTGAATACTCGGTTCATCAAGTCCATGAAAACGGCTGGGGTATTTGTGAGTCCGAACGGCATCACCCTAAACTCATAGGACCCATATCTCGTCAAGAAAGCAGTCTTCGAAACATCCTGCTCCCTAATACGTAACTGATGGTACCCCGACCTCAGATCTATCTTCGAAAGAAAGTTGCTCCCCTCAGCTGGTCGAACAGATAATCAATTCGAGGCAACGAATACTTATTTCGAATCGTGGCCTTCTTCAACTCCCGGTAGTCCACACACAATCTCAGTGAACCATCTCTCTTCTTTACAAACAAGACTGGAGCGCCCCAAGGTGAGGTACTCCTACGAATGAAGCCCTGACCTAACAGCTGCTCTATCTGATCTCGTAGCTCTCGTATCTCTGCCGGAGCCATATGGTACGGTGCGCGTGCTATAGGTCTCGTATCTGGTAATAAATCTATAACAAAGTCTATATCACGACTGGGGGGGTAGGCCTGGTATCTCCTGAAACACATCGGAATATTCCCTGACAACTGGGATCAAATCCAAGGGAATCAAAACCTCCTTAGAGGTATCCTCCTCTATGTAATACAAATGAGCGGTCGAGCCTCCCTCAGGGAGAGCCACTACAAACATCTCTTGCCCTGGAATGGCAAAAACAATGCTTCCACCGAAGCAATCAATCATGGCTCTATAAATTGGGAGCCAATCCATACCAATAATCACATCATGCTCATGCATGTCTAAGACTAACATGTCTGCAGGTAATACTAAGCTACCAATCTCTACCCCCACTCCTCGGCATATAAAGAAAATAAGTGACCCACTCCCCAGTGGTGAGTCGACACACGTCACGGTGCTCTCTGCTGTGGCTAACAACCCTAAGGACTTCGCAAAATGCGTAGCTATAAAACAGTGCGTCGCCCCAGTATCAAACAAAACCCGACCCATAGTACCATGGACAGGAAACATACCCTCAATCGCGGGTGGTGCCTGTGGAGCTGCTGCCTGGTGGATGTTATAGACACGTCCATACTTTAATTGCCCCTGCTGCACTGGAGCTACTGGAGTGGCGGGTAGGGATGGCACCTTGGCTGGAGCTGGGAGGGCAGGTGGAAAAAGTGGTCTCTGCGGCTCATTACGGCAGCCCTGCTACTGTGGGGCCCTATCACCCTCTGGGCAATCGTGACGCCTATGGCCATGTTTACCGCACCCAAAACATCGGCCTTTGAAGTTACCTCCTCTCTGACCCTGCTGTCCACGGCCCTGTTGGACGTTACCTTTACGCCACTGGCCCTGATGTGCATGCTGTTGGCCCTGCTGCTGTCCCTGCGGTCGGTGTTGGCCCTGTTGATTAGGCTGGCCCTGATGGCCCTGCCTGAAACCCCCGAATCCCTACCTAGAATCACCTGAACGAAATCGCTTAGCAGGGTCCCCCTGATGGGAACTCTGCTCGTGCTGACGAGTCTGTCCATGAGATGGTGCCCCACTGGCACCATTACCCCCGGTCATGCTCTGCTGGCTGGACTCTCCTGCTCTCTTGCTTCCCTGCAGATGGAAGCGGTGATCCTGGCGATGTAGCAACGTGGCATTGAGTACATCAGTGAACGTACTCAGGGATAGATTCCCAATAAGGTGCTGACGGATCCTCCAAGCTAACCCGTCGACAAACCGCATAATCTTCTTGCTCTCAGTAGGTGCCTCATCTGGCACAATGGTGAGAAGTCTCGTGAACTCCTCCTCATACTCCGCTACGGTAAGATTCTCCTGCTTCAGATTCAGTAATCTCTGCCTCATCTCAGTCTGCACTGCGGGTGGAAAATACTTGCGGTTGAACTGCTCCAAGAACAACTGAATAGGGATCGTGTCCCTCTCCTCCAAAGTGGTAGTGGACTCCCACCACTATATTGCGGCTCCCACCAGCTTTAAGGAAGCCAATAACTGCTTTTGCACGTCAGTGCACTCATACATACGGAGGTGCCGCTGGATGTCTTTCTTCCATTGGCTAACTGTGACAATATCGGAGCTACCAGAGAACTCAGGGGGATGCGCTTTCTGAAAAGCATCCCGAACCCTCTCCCATGCAGATGGAAGTTGTGCTGGTACTGGCGCCACTGCCTGAACCTGGGGTGGAGCCTGCTGAAGCACGCTAGTGCGGCATTCACTGCCTGAGCAACAATGGCGGCTACTTCATTTTCATTCATTGTGCCTGGTGCCGGAGATGCTGGTTGTTCGGCTTGGGCACGCCTATCTTTCGAAGCACGTCTCGGAGGCATCTGAAATGTGAACAAGTTTATTAGTCTACAGTTATTATCAAATCTCAAATAGCTGAAGACTTAAACGTAAAAGCAAGAATACAACAATCCTAAAAATAGGGCTCTATAGCAATAACGTTAAGCTGAAAGCGAAATAAGCCGTACAGATCCTATGGACACTAGAACCTGATGCTCTGATACCACATGTGACACCCCGCCTAATTAAATACTGGGCGATCACTCCTTTATTAAATTAAATCAAGGTAAACAGTTGGTTCATTCTCAGCATCACTGTCGATAAAAATAAATTTTAAATTTTAAAACCCAAAATAATTAAGCTAAGTGTCAAAACCATTTTCATACATAACTTTCCAAATTTTATTTAAAGAAAAAGATTTATTTATTTATTAACAACTTTCCAACAATTAAGAATCACACCACAATAAACCTGGAACACAAAGTCCAAATAATATAATACATTCGTCAATCGAATGTCCACATACGAAATCTAAAGTCACAAATCTAATCCGAATAAAAGCCATAGTAACAATACTGGAAATAACTGAAATACAAATGTCCCAACAAAAATGAAATAATGGAGAGGGCGACACATGCCCAATAAATGAGAATGCTAAAAGTGGAGTCAGTAAAGGAAGCCGTCTACGCAAGTGACCTGCAACTCCCACCTAAGCTGCGGCACATTCCTTTCAAGGGATCCTAAGCAAGACGCCCCTGTGGCTGGGCACCTGAAATATATACATATATATACAAGAGAGAGAGAGAGAGAGAAAAAGAAACGGGTCAGAGCCCGAATGTGTGTTTGATTTAAAATACGTTTAGCAAGTATTTAAATTGATACAGGCCAATGCAACAACATATTAGAGCGACAGTCTCTTGAGAAATTCTCACCTCTCTTCTAATGTGCACGCCTATCGCACTAACCTTCCCAACGGGTTATCTTATCATTTTATCATACTAACCTTCCCAATAATTTAGCTTATCTTAACTTACTCATAAGATTTCAAAGCCGAACAATGTCATTGTTTAAAAAGATACTTCCAATTAGTAGCACAACTCTCGTTTTAGCTTTATTAATTTATAAAGTTTCCCAGTGTCATATTATACTTTCACAAAACAAGTATTTACTATTTGAGTCATCAACCATATCCTACTTATCAAATCACAGTAGGCAGTTTCAGTTTCCAAATATATATATATTTTAACTACTCGTATAATATATATATAATAACAGCACCCCAAATAAAACTATGGTGCGTGCATACTTCTACTATCCAAACCCCATACCACTCATATCAAGGGGAATACAAGTTCGGAATCACTCTCGAACTGTATTAACACATACACAAACAATATAGAGGCGAAGCATAGATTCCAAGTCTCTAAGAGGATGGCACATACTCGCGTCTCTTAGGACAGTCTGAACTATCAATTCGATAGCCTGTACCAAGGATATCTATCTTCTAGGGTACAAGTCAATATCCCCCATAAAGGTCCCATCGAGATAAGAATGTTCCAGCGTGGTAACCTCAAGGATAGCAAGTAGCGCGGTATGTTTTTCACATGTATATAATATATGTACACACAATCATATTAATATAGGTTCTTCTCGTCACCCATAATTATACCATTTATCCTAAATTTCACATTATTAGTATTTCTTATAAGGTTCCATCTCTAACCTTAACTCGAAGGTTTCCTTACTTATTACGTGACACTCGTGGACTCTATCCTTCCAAGTAGAAAATTCAGTAGGTATACCTCTATTCACTATCGTAGCTATTCGCCGAAATCTCTCACTTGAAATACGTAGTTTCATCGTTCATTATACAATTACCCCAAAAGTAAACATCTCGTCTTATAATAAAGTTCCCAACACTTATTCATGGGTCCTACTGGTCTTTCCTATCTCCCAAAACATTTTATTAAGAATACCCAAAAATTATTTCACGATAAATTTAGTTTAATTAATTAAGCAAGGGAAATAGAAGTCTGCCAGGAGGGGTCGATCGATCGAGGTTTGGTGCTCGATCGATCGATCGATCAAGCAGGTATTTCGATTCCTGCAGAATTGCAGTTACGGGTTCTACCAATTTTCTTCATCCAAAACCATGTTGTTCCATTCTAAACGTCCCAAAAATCCTACTACTAACATTATATCAATATACCAGATGTTTTCAACGTAAAGCATGTGTATATCTAACATTAAACATGGATAATTAACCCAAAATCTCATCTAATCATCAAGAACCCTAAAGTTTTTCTTAATCATGGTTCTAATCTGTTTTTACCAGAATTTCCTTCTAATATATCATCAAAATTTCGTGGGTTATATTCCTCTACATGGCAAGGATTCCAGATTTTTCATATAAGGCAATACTACATGCATTTTCCTAACACAAATTGGGTTTTCTTCCATAGTTTTCATCACAAATCGTTCCTAAACTAATATGAATATTGCACCAAAGAAAATACGCAAGAAAATACTTGCCTGGGATTTTTGGTATTCTGATTCACGGCTGATTTTGGTATGGTTGCGTTCCTCGTCTCGCGATCTACGCGGTGGTGGTGGTTGTGGTGCAAACGGATGACTTTTGGGGCCTTGGATTGCCTTGGAGCTTTCTCCTTCCCTCTCCTATGGACGTCACTTGTGTTTTTGTTTTCTAACCCTAGCTGACTAACCTAAATGACTGATATAGGTTGCTGAATTTCGTGGGTTTAATTACCCAAAAAGGTGAAATGACTAAATTGCCCTCCTGGGGTACCAATTAGGCCTAAAAACACCCCTAGACCCAAACTAAACCCCCGGGTACACTTTTCTGACTATCTCGACCCTTCCGGACGCGTTGGCGCACTCAAGACGACCATACGAACAACTTATAAAATATTCACTTTTTATTTAACAAAATTAGTCCGGACGTGACACGGGCACGTCCCGACTTAAATTTCTGAAATTGTCATTTAATTCACTCATGACATTCAATATAACCAATATAATATGTTACTTTGCTCATTAGTAATATTCAACCAATTTCCCATAATTACTAACTCTCGTCACGTTAATAATTATAACATAATTAATTTCTGGATTTTTATTAAATAGTTCACTCACATTAAATTTAATAAATCCCCAAATTAATATAGCATAAAAATACGGGGTATTACATACTTCCTCCTAATAACGGAATTTCATCCCGAAATTCAAAAAATAAGGCATACCTGATAAAAACAACTCTGGATATATTTCGCGCATATCTGCCTCACGCTCCCAAGTGGATTCCTCCACATTATGATGCTCCCACTCGACCCGCACAAGTGGAACTATCTTTGACCTCAATGTCCTCTCACTATAGTCTAGGATAGCCACTGGTCTCTCCTCGTAAGAGCTATCAGGCTGTAAGTCGATCTCATCTATCGCAATGTGAGTATGGGCCATATCATCCTGAAGATATCGTCTCAACGACGAGATGTGGAATACATCGTGGATGCGATGTTAATGTTCTGGCAGTCCCAACCTGTATGCAATCGGCCCAATCCTCTCGATGATGGGAAATGGTCCCACATACCTCGGAGCCAACTTCCCCTTCTTCTCGAACCTCATCACTCCCTTCATAGGAGATACACGTAATAACACTTGGTCCTCCACACTAAACTCCCGGAAGAACCGTTTCGCATCGGCGTAGCTCTTTTGCCTGTCCTGGGCTACCGGAATGCGACTCCTGATTATCTCAATCCTCGCAGAGGTCTCCTGAATCACTTCTGGTCCTAGCAACTTGTTATCCCCCACCTCGAGCCAACAAGTTGGAGAACGACAAGGCCTGCCGTATAATGCCTCAAATGGATCCATGCCAATCGTGAACTGATAAGAGTTATTATAGGCAAACTCTACCAGTGGAAGATGTGGCTCCCAACCTCATCCAAAATCGAGAACACACATACGCAGCATATCTTCTAACATCTGATTAGTACGCTCTCTATGTCCATCTTTCTGTGGGTGGTAAGCTGAACTCAATCTCAACTCAGTACACATTGCCTCCTGAAAGCTTCCCCAAAAACGTGACACGAAAATCTTGTCCCTATCAGACACAATATTTAGGGGCACCCCGTGTAATCTGAAAATCTCCGTGATGAACAACTGAGCATACTGACCCGTGGTATAATCTGTTTGCACCGGCAGAAAATGAGCCACCTTGGTCAAACGGTCTACAATCACCCAGATAGAATCGTGGCCCCGCTGTTATGTAGGCAACCCTGTAATAAAATCCATGGAAATACTCTCCCACTTCTATGCGGGTACTTCCAATGGCTGAAGCAATCCTGACGGTTTCTGGTGGTCCACCTTCACCAGTTGGCAGGTAGGACACTTGGACACGAATTCGGCGATGTCCTTCTTCATCCCACTCCACCAGTATTGTCGCCTCATAACCTGGTACATCTTATCGCCTCCCGGATGTACTGTAAATCGGGACCCATGAGAATGAGTCATCACTGCATGACGTAATTCTGCTCCTTCTGGAACCACTAATCTTCCATTAAACCTCAAACCCCCATCATAACTAACAGAATAAGACTCAACACCCTCGGCTAAAAGTCGTACAATCTTCTCCTGGCAAAACGGGTCTGTGGTATGTGCCTGTATCACCCTCGTAACAATCTCGGGTGTGACTGACATCACGAATATGAAAGAACGTGCTACTGCATCCTGGTGACCCAACTCCTTCCACTTTGCTTTCCAGACATCCGCTACCTCGTCTACCGGAATACGACTCAACACATCAGCAACTACGTTGGCCTTTCCCGGATGATACTGTATATTGAACTGGTAGTCCTTCACAAACTCTAGCCATCTGCGCTGACGCATATTCAGCTCTCGCTGAGTGAACAGGTACTGCAATGACTTGTGGTCTGTGAACAAACGGAATTTCTCACCCAATAAGTAGTGCCTCCATATCCTCAATGCAAAGACGACCGCTGCTAACTTCAGGTCGTGGGTGGGGTAATTCTTCTCATGTGGCTTAAGCTTGCGGGAGGCAAAAGCTATAGCCTTCTCTTCCTGCTGAAGTACTCCCCCAAGTCCCCGTAAGGACGCATCGGTGTAAACCAGGTACTCCACACCCGGTTTCGGTAACACAAGGACTGGCGCTGAAGTAAGCTTGTCTTTCAGCTCATCGAAAGCCAATTGACAAGCGTCATCCCAAACATATGGTACTCCCTTGCGAGTCAGATTCGTCAATGGACCCGCTATTTTGGAGAATCCCCAAATGAATCTCCTGTAGTATCCGGCTAACCCCAAGAAACTACGCACTTCCGTTGGTGTCGTGGGCTGTCCCCACTCCCTCACCGCTGACACTTTGCTCGGGTCAACTGCAATCCCCTACTCAGAAACAACATGCCCCAAGAACTGTACCTCTCGCAACCAGAATCCACACTTCTCGTACTTAGCATACAGTTGATGCTCTCGTAGAGTCTGGAGAACCTGCCTCAAGTGCTCGGCATGCTCCTCCTCGGAGTGTGAATATATCAAGATGTCATCTATGAAGACGATGACAAACTGATCCAAGAACTCTCTGAATACTCAGTTCATCAAGTCCATGAAAATGGCTGGGGCATTTGTGAGTCCGAACGGCATCACCCTAAACTCATAGGACCCATATCTCGTTAAGAAAGCAGTCTTCGAAACATCCTGCTCCCTAATACGTAACTGATGGTACCCTGGCCTCAGATCTATCTTCGAAAAGAAAGTTTCTCCCCTCAGCTGGTCGAACAGATCATCGATTCGAGGCAACGGATACTTATTCCGTATCGTGACCTTGTTCAACTCCCGGTAGTCCACACACAATCTCAGTGAACCATCTCTCTTCCTCACAAACAAGATTGGAGCGCCCCAATGTGAGGTACTCCTACGAATGAAGCCCTGACCTAACAGCTGCTCTATTTGATCTCGTAGCTCTCGCATCTCTGCTGGAGCCATACGGTACGGTGCGCGTGCTATAGGTCTCGTATCTGGCAATAAATCTATAACAAAGTCTATCTCACGACTGTGGGGTAGGCCTGGTATCTCCTGAAACACATCGGAATATTCCCTGACAACTGGGATCGAATCCAAGTGAATCATAACCTCCTTAGAGGTATCCTCCTCTATGTAATACAAATGAGCGGTCGAGCCTCCCTCTGGGCGAGGCATCGCCACTACAAACATCTCTTGCGCCGGAATGGCAAAAACAATGATCCCACCGAAGCAATCAATCGTGGCTCTATAAACTGCGAGCCAATCCATACCAATAATCACATCATGCTCGTGCATGTCTAAGACTAACATGTCTGTAGGTAATACCAAGCTACCAATCTCTACCCCCACTCCTCGGCATATAAAGAAAATATGTGACCACTCCCCAGTGGTGAGTCGACACACGTCACGGTGCTCTCTGCTGTGGCTAACAACCCTAAGGACTTCGCAAAATGCGTAGCTATAAAACAGTGCGTCGCCCCAGTATCAAACAAAACCCGACCCATAGTACCATGGACAGGAAACATACCCTCAATCGCGGGTGGTGCCTGTGGAGCTGCTGCCTGGTGGATGTTATAGACACGTCCATACTTTAATTGCCCCTGCTGCACTGGAGCTACTGGAGTGGCGGGTAGGGATGGCACCTTGGCTGGAGCTGGGAGGGCAGGTGGAAAAAGTGGTCTCTGCGGCTCATTACGGCCGCCCTGCTACTGTGGGGCCCTATCACCCTCAGGGCAATCGTGACGCCTATGGCCATGTTTACCGCACCCAAAACATCGGCCTTTGAAGTTACCTCCTCTCTGACCCTGCTGTCCACGGCCCTGTTGGACGTTACCTTTACGCCACTGGCCCTGATGTGCATGCTGTTGGCCCTGCTGCTGTCCCTGCAGTCGGTGTTGGCCCTGTTGATTAGGCTGGCCCTGATGGCCCTGCCTGAAACCCCCGAATCCCTACCTAGAATCACCTGAACGAAATCGCTTAGCAGGGTCCCCCTGATGGGAACTCTGCTCGTGCTGACGAGTCTGTCCATGAGATGGTGCCCCACTGGCACCATTACCCCCGGTCCTACCCTGTTGGCTGGACTCTCTTGCTTCCCTGCAGATGGAAGCGGTGATCCTGGCGATGTAGCAACGCGGCATTGAGTACATCAGTGAACGTACTCAGGGATATATTCCCAATAAGGTGCTGACGGATCCTCCAAGCTAACCCGTCGACAAACAACATAATCTTCTTGCTCTCAGTAGGTGCCTCATCTGGCACAATGGGGAGTAGTCTCATGAACTCCTCCTCATACTCCGCTACGATAAGATTCTCCTGCTTCAGATTCAGTAATCTCCGCCTCATCTCAGTCTTCACTGCGGGTGGAAAATACTTGCGGTCAAACCGCTCCCAGAACAACTGAATAGGGATCGTGTCCCTCTCCTCCAAAGTGGTAGTGGACTCCCACCACTGTAATGCGGCTCCCACCAGCTTAAAGGAATCCAATAACTGATTTTGCACGTCAGTGCACTCATACATATGGAGGTGCCGCTGGATGTCTTTCTTCCATTGGCTAACTGTGACAATATCAGAGCTAACAGAGAACTCAGGGGGATGCGCTTTCTGAAAAGCATCCCGAACCCTCTCCCATGCAGATGGAAGTTGTGCTAGTACTGGCGCCACTGCTTGAACCTGGGGTGGAGCCTGCTGAACCACCGCTAGTGCGGCTGATCGAGTGGAAAACCGAGCGTCCGTGTAATACGCTAGTCGTTGTTATCGGCTTCCAACCTCAATAAAAAAAAACTAAACTTTTAACTACACTTTTATGGAGTATAGTAGTAAGTCTGGGTATCGAATCCACAGGGAATGTTTTATAGAATTTAATTGATTTATTACTTCTAAAATAAAAGTGAAAAAGATGATGATGGTTGACAAGGGGAAATAAGTTGGAACAAATTTATAAAACTAATTAAAATGAATGAGGAAATAGGTTGGAATACAATCCCCCAATCCCTAGGAATTACCCATTAGAATACTAGAATTGTAAATTATAAATTTGGATGAATCCAGTCTTTATAGATCCTAAGCATTACATATATGAGGTTCAAGCCCGCATCATATGAAATCTATGATAAATATAAAGCGGTGCTAAATAATTACACGCACATCATATTCTTAAATATCCCAAGTACCTAGGGCAATAGAGATTAAAAGATCTAGGATGATTGTGAACTTCTCTTACACGATTCTTTCAAATTTAAATTTAAATTCTATTTCCTACGTAGATAAATTACATCGGGATGGGTTCATGCATCCCAACCCTTAAAAATTAGCTAAACATGATGAAAACAAAAGAAAACTCTAACAAACATCGTTAACAAGTTGCAAAACAATTGAGAATTGAATGGAAAAAAAAAATAGAGAATAGAAATTAATACTTGCATTTAGCAAGAGGAGAAAGAGATGAATTTGAATCCAGCAAAACTTCTTCTTCAAACTTACAACTAGGGTTTATGAAAACTTCTACCAAAGAAAACTACAATCTAACTTTCTCTCTCTAATCCTACTCCTACCCTCTAGAATTTGACTCCCTCTCTCTAGAATTCAACTCCCCTTGAAAATGAGGTAGGGCTTGGTATTTTATAGCACCAAGTTGCATGATTTTGGCATCAAATTTCGCTTGTGGCACAAGTTTTCCAAGAGTTGCACTGCATTGAATGCATAATTAATTACAGAAATCCGCACATCGAGACTCTTCATTATCGCGCAACTTCAAAACATCGTAACTTCTTCACCGTAGCTCGGATTGAGGGGCCATTTTTTCCAGTATTCTTGTAATTTAGAGCTATTCAACTTTATAGCTGGCCCCACCTTCAGAATAAGGCTGAAAAATTACGAAAATGCCCTTCAACTCTCCATTTCTTGGTTTCTTTCACTGTTTTGAGTTCTCCTTCGCACTAACTTGCATGAAATACCTGTAAAATACATGAGAAATACACAAAACACGAAATACTTGCCAAAAAAGGTTAGTAGCATAAATAAGAGACAAATCCAATATATTTACACTGCACGGGATCATAAAAATACCGCAATTAAGGTGATAAATGTGAAGAATATGTGCCTAATCACACCCCCTAACTTAGAACTTTGCGCGTCCCGAGCAATGTAAATGAATCTCACTAAAAATCCACTCTTGAAAATTCATTTATTGGGATAGAATACCTTTTTCGCGGGCAAGCGATTGCATTTACCGTATGCAATAAGCCTTTAAACCCCTAGGTTACCCTAGTAGGACGAGTTTTGTCTCGTGAGGGTTTGCAGTGAATATACCCACAAAATTCTTTATTGACTCAAATAAATATCAAAATACTTAAAAATTGTACAATTTAAACTTTTTGAAAAATAATCACCATAAATTCATATTCAAATGTCTCAAACCATAGTGTGTGTGTGCGAAGCCAAAAATTAAACCTCAAATTTCCACCGATTGAGCATTACTTTACTTTCCGAAAATTCGTTTTGATTCAAATTCTTACGGATGCACTCACAAACGAATCACTCGGATTGTGGCTATTTTCTCTCGGTATGCATGATATAAAGAATAAATATAATGGACACAAATTCATGCATACAAAATTGAAAAGAAGGAAATATATGGTGAAAAGATCTCATCATCGGAATACAGTTATTAGGAAACGGGAAATATCATCTCTTATTCACACCATTTAATCTCTCATATTATCTTTTCATGTCTTAGCTCTCCACGCGGTAACCAATTTCGCCATTCGGACTCGGTTAGGACTTTTTGGGGTTAAAAGGTGTAAAGGGTAAAAATGGGAATGGATGGAATGTTCGGAATTGGAAAATGTCTTTATGATGTCCATTAGTGCTTTTTCGGGCATTTGCTCATTTTCTCTTTCTTTTTTTTCTATTTTCATTTTTTTCCCTTTTTTTTCTTTTTTTTTCTTTTTTTTTTCTTGCTATTTTTTTTTTCATTTTTTTTTTGAGCATTTTTTTTTCCTGTTTTTCTCTTGCCCCTTTTTATGCCCACTTTGGACTTACTTGATGAATTTTCTCTATTTTCCCAATTCCGGGCTATTTGGGTCTTTCGAGTTATCAAACGAAAGGGAATATTTTATTAGGCTCAAATTGGGTTGCAAAGGGATAATTTTGTTTTTCACAATTTTTTATGGCTAATATTTTTGGGTAACAAACGAGGGCCTACTTCATTGTCCAAATTGCTAATCACATTACCATATGCATCTCGAGATTAATAAAAAGGGGCAAGAGAAAATAGAAAAAAATAGCAAGAAAAAAATGAAAATAGAAAAAAAAAGAAAGAGAAAAATGAGCAAATGCCCGAAAAAGAACTAATGGACATCATAAGGACATTTTCCAATTCCAACATTCCCATCCATTTCCATTTTTTTTCCCTTTACACCTTTTAACCCGAAAAGTCCTAACCGAGTCCAAATAGCGAAATTAATTACTGCGTGGAGAGATAAGATACGAAAAGATAATATGAGAGATTAAATGGTGTGAATTAGAGATGATGTTCCCATTTCCTAGTAACTGTATTCCGATGATGAGATCTTTTCACCATATATTTCCTTCTTTTCAATTTTATATGCATGAATTTGTTTCCATTATATTTACTCTTTATATCATGCATACCGAGAGAAAATAGCCACAATCCGAGTGATTCGTTTATGAGTTCATCCGTAAGAATTTGAATCAAAACGAATTTTCGGAAAGTAACGTAATGCTCAATCGGTGGAAATTTGAGGTTTAATTTTTGGCTTTGCACACACACACACTACGGTTTGAGACATTTGAATATGAATTTATGGTGAGTATTTTTCGAAAATTTTAAATTGTACAATTTTTAAGTATTTTGATCTTTATTTGAGTCAATAAAGAATTTTGTGGGTGTATTCACTGCAAACCCTAACGAGACAAAACTCGTCCTACTAGGGTAACCTAGGGGTTTAAAGGCTTGTTGCATACGCTAAATGCAATCGCTTGCCTGCTAAAGTGGAATTTTATTTTAATAAAGAATTTTCAAGAGTAGAATTTTGTCTAATTTCATTTACATTGCTCGGGACGCGCAAAGTTCTAAGTTAGGGGGTGTGATTAGGCATATATTCTTAACATTTATCCCCTTAATTGTGGTATTTTTATGATCCCGTGCAGTGTAAATATCTTGGATTTGTCTCGTATTTATGGTACTAATCTTTTTTGGAATGTAGTTCATGTTTTGTGTATTTCTCATGTGTTTTACAGGTATTTCACGCAAGTTAGTGCGAAGGAGAAATCAAAACAGTGAAAGAAACCAAGAAATGAATAGTTGAAGGGCATTTTCGTAATTTTTCAGCCTTATTCCAGAGGTGGGGCCAACTAGAAAGTTGAAGACCTCTAAATTACAAGAATACTGGAAAAAATGGCACCTCAATCCGAGCTACGGTGAAGAAGTTACGATATTTTGAAGTTGCGCGATAATGAAGAGTCTCGATGTGCGAATTTCTGTCATTAATTATGCATTTAATGCAGTGCCACTCTTGGAAAACTTGTGCCACAAGCGAAATTTGATGTCAAATTCGTGCAACTTGGTGCTATAAAAGACCAAGCCCTACCTCATTTTCAGAAGGAGTTGAATTCTAGAGAGAGGGAGTCAAATTCTAGAGGGTAGGAGTAGGATTAGAGAGAAAAAGTTAGATTGTAGTTTTCTTTGGTAGAAGTTTTCATAAACACTAGTTGTAAGTTTGAAGAAGAAGTTTTGCTGGATTCAAATTCATCTCTTTCTCCTCTTGCTAAATACAAGTATCAATTTCTATTCTCTATTTTATTTTTCCATTCAATTCTCAATTGTTTTGCAAATTGTTAACAATGTTTGTTAGAGTTTTCTTTTGTTTTCATCATGTTTAGCTAATTTTTAAGGGTTGGGATGCATGAACCCATCCCGATGTAATTTATCTACGTAGGAAATTGAATTTAAATTAAAATTTGAAAGAATCGTGTAAGATAAGTTCACAATCATCCTAGATCTTTTAATCTCTCTTGCCCTAGGTACTTGGGATATTTAAGAATATGATGTGCGTGTAATTATTTAGCACCGCTTTATATTTATCTTTGATTTCATATGATGCGGGCTTGAACCTCATATATGTAATGCTTAGGATCTATAAAGACTGGATTCATTCAAATTTATAATTTAAAATTATAGTATTCTAATGGGTAATAACTAGGGATTGGGGGATTGTATTCCAACCTATTTCCTCATTCATTTTAATTAGTTTTATAAATTTGTTCCAACTTATTTCCCCTTGTCAACCATCATCATATTTTTCACTTTTATTTTAGAAGTAATAAATCAATTAAATTCTATAAAACATTCCCTGTGGATTCGATACCCAGACTTACTACTATACTCCATAAAAGTGTAGTTACAAGTTTAGGTTTTTTTTGTATTGAGGTTGGAAGCCGATAACAACGACTAGCGTATTACACGGATGCTTGGGTTTTCCACTCCATCAAAATGAACAAGTTTTTTCCAACCAATCACCATAAAATATGCATAATTAATAGCAATAAAATCTGCATCTCGAGTGAAAAACCGAGCGTCCGTGTAATACGCTAGTCGTTGTTATCGGCTTCCAACCTCAATAAAAAAAAACCTAAACTTTTAACTACACTTTTATGGAGTATAGTAGTAAGTCTGGGTATCGAATCCACAGGGAATGTTTTATAGAATTTAATTGATTTATTACTTCTAAAATAAAAGTGAAAAAGATGATGATGGTTGACAAGGGGAAATAAGTTGGAACAAATTTATAAAACTAATTAAAATGAATGAGGAAATATGTTGGAATACAATCCCCCAATCCCTAGTAATTACCCATTAGAATACTAGAATTGTAAATTATGAACTTGAATGAATCCAGTCTTTATAGATCCTAAGCATTACATATATGAGGTTCAAGCCCGCATCATATGAAATCAAAGATAAATATAAAGCGGTGCTAAATAATTACACGCACATCATATTCTTAAATATCCCAAGTACCTAGGGCAAGAGAGATTAAAAGATCTAGGATGATTGTGAACTTATCTTACACGATTCTTTCAAATTTTAATTTAAATTCAATTCCTACGTAGATAAATTACATCGGGATGGGTTCATGCATCCCAACCCTTAAAAATTAGCTAAACATGATGAAAACAAAAGAAAACTCTAACAAACATTGTTAACAAGTTGCAAAACAATTGAGAATTGAATGGAAAAATAAAATAGAGAATAGAAATTAATACTTGCATTTAGCAAGAGGAGAAAGAGATGAATTTGAATCCAGAAAACTTCTTCTTCAAACTTAGAACTAGGGTTTATGAAAACTTCTACCAAAGAAAACTACAATCTAACTTTCTCTCTCTAATCCTACTCCTACCCTCTAGAATTTGACTCCCTCTCTCTGGAATTCAACTCCCCT
Organism: Sambucus nigra; assembly: GCA_949130495.1. Classification (NCBI taxonomy): domain Eukaryota; kingdom Viridiplantae; phylum Streptophyta; class Magnoliopsida; order Dipsacales; family Adoxaceae; genus Sambucus; species Sambucus nigra. The sequence continues at coordinate 839,028 of OX422207.1, read as the reverse complement.
TGAAAATGAGGTAGGGCTTGGTCTTTTATAGCACCAAGTTACATGAATTTGGCATCAAATTTCGCTTGTGGCACAAGTTTTCCAAGAGTTGCACTGCATTAAATGCATAATTAATTACAGAAATCCGCACATCCAGACTCTTCATTATCGCGCAACTTCAAAACATCGTAACTTCTTCACCGTAGCTCGGATTGAGGGGCCGTTTTTTCCAGTATTCTTGTAATTTAGAGCTATTCAACTTTATATCTGGCCCCGCCTTCGGACTAAGGCTGAAAAATTACGAAAATGCCCTTCAACTCTCCATTTCTTGGATTCTTTCACTATTTTGAGTTCTCCTTCGCACTAACTTGCATGAAATACCTGTAAAATACATGAGAAATACACAAAACACGAAATACTTGCCAAAAAAGGTTAGTAGCCTAAATAAGAGAAAAATCCAAGATATTTACACTGCACGGGATCATAAAAATACCGCAATTAAGGGGATAAATGTGAAGAATATGTGCCTAATCACACCCCCTAACTTAGAACTTTGCGCGTGCCGAGCAATGTAAATGAATCTCACTAAAAATCCACTCCTGAAAATTCTTTTATTGGGATAGAATACCTTTTTCGCGGGCAAGCGATTGCATTTACCGTATGCAATAAGCCTTTAAACCCCTAGGTTACCCTAGTAGGACGAGTTTTTGTCTCGTGAGGGTTTGCAGTGAATATACCCACAAAATTCTTTATTGACTCAAATAAATATCAAAATACTTGAAAATTGTACAATTTAAAGTTTTTGAAAAATAATCACCATAAATTCATATTCAAATGTCTCAAACCATAGTGTGTGTGTGCGAAGCCAAAAATTAAACCTAAAATTTCCACCGATTGAGCATTACTTTACTTTCCGAAAATTCGTTTTGATTCAAATTCTTACGGATGCACTCACAAACGAATCACTCGGATTGTGGTTATTTTCTCTCGGTATGCATGATATAAAGAATAAATATAATGGACACAAATTCATGCATACAAAATTGAAAAGAAGGAAATATATGGTGAAAAGATCTCATCATCGGAATACAGTTATTAGGAAACGGGAAATATCATCTCTTATTCACACCAATTAATATCTAATATTATCTTTTCATGTCTTAGCTCTCCACGCGGTAACCAATTTCGCCATTCGGACTCGGTTAGGACTTTTTTGGGTTAAAAGGTGTAAAGGGTAAAAATGAGAATGGATGGAATGTTCGGAATTGGAAAATGTCTTTATGATGTCCATTAGTGCTTTTTCGGGCATTTGCTCATTTTCTCTTTCTTTTTTTTCTATTTTCATTTTTTTCCCTTTTTTTTCTTTTTTTTTTTCTTTTTTTTTTCTTGCTATTTTTTTTTTCATTTTTTTTTGAGCATTTTTTTTTCCTGTTTTTCTCTTCCCCCTTTTTATGCCCACTTTGGACTTACTTGATGAATTTTCTTTATTTTCTCAATTCCGGGCTATTTGGGTTTTTCGAGTTATCAAACGAAAGGGAATATTTTATTAGGCTCAAATTGGGTTGCAAAGGGATAATTTTGTTTTTCACAATTTTTTATGGCTAATATTTTTGGGTAACAAACGAGGGCCTACTTCATTGTCCAAATTGATAATCACATTACCATATGCATCTCGAGATTAATAAAAAGGGGCAAGAGAAAAATAGAAAAAAATGAAAATAGAAAAAAAAAGAAAGAGAAAAATGAGCAAGTGCCCGAAAAAGAACTAATGGACATCATAAGGACATTTTCCAATTCCAACATTCCCATCCATTTCCATTTTTTTTCCCTTTACACCTTTTAACCCAAAAAGTCCTAACCGAGTCCAAATAGCGAAATTAATTACTGCGTGGAGAGATAAGATACGAAAAGATAATATGAGAGATTAAATGGTGTGAATTAGAGATGATGTTCCCATTTCCTAGTAACTGTATTCCGATGATGAGATCTTTTCACCATATATTTCCTTCTTTTCAATTTTATATGCATGAATTTGTGTCCATTATATTTACTCTTTATATCATGCATACCGAGAGAAAATAGCCACAATCCGAGTGATTCGTTTGTGAGTTCATCCGTAAGAATTTGAATCAAAACGAATTTTTGGAAAGTAACGTAATGCTCAATCGGTGGAAATTTGAGGTTTAATTTTTGGCTTTGCACACACACACACTACGGTTTGAGACATTTGAATATGAATTTATGGTGAGTATTTTTCGAAAATTTTAAATTGTACAATTTTTAAGTATTTTGATCTTTATTTGAGTCAATAAAGAATTTTGTGGGTGTATTCACTGCAAACCCTCACGAGACAAAACTCGTCCTACTAAGGTAACCTAGGGGTTTAAAGGCTTGATGCATACGCTAAATGCAATCGCTTGCCTGCGAAAGTGGAATTTTATTTTAATAAAGAATTTTCAAGAGTAGAATTTTGGCTAATTTCATTTACATTGCTCGGGACGCGCAAAGTTCTAAGTTAGGGGGTGTGATTAGGCATATATTCTTAACATTTATCCCCTTAATTGCGATGTTTTTATGATCCCGTGCAGTGTAAATATCTTGGATTTGTCTCCTATTTATGGTACTAACCTTTTTTGGAAACTATTTCATGTTTTCTGTATTTCTCATGTGTTTTACAGGTATTTCACGCAAGTTAGTGCGAAGGAGAAATCAAAACAGTGAAAGAAACCAAGAAATGGATAGTTGAAGGGCATTTTCGTAATTTTTCAGCCTTATTCCGGAGGTGGGGCCAACCAGAAAGTTAAATACCTCTAAATTACAAGAATACTGGAAAAAACGGCACCTCAATCCGAGCTACGGTGAAGAAGTTACGATATTTTGAAGTTGCGCGATAATGAATAGTCTGGATGTGCGAATTTCTGTCATTAATTATGCATTTAATGCAGTGCAACTCTTGGAAAACTTGTGCCACAAGCGAAATTTGATGTCAAATTCGTGCAACTTGGTGCTATAAAAGACCATGCCCTACCTCATTTTCAGAAGGAGTTGAATTCTAGAGAGAGGGAGTCAAATTCTAGAGGGTAGGAGTAGGCTTAGAGAGAGAAAGTTAGATTGTAGTTTTCTTTGGTAGAAGTTTTCATAAACCCTAGTTGTAAGTTTGAAGAAGAAGTTTTGCTGGATTCAAATTCATCTCTTTCTCCTCTTGCTAAATACAAGTATCAATTTCTATTCTCTATTTTATTTTTCCATTCAATTCTCAATTGTTTTGCAAATTGTTAACAATGTTTGTTAGAGTTTTCTTTTGTTTTCATCATGTTTAGCTAATTTTTAAGGGTTGGGATGCATGAACCCATCCCAATGTAATTTATCTACGTAGGAAATTAAATTTAAATTAAAATTTGAAAGAATCGTGTAAGATAAGTTCACAATCATCCTAGATCTTTTAATCTCTCTTGCCCTAGGTACTTGGGATATTTAAGAATATGATGTGCGTGTAATTATTTAGCACCGCATTATGTTTATCTTTGATTTCATATGATGCGGGCTTGAACCTCATATATGTAATTCTTAGGATCTATAAAGACTGGATTCATTCAAATTTATAATTTACAATTATAGTATTCTAATGGGTAATAACTAGGGATTGGGGGATTGTATTCCAACCTATTTCCTCATTCATTTTAATTAGTTTTATAAATTTGTTCCAACTTATTTCCCCTTGTCAACCATCATCATATTTTTCACTTTTATTTTAGAAGTAATAAATCAATTAAATTCTATAAAACATTCCCTGTGGATTCGATACCCAGACTTACTACTATACTCCATAAAAAAGTAGTTACAAGTTTAGGTTTTTTTGTATTGAGGTTGGAAGCCGATAACAACGACTAGCGTATTACACGGATGCTCGGGTTTTCCACTCCATCAAAATGAACAAGTTTTTTCCAACCAATCACCATAAAATATGCATAATTAATAGCAATAAAATCTGCATCTCGAGTGGAAAACCGAGCATCCGTGTAATACGCTAGTCGTTGTCATCGGCTTCCAACCTCAATAAAAAAAAACCTAAACTTTTAACTACACTTTTATGGAGTATAGTAGTAAGTCTGGGTATCGAATCCACAGGGAATGTTTTATAGAATTTAATTTATTTATTACTTCTAAAATAAAAGTGAAAAAGATGATGATGGTTGACAAGGGGAAATAAGTTGGAACAAATTTATAAAACTAATTAAAATGAATGAGGAAATAGGTTGGAATACAATCCCCCAATCCCTAGTAATTACCCATTAGAATACTAGAATTGTAAATTATAAACTTGAATGAATCCAGTCTTTATAGATCCTAAGCATTACATATATGAGGTTCAAGCCCGCATCATATGAAATAAAAGATAAATATAAAGCGGTGCTAAATAATTACACGCACATCATATTCTTAAATATCCTAAGTACCTAGGGCAAGAGAGATTAAAAGATATAGGATTATTGTGAACTTATCTTACACGATTCTTTCAAATTTAAATTTAAATTCTATGTCCTACGTAGATAAATTACATCGGGATGGGTTCATGCATCCCAACCCTTAAAAATTAGCTAAACATGATGAAAACAAAAGAAAACTCTAACAAACATTGTTAACAATTTGCAAAACAATTGAGAATTGAATGGAAAAATAAAATAGAGAATACAAATTGATACTTGTATTTAGAAAGAGGAGAAAGAGATGAATTTGAATCCAGCAAAACTTCTTCTTCAAACTTACAACTAGGGTTTATGAAAACTTCTACCAAAGAAAACTACAATCTAACTTTCTCTCTCTAATCCTACTCCTACCCTCTAGAATTTGACTCCCTCTCTCTAGAATTCAACTCCCCTTGAAAATGAGGTAGGGCTTGGTTTTTTATAGCACCAAGTTGCACGAATTTGACATCAAATTTCGCTTGTAGCACAAGTTTTCCAAGAGTTGCACTGCATTAAATGCATAATTAATGACAGAAATTCGCACATCCAGACTCTTCATTATCGCGCAACTTCAAAACATCGTAACTTCTTCACCGTAGCTCGGATTGAGGTGCCGTTTTTTCCAGTATTCTTTTAATTTAGAGCTCTTAAACTTTATAGCTGGCCCCACCTTCGGACTAAGGTTGAAAAATTACGAAAATGCCCTTCAACTCTCCATTTCTTGGTTTCTTTCACTATTTTGAGTTCTCCTTCGCACTAACTTGCATGAAATACCTGTAAAACACATGAGAAATACACAAAACACAAAATACTTGCCAAAAAAGTTAGTAGCATAAATAAGAGACAAATCCAAGATATTTACACTGCACGGGATCATAAAAATACCGCAATTAAGGGGATAAATGTGAAGAATATGTGCCTAATCACACCCCCTAACTTACAACTTTGCGCGTCCCGAGCAATGTAAATGAATAAGACTAAAAATCAACTATTGAAAATTCTTTTATTGGGATAGAATACCTTTTTCGCGGGCAAGCGATTGCATTTAGCGTATGCAACAAGCCTTTAAACCCCTAGGTCACCCTAGTAGGACGAGTTTTGTCTCGTGAGGGTTTGCAGTGAATATACCCACAAAATTCTTTATTGACTCAAATAAATATCAAAATACTTAAAAATTGTACAATTTAAACTTTTCGAAAAATAATCACCATAAATTCATATTCAAATGTCTCAAACCATAGTGTGTGTGTGTGCGAAGCCAAAAATTAAACCTCAAATTTCCACCGATTGAGCATTACTTTACTTTCCAAAAATTCGGTTTGATTCAAATTCTTACGGATGCACTCACAAACGAATCACTCGGATTGTGGTTATTTTCTCTCGGTATGCATGATATTAAGAGTAAATATAATGGACACAAATTCATGCATACAAAATTGAAAAGAAGGAAATATATGGTGAAAAGATCTCATCATCGGAATACAGTTATTAGGAAACGGGAAATATCATCTCTTATTCACACCATTTAACCTCTCATATTATCTTTTCATGTCTTAGCTCTCCACGCGGTAACCAATTTCGCCATTCGGACTCGGTTAGGACTTTTTGGGGTTAAAAGGTGTAAAGGGTAAAAATGGGAATGGTTGGAATGTTCGGAATTGGAAAATGTCTTTATGATGTCCATTAGTGCTTTTTCCGGCATTTGCTCATTTTCTCTTTCTTTTTTTTCTATTTTCATTTTTTTCCCTTTTTTTCCTTTTTTTTTCTTTTTTTTTCTTGCTATTTTTTTTTCATTTTTTTGTTGAGCATTTTTTTTTTTCTGTTTTTCTCTTGCCCCTTTTTATTCACACTTTGGACTTACTTGATGAATTTTCTCTATTTTCCCAATTCCGGACTATTTGGGTTTTTCGGGTTATCAAACGAAAGGGAATATTTTATTAGGCTCAAATTGGGTTGCAAAGGGATAATTTTGTTTTTCACAACTTTTTATGGCTAATATTTTTGGGTAACAAACGAGCGCCTACTTCATTGTCCAAATTGCTAATCACATTTCCATATGCATCTCGAGATTAATAAAAAGGGGCAAGAGAAAAATAGAAAAAAAATAGCAAGAAAAAAATGAAAATAGAAAAAAAAAAGAAGAGAAAAATGAGCACTACACCAAAATGGGCAAATTGTCACCTTTCAGCCGGCCAGCCTTGTCAAGGTCATTGATCGTGACAAAAAAAAAACGCGTTTTATCTCACGGTCATTGACCTTGACACGACCGTGACAACTAATTGTCACGGTCAATGACCGTGATAAGGCCGTGACAAATTTAATTGTCACGGGCTTGTCACGGTCAATGACCTTGACACGACCGTGACAACTTTGCCAGCAAAAACCCTTTCCCCCTTCTTTTTTCCCTCCCACCATTCCCTCCCTCTCTCTCTCTCTCTCTTGACGCTGATCTCTCTCTCTCTCTCTCTCTCTACTTTCAGGTCCAATTTCTCTCTCTCTCTCTCTCTTCCATTTATATATATATTTGTGTGTATATTTATGTGTGTATGTGTATATATATGTGTGTACGTGTGTGCGTGTGTGGGGGGTGGGGCGGGGTGGGGCGGGGTGGGGCAGGGTGGGGGAGGGGGTGGTGGAGGGGGGCAGGGAGTGGGGTGGGGTGGGGTGTTTGTGTGTATGAATAGGTATAATTTTTTTCACTCTCTCTCTAACCCTCCACAATTGATTCTTATGATAAAATCCTCGCTTACACAATATATATAGGTATAATTCACGGGCTTTAGCTAAACTGGGGTAATAATTGATAATAGTTGGATAATAATTGGATAATAGTAGATAATAGCTAAACTAGGGTAATCAATAAAAAAGCCGAGGACTAACATATATACACAACACTAAAAGTAGACATCAATTTTATAAATAATTAATAATAGTTGGATAATAATTGAATAATAAACATCGGGAGGGGGTGGGGGTGGGGGTGGGGGTGGGTGGGGTTTTGAATATTATTTACATTCAAAATAAATAATTGATAATAGTTGGATAATAATTGGATAATAATTGTTTTTATACCTATAGAACAGCTTAGATAATGTGTGTGTGTGTGTGTATGTGGTCAATACATGAATTTATTTTTGTATTTGAATTATCCCATGAATTTATTTTTGTATTTGAATTAACCCATTATATGAAACATACTTGAAATTAAATATAGTGCGCATAGATACTAGCATTCTAGTTCTTATGCGTACGCATTCAATAACCCTTAGACTCTTACCCCTGTAATGAGATCTCTCGAATTGTCCCATTTGGACAGTTTGAGACTGTATAATTTCTTTATAATATTCTTATTGTCTTAAAGTTGTTAATTTTGGAGGAAGTTCTGCAGTCGTATCTTAATGTTCTCTGGGTACATGCTAGATTGACAAGTGTGACTGTTATTTTAATTGACCAATTGAAATAACACTCACACCTGCCAATCTACGTCGTGTACTTGGAGAACTAAGGGGATATGCTGTCGAATGTTTTTCAAATCGTAATAATGTGCATGAGCTGTTAAGTATATTACAGAAAAATGCATTCTTGAATGGGATAGGACCACTTACCCTTTAATAGGATAATTAAATGATGGGATAATTAAATAAAACATACTATAAATCTAAGTTTTGTTTACCTTTAATAGGTGTTTGGTTGTGGTAGCTGTGATGGGATATCCGAAATACAAAGAGTGGATGGGTGAGACTAATAGAATGGGGGATGTGTTTCGCAGAGGTGCTAACGAATTTGTGAAATTTGCAAAGAGATGTCGTAATGATGAAGAGTTTCCGTGTCCGTGTGCTAGGTGTAAGAATGGTAAGGTGTTTGAGTGGAAAACAGTTGAACTACATTTGTTAAGATCGGGTATGCAAGATAGTTATCGATTTTGGAGTTTTCACGGTGAATTGAAAGTTCCTTTTGTCCCTGACCAACCTTCACAACATCCTTCAACAAGTAGAATAGATGAAGAAGGGGACGACGTAGATCATAATATGTTAGAGGATTTAGTTGATGATGCGTACGGAGTTTATGAAGCTGAGGAGAATGAGGTTACTGATGATGTAGAAGATTCAAGTGCTCGTGAAGATAACACGATAAAAGTTGACGATGACTACCAAAGTTTAAAATTTAAGGCGACCCAACCGTTATACTCTGGCTGTGAGAAAGATCAAACAACTTTACATGCCATGGTTGGTTTGCACAGTTTGAAGACGCAGTACGGTTTGTCTGGCAATAGCATGACGGGAATTCTGAAATGGGTTAAGGGCTTATTACCCAAGGTGAATACACTTCCAAATAGCTATCATGTTATGAAGAACAGTTTGAAAGGTTTGGGAATGAAGTATAAATCGATTCATGCTTGTGTGTATGACTGCACACTATACCGAAAGGAGTATGAAAATCTCGATCGTTGTCCGGTATGCGATGAACCTAGATAAAAACTCGTGAATTTCATACAAGGCTCTTACTTTCTTTCGAGCGAGCACAAAAGATAAAAACCTCGTTGAAGCTGAAATGACTTACTATGGTGTAATCCAAAATATATTTGAATTGGATTATATAAGCTTCAAAGAGGTTGTATTTTACTATGAATGGGTAAGAGTTGAGGATTAAAATGCTTGTAAAGTTGATCCTATCACCAATTTGATCATGGTTGACTTGTCCAAGTTGAAGAGCAACGACCACGTGAGCGATGAGCCATTTGTTTGTGCATTTCAAAAGGTTAAGCAAGTGTTTTACTCGGATTATATCAACAACGAGCCATGGTCAATTGTCCAACACGCGCCAAGTCGTCTAAATAGTAGTGTGGATGACTTGGCTGCTCCTACCGAATATCAATCCATTTTTTATGATAACTCGAATTTGAAACAATTTTTCAATTTGTAATAAATATTTCAATTTGTACCGAAACATCCATTTTTAATGCTTTTACTTGATCTGCACTTTATCATTTTCACTCTTGTGTAGTGTGCGTGTGTGGAGAGGAGATTAATACATAAATATTCCAACTACATCTAAGTTTTGTTTATACTAATCCATGAATATACGCTTTTTACCTTTAATAGGTGATTAGTAATAGTTATTTGGGGTGTCCTATTTGTGGAGAGGAGACTGAATCTCTTCGTCTATCCGAACACTAAGAAATGCCATAATCCTATGGAGCGATGCTCTGTAAATTCCTCCCAACCGTTATGTAGCCAAACATCACCGGTTGAAGTTGTCAATTCCACTTTCCATACCCCACCACTTTCCATACCCCATTCAAAGGTGGAGTTGACAACTTCAACTGCTGATTTTTGGCTACACAACGGTTGGAAGGAATTTGCAACGCATACCTCCATAGGATTATGGTATTTCTTAGTGTTTAGATATGAAGAGAATTATAGTTGACACGATTGCCCGGGGTACATTAGTTGGAAGGAGGTGCCATATGATCTCAAGTTAGTTGTTTGAGTGACACTACAGGTAATGTATTTATATTTATATGTCAATTTCGATTTCGATTTCAATTACGATTTATATTTATCTATATTTGAGGGGCGGAAACTAATTTTACTTTATTTCAATTCAGGGGACAAGGAGTGGCCCTAAGGGTAGGCCACATATGCTCTATACTTATGTGGCTATTCGGACGAGAAGGGAAGGATAAGGAGGTGTTCCCGAGCGTCGCGGTACAAAATCTCTTTTCCATGCAAATAGTTTGTAGAATTGAGATAAAATGATGGTGATGTTGTTTTTTTTGAAATAGTTTCTTATTTGAATATATATTTGCATTATCTTTAGTTTGTTCGGATATATGATGTTTGGAACAGGTATAACGTTGCAATAACAGGTACAAAGATACTGCTGGGCAGTGGCAGTGGCCATACTGCCCAGCAGTTGTTTTTTAATTCTGCCCAGAATTGTCACGGTCATTGACCGTGACAATTTTTTAAAAAAGGGTCACGGCTTTGTCACGGTTATAAACCGTGACAAAGTGTCAAGGTCATTGACCTTGACACGACTGTGACACAAAATGCGTGTTTTTTATCAAGGTCAATGACCGTGACACGATCGTGACAAAAAAAGTTGTCTCGCCTCGAAATGTCACGGTAATTGACCTTGACAAGGTGAATTTGTCAAGGTCAATGACCTTGACCAATGGGCAGATTTGGTGTAGTGGAGCAAATGCCCGAAAAAGCACTAATGGACATCATAATGACATTTTCCAATTCCAACATTCCCATCCATTTCCATTTTTTTCCCTTTACACCTTTTAACCCGAAAAGTCCTAACCGAGTCCAAATGGCGAAATTAATTACTGCATGGAGAGATAAGATACGAAAAGATAATATGAGAGATTAAATGGTGTGAATTAGAGATGATGTTCCCATTTCCAACTAACTGTATTCCGATGATGAGATCTTTTCACCATATATTTCCTTCTTTTCAATTTTATATGCATGAATTTGTGTCCATTATATTTACTCTTTATATCATGCATACCTAGAGAAAATAGCCACAATCCGAGTGATTCGTTTGTGAGTGCATCCGTAAGAATTTGAATCAAAACGAATTTTCGGAAAGTAACGTAATGCTCAATCGGTGGAAATTTGAGGTTTAATTTTTGGCTTTGCACACACACACACTACGGTTTGAGACATTTGAATATGAATTTATGGTGATTATTTTTCGAAAATTTTAAATTGTACAATTTTTCAGTATTTGATCTTTATTTGAGTCAATAAAGAATTTTGTGGGTGTATTCACTGCAAACCCTCACGAGACAAAACTCGTCCTACTAGGGTAACCTAGGGGTTTAAAGGCTTGTTGCATACGCTAAATGCAATCGCTTGCCTGCGAAAGTGGAATTTTATTTTAATAAAGAATTTTCAAGAGTAGATTTTTTGTTAATTTCATTTACATTGCTCGGGACGCGCAAAGTTCTAAGTTAGGGGGTGTGATTAGGCATATATTCTTCACATTTATCCCCTTAATTGCGGTATTTTTACAATCCCATGCAGTGTAAATATCTTGGATTTGTCTCGTATTTATGCTACTAACCTTTTTTGGAAAGTATTTCGTGTTTTGTGTATTTCTCATGTGTTTTACAGGTATTTAACGCAAGTTAGTGCGAAGGAGAAATCAAAATAGTGAAAGAAACCAAGAAATGGAGAGTTGAAGGGCATTTTCGTAATTTGACAGCCTTATTCCGGAGGTGGGGCCAACTAGAAAGTTGAAGAGATCTAAATTACAAGAATACTAGAAAAAACGGCACCTCAATCCGAGCTACGGTGAAGAAGTTACGATGTTTTGAAGTTGCGCGATAATGAAGAGTCTGGATGTGCGAATTTCTGTCATTAATTATGCATTTAATGCAGTGCAACTCTTGGAAAACTTGTGACACAAGCGAAATTTGATGCCAAATTCGTGCAACTTGGTGCTATAAAAGACCAAGCCCTACCTCATTTTCAAAAGGAGTTGAATTCTAGAGAGAGGGAGTCAAATTCTAGAGAGTAGGAGTAGGATTAGAGAGAGAAACTTAGATTGTAGTTTTCTTTGGTAGAAGTTTTCATAAACCCTAGTTGTAAGTTTGAAGAAGAAGTTTTGCTGGATTCAAATTAATCTCTTTGTCCTCTTGATAAATACAAGTATCAATTTCTATTCTCTATTTTATTTTTCCATTCAATTCTCAATTGTTTTGCAAATTGTTAACAATGTTTGTTAGAGTTTTCTTTTGTTTTCAGCATGTTTAGCTAATTTTTAAGGGGTGGGATGCATGAACCCATCCCGATGTAATTTATCTACGTAGGAAATAGAATTTAAATTTAAATTTGAAAGAATCGTGCAAGATAAGTTCACAATCATCCTAGATCTTTTAATCTCTCTTGCCCTAGGTACTTGGGATATTTAAGAATATGATGTGCGTGTAATTATTTAGCACTGCTTTATATTTATCTTTGATTTCAGATGATGCGGGCTTGAACCTCATATATGTAATGCTTAGGATCTATAAAGACTGGATTCATTCAAATTTTTAATTTACAATTCTAGTATTCTAATGGGTAATTACTAGGGATTGGGGGATTGTATTCCAACCTATTTCCTCATTCATTTTAATTAGTTTTATAAATTTGTTCCAACTTATTTCCCCTTGTCAACCATCATCATCTTTTTCACTTTTATTTTAGAACTAATAAATCAATTAAATTCTATAAAACATTCGCTGTGGATTCGATACCCAGACTTACTTCTATACTCCATAAAAGTGTAGTTACAAGTTTAGGTTTTTTTTGTATTGAGGTTGGAAGCCGATAACAACGACTAGCATATTACACGGACGCTCGGGTTTTCCACTCCATCAAATTGGGCAATTCAGGAACGTGACACCCATATTTTTCAATTTTTTTTTTACTTTTTTTTTACAAAGTCGTAAGTCAATTATAATCTAAAACAAACATTCCCCGGCAACGGCGCCATTTTGATCGAGTGGAAAACCGAGCGTCCGTGTAATACGCTAGTCGTTGTTATCGGCTTCCAACCTCAATAAAAAAAAACCTAAACTTTTAACTACACTTTTATGGAGTATAGTAGTAAGTCTGAGTATCGAATCCACAAGGAATGTTTTATAGAATTTAATTGATTTATTACTTCTAAAATAAAAGTGAAAAAGATGATGATGGTTGACAAGGGGAAATAAGTTGGAACAAATTTATAAAACTAATTAAAATGAATGAGGAAATAGGTATGAATACAATCCCCCAATCCCTAGTAATTACCCGTTAGAATACTAGAATTGTAAATTATAAATTTGAATGAATCCAGTCTTTATAGATCCTAAGCATTACATATATGAGGTTCAAGCCCGCATCATATGAAATCAAAGATAAATATAAAGCGGTGCTAAATAATTACACGCACATCATATTCTTAAATATCCCAAGTACCTAGGGCAAGAGAGATTAAAGATATAGGATGATTGTTAACTTATCTTACACGATTCTTTCAAATTTAAATTTAAATTCTATTTCCTACGTAGATAAATTACATCGGGATGGGTTCATGCATCCCAACCCTTAAAAATTAGCTAAACATGATGAAAACAAAAGAAAACTCTAACAAACATTGTTAACAACTTGCAAAACAATTGAGAATTGAATGGAAAAATAAAATAGAGAATAGAAATTGATACTTGTATTTAGCAAGAGGAGAAAGAGATGAATTTGAATCCAGCAAAACTTCTTCTTCAAACTTACAACTAGGGTTTATGAAAACTTCTACCAAAGAAAACTACAATCTAACTTTCTCTCTCTAATCCTACTCCTACAACTTGATAAAAACCACCTAAAAGGATTTTTTTAAGCCTCCCTCAAAAGAATGCTAGGGCTTGGCCTTTTATAGCACCAAGTTGCACGAATTTGGCATCAAATTTCGCTTGTGGAACAAGTTTTTGCCAACCAATCACCATAAAATCTGCATAATTAATGACAGAAATCCGCACATTCAGACTCTTCATTATCGCGCAACTTCAAAACATCGTAACTTCTTCACCGTTGCTCGGATTGAGGTGTCGTTTTTTTCAGTATTCTTGTAATTTAGATCTCTTCAACTTTCTAGTTGACCCCACCTTCGGACTAAGGTTAAAAAATTACGAAAATGCCCTTCAACTCTTCATTTCTTGATTTCTTTCACTGTTTTGAGTTCTCCTTCGCACTAACTTACATGAAATACCTGTAAAACACATGAGAAATACACAAAACAAGAAATACTTGCCAAAAAAGGTTAGTAGCATAAATACGAGACAAATCCAAGATATTTACACTGCACGGGATCATAAAAATACCGAAATTAAGGGGATAAATGTGAAGAATATGTGCCTAATCACACCCCCTAACTTTGAACTTTGCGCGTCCCGAGCAATGTAAATGAAATTAGTGTATAGTTCAACTGTTGAAAATTCTTTTATTGGGATAGAATACCTTTTTCGCTGGCAAGCGATTGCATTTAGCGTATGCAATAAGCCTTTAAACCCCTAGGTTACCCTAGTAGGACGAGTTTTGTCTCGTGAGGGTTTGCAGTGAATACACCTACAAAATTCTTTATAAATATCAAAATACTTAAAAATTGTACAATTTAAAATTTTCGAAAAATACTCACCATAAATTCATATTCAAATGTCTCAAACCATAGTGTGTGTGTGTGCAAAGCCAAAAATTCAACCTCAAATTTCCACCGATTGAGCATTACGTTACTTTCCGAAAATTCGTTTTGATTCAAATTCTTACGGAATGCTCTCACAAACGAATCACTCGGATTGTGGCTATTTTCTCTCGGTATGCATGATATAAAGAGTAAATATAATGGACACAAATTCATGCATACAAAATTGAAAAGAAGAAAATATATGGTGAGAAGATCTCATCATCGGAGTACGGTTATTTGGAAATGGGAACATCACCTCTAGTTCGCACCATTTTAATCTCTTATATTATCTTTTTATGTCTTAGCTCTCCACGTGGTAACCAATTTCGCAATTTGGACTCGGTTAGGACTTTTCGGGTTAAAAGGTGTAAAGGGAAGAAAAATGGAAATGGATGAAATGTTCGGAATAGGAAAATGTCCTTATGACGTCCATTAGTGCTTTTTCGGGCATTTGCTCATTTTTCTCTTTCTTTTTCTATTTTCATTTTTTCTTTTTTCTTTTTTTTCTTTTCTCGCTATTTTTTTTTGTTTTTCTCTTGCCCCTTTTTGTTGCACAATTTGGACTTACTTGATGAATATTCTCAATTTTCACAATTCCGGGCTATTTGGGTTTTTCGGGTTATCAAACGAAAGGGAAATATTTTATTAGGATCAAATTGGGTTACAAATGGATGATTTTTTTTTTCACAACATTTTTTTTATGACTAATATTTTTGGGTAACAAACGATGGCCTACTTCATTGTCCAAATTGCTAATCACATTACCATATGCATCTCGAGATTAATTAAGTTTAGAGATATATTTAGCATGAATTTCGAGACAACATTTCACACATTTCCCATAACCGATCCAAACAAAGGATTGAGATCATCAACGACTTATTAAAACGCTGAAAAGAACTTTGAGTTTATCATAAACTCGGATTGATTTAAAAACTCATAAAAAATTGAAAGGCTCGAAATCTCACCGGGTTGGACTAATCTCCACACTTATTCGTAAAGTCGTCAATTCTCTTTCAATTTCCATCTTTGGTCAATTTTGGCTTAGTGCATTATGAATTTTACAATTTGAGACTTTAAATAGAATAAAGGTGATATTTTTGAAAAAATTAAATTCCAATTTTTATTTATTTTGAAGAAAAATATTTTTGGCTTCTTTTTTCACTTTTTTTTTTGAAATTTTCTAAAAAACACACTTGGAAAGAACATGTGATTGAATCAATGAATCTAAACAATAAATGGGATGAATATCCCACACCCCCTAACTTAAATGCTGCATTGTCCTCAATGCGAATCAAGAACACAACATAAAGAGAGGAAAAGAAAGATATTACCCAAATGGAGCGATCCCCGATGAGTGCGAGTCCATTGAATCTACAAAACATGTTAGAACCAAGCATAACAAAAAGAATAACAAAAACTCTAACTATCAAAACTAGACTATAATAAAAGAGAAAAAGAAAAAAAAACTAACTATTTACAACCTAAAATTGGAACGGCTAATAAATCATACACTAAAAGTCGAAAAATTTGAGGGTCCACCCAAAATACAATCTGACTTTGAGGGATTAATAGTGTACCCTCATTAGGATGCATGCCTCCCGGAAAATAAGAATTTCGTTTGAAAAACGGAAGGCATGTGCAAATTTTAAAAAATGAACCATCACCAATTAAAATATTTAGGGGGATAGTGAAAGATTTGGGTGCATAAGAGGACAAGTCCCATTGGGATCCAAGAAAAATAGAATAACTTCCCAAAGATTTTTCAAGAATTATGGGAAGCGGAGAACACAAACTAAAAGAGTCCATCTTGGAAAACAATTCAAGCATTGAGTCCTTGTCCTCAAAATATTCTTCCTCAAAATTTTCAATTGGGTCTGGTGGAGTGACACGTCTAAGTGTATGGCCCATAAGATGAAGCATCTCAAAAAAACATTCCCATACAAGAAGTGGATCAACATCCTCAAGACATTCATCCAGTTCTTGCGATGGATTTAATGGTTCGATAATAGTGGGGACACAAGGAGACAAATGATCCTCAACCTCAGTAGATTTTGCAATATTTATAATAGGTTGAGATTCAAAAGAACTTGGATCACTCTCAATATTTCATTCTCAAAAGTATTAGGTGAAGCGCAAGTCTCGACCTTTTCTAAGTTGTCCAAATAATCATTCAACTCCTTGCAAGTTGCTATAATTTTCGACTCGAGAACAGCACAGTCATCAGATTGCTTTTTTATATCAAGCAAGAGTTCTTCCAAAGTAGGCTTCCTTGGTTCTAGCACCTCGAATTCCTCATTTGGTTGAAAACTTACTTCATCTTCAAAACTATCGGAAAAAAAATCCTCATTGGGTTCAAATAATGCATCTAACTCTTGCTCCCAATAACGATTTTTTTCGCGATATTCTTTTTCAAGTCTTTCTTCTTCAAGCAATTGATTTTGACAAATTTGGAGTTTCTCAGCACTAGGCTTGTATTTAATATAATCATCTTTAGTGATATTGATCCAATGGTCAGAAGTCTTGAGTGCCTCCTCCTCCTCACAATTAGCATAACAATTAAAGCCACCAAAAGAGTTAAAATAAGACATTTCAAATTGGGCAATTCAAGAACGTGACACCCATATTTTTCAATTTTTTTTTTTACTTTTTTTTTTTACAAAGTCGTAAGTCAATTATAATCTATAACAAACATTCCCCGGCAACGGCGCCATTTTGATCGAGTGGAAAACCGAGCGTCCGTGTAATACGCTAGTCGTTGTTATCGGCTTCCAACCTCAATAAAAAAAAACCTAAACTTTTAACTACACTTTTATGGAGTATAGTAGTAAGTCTGGGTATCGAATCCACAGGGAATGTTTTATAGAATTTAATTGATTTATTACTTCTAAAATAAAAGTGAAAAAGATGATGATGGTTGACAAGGGGAAATAATTTGGAACAAATTTATAAAACTAATTAAAATGAATGAGGAAATAGGTTGGAATACAATCCCCCAATCCCTAGGAATTATCCATTAGAATACTAGATTTGTAAATTATAAATTTGAATGAATCCAGTCTTTATAGATCCTAAGCATTACATATATGAGGTTCAAGCCCGCATCATATGAAATCAAAGATAAATATAAAGCGGTGCTAAATAATTACACGCACATCATATTCTTAAATATCCCAAGTACCTAGGGCAAGAGAGATTAAAAGATCTAGGATGATTGTGAACTTCTCTTACACGATTCTTTCAAATTTAAATTTAAATTCTATTTCCTACGTAGATAAACTACATCGGGATGGGTTCATGCATCCCAACCCTTAAAAATTAGCTAAACATGAAGAAAACAAAAGAAAACTCTAACAAACATTGTTAACAATTTGCAAAACAATTGAGAATTGAATGGAAAAATAAAATAGAGAATAGAAATTGATACTTGTATTTAGCAAGAGGAGAAATAGATGAATTTGAATCCAGCAAAAC
Organism: Sambucus nigra; assembly: GCA_949130495.1. NCBI lineage: Eukaryota > Viridiplantae > Streptophyta > Magnoliopsida > Dipsacales > Adoxaceae > Sambucus > Sambucus nigra. The sequence continues at coordinate 820,891 of OX422207.1, read as the reverse complement.
TTCTTCTTCAAACTTACAGCTAGGGTTTATGAAAACTTCTACCAAAGAAAACTACAATCTAACTTTCTCTCTCTAATCCTACTCCTACCCTCTAGAATTTGACTCCCTCTCTCTAGAATTCAACTCCCCTTGAAAATGAGGTAGGGCTTGGTCTTTTATAGAACCAAGTTGCATGAATTTGGCATCAAATTTCGCTTGTGGCACAAGTTTTCCAAGAGTTGCACTGCATTAAATGCATAATTAATTACAGAAATCCGCACATCTAGACTCTTCATTATCGCGCAACTTCAAAACATCATAACTTTTTCACCGTAGCTCGGATTGAGGTGCCGTTTTTTCCAGTATTCTTGTAATTTAGAGATCTTCAACTTTCTAGCTGGCCCCACCTTCGGACTAAGGATGAAAAATTACGAAAATGCCCTTCAACTCTCCATTTCTTGGTTTCTTTCACTGTTTTGAGTTCTCCTTAGCACTAACTTGCATGAAATACCTGTAAAACATATGAGAAATAGTAGCATAAATAAGAGACAAATCCAAGATATTTACACTGCACGGGATCATAAAAATACCGCAATTAAGGGGATAAATGTGAAGAACATGTGCCTAATCAGCGGCATTCACCGCCTGAGCAACAATGGCGGCTACTTCATTTGCATTCATTGTGCCTGGTGCCGGAGCTACTGGCTGTTCGACTTCGGCACGCCTATCTTTCGGAGCACGTCTCGGAGTCATCTGAAACGTGAACAAGTTTATTAGTATACAGTTATCATCAAATCTCAAATAGCTGAAGACTTAAACGTAAAAGCAAGAATAGAACAATCCTAAAAATAGGGCTCTATAGAAATAACGTTAAGCTGAAAGCGAAATAAGCCGTACGGATCCTATGGACACTAGAACCTGATCCTCTGATACCACCTGTGACACCCCGCCTAATTAAATATCGGGCGATCACTCCTTTATTAAATTAAATCAAGGTAAACAGTTGGTTCATTCTCAGCATCACTGTCGATAAAAATAAATTTTCCAATTTAACACCCTAAATAATTAAGCTAAGTGTCAAAACCATTTTCATACATAACTTTCCAAATTTTATTTAAAGAAAAAGATTTATTTATTTATTAACAACTTTCCAACAATTAAGAATCACACCACAATAAACCTGGAACACAAAGTCCGAATAATATAATACATTCGTCAATCGAATGTCCACATACGAAATCTAAAGTCACAAATCTAATCTGAATAAAACCCATAGTAACAATACTGGAAATAACTGAAATACAAATGTCCCAACAAAAATGAAATAATGGAGAGGGCGACACATTCCCAATAAATGAGAATGATAAAAGTGGAGTCAATAAAGGAAGCCGTCTACGCAAGTGACCGGCAACTCCCACCTAAGCTGCAGCACGTTCCTTTCAAGGGATCCTAAGAAAGACGCCCCTGTGGCTGGGCACCTAAAATATATACATATATATACAAGAGAGAGAGAGAAAAAAAAATGGGTCAGAGCCCGAATGTGTGTTTGATTTAAAATACGTTTAGCAAGTATTTAAATTGATACAAGCCAATGCAACAACATATTAGAGCGACACTCTCTTGAGAAATTCTCACCTCTCTTCTAATGTGCACACCTATCGCACTAACCTTCCCAACGGGTTATCTTATCATTTTATCATACTAACCTTCCCAATAATTTAGCTTATCTTAACTTACTCATAAGATTTCAAAACCGAACAATGTCATTGTTTCAAAAGATACTTCCAATTAGTAGCACAACTCTCGTTTTAGCTTTATTAAATTATAAAGTTTCCCAGTGTCATATTATACTTTCACAAAACAAGTATTTAATATTTGAGTCATCAACCATATCCAACTTATCAAATCACAGTAGACAGTTTCAGTTTCCAAATATATATATATATATATTAACTACTCGTATAATATATATATAATAACAACACCCCAAATAAAACTATGGTGCGTGCATACTTCTACTATCCAAACCCCATACCACTCATATCAAGGGGAATACAAGTTCGGAATCACTCTCGAACAGTATTAACACATACACAAACAATATCGAGGCGAAGCATAGATTCCAAGTCTCTAAGCGGATGGCACATACTCGCGTCTCTTAGGACCGTCTGAACTATCAATTCGATAGCCTGTACCAAGGATATCTATCTTCTAGGGTACAAGTCAATATCCCCCATAAAGGTCCCATCGAGATAAGGCTGTTCCAGTGCGGTAACCTCAAGGATAGCAAGTAGCGCGGTATGTTTTTCACATGTATATAATATATGTACACACAATCATATAAATATACCACATTTATCATATTAATATAGGTTCTTCTCGTCACCCATAATTATACCATTTATCCTAAATTTCACATTATTAGTATTTCGTATAAGGTTTCATCTCTAACCTTAACTCGAAGGTTTCCTCACTTATTTCGTGACACTCGTGGACTCTATCCTTCCAAGTAGAAAATTCAGTAGGTATACCTCTATTCACTAACGTAGCTATTCGCCGAACTCTCTCACCTGAAATACGTAATTTCATCGTTCATTATACAATTACCCGAAAAGTAAACTTCTCGTCTTATAATAAAGTTCCCAACACTTATTCATGGGTCCTACTGGTCTTTCCTATCTCCCAAAACATTTTATTAAGAATACCCAAGAATTATTTCACGATAAATTTAGTTTAACTAATTAAACAAGGGAAATAGAAGTCTTCCAGGAGGGGTCGATCGATCGAGGTTTGGTGCTCGATCGATCGAACCTTCGATCGATCGAAGCTCTAGGCTCGATCGATCGATCAAGCAGGTATTTCGATTCCTGCAGAATTGCAGTTACGGGTTCTACCAATTTTCTTCATCCAAAACCATGTTTTTCCATTCTAAACATCCCAAAAATCCTACTACTAACATGATATCAATATACCAGATGTTTTCAACGTAAAGCATGTGTATATCTAACATTAAACATGGATAATTAACTCAAAATCTCATCTAATCATCAAGAACCCTAAAGTTTTTCTTAATCATGGTTCTAATCTGTTTTTACCAGAATTTCCTTCTAATATATCATCAAAATTTTGTGGGTTATATTCCTCTACATGGCAAGGATTACAGAATTTTCATAATAGGCAATACTACATGCATTTTCCTAGCATAAATTGGGTTTTCTTCCATAGTTTTCATCACAAATCGTTCCTAAACTAATATGAAGATTGCAGCAACGAAAATACGGAAGAAAATAATTGCCTGGGATTTTTGGTATTCTGATTCACGACTGATTTTGGTATGGCTGCATTCCTCGTCTCGCGATCTACGCGGTGGTGGTGGTTGTGGTGCAAACGGAAGACTTTTGGGGCCTTGGATTGCCTTGGAGCTTTCTCCTTCCCTCTCTTATGGCCGTCACTTGTATTTTTGTTTTCTAACCCTAGCTGATTAACCTAAATGGCTGATATAGGTTGCTGAATTTCGTGGGTTTAATTACCCAAAAAGGTGAAATGACTAAATTGCCCTCCCGGGGTACCAATTAGGCCTAAAAACGCCCCGAGACCCAAACTAAACCCTCGGGTACACTTTTCTAACTATCTCGACCCTTCCGGACGTGTTGGCGTGCTCAAGATGACCATACAAACAACTTATAAAATATTCACTCATGACATTCAATATAACCAATATAATATATTAGTCCTGACGTGACACGGGCACGTCCCGACTTAAATTTATGAAATTGTCATTTAATTCACTCATGACATTCAATATAACCAATATAATATATTACTTTGCTCATTAGTAATATTCAACCAATTTCCCATAATTACTAACTCTCATCACGTTAATAATTATAACATAATTAATTTCCGAATTTTTATTAAATAGTTCACTCACATTAAATTTAATAAATCCCCAAATTAATATAGCATAAAAATACGGGGTATTACAGACCCGTCCGTCTGTGAAGAGCTTTAATTTTTGATGGAGCCAGGAAGACACACCCTTGATATTGTGGAGCCAGGGTCGTTCGAGAAATAGGTTGAAACAAGCTGGGATGTCGATAACTTGGAATTCAACGATAGGGTTTATAAGTCCAACCCCTATTACCAGTTTTATGGACACCATCACCTCCCGAAGGGTATTATCATAGGCATGTACAACTACAGAGGTTGAAGCGAGGTCACTTTCCTTCAGTCCTAAGCATCTGAAGGTTCTTAATGGGAAAACATTCAAGGCGTATCCATTATCAACAAGAGAGAGTGGTATGACCTTCCCCATAACTTCGATGGATATATTGAGTGCATGATTGTGGTTTGGCCCAATTTTGGGGATTTATTCTTCGAAAAAGGATAGCATTCGGGTGTAGGTCAAGGATCCGACCAAATTTACAGCTTCTTCTAGTGTGGTAGAGGGAAGAACTATGGGTCCAGTGAGCAACTTGATCAAAGCATTTCTGTACAGCTGGGAAGACATGAAAAGCTCCCATAGAGTGATGTTAGCTTGAGTTTTCTTCAGTTAATCGAGGATCTTGCTCTCCTCGAGGGTCCTCTCTAGCATATGAAGGTTTTTAACGCCCTTCCCTTTGTAATTTGTTGGTAGTGAGTTTGGGATCTGGTAATACCTCCCTAATATCTGGTCATGTGATTTACTGAAGAAGGGAAGAACATGAATCCCATTTACTCATTGATCTTGTGTTATTATAACAGCTTGTTTATCTCTTCGAGGAGTTCTTCAAATGATATCATTCCACACATATCGACTACTGGGCCAGTTTTTTCTACAGCTTGGTCTTCTGTTGAATCTTCAAATTCTTCTCCCCATTCGGTGGCAATAATTCTGTCTTTCCATGTAAAGTCAATTCATTCCATAAATTCGAAGGCTTCTTCACACATGTCTTCCCATTTTGTAGGGATATGTAAGGGTGAAGGGACCAGGTGCCCTTGTAGCTTCAGATTATCAAGTAACTCGATCATACTGTAAATGTTGTTGGTTTGCCAGAATAATTCTGCCATAATTTGGACAACATCATCCAGTCTGACTTCATTAGTTGGTACTACCTAACTGTATGACTCTCGTGCCCATTTCCATGTTTCCAAGAATAGCGTACTGAAACTATGGCAGTCAATAATCAACTGTGAGGTCAATTTCAGCCCGAACTCTAGGAGTTGTTTTAACACTTCTGACAATTCCATACTTCCATTTCTGGAATGAGTACGAATAACGTTGCATGCTCTGGTAAGGAGTGATAGTGCCTGATCAACGAGGCTAATAGGGTGTATGAGGAAATATGGGTAAGCTTAGAGAGGTTTTGGAAAGTATATGGGTGTGATTTGAGTTGAGGGATCAAATTCTGGGTTATCTTCTAGGAAAATGGCATTAGCCTGGTTTGGGAGCGAGTTATGAGTAGTGTTTGGCTTAGGATTGGATGGTGGGGAGATGATACCCCCTTTAATTAAACCATGGATTATGTTTCGAGGTGAAAGCATTGGTTGGTGGTATGTTCAACAGTTTGGTGAAAGGCGCAATGAGCATCTGCCTTGAAGTTTCTTGGGAGTGGACTTGGCAATGAATAGGGATCCAAGGGTGTAATGAGGTTTTGGCTTAACAGGGCTTGGTAAACTCTAGAGAGGGGAGCATAGAGCTCGGTGTATTCTTTTAGAATTGGGACAGGGAAGCTTTCTGGTGCCCACGAGGTGGTTGGTTGAGAGATGTTGTTGATGGTTGAGACTGCAGCACTGACAGGCTTATCATATTTTCTAGGGGTGAACTATCCGTACACTTTCTTTGGTTCAACTTCTATTTTAGCAAGACCCTCCTCGATTTCTACTCCTGCTTCTCGGAGACATCGAAAGTGGGGATAATAATGTCGTCCCATGGTTGCTCAGATATGGGGTAAGAAGTTCTTCTTCACTATGTTGACTTGTTCTTCCTCGGATGGCCGATTAGTCATGGTAACTTCTTTTTCACTCCATCTGGCTATGAAGTTACTAACTGATTCCCCAGAGTTCTATTTGAGCAGTTCTAAATCACGGTGGGTGATCTCAAGCTCTTCGTTGTAATTGTACTGCGATATGAGTTCTCGAGCTACATCCTCCCAGCTATAGATTCTGGACTCCTCCAGAGATAAAAACCATCGGAGGGCATTATCATTCAAAGTTTGCTACAATAATTGGGCCATCACTTCTTCAGAAGCCCCTAGGAGAGTCATGGAACGATGATAGATGTGGAGATGAACAATCGGGGGTCCACTTCCCCCAAATTTCTTGATATTTGGCATCTTGAACTTCTCAGGTAACCTCGCTTTAGGATAAGGAGACATGTGGGTATAGTCCATGTAATTCACAGAGATTCTGACTTGGTCGAACTTCTTAGTTAGCATCTTGAGATCTTCTTTGACTTTGTTTAACTCTTCCTTTTTTGGATCAATGATCATAGGCAGGTTAGCCCCAGGCTAGGCAAGATTCGGCATCAAAAGATTGGCAGGCGGCGACCCATTAGCAGGAGGGCACGTGGAGCGTGCTGATATTCTTCGAGAACACAGATAGACTAAAGTGGTCCCATAGTGTGAGGGAACAGGGCCTCGGGATATTGAGGAACATGAACTTAGTTTTTTTGCATCTCTCGGACCTCAGTCTGGAGGTTGTCAATCTTGGACACGAGCTGAGCCAAAACTGTCAGATCCGGCTGCACAACTTGTACTTGGTATATGTTCTCCATGGAAAGTGGATGGATACCAGACTCAGAACAAGTAATGGGGGAACGGACAGAACTCCGAGGGGATTTGACTAAAGACTAAAGACAATAAAGAGCCAACCCAAGGGCATGCGATCGACCTGAGAAGGCGTAAAATGGGATTTATTTTTGAGAAAAAGAATGAAAATATTTTTGACACTTTTTTTTAGATTGAGAGGCAAAATGTTATTGGCTTTTTGATAATTAAGGAAAAAATGTTTTTGGATTTTTGATAAAGAAAGAAGAAATGTTTTTGGATTTTTGATAAAAGAAAGGAGGAATGTTTTTGGGAGACGGTCTCATCATGATTATTAAAATTATTATGTTCTCACTTGTATTAAATTCTCCTAAGTGCAAAATGAAATGTCGGACGGGACCCGAGCCTGGAAAAGTTGGGTTTGGAATATATGCAAAGCTATGGTTGGACTTATAACCAGGCTCACGGGCAGGGTCCCGTTTTAAAAAAGTATGAAAATTTGGGTGACAGGCCGACTCAAAATTTTGGCAGAGTTTCGGGTTGAAACCGGCAATCTTATATGTGTGTCCTAGGCTTTACCCCTATATTCGGGTATGCAGTTGGTTGGGTGAATCGAAAAGGGTTCCCCCCTTTGGCATGGCTTCCACGTTATACGTCATGATCTTGCGGGCAATCTATATGTGTGGACAAGCCATTTGATATACTTGAGTGTACGTGAATTGCCTCACTATATACCTCGTGGGTACGGTACGTGTGGTAGTGAATTTGATATACTCGACGTACGTGAATGAGTTCCCTGCGATATACCTCCCGTCATGACTTCGATCAAGTGGTATGATGCGGGGGAACCATTCGATATACGTCGAAGGTACTTATCCAATGGAAGGTGAGATTCATATCTCTTAGGCTAACTGCGCCCTACTAGACCAACGCCAATCACGAAGTGACCCTCCAGTTACTGGGTAGAATTTGGTCAATACCAATGCTCTTTGGTGATGTCGTGTGAATCATGCATGATTCTCTTATTAGTATCTTATGATGAGAATGCCTTTTTTGATCATGCCAAATAGGGAGCAAAGTACAAGTACCAATGGTATACCAAGTATGGATGGGTGATGCGTGCAACATGTGGATATATGTTATCGTAGGTGGACTTGGGGTGGAGTGTACATGGAGAGTTTTTTACAAGTGTTTGAATATAGGCATAAGCATGAGGTACACATGAAAAAGGGGAACAAGCCAAAATTGGGGAAGATATAAACATAACACCCATGTAAATAGAGTCTAGCCCTCAAAATGTATCCCTAACGGAGTCACCACTATGGCCATCCCCGATCCTCACGGCGGGTGAGAGAGAGAGGATCCTAGGTCCCGCACGTCCTTCTCGGGAGCGCGCTTCGGTCGGCGTCGTTGATGAGGTGAAAATGTAGAGAGATGGAGTCGCCAGTCTATTTGACTCAAAACAGACAAAAGAAAAGGGAGCCATCCCGAAGGACATCATCCAAAGACATACTGATACATACGAAACCAAAATGATTCGAAATGGGTCTGGAGGCTAAGTTAAGAAATGGGAAGGTGTTAGGCACCTATTCCGCCCTTACGATCTCTCATGGGTTGTTGCTATTTTCCTTTATTTCCTCGTGATATGCGTGCATGTGTATATATAGTGGAGATAGGAATCCTCGACTTGTATCATGGAAGAGATAAAGCGAGTTATGTGTAGGAAGGTTCATAAAAATAATATTAGAAAATAGGATTTATGCATTTATCCTAGCGTTGATCGTTATAAGGGAACGATAACGTATGCGGAATAATATGCCACTAAGAGCAAATATATAGAATATAGGAGAATTGATTTTAGAGAAGATAGAAAATGAGAAAAGTAAGAATAGGACTCGAGTCTCGAGTTTTTCCCCGAGATGCTTATGTAGCCTATAGAGGCATCAAAGTCCACGTAGTTCGCATGAAAAACGAGGGGTGGGGTTTATCCCATAAATCCAACTGGGGACTTTTTTTATTTGTGTATGTAAAAAAGTGTTTGAGTTGTGAGAAAAGTCTGAGAATTCCCGTTTGGAATTTATGAGCAAACCCTATTTTTCTTATTTTTTGGGTTTTTATTTATATGTAAATAAGAGATGTGCAATAATACTAGATAAAAAGTATATTTAGGATATGTGAGATGAGAGAATGAAAGTGCAAAGTAATAAAACAAGTTATTGCGAATTTATGAGCATTTAAAGGGTGAATTGAGATAATTGGACCTTCTTGAAGATCTTGAGCTTGATCTTGAATGTGGGAGATCCACCCTTGAACTTGGAATATGATGAAGGGTAGTTAATGTAATACCCCGTATTTTCGTGATATTTATTTTTGGGATTAATTAAATTAAATGTGAATTAATTGGAAATTAATCCGGATAAAATACTAATGAGTTGTGAGTTGGTATTTGATTATAATGAGTATATATGGCTATATATGAATATTGAATTATGAAACTATGAAATTTGTCGTGACATTGAAATACGACAATTTGGAAATTTTGTTGAGACGCGTGTGACAGTCGCGTCAGGAATATAATTATTTTAATTATAAAAGTGAATTTAAATTCCATTAACCGTATGGTCATTTTGAGTGCGCCAACGCGTCCGGAAGGGTCGAAATAGTCAGAAAACACTAGCCGGGAGTTTAGTTTGGGTCCCGGGGCTTTTTTAAGCCATACCGGCAACGTAAAAGGGTAGTTTGGTAATTTTGAATTTTTGGGAATTAAAACCAACGAAAATTAGGAATTAAAATCTGATTTGGTAATTACCCACTAAACCCACTAATAACCTTATGGGCTACGGGGGTTATTGGGATTAGTTTCAAAAAAAATCCTAAGGCAAAACCCTAGCCACCATTACCACCTTGGAGTAGAAGACTTGTAGAGAGAGGGAGAGGAGAATTCTGCAGAGAGAGAGAGAATCATTCACCAATTCGACATCAAAATCAGAGATATTCATAAGTGATTAGGCACATATTCTTCACATTTATCCCCTTAATTTCAGTATTTTTATGATCCCGTGCAGTGTATTTATCTTGGATTTGTCTCGTATTTATGATACTAACTTTTTTTGGCAAGTATTTCTTATTTTGTGTATTTCTCATGTGTTTTACAGGTATTTCACGCAAGTTAGTGCGAAGGAGAGCTCAAAACAGTGAAGGAAACCAAGAAATGGAGAGTTGAAGGGCATTTTCGTAATTTTACAGCCTTAGTCCGGAGGTGGGGCAAACTAGAAAGTTGAAGAGAACTAAATTACAAGAATAATGGAAAAAACGGCACCTCAATCCGAGCTACGGTGAAGAAGTTACGATATTTTGAAGTTGCGAGATAATGAAGAGTCATTTTCAGAAATGAAGAGTCATTTTCAGAACTGAAGAGACAAATCTTGAAATTTCTTGTTTAATTCGTTTTTATTAGTTGTAAAACGTGGAGAGGCATGGGAAAAGTCCTTTTTGAGATCTATAAAAGGCCAATCCCTATGTCATTCCAAAGGGAGTCAAATTCTAGAGAGTAGAATAGAATTTTAGAGAGAGAATTAGATTTTAAAGAGTCTTTTTGTAAGTTTGAAGAAGAAGAATTTTTCTTGATTCAAGTTCATCTCTTTTCCCTATTGCTGAATTCAAGTAAAATCTTTCCATTCTCTAGTTTTATTATTTGCAAATTATTTACAATGTCTTGTAGATCCATAATTTTATATGTGAATTTATTCTTGAACCAAATCATGAGTAGCTAAATTCCCAAGGGTTGGGGTACATGAACTCAATCCAAGGCAAATTATTTATGTAGAAAATAGAGGTTAAATTAAAATATTGATTGAATCGTGAAAGCACCGCTTTATATTTACCTTTGATTTCGTATGGTGCGGGCTTGAACCTCATATACGAAATGCTTAGAATATATAAAGACTGGATTCATTCACCGCTTTATATCTATCTTTGATTTCATATGATGCGGGCTAGATCCCTCATATATGTAATGCTTAGAATGTATAAAGACCGGATCTAGTCAATAATTTTAATTTACAATTCTAGTATTCTATACGGTAATTTGTTAAGGATTGAGGGATTGTACCCTACCCTATTTTCTCCCATTTGTCAGATCTAATTTCTTTTGCACTTTTTAGTTTGTTTTTCTTAATTAATTTTTTAATAGAAATTTTCCCAATTTTTAATCATCTTTTCGTTTCTTTTACGAAATCATTTCAAGATTTAATAATTTTTCTTATTACTATTTGGCAATCTCGATCCCTGTGGATACGATCCCGACTTACCGGGTTTATTACTTGAGCGACAGGCTTGCACTTGAGCCTAGAGTGCACGCATTTCTGAGACAAATTCTTAGTCGTGTCAAGTGTTTGGCGTCGTTGCCGTGGATTGAAATTGTTAAATTTTTAAGAAAGTTATTTTTATCTACAAGTGATTTCGAAAAAAAAAATAACAAAAATTGAAAAAAAAAATGGGTGTCACGTTCTTGAATTGCCCAATTTGAAATGTCTTATTTTAACTCTTTTGGTGGCTTTAATTGTTATGCTAATAGTGAGGAAGAGGAGGCACTCAAGACTTATGACCATTAGATCAATATCACTAAAGATGATTATATTAAATACAAGCCTAGTGCTGAGAAACTCCAAATTTATCAAAATCAATTGCTTGAAGAAGAAAAACTTGAAAAAGAATATCGCGAAAAAAATCGTTGTTGGGAGCAAGAGTTAGATGCATTATTTGAACCCAATGAGGATTTTTTTTCCGATAATTTTGAAGATGAAGTAAGTTTTCAACCAAATGAGGAATCCGAGGTGCTAGAACCAAGAAAGCCTACTTTGGAAGAACTCTTACTTGATCTACAAAAGCAATCTGATGACCGTGCTGTTCTCGAGTCGAAAATTATAGCAACTTGCAAGGAGTTGAATGATTATTTGGACAACTTAGAAAAGGTGGACACTTGCGCTTCACCTAATACTTTTGAGAATGAAATCATTGAAATTGATCCAAGTTCTTTTGAATCTCAACCTATTATAAATATTGCAAAATCTACTGAGGTTGAGGATCATTTGTCTCCTTGTGTCCCAACTATTATCGAACCATTAAATCCATCACAAGAATTGGATGAATGTCTTAAGGATGTTGATCCGCTTCTTGTATGGGAATGTTATTTTGAGATGCTTCATCTTACGGGCCACACACTTAGACGTGTCACTCCACCAGATCCAATTGAAAATTTTGAGGGAGAAAATTTTGAGGACACCAATCAAGAGAGAGAGCTAGAGGAGTTGAGCCTAGCAGAGTTTGAGCGCGAGTTTGGACAGGTAGATGCAAGCCTTAATGATGAAGTCCAATCTTTCTGGACCTCAATTTGTCATTTGGACGAAAGCGAGTGGGACAATAGAATTGATGCATTCCTCCTTCCCAAACCTTCACCCATACCATTTGAGTCTTCGGAGGTACTTGAAGATACGACTCAAATATCGTCCGACTTAAAGACCAACACACGTGCTACGCAACAAGAGAATCATTTTCCGGTTTATGAGGACAAGCACTCTATGCTTAAATTATTTTCTAATATGGATTGTTCCTTTTTGTGTGCCCCTCTCCCCATACTACTTGAAAAATCTTTGGAACGTGATTCTATATTTCTTGGATCCCAATGGGACTTGTCCTCTTATGCACCAAAATCCTTCATTATCCCCCTAAATTTTGTAATTGGTGATGGTTCATTTTTTAAACTTTTCACATGCCTTCCGTTTTTCAAACGGAATTCTTACTTTTCGGGAGGCATGCATCCTAGTGAGGGCACACCATTAATCCCACAAAGTCAAATTGTATTTTGGGTGGACCCTCAAATTTTTCGACTTTTAGTGTATGATTTATTAGCCGTTCAAATTTTAGGTTGTAAATAGTTAGTTTTTTTTCTTTCTCTTTTTCTCTTTTATTATAGTCTAGTTTTGATAGTTAGAGTTTTTGTTATTATTTTTTCTATGCTTGGTTCTAACATGTTTCGTAGATTCAATGGACTCGCACTCATCGGGGATCACTTCATTTGGGTAATATCTTTCTTTTCCTCTCTTTATGTTGGGTTCTTGATTCGCATTGAGGACAATGCAACATTTAAGTTAGGGGGTGTGGGATATTCTTCCCGATTCATTGATTCGATCACATGTTCTTTCCAAGTGTGTTTTTTAGAAAATTTCAAAAAAAAAGCCAAAAATATTTTTCTTCAAAATAAATAAAAATTGGAATTTAAATTTTTCAAAAATATCACCTTTATTCTATTTAAAGTCTCAAATTGTTAACAATCATAATGCACTAAGCCAAAATTGACCGAAGATGGAAATTGAAAGAAAACTGACGACTTATAGAATAAGTGTGGAGATTGATCAAACCCGGTGAGATTTCGAGCCTTTCAATTTTTTATGAGTTTTTAAATCAATCCGAGTTTATGGTTAACTCAAAGTTCTTTTCAGCATTTTAATAAGTCGTTGATGATCTCAATCCTTTGTTTTGATCGGTTATGGAAAATGTGTGAAATGTTGTCTCGAAATTCGTGCTAAATATATCTCTAAACTTAACTAATCTCGAGATGCATATGGTAATGTGATTAGCAATTTGGACAATGAAGTAGGCCCTCATTTGTTACCCAAAAATATTCGCCATAAAATGTTGTGAAAAACAAAATTATCCCTTTGCAACCCACTTTGAGCCAAATAAAAATTTTCCTTTCGTTTGATAACCCGAAAAACAAAATAGCCCGAAATTGTGAAAATTGAGAAAATTCATCAAATAAAATCCAAATTGTGCAATAAAAAGGGGCAAGAAGAAAAAAATAGAAATGCTCAACAAAAAAGAAAAATAGCAAGAAAAAAAAAAGAAAAAAAAAAGAGAAAGAGAAAAATGAGCAAATGCCCGAAAAAGCACAAATGGACATCATAAGGACATTTTCCAATTCCGAACATTCCATCCATTCCCATTTTTACCCTTTACACTTTTTAACCCGAAAAGTCCTAACCGAGTCCAAATGGCGAAATTAATTACAGCGTGGAGAGCAAAGAATTGAAAAGATAAAATAAGAGATTAAAATGGTGTGAACTAGAGGTGATGTTCCCATTTCCAAATAACCGTACTCCGATGATGAGATCTTCTCACCATATATTTTCTTCTTTTCAATTTTGTATGCATGAATTTGTGTCCATTATATTTACTCTTTATATCATGCATACCGAGAGAAAATAGCCACAATCCGAGTGATTCGTTTGTGAGTGCATCCGTAAGAATTTGAATCAAGACGAATTTTCGAAAAGTAACGTTATGCTCAATCGGTGGAAGTTTGAGGTTTAATTTTTGGCTTTGCACACACACACTATGGTTTGAGACACTTGAATATGAATTTATGGTGAGTATTTTTCGAAAAGTTTAAATTGATCAATTTTTAAGTATTTTGATCTTTATTTGAGTCAATAAAGAATTTTGTGGGTGTATTCACTGCAAACCCTCACGAGACAAAACTCGTCCTACTTGGGTAACCTAGGGGTTTAAAGGCTTATTGCATACGCTAAATGCAATCGCTTGCCTGCGAAAGTGGAATTTTATTTTAATAAAAGAATTTTCAAGAGTTGAACTTTAAACTAATTTCTTTTACATTGCTCGGGACGCGCAAAGTTCTAAGTTAGGGGGTGTGATTAGGCACATATTCTTCACATTTATCCCCTTAATTTCAGTATTTTTATGATCCCGTGCAGTGTATTTATCTTGGATTTGTCTCGTATTTATGATACTAACTTTTTTTGGCAAGTATTTCTTATTTTGTGTATTTCTCATGTGTTTTACAAGTATTTCACGCAAGTTAGTGCGAAGGAGAGCTCAAAACAGTGAAAGAAACCAAGAAATGGAGAGTTGAAGGGCATTTTCGTAATTTTACATCCTTAGTCCGGAGGTGGGGCCAACTAAAAAGTTGAAGAGAACTAAATTACAAGAATACTGGAAAAAACGGCACCTCAATCCGAGCTACGGTGAAGAAGTTACGATATTTTGAAGTTGCGAGATAATGAAGAGTCATTTTCAGAAATGAAGAGTCATTTTCAGAACTGAAGAGACAACTCTTGAAATTTCTTGTTTAATTCGTTTTTATTAGTTGTAAAACGTGGAGAGGCATGGGAAAAGTCCTTTTTGAGATCTATAAAAGGCCAATCCCTATGTCATTCCAAAGGGAGTCAAATTCTAGAGAGTAGAATAGAATTTTAGAGAGAGAATTAGATTTTAAAGAGTCTTTTTGTAAGTTTGAAGAAGAAGAATTTTTCTTGATTCAAGTTCATCTCTTTTCCCTATTGCTGAATTCAAGTAAAATCTTTCCATTCTCTAGTTTTATTATTTGCAAATTATTTACAATGTCTTGTAGATCCATAATTTTATATGTGAATTTATTCTTGAACCAAATCATGAGTAGCTAAATTCCCAAGGGTTGGGGTACATGAACTCAATCCAAGGCAAATTATTTATGTAGAAAATAGAGGTTAAATTATAATATTGATTGAATCGTGAAAGCACCGCTTTATATTTACCTTTGATTTCGTATGGTGCGGGCTTGAACCTCATATACGAAATGCTTAGAATATATAAAGACTGTATTCATTCACCGCTTTATATCTATCTTTGATTTCATATGATGCGGGCTAGATCCCTCATATACGTAATGCTTGGAATGTATAAAGACCGGATCTAGTCAATAATTTTAATTTACAATTCTAGTATTCTATACGGTAATTT
Source organism: Sambucus nigra (assembly GCA_949130495.1). Classification (NCBI taxonomy): domain Eukaryota; kingdom Viridiplantae; phylum Streptophyta; class Magnoliopsida; order Dipsacales; family Adoxaceae; genus Sambucus; species Sambucus nigra. The sequence goes on along the minus strand of OX422207.1, from coordinate 805,370 downwards.
GTTAAGGATTGAGGGATTGTACCCTACCCTATTTTCTCCCATTTGTCAGATCTAATTTCTTTTGCACTTTTTAGTTTGTTTTTCTTAATTAATTTTTTAATAGAAATTTTCCCAATTTTTAATCATCTTTTCGTTTCTTTTACGAAATCATTTCAAGATTTAATAATTTTTCTTATTACTATTTGGCAATCTCGATCCCTGTGGATACGATCCCGACTTACCGGGTTTATTACTTGAGCGACAGGCTTGCACTTGAGCCTAGCGTGAACGCATTTCTGAGACAAATTCTTAGTCATGTCAAGTTTTTGGCGTCGTTGCCGGGGATTGAAATTGTTAAATTTTGAAGAAAGTTATTTTTATCTACAAGTGATTTCGAAAAAAAAAATAACAAAAATTGAAAAAAAAAATGGGTGTCACGTTCTTGAATTGCCCAATTTGAAATGTCTTATTTTAACTCTTTTGGTGGCTTTAATTGTTATGCTAATAGTGAGGAAGAGGAGGCACTCAAGACTTATGACCATTGGATCAATATCACTAAAGATGATTATATTAAATACAAGCCTAGTGCTGAGAAACTCCAAATTTATCAAAATCAATTGCTTGAAGAAGAAAGACTTGAAAAAGAATATCGCGAAAAAAATCGTTGTTGGGAGCAAGAGTTAGATGCATTATTTGAACCCAATGAGGATTTTTTTTCCGATAATTTTGAAGATGAAGTAAGTTTTCAACCAAATGAGGAATCCGAGGTGCTAGAACCAAAAAAGCCTACTTTGGAAGAACTCTTACTTGATCTACAAAAGCAATCTGATGACCGTGCTGTTCTCGAGTCGAAAATTATAGCAACTTGCAAGGAGTTGAATGATTATTTGGACAACTTAGAAAAGGTCGAGACTTGCGCTTCACCTAATACTTTTGAGAATGAAATCATTGAAATTGATCCAAGTTCTTTTGAATCTCAACCTATTATAAATATTGCAAAATCTACTGAGGTTGAGGATCATTTGTCTCCTTGTGTCCCCACTATTATCGAACCATTAAATCCATCACAAGAATTGGATGAATGTCTTAAGGATGTTGATCCGCTTCTTGTATGGGAATGTTATTTTGAGATGCTTCATCTTACGGGCCACACACTTAGACGTGTCACTCCACCAGATCCAATTGAAAATTTTGAGGGAGAAAATTTTGAGGACACCAAGCAAGAGAGAGAGCTAGAGGAGTTGAGCCTAGCAGAGTTTAAGCGCGAGTTTGGACAGGTAGATGCAAGCCTTAATGATGAAGTCCAATCTTTCTGGGCCTCAATTTGTCATTTGGACGAAAGCGAGTGGGACAATAGAATTGATGCATTCCTCCTTCCCAAACCTTCACCCATACCATTTGAGTCTTCGGAGGTACTTGAAGATACGACTCAAATATCGTCCGACTTAAAGACCAACACACGTGCTACACAACAAGAGAATCATTTTCCGGTTTATGAGGACAAGCACTCTATGCTTAAATTATTTTCTAATATGGATTGTTCCTTTTTGTGTGCCCCTCTCCCCATACTACTTGAAAAATCTTTGGAACGTGATTCTATATTTCTTGGATCCCAATGGGACTTGTCCTCTTATGCACCAAAATCCTTCATTATCCCCCTAAATTTTGTAATTGGTGATGGTTCATTTTTTAAACTTTTCACATGCCTTCCGTTTTTCAAACGGAATTCTTACTTTTCGGGAGGCATGCATCCTAGTGAGGGCACACCATTAATCCCACAAAGTCAAATTGTATTTTGGGTGGACCCTCAAATTTTTCGACTTTTAGTGTATGATTTATTAGTCGTTCAAATTTTAGGTTGTAAATAGTTAGTTTTTTTTCTTTTGCTTTTTCTCTTTTATTATAGTCTAGTATTGATAGTTAGAGTTTTTGTTATTATTTTTTCTATGCTTGGTTCTAACATGTTTTGTAGATTCAATGGACTCGCACTCATCGGGGATCACTTCATTTGGGTAATATATTTCTTTTCCTCTCTTTATGTTGGGTTCTTGATTCACATTGAGGACAATGCAACATTTAAGTTAGGGGGTGTGGGATATTCTTCCCGATTCATTGATTCGATCACATGTTCTTTCCAAGTGTGTTTTTTAGAAAATTTCAAAAAAAAAGCCAAAAATATTTTTCTTCAAAATAAATAAAAATTGGAATTTAAATTTTTCAAAAATATCACCTTTATTCTATTTAAAGTCTCAAATTGTTAACAATCATAATGCACTAAGCCAAAATTGACCGAAGATGGAAATTGAAAGAAAATTGACGACTTAACGAATAAGTGTGGAGATTGATCAAACCCGGTGAGATTTCGAGCCTTTCAATTTTTTATGAGTTTTTAAATCAATCCGAGTTTATGGTTAACTCAAAGTTCTTTTCAGCATTTTAATAAGTCGTTGATGATCTCAATCCTTTGTTTTGATCGGTTATGGAAAATGTGTGAAATGTTGTCTCGAAATTCGTGCTAAATATATCTCTAAACTTAACTAATCTCTAGATGCATATGGTAATGTGATTAGCAATTTGGACAATGAAGTAGGCCCTCATTTGTTACCCAAAAATATTCGCCATAAAATGTTGTGAAAAACAAAATTATCCCTTTGCAACCCACTTTGAGCCAAATAAAATTTTTCCTTTCGTTTGATAACCCGAAAAACAAAATAGCCCGAAATTGTGAAAATTGAGAAAATTCATCAAATAAAGTCCAAATTGTGCAATAAAAAGGTGCAAGAAGAAAAAAATAGAAATGCTCAACAAAAAAGAAAAATAGCAAGAAAAAAAAAGAAAAAAAAAGAAAAAAAAAAAAGAGAAAGAGAAAAATGAGCAAATGCCCTTAAAAGCACAAATGGACATCATAAGGACATTTTCCAATTCCGAACATTCCATCCATTCCCATTTTTACCCTTTACACTTTTTAACCCGAAAAGTCCTAACCGAGTCCAAATGGCGAAATTAATTACAGCGTGGAGAGCAAAGACATGAAAAGATAAAATAAGAGATTAAAATGGTGTGAACTAGAGGTGATGTTCCCATTTCCAAATAACCGTACTCCGATGATGAGATCTTCTCACCATATATTTTCTTCTTTTCAATTTTGTATGCATGAATTTGTGTCCATTATATTTACTCTTTATATCATGCATACCGAGAGAAAATAGCCACAATCCGAGTGATTCGTTTGTGAGTGCATCCGTAAGAATTTGAATCAAGACGAATTTTCGAAAAGTAACGTTGTGCTCAATCGGTGGAAGTTTGAGGTTTAATTTTTGGCTTTGCACACACACACTATGGTTTGAGACACTTGAATATGAATTTATGGTGAGTATTTTTTGAAAAGTTTAAATTGATCAATTTTTAAGTATTTTGATCTTTATTTGAGTCAATAAAGAATTTTGTGGGTGTATTCACTGCAAACCCTCACGAGACAAAACTCGTCCTACTAGGGTAACCTAGGGGTTTAAAGGCTTATTGCATACGCTAAATGCAATCGCTTGCCTGTGAAAGTGGAATTTTATTTTAATAACAGAATTTTCAAGAGTTAAACTTTAAACTAATTTCTTTTACATTGCTCGGGACGCGCAAAGTTCTAAGTTAGGGGGTGCGATTAGGCACATATTCTTCACATTTATCCCCTTAATTTCAGTATTTTTATGATCCCGTGCAGTGTATTTATCTTGGATTTGTCTCGTATTTATGATACTAACTTTTTTTGGCAAGTATTTCTTGTTTTGTGTATTTCTCATGTGTTTTACAGGTATTTCACGCAAGTTAGTGCGAAGGAGAGCTCAAAACAGTGAAAGAAACCAAGAAATGGAGAGTTGAAGGGCATTTTCGTAATTTTACAGCCTTAGTCCGGAGGTGGGGCCAACTAGAAACTTGAAGAGCACTAAATTACAAGAATACTGGAAAAAACGGAACCTCAATCCGAGCTACGGTGAAGAAGTTACGATATTTTGAAGTTGCGAGATAATGAAGAGTCATTTTCAGAAATGAAGAGTCATTTTCAGAACTGAAGAGACAACTCTTGAAATTTCTTGTTTAATTCGTTTTTATTAGTTGTAAAACGTGGAGAGGCATGGGAAAAGTCCTTTTTGAGATCTATAAAAGGCCAATCCCTATGTCATTCCAAAGGGAGTCAAATTCTAGAGAGTAGAATAGAATTTTAGAGAGAGAATTAGATTTTAAAGAGTCTTTTTGTAAGTTTGAAGAAGAAGAATTTTTCTTGATTCAAGTTCATCTCTTTTCCCTATTGCTGATTTCAAGTAAAATCTTTCCATTCTCTAGTTTTATTATTTGCAAATTATTTACAATGTCTTGTAGATCCATAATTTTATATGTGAATTTATTCTTGAACCAAATCATGAGTAGCTAAATTCCCAAGGGTTGGGGTACATGAACTCAATCCAAGGCAAATTATTTATGTAGAAAATAGAGGTTAAATTAAAATATTGATTGAATCGTGAAAGCGCCGCTTTATATTTACCTTTGATTTCGTATGGTGCGGGCTTGAACCTCATATACGTAATGCTTAGAATATATAAAGACTGGATTCATTCACCGCTTTATATCTATCTTTGATTTCATATGATGGGGGCTAGATCCCTCATATATGTAATGCTTAGAATGTATAAAGACCGAATCTAGTCAATTATTTTAATTTACAATTCTAGTATTCTATACGGTAATTTGTTAAGGATTGAGGGATTGTACCCTACCCTATTTTCTCCCATTTGTCAGATCTAATTTCTTTTGCACTTTTTAGTTTGTTTTTTCTTAATTAATTTTTTAATAGAAATTTTCCCAATTTTTAATCATCTTTTCGTTTCTTTTACGAAATCATTTCAAGATTTAATAATTTTTCTTATTACTATTTGGCAATCTCGATCCCTGTGGATACGATCCCGACTTACCGGGTTTATTACTTGAGTGACAGGCTTGCACTTGAGCCTAGAGTGAACGCATTTCTGAGACAAATTCTTAGTCGCCTCAATAAGGCAAGTGGTTTAATTTCATTATTTGCAGAGAATGCTTCTTCCATGCATAGGAATTTGATAAAATTGTATTATTTTTGGGAGATTGATAAAAACCCATTCAATTGGAGTTAGAAACTTGTATTTTGATGAGAAATTGCATGTAGAATTGTATGTAGGTGATAAATCTGATGATAATATGTTTTGGATGAAACAAAAACGAATTTAATTAGGTCCATTGGGGATTTAAGAATTTCTAGGGTTCATGTTCTTGAAATTGGGGAAAAATGTATAGATTTGATATTTGGATGATGTTTAGAATGAATTAACCCCATAAAATACGTTAGTATGTGACCTAAGTATGTTTAGGGATGATTAGAACCTTGAACAATTGTTGGATTGAGGTTTAGATGAGATTAGAGAGGAAGAAAAGTTGGAAAAACGAAATAAGGAAAATCTGGGCTCGAATTTGGCCACTCGTTAGAAGACCTGCCCAGGTCGTTCGAACGAGCTCATTCGAACGAGCTTCTAACGAGTTGACCTTTGACTTTTAACGAGGGTGATGTTCGTTCGATGCCTTTCGTTCGAACGAGATCTCGTTAGAAATCCCACTTCATTCGAACGAACTCTCGTTCGAACAGCCTCGTTCGAACGAGGCTTCTAACGAGCTGACAGTTTAGGCTTTTTAGCCTGTTTTGATCTCGATTGTCCCGTAACCTTGTTTATATGTAGAGATAACATTACCTTGATGATTAATTGATATATTTGAGACATTTGGGATATAATGAAGAGTGAAACCTAGAAATGTAGTTCGAACCAATGGGAGATTATGGATTAGGATGTGAGTGTCTATTACGATGCGAGCTGACAGTTTAGGCTTTTTAGCCTGTTTTGATCCCGATTGTCCCGTAACCTTGTTTATATCTAGAGATAACATTACCTTGATGATTAATTGATATATTTGAGACATTTGGGATATAATGAAGAGTGAAACCTAGAAATGTAGTTCGAACCAATGGGAGATTATGGATTAGGATGTGAGTGTCTATTACGATGCGAGCTGACAGTTTAGGCTTTTTAGCCTGTTTTGATCCCGATTGTCCCGTAACCTTGTTTATATGTAGAGATAACATTACCTTGATGATTAATTGATATATTTGAGACACTTGGGATATAATGAAGAGTGAAACCTAGAAATGTAGTTCGAACCAATGGGAGATTATGGATTAGGATGTGAGTGTCTATTACGATGCGAGTATTATTGACGGCCTAAATGATTGAATTAACCAGGAATATGTAACTGTGTAGCATTATAAGTTGGAATGAGAATGAGATGTGTACCAAATAAATTATGGTGATACTAAGATGTGTTCATACTTATTATACATATATGACTTTATGTGTATGACATACCTACCATACTTGCTATCACGGGAGGTTTGCGTTCGCTTAGGGCCATCTATCCTTGTGTTGCCTACGGGGTGGATTTAGATTGGTACCTCGAGAACATAGGTCAAAGAAGGACTTATTGGGTTGTTAATAAGTCTGCTGATCGTGGGAGCGTAGGTATGTGCGTGACCCATGTGATGTGACTGTGTTCGCCCCCATTGTTTGTGATTGTTGTTATCTGAGAACAATTCCTGAGAAATTCGAAATGCGTGATCCTTATGTACGTGATGTACCGGGATTGATAGCAAAGTATGTGTGCACCGCATCTTAGTCTCGGGGTGCTTGTATTGTATATTTATGACGTGAATAATATACACTTAATTAATGAGATCTTTCATGTGGCATTGTGTGTATAAATATGGAAACGCTTTGAGAAAACATAAAAAGGAATAACCTGTAATGAATTGTAGTGCTTAATTGAGAATCCGAGTTTAAGTAAAGTCCCTATTTAATTGATAACATTAGAATGTATAATGGGAACCGAGTAGAAAGGTTAGAACTCATGTCAGTTTAGTTAAATGTAATTACCACTTAGATGGGTGCTATACGTTAGGGGTGCACAATTAGACGAGAGGTGAGTATTTCATGTAAGTGCACGTCCTAACAGGTATTTTGCATTCATTGTTTTAATGTTATTAAAGCACTTGCTATTTTTAAATACTCTCCACTTTCGGGCTCTGACCCGTTTGCTTTCAAATCTACTTTTTGTAAAAACCATTTTAGGTGCCCAGCCACAAGGACACCATGCTTAGGATTCTCATTCAGGTGACGAGCTGTAGCTGCTTGTGGAAGCTACAGGGCATTACTAGTAGACGCTTCTTTCATCTTGACCCCATATTCAGTGTTCATCAGTTCTAGGGCATGTCGCCCATTTCTATTAGAGACTTTTACTATTTCAGATTTTCAGACTATTTTGGCATTTAATTAATTCAGGGTACTTTGTTTCTTCATTTCAGTTGTGGGATTGTTGTTAGGAGTTTTCCTCCGGATTTATTTATACTTGTTAGTTATTTCATTACTTCGTTATGGTGAATGGATAATGTTGCTCTTCCAGTATTTCTTATATTGCATGTTAATCAGACTTAAATTAAAATTTGACATCTTACTTTTTAATACTAGGTGGTTAGTAATTATAAAACGTTTTCGACAGTATTGCTATTAACTGAGCCAACTTGGCATTTTGATTTAATTTAATAAAGGAGTAGCTAACCGGTATTTAATTAGTCGGGGTGTCACAGGTGGTATCAGACCATCAGGTTCTAGTGTCCATAGGATCTGTACGGCTTGTTTCGCTTTCAGCTTAACGTTTTTGCTATAGAGCCCTATTTTTAGGATTGTTGTATTCGTGCTTTTACGTTTAAGTCTTCAGCTATTTTAGATTGGATGATAACTGTAGAGTAATAAACTTTTTCACGTTTCAGATGCCTCCGAGACGTGCTCCGAAGGACAGACGTGCCCAGGCCGAGCAGCCAGCAGCTCCGGCACAGGGTACTATGAATGCCAACGAAGTAGCCGCCATTGTTGCTCAGGCGGTGAATGCCGCGATAGCGGTAATTCAGCAGGCTCCACTCCAGGTTCAGGCAGTGGCGCCATTACCAGCACAGCTTCCCTCTGCATGGGAGAGGGTGAGGGATGCTTTTCAGAAGGCGCATCCCCCTGAGTTTTCTGGTAGTTTCGATATTGTCGCAGTTAGCCAATGGAAGAAAGACATCCAGCGGCATCTCTGTATGTATGAGTGCACCGACGTGCAAAAGTAGTTATTGGCTTCCTTTAAGCTGGGGGGAGCTGCGTTGCAGTGGTGGGAGTCCACTACCACTCTGGAGGAGAGGGACACGATCCCTATTCAGATTTTTTGGGAGCGGTTCGACCGCAAGTACTACATGTATTTTGTTGTCCTCAAAGCGTCAACCAACTGTCTCCCGTTCATGATGCGAAGCTAAATATAGAGCTCTTACAATCGCTACTGCCGAATTAACCTGGGTCTTCTATGTTCTCCAAGATATTGGTATCTAACATGTATCTCCACCAACACTACTTTGTGACAATTCTAGTTCACTCTATAAGTTACATTAATCCATTTTTACATGCCAGTACAAACCATGTTGAGCTAGACAATCATTTTGTTCGCGAGAAGGTGGACATAGGTGAATTAATCACTGAATATGTACCAACACACCAGCAACTTGTATACGTTTTCATAAAGCCTCTATCAGTAATCATCTTCCTTTCTTTACGTCACAAGCTTGGTGTTTGGTCATTTCCCACACCAAGCTTAAGGGGGGAATGATAACAGTAATACAACGGTACCTAGTTTATTAGAAGATAACAACTATACACATTTCCCACATGTATCACAAACTAAGCAGTTAAGCCGAAAAAATCGTTCAAAGCTATTCAAGCATTTTGAATAAGTCCAGCTCTCTCCATATTTATAGTTTGAATACACTAATCCATCCGTTGAATAGTAAGTTGTTTTACTATTCAATTGATAGATTAGTGTATTAAAACTATGTATAAATATGGTCGAACATATCATTTTAAACAATAAGTGTGGGAATATACAACGATGGTCAAGGTGATATGATTTCTCTTTTTGATGGACTTTCGTTGAACTATTACAGAGTTAATGGCTTTAGTCTTATATTGCTGAAATATGTATTCTGCATAGTGTTGCGCGTACTATGTTGCCTTATCGTTTGTATTATGAACATGCTCGTAAAAACATCGCCGCGGGCTATTTACGTATGAGCGTAGATCTCAAGCTGGTGATGATTTAACTTGCAAAGGGGTAGGTCTATCTACATATAAGTAAATTATAGTTTGATGAGCAAATATACACACAGATATGCCTAAATTCGTATATGTGTGTGTGAGTGTGTGTGTGTGTGTGTGTGTGTGTGTGTGTGTGTATATATATATATACACATATTAATTTCAGGATTCATTGATTGGGGTTTCAAACACCTAGATGGATAGAAAACCAGAGGGAGTGAAATCCCATTCATGTTTTTAAGCACTATAAAGATATCAGAAATGTATCAAAGATGATTAAGTGAAAATAGGTTATTGTTTGATTATGGGCACTAGTTCGTATCTTCAAGTGGCCTCCACTGATCCTTGGCCATTCTCTCCCCTTAGTGCTCATATAGATTCTGAGAGGTTTCCCGAGTTATCCATCCTTGATGATTCTTGTTTGTCTAGAGTTAATTTTTTTCAGAGATCTTTGGTGGGGAGAGTTGGTGGTGTTGACTACATTCCTCCGTCGATTGAGAAGTTGAAGGAATGGGTTAACCTTCATTGGATAACAAATGGTGGAGTGGTGGTTAGACTTCTGAACTCTTCACTCTTTTGATTCATAGTTGCATCGAAACAAGAAGCTGGCAGGATCTTGGTTAAAAAGAATTGGCATGTTCATGGAGATCACCTTTTTTTGGACAAGTGGCATCCGTTGGGGGGGTTTCCCTAAGAATGATAGACTTCCGTCCAGTCATCGGATTAGGGTTAAGGGTCTTCCACTTCATTTGTGGGATATGGAAGTGTTTCAGGAAGTAGGTGACCGGTGTAGGGGTTTTCTGGTTATTGATGAGGACACCTAGGTTGGGGTAGAGTTAAGATGGTGTAACACCCCGCCTAATTAAATATTGTGTGGCCAGTCCCATACCAAATTAAAATAGAATATACAGTTGTCTCATTCTTAGCATCACTGTCGAAAATATTTACAAATCACCCAATACCCAATTAAGCTGGTATTAAAAACTTTCCAATTTTTAATTTCAACAAAATTCATTTTTTTGTTTACGAATAACACTACACATTTTTATTCTACCACAATAACAACTGAACAGATAACTCAAAAGAATTTAAATACAATTGGAATAAACATTCCCAATTAATTTCTCAATACAGTACCCAACAATAATAAATGTATTAAAATGACATGAATGCAAGAGTATTTTGACTCAGATAGAAAGGAGATAATTGAATTCCTCTGGGCGACATGCCCTAAATAAAAGATCACTACATAATGTGAGTCAAATGAATATAAACTTCAAAGCAATACTCCATAGCTCGTCATAATCTTCTAAGGTTGGCGTCCCTGCTGCTGGACACATGATATAGAAGGTACAATAGAAAAGAGAATATGCAAGGAAACAGGTCAGAGACCGATATGAAAATAGTTTTGAAAAACATCAAGTGAAATATTACAATATTTATCACTTATAATATTCATGTTAGATTATCGAACTCTCTCTTGAGATTCTCACCTCTCATATATAGTGCACAAATAACGTACCTATAAAACGGCTCATGAATTCTAACCCAATTCTCCTACCATAAATTCAGATCCACGAGACCTTATGTCTATTATTTAATTAAGATAACCTCTTCTTAATAATATAAGTCAATATGCATAACTCAATAATGCTATGAAATTCCAAGAACTTACTATGCTTAGAACCCATTAATCAATATTTATCTACTTACGCATACAGTAGAAGAATTCCAGGTATAGGTATATATATAAATCACATCTACAATATATATATATATATATATATATATATATATATATATATATATATATATATATATATATATATATATATATATATATATACTAATTGACACCTCACACACAATCTATGGTGCTGGCATACTCTGCTATCAAGTCCCCGTATTACTCGTACTAAGATAAATACTAGTTCAGAATCACTCTCGAACTGTATTAATACAAAACACATACAAATGGAGGTGAAGCATAGTTCCAAATCACTAAGAGGTCAGCACATACCCTCACGTCTCTTAGGACTATCTGACTATCATACAGATAGCCTGTACAAAGGAATCCTATGTTCTGGGGTACGAGTCAATATCCCCCATAAAGGTCCAATCGAGATAAGACTGTCCCGACGCGAAAACCTCTGTGATAGCAAGTAGCGCGTGTATGCTTTTACACATAAATTATCAATCATACAAATAGGCACTAACCTCTACTTATATAATATTAGGAATGTATCCTATTCCCGCGTACCCATTGTATTTATCAATACACTCGTACTTAACCTTATATAATTATTATGTAGTTGACACTCACAAAACAAACATCTCACTTTAATATAAGTTTCCTACATTAGCCCAAGTCTTTCTTTCAAAACTATTCCAACCGAATTTATCCAGCTTGATAATGAAGATATCTCTCACATTACATTTTATCTTCCATTATCTATAATTTTTCAGCCTTGGCCCAAGTATTCTATATTTTGGTTATTTTCCCAAAATTTGTCAAAAGCTTATTTCGGACATAATTTTATATAATTCATTTTCCCCATAATCGTTTCCTAATTAAATCCCATACATTTCTCGAGCCTCAAGTATAACCTAATGTTATTTCCTAAGTTCCATCATAATTAAATAATCATCAATAACGATTTCTATCAATATGGGATTTAATCAAACAATAAAAGGAAAAATTTCAATTTCGAGTGGTAGTTGATCGATCGATCAACCAGTTCACAGCCCAGAATCTGCATTTTTTTGTTCCTACGGGTTTGAGACTTTAAAATCATCAAAATTCATTTAAATCAGTCCCAAACTTCCTTTAATTTATCTATAATGATATAACAAGGTATATCATCAACTACTAACAATCAAACAACCTAAAAATTATCAATTGGTTTAGATTCAATCCCTTTATTCCCAGAAATTTTCATAACTTTCTATCTTCCATGAAAACATGAAAACTCATAATATCCCTTTCATTTGAACCAATATCGTGGGTTATGTCTTTTATACAAAAAGGATGTTATTCCATTTAATCCTCATTTCAAATCCTCAATCAAAACTCTATCTAGCATGTATATTATAAACCTCCAAATAGAATAACATATTCACTTTCCTTGGTAATGAAGGTCTGAACCTTTGGTGAAGATTATGTAGGGCTATCTTCCTTATCTCCGATGACTTTTCGGTGGTGCTGCTGCCGGTGGTAGAAGGTGGTTAGTCCTCCTTAGTTTGCCCAAGAGTTTCTCCTCTTTTCCAAGCAATCTTCTCTTCTCCCAATAACCCTTTCACTCTCTCTCAAAAGGTGACCTCTCAATTTTGTGTAGAAGGGAAAATGAATCTACGTACAAATAATCTCCCAATATTTATAATAAGACAAAAATCCAAAATCACTATTCACCCCCTGTAAAAATGACAAAAATGCCTTTTCGGGTGTCATTTCATTTCCAAATGACCCGAGACCCAAAACCAACATCCAAATATACTTTTCTGACTATTTCTACCCTTTCGGATGCAATGACGCACTCAAAATGACTATAAGGTTGATGTAAAAATAATTTTCCTATTTAATTTAACAAATTTGTCCCGACGTCCCATACCGTGTCCCGACTAAAAATTCAATTTACTGAATTAATAAGTCACAGTAATATCAATAACATCACATCCATTTTAATATCCAAAAATTCGGATTTAAACCCAATGAATTAATTTATAAAACATTCCAATTAATCCTTTAATTTAAAATATAACACATATTAAAAGTCATTAAAATTACGGGGTATTACATACTCCCCGCTTATAACAGAATTTCGTCCCGAAATTCGGAAAGATAAATCATATTGGTAAGGTCAAGTCTGAGTATAAATCTCACATCGCAAGTAATCTATGTCGTACCGCCCATACAGTACATTATCGAAAATTCTTATTGATATTATACGCCAAGCCTCATGTGACACCCCGACTAATTAAATACCGGGTAGCTACTCCTTTATTAAATCAATACAAAATGCCAAGTTGGTTCAGTTAATAGCATCACTGTCGAAAACATTTTAATAATTACTAACCACCTAGTATTTAAAAAGTAAGTTGCCAAATTTTAATTTAAGTCTGATTAACATGCGAAAAAAGAATAATGGAAGAACAACATAATCCATTCACCATAACGAAGTAATGAAATAACCAACAAATAATTATAAGTCCGGAGGAAAACTCCTCACAACAATCCCACGAATGAAATAAAATGACAAGTCTGAATCCTGAATTAATTACATGCCCGAAGTCTGAATAACTGAAATAAATGAAATGCCTCTAAAAGAAATGGGCGACATTCCCTACAAATGATAAATACTGAATATGGAGTCAATATAGATGAAGCGTCTACAAGCAAGGTCCTGTAACTTCCACAAACAACTACAGCTCGTCACCTGAATGAGGATCCTAAGCATGGTGTCCTTGTGGTTGGGAACCTAAAATGGTTTTTACAAAAATAGATTTGAAAGTAAATGGGTCAGAGCCCGAAAGTGGAAATCATTTTAAAAACAGCAACTGTTTTAATAACATTAAAACATTAAATGCAAAATACATGTTAGGACGAGCACTCACATGAAATTCTCACATGAAATTCTCACCTCTCGACTACATGTGCACTCCTAACGTACCGTACCCATCTAAATGACATACATATCTAACCAAACCGTAAGAAGTTCTACCCCTTACTACTCGATTCCCATATTACATTCTAGCGTTATCAATTAAATAGAGGGCTTTACTTTAACTCAGATTCTCAATTTGTAGTACAATTCACTATCGGTTAACCCGTTATGTTTTCTCAAAACATTACCATAATTAGATTCACAATATCATCATGAAAGTTCCCATTAATTAAGTGTATATTATCCACGTCATAAATATACAATACAAGCACCCCGAGACTAGCTGCGGTGCATACATACTCTGCTATCCATCCCGGTACATCACGTACATAAGGATCACGCATTCCGAATCTCTCAGGAATCGTTCTCAGATAACAACATCACAAATTATGGAGGCGAACACAGTCGCATCACATGGGTCACGCACAAACCTGCGCTCCCACGATCAGCAGACTTATTAATATCCCAATAAGCCATTCTCTGACCTATGTTCATCGAGGTAACCAATCTAAATCTGTGCAACACAAGGATTAGAAGGCCCTAAGTGAACGTAAACCTCCCGTGATAGCAAGTATGGTAGGTATGTCATACACATAAAATCAATACATATACTAAGTATTGACACATCTTAGTAATCATCATAATATATTGGTGGTACACTTCTCATTTTTGTACCGACATATAATACTACACAATTTATATGTTCTCGGTTAATATAATAAATTAGGCCGTCAATAGTTCTCGCATCGTAATCGACACTCACGTCCTACTTCACATTTTCTCTTAGGTTCAAACTACACTTCTAGGTTTGACTCCTCATTATATCCCAAACATCCCAAATATATCAATTAATCATCAAGGGAAGGTTATCTCTACATATACTCAAGGTTACGGGACACTCGAGATCAAAACAGGCTAAAAAGCCTAAACTGTCAACTCGTTCGAAGTCTCGTTCGAACGAGTCTGTTCGAACGAGTCTGTTCGAACGAGAGTTCGTTCGAACGAAGTGGGCTTTCTAACGAAGTCTCGTTCGAATGAAATCATCGAACGAACTTCACCCTCGTCAGAAGTCAAAGGTCAACTCGTTAGAAGCTCATTCGAACGAGCTCGTTCGAATGACCTGGGCAGGTCTTCTAACGAGTGGCCAGATTCGAGCCCAGATTTCCCTTTTTTCGTTTTTCCAATTTTCTTCACTCCTAATCCCACATAAAAATCGTCCCAACATCATTTTAAGGTTCCTAATTCGTACTAAACATTCATAGGTCATAATCAAACTTTTATATAGGGCCAACTCATCTTAAACATCATCAAATCTTCAAATCCCTTTATTTATCCCCAAATTATATGAACATGAACCCTAACATTTATAAATCATTAATGAGCCTAATAAAATCCATTTTTGTTTCATCCAAGATATTATTAACACCAGAATAATCGCCTACATATAATTCTACATGCAATTCCTCATCAATATGCAAGATTCTAGTTCCAAATTTAATGGGTTTCTCATCTAACTCCCAAACAAATACGATTATAACAAATTTCTACGCATGGAAGAAGCATTCTCTGCAATTAATTGAAATTAAACCACTTACCTTATTCGAATCTCTGATTTTTTTAATGTCGATTTGATGGAGTATACTCTCTCTCTCTCTACATAATCCTTCTATCTCTCTCTCTACAAGCCTTCTTCTCCAAAGTGCTAAAGGTGGCTAGGGTTTGCCTTAGGAATTTTTGAAACAACTCTAATAAGCCCCGTAGTCCAATAAGTCTTAAGATGTGGTTAGTGGGTTTAGTGGGGAATTACCAAGTCAGCTTTTTAATTCCCTATTTTCGTAGGTTTTAATTCCCAAAAATCCAAAATTACCAAACTACCCTTATACGTTGCCGGTATGGCCTAAAAATGCCCCGGGACCCAAACTAAACCCCCGGCTAGTGTTTTCTGACTATTTCGACCCTTTCGGACGCGTTGGCGCACTCAAAACGACCATATGGTTAATAGAACTAAAATTCACTTTTTAATTAAAATAAATATTTCCCTGACGCGACTATCACACGCGTCTCAATAAAATTTCCAAATTGTCGTATTTCAATCTCACGACAAATTTCATACTTCAATATTCATATATAATCATATATGCACATTTTATTCAAATACCAACTCGCATCTCGCTAGTATTTTAATCCGGATTAATTTCCAATTAATACGCATTTAATTTAATTAATCCCATAAATAAATATCACAAAAATACGGGGTATTACATACTTCCCCCCTAATAACTGAATTTCATCCCGAAATTCGGAACTAGAAAGTACCTGGTAAGAACAACTCTGGATAACGTTCGCGCATCTCATCCTCGCGCTCCGATGTGGACTCCTCGACATTATGATGTCGCCACTAAACACGCACTAACGGAACTATCTTTGACCGTAGATTCCGCTCAGTTCGATCCAAAATAGCAATCGGCCCCTCCTCGTAGGAGCTATCAGGTTGGAGATCAATGTCCTCCAAAGCAATGTGAGAATGAGCCAAATCGTCTCTAAGATATTTGCTTAGCGAGGAAATATGAAACACATCGTGAATCCGATGCAAATGCTCCGGTAATCCGAGCCTATACGCAACCGGTCCAATCCGCTCAATAATAGGAAATGGTCCCACATATCTCGGTGCCAACTTCCCTTTCTTCCCGAAACGCATAATCCCCTTCATAGGAGATACTCTGAGCAAAACCTGGTCCCCCACTTGGAACTCCCTGAAGAATCTCTTCGCATCAGCATAGCTCTTCTACCGATCCTGAGCTACTCGAATGCGACTTTGAATCAATTATATCCTTGCCGAAGTATCCTGAATTACTTCCGGCCCAAGTAGTTTGTTGTCCCCCACCTCCAACCAACATGCTACGGAACGACAAGGTCTACCGTACAATGCGTCAAATGGAGCCATGCCAATAGTGAACTTGTAGGAGTTGTTGTAAGCAAACTCCACCAGTGGAAGATACTGCTCCTATCCACCCCCAAAATCAATGATACTCATACGTAGCATGTCCTCCAACATCTGGTTTGTACGCTCAGTTTGCCCATCGGTCAGCGGGTGATATGCCGTACTCAACCGCAATTCCGTGCCCATGGCCTCCTGAAAACTCTCCCAAAACCGTGAAATAAATATCTTGTCTCGGTCAGACATGATATTTAGGGGCACACCGTGAAGTCTCACTATCTCTGAAATAAAGAGCTGGGCATACTGTCCCATAGTGTAGTCTGTCCTTACGGGTAGAAAATGAGCAACTTTGGTCAACCTGTCCACAATTACCCAAATGGAGTCGTGACCTCTCTGTGACGTAGGCAACCCCGTGATAAAGTCCATGGAGATGCTCTCCCACATCCACATCGGGACCTCCAATGGATGTAGCAGTCCTGCCGGTCTCTGATGATCCACTTTTACTAGCTGACAAGTGGCGCATTTAGAAACAAACTCGGCAATATCTCTCTTCATCCCGCTCCACCAATATTGTCGTCTCATGTCTTGGTACATTTTTTCCCCACCGGGATGTACCGCGAACCGTGAGCCGTGTGACTTTGCCATCACCTCGTGCCGCAATTCCTCTCCTTCCGAAACTACCAATCTCCCATTGAAGCGTAATCCCCCGTCTGAGCTAACGGTATAGGACTCGGCTCCCTCTGCTAATAATCGAACTATCTTCTCCTGACAGAACGAGTCATTTCCCTGTGCCCTTACTACCTTTATGACAATCTGCGGTGTAACGGTCATCACAGACATGAATGATCGGGCCACTGCATCCTGGTGTCCCAACTCCATCCATTTGGCCTTCCACACCCCTGCCCCTTCATCTGCTAGCCTACGGCTCAACGCGTCTGCTACCATGTTAGCCTTCCCCGGGTGATACTGGATATCAAACTGATAGTCCTTCACAAACTCAAGCCACCTTCGCTGCCTCATATTCAACTCCTTTTGCGTGAATAGGTATTGTAGGGACTTTTGGTCTGTGAACAATCAAAACTTTTCCCCCAAAAGGTAATGTCTCCATATCCGAAGGGCAAATACAACTGCCGCCAACTCCAAGTCATGAGTGGGGTAATTCTTCTCGTGAGGCTTTAGCTTACGGGATGCGTAAGCTATGGCCTGACTCTCCTGCTGCAATACACCTCCAAGTCCTTATAAGGACGCATCGGTGTAGACTAGATACTCAACTCCCGGTCTCGGCAATGCTAACACAGGTGCTGAGGTCAACTTATCCTTCAACTCATCAAATGCCAACTGACAGGCATCACTCCAGATGAACGACACACCTTTACGAGTCAGATGTGTCAAAGGACCTGCTATCTTCAAAAATCCTCGAATGAACCTCCTGTAGTATCCTTCTAGACCCAAGAAACTACGGATCTCCGTTGGTGTCGTGGGCTGTCCCCACTCCCTCACCGCGGATACCTTCCCCGGATCAACAGATATCCTCCAGTCAGAAATAATGTGTCCCAAAAACTGGACCTCTTTCAACCAAAACCCGCATTTCTCATATTTTCCATACAGCTCGTTCTGACGTAACGTCTGCAAAACTTGCTTCAAATGCTCGACGTGCTCCTCCTCTGTCTGGGAGTAAACCAGAATATCATCGATGAAGACAATGACAGACTGATCTAGGAAATCCCTGAACGCCCTATTCATCAAATCCATAAACACGGCTGGAGCATTGGTCAAACCAAAAGGCATAACCTGAAACTCGTAAGAACCATATCTTGATAAGAACGCAGTTTTTGAGACATCCTCCTCCCTGATACTCAACTGATGGTATCCCGATCACAAATCAATCTTCGAGAAGAAAGAAGCTCCTCTCAACTGGTCGAATAGGTCATCGATTCTAGGCAACGGATACTTATTCCATATCCCGACTTTGTTCAACTCTCGGTAGTCCACACACAATCTCAGTGAACCATCTCTCTTCTTCACGAACAACACAGGGGCACCCCACGGTGAAGTACTCCTCCGTATAAACCCCTGACCCAACAACTGCTCAATCTGATCCCGTAACTCCCTCATCTCAGCTGGAGCCATACGGTACGGTGCGCGTGCTATAGGTCTCGTATCTGGTAATAAGTCTATGACAAAGTCTATCCCACGACAGGGGGGTAGGCCTGGTATCTCCTGAAAAACATCGAAATACTCCCTGACGACTGGGATCGAATCTAAAGGAATCACAACCTCCTTAGAGGTATCTTCCTCTATGTAATACAAATGAGCGGTCGAGCCTCCCTCTGGGCGAGGCATCGCCACTACAAACATCTCTTGCCCCAGAATGGCGAAAATAATGCTCCCACCGAAGCAATCAATCATGGCTCTGTAATCAGCGAGCCAATCCATACCGATAATCACATCGTGCACATGCATATCTAATACCAACATATCTGCAGGTAATACCAGACTACCAATCTCTACCCCCACTCCCCGGCATATAAAGAAAATAAGTGACCCACTCCCCAATGGTGAGTCTACACACGTCACTGTGCTCTCTGCTGTGGCTAACAACCCTAAGGCCTTCGCAAAATGTGTAGCTATAAAGAAATGTGTTTCCCTCGTATCAAACAAAACCCGACCCATAGTACCATGGATAGGAAACATACCCTCAATCGCGGGTGGTGCCTGCGGAGCTGCTGCCTTATGGAAGTTATAGACATGTCCATACTGTAACTGCCCCTGCTGCACAGGAACTGCTGGAATGGCTGGAAGAGCTGGCACCTGGGCTGGAGCTGGGAGGGCTGGTGGAAAAAGTGGCCTCTGTGGCTCATGTCGAGCACCCTGCTCCTACTGCGGGGCCCTGCCCCTATCAGGACAGTCCTGCCGTTTATGGCCAGTCTTGCCACAAACAAAACACTTACCCGGGAAGTTCCCCCCTCTCTGCCCCTGCTGCCCCCGGCCCTGGTGGCCGTTACCGTTCCTCCACTGGCCCTGCTGGCTCTACTGAAACTGCTGTTGACCATTCCGACCCTGCTGGTTCTGATGGACGTTCAAACCCTGATGGCCCTGCCGAAAACCTCCATGTCCGTGCCTAAAATTCCCTGACCTGAGCCTCTTGTGATCCCCCTGCTGGGAACCCTAGTCACCCTGTCTCTGCCCCTGAATAGAATGTGCCCCACTGGCACCATTTCCCCCAGTCCTGCCCTGATGGCTGGACTCTCCTGACCTCTTGCCTTCAGTCATGTGAAAGCGATGATCCTGGCAGTGTAACTGTGCAGCGTTAACCACATCAGAATAAGTGGCTAACGAGAGGTTCCCTAACAAGTGCTGACGAATCCTCCAAGTCAACCCGTCCGTAAATTTCTGTATCTTCTTCTCCTCTGTCGCTATCTCATCTGGGACAATGTTCAGAAGATTATTGAATTCGGCCTCATACTCGGCCACAGTCTTACCCTCCTGCTTGAGGCTCATCAACTTCCTTCTCATCTACGTGTGAACAGCTGACGGAAAGTATTTGCGGTCAAACCGCACCCAAAACTCCTGAATAGTGAGAGTATCTCTCTCCTCCACGGTGGTAATAGACTCCCACCACTGCAGTGAAGACCCCACTAGCTTAAAGGTAGCTAGTATCTGCTTCTGGACATCGGTGCACTCATACATCCTCAGGTGCCGTTGAATGTCCTTCCTCCACTGACTCGAAACTACCACATCGGAGCTACCTGCGAACTCCGGAGGGTGTGCTTTCTGAAAAGCATCATGTACACATTCCCAGCAGACGTGAATGCTTGATCCTGAACTGGCAGGGCTATCGACGCCTGAGGTGGTGCCTGCTGAACTACTGCTAGTGCGGCATTTACCGCCTGGGCCACAATGGCTGCAACCTCGGCCGCATTCATCGTGCCCTGAACTGGTGCGGGCTGTGGTTCTGGCGTTGCATCCCTGGGAACCCGTTGTGCACATCGTGGAGGCATCTGAAATAAGAATGAAGTTTATAAGTTCGCAGTTATAAACTTAAAATAGCTGAAGAACGTAGCATATACAAAAGAATACAACAGTCCTAAAATATAGGGCTCTACATCAAAGAAAGCTGAGAGGAAACATAATAATCCGTACAGATCCTAAAAGACACTAGAACCTGATGCTCTGATACCACCTGTGACACCCCGACTAATTAAATACCGGGTAGCTACTCCTTTATTAAATCAATACAAAATGCCAAGTTGGTTCAGTTAATAGCACCATTGTCGAAAACATTTTAATAATTACTAACCACCTAGTATTTAAAAAGTAAGTTGCCAAATTTTAATTTAAGTCTGATTAACATGCGAAAAAAGAATAATGGAAGAACAACATAATCCATTCACCATAACGAAGTAATGAAATAACCCACAAATAATTATAAGTCCGGAGGAAAACTCCTCACAACAATCCCACGAATGAAATAAAATGACAAGTCTGAATCCTGCATTAATTACATGCCCGAAGTCTGAATAACTGAAAGAAATGAAATGCCTCTAAATGAAATTGGCGACATGCCCTACAACTGATAAATACTGAATATGGAGTCAATATAGATGAAGCATCTACAAGCAAGGTCCTGTAACTTCCACAAACAGCTACAGCTCGTCACCTGAATGAGGATCCTAAGCATGGTGTCCTTGTGGCTGGGCACCTAAAATGGTTTTTACAAAAATAGATTTGAAAGCAAAAGGGTCAGAGCCCGAAAGTGGAAATCATTTTAAAAACAGCAAGTGTTTTAATAACATTAAAACATTAAATGCAAAATACATGTTTGGACGTGCACTCACATGAAATTCTCACACGAAATTCTCACCTCTCGACTACATGTGCACTCCTAATGTACCATACCCATCTAAATGACATACATATCTAACCAAACCGTAAGAAGTTCTACCCCTTACTACTCGATTCCCATATTACATTCTAGCGTTGTCAATTAAATAGAGGGCTTTACTTTAACTCAGATTCTCAATTTGTAGTACAATTCACTATCGGTTAACCCGTTATGTTTTCTCAAAACATTACCCATAATTAGATTCACAATATCAGCATGAAAGTTCCCATTAATTAAGTGTATATTATCCACGTCATAAATATACAATACAAGCACCCCGAGACTAGGTGCGGTGCATACATACTCTGCTATCCATCTCGGTACATCACGTACATAAGGATCACGCATTCCGAATCTCTCCGGAATCGTTCTCAGATAACAACATCACAAATAATGGAGGCGAACACAGTCACATCACATGGGTCACGCACATACCTGCGCTCCCATGATCAGCAGACTTATTAATGTCCCAATAAGCCCTTCTCTGACCTATGTTCATCGAGGTAACCAATCTAAATCCGGGCAACACAAGGATTAGAAGGCCCTAAGCGAACGTAAACCTCCCGTGATAGCAAGTATGGTAGGTATGTCATACACATAAAATCAATACATATACTAAGTATTCACACATCTTAGTAATCATCATAATATATTGGTGGTACACTTATCATTTTTGTACCGACATATAATAGTACACAATTTATATGTTCTCGTTTCATATAATAAATTAGGCCGTCAATAGTTCTCGCATCGTAATCGACACTCATGTCCTACTTCACATTTTCTCTTAGGTTCAAACTACACTTCTAGGTTTGACTCCTCATTATATCCCAACCATCCCAAATATATCAATTAATCATCAAGGGAAGGTTATCTCTACATATACACAAGGTTACGGGACACTCGGGATCAAAACAGGCTAAAAAGCCTAAACTGTCAACTCGTTCGAAGTCTCGTTCGAACGAGTCTGTTCGAACGAGTGTTCGTTCGAACGAAGTGGGCTTTCTAACGAAGTCTCGTTCGAACGAAATCATCGAACGAACTTCACCCTCGTTAGAAGACAAAGGTCAACTCATTAGAATCTCATTCGAACGAGCTCGTTCGAACGACCTGGGCAGGTCTTCTAACGAGTGGCCAGATTCGAACCCGGATTTCCCTTTTTTCGTTTTTCCAATTTTCTTCACTCCTAATCCCACATAAAAAATGTCCCAACATCATTTTAAGGTTCCTAATTCGTACTAAACATTCATAGGTCATAATCAAACGTTTATATAGGGCCAACTCATCTTAAACATCATCAAATCCCTTTATTTATCCCCAAATTATATGAACATGAACCCTAACATTTATAAATCATCAATGAGCCTAGTAAAATCCGTTTTTGTTTAATTGAAGATATTATTAACATCAGAATAATCGCCTACATATAATTCTACATGCAATTACTCATCAATATGCAAGATTCTAGTTCCAAATTTAATGGGTTTCTCATCTAACTCCCAAACAAATACGATTATAACAAATTTCTACGCATGGAAGAAGCATTCTCTGCAATTAATTGAAATTAAACCACTTGCCTTATTTGAATCTCTGATTTTTTTAATGTCGATTTGATGGAGTATACTCTCTCTCTCTGCAGAATCCTTCTATCTATCTCTCTACAAGCCTTCTTCTCCAAAGTGCTAAAGGTGGCTAGGGTTTGCCTTAGGAATTTTTGAAACAACTCTAATAAGCCCCGTAGTCCAATAAGTCTTAAGATGTGGTTAGTGGGTTTAGTGGGGAATTACCAAGTCAGCTTTTTAATTCCCTATTTTCGTAGGTTTTAATTCCCAAAAATCCAAAATTACCAAACTACCCTTATACGTTGCCGGTATGGCCTAAAAATGCCCCGGGACCCAAACTAGACCCCCAGCTAGTGTTTTCTAACTATTTCGACCCTTTCGGATGCGTTGGCGCACTCAAAATGACCATACGGTAAATAGAGCTAAAATTCACTTTTTAATTAAAATAAATATTTGCCTGACGCGACTGTCACATGCGTCTCAATAAAATTTCCAAATTGCCGTATTTCAATCTCACGACAAATTTCATACTTCAATATTCATATATAATCATATATGCACATTTTATTCAAATACCAAATCGCATCTCGCTAGTATTTTAATCCGAATTAATTTCCAATTCATACGCATTTAATTTAATTAATCCCATAAATAAATATCACAAAAATACGGGGTATTACACATCACCATATAATTTCAACTGAATCGAATTTAAACTTGACCCAATCTTCCCTATACCATCCTCGTGACAAACTTCCATTGTAAAATGGATATGGTTAACCACATAATACTCTGATTTATAGCCAAGGTTATAAACTCATATCCTAAAGACCTAACTTACTTCGACTCCCAATGTTTGTTAGTTTCATGCGTGGGGTGTCTCGCAAGCAAAATCCAAACAAGGAACCCCACGATACACTACTACCTAAAGTAGTCGGTCATCGAAACTCCTCAGGTCCTTAGTCAATAGTATATAACCTCTCTACGAGTTTTATCGATTTCAAATAAAAGTCTACTCATCTACTCTCTTGTTAAGGGCAAGATGCTGGCTAAAGTAGTCCATACGCTCTCATATACCACAAGCAATCCACGCCGATAGTCACATCATGTTAGGACATGCCTAAAATAAGTAATTCCGTGATAAAATCAGACCCAAGTGATGACATGTAAAAATATAGGTGTCCCACAACCCCTCGGCGAGTCTACGTAAATAACAGTGCCATAGGCTAAGTTTAGTAACCCTTTTGTCCATACAATATATGAAGAACGTAGGCGTAACTAGAAAAGAAATAATCCTACTCATAGGGCTCTACATCAAAGAACGCTAAGCTGAAAACACAGTAGGCCGTACAGACCATAAAGGACACTAGAACCTGATGCTCTGATACCACCTATAAAAATGACCAAAATGCCTTTTCGAGTGTCTTTTCATTTCCAAATGACCCGAGACCCAAAACCAACATCCAAATAGACTTTTCTGAATATTTCTACCCTTCCGGATGCAACGACGCACTCGAAATGACTATAAGGTTGATGTAAAAATAAGTTTCCTATTTAATTTAACAAATTTGTCCCGACACGTCCCATACCGCGTCCCGACTAAAAATTCAATTTACTGAATTAACAACTGACAGTAATATCAATAACATCACATCCATTTTAATATCCAAAATTCAAATTTAAACCCAATGAATTAATTTATAAAACATTCCAATTAATTCATTAATTTAAAATATAACACATATTAAAAGTCATTAAAATTACGGGGTATTACAGATGGGCTAGGATCTTATTTAGAGGGTGGGAGAGTCTACCAAAGCGTGTCTATATCAAAAAGTGTGGGTGGGTTTTTACCCTTTCTATCTGTGAACAGAAGTCTCCTATGTGCTATTTTGGTGGTGCAGGATTACCTAAGAAGGATGGTCATTGTCGAAAAAATAAGTCTTTGCAGATGGATGGTTGGGTCTCATCATGACGTTCTCTTGTTTTTCCAGCATGTATGGGGCTCAAGGTTAGGGATGCCTTGTTGGATAAATATGGTCTCGACCATTCTATCTCTGCGCTCAGTTTCATTATCACTACCGAGGCAGTGGAGGTGATCAGTGTGCCTGAGCATGTTGCACAGTCAGTTGGTGCCTTATTATCAGAATCCACTTTACGAGTTCACATCGATGCTTCGGGTCAACTCATGGGTGGTCTCCAGGATGCGCATCGGTATGCATATGGGGGTGAGAAGTGGGTGGCCGGTGAGGCCATTTTCGGTGGAAATACTCATCGGCCCAAAGTCGAGTTTAAGCAAAGTTATGAAGCTTCCAGATTCGGTGGGCATGGAGCAGCTGGGAATGTTGTCTCAGTAGCAGGGGGTCGTAAGAGCGTGGCAGGGCACTTGGGAGTGGTTGCTGATAGTGTTTTGGACACTATTTTTAATCGTCAGGATGCCAGCACATAGGAGCAGGTGGGAGGTGTCTTGGGATGAAGTCTTCCTAACGTACAAGGTATAGGGAATAGGGTTGGTAGGGTGGAGGATAAGACTATGGTTGTTGGCTCTCTTAGGGTGGGAGATATAGATGATGAATGTAGTCCGTTGTCTTCGTTTGCTGATACTGATGGGTTTGATAAGAAGGTGGTACATCTTGAGACGTCATTGTTGATGGAAGGGGACTCATGTGGTGTCAGCAAATGTGGGAAGGCTGATTTAAAAGTGACTTGTGGCCAAATAGTTGAGCTTAATACAGTGTCTTCATATTGTGAGTCTGGGTTCACCGTGATGGATGAGGTTGTTGCTTTGGTACCTGTTAGTAAACCCAATCATAGTGTGCCCTTTACTGATAAATTCAGTAGACATTGTTCCACTTATAGTTTAATTCGAATTTCTCTTAGTTCAGGTAAAGTGTTATAAAATGGTGTTTTTAGGAAAAATACCGGCTTAGAGGGGAGTCGATTTTGGGTAAATTTAAGGTGAAAGGCGTGGTTTACAAGGGCCCTAATGGCGTGTCTAGAGGTGCGGGTCCATCGTCATGCATGTTCGAGGGGCGTGCTTTTTTTTACCTCGTTCAGGTCGATTTTTACAAGTGGTGGCCCTCTTTGTACGTTCGTGGAAGTTAGTGAAGGTGAGTTGGAGAGGGGGGAGTTTTAACAGGATTGTTCAGTCACATCTAGGGAGGCGTTGTTCGATCAGGCGGCGCTAAGTGATATGGTTGATCTATCATCTAGGCTTTAGGTGAAACTAGGGGGTTCGGAGGGAGAAGGGGAGGTGTTCGAAGGTTGGTTTGATAAGAGGGTTCGGAATGACGAGGCGGAGGAGGGTTTAGTAAATTCCTAGGGATAAGTTTTGTGGGGAATGAGTAGGAGGCACTAAGGGTGTTTCATGCCATAGAGGAGAGGCGGAGGGTGAGGGAAGGAATATATGTGGTAGAAAGGGGGGTATCTAATGGTTTCCTATGAAGGTACGACTCTTATCTTGGAACGTGCGGGGTTTAAATGACCTCGGTAAAAGAGGAGTGGTTAGTGGGGTTATTTCGCATTGGAGGCTGGATATTGTCTGTCTACAAGGGACCAAGTTGGGCTCTATTGATAGGGAGATGGCACGGTCTATTTGGGGAGGTCGTAGGATTGAGTGGTGTTGCTTGGATTCAAAGGGGGCATCAGGGGGGGGGGGGATTATCATTTTGTGGGATAATAGAGTGGTGGAAAAATTTGATGTTCTTATAGGATCTTGGTATCTATCCTTCTTGTTCTGGAATGTGGAGGATGGGTTCACTTGGAGCTTTTCAAGAGTTTATGGGCCAGTGGAGGACTCGATTCATTGGGAGCTGTGGGAGGAATTGGCAGGGGTAACGAATGTCTGGGGAGTTCCGTGGTGGACAAGGGGAGACTTCAACATCGTTAGATTCCCTCTCAGAGAGAAGCGATGGGGGGAAATCAAGTTCTTTTATGCGGGATTTCTTGGACTTCATTAATGAGTTGGAGCTGATTGATCTCCCTTTGGAGGGAGGGACCTTCACCTGGTACAGTCTTCGGGATGAGCCCTCACTCTCTTGTTTGGATCGATTTTTACTTTCTAATGGGTGGGACGAGCATTTTTCGATGGTTACTTAATCTTTCTTGCCTCGTGTAACATCTGATTAGTCTCCTATTTTACTAGAGTGTGTAGGGGTGGGAGGGGGGAGGACGCCGTTTAGGTTTGAGAATATGTGGTTAAAGGAGGATGGCTTTATTGGGATGGTTCAGGCGTGGTGGCAAGGGTATGAGGTTGAGGGAAATGCGAGTTTCAGGCTGACGTCAAAGTTGTTTCATCTCAAGGGGGATCTTATTCGGTGGAACAAAGATGTGTCTGGCAATATGGACGGTCTGTCGGGGGCGGAAAGGGTGACTAGGGTAGTGAAACAAAGGGAGGTGGGGAAGATATTGTTCCAAGAGGGGATTAGTTGGAGGCAAAAGTCTAGGGATCTTTGTCTTAGGAAAGGGGACAAAAATTCAAAATTCTTTCATAAAGCAGTGAACTCCCAACTGATGCAGCGTTGGTGGATAATAAGTGCATCGATTCCAGGTTGAGAGGTGAGGATTCTAGTATTATCTGTAAACTTGATATTGAGAAGTTTTACGATCATATGAACTGGGACTTCCTTTTATATTTGTTGAGGAGGATGGGGTTTGGAGAGCGGTGGTTTAGGTGGATGAAAAGGTGTATCTCCTCTATCAAATTCTCCGTTCTAGTGAATGGGGTCCCTGAGGGTTTTTTCTCGAGCTCTCGTGGTCTTCGGCAGGGTGAATCTTTGTCCTTTTATTTATTTATTTTGGTTATGGAGGCATTCTCTTGTATGATGAATCGTACTATGGAAGATGGTTTGGTATCGATTTTTTTGATCGGGAGCTTGGCGCCCCATCTAGTTGAGGTTTCTCACCTTCTGTTCGCGAATGATATTATTATTTTCTATGGGGCTTCTGTCGATGAGGTGAGGACGTTGAGATTGCTCCTGGTGTGTTTTGAGGTAGTGTTGGGTCTTCGCATTAATGTCAGTAAGAGTGAGATGATTTATGTTAAAGAGGTGGGGAACATTTGTATATTGGCTAGTATCCTTGGTTGTCGGGTCATCTCGCTCCCTTCTACTTATCTTGGCCTTTCGCTTGGAGCTAATTTTAATTCTACTTCGATGTGGGAGCCGGTTCTTGAGAGGTTGCAAAGAAAGTTAACATGATGGAAGCATAGTTATCTTTGCCAAGGTGGTCGATTGACGTTGATTAAAAGTGTTTTATCGAGTCTTCCTACGTATTTTATGTCTGTGCTCCCATTCCATGGTTCCATTGGGAAGCGACTCGATAATATGATGATGAATTCTCTTTGGAGAGGGAATGAAGATCACTTTAAATATTGTTTGGTGAGTTGGGACGAGGTGTGCATGCCGTTGCAAGAGGGTGGGACTAGGGTGCCGAGTCTTTCCCATTTTAATATGGCTCTTCTGGGTAAGTGGTTGTGGCGCTTCAATAGGGAAAGCGATTGTCTATGGAGGAAAGTGGTGGTAGCTAGGAATGGGGTCAATTCGTATGGGTGGGGTACTTCGGTGGGACACTCTGTGCATGGGGTGGGGCGGTGGAGAAATATTGAGCTTGGGTTGGGGACTTTCTCTAGGCTCACTTCCTACCGACTCGGGAATGGGAGTCGCATAAGGTTTTGGAAGGATAGTTCGGGGGAGGGGGGATCTCTGGCTGATCTTTTCCCGGGGATGTTTCAGATTGGGGGAGATAGAGAGTGGTCGGTTCAGAGTCACAGACAGAGGGTTGGAGATCGTTCGGTATGGGAACCGAAGTTTAGGAGGGAGCCCCGGGATTGGGAGATGGAGGAGGCTGCGGATTTTTTTGAGTGGTTGAATTTGGCGCCTATCCCGTCCTTGCGGGTTGATGGGTTAATTTGGATGAGCTCTCAGGATGGGGATTTTTTCGTTAAGAATTATTATTATGTGCTGAGTGGTCCCGGGGGTGGTTCTTTTCCTTGGAAGTCCATATAGAAGAGTCAGGAAACGTCCAATCATATTCTTCTTCACTGTCAGATGACTAGGGGTCTGTGTGATTTATTCTTCTCTTTTTGCCAGATTCTCTGGGTTATACCCTGCACGATGTGTGAGTTGATGGAGGCTTGGAGGAGCCCTAGGGGTTGGAGTGGCCCAGGGGGGTCTGGAGGATGGTCATGATACGATGCAAATATTGCGTCTTTCATACCTCGAACCTACGCATTTTAGCCCCCTCGGGTATCTTATTCCCTATATTTATGCTCGCTAACCAGACAACCTCGAATTTCTATGTTAACATGTTTTGCAGGGGTTAATTAAGCTTTTATAGGTATTTGGATGCTAAGTGTGAAGTTCAGATACATTCCAGCTATTTTTCGTACGCAATCGCACGTTCAAGGGCAATTCGGTCAATTCACAACTTGGGCACCTGGCCCAACATCTTTATGAAAGTTTTATTCCTTCTCATAAGATTCGCGTGTCCACGAACGGTCGCACGTTCAAGGGAAATTCGGTCAATTCACAGCTTGGGCACCTGGCCCAACATCTTTATGAAAGTTTTATTCCTTCTCTTAAGATTCGCGTGTCCACGAACGGTGCGCGATTCCGAGTTCGTGTGAAGAAATTACGGGAGTTTTAGCGGAAGAGAAAAACCAAACACACCAAAACAGGAGGAAATTGTTGCAAACCTACTTTGATCAATCAAAAGGATCGATAGATCAATCCTTCAATTTTTTCCATCGATCTGAGATAGTGGGCTTAGTTTTTAACCATTGATCGATCAATCAAAGGGATCGATCGATCAATCCCTTATTTTCTGCAGATATTTTCCCATTTCTTTTCCTTTTCCTTTTCTTTTCTAATTTGATTCCACTTACTATATAAACCCATTTCATTGTAAATATAAGATATAATTCATTTTAGGTTAGGGTTTGAGAGTTTTGAGATCTCTTTCTTCTTCCTCATTTGGTTTACCCCCATTTGGGTTTGTAAGTTACACTTTTCTTTACCCTCCCCATTAATATAGCTGTATTTCCTTAATTTCGTGCTTTGTAGTTTAGTTTACATGCTTTATTTTCTTGCTTCATTTAGTTTCTTTCTAGTGTAGATTTATCGTGTTTATTTACCGCATTTATTTACCGCATTTTTAATATGCTTTCTAGTTAATTTAGTCTAGGTTGTGCCATATTGAACTCATTCCGGGCTGTCCTATTGCTTTGCTTTGGTGATGGAGTTTACGAATCTATTTCGGGTGCGTTATCGTAGTTATTATGCGTAGGGGATTTGACGGGGCATATCATGTATGTTCCGTGCTTACGACCTTGCGTGCGTAATTTCTGGGGTATTTCTTGACGCCAAAATCGTATTAGGTTTTTATGCGAATTTAGGGGCGTGACAACCCTTGGTTCAATTAACTGTCGAAATGAGTCGCATTTGTATTAACTTGTCGACTCATATAACCATTTTAAACTAATTAACTCGGATTGAGGGATATTCGATGCAACCTATAGTTTTTACTCGCTTTCTTAATCTGTAATACCCCGTATTTTTATGCTTTCTAAATTTGAGGATTTATTAAATTTAATGTGAGTTATTAATTTAATATAAATCCAGAAATTAATTATTTTTAATTAATAACGTGAAAAGAGTTAGTAATCATTAGAAACTTGTTGAATATTACTAATGAGTAAAGTGATATAATATTGGTACTATTAAATGTCACGAGTGAATAAAATGACAATTTTGGAAATTTGAGTCAGGACGCGCCCGTGTCGCGTCAGGACTAAATATTGATTAATAAAAGTGAATAAATTATAAGTCACCCGTATGGTCATTTCGAGTAAGCCAAAGTGTCCGAAAGGGTCGAGATAGTAAAAAATATGTACCCGGGAGTTTAGTTTGGGTCTCGGGACGTTTTTAGGCCTATTTAGCACCCCGGGAGGGCATTTTGGACATTTCGTAATTTTGGGTAATTAAACCCACGAAAATTACAAGGTTATATCAGATGATTAGGGTTTCCTTCCAGGGTTAACACAATCAAAATCAAGTGATGACCATTGGAGAAGGAAGGAGAGAGATTGCCAAGGAATTCTAGGCCGAAAACCCCTCCGTTTGCGCCGCTGTCGCCGCCAAACGAGAGATCACGTCGCAAGGATCGTAACCACACTGATTTCAGCACAAATCAGAGACCAAAAATTCCCAGGCAAGTATTTATCTTTCTTAATTTCGATAATGCATCATTCATGTTAGTCTAGGGTTGATTAGGATGAGTTTCATAGAAGAAAACCCATGTTGGAGATAGGGAAATTGCATGTAGTAATTATATAAATGATAATCTGGAAATTCCCTTCATATGTAGAGGTTGAACCACGGATTTATGATGGATTAGAAGTAGAAATTCTGGAAAAAGGTTGATTAGAACAAAGTTAAAGAAATTTCTAGGGTTCATGAGATTTATATAAGTTTTGACCCTTTAATCCATGGATATTGATGAAAATTCACATGCTTTATGTAGAAAATTGTTAGTTTGGGTTTATAATGTTTGTATTACAAATTTCTGGGAGTTTGGGTGTTAAAAATCTGGATTTGGATGAGGTTGGATGATAGAACCGTAACTGGTTTTTTTGCAGATTCGCCATACCTCCCTGATCGATCGATCGAACTAGGAGGGTCGATCGATCGGCGCATCGATCGATCGGCGCATCGATCGATCAAGCTCCTGCCATCGATCGATCGACCCCTCCTGGTAGACTCATACTTCCCCTTTTAAATAGTTGAATTCAATTTAAATGAGTAATAATCCTTGGACATCCTTATTAAAATATTTTGGGAGATAAAGAAGACCAGTAGGACTTATTGATAATATGAAATCTTTAATGTAAGACGAGATTTACATTTTTCGGGGATGTTTACATATAAGGGACAATGGAAATATGTATAAAAATGGGAGACGAGTAAGGTAGTTACGTTGGTAAATAAATGAGTACCTACTGAAATTACACTTGGGAGGATAGGAATCCACGAGTGTCACTTAATAAGTTGGGATAATTCCAGAAATTAAAGTAAGAAACGAACCATTATACGTGATAACTAAATAACGAGAAATAAGGATAAATATCATAATTATGGGTTATGAGATGTACCTAAATTTGATGTGGTAATAGTAGTATATTTATATGACTGTGTTTATGCATATACTATATACGTGTGAAAACCATGCCCGCGCTACTTGCTATCCCTGAGGTTATCGCGCTGGGACAGTCTTATCTCGATGGGACCTTTGTGGAGGATATTGACTCTTACCCTAGAAGATAGAAATCCTTTGGTACATGCAAATCGGATTGATAGTCAGACGACCTAAGAGACGTGGGGGCATGTGCTGACCTCTTAGAGACCTGGAATCTATGCTTTGCCTCAATATTGTTTGTGTTTGTGTTAATACGGTTCGAGAGTGATTCTGAACTTGTATTTCCCTTAGTAAGAGTGATACGGGGACTGGATAGCAGAGTATGCCCGCACCATAATTTTTATGTGGGGTGCTGTTAGAATATATATATTATAAGAGTATTTAATACATATATATATATTAAATTCTAAAATTTGGGAATTTCCTACTCTGTTTATGGTAAGTAAGAAATGAATAATGATTTCAATTGATAAATACGTGTTTCGAAATTATAGTATATTACTGGGAAACTTTATTAACAAATAAAGTTAAAATGAGGGCTTTGTTATTAAATAAAATTTACTTCTTAAATAGTTGAATTGTTCAGTTTAAATCTTACGAGTAACCTAAGATAAGATAAGTTAAACCGTTGGGAAGGTTAGTGAGATAGGTGTGCACATTAGAAGAGAGGTGAGAATTTTCCAAGGGAGTGCCGCACTAATATGTTGTTGCATTGGCCAGTTAACATTTTAAATACTTGCTAAACAAATTCTAAATCATTTTTACAATCAGGCTCTAACCCGTTTCCATTTTCTTTTCTCTCTTATATATATATGTATGTATTACAGGTGCCTAGCCACAGTGGCGTCTTGCATAGGATCCTTTGGAAGGAACGCGATGCAGCTTAGGTTGGAGTTGCAAGCATCTTGCTTAGACAACCTCATTTCTTGATTCCTCTTCTAGAAGTATTTATTCAGTTGGGCATGTGTCGCCCTTTTCCATTATTCAGGTATTTACCGGATATTGTGATTTGTTTATTTCAGTATTTACACTTTGGGATTTATTACTGTCAGGATGTTTTTCCTTTAAGTTTTAATGTTGGAATTACTTAGTTGGATGTTTAATTATTGAATTGTTTGTTCCAATATAGTTGTGGTGTGATTATTTAATTATGAATTTCGTAAAGTTTTAAATGTTGGTTTATATAAATAAAATTTGGAAAGTAATGTCTAAAATAGTTTTGACACTTAGCTTAATTATTTAGGGTGTTAAATTGGAAAAGTTAGTTTTACGACAGTGATGCTAAGAATGAACCAACCGTTTACCTTGATTATAATTTAATAAAGGACTGATCTTCCAGTATTTAATTAGGCAGGGTGTCACAGGTGGTATCAGAGCATCAGGTTCTAGTGTCCATAGGACCTGTACGGCTTATTTCGCTTTCAGCTTAGCATTTTTGTTATAGAGCCCTATTTTAGGATTGTCGTATTCTTGCATTCAGCGAAAGTTACTGAACTTGAAGCAGGAGAATTCTACCGTTGTTCAGTATGAGGAGGAGTTCACAAGACTTCTCACTATAGTGCCAGATGAGGCACCCACGGAGGGTAAGAAGATACTATTATTTGTGGACGGGTTAGCTTGGAGCATCCGTTAGCATCTTATAGGGAATGTGTCTCTGAGTACTTTCACTAATGTACTCAATGCTGCTTTGCTACACTTCTAGGATCACCGCTTCCATCTGCAGGGAAGCAAGCGGGCAAGAGAGTCCAACCAGCAGGGTAGGACAGGGGGTAGTGGCGTGTAACAACCCAAGACTTTCGGAACAGTAATTATTTTATTTTGGGAGAAATAAATAATATTTTATTGGAGAATAATCAAAATTGGCAATTAAGGTCAAAATTTAGAGTCGTCAAAAAGTGTCTCGAATGGACATTCTGAGTGTAACATTGTGTCCGGAAGGGTCGAGAAAGTCGAAATGACTGTTTTGCTACACTTCTAGGATCACCGCTTCCATCTGCAGGGAAGCAAGCGGGCAGGAGAGTCCAACCAGCAGGGTAGGAGAGGGGTTAGTGGCGTGTAACAACCCAAGACTTTCGGAACAGTAATTATTTTATTTTGGGAGAAATAAATAATATTTTATTGGAGAATAATCAAAATTGGTAATTAAGGTCAAAATTTAGAGTCGTCAAAAAGTGTCTCGAATGGAAATTCTGAGGGTACCATTGTGTCCGGAAGGGTCGAAAAAGTCGAAATGACTGTACTTCGGGTCTATTTGGGTTCCGAAATAAATTAGGACCGTTTGACTCGAATTAAAGTCACCGATTCATTTAATGTGTGTATTATCATTTAAAGATGTGTATCTTGGGTTTTAGGCTTAAAAAGCCTACGGGAGATTCATTTCTCCAAAAGAGAGAAAGAGAAAAAGAAAGAAAGAGAGAAGAAAGAAGAAGAAGAAAAGGAAGGAAAAAGGAGAGAGAAAGAAGATTTCCGGGAAAATACGCGATTTCAAGGCGGATTCAGACCCTACGAACCCGAGGCAAGTGATTAAACTTGCTAAATAATTGTTGTGTACCATTTATTGCATGATTTGTAGATTGAATCTTTGGGTTTTAGGTTTAGTTTAACAAAACCTAACTTTTGGGTATAATCTTAGATTTGTTATGTAGATCTTGGATTTAATGATAGAAATTTGTTTAAATGTGTTCTTGGATGAGTATTGATGTTATATTTGTGATTGGGTTGAAGAGAAATGAAGAGGAAATGATTAAAATGAATTTTAGAATTTTGGAGAAGATAATGAATAGTGAATCGGCGTCACTTCCGAATCGATTCGGCCATGATGCGAATCGATTCGGCTCTTGGTCAAAAAAATAAAAATTGTAGATCTTTTCGATACAGTCGCGTAAGCGCCAACTGGGTATTTTTCTGATTTTTTTTGGATTTTTAATGATTTTTCTACGAAAAGCTGTCCAAGATCGAAATCGTTAGTCAGAAATTAAGGTTAAAATTATTTGGAGATAAATATTAGTGGATTCCCAAATAGGGTGTTAGCACATCTAAAGAACTCGAGGAGATGGGAAAACTTTGGGTTCGTAGAAATAAAATTCGAGTTATAATTTAAATGAAGGTTTGGGATTTTTGGCTTTTGAGGAAAAAAGCCAAATCCGTGGCTTCTGGTAGGCCGAATCGATTCGGCCCCTTACCGAATCGATTCGGAAAGTTGCAGGTGCCCAGGTCTGAGTGACCGAATCGATTCGGTCCCCAGCCGAATCGATTCGGACTGAGACAGATTCCCAGGTCTGAAGACCCGAATCGATTCGCCTTCCTAGACGAATCGATTCGCTGGGCTGAATCGATTCAAAATTGGTCCGAATCGATTCGAAAACAGGGCTTTTGTGGGATTATTTTTCTAAGGAGAATTTCATCCCGTTTTGTTCGAGGTTATAGAATGGAGATCTCTATAGGAGACATTTGAAGTATGTTTTCGAGACTTTTAATCAGTTTCCCTTATAAGAAATTATTGGAGTCATATAGACTAAATTTGAGGAATACCGATTAGAAATTATGGTGTATACTAAGTGGGGAAGATGTGTGAGTTTTAGAGATTAGTGTATCAGGAGAGAGATATACTAAAACTAAACAATGACACAAATTCAATTGCGCCTAAGAGCGTATAATGAAAATGAATATATTGTTGGAGGTATACCTTATATAATGGTATATCTTTATTATGTGGGATGTATGTATACCTTATATGATGGTGTATATACATGTTAGGCATACCCTCTCCTTGCTATCATTGGGAAGTTTCGTGCGTAGTGGGTGAGCATCCTGACTCGAAAAGAAGGATGTGGATATTCCCCAGGTCATAGTCGTCCATGGTGGTCATCATATGACATATATATATATATTTATTATTTTGGGGGTGAGAGGTCGTGGGTATGTGTCGCTCTCACCTGCCGGTTAGGAGCTATGACCGCTTCTCGGAGGTTGTGTGCGTGAGTTGATCACGAGGTGGGTGTCGTTGAACCCCACCAGGTGGCCCCAGTTTGCTACGTATATGGGCTGCTGGAAGATGATAGCATGTGAGCCTGCGTCCCTCGAGTTATAGCTCGGTTGGATTGTTATTATTGCTTGTGTTTGTATTTGGGTGTCAAGGGAATAGTGGACCTCAATGACCTTCATTGCCAGGATTAGTGTATCGGGGGGGTTCCTTGTTTGGATTTCGCTTCGGCGAGACGTCCCACGCACGAACTGCAGTGTAATGTTGGAACTTGGGGAGAAGTTTAGTCCTTAATGCTCATCATTATATATATATATATATATATATATATATATATATATATATATATATCACCTATCCCGACAATCGACAGTGCCAGGAGTAGTGTAACGGGGGGGTTCCTTGTTTGGATTTCGCTTCGGCGAGACGTCCCACGCATGGAACGCCGTGTACTGTTGAGGATTGGGAATATTAATTAATTAATTAAAATTGGATAATAATCATTTGGGTTACATGCATCTTGCATTGAGGGCATAATGAGCCCCGAGGATTGATACGGTCAGGAGTAGTGTAACGGGGGGGTTCCTCGTTTGGATTTTGCTTCGGCGAGACGTCCCACGCATGAAACGCAGTACTGTGTTGAGAATCGGGAGGAGTTTAGTTCTTAACTCTTGATGCTAATAACTCATCTATAATAATTATATATATGGTTTCATGCCTTATATGGGCATCACTAGAATATAAATTCTAGTAAACGATATTGTTGATGTATTGTGATGATGTCGAAATGATTGGATCATGTAACTTTATATGTTCAACAAATGAACATTATAAAGATAACTGTAACTATTACCTTAATGTTAAAGCATTTAATTTAAAGATAATTGAGATAAATGTAGAGTGGGAAATAGGTTAGACGGTTTCTCTTAAATACTTTATTTGGGTTTAAGTTAGAATCCTCTTACCTAATTAGAATCGAACATCCTTTTGGAGACGTGCATACGCTTAGTGCGCGCTTTAGATGAGAGGTGAGTTGGATTTTTATGGAGTGTTCGATTCCAGCTAAATCATGTAATAATGTATTTATAATTATTATGCGTTTTAATACACTTGCTATAAACTATTTTTCAAACTCGGGTTCTGACCCGTTTATATTTTCCTCCTCCATGTATATATATTGTATTACTTCAGGTGTTCCTCCGCAAGGACGCCTTTGATATTCCTCCATTCAGGATTTGTGGAGCTGTGGCAGTAGCGGACTGTTGCGGCACTTTACTTTAGTCAATTCCTATCTATTGTACATCTCGATTAGGATTCAGTTGTATTGAGTTAGTATTCAAGTGTTGTAGATTAACACTTTCATATTTTATTTACCAGATTATTGTATTGTATGTTGCCCGACAGCATATTCGGGTATTTCATTGTAGAGATTTTTATTGTACAATGTATTGTACTCTTTTATTATTGGAGCATGCACATTTCACATCATAGTTAGATGTATATTGTTGGTTGTGTGCATTATTGGTTTTGTTGTTGTTGTTAAAAATAAAATTTTTAAATTTTTGGCAATTCGCACTCTATGATTTCGGGTAGTTAGCCTTACATTATAGTGTTTAGTTGTTGATGTTGAGACTGTACCATCTGAGATACCTGATTTATGTAGTATAGGGCTGGCCACCCGTTATTATTTGGAGCGGGTTGTCACAGGTGGTATCAGAGCATCAGGTTATAGTGTCTTTAGGATCTGTGTGCGTTACTACGATCTTCCGTAAGCGTTCTTGATATAGAGCCTTATTGCTAGGGCGGTTACATTCATACGTCCATATCTTTCTGTGAATCGAAAATATTTGAAAGGCATTCTGATACAATTGTTCTTGTTTCAGATGCCACCGAAGGGAGGTCGTTCAGTCAGGGCAAACAACGGGCAACCCCAAATGCCTCAAAGTAACATGACTACGGATGATGTTGCCAATGTTGTGGCACAAGCGGTCACTGCTGCCGTTTCTATGATGGCTCAGCAATCTGCCGCTCGAGCAGCCCCACCCCATTTAGGATTGTCTTTATGGGAGAGAGTGAAAGAAGATTTTAGTAAGGGCCATCCTACCGAGTTTACAGGGGGAGTTGATGTAATGGCTGCAAGTCAATGGAAAAATATTATGCAGAGACATCTTCGTATGGTTGAGTGTAGTGAGGTGCAGAAACAATTTTTAGTCACCTTTAGGTTATCGGGTGCAGCTCTTCAATGGTGGGAGTCTATCACCACATCTGAACAAAGAGATACTTTACTTATAAAAGAATTTTGGGAACTTTTTGATCGAAGGTATTTGCCTTCCCCTACTCAGGATATGGGGATTTTTCAAGGAAATAGGACGGTGGAAGAATATGAAGAAGATTTTTCTCTATGGGCGAGATTAGTACCTAATGAGGTAAATACGGAAGAGAAACGTATATCAAAGTTTGTTCGAGGTTTGGATTGGAAAATCCGACAACATTTGTTAGGGAGTCCTAGGTTAGTGACTTTCGTTGAGGTAGTGAATGAGGCACTACTAAAGTGTCATGAATATCGTTTTCGTTCTCAAAAGAGTAAGAACTTTGGAGATTCGAGTTCATCAGGTAAGTTTGGCAAAGAGAGTGCCAGTAATGAGAATACGCAGAAAGAATTTGTGGGTAAGTGTTTCTTTTGTAAAGAAATAGGTCATAAAAAGAGAGATTGTCCTAAAAGAGGTAAAGGACCACAGTTTGATGAAATTTTTGAAGTACAACCCCTACAACAGATTCGAGGTCGCTTTAGACCGGGGGACTATGTTTGGGAGCTCATTGATGAGGATGGGCAATCAGACTAGAGATGGGTAATGTAAGTTAATTTTCCTTTATAAATAGGATAATTACTAAAATGAGTCTTGGGGATATCGTATGTAAGATATGGTGAAAAGGTAGAAATGTAATCCTATTATGTATGTAATGACCTTAAAAAGGGAAATTTTGAGCAAGATATGCTCTTATTCTATTTTTTGTAAGAAGGATAGACGTTTTTGCAAGGTGCTCATAAAGAGCTTTAAACCTTGTAGTTAATGTAAGAATGATCATGGTGGTAAGTAGTAATGATAAAAGCTACTTATTTTTATATAGTCATGATAGACTATTATGATTGTTGAATTCCAGTTATGTATTTTCCTTATATATGGCAATATGTTGAAATGATGTAAGATGTTGTTTATGTTTGAAAATTGAGATTGTGGTTTGATGTGACAGAGGTAAAATTTTAGCTCATGAATATGATAATATTTCTGAGCCACATGTTGTATAGATGATAAACTGTAAAGACCTTGTGTTGGACATAAGGCATTTTATATTATATTATATATATAAACCGTTTTCCCAAAATAAATTAGTTTTTCAAAATAAAACTTTTATCGGCCTTCGGGCCCTTTCAAACTAAATTTTTCACAAAAAAAAAAATTAAACTTTTCGAACTCTAGTCCGGATTTAACAAACACTCAATCCCCGACGTCGCCTCATAGTAGTGTATTGGGAGGGTTCCTTGTTTGGATTTCGCTTTTGCGAGACGTCCCCCGCACGAAATTGGCGATTGTCAGGAATTGAGAGGAGTTATTTCTTTGGACCATTCAAATTTTTACTTTATTAAAATTTTAGTATTGCTTATTGTTGAAATTGTGGAACTTAGAGGCAAATAAAGCCTCATTGTGACTGTTGTGAGCATAAAGCTCAAATATAAAGGGTGTATGGGCGCCTTTGTTGTGGAGATTGGTTTTATTTAATCCATAATTAACTTAAAATAAAATAAATTAAATTAATTCTTCGTGGGAGGTTAGAAGTTTGGAGATAGGATTAGTGATGATGGGTAGATTAGAAATAGTTGATGTTTGGGAGAATTAGGCTTAGCTAAATTTCGACGAAGAAGTTTTTGTAAGTGGGGAAGTTTGTAACAACCCAAGACTTTCGGAACAGTAATTATTTTATTTTGGGAGAAATAAATAATATTTTATTGGAGAAAAATCAAAATTGACAATTAAGGTCAAAATTTAGAGTCATCAAAAAGTGTCTCGAATGTAAATTCTGAGGGTAACATTGTGTCCGGAAGGGTCGAGAAAGTCGAAATGACTGTTTTGCTACACTTCTAGGATCACCGCTTCCACTAATGTACTCAATGCTTCTTTGCTACACTTCTAGGATCACCGCTTCCATCTGCAGGGAAGCAAGCGGGCAGGAGAGTCCAACCAGCAGGGTAGGAGAGGGGGTAGTGGCGTGTAACAACCCAAGACTTTCGGAACAGTAATTATTTTATTTTGGGAGAAATAAATAATATTTTATTAGAGAATTATCAAAATTGGCAATTAAGGTCAAAATTTAGAGTCGTCAAAAAGTGTCTCGAATGGAAATTCTGAGGGTACCATTGTGTCCGGAAGGGTCGAGAAAGTCGAAATGACTGTACTTCGGGTCTATTTGGGTTCCGAAATAAATTAGGACCGTTTGACTCGAATTAAAGTCACCGATTCATTTAAAGTGTGTATTATCATTTAAAGATGTGTATCTTGGGTTTTAGGCTTAAAAAGCCTACGGGAGATTCATTTCTCCAAAAGAGAGAAAGAGAAAAAGAAAGAAAGAGAGAAGAAAGAAGAAAAAGAAAAGGAAGGAAAAAGGAGAGAGAAAGAAGATTCCCGGGAAAATACGCGATTTCAAGGCGGATTCAGACCCTACGAACCCGAGGCAAGTGATTAAACTTGCTAAATAATTGTTGTGTACCATTTATTGCATGATTTGTGGATTGAATCTTTGGGTTTTAGGTTTAGTTTAACAAAACCTAACTTTTGGGTATAATCTTAGATTTGTTATGTAGATCTTGGATTTAATGATATAAATTTGTTTAAATGTGTTCTTGGATGAGTATTGATGTTATATTTGTGATTGGGTTGAAGAGAAATGAAGAGAAAATGATTAAAATGAATTTTAGAATTTTGGAGAAGATGATGAATAGTGATTTAGCGTCACTTCCGAATCGATTCGGCCATGATGCGAATCAATTCGGCTCTTGGTAAAAAAAATAAAAAATTGTAGATCTTTTCGATACGGTCGCGTGAGCGCCGACTGGGTATTTTTCTGATTTGTTTTGGATTTTTAATGATTTTTCTACGAAAAGCTGTCCAAGATCGAAATCGTTAGTCAGAAATTAAGGTTAAAATTATTTGGAGATAAATATTAATGGTTTGCCAAATAGGGTGTTAGCACATCTAAAGAACTCGAGGAGATGGGAAAACTTTGGGTTCGTAGAAATAAAATTCGAGTTATAATTTAAATGAAGGTTTGGGATTTTTGGCTTTTGAGGAAAATAGCCAAATTCGTGGCTTCTGGTAGGCCGAATCGATTCGGCCCCTTACCGAATCGATTCGGAAAGTTACAGGTGCCCAGGTCTGAGTGACCGAATCGATTCGGTCCCCAACTGAATCGATTCGGACTGAGACAGATTCCCAGGTCTGAAGACCCGAATCGATTCGCCTTCCTAGACGAATCGATTCGCTGGGCTGAATCGATTCGGAATTGGCCCGAATCGATTCGGAAACCGGGCTTTTGTGGGATTATTTTTCTAAGGAGAATTTCATCCCGTTTTGTTTGAGGTTAACGAATGGAGATCTCTATAGGAGACATTTGAAGTATGTTTTCGAGACTTTTAATGAGTTTCCCTTATAAGAAATTATTGGAGTCATATAGACTAAATTTGAGGAATACCGATTAGAAATTATGGTGTATACTAAGTGGGGAAGATGTGTGAGTTTTAGCGATTAGTGTATCAGGAGAGAGATATACTAAAACTAAACAATGACACAAATTCAATTGCGCCTAAGAGCGTATAATGAAAATGAATATATTGTTGCAGGTATACCTTATATAATGGTATATCTTTATTATGTGGGATGTATGTATACCTTATATGATGGTGTATATACATGTTAGGCATACCCTCTCCTTGCTATCATTGGGAAGTTTCGTGCGTAGTGGGTGAGCATCCTGACTCGAAAAGAAGGATGTGGATATTCCCCAGGTCATAGTCGTCCATGGTGGTCATCATATGACAAATATATATATATATATATATTTATTATTTTGGGGGTGAGAGGTCGTGGGTATGTGTCGCTCTCACCTGCCGGTTAGGAGCTATGACCGCTTCCTGGACGTTGTGTGCGTGAGTTGATCACGAGGTGGGTGTCGTTGAACCCCACCAGGTGGCCACAGTTTGCTACATATATGGGCTGTTGGAAGATGATAGCATGTGAGCCTGCGTCCTTCGAGTTATAGCTCGGTTGGATGGTTATTATTGCTTGTGTTTGTATTTGGGTGTCAAGGGCATAATGGACCTCAATGACCTACATTGCCAGGATTAGTGTATTGGGGGGGTTCCTTGTTTGGATTTCGCTTCGGCGAGATGTCCCACGCATGAACCGCTGTGTAATGTTGGAACTTGGGGAGAAGTTTAGTCCTTAATGCTCATCATTATATATATATATATATATATATATATATATATATATATATATCACCTATCCCGACAATCGACAGTGCCAGGAGTAGTGTAACGGGGGGGTTCCTTGTTTGGATTTCGCTTCGGCGAGACGTCCCACGCATGAAACGCCATGTACTGTTGAGAATTGGGAATATTAATTAATTAATTAAAATTGGATAATAATCATTAGGGTTACATGCATCTTGCATTGAGGGCATAATGAGCCCCGAGGATTGATACGGTCAGGAGTAGTGTAACGGGGGGGTTCCTTGTTTGGATTTCGCTTCGGCGAGACGTCCCACGCATGAAACGCAGTACCGTGTTGAGAATCGGGAGGAGTTTAGTTCTTAACTCTTGATGCTAATAACTCATCTATAATAATTATATATATGGTTTCATGCCTTATATGGGCATCACTAGAATATAAATTCTAGTAAACGATATTGTTGATGTATTGTGATGATGTGGACATGATTGGATCATATAACTTTATATGTTCAACAAATGAGCATTATAAAGATAACTGTAACTATTACCTTAATGTTAAAGCATTTAATTTAAAGATAATTGAGATAAATGTAGAGTGGGAAATAGGTTAGACGGTTTCTCTTAAATACTTTATTTGGGTTTAAGTTAGAATCCTCTTACCTAATTAGAATCGAACATCCTTTTGGAGACGTGCATACGCTTAGTGCGCGCTTTAGATGAGAGGTGAGTTGGATTTTTATGGAGTGTTCGATTCCAGCTAAATCATGTAATAATGCATTTATAATTATTATGCATTTTAATACACTTGCTATAAACTGTTTTTCAAAATCGGGTTCTGACCCGTTTATATTTTCCTTCTCCATGTATATATATTTTATTACTTCAGGTGTTCCTCCGCAAGGACGCCTTTGATATTCCTCCATTCAGGATTTGTGGAGCTTTGGCAGTAGCGGACTGTTGCGGCACTTTGCTTTAGTCGATTCATATCTATTGTACATCTCGATTAGCATTCAGTTGTATTGAGTTAGTATTCAAGTGTTGTAGATTAACACTTTCATATTTTATTTACCAGATTACTGTATTGTCTGTTGCCCGACAGCATATTCGGGTATTTCATTGTAGAGATTTTTGTTGTACAATGTATTGTACTCTTTTATTATTGGAGCATGCACATTTCACATCATAGTTAGATGTATATTGTTGGTTGTGTGCATTATTGGTTTTGTTGTTGTTGTTAAAAATAAAAGTTTTAAATTTGTGGCAATTCGCACTCTATGATTTCGGGTAGTTAGCCTTATATTATAGTGTTTAGTTGTTGATGTTGAGACTGTACCATCTGAGATACCTGATTTATGTAGTATAGGGCTGGCCACCCGTTATTATTTAGAGCGGGTTGTCACATGGCGGTAGTGGAGCACCGACATCGCAGGGGCAGACTCGCCAGCATGAGGAGAGTTCCCATCAGGGGAACCCTGCCAAGCGGTTCCGATAAGGTGATTTTCAGCAGGCATTTGGGGGATTTAGGCAGGGCCAGCCTAATCCGCAAG
This sequence comes from Sambucus nigra, assembly GCA_949130495.1. Lineage (NCBI taxonomy): Eukaryota > Viridiplantae > Streptophyta > Magnoliopsida > Dipsacales > Adoxaceae > Sambucus > Sambucus nigra. Next base: position 760,877 of record OX422207.1, on the reverse strand, counting down.
GCCAACACCGTCAGCAGCAGGGCCAACAGCGTTTCCATTAGGGCCAACAGGGCCAGTGGCGGGGCGATAATGGCCAACAGGGCCTTGGTCAGCAGGGTCAGAAGGGAGGTAATTTTAGAGCCCGATGTTTTGTGTACAGTAAGAATGGCCATAAGAGCCAGGATTGTCCAGAGGGTGATAGGGCCCCACAGCAGCAGGGTACCCGTAATGAGCCACAGAGGCCACTTTTTCCAGCCGCCCTCCCAGCACCAGCTCAGGTACCAGCTCTACTAGCCATTCCAGCTGCTCCAGTGCAACAGGGGAAGTTACAGTACGGACGTGTCTATAACGTCCACCAGGCAGCAGCTTCGCAGGTACCACCCGTGATTGAGGGTTTGTTTCCTATCCATGGGACTATGGTTCGGGTTTTATTTGATACTGGGGCGACGCACTGTTTTATAGCTACCCATTTTGCGAAGGCCTTAGGGTTATTAGCCATAGTAGAGAGCACTGTGACGTGTGTAGACTCACCACTGGGAAATGGATCGCTAATTTTCTTTATATGCCGGGGTGTGGGGGTAGAGATTGGTATCTTGGTATTACCAGCAGACATGTTAGTCTTAGATATGCATGAGCACGACGTTATTATCGGTATGGATTGGCTCGCAGTTTACAGAGCCATGATAGATTATTTCGGTGGGAGTATTGTCTTTGCCATTCCGGGGCAAGAGATGTTTGTAGTGGCGATGCCTCGTCCATGGGGAGGCTCGACCGCTCGTTATTATTACATAGAGGAGGATAACTCTAAGGAGGTTTTGATTCCCTTAAACTCGATCCCGGTTGTTCGTGAGTATTTCGATGTATATCAGGAGATACCAAGCCTACCCCCAGTCGTGAGATAGACTTTGTCATAGATTTATTACCGGATACTCGACCTATAGTACGCGCTACATACCATATGGCTCCGGCAGAGATGTGAGAGTTACGAGATCAGATAGAGCAGCTGTTGGGTTAGGGCTTCAATCGCAAGAGTACTTCACCTTGGGACGCTCCGGTTTTGTTTGTGAAAAATAGAGATGATTCACTGAGGCTATGTGTGGACTACCGGGAGCTGAACAAGGTCACGATATGGAACAAGTATCCGTTACCTCGAATCGATGATCTGTTCAACCAACTGAGGGGAGCAACTTTCTTTTCGAAGATAGATATGAGTTTAGGGTACCATCAGCTACGTATTAGGGAGCTGGATGTTTCAAAGACCTCTTTCTTGACGAGATATGGGTCTTATGAGTTCAGAGTGATGCCATTTGGACTCACAAATGCTCCAGCCGTATTCATGGACTTGATGAACTGAGTGTTCAGAGAGTTCTTGGATCAGTTCGTCATCATTTTCATAGATGACATTCTGATATATTCACACTCCAAGGAGGATCATGCCAAGAACTTGAGGCAGGTTCTTCAAACTCTAAGAGAGCATCAGTTGTATGCTAAGTACGAGAAATACGGGTTTTAGTTACGTGAAGTGCAGCTCTTAGGACATGTTGTTTCGGAACAAGGGATAGCAGTTGACCCGAGTAAAGTTTCAGCGGTGAGGGAGTGGGGACAACCAACGACACCGATGGAAGTACGTAGTTTCTTGGGATTAGCCGGATACTACAGGAGATTCATTTGGGGATTCTCCAAAATAGTGGGTCCATTGACGAACCTGACTCGCAAGGGGGTACCATATATTTGGGATGATGCTTGTCAATTGGCTTTCGACGAGCTGAAAGACAAGCTTACTTCAGCACCGGTCCTTGCTTTACCTAAGTCGGGTGTGGAGTACCTAGTTTACACCAATGCCTCTCTACGGGGACTTGGGGGAGTACTTCAGCAGGAGGAGAAGGCTATAGCTTTTGCCTCCGGCAAGCTTAAGCCGTATGAGAAGAATTACCCCACCCACGACCTAGAGTTAGCAGCGGTCATTTTTTCATTGAGGATATGGAGGCACTATTTATTGGGGGAGAAATTTTGCTTATTCAAAGACCACAAGTCACTGCAGTACCTGTTCACTCAGCGAGAGCTGAATATGCGTTAGCGCAGGTGGCTAGAGTTTGTGAAGGACTATCAGTTCGACATACAGTACCATCCGGGGAAGGCCACCGTAGTTGATGATGCGTTGAGCCATAGGCCGGTAGATGATGTAGTGGATGTCTGGAAAGCAAAGTGGAAAGAGTTGGGTCACCAGGACGCAGTAGCCCGTTCCTTCATATATGTTGTGACAGTGACACCCGAGATTGTTATGAGGGTGATACAGGCACAGACCAAAGACCCGTTTTTCAAGGAGCAGATTGTATGAATTTTAGCTGAGGGAGATGAGACCTATTCTATTAGTTCTGATGGGTGTTTGAGGTTTAATGGGAGATTGGTGGTCCCAGAGGGAGCCGAATTACGTCATGCAGTGATGACCCAGTCTCACGGGTCCCGATTTAAGGTACATCCTAGGAGAGATAAGATGTATTAGGATATGAGGCGACAATACTGGTGGAGTGGGATGAAAAAGGACATTGCTGAGTTCATGTCCAAGTGTTCTACCTGTCAGCTAATAAAAGTGGACCATCAGAGACCGTCAGGATTGCTTCAGCCATTGGAAATGCCCGCATGGAAGTGGGAGAGTATTTCCATGGATTTTATTATAGGGTTGCCTACATCACAGCGGGGCCACAACTCCATCTGGGTGATTGTGGACTGTTTGACCAAAGTGGATCATTTTCTGCGGTGCGAACAGACTATACCATGGGTCAGTATGCTCAGTTGTTCATTGTTGAGATTGTCAGATTACATGGGGTGCCCCTGAATATTGTGTCATATAGAGACAAGATTTTCGTGTCACTTTTCTGGGGGAGCTTTCAGGAAGTTATGGGTACAGAGTTGAGGCTGAGTTCAGCTTATCACCCACAGACAGATGGACAAACAGAGCGTACAAATCAGATGTTGGAGGATATGCTACGTATGTGTGTCCTTGATTTTGGAGGAGGTTGGGAGCCACATCTTCCACTGGTGGAGTTCTCTTATAATAACTCTTATCAGTTCACGATTGACATGGCTCCATTCGAGGCTTTGTATGGCAGGCCTTGTCGTTCCCCAACTTGGTGGCTAGAGGTGGGGAATAACAAGTTGCTCGGACCAGAGGTTATTCAGGAAACCTCCGGTATGATTGAGATGATCAGGAGTCGCATTCGAGTAGCCTAGGACAGGCAGAAAAGATACGCCGATGCGAAATGGTTCTTCCGAGAGTTTAATGTGGGAGGCCAAGTATTACTACGTATATCTCCTATGAAAGGAGTGATGAGGTTCGGAAAGAAAGGGAAATTTTCCCCGAGGTACGTGGGACCATTTCCCATTATCGAGAGGATTGGGTCGGTAGCATACAGATTGGGGTTGCAAGAGCATTTACATCGCATTCACGATGTATTCCACATTTCGTCATTGAGACGATACCTTCGGGATAACATGGTTCACACCCACATCGCGATAGAAGAGATAGACTTACAGCCTGACAGCTCTTATGAGGAGAGACCAGTGGCTATCCTAGACCATAGCGAGAGGAGATTGAGGTCGAAGGTAGTTCCACTTGTATGTGTCTAATGGGAGCATCATAATGTGGAGGAATCCACCAGGGAGAGCGAGGCAGATATGCGCGATAGCTACCTAGATTTGTTCTTACCAGGTATGCCTTATTTTCTGAATTTCAGGACGAAATTCCATTATTAGGGGGGGAAGTATGTAATACCCCGTATTTTTATGCTTTCTAAATTTGGGGATTTATTAAATTTAATGTAAGTTATTAATTTAATATAAATCAAAAAATTAATTATTTTTAATTACTAACGTGACGAGAGTTAGTAATCGTTGAAAACTTGTTGAATATTACTAATGAGTAAAGTAACATAATATTGGTACTATTAAATGTCACGAGTGAATAAAATGACAATTTTGGAAATTTGAGTCGGGACGCGCCCGTGTCGAATTGGGACTAAATATTGATTAATAAAAGTGAATAAATTATAAGTCACCCGTATGGTCATTTCGACGGAGCCAAAGTGTCCGGAAGGGTCGAGATAGTAAAAAATATGTACCCGGGGGTTTAGTTTGGGTCTCGGGGTGTTTTTAGGCCTATTTAGCACCCCGGGAGGGCATTTTGGACATTTCGTAATTTTTGGGTAATTAAACTCACAAAAATTACAAGGTTATATCAGATGCTTAGGGTTGCCTTCTAGGGTTAACACAACCAAAAGAAAGTGACGGCCATTGGAGAAGGAAGGAGAGAGCTTGCCAAGGAATTCTAGGCCGAAAACCCCTCCGTTTGCGCCGCCGTCGCCGCCAAACGAGAGATCACGTCGCAAGGATCGTAACCACACTGATTTCAGCACAAATCAGAGACCAAAAATTCCCAGTCAAGTATTAATCTTACTTAATTTCGTTAATGCATCATTCATGTTAGTCTAGGGTTGATTAGGATGAGTTTCATAGAAGAACACCCATGTTGGAGATAGGGAAATTGCATGTAGTAATGATATAAATGATAATTTGGGAATCCCCTTCATATGTAGAGGTTGAACCATGGATTTATGATGGATTATAAGTAGAAATTCTGGAAAAAGGTTGATTAGAACAAAGTTAAAGAAATTTCTAGGGTTCATGAGATATATATAACTTTTGGCCCTTTAATTCATGGATATTGATGAAAATTCACATGCTCTACGTAGAAAATTGTTAGTTTGAGATTATAATGTTTGTAGTACAAATTTCTGGGAGTTTGGGTGTTAAAAATCTGGATTTTGATGAGGTTGGATGATAGAAACCGTAACTGGTTTTTCTGCAAATTCGCCATACCTGTTTGATCGATCGATCGAACCAGGAGTGTCGATCGAACGACGCATTGATCGATCGAGCTCCTGCCATCGATCGATCGACCCCTCCTGGCAGACCCATATTTCCCCTTTTAAATATCTGAATTCAATTTAAATGAGTAATAATCATTAGACATCCTTATTAAAATATTTTGGGAGATAAAGAAGACCAGTTGGACTTATTGATAATATGAAATCTTTAATGTAAGACGAGATTTAAGTTTTCGGGGATGTTTACATATAAGGGACAATGGAACTACGTATAAAAAGGGGGAGACGAGTAATGTTGTTACGTTGGTAAATTAATGAGTAACTACTAAAATTACACTTGGGAGGATAGGAATCCATGAGTGTCACTTAATAAGTTGGGATAATTCAACAAATTAAAGTAAGAAACGAACCGTTATACGTGATAACTAAATAATGAGAAATAAGGATAAATATCATAATTATGGGTTATGAGATGTACCTAAATTTGATGTGGTAATAGTAGTATATTTTTATGACTATGTTTATGCATATACTATATACGTGTGAAAACCATGCCCGCGTTAGTTGCTATCCCTGAAGTTACCGCGCTGGGATGGTCTTATCTCGATGGGACCTTTATGGGGGATATTGACTCGTACCCTAGAAGATAGAAATCCTTTGGTACAGGCTAATCGAATCGATAGTCAGAAGGCCTAAGAGACATGGGGCATGTGCTGACCTATTAGAGACCTGGAATCTATGTTTCGCCTCAATATTATTTGTGTTTGTGTTAATACAGTTCGAGATTGATTCCGAACTTGTATTTCCTTTAGTAAGAGTGATACGGGGACTGTATATCAGAGTATGCCCGCACCATAATTTTTTTGTGGGGTGCTGTTAGAATATATATGTTATATGAGTATTTAATATATATATTAAATTCTGAAATTTGGGAATTTCCTACTGTGTTTATGGTAAGTAAGAAATGAATAATGATTTCAATTGAGAAATACGTGTTTTGAAAGTATAGTATATTAGTGGGAAACTTTATTAACAAATAAAGGTAAAATGAGAGCTTTGTTATTAAATGAAATTTACTTCTTAAACAGTTGAATTGTTCAGTTTAAATCTTACGAGTAACCTAAGATAAGATAAGTTAAACCATTGGGAAGGTTAGTGCGATAGGTGTGCACATTAGAAGAGAGGTGAGATTTTCCCAAGGGAGTGCCGCACTAATATGTTGTTGCATTGGCCAGTTAACATTTTAAATACTTGCTAAACAAATTCTAAATCGTTTTTACAATCGGGCTCTGACCCGTTTCCATTTCCTTTTCTCTCTTGTATATATATGTATCTATTACAGTTGCCCAGCCACAGGGGCGTCTTGCATAGGATCCTTTGGAAGGAACGCGCTGCAGCATAGGTGGGAGTTGTAGGCCTCTTGCTTAGACGACCTCATTTCTTGATTCCTCTCCTAGCACTATTTTTTCAGTTGGGCATGTGCCGCCCTTTTCCATTATTCAGTTATTTATCGGATATTGTGATTTGTTTATTTTAGTATTTACACTTTGGGATTTATTACTGTCAGGATGTTTTTCCTTTAAGTTTTAATGTTGGAATTACTTAGTTGGATGTTTAATTATTGGATTGTTTGTTCCAGTATAGTTGTTGTGTGATTCTTTAATTATGAATTTCGTAAAGTTTTAAATGTTGGTTTATATAAATAAAATTTGGAAAGTAATGTCTAAAATAGTTTTGACACTTAGCTTAATTATTTAGGGTGTTAAATTGGAAAAGTTAGTTTTACGACAGTGATGCTAAGAATGAACCAACCGTTCACCTTGATTATAATTTAATAAAGGACTAATCACCCGGTATTTAATTATGCGGGCTTTATTTGCCTTCGCCTCGATTAATATTTCCCTTTTATGAATCTTTTCCCTTTTGTGTATAATCATCTTTTACACTTTTATTTTAGGAGTATTTAACAAATTAAATTCTAGCAACTCGTCTTTGTGGATATTCGATACCCGACTTACCGTTATACTCACCTGTTGAGTGTAGTCATAATTTAGGTTTTTGTATAGTTCAGGTGAGCCGAATTCAAAACGACCGGCGCATAGGTGACTCTCGTGCCGCGGAAAAACCCTGCCTATCAAATGGTGTCGTTTCGGGGATGAGTTTGTTTTAGAATTTATTTGATTTAATATTTCATAGTATTTTCTTTCTATTTGTATTATTTGCCTAACATTTTTGTAGGACTTCTACATTTAAGCGCTTAGAAAGATTCGAATTTCTCGCGCGCATCTAAATTTTTGGGGTAAGCATGTCTTATTCCAGTTTTTTCGGTAATCATTATGATAATTCTCAAAATTCTCGCAAACCTTTGACTTTTGGTCAATACTTAGAATCCCAAAAAATTGGAACATCTAAAATGACTTTGGGCGAGTATTACGAAAGTCAAAACTTTGGTTATTGGAATTTTGATGATGATGATAATGATTTTGGGCCTCTAATTCCTTATAATAGGAATTTTGAAGCGAACCGCAATAGTTTTCAAAATTCCTGTAATAATGAGTTTAACTTTAGTGCCGATAATGATTTTCAAACTCCTCATTTTCAAGAATCCGCACCTCGGCCTATGACTTTCGACGACGGTTTGCTCATGCTTGAGAACGAGAGGTATGAAGAACGTTATCGGGAAGAAAATCATTGTTGGGAGAAAGACTTGGATTTATTATTCGAATCTGACGACGATTTCCCTTTCGAGACTTTTGAAGTTGAGGAATGTTTTGACCCAATTGAGGACTTTGTGCCTAAATTGGAACAAACCATTCGTCACTTGGCCGATCTTTTAATAGAAAATGAAAGTGAGGATAAAAAGGATGTAGTATCCATTTGCAATGAGATGATTTGTTCTTTGGATCCTAAAGAAGAAAGTTTCATTGAAAATGATCCTATCTCGTTTGAAATTCCAACTTTGAGCGATGATAACTCATCTCTTGAGTTTGAATTTCTTTTCTCCCAATTTTCGTTTTCTTTTATCACACTGTCACAAGTACCTGATGAATTGGTACCGAACTTAAAAACGTTCAACCCTTTCACCGATGAGGAGTACTTTCTCGAGTTGATTTCCATGAAGGCATCTTTTCCTCCTTGTGCGCCACCTCCCATTTTACTTGCTAAATCTTTTGGAGGATATTCTTCTTTTCTCGGTCCCCACATGTTTTTGTCACCCATTCAATCCAAATCCCCCATCGTCTCTCCAAAAAATTTAATTGACGATGGTTAATTTCTTTCGCCTTACACATGCCTTCCGTTTTTCCAATGGAATTCATATTTTTCGGAAGGTATTCTTGTATGTGAGGGTACACCGATGATCCTCCAAAGTCAAATCATTTTTGCGGTGGACCCTCAACTATTTAGACTTCTAGTGTATAGTTAGTGTGAAGCCTAAATAATAGGTTTTATATAGTTAGCTTTTTATTCTTTCTTTCTTTTTATCTTTTCTTCCCTTTTTAATTTAGTCTAGTGTAATTAGTTAACTTTTTGTTACTTATTTTTTCTATGCTCGGTACTAATTATTTTGTAGATTCTTTGGACTTGTTCTTATGGGGATCACTCCAATTTTGGGTAATATCGCTCTTTTTCTCTCTTTAACTTGGTTCTTAATTCACATTGAGGACAATGTCAGGTTTTAAGTTAGGGGGTGGGAGGTATTATAACTATTTCATTATTTAGTCCATATTTTTACTCACGTGCCAGTTACTTAGTATGCTTTTCTTAGAAAATTTGAAAATTTCAAAAAGATTTTCTTTATTTTTTTCTCTTTTATTGGACATTTTGCCTTCGTTTCCAATGTTAAATTTCAATAATTATTCGATCCAATAGACAACTCAATGATGCATGTTCTTAATTTTAGAAGTTATTAGACTTTAGTCCTCAATCATTGATATTATGAATAACTTCATGAATTGAACTTTCATCCCATGAGCACATGCACTTTCTTAACTTATTGATTTGGTTTAAAATTTTTATAACTCGGTAATCTTTTGTTGCATTGTATATACTTACACTGAGTAGGATTTGTACCCTTCATCATTTGTGAGTGTATACACTATTCTTTCCTCTTTGAAAACGTTACAGTCATTGGTAATCTCTCTATTTTTTTCATTGATCGTTCATTAATTGAGTTAATGTATGAAATGTATTACTTGAGCATGATTTTCAATGATTGTTTTGACTCGAGAATTGCGTAAACTTTTTGAAATGATCATAGGCCATCCTTGTTATATCACCCATATTAGCCTTGACCTCACCTTATATGTTTACCCTCGTTAACCCCTTTGAGCCTTAATATGTCATTTCGTTTCATTACCCAAAATCCCATAACCAACTCCACGTTGGAGTTATAAACCATACATACACCTTCCATACCGTTGTTTGGAATGTTACTTGGGATTGAATGTTGTTGTTATGTTGTGGTTGCAATTTAGGCATGTGAGAGTTTGAAAAGTAAAGAACAAAGATGTGAAAAAAGTGAAGAAAAAGTGAAAGCAAAAAGTAAAAGAAAACAAAGGAAAAAGTGAGAAAAAGATGAAAAGAAAAAGAAAGAGAAATTTGTATATATTGTTTAGAGTGATTCAATAAGATTTGATTACTCTCCAATTATTATATCTAATGACTTTTTGGAACTTATTTTCCAATTTTGTTATTTCCTGCATTTTCCCAGTGGGTCTATTTCGGGTGCGTTGTTCTAGTTATTATGCCTAGGGGATTTTACGGGGCATATCATGTATGTTTCATGCTTACGACCTTGCGTGCGTAACTTTCGGGTTACTTGTTGACGCCAAAATCATATTAGGCTTTTATTGAAATTTAGGGGAGTGATAACCCTTGGTTCAACTAACTGTCGAAACGAGACACATTTGTAGTAACTCGTCGACCCATGTAACCATTTTATACTAATTAACTCGGGTGAGGGATATTTGATGCAACCTATAGTTTTTACTTGCTTTCTTAATCAAGCTTTATTTTCCCTCTCCTAGATTAATATTTCCCTTTTATGCATCTTTTCCCTTTTGTGTATAATCATCTTTTACACTTTTATTTTAGGAGTATTAAACCAATTAAATTCTAGCAACTCTTCGCAGTGGATTTTGATACCCGACTTACCGCTATACTCACCCATTGAGTGCAGTTGTAATTTAGGTTTTTGTATTGTTCAGGTGAGCCGAATTCAAAATGAGCAGCGCGTAGGTGACTTTCGCATCGCGGCAAAACATTGCCTACCAGGTCCCTCACTGTATTTTCTGGACCGTCTGGAAGGAGAGGAATAGGAGATGCTTCCGGCCTCTAGTATTTGGTATCACTTTCTGAGCCTCCTTCTTACTTGGTATAGGAAGAGTCGGGATTCGTCGATGTATCTCTTCCTTGAGTTTTTAGAGGAGATACACGTGTGAGGCGTCGGTTATGGACTACGATCCATGCTTTTTGCTTTTGTATACTTCTTATATACGGAATTCCTCCCCCTTTGGCGGGTTTGTTTTAATGAATCATTTATAAAAAATATTAATTTCAGGAAATTCCACCACTTCTGATTTCTGCAAGAATTTTGAAGTTTCAAAAAATTAGAATTTGAATTCGAAGCCCATAAATATTTCTGAAATTGATAGATTTTTTTCATAGTTTTAGCTGATAATCATGCCTAGGCTATGTAGACGCGCGCGTGTGGGTGCATATATAACATTAGTGAGACGATTGGAACTCATAAGTCTCTACATTTGTAACTTGAAAATAAAAACTCAACTATTTAATTAAAACTAAAAAGACTACTATCTGATTTAAGTTAAATAAGTCAACTAGTCGCACAACGAAATAAAATAAAATAAAACTCAAACATTGAAACTAGTGGATGGTGGGTACATAAATATAACTTTCAACATAAAATTTTTTCAACGACTACTGACATTAAAAAATATGAAAATTGAGGCTATATTTTATTGAAAATATGTACATCCATAAAATACTAGGAGTAATCTGTAGAGATTAGGATGCTTGACAATGTATTTATTTTTTTCCCTTTTTGTGGGAGAGTTATAGTTCAAATAGGCATAATTTCTATTTAGGAAAATACTCTCTCAACCATAACTTTATAGATCATCATTTAACTACTCCCTTGCGTAGCTTATACATGTTTCTATCAACATGAGGATAATTACATTTTAAATTAACTGATTAAACTTTAAGATATGAGAAAACACGAGATTAATTTCCATCATAGTATAATGATCATTAGTATATCACAAATATGGTTTTCGAATTGATTATCATATCAAAATGTACTTACTTTTTTTTCTAATAAACAAATGATGCATTAAAATCAACTGTAAAGGGAGCAAAACTCGTATACTAGGAGTATGTAATAAAACCAACTACAATCGAAAATTAGTACCACCCATAGGTGGGCCACAATAAAAAAATAGCTGGGCTTACATGCCACTATGAAAATCCTCCACAAAGTATACAGCATTAGGAAGAGTATCCACATACTTCTCCCCCAGCCATATAAATAAAGAACTCAGAAACGTGTATTGTATTCTAGTCATTTCTGTCCCTACACCTTCGAAACATCTCGAGTTTCTCTATTTCGAATCGTCCAATAAATGTAGTGTAAAACCAAACGCCACACTTTTCTATCCCCATTCTACCACATTGGAGGTTGCGAAACCTCTTATAACACCCTCACCGTCTCATGCATTACACACGAGATCCTACGAGAAGATAGGAAGACCTCCCATAGGGCTCTTATCACCATATAATGCCAGAGAAAATCATTGGTCTTCTCCCTTGCCTCCTTACATAAATAGCATCGACTCATTATTAACCGTATTCTCTTATGCAACCCTCAATCATAAAATGGTCTTCTTCGCTGGGGTCCAGAGAGAAAACAACTCTTTTGGGGGTACTTTAGTCTTCCACATTTTCTTCCACATGAATTCAATACTAAGGTTGTCAATGCCTCTCAAAATGGAATATTACCCACCCACTGAAAATATCCATTTCCATATTTTCTGCCATCTCAACCCATCCCTTCCCCTATTAGGCATGGGTCCTCCCCTATCTAATACAAAAAACCCAGTCTCCCCAATCTCCCAGTCATAGATACGTCCTCTGAACTTGGGACTACACACGACCCGACCATATGTAACTGGCATATGATCCGCTATGAGGCCATCATTATCGCCCGTAGTCTGATCATAAGCCTTACACATACAGATATGCGTAATAAAGCATTCAAAACTACCCAATAATATACCAACCAAAATGTCAACAAGTGTATTCTTGATAATTAAGTAATGAAAGAGACAACACAAGAAATTGTGGAGTTGTGATTGAAAATAACACATGAGTAAGGCTAATATATTTAATGACAAAATGGTGTAGCAAAACTCTACTATATAGAATAAAGTTGTAAGTGATCTTGTGAAATTTTGTTCGTCGAAAAAACAAATGAGTTTTGCCCATGCTGCTATTACAAGATAAAAGAAATTACATAGCATCCTCTTGTAACTTCCCTAGGAGAGACTTTTTTCCTATATAAATTACAAGTGCTAAAGAAAAGATAAAAAAAACTAAGAACATTTATGAAATCTCGAATGAGGAGCAGCTGGCCTTAAATTATATTTAAGAGCTTATATCTCTTCAACAGTTAAATATGAAAATGAATCCTTTCCTTTTTCTCTCTTTTGATTACCATTTACCTCAACAAAAATATTGGAGTGTTTAATTGTCCCTAAAATCTGAAATGAATTACTAATTAGAGTAATTTGAGATTGGTTTTTCCCACAATTTCTCTGAATTGAGTCTTCAATAAATGCCTGAGCTTTTGCAGAATTATGAGATATTCCAAGGTCAAACTTAGGAATCTCCGCATATAAATTAGTATCAGGGCCTTTTTTTTGCTTAAAAGTGCATATGACAAATTTGGAATATCCTCTATTGGAAGCATTTCACCATAAGAATCATCATTATTCAAAATGTCTCCCCACGAATGATTTTGAATATGATTAGGACAAGGGAAAATAATATTCCCTACCATATTATTATCAATATCTAGGGGTGTGCACGAACCCGAATGGACCGAACGGATCGAAAAAACCGAACCGGATCGGACCTACTTTTCTGAGTTTTTTTAAATTCGGTCTAAAAATATGGAGGACCGCATTCTTCAATTTGGTCTTCGGTCTTCAAAAGTGGGTTCAGACCGGACCGGACGCTTTTATTAGATATTTATATACTTTTTTTATATATATTTTTAATTGAGTAAACCCAGCCCACAAACAAAACATATAGCCCTCATAAAAATAAAAGATCTTCTCTCAGCCTTCCTCCTTTCTTTCTACAAGTGAGAACTTCTCACTCTTCTTCTTCATCTTATCTCTCCGGCCAAAACACTACTACTAGTACCTCCGGCCAAAACCAATCGTCTACCCTCCGGCCAAAACACTGTTGCTGGTACCTCCGATCAAAGCTTTCGATCTGTAAGTTTAACAAGACACTGCTGCTACTTTACATCGAATTTATTTTGGTGTGAATGTATTTTTTATGACACTGTGCTACTTCTATGAGACTTTGCTGTGAATTTATTTTGCTATTTGTATATTAAATTAAATATGAGACTTTGTAGTGAATGTATTTTTTATGGGTATTATTAGTTGTTGTTTGCTATTTTTGATATGTATAGTTTTTTTTAGAATAAGAAGTTCCAAATTATCATTTGTAACTATAATAAAATACCACCAGTTTATTGAACCCCATTCAGTGATTCACAGAACATAACAACATCAACCCGCAACTGAGGAAGCAAATTATTATGTATGGATATTTGGAGAACACAAATTACCAAACTCCAACTCTCGAGCATAGCTGAATTGACTCAGAGAGCCATAAATGAAGTGATGAATTTCATAATCTAGACTAGTTAAAATTTCGCCACTCGGGTGCGATCGAAATAGCAACCAATAGTATATGTATAGTTAATAAAGCCAAGTATTATTAACTATTTTTTTTATGAAAAGACCTATGACAATAGCTTGAAATTTTTCCATTGCAAAAATAGTGATTAAAATTTTGTTCTCAGTTTTTGAAACCTATATATACACACACAACAAGCATATATGTGTACTCTTTTTTCTCTATTTCAATATAATGCGTGCTGTTTTTTTAATAAAACACGTGTTGTTTTTTATGCGTGTTGTTTTTTAATATTAAAAACATGTTGTTTTTTATATAAAAAAGGTGTTTTTTTATATATAAAACGTGCTACTTTTTTATGAAAAACATTCTATTTTCATATTAGTTGTTTATGGATCGAATAGGACCGAGACCGAACCTGAACTGCTTGAAAATCGAATAGGATTGAGACCGATTATTCCGATCCGATTTCAGTCCATAGTTTTCTAGGACTGATTAATGCGGTCCGATCCCAAAAATACCTCAAAACCAGACCGGACCGGACCGCGCACACCCCTATCAATATCAATAATTTTCGAGCCAAAATTAAAGCCAATCGGGATTTGTTGATTAACTAAAGAGGTATTATCTTTCGGATCCTGAGTGATACGCACCCTATTTTTACGTACATTTTTAGCCTTTAGCATAGGAGATGTTGGATTGTTATCTCTTTTATTAAATGCTTCCTGATTTTTTGAGATACTTTTCTCAATTTGAAAACTGAGATTACGATTTGGGACACCGTCCACCTGACTAACAAGTACGTTACCTGAGATAACTCCTTTTTTTTTGTAAAAACCTCAATCGATTCGGATGCAATATTATCGTACAAGGGGCCTACAGGTTTGAATAGTAGACTGACTCATCAAGCAGTGGGTCAGTAGTGATTATAACACTCTGATTATCGATAACCAAGGGATTAGATTGAAGAGGATCATGATGGAAGCCACTTTAGGAGACATAGTCCCATCTTTATTTTTGGTTTCATTCTCGAAAGCTAAGGGAGTAGATTTAAGAGGCTGATGATGTGACTTGAGAGCCACTTTAGGAGACATAAACCCAGCTTTGATTGTGGTTTCAAATTCGACAGATACCATACTTGAAACAACTTCTTTATTTTGTTTCAAAGCAAACTGATTTGACCCCTTCTAAAATTAATTTATGATAGTAGGTATTATTTTACCGGGAGGTTTTTGTGGGATTTTGTCAACCAAAGGTTTGGACATAATTTTTAAAAGGTTTCTACACTCACTCACTGAGTGCCCAATTATTCTACAGTAAGTGCAAAAGGAAGGTAGATATTCATATACAATGTTCACATAAAAGCTACCTTCACCTCTTTTAACAAGAATTTTTTCAAGAGGAAGGTTGTTTATGTTTACTTCAGCCAGAACCCTAGTAAAGTTGCCATAATACCTATCCAAAGTTGCTTTGCCAATGCGCAATGGAATGCCTGAACCTCTTGAAATTTATAAGAGCAGACGAGGATCCCAATATTCTTGACTAAGACCTATGAACCGAATCAATAAAGACTCAGTGTAAGTAGAGACAACATATTTATCCGGGTGAAAATATGGGATTCATTGAGAGACCTTAAGAAATCTAGTTGAAAGCTTGGAACTACAAAAAGACCAAAACTATATTAATTTCAAGAGAGAAAGAGAAGCAATGATTGTATAAGCCTTTATTTATGTGAGTAAGAAACCATGTATTTTGAAGCTGCCAAACACATGTAAGATGCTTTTTCAAATCATCAAATTTCCATGACTAGTCACCTTTAGCAAGAATAAATCTACTAATGAGGCTAGTAGAACTACATTCTTTAATGACTTCTTGGTAAATCTCATCAGTGAGCTTGATGACCGTGACATCTCCACACATGTATGGATCAGTCGATGGGGGAAGGGAAAGAGGCGATTTGAGATGAACTTTCTTGATGGAAAGAATATCAGTAAAGGAGGGTTTTATAGGATGGGCATCTTGAACATAAATACAAGAAATATTATTGTTATTAGAAAATGGTTTAGGATCAAAGTCCAAACTAGTAAGAGAACTTGAATTCATGGCAAGAGAGAGAAACATCATATTATATATATATGACTCGTCCTCTATGTGCCAATGTTCTTCAATTCTAAAAATCATTGCATTGTGTAATACTCGTTCCCCATATCTTTATATGTGATTCATAGTCAATTATTATTTTTTAATGGTACATTAATTTTATGATATGTTTATCCAGTTTATCCTAGCCCTGCCACTCTTATTACACTAGCCTTTTGCACAACAATATATACACAGTGCAATTTAAACATCTCATTTAATTTAATCTTAGATTTTTTCTCGATACATGGGCATATTCTACTCTCAGTAGGCCGAGACTCGCTGGGCTTAGTCTCCATAGAAAAATCTCACCTCTTGTGTATATGAGAATAAAGTTGCACCTTTACTAACATATATAGATTTTTCAAACATCAAGCCATAGTTAAATAATGGCTCCAACCACCAACATCAAATCCTATATTTGAGTTGCATAAAATCATATCTATTGAAAACGCCCAAACAACCACTTTGCAAGTTAAAACAGATCAAAACATTACCATCCTTTATCGGGGTCTGATGGAATATTTCAAAGTTCGATGAAACCCAACAGATCGTCACTGAGCTCCAAAACTCCTTAGGTTATTTCCAAAACTCCTTCGGTTCCCCTGTTGGATCCTATAGTGGATGGGTTGGGTTGAGGTCCATTTAGGGTTTTATAAGAGAAGAAGGGAGGATATATGTTTTCGTTGATGTGTTTAGTCTTTTAAATGCAAGGATTGACCATAAAGCTTTTGAAGAGTTTTGCTTGCGTGAGTGATTTTTTTATAAACCTGAACCTATACATGAACAATCCCTTTGGACTCCTCCATGCGATCTAAACCGAGGGACGTTGTGCCAAAACCACCTTAACTCACACCCTCCTTTAGTATTCTTTGGGAGTTCGAATTCGAGACCTACAACCTTTTTTTCTGTTTGCCCCTTTTTGCTAGAGTAACCAGGGTGGATTGTTGCTTAAGAGGACTTTCTTTGATTTTTTCCCATTTTTAAGAGACAAACAATGTGGGTTAGGGGTTAATGCTATAAAATTTGATTTTATTGGGATAAACAAATTTTAGCATCCAAATTTTTAATATGTTCAAAAATATTTTATTTGGGACCCAATTTAAAAAAAAAAATCATTGTACTCCCAATAATTGATAAAAACGTTATTTTCCAAATATTTTCTTATTTGTCATAGATGTTGGTAATTTTTTCCTTGCACCCGAGGACAAAATTTTTCGAAGGAGGGGACAATGATGTATATTGACAACACGGGTGTATAGTTCTGGTATGTAATTATCGCATTATTTTGTATTTTTTGGTAGTTTAGTAGGTGAGGAATATCACAAGCCCTTTTTAATAAAACTTTTACTCTTCAAGTTTTAATAACACCATTCATCATCCCTCTCGAATTATACTATTATCTCAAATAGGAAAAACGTAGTTCAACATGTAGTACAGAAGAGAATGATCTTGTGAAGAGGCCTTTAAAGGTTAAGGTCAAGTTAGGGGACAATGGTGGTGGTAAAAGAAAACCCATATGCTATCTAAACAATTATCAAATAAAAAAACACGAGTTTAACATGTACTAGTCAAGTGGTATTGGATCATATACTCATCTTACTTATGTCATTAATTTAAGGGAGGAGTGGTACTAGTATCATAGTCATTATGTTGTGCTACGTAGTCTAAAGTGAAGTAGGAATACATAGCAAATGATTATTCCTTTTATATATGAAATCATTTTGTCATAACAGAAAAGGTGGATTAAGGACTGGTAAAACGACCCAGGGCCAAGCCTAGTGAGGCATTGGCTTTGGTCCCAATTACACCCCACTGCACCATCGTGAACGTTCTCAAGTTTTCAATTGTATAAGAGCTAGTGACCATATGCAAGCATCGAAGATCGAGCATCGCTACTTCTTGGTGAAGGTTTATGAGGTGGTTTATGTGATTTATCTCTACTTGGGGGGTCTTTTCTTTAAAATGTTTTCGAAAGTATCTTAAAAAATTCGCAGGTTCATTAGAACAACTTTAGATGTCATTCAAACAAGTTTCCACTACTCGTTAAAACACTTCGTAGTTTCGTTCGAACGAGTTCTATTGTTGCGTCTTTAAGTTGGCTTGGAAATGTTATTCGATCTATCGTTGTAAGTGAATTCGAATGAGATAGTGTACTTCATTTGAACAAGAAGTACTTTTGTTCGAATGAGTACACAGTAATTTGTTTTCTATTTTAAACCGATTTCAAATGCAATATTTAATATATATTCTTTTAGAATATTTTTCCCTCTAAATAAAATGTTGGGATCCAATTGTTTTAAGACTTATAGAGTCCATTTTATGATCAAACTCTCAAAAATATTCCATCCAAACCGCTTGGATCATTGGAGAACACTTTACCCGATCGAGAAGAACATATATTGAGTTCTAAAACTTGCGGAGATTATTTATCTACTCCTTATTTGTGGAGTGATGGCTCTACCACAGAAGAACAAAAAAAATGCGATTCTTTAGGTTGATCAGTGTATCTAAAGTAATGGTAGACTTCTAAGGGAATGATTCTAGACTATCATTTCTTGCGGAATATTAGAAGACGCTATTGCATTAAACCTAATTGAGCTCCAAGTTGTCTATAATTCTGTATTGACCCATTGTATCTAAAGTAATGATGAAATATAGGTTTTCTCAAAAGGTATTGTAAACATGAGTAGATAAATTGTATGGGAAAGTAAGTCCTTGAAAAATCAGGATCACGCGATAAATTAGCGTAATCCGCTCTGATACCAATTCGTAAAAGTGAGACTGTGTGATAATTGATTAATTTGCAAGTTTCCAATTAAACTTTATTTAATTAGAGTCTACTTTTAATCCAAATCAATTCATCCGCTAAACATGCATCTATATGGAAATAAATCAACCCATCAAATATAAAGCATGCGACACAATAAGTATGCTGAGACACATATTTCAGGAAAAAAAAACCTTTCGGGTAAAACCTTTATTTCACTATGAATTTATAAATTGCAACTTACAATTACATAGAGAAATCTGCAATGGATCAACGCGCATCTAACCCACAAAGACACGCAGTACTGAACTCAGCAAGAGAATACACGCAGCACCCTCTAAGGACTCGCAGCCCAATCTTCAGCAAAGAATCTTCACGTAGCAAGATCCTCAATGACACGCAGCCATACAGTGTAGAGACGCACTCCATGAAAGTAGAACAAAAGCAAAGTGTTCTATGGGTTGCAAAAAGATTCACAAAGGTTTGTCAAGGATGTGTGAATCAAACTATGAGTCTTGGGACTCAAAAATAGGAGGACTAGAGTAATTAGAACTCTCAAAATCATCCTTCAAAGTCTTGCAAAATAACTCCCCCGAAGCTGGCTTTTGTAAGGAAACCAAAGAGAGTTTTAAAATTCTGTAACTCCGCCAATGTACAGGTACCCCGAACCAGTTCACCTGTACCGCGAACCGGTTCACCCCCCGAATCGGTTTGGCATGCGGTTCGAGAAAGTTCGTTGGTCTGGGGAAAAAATACACAGCATTGTCCAATGGTTTTTCTCCATTTTCAAAGGGCCATAACTTCTGCACCGTAGCTCGGATTGAGGTGCCATTTATTCTCGTATCTTCGTGGAGGCTAGCTCTTCAACTTTATAGTTGGTCGGACTCCGGAAGGTGGCTATAAAATTGCCAAATTGTCCTTGAACATTACTATCATGACTTTTTTCACTGTTTTGACTTCTCTTGCGTACCACTTGCGTTAAGTCCCTAAAATCGTGGAACGTGAAGTCGTTGAGGCAGATGTAGGACACATTATGGAGATTATGACTGCTTGATTCCCAGAATTTGGATACAGGCTATCATGTGAGATCGTGAGGTGATGTGCCAAATGTAGAGGCGTACGACACACACAAATGTAGCATGTTGGACATGAGAAAAAAGTCCTTACAAATCTCCATCTATGTCTATGCCGGTACATACATAAAAATATCCGAATTATCAAATACCAAAATGCCTATACAAATCTACCCTCCCATGAACCCAAAACTGGAAAGGTACAAATGAATAAGTCTTCATCGTTTGTTCTTTAAATCTTCAAAATCCTCAAATCCTCAATCTTCAAAATCTCAAATCTTTTCTCATCAGGGTGTGCAACATAATGATCATCAATGTAGTACCTACACACATTGGATAAAGAAAAATACCAAGTGACATATCGAGTTTGAAATGAGATAAACATAGATACCAATTTATACGAAAAACATAAGTTAAATCTCAAAAACTCTCCCAAAATTCAAACTCCCCCATAAAATGATAATTCTTTCTCCCCCTTTTTTATTATCTCCCCAAATAGACAAATGAGAAGAATAAATCAAACAAGAAAAGTCGGGGTGTCACGGTATACAAAATAAGGCATCAATCATATGGCAAACGCTCTCTTGCAAAGAGATAAAAAAATCTTCACAAACTATTTTTGAATTTTTCAAATTTTTCCTACAAAAATAAGATACCAATTTGAAACATATGTAAAACATGATAAAAAAAACACACCATGGATTTAAACTCAAACAACCAACTCATGGAAATGAAATGAATGGATGTGAACACATTCGATAGGTAATCAACTCAATCAATCATATTTGTACGATGCATATGTGTACCCCTAATGAATGAACATGAAAAGTATCCTTAGGTGTAAAGATTATTGAATTTAGATGACATCGTCTTATACAAATCAACAAATCAAAGTCAAAATTATTTCCACACCAATAACGTTCAAAACTATGAAGTGCATTTTCAAGAATTTCAAGGATGTGCAAACCCGTTATAAAATCTCCAACCAGACTCCCTCATATATATTTTCTTTTAAAGGTGTTGAACTAAATTCTCAAACTTTGGATAATTGGTGCAAAAACCTAAATGGCCCATAATGGGAATGAATTTCTTTTTATTACCTTAAAATTTTTCGGGCTCCTTTAAACCTCTTTCGACCCCGGATAATCAAATTCCTCAATTTTTTAGGTCCAATTTAAACGGAGGCTTAATCGCAAAGGAAAAAAAATAATCTTTTGTAGTCCTTCACCGTTTTCAAACAAAGCACACAAACTTACAGACGGATCTTACATGCACAATTTTCTTATCAAGTTTTATCACGCTTGGTTCGTTTTAAGGACATGATTGAAGTGAAAACACCCAACCAACATGTGATAAGATAGGCACAATAATCAAACAAATCCGTGCATGTGTGAAATAAAGGAAACATGAGTCAAACATGTAGGAAGTAACACTTAACTACATCTTAATGACTCCAAACATTATAAAGAACAAGAATGAATTGACCTATTGTCTCAAAACACTATCAAATAGTCACATGAAAATAATGGAATGATGTTATGACTCGGTCATCCTAAGTGTCCATCCATAAACGGTGCAAATAAAATACAAAAATCATTTTGGATTTTTAATTTTTTTTATCAAAATAAAATCTTTTTGTATTTTTCAAAAACAAAAAATGTATACAAAAAACACATGTCACCACACTAGCAACTATATATCATGAAGCCACAACTAGTGTATGACAAACATGCAAACACAATCATCTATATGATATGGCAAGAGAAGAATCATGTGCAATCCAATGGGAATCAACTTGTCTAAAATCTAGTGCCTCTAAAAGTGACTTCCTAACCCAAATAGAAGTGAAACATCGTGTGCGGGATTTAGTAACCAAGGGAACACTAGACATAAACTTCCTAGAACTTTTTCCAAGATCAGAACAAAAACACCTAAGGTGACCTTTCCTACCACAATATGAACATATATAAACGGGTGGAACGACACCTATGGGTTGACCTTTTCTAATATCCTTGGAATTAGTTTATCCTCTAAAACAAATAATGGTTTTGGCTTTAGCATTAGAAGCATGAGAACAAGATGAGCCACTACCATCACTATAAAACCTACTCGAGCCTGCCAAATCATTTTTTAACTTCAAAATTTTTTACTCGAGCAAAGAATTAGACTCTTCCAATTTAAGGGATAACTTTTTCAAATTCTCAACAATTCCTAAAAGGGTATCTATCTCTCCCTCAATTAAGGCAAACTTTTCCCTAAGAGTCTCTTCACGTTCCACAAACTCATTGACTAAAATATTTTTATCCTCTTTGGCACAAACACAAACCATTAAATTTTTAAGGTCCTCCAATTCTTCTTCTAAAAATAGGACCAAATCATCACTCTCCTTCTTGAACAATTTTAAAGTAACAAAGTCATGGTCCAAGGAAACAAATTTTTCACGATAAAAATCTCTTTGATTTTTAACCGTTTACAAAAGATCCATCGCGGATTTAAAACGAGAATTTTCTTTTTCCAAAAAGTCAGTTCTTTTAGCAAACGTCAAATTCAAATGATTTATATCATCAAAACTCCGACTCGTTTCATCAAAAGTGCGCATTCGATTAGATAAGTGCTCCATTGAAAAAATTGCGATTTTTCACAAAACTAATATGTCAAAAAAAATCAATTTCACACAAATTTTGCGAAAAATAAAGATCAGGCGATAAATTAGCGTAACCTTCTCTGATACCAATTTGTAAATGTGAGTAGACAAATTGTATCAAAAAGTAAATCCTCGAAAAATTAGGATCACACGATAAATTAGCGTAACCCACTCTGATACCAATATGTAAACGTGAAACTGTGTGATAATTGATTTATTTGCAAGTTCCAATTAAACCTTATTTAATTAGAGTCTACTTTTAATCCAAATAAATCCATCCCCTAAACATGCATCTATAGGGCAATAAATCAACCCATCAAATATAAAGCATGCGACACAATAAGTATGCTGAGACACAAATTTCAGGAAAAAAAACCTTTCGGATAAAACCTTTATTTCACTATGAATTTATAAATCGCAACTTACAATTACATAAAGAAATATGCAATGGATCAACGCAAAACCAACCCACAAAGACACGTAGTCGTGAACGCAACAAGAGAATACACGCAACACCCTCCAAGGACTCGCAGCCCAATCTTCAGCAAAGAATCTTCACGCAACAAGATCCTCAATGACACACAACCATACAGAGTAGAGACGCACTCCACGAAAGATGAACAAAAGCGAAGTGTTCTATGGGTTACAAAAAGAATCACAAAGGTTTGTTAAGGATGTGTGAATCAAACCATGAGTCTTGGGACTCAAAAATATGAGGACTAGAGTAATTAGAACACTCAAAATCGTCTCTCAAAGTCTTGCAAAACAACTCCCCCGAAGTTGGCTTTTATAAGGAAACCAAAGAGAGTTTTAAAATTCTGGGACTTTGCTAGCGTACAGGTACCCCGAACCGGTTCGGGTGTACCATGAACCGGTTCGACCCCCGAACCGGTTTGGCCTGTGGTTCGAGAAAGTTCACTGGTCTGGGGAAAAAATACACAACATTCTCCAAAGGTTTTTATCCATTTTTAAAGGGCCATAACTTCTTCACCGTAGCTCGGATTGAGGTACCGTTTCTTCCAGTATCTTCGTGGAGCTTTCCTGTTGGATGGACCTTCGAATGTTGGCTATAAAATTACCAAACTGCCCTTGAACATTACTATCATGATTTTTTCACTGTTTTGACTTCTCTTGCGTACCACTTGCATTAAGACCCTAAAATCAAGGAATGTGAAGTCGTTGAGGCAGATGTGGGACACATTATGGAGATTATGAATTCTTGATTCCCAAAATTTGAATAGAGGCTATCATGTGAGATCGTGAGGTGACGTGCCAAATGTAGCGGTGTACGACATACACAAATGTAACATGTTGGACATGAGAAAAACATCCTTATATGTACTTTTCCTATATCTTCTTTCCATTTTTGTTTTTGATATTGGTCCGTGTTTTGGATTCACATTATCTTGCATGCTCACATAAATTAAATCAAAATAAAATTTGGCTAAAAGGAATTTTTTGTGTGTGACCTACTCTAT
Source organism: Sambucus nigra (assembly GCA_949130495.1). Lineage (NCBI taxonomy): Eukaryota > Viridiplantae > Streptophyta > Magnoliopsida > Dipsacales > Adoxaceae > Sambucus > Sambucus nigra. The sequence goes on along the minus strand of OX422207.1, from coordinate 736,956 downwards.
GGACTATCCATATGACCTACATTTTTAGTTTTATTAAAATAAAAGTAAAACTAAGTCATATTATGGGAATTAACTTTATCCTAAAGAGAGATTATCATTGGTCATGGCATGAGGAGACTCTTGGATTAAAACGAAGAAGTCCGATCTTACAATCTTGAACGTGAAGCTTTTCAAAAAAACTTAGACTATGACTCAATATGTTTTGGAATGGGATACCACAATCCAAACATATGGATATTTTGGGCATAATTATGTTTTTAAAATTATGTTATGTGAACAATTCAGGAAATGTTTATCTAACATAATGAATCGCTGATGTCTTTTGGTCCCACGTCTAATGACACTGACTCCATTATGGAGGATACCATTAGTTGTGTTTAAGTGTACACCATAGGTTCATTGATTGAAATGAAACCCGGTTGTGAGAACTTCGTCGATGGGAGGGCCAAACTCATTCACATTCAATTTCAATGAATTATCACTTAAAAGTCTCGAGAATACCGAATCCCTTATTAAATGCATCGGATTGGGTGCGTGGGTTGGGGGGGGGGGTATATTAAGATGACACGAGCAAGTAATCATATCATAATTCTCAAAACACCAATGAAGTTTGCGGGATTTATGTGTAAACCCCTATCTCATTTAATACTTTAAATTTGACGGTATCTTGAAAAACTATTCATTCAATTCTAAACGCTAAAACTAAATCCTTCATAATTTCCCAATTTACTTGTAGAAATTAGATTACCCAATATCACCATTTTAATTTCCCCAAAATAAATCTATTTTTAAATTAAAATAAAAACCATGAGATCAAAAATTAATTTATACCTTTAAATTAATTACCTAACTAAATTCAATTTATAAAAGAACAATTAAAACAAATTTTAAAACAAAAATTTCAAAAAAATAAATTTAAAACAATTAAAATTAAATCCATCTTGTTCGTAAAATGAGTGTTCCTAATTATCAATTAATTAACATGTTAAATTATGTAACGTAATAATAAAGATACAACAAGTAAATATAAATAATAATTTCAGAAAAATAATAAATCTATAGGACAAAATTCCCCTATCCATCATGACCAAACTCTTCTTGATGTACAAGTCATAAAGAAAAAGAAACCCACTCGAAGTAGACTTGTTTTCGATAAAGAATACCCCTCTAAGTAAATATATATATGGATCTTGGAGTTCTTCATATAATAAATATAATACCGCGACCTAGATTTATGGGTCATCCGTAGTCATCCAGGTTTGACCCGAGCGATAGGTGTGAAGTGAAATAAAATAACCTAGCTAATGTTACTAGTCCAGTTTTATTTTAATTAACTTTTCACCTTAATCTTGTAAAACACTTCCTTTTTCTCATTTTGACATTCATCCCTTTATTTAACGTACGCGGTTAAATATTTGCAACAACTCCACTTGAATTGATCAAAAGTCGCTTATTTACCGAAATTACCCTTTTCATTTTAACCAATCTACATCAGTATTCATTAAAATTCACCCTTTCAACGCACGCGATTAGCGTGTTAGAAAATACTTATTTAGTCTTTGAGAACTTGTGTAGAACACACTCTTGTGAAAATAATGGGTTTAACCACTTAGATTTCTTAACCCCTCATTTACCCACTTGGTTTACCTTTCTTTTACCTTACAGACATTAATCAATTCACACATTTACTTGTCCATTAACCTTTATCGAAACATTTATTAATTCATTTAAGTTAGATTGTCTTAACAAGTTTTCGCCACACAATCCATTTCTTGCCATGTTTCTTATTTATTTATCTTTCTCTCGGAATCTTTCAATAACCGCATACTTCAACAGTCCACACCGTTGGCTTTGCGAACTATATGTTATGGCCAGTTGTTTTCAGTCTCACCCTAGGGCTTCGGGCCTTCCTTAATTATCCCGGTGTCATTCTAGTTCCTTTTAATGTGTTTTAACATTTTAGAAATGTTCACATTATTCCACTTTTCCTTGTTACCCGATCGAAGACAAAACCCGAGATTACACCCCATCTTGTGTTACACTTTGAAAATCTTCGTTTCATGTCCTTTACACTTTAACCTTGATTTTATTCCGAAAATCATGTTCAATAGGACTATCATGTGTAACACTCTTTTTAACATTTTTATCTCACAAAAATGCTTCACTTTATATAATATTATCATTTTATCCATTTATTTCCAAACTCATCCTTTACTCCATTTTCACAAGTGTTATTTTTTTCAAAACACTATTAAGTTACCCATACTAGCTTCTTTAGTGTTCTTAAAAACTTCTTAACCTTTGAGTAATATTCTTCTTAATTGGAAACATCTTTATTTCATTATTCCCTTTAAATTTCACAAGTGTTAATCTTTTAAAATATTATTAAGTTACACACACCAACTTTCTAATGTTTAACCATTAACACTTATCCAACACCCTTATTAACCATATTTTCAAATTAGACATTTATTTACTTCTTTATTCAAAAATAATAAATACACTAAACCACTACTTTTATAAAATATACAATTTCCTTTTATTAACACATGCAGTCTTATAACTTTATACTTATCCCACTTTAAACCCCTTTTTACAAACTTTGAAGAGTAGAATTTCCATTTTTCTCCTTTCTTGTTTAAACTCGCTAAAACCATGTTTTAATTTGTTTATGTTTTACTTATCCATAAACTACAAGTCTACATATATGAGGATATGGTTTTTACTTCAAATCCTATTAATGGGTTGAAAATACATTTCTTTTCTAGAAATTCATAATATTATCAAAAATGCACTTTCAAGTCATAAAAGATATTTTTACTTCTTTCAAGCTCAACAAATGTCCATCTTTTACAAAATTTACATTTTTGCAAGAAATGTGAACATTATTTCACTAATATTTAAAAAAAAATCAATCATCATGTTCAAACATTTCATTTCATTAAATGTTTAATATAGGTTTTCTAGAAAGTACACCATTTTCATCAAAATCCTAATCTTCATTTCAAGAAACTTTAAAGTGTTTACTTCATCATTTATTTTCAACACAATAACATTTTGTAACATTTTTATACCATAAAAATATTTATTATTTACTACACATGATTTTCATCATTTAATCAAATGCACCCTGCTCATGTAATCTAACATCAAGACTAAAAATACGTAAAATAAAGTCTTAAAACGAAGAGTAAAATTTTCCACCTCTAAAAGCTCCAAATGGTGGTAAGAAGGTTATTGTAGGAGTATCAACCCCTACCTACAAAGGTGTTCTCAAGGGGTTACCAAATACATCCTCCAAAATGCTCCATATGTGACCCATTTAAGCTCTCAAGCCAAAAATCCCTTCAAACTCCATGAAAGATTCCATCATCTTCTCCAAAAATCCCCCAACACTTATCCAAAATTCATAGCTCCACCTCAAAAATGGTGGAAATGTGTGTTATAGGGTTGAATATGGTGAAATACTAGATAAAAGTGGTGGTTTTATGGGTGTGGAAGGCCAACAATGGTGGAAGAACACCCCAAAAATGGTGGAAGAACACCATTCTCCCGCTTTATCTCTTGTTGCATTTCCCCTAATAAATGGACCAAACAAAGATTTATAAAAACCCCTTAAAGACCAAATATCATTTTGCCCAATTTGGTCTCACCAGAGTTTGACAGCTCAACGATCTAATGGTAAAAAATGTGACAACACACAAGGGCAATCAGATTACAATATTTTCGGGGCACGTCGTTTGAATGAGCCTTATTCGAATGACAAGTCTACCTCGTTTGATACCGGGATTTTCACGACCTTCGTGCAACCTGGAACTATAATGCAGTGGGATCCCGCACAAAGGTTGTTTGAACCTCGCTTCAAATGACACCCATATCTCATTTTTGTTCGACTAATTTCTTCATTTCCTTCAATTTGACCCATAATTTTCCTACAATTATCATCAACCCCACTTTAGTATAATTTACACAAACATTTATATGAAAGAATTGAGCAGGATATTATAATAAACCTCTGAAAATAATTCTCTTTGGTCATGGAAGAATGAGGAAGAAATACCATCACAAAAATTGATCTGAAATGATAAGAACCAAAGCTTCTTACTATGAGCTGCCATTTTCTGATTGGAACTCACACCGGATTGATTTGACCCTACTCCATATCGACTCGATGGGCCCTTGGTTCGGTCCTACCTTAAGAAAACACACAAGATTTAGAGTGATTTGGCTATCAAATGAGATTACTTCCACTTAGGGGCCTTATTCTAATTAGATCCATGCATAAAAATACATGATTTGACCTCTTGGCCATACATATAGAGATGAATATGCGGAAATGAATAATATACATACTTTTATATGTATGAGGATGAGACCTTGTAATGAAATGCAATATGAGGTCGTGACCATGGTATCCTGAACTTATTAGAGCACGTGACTGAAGTGGTGCTCGGGTGTAGAGAGAAGATGAAGAGAATTTGAAAGAGTTTGACTACTCTATTACTCCTTACTAAATGAGTAGTAATGACCTCTATTCATGGAAATTGGTTGGAGCCCCACGTGAATTGTTCACTTGACTTATGGTACACAGAATATTTAAACAAGGTGAAAAATTAGAATTCTTTTTAAAAAGTTGTAAAATCCACGACGTATGATGAGGTATAGATTTAGGTGTAACGTCCGTAGATGTAATGACATTTATGGTTAAGGTGTCATCTAAGGTCGGGGTCTTTTATAGGTAATTAGGAATATCTTCAGATACGTGTGTATACCTCTATGCCAGATGTCCACCAAGTAGTGGAGGATATATTTTTGGAACAAAAGAATCCCCCAAAACTCAATGATGAAAGGGAAGTGATTTAGTGCTAGGACTTTAAGTGATGTCCGCAGTCATTACACTTGATGCTGAGACCTTTCTTGTAGAGCTTCAACTTTTGCGATGTCTTGTTTTTTGAGACCTCGAATATAAAGGATTTGGGTTCCATGTCTCATTTTATTTTTAACACTTTAAGAGAGAAAATCCATGTAATTTTTAGCAGTCTTCAAGAGGTTCCCGATGACATCTTAAATCTTGATTGCTAGGTTTGATTTCTCTTATTTTTCTGTTTTTTCTTTGCTGATTTTACTCATCTTCATGATTTCCATTACTTTTGTCCATTATAATGCGTAATCAAATAATCTCCAAATTACACTTCTAGGTATTATACGCTTTCAAAAAAGTTCGAGCTAGGTTATTGAATCATCAATTTGTAGACCAGTGCAACTTGAACTGCTAACAATTTTGGATTATAATTCAATTTGTTAATAGCCCATAACCATTTGAACCACCAATGGGATCCAATAATATATTCTTAGTTCGAGGTTGATTCGAACCATAACTTTGTATTTTCATGTTGTTGTTATTTTTTTTATTGAATTCTTGGGTTGGAATGGATTTTTTGCTTTTTGGTTATTGAGGATTTTCAGAAGTAAATTACATGTTCGAATTCGTTTCTTGGCAAAACAAGATTTTAATTTGGTTATATTTCGATTGGCTTTGGCCACGAATGTCTGTTTATGTTCTTGTATAAGAACTTAGGGTTTTAGGTTTATATCCAAACACATGATAAATAATTTGGGTGTTTGTCAATAACACCGCGGCTTTTGCTTAGAGGACGTGGCTTGTTTTTGCACCATTTCTAATCCACATCGTGATTTTTTAGATGAGACTTAATGACTTAAAACTCCATGGACTCTATAGTCCTTTGCCAATATTTGAATTTTTTGAACCTTTTACGAGATTTTGAAACTAGGCCACGACCGTTATAAGCAAGCCACGACCTTTGCCCAAAACATGCACCCCTCTAGTTGACCACATCACTGTAGGATATTCGTGTACAATATGAAGATGTTGGTGGGATTAATGCGTATTGATACTATTCAAATGAGAATTGTGACCTAATTATTTAAAAGTAAATTTATATATATTAGTGTGATATATCATTGCGGATTTATTCGGGTGTAATATTTAGTAAGATAACACAAAGTGTTCCTTAATATTGTTTGCACCTGAGATAATAGACTAATGCAATGCCCCTTGTTTATTTTGTGTTCTTTTATAATAATAGATATTCTATGTGATCTTAAATCTAAATCATGCATCTACATACAATATTATTCCTTTCATTACATAACCACAACAGTGACAACAGTTCACATGACGACCAATCAGAAAAATATAAGTAATTTTTACTAAAACGATAATAATTGAGTAAAGAGTAGAAGATCATTTAAGTGACTTGATAAGATAACTGACCTGCCAATTTAGTTAATTATTGGCTTCGTAAAAACAGGACTCCATATTCAATTACGAAGAGCTAGTGGACCCTTAAATGTAAATAAACCCATTTTTTCTCTTTATATATGTTTTATGCTATATTTTAGTTAAAGTATTTAAATTGTCATATTTTCAATTAGGGGTTTAATCGCAAATATTATGATTAAACTTAAGGCGAGATTAATCTAGGATTGATTTAACCTCAATAATGAGATTTCTACATCGTGGACATTGATTGGCTATAAATTGTAATAAAGGAAATACAAGAGTATTTTCTTTTGTCGATATGGGTTAAAGTGTATAATAGACAATTTTAATTAATAAAATAAGATTTCAGTTAACTTTAAAACTTTAATATTTATAATAAGTTCATCCTACACATCATGCTTTCGTATGTGGGCGTTTTACATGCATTGTATGCATGGTCAATTCATAATAAATAACTCACATATACGTGACAACACGTGTGTGGGGGGTATGTTGAGGGAAAAATAATGAGAATCTTTTTTGGACATGTAAATACAAGAATTTGATTTCATAACCCAACGACAGGGATCGTATACAAGATTTTTAGCTTATTTTCCAATCTCCAATTTATACATTAATTTGTAATTATCTGTGTTGATTTTGGCTCTCCTATTTTTTCAATTTTAGTTTATTTACAAATTTTCCATTTTGGCTTAAATCTATAAATACAAGTGATATTTCTAGGTTTTGGGAGATGACAAGTTTGAGAGCTATTTTGAGAGTTATCAAAGTTAAAGAGAGATAGAGCTCCCATTTGAGTGGTGAGTTCCTGTGAGGTTGTGAGTGGCTTTCTAAGAGAGATAAATTATGTGTGTGTATAACCTTTGGATTCCTCCATTTATCTATAGAAAGAAGAAATCCTCCTTGGTGGATGTAGCCCATATTTGGGTGAACCACGGTATATCGTTGTTGTTTTACTTTGATGAATGCTTATATGTTCTTATTGTTTCTTTATGGATGCTTGGTTGATTTGATTGGGAGTCTGCACACTAGTTCATTTTTGAAACAAGGTCTTGGGTGTTTTTTGCACACCAAGTGTTTGATAAAATTTCCGAGTGAGTTTTATCATCTTGGTCGCTAGGGATAGTCTTGCTTTAGCGCAACAAGCGGTATTAGAGCTTTGGTTGCATTGTTTGCCTGGTATTTTGGTTCGAGGTTGAATCAATTTTGGGAATTTGGGCATAGCTTTTTTTTTGTTCCAAGTGACGAAAAATGTGGAGAGTACTCGAGAATCAACCTCAACGAGTGGAGACTCTAAGAGATGGAATCCGAGTTATGGATCGAGTGGCTCAATGAAGACGAACATGAAGGCTTTTGATGAGAAGATCAATTTCAGGTTATGGCAAAGACGAATGCGAGGTGTTCTTTTCCAACTGAGGTTACAATTAGCATTGTTGGGGGTAGAGGGACGAACGGTAGGCATGACCGATGCCAAGTGGATTGACATTGATCAAAGAGAGTCTTCGTGTATTGAGATGCTGATCATAGATGATGTGTTGAATAACGTGATAGCGGAGACCACAGCTAAAGGCGTGAAGGATAAGCTTGAAGAGATTTATTTGGGAAAGTCGTTGTCAAATAAATTGTTCCTCAAGAAGAAAATCTTCAAGCTTGAGATGAAGGAGAGTGAGGATATGATGAAGCATATCAACGTTTTTAATGCCTTGATAAATGATTTGAATCGGATAGATGTTCAATTCATTGATGAGGATCGGGCATTGTTGTTGCTTGCATCATTACCCGATTCATACGATCATTTTGTGACCACTCTCATATTTGGGAAGTCTACGCTCTGGTACAATGAGGTTGTGCAAGATATTCAATATTATGTCATGATGAGAAAGAAGGAAGGTGGAGGTGACGGGTATTTCCATAATGAAGGCCTTACGGTGAGAGACGGAGGTGGGAAAATGGCAGACGAACTCCAACCGAGGATTTAATGACAGTAGTAGGTCTAGATTGAGAGGTGTTGGTGGTAAAAGGCCAAAATTATACAAGTTCCGAGTATGGGGTTATATGATCCGGAAATGTCCTTTGTGGAATGACAAGGTTAAGTGCAAGGTTGATTTTGAGAGGGTAATGGTAGCGAGTGCGAATTATGAAGATGAACTTGGAGAACTTCTCACAATCTCCAAGGTTAACTCTCTTTCCCAAGATGATTGGATATTAGATTCGGGATCGTCGGATCACGTTTGCTCTAAGAGGGAATATTTTCATACTTTCATGGAAAATGAAAAAGGTTCCATGTCTTTGTCTAACGGAGAGAAGGTTTCCGTTAAGGGTGTCGAGACACTGAAACTCAAGATGTTCGATGGGGTGGAACGCACATTGGGTGGTGTGGCCTATGTCCCAAAGTTGTGAAAGAATTTGATATCCATTAGCTGTTTGGATTCCAAGGGTTGTCGGGTGTCGATGGCGGGTGGAGTCTTGAAAGTCGCACGCGATTGTATGGTCCTAGCGAGGGGAGAGGAGAGAGAGGGGTTGTATTGTCTAAATCAGACTTCGAGGAAGACGGGGAAGCGGTGTGCAAAAGTAATCTCGAACGTTCGAGGCATGTCTCGTTTGTGAACAAAGCGGAGACATTAGGTGCTAGCTTTTTGAGACTAGATGGTAGTGATTAGATAATACCTACTAGTGGAGGGGATGGATCGAAGTCCCCCTCCAGGGCCAACGGGTGATGTTGACTCAGTTTAATTCCACACATGCGTTAGCCGATTGGAATCGAGGAGGTGTAGGACTGTGAGGGATTCGAGGTGTGTGTAGCTAGTTCAAGGAAGGTTGATGGGTGATTATTTACGAGCATTGGCAAACGGGAGTCTTTCGTGACAAAGAATTGGTACATCTTTCGAGGGTGAGATTTGGAGGGTGTGAGAGGTGAGGAATTTTCCCTCTCATCCATGGTTAATTTTTCAAGGAGAAAGATGGTGTTGATGTGTTTTAATGTTTTGTATAAAGAAAGTGTATTCTATATGTATTGTGTGGGGGTATACTCACCGGGTTACATGAGGAGCGAGCTTCACCGTATGGTTACACAGGAAGCATTCAGGGGAGTTCTTAGTTGAGAACTTGGTTCCTCGACGGGTGAAGTCGTTTGGAGTCTTGGAGTGAAGACTTGTGGTATCTCACTTCATGGTTGAAGTTTGGGGTGGCTTAGCATCGGGTGGATCATATTGGCTTGTTAGACGTCGAGATGATCTTCGAGCGGATTTGATGTTTGTATTCCGAGTTCGGTTGGATCACGAGGATCGCTTGGGGGAATCGCATTAGCTTGGTAGATGGTGGGATGGTCTTCAAGCAGGTTCAATTTCAGCATTCTAGAGATTGGTAGGATTGTTAGGATCGCCAAGGTGGAGTTTGCTGATTTTGGCTCTCCTATTTTTTCAGTTTTGATTTATTTACAAATGTGCCATTTTGGCTCAAATCTATAAATACAAGTGTTATTTCTAGGTTTTGGGAGATGACAAGTTTGAGAGCTATTTGAGAGTTATCAAAGTTAAAGAGAGATAGAACTCCCATTTGAGTGGTGATTTATTGTGAGGTTGTGAGTGACTTTCTAAGAGAGATAAATTATGTGTGTGTATAACCTTTGGGTTCCTCCATTTATCTATAGAAAGAAGAAATCCTCCTTAGTGGATGTAGCCCAAATTTGGGTGAACCACGGTATATCGTTATTATTTTTCTTTGATGATTGCTTGTATGTTCTTATTGTTTTTTCATTGATGCTTGGTTGATTTGATTGGGAGTTTGCACACTATTTCATTTTTGGAACAATGTCTTGGGTGTTTTTCGCACACCAAGTGTTTGATAAAATTCTCGAGTGAGTTTTATCGTCTTGGTCGCTAGAGATAGTCTTGCTTTAGCGCAACAATATGTAGATAGATTCATTCATGTAATTTTTGATCGTCGGATAAGTTCAAGCATATAAAGTCTACAATTTCTTTTTCTTTTTGTTCATCCTCCAAAATTTCATATATCACCACTCTTGTTTATGGACCCAAGTGCAATTCACTGGGAATATTTTTTTCTTGCATATGGAAACACATTCAAGATCCAATGAATGACAAAACATTGGCAATAAAATTCTTACCAAGAGGGATTATAGTTGGATCAATAAAGGTCAAAGTCGTAAATTATTGTTGAAAGATGAAAACAAGTGGAAAATATAGAGCAACCAACATTGAATATATAATGTTAGAAATGTACTAAAGATAAATCTTTATCTTTATATACTATAAAATGCTATACAATAGATTTAAGACTCCCTGTTATCTAAGGTGTCCACGTGGCACCACCAATTTTTTTAAGAGACTCTCTCTCTCTCTCTTTGGATAGCCTCTCGATCTCCCTTTTCATAAAATGCATAAGAAGACTTAATTGCATTATTTGTTGAGATTGTCCACATGTATCATCTATTTTAAAATCCATCTTTTCCCAATACATCTCCCAGCCCCGCTTTTTGCCTCTTCCTCTCCCCACTCTCACACCCGTCTCTTCTCCTCCTTTCTCTCACCCAACACCCATGATATATTAACCTCATTTTCTAGGTTTTTATGGGTTCACAATGAAGTTTTCATTGTGTTCAAAATATTTATTTTTCATTCAATTTGATTTTTTTCTTCTAACTTATATCATTTTGTAGGTACAATTTGTGTTTTCTCTTGATTTTATCTCCCTCGCCATAGATCTTGTTTTTTTTATCTTTGTGTTTACGTATATAATTTGCATTCAATTTTCCTCTAATTAGTTTTAATTTACAGGTGTTCTCTACCTTCTATCATTGACCACACGATATCCTCCTATCTCTCATAATCAAATTTCTTAGCTCATAGTTGGGTTATAAAGTGGAAGTGTAATATGGGTTTCTTTATGTTTAAGAGGTTTTAATTTTTTAGTTTCCTAATTCGAATAACTACCCACTCTTTTTTTTTGTTACATTCTCTCTCTGTTTGGGTTCAAAACTTTGTAGTTAGGATCTAATTGATTTGTGTTTTCTGCATCGGCTTAAGGTCTAAAATCAAAACAATGGTCGGTATATTGTCAGTTGGCCACCAAATTAGTGGATTAACACGGAAATCTACAACAAATTTTAGAGCATAGCGAGAAGATATTTATGAAAAATATGGAAGAAATTTTGTAGAAGAGAGATAAAACAACAATTTCTACTTGCCGCTAAATTCTTAAGGTTATAAGTTTGTTTGAGGATATCTTTTATCACTGTTACTGATATATATACAATATTGATGATAATTTGATGTTTTATGACCTAGGTTTTGACGATTTCTATAGGTTTCTCTTTTTGAGGATGTAGTCCCTTGAATAAAACCTCATAACATTTCCTATCTCATCAAGGCATCACTCACACCTCATTGCTGGTATGAACCCTCTATAATATTATTGAATTTTTTTTTCCGAAAAAAATGTTGATGATAAATAAGTGGTGACCATTTTTTAATTTCTATAGGAAGTTACAATAGATTGCCATGCTTAAAAATGTAATTTTCTTTATATTATTTGCCTTGAGCAATCATATTTTTCATTGGATTGTTTTATTGTTTGAGAACTTTGATCTGCTTAATATGATGACAAGTAACTAGTGAGCATTTTTTTTCCTACAAGGAAGTGCATTGGAAGGTAATATTCTTTATATGATGTTATGCTACTGATTAACTCATGTAAAGGCTCACTCTCTCAATATACTTATGTGTATTTGTTCTACTTCTTTATGTATCTAATTGTACTAGGTTTGTTGAGTTGATTATAAGTTTATTAAAAAAAAGTATAAGTTTATTAAAGTAGGGTTTTTCTTGATCGAATGTTTATTCCATGAACTTTTATTCTACCCATCTTTTTTATTAATTTTTTCTTCAAATTTCTATTCACATACATGATGTTTTCTTCATTTTTAAGTTGCAAGAATTATTATTTTAAAATAAATAATTTCCTTATATGATAATTTATTATTCCTGCAATATAATTATTTTATTTTACTGGTACTACCCCTTTGATATATTTTTAATTTTCTTGGACATATTTTAAGCTACTTAAAAATTCACGGATTTGGACCTATTTTTTTAAAATAACAAGATTGTTAAAATTTTTGGCACTCTACTGAACATCTTATACTCTATAAAGTTGCAATAAAATTATTAACATCAAAAGAAAGAAAGTTATCTGCTTTGATCTTAGCATGTGCTTCAATTATGTTTGAATAGATTCAATATGTTTTCCATGTTAAAATAAAATTTATACGACATTTAAATACATGGAAATTTTCGGTTTGCGTATATTGTTGTCATTATTTTTAACTACGATATATTCTTTCTAGAAATTTACAATATTTTATAATGCTACAAGTCATTCGTTCTTATTATTCATTATTAAATATGCAAGAATGTCAAAGACAAAAAATATACACTTTAGGTGTGTATTAACTACTAAAATCACATATTTTGCGCATCGTGCGGGTTTACACCTAATCTAATATTTAATATAAAAAATGGTGTCTCCTCAAGTAGATTTGCCACATGTCATTACATTAAAATTTTTATAATTTAATAAGGAGAGCCCAAATGCTATATTCACGCCTCCTGATTTCAAATGACTATTGTTATCTCCTCACGTAGGTTTGCCACGTGTCATTACATTAAAAATTTCTGATTTAATAAGGAGAGCTCAAATGCTATATTCACGCATCCTGACTTCAAATGACTATTCATGTAAATGACTCTTCAATACATCTTCCCATCTCTCCCACCTCTTCATCTATTTATTTTCAAGATCATTTTTTTTCTCATTTGCCCCACCACTCTTTTACCTCCATGTCTCTTTAAAGGATATTTAGGTATGGCAAAAATTTCACTTAATTCTGAGAATATATTGATGACGTGAAGTTTTTGCGTATTATAAAAATCATCATGACTGATGTGATCTTTGAAATTTTTTGCATATTATAAAAATCATCATGAAACCTATAGATGCTTTTTGTGTATATTTCTTTGAGTGTAATGATTTATGTGTAGTCCTGTTATTTACAAGAACTTAGATTTTCTCTTTTAAACTAATAATAAAATAATCTGTATATGTTAATTTAAATGCACTGACAACATTATCATGTAAAGCTAATGACTATAACTAGATTCTTATTTATGTGTTGTATTAGGTTTTGGATTTTTGTAATTTTAGATTAATGTTCCACCGGAAATTGCCCGACCATTGCTTGAGAAGTCATGGTCACAAAAGCTTAAGACGCAAAAATTGTTATTGTTAATTTTTATATTTTTTCTTTCATTCATGTATAAAAGTGTTTGAAATATTGAAAATTTATTTTTTATTTTCGTGACATGTTTCACTCCTCTATCTCTTTTCTATTTGTTGTGAAAAACAACTTAGATTCATTTTATATTATTCATAATTTAGTGTTCATATTTTTTTCCTTACCTCTTTGTTCGCAGGGACAGATCTTTTATATATAAAAACTGTTAACAAGTTAAGTGCTGTTGTTTTTAATTTTTTTTGGTTTTCATTGAAAAAATGTCTGATCAAATTTACTTTTATTTTCATGACATGTTTCATTCCTCTAACTGTCTTCTATTAATTGTGAATAACAACTTCATTTCATTTGTCTGTGTGGTTTATATATAAAAATTGCTAACATGTTTTTTACAAGCCATTTATTGGATTCACATGGAGAATGGTAGTCCTAAAAAAATGTCACTAGCCTTAGGGTAAGAATACAGTATTGAGTTCCTCTAAAAAAATTATAAAGCAATTGTGAGCAGTAAGCATCTAATAATAATAGCCTTCGAGGATTATTCTTTTATTTGAATTCATATTGGCTTTGGTTTCACATAACTTGATTTTATTTATTTATAAAACTTTTAATTATTTTTATCTAATTCTAATTTTGTTAATCTATAACTGAAAGTAGATATGGCTTTTACATCAACTAGATGTGCCCACGTGCTTTGCACGTGTGGGCAAATCCAAACATTCAATTGGATTAGCTGAATAAATGAATAAGACGCTGTGAATTTAAAAATTATTCATATAAAGCATAAAAACTATAACAAATTATGTACAAGTAATGAAGTAAATGATATCAATGTGTAAAACAATGAAGCGATAATCACATAATAAGATATGAAATCTCATGAAATAGTAAAAATCAATGTCAATGAATCCGAGTTATTTAAAATGTAAAATGCAAAGGAAGAGACAAATTGTTTATGGAAGAACTAAGATAATAACAAAGTGTAATGATAATATATTAAAATATAATATTGCTTTTGACATTTGTTAGAATTCTATGTGTCTTATTCATCTTCTATTTTATGAGCGACAAAATGTGCAGGCTTTCGATTACAATCTCTACGCAATTTTTCTTAAATGTAGAATCTGCTAATTTTGCCAATGCACGTATATAACTTTCAAATATAGTCCGAGTGCACAATCCCCTGTAGAATAAATTAACATAAAAAAAATAAGTATATGAAGTTAGTATAGAACGTTTGAAATGTATGCATGAATTTTAAGTTTTAATAAGAATGATATTACCTTTTCTTTAGAAACTATGAAAGTTTGAATGTTGCAGGCAATGAAAACTATGTTTCCTTGAACAGTGTGACTGTTGCTCTTTCGTTGTCATCTTGAACCATTAATTGAAGCAAGTACCTTGTGTTTGGTTGAACAATGAGTCAATATCCAATAATGGTAATATAGCGTGCCCAAATTATGAACAACAAAAATTGAGCTTATAGATATTTGTTAAAAACGTAAGACAAACTTACCTGAAAAGTTGGAACAGTGAGGTTGTAAACATATGTCAAGGTCTAATCCTAAGATTAAAAAATATATTTTTTAAGATTTTATATTTTTTTTAAAACGGTAAATTTTAAAAACATATTATTTTATAAAACTATATTATATATATATATATATATATATATATATATATATATATATATAGAAAAAGACACTTTTTTTTAATAAAAATTATAATTTTTTTAATAAAAAAACTCTTGTGTATAAAAGTTGTATTACTAAAAAACTTAATTTTTAAAACAAACTGTAATGTTAAAATTTGTATTCATAAAAAATACAATTTAAAAAAGCATTTATAAAAATATGGTTTTTTATAAATAAATAAAATACTATTTTTTATATAAAAACAAAAAAAATTTATTGTTTTTTATATAAAAAAGTAACGCTTTTTAAAAATACAATTTATATAAAAAATACAAATTTTTTCTATATATTTTTGTTTTTTTCTTTACATATTTTTAAGAATACAATTTTTTCTTATAAGAAATGAAGTTTTTAATTAAAAAATAAGGTTTTTATAAACAATATAATTTTCATAAAAAAATTACACCATTAAAGAGGAAATCATCTCTTTTTATGTATAAGAGAGAGAGAGAGAGAGAGAGGTGTATTTTCAGTGATGCAGAGATCATGAAACTCCAGAAAACAATTAATATGAAATCTAAAGAGCTCCATCCGTATTTTTTTACAATTATACTCTCTCGAGTTAATAATAAGGATTAAATGTCATAATTTTAAATAAGAACATAGTCAGATGAACCAGATTCTCTCCATACGTGTCTTTTTACTGTCAAAACGAAAAAAATACAATGGTCGGTAATACTGACAAAGGGAGTATACACACAAAGAAATAAATAAAGATAATGCAGATGAACCGGAGTCTTGATTAAAAATCGAATAACGTCTTCACCCGTGTAAATTTCGTACCAAATATGTTCCAAGTGGATTCCTGTTCAGGTATTATTTAAAAAGTATCAAGATCAAAATCCTTATTTTAACAGTCTCAAGATCAAAATTCAACATACTAAATTACATTCTCAAGTTTTAAAAAATCAATAAATTGTTAAAACATCCATTTTCAAACAATTTTTGTTCTTAAAACTGTCAAAACCTATGCACATGAATTAAACCTATATACATCACTACACCAATTATATAATGTAAACTCATAAAAAAAAAGATAAATTAATGTGTTCAAATTTGGGGGCTTTAAACAGGTTATTATGTAACATGAAACATATTAATCTCTAAAATAAAATAAACAACGTGATAAACAAATCTACACAAAATGATTACAAATTTAAATGTAAATTCGAACCTCATATTTGAGTTACCTTCCACAATGGCGTATATATTTGGGACGGTTTAGTGTTGCTAATATTATTTCTAGTCCACCTGCTTTTTTTGTGATTAGTTAGAGGATGATTTAGTGAGAGAGATGAGATATTTTGAGAAGTGGGTTTCACTTGGGAAGTCTTCATAGCAAAAATTGGGCTTTTTCGTGTATTGGGTTGGAAGTTGTGCATAGGAGATCGTGGTCAGTGTACAAATTAAAGTGCAGTGTATGTGGGTGGGATTAAAATACAATGTATAATATATTCTTGAATGAAAGAGAAAGATAGAAGGGTATTGATGGGTTTTTAAATTGTTTGAGGGTAAAATAGTCTTTATATCATTAAAGAAAAAATCTCCTCTTTTAAAGTAGTTAACACCCCGCCCACCCGGGGAGAGCGAACGGAGCGCTAATGCGATAAAATAAATCCAAATACACAAGTGACAAGGTATAGAGCATCTAAGTAAACCCACAATAATATAAATCCACTAATCTCAATTCTTCAAATACAACAATAATCTCTCTAAATAATACAACTATCTAACTCGAAAAATAAAATACAAATCTCCAATGCTCTATACAACAAATAAATAATACAAATCTTCTCTCTCGAATATTCTTCCCAAATTATCCACGCTAAAAATCATCACAATTGGTCCATAGCGCTCAAATCCACACTAACCTGCCAACTAAAAGAAAATATGGGGAAGTACACAATACGACAAGAAAGATGCTCAACAAATATATGTTAGCGATGAATAAAACGTACGAATATTCAAATCAAAATGCAAATCTCAAAGCATTTATCAATATAATTTCTCAACAACACTTTAACCAATTCACCAGGCCTCACCACATCCGTATATGCTTTATCAAGTCATAGCCCGGGAAACAGGAATTTTGGCGGGTGCCCAACATCCGTACCATATTAAAATCTCATGACAACGTGCTCATCAACAATATAATGATACCACATGAATCAAAATAATTTCAACAATTATTTTCCAGATTTCAATGAATTTATCAATTCAAATATGAGTTCAATTAAACAAGAATTCAAAGAGAATGACACTCGCGATATTTAAGGAGCATATTATGTAAAATCCCATATCTCAAACCATGATGAGAAATCGACGATCACATTCTCAAGATCAACACAAAAGATATACAAAATCTCCTCCAAAAACCTCCAATAAAATAGCTCCAAGAACACATCTAATCTAAGGTTGCAACTCACAAATCTCAAGGGCCAATGTGTATATAAAAAGAAGAGGAATATAAAATATATTTGCTGCCAAAATTTGTGCCAAAAGTATGTTCAAAGGCTTGCCCACGACTTCCTTTTATAATGCAAAGAAATGAAGAGTTGGAATCCAAAAGACTCCTTTAAATAAGGCAAAGAAATGAAGAGTTGGAAGTCAAAACAATTCCAAGAGTTAAAAATATTTAAAAATCATTTTGAAATTCGTTTTAACTCCGATTTCGAAACCGTTTGAAATTCTCGCCTTTAAATAGAATAACCAACATATTTGAGCAATAAAAATAATTTTATCAAAAACTTTATTTTCCTCCATTTTCCAAAAATTAATTAAAATAACCGAAAATTACGCGGGTTGTTACACTTCCCCACTAACAATGGAATTTCGCCCTCGAAATTCGCCGAATGCCTAACTCTCAAAAATCAGGCCACTACACTAACTCCAAAAATAAATCATGTCTCCCAAAAATAAATTCCTCACATCTAATCTCGAAACCTATCACGAATATCACTTAAAATTTTCTATCTCCAAAAATTGCTAACCACGCAATGAACCCAAAACTCAAGCCCCGAGGGTTGTCGTATACCTAAGCTGTGATACCGTTATTTTAACAGTCTCAAGATCAAAATTCAACATACTAAATTACATTCTCAAGTTTTAAAAACTCAATAAATTGTTAAAACATCCATTTTCAAACAGTTTTTGTTCTTAAAACTGTCAAAACCTATGAACATGAATTAAACCTATATACATCACTACACCAATTATATAATGTAAACTCATAAAAAAAAAGTTAAATTAATGTGTTCAAATTTGGGGGCTTTAAACAGGTTATTATGTAACATGAAACATATTAATCTCTAAAATAAAATAAACAACGTGATAAACAAATCTACACAAAATGATTACAAATTTAAATGTAAATTCGAACCTCATATTTGAGTTACCTTCCACAATGGCATATATGTTTGGGACGGTTTAGTGTTGCTAAGATTATTTCTAGTCCACCTGCTTTTTTTGTGATTAGTTAGAGGATGATTTAGTGAGAGAGATGAGATATTTTGAGAAGTGGGTTTCACTTGGGAAGTCTTCATAGCAAAAATTGGGCTTTTTCGTGTATTGGGTTGGAAGTTGTGCATAGGACATCGTGGTCAGTGTACAAATTAAAGTGCAGTGTATGTGGGTGGGATTAAAATACAATGTATAATATATTCTTGAATGAAAGAGAAAGATAGAAGGGTATTGATGGGTTTTTAAATTGTATGAGGGTAAAATAGTCTTTATATTATTAAAGAAAAACTCTCCTCTTTTAAAGTAGTGGAGATGTACCTTATATTGTTAGTGTTAGAAGAATGACATTGTAATTTGTTATTAAGTGGAAAATCAATTTTCATTTCTTTTCTTCCAATTTTTTGTTTATGATGAGTAGGTGGAAGTTCCCTATCTTAACATTTAGTTTGGTCTTTGTGTCTCCACCACTTGTAGTACATATCATTAGTATATGTGTAAATTTTAAAATAGTACATTTTACAACAAGATTTACAAATAGTTCGCGCATCGCGCGAACCTAAAATCTAGTGTCTTAAATGATGATGACCCTTTTAAATGCTCATCAACAAGTTAGTAATATTTTCAATATATACCGCTTCAGTCCCGAACGAATTGTCATTGTTGAAATTTATAGTTTTCCTTTGAAAAAAAATTCCAAAAAATTTTACTCCTTAAATTTAAATACTTAAAAATGATGAATACCTTTAAATGTACCAAATGCACACAATTAATTAAAATGACTATTATTTTCGTACTGCTAGGAGTATGTATTAATAATGACTACCTCATGTTGATGCTCATGTAAAAGACACTTCCTCATGAAATACATCATCTTTACTGCGCCTAAAAAGTTACATATTCCAACATTGACTCCCATGCTTTTGTCCCTCGTTGTAAATTTTCGACAATATATTTTGACTTCACACTTCAGTGATCCAATTGGAATATTTCTCCTCATGTTTTTAATTGGAGAGACAATGGGGCATGAGCGTATTTTCCAATGACTTATTCTCGTGTTCATAAACAAGAATTGTAATATTTGAAATATCGTTAAAAGACACATAATTTGTACAATTTATATGACTAAGAATTTTCTGACGATCTAAAATAACTGAAGATTTTGTCTATATACTGGTAATTTCAAGTTGTTTCATAAATTGGTAAGTGGAATATAAGCTAGAAAAACCCTAAGTTGAGTTAAAAAGTCAGCTTCAGATATTTTCTTGTCCATAAAATAATTTACTATTTTCCCATGATATACATCACACACATATGTTTATTCTTTATTAAGCATCAACCACACCCACGACATATAAAATCACATACATATCCACACATGACGTATACACACGTTGCACACACAAAATTACTACAAATATAGAATTGTTTTCAATTTTATAAAAATCATATTTTATTAATACCAAGAAAAGTTGTATATCAAAAAATACACTTGAAATATTATATACATAACTCATATCAACCAAAGATTATTATTTGGTGCGCGTTTCCATTATATTGACCTTTAAGCAAATCCAATAAGTTAGACTGTTAATATTATGAAGATAGACATCAAGTTATTCACACAAATCTTGTATTAATTTCATGTATATTCTCTATAATCTAGCTTTATGTAAGGGCAAATTTTCCATCATTGCCCCTAGCTTCTAGAACTTGTCCATAGAGTCTAGTCTACATTGAGTATGGTGTATCTTGTTACATACGTTAGGGAATTCAAGTTAATAAGTTCAAGAAGACGGATCCGAATATCAAGCATCTTCAACATGTTCTATGACTTGACGTAATTTTGGTATGGATTTTATTTTGTATTTCATAGATTTTTTTACTAACTAATGGGATATTTTAATAAACTGTTTTTTGTCAAAACGAGGCATTTTCAAACTATTTTTAGAATAGTGTTTTAAACATGTAAAAATAATTTTATTTTAGACATCTCGTTCAAACGAGATTGTGATCTCGTTAGAACGACATGAGCATGTTGTTTCATATGTCGTTTGATAGCCTATTTCTAATATGGTTCAAACAAATGCGTACTATTTTAGTTTTTGGATGTTGTTTGATGGGTCGCCAGATAGTCACTTCTAACGAGATAGCCATCTTATTCGAATGACCTCATGATCTCATTCTACTGAAATTTCGTCGCCTTGAAATTTGTGTTCTCCTATAATTACCTGTTTCATGAAGATTTTTCTTTCAGACTTTTGATTTACGAAACATGCAGACCTGTTGCAAATAGCCTTCAACTTTTAATTGGGAAAAATACTTTTTGATTTATATAAACAATCCCAAATACTTTTTTGAATCATCTTTGGAACCTAAATCACTTTTATATTGAAGTTATTCATCTGGAGAGCTTTTTTCATTACTGATCTTGTGATAATCGAGGGTATTTACTACTGAAGGAGGAGGACTGAGGTTCTCGATTGAATCATTAAAGATTAAAGGTCGCGGTCTTTGTGCATTTTTGTGGCAATTCATTGATGTATTTATCTATTGTGTTGTAAGTTATGATTTGGAAACTTTAGTGAAATAAAAGGTTTTGCCCTGCGTGGATTTCTCCTGTAATTGGGTTTTCCTTGCATGTTTATTCTAAATCACCTAGTTGCATGTTTAGGGTTTAATAAAAATTAGAATTTATTTGTGGGATTGACATATAATTAAATTAGTTTACTTCGTCAAAGTATAACGTGCACTCTTAAATTGTTATCAAAGCTTATTGCTCAAATTTACTGTGTGATCCTTTTTCCGCAAAATTTTTCTGAGATATCAATTATTTTGAAAAATCACAATTTTTCTATTGGAGAACTTATATAATAGGATGCCAATTTTTGATGTATCGAACTATATGCCTATTGAAAACCCGTATGAGATCCACGTTAAAAGCAAATGATGAAAAAGTATCGTTGGTGTGTGAAAGAGGGTAGAATCCTCCCATTGTCACAGTTGGCAATGTCACGAATTCGGAACTCGTTTCTGATTGGACTGATGATGAGTTTAAATGGAATACCCAAAAGTCTCGCGAGCCACCCCGGGTCAGTTTGACTCCGGTCAACTTTATCAAATAAGAGAGAGCTCAATGGATGTTCGAAGGGCTATGAAATTTTTTTTCTAGTGGTTCGCCACGTGCACGAATCAACCTTACAGTTTGAACGAATGGTCCATTCTACTATCAAAAACTGATATAGAGACCAATGGGTTCTCTTGGGCTCCGTTTTGACCCCAAGGAAGAGCTAAATAAATATTTGAAGGGCTATGATCGCCTTTCCAACGGTCTGCCACGTGTGCAAATTCGAACTTACCATTCGGATGAACAATCCGTTTTCCCCAAAAACTAATCTAGAGGCCACTAGGTGCCCTTGAACTCCGTTTTACTCCCGTCAACTCTTCAAAATGAATGATACTAAATGAATCTTTAAGAAGAACTGAATACCCTTTCCAAAAATTCACCTCGTGCGCGAATCAGTCTCACGGTAAGGACAAGTGACCCATTTTACTCAAAAGGATCACCGGATAATTTTGGGCCCCATTTAACCAAGGTCAACTCTCTGAACCAAACGATACTGAATTAATATTTAAAGGGATCTGAATACCCGCTCCAACGATCTATCCCGTTTGCAAATCGGCAATATGGTTCGGACAGCCGATCCATTTTCCTTCGAGTATCTCCTGTCTAAAAGACCGTAGGGGGCTTTCAATCCCCTTTTGACCAAAGTCAAATCCTAAACCCATGAGCATCCTTATATATTCTTCAAGGGAACTGAATACCCTTTCCAATTTTATTCCCCGTGCGTGATTTAGACTTATGAATTACGTTTTAAGATCATTTTTCTGAGAAATCTGTATGAGGTTGCTGAATGGCAAACTCATTTCCCTGTCTATCGATAGTTTGTCTCGGGATGCCTGTAAATAGGCATATCAAGGACAATTCCGATCGGTAACCTATTCACCCTATTAAGTAGTGCATGATCTCACTTGTAAACTCACCCCAAAAACATCCCTCTCAGTGATCTCAACAATATTCTTACAAAGTTAGCCTAGTTTACATATTGAAATCTTTCCTATACGTTCCATTTCCATCCCTTTAACACCTAATTTACCAAAAGCACTTTTCCCCTCCTCCGACAACCTCCGTCCCCTTGCGATGTCATCCTTTACAACAAGAAAGGTCAATCTTTGAGTCTCCAAAGAAGGTCCAAACATTCTTCTCTATCTTTTAATTCCCTTATTTTTGCAATTTGTTATCTAAAAAATCCAAATACAATAAAAAGAGGGTTTTACTCATAAATTCCAAATGGGATTCCTCACCACATTTTCTTTAATTAAAACGTCATTTTTATACGAGCACACATAAAAATAAAATCCCCCATTGGATTTATGGGATAAACCCCACTCTTATGTTGCATGCGAACTACTTGAACTTTGATGCCTTTTTAGGCTATGTAGGCATCTCAGATTAAAATCGAAGAATCGGGTCCTCCTTGTATATTTTTATTCATATATTATTTATATATGTACACATTGTATTTGTGATTCTTATTCACGCTTGATCTAACATATGTAAATGGTTCATCATAACGGTCAATATCTCAATGAGTACATATATTATGTTTTTAATTATTATTTCGAGAACACTCCTAGGGATGATTTCACTTTGCCTTTCTTTATGACGTGAATTGAGAAATTCCATTCTCTATTTATATATACACATACACATTCTTCACGGAGTTTTAAGGAGAATAATAAAACATCCCCATAAGAGTCCGAAAGGGAAAGATGGGTGCTTAACACCTTCCCATTCTCACTGAACCTTTGAACTAATTGGTTTCGCAAGCATCAATATGTCTTTGATGCCTTTCTTTCGAGGACATAATATTTCTTTTTCTTGTATTTTGAAAAATAGGTTGGAGACTTTATTTTCTATAAATCAACCCACATCATTCTAACGACGGTCAAAGCGCCTTAAAGAAGAGTACGACACCCCCCACGCATGTGCGCCGACCAGGGCCGGATGGCTAGAGTGGCGACTCTTCTGGTGACTACTAATAATAAGCGGACTAGACTCTATTTGCATGGGTGTCATTATTTTATGCAGGTGTGCATATGCACCTATATGCATGTTCTCTAACGGTCCCTTTTAATTTCTAATGCGGAAAGTGTTTTAAGGATGAAAAAAAAAATTCTATTTTTGTGAAAAGTATTTTTCCAATTTTCTAATTCGCACCAAGTTGTGAACAAATTCTAACTTAACCAAATTCTATCTTGAGTAATCCTAAACATCCATCTAGTGATTAAAGTAAGTAAAATGAAGTAAAGAATACTCACAACACCGGATGTACGAGGAGAACCACATATGGGAAAAACCTCAAATGACCCAAGCCAAATAATCACTATGAATATGATTTTACAAAGACAGATAATAGTCTTAGTCGATGACTCGATCCACCCACGAGACTTGACTATCCCCTAATTTCAGTGCATTTGTGAACCCGAGTGATGTAACCTATATGTATTTGACGCACATTTATGCTACTAATATTCGTTGGCATGTATTTCTTGTTTTGTGCTTCTCTTATTGGTTTTATAGGTTAATTATGCAAGCAGCGCAAAAGAGAAAGCGAGACAATGAAAGAAAAGCTAAGAAGGCAAGTTCAAGGGAATTTTGGTAATTCTGTAGCCAGATCCCGAAGGAGGAGTCAACTGGAAAGTTGAAGGGCTCCGAACAACGAGAACAGTGGAAGAAACGGCACCCAAATCCGAGCTACGATTAATGAGTTATGACCCGTTGAAGTTGAAGAAAAATCCACGGAAGAAAGGAAAGAAAACAAGAAAAAAATTCTAAGTGTTGAATGCAAGAAAAAGCACCCCAGACCAGCAAACATTCGCGAACCCAGGGGCGAACCGGTTTTGGGGGCGAACCGGTTCGGGGTACATACGAACCGGTTCGGGGGGCCTGATGCGCGAATTTGCCTCCTTTATTCTGATTCTCTCTAAGGTTTCCTTTTAGGTTAAAAACTCTCCAAGAAGTGTGGGACACGTAGGTAGTAACTTAGGAACAGCCGTTCTGAAATATTTTAGGTAGTTTTTTATAGAGAAAAAGAGAGGAAAACATCGAGGAACACAACTTCAATTAATTGCTGCAAGATCAATACACTTCCGGGTTTGTTTTCAAGTTGTAATCTAAGTTTTATTTTTATGATCATTATTCTTGCATGGTAATTTTTCTGCGTGATTTGAATAAATTTTTGCGTTTATAATGCTTAGCCACGTATTTCGATCTAGTGTTATCATGAGTTCTTTCGCATGCAACGTTATTATTTCATGCATCCTTCAGTTTAATATGTCCGGCTAGGTTGAAAAGGTTGGGATGCATGAACTCAACCTAATGTGTTAGTGCATGTGTATAAAGTTAATTCGATGAATTCAATGATTGATTTTGATCGTATTGCGTAATTACATTATAATTGTGGATCTTTATATCTCCTTTACCTTTGGGTACTCGTGATGATTTAGAGTACAATTTTAGTGTCATTACCGCGATACGTATTTACTCATCCTCAGATTAGGTATGACGCGGGCTTGAACCTCATATACATAATGCTTGGGAGTACTAAATTTCGGGTCAGATCAACCAGATAAATTTATGATTAACATTATCACTGCACTACACTAGGGTTGGGGGATTGCATTCCCGACCTATTTCTCTCATCATTTAAAATAAAAACTTGTTGAAATCATGAGTCATCCTCAATTTCGGTAGGGTAATTTAGTTGCATATTTGCTCATTTTCATTATCACATTTAGCTTAATCAATCGCAAAACCAAATCAATTTTTCCTTTTCTTTTCTTGAGTCAAGGTTAGGATCTCTCTGTCTTGTCCCGTCGTCACAACTCCGTTGTCCTTCTTTCTTGTGGATTCGATACCCGACTTACCGGGATTATTACTTGAGTGACAGGCTTACACTTGAGCCTAGAGTGAACGCACTTCTGAGATACATTTTTAGTCGCGTCAAGTTTTTGGCGCCGTTGCCGGGGAATTAGGTAGACTTAGGATTAGATCGAGTCAATCCAAAACTTTGACCAAAAATTTCCAAAAATCCAAAAACATATACAAAAATTCAAAAAGCACAAAGAGATTCACCATCATCTCTCACAAGCCATTAATGCAAAATTCTGAACTCACTCCAAACGCTCCATAGTTCTGGATCCGACCTCCCACACCGTCACACTCAATCTCAAACAACACTCCATTTTCCTTCTTAGGACACACCCCCGAGTACACCTCGAGCACACCAAGTGAGAGCACTGAGTCATTAAGAGAGAGAGAGATAGGGGTTAGAAGAAAGGAAAATGGTGGAGTTAGAGATCGAGCAAGTAAGAGAGGATGTAGGCACTACTCGAGGGAGAGAGATAGGGGACATGAGCATGGAAGAATTTGAAAAAGAATTCGGTCCGGTGGATGAGAGCCTGGATGACAGCCTTAACGACGAAGTCCAAACTCTATTGGATTCATTTCGTCACCTAGAAGAAAGGGAATGGAAAGCTAAAGTCGATAAATTCCTTCTTTGTGACCATCCACACATACCACTAGAGGTCCCGAAGGCGAGTGAGGAAAAAAGTTGTGGTCCATCCGACTTAGAGCTCGACCCATGCGTCTTAAAAAATGAAAGAAACCTAGGTTTTCCCTCCGAGTCAGCGCACGCAGACCCCGCTTTGAGTTAGCATCACGAGGATCCCTTTCCAATTAATAACGACGTGTCTCCCGGTCTATCCTTTATCTATGGGCGAGGTCCCAACTTATTCCGGTTGTTAGTATATTATAGGAAGACGGGAGTGACAAGGAGAGCATCATTCCCCGTGCAAGGGGTCGGGTGAGTTCGTAGAGAGATGAGAGGTCGTCGCACCCCCGACGCGTATGGGGTGATTGTTAGTGTATTTTTGAGTCATGCATGAGTGTCATATAGTGTCTTGCTGCATTTTTTCCCATTTGTTTGTTTTATTTATCGCACTTATTATTTCGCCTTATTTAGATTTTAGTCCTTTTTGCTTGAGGAAAATGCAAAAGTCCAAGTTAGGGGGGGTCACAAGTGCGTATTTCTAAAACTTCACAAATTTTCAAAATGCTCAGAAATTTTCAAAAAAATCATAAAATTTTGAAAAATCCAAAAATATTTTTGTTCAAAATAAATAAAAATTCAAATTCAAATTTTTCAAAAATATCATTAAAAGTCGGTTTAAAGTCTCAAGTTGTAAACATTCAACATACACAAAGCCGAAATTGACCAAAGATGGAAATTGAGCGAAAATTGACGACTTAACGAATTAGTGTAGAGATTAACAAACCCGGTGAGATTCGAGCCTATCACTTTTTGAGAGTTTTTAAATCAATCCGAGTTAATTGTTAACTCAAAGTTCTTTTCAGCATCTAAAAAAGTTGTCGAGGATCTCAAGTCTTTCATTTTGATCGGTTTTGAAAAATGTGTGTAATATTTCTTTGAAAAATGTGCCAAATTAGCCTCTAAACTTAAATTCACCTCGAAACGCATATAGTAACGCAATTGGCATTTTGGACAATGAAGTAGGCCCTCGTTTGTCACCCAAAATTTTGGCCAGAAAAAAGTAGCAAAAAATCACCCTTTGCAACCCAAATTGAGCCGAATAATTTTCCTTTTCGTTTGACAACCCAAAAAATCCAAAATAGCCGGAATTGTAAAAAATGAGAAAATTCAGATTTTAAGTCCAAAAAAGTGCATATAAAGGGGAAAGAAACAAAATAGTATGCTCAACAAAAACAACAAGAAAAGAAATGAAAAAACAAAAAAAAAATAGAAAAAGAAGAAAAAAATGAGCAATAGCCCGTAAAAAGCACAATTGGACATCATTAATGACTTTTCCAATTCCAACCTTCCATACCTCCTTCATTTTACCCAATGCAACCTTCAACCCGAAAAAGTCCTAACCGAGTCGAAATTGCGAAAATTGATTACCGCGTGGAGAGTTAAGACACCAAAAGATAATATAAGAGGTTAAGTGCGCAAAATAGAGGCAATGTTCTCGTTTTTAAAATCGTATTCCGTTGATGAGATCCTTTCACCACAAAGTTTCCGTCTTTCTAATTGCAGGCGTGAATTTGCTTCCATTACATTTACTCTTTATATCACGCATGCCGATAGAATAGCCATAATCCGAGAGATTCGTTTGTGATAGCGTTCCGTGAGAAATTGAAATCAAAACGAATTTTCGAATAAGTAACGTAATGATCAATCGGTGGAAATTGGCGGTTATATTTCCGGCTTCGCACACACGCACTAAGGTTTGAGACTCGTAAATATGACTTGATGATGACTATTTTTTGGAAAGTTTGAATTACATAATTTTTGCATATTTTGAAATTTCTATGAGTCGAATTTTGTGGGTATATTCTCTGCAAACCCTCACGAGACACAACTCGTCCTACTAGGGTGACCTAGGGGTTTAAAGGCTTGTTGCATGCGCTAAATGCAATCGCTTGCCCGCGAAAAAGGTATTTTATCCTAATAAAATGGGATCTTCAAGAGTTGAACCTCATTAGGATTCTTTTACATTGCTCGGGACGCGTAAATTCCTAAGTTAGGGGGGTTTGATTGGACATAAATAATGTATATTTATTCCCCTAATTTCAGTGCATTTGTGAACCCGAGTGATGTAACCTATATGGATTTGACGCACATTTATGCTACTAATCTTCTTTGGCAAGTATTTCGTGTTTCGTACTTCTTTTATTGGTTTTACAGGTTAATTATGCAAGCAGCGCAAAAGAGAAAGCGAGACAATGAAAGAAAAGCTAAGAAGGAAAGTTCAAGGGCATTTTGGTAATTCTGCAGCCAGATCCCGAAGGAGGAGTCAATGGAAAGTTTAAGATCTCGGAACAACGAGAACACTGGAAGAAACGACACCCAAATCCGAGCTACGGTTGATGAGTTATGACCCGTTGAAGTTGAAGAAAAATCCAAGGAAGAAAGGAAAGAAAACAAGAAAAAAATTCTAAGTGTTGAATGGAAGAAAAAGCACCCCAGACCAGCAAACATTCGCGAACCCAGGGACGAACCGGTTTGGGGGGCGAACCGGTTCGGGGTACATGCGGACCGGTTCGGGGGGCCTGATGCGCGAATTTGCCTCCTTTATTCTGATTGGCTCCAAGGTTTCCTTTTAGGTTAAAAACTCTCCAAGAAGTGTGGGATACGTAGGTAGTAACTTAGGAACAACCGTTCTGAAATGTTTTAGGTAGTTTTTTATAGAGAAAAAGAGAGGTAAACATCGAGGAACACAACTTCAATTAATTGCTACAAGATCAATACACTTCCGGGTTTGTTTTCAAGTTGTAATCTAAGTTTTATTTTTATGATCATTATTCTTGCATGGTAATTTTTCTGCGTGATTTGAATAAATTTATGCGTTTATAATGCTTAGCCACGTATTTCGATCTAGTGTTATTATGAGTTCTTTCTCATGCAACGTTATTATTTCATGCATCCTTCAGTTTAATATGTCCGGCTAGGTTGAAAAGGTTGGGATGCATGAACTCAACCTAATGTGTTAGTGCATGTGTATAAAGTTAATTCGATGAATTCAATGATTGATTTTGATCGTATTGCGTAATTACATTATAATTGTGGATCTTTATATCTCGTTTACCTTTGGGTACTCGTGATGATTTAGAGTACAATTTGAGTGTCATTACCGCGATACATATTTACTCATCCTCAGATTAGGTATGACGCGGGCTTGAACCTCATATACATAATGCTTGGGAGTACTAAATTTCGGGTCAGATCAACCAGATAAATTTATGATTAACATTATCACTGCACTACACTAGGGTTGGGGGATTGCATTCCCGACCTATTTCTCTCATCATTTAAAATAAAAACTTGTTGAAATCATGAGTCATCCTCAATTTCGGTAGAGTAATTTAGTTGCATCTTTGCTCATTTTCATTATCACATTTAGCTTAATCAATCGCAAAACCAAATCAATTTTTCCTTTTCTTTTTTTGAGTCACGGTTAGGATCTCTCTGTCTCGTCCCGTCATCACAACTCCGTTGTCCTTCTTTCTTGTGGATTCGATACCCGACTTACCGGGATTATTACTTGAGTGACAGGCTTACCCTTGAGCCTAGAGTGAACGCACTTCTGAGATACATTTTTAGTCGCGTCAAGTTTTTGGCGCCGTTGCCGGGGAATTAGGTAGACTTAGGATTAGATCGAGTCAATCCAAAACTTTGACCAAAAATTTCCAAAAATCCAAAAACATATAAAAAAATTCAAAAAGCACAAAAAGATTCACCATCATCTCTCACAAGCCATTAATGCAAAATTCTGAACTCACTCCAAACGCTCCATAGTTCTGGATCCGACCTCCCACACCGTCACACTCAATCTCAAACAACACTCCATTTTCCTTCTTAGGACACACCCCCGAGTACACCTCGAGCACACCAAGTGAGAGCACTGAGTCATTAAGAGAGAGAGAGATAGGGGTTAGAAGAAAGGAAAATGGTGGAGTTAGAGATCGAGCAAGTAAGAGAGGATGTAGGCACTACTCGAGGGAGAGAGATAGGGGACATGAGCATGGAAGAATTTGAAAAAGAATTCGGTCCGGTGGATGAGAGCCTTAACGACGAAGTCCAAACTCTATTGGATTCATTTCGTCACCTAGAAGAAAGGGAATGGAAAGCTAAAGTCGATAAATTCCTTCTTTGTGACCATCCACACATACCACTAGAGGTCCCGAAGGCGAGTGAGGAAAAAAGTTGTGGTCCATCCGACTTAGAGCTCGACCCATGCGTCTTAAAAAATGAAAGAAACCTAGGTGTTCCCTCCGAGTCAGCGCACGCAGACCCCGCTTTGAGTTAGCATCACGAGGATCCCTTTCCAATTAATAACGATGTGTCTCCCGGTCTATCCTTTATCTATGGTCGAGGTCCCAACTTATTCCGGTTGTTAGTATATTATAGGAAGACGGGAGTGACAAGGAGAGCATCATTCCCCGTGCAAGGGGTCGGGTGAGTTCGTAGAGAGATGAGAGGTCGTCGCACCCCCGACGCGTATGGGGTGATTGTTAGTGTATTTTTGAGTCATGCATGAGTGTCATATAGTGTCTTGCTGCATTTTTTCCCATTTGTTTGTTTTATTTATCGCACTTATTATTTCGCCTTATTTAGATTTTAGTCCTTTTTGCTTGAGGAAAATGCAAAAGTCCAAGTTAGGGGGGGTCACAAGTGCGTATTTCTAAAACTTCACAAATTTTCAAAATGCTCAGAAATTTTCAAAAAAATCATAAAATTTTGAAAAATCCAAAAATATTTTTGTTCAAAATAAATAAAAATTCAAATTCAAATTTTTCAAAAATATCATTAAAAGTCGGTTTAAAGTCTCAAGTTGTAAACATTCAACATACACAAAGCCGAAATTGACCAAAGATGGAAATTGAGCGAAAATTGACGACTTAACGAATTAGTGTAGAGATTAACAAACCCGGTGAGATTCGAGCCTATCACTTTTTGAGAGTTTTTAAATCAATCCGAGTTAATTGTTAACTCAAAGTTCTTTTCAGCATCTAAAAAAGTTGTCGAGGATCTCAAGTCTTTCATTTTGATCGGTTTTGAAAAATGTGTGTAATATTTCTTTGAAAAATGTGCCAAATTAGCCTCTAAACTTAAATTCACCTCGAAACGCATATAGTAACGCAATTGGCATTTTGGACAATGAAGTAGGCCCTCGTTTGTCACCCAAAATTTTGGCCAGAAAAAAGTAGCAAAAAATCACCCTTTGCAACCCAAATTGAGCCGAATAATTTTCCCTTTCGTTTGACAACCCAAAAAATCCAAAATAGCCGGAATTGTAAAAAATGAGAAAATTCAGATTTTAAGTCCAAAAAAGTGCATATAAAGGGGAAAGAAACAAAATAGTATGCTCAACAAAAACAACAAGAAAAGAAATGAAAAAAAAAAAAAAAATAGAAAAAGAAGAAAAAAATGAGCAATAGCCCGTAAAAAGCACAATTGGACATCATTAATGACTTTTCCAATTCCAACCTTCCATACCTCCTTCATTTTACCCAATGCAACCTTGAACCCGAAAAAGTCCTAACCGAGTCGAAATTGCGAAAATTGATTACCGCGTGGAGAGTTAAGACACCAAAAGATAATATAAGAGGTTAAGTGCGCAAAATAGAGGCAATGTTCCCGTTTTTAAAATCGTATTCCGTTGATGAGATCCTTTCACCACAAAGTTTCCGTCTTTCTAATTGCAGGCGTGAATTTGCTTCCATTACATTTACTCTTTATATCACGCATGCCGATAGAATAGCCATAATCCGAGAGATTCGTTTGTGATAGCGTTCCGTGAGAAATTGAAATCAAAACGAATTTTCGAATAAGTAACGTAATGATCAATCGGTGGAAATTGGCGGTTATATTTCCGGCTTCGCACACACGCACTAAGGTTTGAGACTCGTAAATATGACTTGATGATGACTATTTTCTGGAAAGTTTGAATTACATAATTTTTGCATATTTTGAAATTTCTATGAGTCGAATTTTGTGGGTATATTCTCTGCAAACCCTCACGAGACACAACTCGTCCTACTAGGGTGACCTAGAGGTTTAAAGGCTTGTTGCATGCGCTAAATGCAATCGCTTGCCCGCGAAAAAGGTATTTTATCCTAATAAAATGGGATCTTCGAGAGTTGAACCTCATTAGGATTCTTTTACATTGCTCGGGACGCGCAAATTCCTAAGTTAGGGGGGTTTGATTGGACATAAATATTGTATATTTATTCCCCTAATTTCAGTGCATTTGTGAACCCGAGTGATGTAACCTATATGGATTTGATGCACATTTATGCTACTAATCTTCTTTGGCAAGTATTTCGTGTTTCGTACTTCTTTTATTGGTTTTACAGGTTAATTATGCAAGCAGCGCAAAAGAGAAAGCAAGACACTGAAAGAAAAGCTAAGAAGGAAAGTTCAAGGGCATTTTGGTAATTCTGCAGCCAGATCCCGAAGGAGGAGTCAATGGAAAGTTTAAGATCTCGGAACAACGAGAACACTGGAAGAAACGACACCCAAATCCGAGCTACGGTTGATGAGTTATGACCCGTTGAAGTTGAAGAAAAATCCAAGGAAGAAAGGAAAGAAAACAAGAAAAAAATTCTAAGTGTTGAATGGAAGAAAAAGCACCCCAGACCAGCAAACATTCGCGAACCCAGGGACGAACCGGTTTGGGGGGCGAACCGGTTCGGGGTACATACGAACCGGTTCGGGGGTCCTGATGCGCGAATTTGCCTCTTTTATTCTGATTGGCTCCAAGGTTTCCTTTTAGGTTAAAAACTCTCCAAGAAGTGTGGGATACGTAGGTAGTAACTTAGGAACAACCGTTCTGAAATGTTTTAGGTAGTTTTTTATAGAGAAAAAGAGAGGAAAACATCGAGGAACACAACTTCAATTAATTGCTACAAGATCAATACACTTCCGGGTTTGTTTTCAAGTTGTAATCTAAGTTTTATTTTTATGATCATTATTCTTGCATGGTAATTTTTCTGCGTGATTTGAATAAATTTATGCGTTTGTAATGCTTAGCCACGTATTTCGATCTAGTGTTATTATGAGTTCTTTCGCATGCAACGTTATTATTTCATGCATCCTTCAGTTTAATATGTCCGGCTAGGTTGAAAAGGTTGGGATGCATGAACTCAACCTAATGTGTTAGTGCATGTGTATAAAGTTAATTCGATGAATTCAATGATTGATTTTGATCGTATTGCGTAATTACATTATAATTGTGGATCTTTATATCTCGTTTACCTTTGGGTACTCGTGATGATTTAGAGTACAATTTGAGTGTCATTACCGCGATACATATTTACTCATCCTCAGATTAGGTATGACGCGGGCTTGAACCTCATATACATAATGCTTGGGAGTACTAAATTTCGGGTCAGATCAACCAGATAAATTTATGATTAACATTATCACTGCACTACACTAGGGTTGGGGGATTGCATTCCCGACCTATTTCTCTCATCATTTAAAATAAAAACTTGTTGAAATCATGAGTCATCCTCAATTTCGGTAGAGTAATTTAGTTGCATCTTTGCTCATTTTCATTATCACATTTAGCTTAATCAATCGCAAAACCAAATCAATTTTTCCTATTCTTTTTTTGAGTCAAGGTTAGGATCTCTCTGTCTCGTCCCGTCGTCACAACTCCGTTGTCCTTCTTTCTTGTGGATTCGATACCCGACTTACCGGGATTATTACTTGAGTGACAGGCTTACACTTGAGCCTAGACTGAACGCACTTCTGAGATACATTTTTAGTCGCGTCAAGTATTTGGCGCCGTTGCCGGGGAATTAGGTAGACTTAGGATTAGATCGAGTCAATCCAAAACTTTGACCAAAAATTTCCAAAAATCCAAAAACATATAAAAAAATTCAAAAAGCACAAAAAGATTCACCATCATCTCTCACAAGCCATTAATGCAAAATTCTGAACTCACTCCAAACGCTTCATAGTTCTGGATCCGACCTCCCACAGCGTCACACTCAATCTCAAACAACACTCCATTTTCCTTCTTAGGACACACCCCCGAGTACACCTCGAGCACACCAAGTGAGAGCACTGAGTAAAGTCGATAAATTCCTTCTTTGTGACCATCCACACATACCACTAGAGGTCCCGAAGGCGAGTGAGGAAAAAAGTTGTGGTCCATCCGACTTAGAGCTTGACCCATGCGTCTTAAAAAATGAAAGAAACCTAGGTGTTCCCTCCGAGTCAGCGCACGCAGACCCCGCTTTGAGTCAGCATCACGAGGATCTCTTTCCAATTAATAACGATGTGTCTCCCGGTCTATCCTTTATCTATGGGCGAGGTCCCAACTTATTCCGGTTGTTAGTATATTATAGGAAGACGGGAGTGACAAGGAGAGCATCATTTCCCGTGCAAGGGGTCGGGTGAGTTCGTAGAGAGATGAGAGGTCGTCGCACCCCCGACGCGTATGGGGTGATTGTTAGTGTATTTTTGAGTCATGCATGAGTGTCATATAGTGTCTTGCTGCATTTTTTCCCATTTGTTTGTTTTATTTATCGCACTTATTATTTCGCCTTATTTAGATTTTAGTCCTTTTTGCTTGAGGAAAATGCAAAACTCCAAGTTAGGGGGGGTCACAAGTGCGTATTTCTAAAACTTCACAAATTTTCAAAATGCTCAGAAATTTTCAAAAAAATCATAAAATTTTGAAAAATCCAAAAATATTTTTGTTCAAAATAAATAAAAATTCAAATTCAAATTTTTCAAAAATATCATTAAAAGTCGGTTTAAAGTCTCAAGTTGTAAACATTCAACATACA
Source organism: Sambucus nigra (assembly GCA_949130495.1). Lineage (NCBI taxonomy): Eukaryota > Viridiplantae > Streptophyta > Magnoliopsida > Dipsacales > Adoxaceae > Sambucus > Sambucus nigra. The sequence continues at coordinate 701,746 of OX422207.1, read as the reverse complement.
CAAAGCCGAAATTGACCAAAGATGGAAATTGAGCGAAAATTGACGACTTAACGAATTAGTGTGGAGATTAACAAACCCGGTGAGATTCGAGCCTATCACTTTTTGAGAGTTTTTAAATCAATCCGAGTTAATTGTTAACTCAAAGTTCTTTTCAGCATCTAAAAAAGTTGTCGAGGATCTCAAGTCTTTCATTTTGATCGGTTTTGAAAAATGTGTGTAATATTTCTTTGAAAAATGTGCCAAATTAGACTCTAAACTTAAATTCACCTCGAAACGCATATAGTAACGCAATTGGCATTTTGGACAATGAAGTAGGCCCTCGTTTGTCACCCAAAATTTTGGCCAGAAAAAAGTAGCAAAAAATCACCCTTTGCAACCCAAATTGAGCCGAATAATTTTCCCTTTCGTTTGAAAACCCAAAAAATCCAAAATAGCCGGAATTGTGAAAAATGAGAAAATTCAGATTTTAAGTCCAAAAAAGTGCATATAAAGGGGAAAGAAACAAAATAGTATGCTCAACAAAAACAACAAGAAAAGAAATGAAAAAACAAAAAAAAATAGAAAAAGAAGAAAAAAATGAGCAATAGCCCGTAAAAAGCACAATTGGACATCATTAATGACTTTTCCAATTCCAACCTTCCATACCTCCTTCATTTTACCCAATGCAACCTTGAACCCGAAAAAGTCCTAACCGAGTCGAAATTGCAAAAATTGATTACCGCGTGGAGAGTTAAGACACCAAAAGATAATATAAGAGGTTAAGTGCACAAAATAGAGGCAATGTTCCCGTTTTTAAAATCGTATTCCGTTGATGAGATCCTTTCACCACAAAGTTTCCGTCTTTCTAATTGCAGGCGTGAATTTGCTTCCATTACATTTACTCTTTATATCACGCATGCTGATAGAATAGCCATAATCCGAGAGATTCGTTTGTGATAGCGTTCCGTGAGAAATTGAAATCAAAACGAATTTTCGAATAAGTAACGTAATGGTCAATCGGTGGAAATTGGCGGTTATATTTCTGGCTTCGCACACACGCACTAAGGTTTGAGACTCGTAAATATGACTTGATGATGACTATTTTCTGAAAAGTTTGAATTACACAATTTTTGCATATTTTGAAATTTCTATGAGTCTAATTTTGTGGGTATATTCTCTACAAATCCTCACGAGACACAACTCGTCCTACTAGGGTGACCTAGGGGTTTAAAGGCTTGTTGCATGCGCTAAATGCAATCGCTTGACCGCAAAAAAGGTATTTTATCCTAATAAAATGGGATCTTCAAGAGTTGAACCTCATTAGGATTCTTTTACATTGCTCGGGACGCGCAAATTCCTAAGTTAGGAGGGTTTGATTGGACATAAATATTGTATATTTATTCCCCTAATTTCAGTGCATTTGTGAACCCGAGTGATGTAACCTATATGTATTTGATGCACATTTATGCTACTAATCTTCGTTGGCAAGTATTTCGTGTTTCGTACTTCTCTTATTGGTTTTACAGGTTAATTATGCAAGCAGCGCAAAAGAGAAAGCGAGACAATGAAACAAAAGCTAAGAAGGAAAGTTCAAGGGCATTTTGGTAATTCTGCAGCCAGATCCCGAAGGTGGAGTCAATGGAAAGTTTAAGAGCTCGGAACAACGAGAACACTGGAAGAAACGACACCTAAATCCGAGCTACGGTTGATGAGGTATGACCCGTTGAAGTTGAAGAAAAATCCAAGGAAGAAAGGAAAGAAAACAAGAAAAAAATTCTAAGTGTTGAATGGAAGAAAAAACACCCCAGACCAGCAAACATTCGCGAACCCAGGGGCGAACCGGTTTGGGGGGCGAACCGGTTCATGGTACATGCAAACCGGTTCGGGGGGCCTGATGCGCGAATTTGCCTCCTTTATTCTGATTGGCTCCAAGGTTTCCTTTTAGGTTAAAAACTCTCCAAGAAGTGTGGGATACGTAGGTAGTAACTTAGGAACAACCGTTCTGAAATGTTTTAGGTAGTTTTTTATAGAGAAAAAGAGAGGAAAACATCGAGGAACACAACTTCAATTAATTTCTACAAGATCAATACACTTCCGGGTTTCTTTTCAAGTTGTAATCTAAGTTTTATTTTTATGATCATTATTCTTGCATGGTAATTTTTCTGCGTGATTTGAATAAATTTCTGCGTTTATAATGCTTAGCCACGTATTTCGATCTAGTTTTATTATGAGTTCTTTCGCATGCAACGTTATTATTTCATGCATCCTTCAGTTTAATATGTCCGGCTAGGTTCAAAAGGTTGGGATGCATGAACTCAACCTAATGTGTTAGTGCATGTGTATAAAGTTAATTCGATGAATTCAATGATTGATTTTGATTGCATTGCGTAATTACATTATAATTTTGGATCTTTATATCTCGTTTACCTTTGGGTACTCGTGATGATTTAGAGTACAATTTGAGTGTCATTACCGCGATACCGATTTACTCATCCTCAGATTAGGTATGACGCGGGCTTGAACCTCGTATATATAATGCTTGGGAGTACTAAATTCCGGGTCAGATCAACCAGATAAATTTATGATTAACATTATCACCTCACCACACTAAGGTTGGGGGATTGCATTCCCGACCTGTTTCTCTCATCATTTAAAATAAAAAGTTGTTGAAATCATCAGTCATCCTCAATTTCGGTAGAGTAATTTAGTTGCATTTTTGCTCATTTTAATTATCGCATTTAGCTTAATCAATCTCAAAACCAAATCAATTTTTCCTTTTCTTTTTTTGAGTCAAGGTTAGGATCTCTCTGTCTCGTCCCGTCGTCACAACTTCGTTGTCCTTCTTCCCTGTGGATTCGATACCCGACTTATCGAGATTATTACTTGAACGACAGGCTTACACTTGAGCCTAGAGTGAACGCACTTCTGAGACACATTTTCAGTCGCGTCAAGTTTCATGTGTCTGGAGCATCCAATATCAAAATACCACTGTTAGGTATTTTGTGCTTTGAGAGAAACATGAACAACAAGAGATTTCTTAAATTTCTTAGGCACCCAAGAAGTGGTAACCCTTTGTTTTCCCTTGTTGTTGTTGGTTTTAGTCGGAATGTGAGAAGTATTCACTGACGGCAAAGACATCCGTCGAAATTTCTCCATCAAACTCTGAGACGTGGCAGCTAAAAACTCAACTTTCTCTCTCAAACTGGTAAAAGCATCAGTATGCTGATGTGGAGCAGTAGTACATTGTGTCCGAACCATACTATAGAAAAACTCCCTGAGGTGGCCTTTTCTCTTGCAATAAGTATAGAAGAACACAGTCAAAGGAGGACCTTGGTTTGTTGTTCTTGGTCGAACTCTGCTTCGAGGTTTTTGACGATGGACATAAGGAGTCGTAGTAAACTCAGGAACTGGTCTAGGTGCAATTTGGGACGTGGAGGCACCATAATAACCTATTCCCTGCCTATCACCAAAACTTAAAGCGGGACCGAGGAGTATCTTTCCCATCTTCCCAGATCTGTCCTCGATTTCTACCTTGACTTCCCGTGCTTTCTCAAGATCATGAGACAGCTGGGAGACCAGGGCTTCAAGTTTCTTCTGAGTCTCCATGGAGGAATGGAGCTCACTCGTAAGACTAGCCACTTTTTTAGTCAAGTCCCCTCTCTCTTTCTCAAAACAACTATCTTTCTCTCTAAACAAACTTTCTAACTTACCGCAGGAAGACTCTCTCTCTCTCAATGCAGTGCAGGTGGAGGACACTTTCTCTCTCGTCTCCTCTAACTCTTCTTCTAACTCAGTGATCCTACGAACTAACGCTTTGTTACGCTTTTTAGTTTTGAATGACTCATTATATAACTCGGCGTAGGCGCGTTGAAGATTACTCTCGCTCTCACTTGCGTCATCCTCCCCCTCACTTGCATCGCTCTCACAGTCGAGGTGTCCCTGTGAAGTAGCATCCTCATCATCGTGAGGTGCACTAGGAGTACTCACATGACTTGCTATGAATGCGGTGAAGTTACACTCATGCGATGACTCATCTCCCGAGTCCACCGACTCGACCTCACTGTCATTGCTAAGGGTAGCATTAAGAACAGCTTTGTACTTTTCTCTATTAAGATGAGTAGCACACTCAAAAGCTCTATGTCCCCTACCATCGCACTCATAGCATCTCTCACTGTCCTTTTTAGGAGGGTTTTTAACATCTTTCTCATTTTTCTTTTCAAACTTATTTTTCTGAAAATTCTTCTTATCTTTAAAATTTTCACTTTCCTTAAATTTGAGAATTTTCTTAAAGTTTTTAGCAAATAGAGCCAAATCATCTAAGTCAAAATCACACTCAGAATTAGAAGTTTCACTATATTTCTTTCTAGATGACTTTACTCTCTTTCTTGTCGTCGCCTCACTTTTTCTCTCTTTGGTATTAAGTGCAATTCCCTTATCTTTAGACTTCACATATCTAGGAAACATGTCAATTTCATATGTTTGCAAGTCTCCTACAAGTTCCTCCAATTTTAGCGTATTTAAATTACCCATAGAATTTAGTACAGTGACTTTAGGGATAAAATGCATTGGCAATGATCTAAGAATATTTTTCACAACTCTTGAATTATGAACATGTTCACCAAGATTAAATATTGTATTAACAATATCAGATAGCCTAGCATAAAAATCATCAGAACATTCAGTTTCAAGCATGGTTATGGTCTCAAATTGAGTTGTTAAATTTTGCAATTTAGATTCTTTCACAGCATTAGTTCCTTCATGGGTCAGTTGCAAAACATCCCATGCCTCTTTTGACGTGGTGCACGTCATGATACGTCTGAACTCATCAGGAGTGATGGATCCAAAAATAGCACTCAAACCCTTAGAATTAAAAGAAGACCATTTAATTTCATCTTCAGTCCACGAAGTGACAGGTTTTAAATTGGTCACATTTTAAACAGTGACGGAGGGAGGTGTCCACACCCTCTTTCAACAAGAATCCAGACACATTCATCTATGGCCTTTAAAGCAAACCTCATGCGAGCTTTCCAATATCCATAGTTAGTCCCGTCAAAAACTGGCATTTTATTATATGATTTCTCCATTGAACGCGCTCTTTTTCAAAAATCAATTTTTCAGAAAATTGATATCTAAGAAAGATTTTTGCGAAAATTTAGGAATACGCGATAGATTAGCGTAACCCGCTCTGATACCAGTTTGAAAGAGTGTGCGCTTGCATTCAAATAAGAAATTAAATAATAAAACACAGTTTTAACCCAATTAAACCCTAAACATGCAACTAGGTGTGATTGAATAATATGTAGAACATGCTAGTACAATCAAACACACACAATTGGGAAAAATCCCCCAAAGGGGCAAAACCATCTATTTTCACTATAATATTGTAACTTTACAATTTCTCGGATTACAATGAAAATACAAGGGTGACACAGAATTACCCGCGGGCGTCAGATCTGTAGTCGGCGGCTGGAAGTTTCCCTTTCCAAGAGGGAAGCAATGAAGAAGAAGAAGGTCGGTCTTCTTCACAATGGTATGAACAGCAAAAGAGTTTGTGTTCTAGGGTTTTAAAAATGATTCACAAATGATTTGGAAATTTGTGTGAATCAAAACATGAGTTTGGTAACTCAAAAAGATGAAGACTTTGAGTTTATGAACTCTGAAAATCATGTGTAGAAGTCTTGCTGAACCAACTCCCCGTAGTGGGCTTATAAAAGAAGTCCTGGCCCTAAAAAATCTCTGCACGATTTGGCTGAGTTTATCCTAGGCGGACCGGTTCGGGTCTGAGGCGGATCGGTCCGAGGAGGCGGATCGGTTCGTTTTAATTTTTCCTTTATCGGTTCGCTACCGGTTCGGGGTGTACTGGCTTTTCAGTAGGCGGATCGGTCTAGATGAGGGTCGGATCGGTCCGAGGTCGGATCGATTCTTTTTCTCTGGGCGGACCGGTCCGGCCTGTCAGAATTTTGATTCCTCCTCATCTTTGATATTCGGATCCGTTGATGACGATATGAATCTTGAATTTCTTCAATGGTGTAATGGCGTACGACATAACAAATTGGTAATGGACAAAAATGTCCTTACAGGGTGAGATTTATTGTGTTTATGATTCTATAATTTAGAGGAATGAATCGTATGTTAAAACTAGTGAGAATAAATGGTTAATTGTTGATAATATGACTGAAATTCGTATTGGGGATTTGAAACCCGGATAATACCCAAATCGGGAAAACGTTGAAATTAATGGATATTGATGATTAATTAAGGTCTGCGGGATGTTTGGACCCTTTTTCTTATATGGAGGATATGTTAATTGTATTTGGGTAAGGATGTAGATTGAGAATCAAAGCTTTAGGTTTTTTCCATGGCTGACAGAGGGCTAGAGGAGACGAACACTGGAATGATCGATCGATCGACCCAGGAGGTTCGATCGATCGATGCTACAGGAATTCTGGCAATGCCGCCAGTTTTTAATACATGGGAATAATTATTGAGAAAAAGACTTTTGGGCTAATTTTACATGTTGAAAATGGACTAAGTGAGTGAGTCCGGGTAAATTGATGATTATAGGTAAATATAATTAGGAAATTATGGAGATGAATGTGCGACACATTGTGGGTGAATATGTGGGAATGAAATTATGGGATGTAAAATGGACCAAGTGAGCGAGTCCGGGTATGTTGGTTAAGTCACATCAAAGTATTAAATTAATTATTGAGAAAGAGTAATTAATTTGGAGTCGGAACATAGACTCGGGGAATATTAAGTTACGGGCCAAGTAAGTGAGTCCGGGGATAATGGTTGGGTGACACCAAGTTATTAAATTAATGGATGTGATAATTAATGAAGGTAGAGTCGGAGGGTAGACTCGGAAAAGTATTAAATTAATTGATGTTGTAATTAATTAGTTTAGGGTCGGGTTGTATACCCGGGATTTGGTATAAATTAATTAATGTGTAAATTAATTATATTAGAGTCGGACCACAGACTCGAATTTGTGTTGATTAATTAATGTGTAAATTAAATATATTAGAGTCAGACCACATACTCGGATTTGTGTTGATTAGTTAATGTGTAAATTAATTATATTAGAGTCGGACCACAGACTCGGATTTGTGTTGATTAATTAATGTGTAAATTAATTTAATTAGAGTCGGACGATAGACTCGGGGCCGTATTAAATTAATAAGTGTGTTAATTAATTTAATTAGAGTCGGACGATAGACTTGGGGCAGTATTAAATTAATAAGTGTGTTGATTAATTTAATTACAGTCGGATTGTAGACTCGGGGAGGTATTAAATTACTAAGTGTGTTAATTAATTTAATTAGAGTCGGACGATAGACTCGGGGTGGTATTAAATTAATAAGTGTGTTAATTAATTTAATTAGAGTCGGGCCATAGACTTGAGGAAAGTATTATATTAATGGAGGCCTGAGTTAATTATATTAGAGTCGGACCATAGACTCGGGAAGATGATAAATTATTAAGTGAGAAAATTAATTGTGTTGAGTCGGGCCACAGACTCAGGAAATTACACGCAGTGTACGGAATTTTGAGTACACGGTAAAGCCGGGGTTTATATTATATATACACAGTGTAGTCATAGTATATATATGTGTATATATTGTGTGTGATATTAAATATCAGTGACTAGATATTTATTCAATTTATATACTCTAATGCTATTAAGGGAGGTTGCGCGATGTGGGTGAATCCCCTAGCTTGAGGAGTCGGGCGAGTATATCGCCAGGTCATAGCGTCCGGTATATATGGGTGAGGGATTTATCTCACTTTCAGGGAAGGAATATGACCGCCTCCACTATATTTATATTTTGGGCCAAGTTGGCGGGGTTAAGGTAACCGGTAGGTGTGCACAATAGTGGAGGGGTGAGAATGTCCACAAGGGAGTGTGACACTAACTTAAATATGTAGCGCATTCACGCATTTTAAATTACTGCAGTTAATTCACTTGCTAAATATTTTCAAAATGTTTTGGGTTCTAACCCTTTCTATAAAACTTTTTTTCAAAACCTTTTAGGTGTCCAGCTACAGGGACGCCAGGATTGATATTCTATTCCAGGACACGGAGTTGCGGCATATGTGGATGCTAGCAGGAGTTTGGATTAGACGCATCATTCATTCATTCATAGAGTAGGAATCTTGTACCAGTTTCAGTATTATTTGGGGCATGTCGCCCAGACTTTCAGTTCAGTTTTCAGATTGGTTTTATTCCTGTGTTGGATATTTGTTTTGGATTATTTCACTTTGGTGGCCGATGGGTTATTAGGCAAATTATTTTATTAATGATTCAGTTTATTTTCATTCAGTTGTGTGAATGGTTTATATTTAATTCCGCATGTACTATTTTGTTTAATCAAAATGTTAAAATTGGCACCAGTTTTTGGAATACTAGGTGGTTAGTATGTTTTAAAAAGTTTTCGACAATGATCATAAGGATGATCCAACTGGGATTCCTATTTTAATTTGGTATAGGACTGATCACCTGGTATTTTATTAGGCGGGGTGTCACAGCCATGTCCTAATTTAAAACATTTCGCCAGCATCTCCCTACAGTTCTTCAAGTACACAACTTAAATTGGAAGTGTTCTTGTGTTACTTAAGTTTTTCAACCAAGAAAACACAAAACACTACATCAATCTAGTATGCGCCCAAAGAACATAAAGAGATACCACCGAATTTTTCAAAATAGGACATGCATAAACATTATGTACAATACAAACTTTTGCTTTTCCAAACTGTCCGAAAATGGGACAATTCAAGAGTTCTCACCACAGTCATAGTGAGACCTCTTGAACGGGTCTAAGGTTTTTCTACATGTGTAACATCATTATTGAATGTTTAGTATTAATGTCTACTTACTATTTAAATATTTTTTTTTTCTTTTTCTTAAATTTTCAACACATAATCTCATTTATCCATTTAATTAGTGGGGTGTCTACTTTTCAATTTGTTATTTTTACGTTATTATTGAATATTTAGCACTTAAATTTTCTTAAAACTCCGTAACCTATACGAATCACATCAAATATGCATTTTAAATAGAAGGGTAAGAACATAAAAACATAGATTACTACTAAAAGATTCCAAGGTTCATCCAAAAACCAATGATTTTTTTTTTCATTATCAACATTCAATTTGCACCAAACACTCACACATTAAAAAAAATAATAAATATTGAAAAATGTATATATATAACCCTAAAAATGCAAACAAGAATCAAATAACGCATATCATAAACTCTGGGATCAAATCTTATACCTAACTTAAGTTAAAAAAAATACAGATGCTTTTAACAATTACTTGATTGGGATGAGTGGAGTGAGAGAACAATACAGTAACAGGAGGAAGAGAGCGTGGGCCGGAGAGAGAGTGCGCCTGCCATAGAGAGAGACTACACCGATCGTCGACCTAAAGAGAGAGATTGATCGCCGACCAATAGAGAGATTGACCGTCGATCGTAGAGAGAGAGAGAGAGAGAGAGAGAGAGCGCCGACCATAAAGAGAGAGACAGTGGGCGCCGACCGCCGACTTAGAGAGAGAGTGTGAGCTCCGACCACCGACATAGAGAGTGAGCGGGAACGGGGAGAGGGAGCGGACACCGTGAGGGAGGGAATCAAAATTGAGGGATATGTTTTTTTGGGGTATTTTATATTTTAGTAAGTGTACTCAATTTTGGCACACTTTAAAACAGTGCCAAATTTTCGCACTGTTTTAAAGTGTGCCAAATTACTATTAAATCGTGCCAAAATCTGGCACAGTTTTAATATCAGGGTGTGCCAAATTGTTGTTTTTGGTGTAGTGTTTGGTAAGTGACAGCACGATGGTGTGACTTTGTAGCAATCCCCCATTCTTTTGTTTGTGCATGCTCTGAATCCGTTACCAATAGACACACGAGGATGTCCTAAAAGGTTGAATCTTTCGCGTGGTTTGTGAGAATTATATATTTTGATTAGTCCATTGATGTACATGTTATATGAGGAAATAGTGTCGCATTATTGTGCTCATTATGATATTATTTATACCTTATTATTCCGATGACACGTGGGGGATATGGTAGTTGTATATTTAGTATATGGATATGGATGTCATTGGTTGTAGTCGTATGATAGTATGAGGTATCTCACTCATTAGTCTTAGAGTTTAAACTTATATGTTATAGTTGGGACGTGGTTTGTGCTACTATTCTTAGTGTGATATCGTTAAGATATCTCACTCATTAGTCTTAGAGTTGAAACTTATATGTTATAGTTGGGACGTGGTTTGTGTTACTATTCTTAGTGTGATGTTGTTAATTATTAGTTATAAGGTAGTATATGGGTACTACGTACGTTAATTGCCTTTATTGCATAGTTATTCTTACCCTACTATGTGGAATTCTTTTAGTTTTATAAAGTAGATTGTTTGGTGGAACTTAATAGATAATTTTATAGTGGATTATTGGATAGTTTGGCTAGTAATGGACTAGGTTGTGTGGATATCGTATAACATAGAATTTGACTAGTAACATGTATGATGTAGAGGGAAACTGTGTAGTACCATAGTTAGTCAAGTGATGAGGGCTTATATGGGTAATGCATGGGGTAGCATTTAATCCTATTGAAGTACTTAATATATATGACATTACGCATGATGAGGATACCAGGAGTGGATAATAGTCATCGTTGACGATATTATATTGTTTTACAAGTCATGTGGTATGATGTTTACATGGGTAATCTTCAAAATTAGATGCTTACGTTGTTTGTTATGCCTTAAGTATAATGGGCAAGTATGGTTTGGACAATCTTATGATAGGTGGAGCGAGGTATTTTGATGCAAGTGCTAATAAGAGATTATGAGACGTAATCAGTCACCTTTAATAGTGTTATGTAAGGTAAGATATTTCTTTCTTATTTGTTTGCTACAACCCATGTTATTTTCTAAAAACAAATTTTCAGGTATTCAGCAGCGGCACTAGCATGGATAAGCGGACTGCAAGATCGTCTGTTATTATTGCAAGAGAATTAGAGTTACTTCTCTCTGTATTTATAATATAGTTGGACCTTGTGCGTTTCGATTTATTATTTAGAGACATTTGTGTTTTGGACTTTTATTCCGGATATATACGTATTCAGTTATCTAGTGTCATTCATTTTTTTATTGATTCGGTTATTGGAGACTTGTATATATCTTTTTTTAATTGGCATCTTTTATATACTCTAGTGGGTGCTTTTATTTTCCTCAAAATTTAATTAATGCTTATAATGATATAAATTGTTCGATATCCCTTAATGTCGGTGTTTGGGGGGGGGGGGGGTTGTTACACAAGAGTCCCCTTCGACCTATTGAGAATCTAGGAAAGGCTCACTTGCCTTCCCCACAAGTCAATCTAGTGAACTAGAGAACAAATGCATATCATTATAGGTCTAGTTCAGATACGATAGTGAAACAGCAACCTCGAGAATGATCCCCAGAAGTCAATCGAGTATGGACCTATTGGGACATGATTGGAACATCATCATCACCTCATTCCACCAACCACATTGTAAAGAATGCTCGTAGACAATCCGACTAAGTTCTCTCAGTCATTCTGATGTGTTGGTGAGAAACTACTCTCACAATTTTACCAACCACCACTCAGTCAACGCACGTTGTCCTGGAGCATTAATTTAATTATCCCAACAACCACCACAACGGACCTATAGCTCCTTCGATCAACACTTCACCTATTTATTATAGCGGCAGAGTTAGGGGATGGTTTCCCATGTTACAAACCTCCAATCTCACCAGATCTAGAAACTGACTATATAATGTGCACTTGGGAAAAGTAAGAGGGGATCGAATCCATGTTATTCTAAAGCAAAGTTGTGATAACCCGCAATCCGAGATAAGGGGTGGCCAGCCCAATACTCAAACGTAACAGGAATCATGGATGGATATCATTCTCAGCATCACAAATATAAACTGAGTATACGGGAAAACCACCCAATAAATCAGAAAACGGGTTGCCAAAAAGTGTAAAATTTTAAAAATGCGGTTATGAAAATTTAAACTAACAACCCAATCTGACAAGCAAGTGGGATTCCAAAAGATAACATATAATATAACTAAAACGAATGTACACAAATGGACCGAATAAGCTGTCGGTCCACAGCTACATAAGACGACGTACAACAATATAAATTATCTTACATAGTACAATCATTAATCAAATACAATTGTTTGGGCCACACGCCTGAGGGACAAGACCCGATCATATCTAGAATAACAAGAATGAAAGCGTCTAATACAACATCCTGTAATAACCCGCAAAATCTTACAGCTCGTCGAAAGTGCAGGGAACTTGGGAAAGTCAAGTCGGGCGTCCTTGCGGTGGAGCACCTGAGCGGATACAATAATATATATACAACAAGGAAGTAAACCGGTCAGGGCCGGGTTCTATATGATTTCTAGAAGAATAAAAAGCATGATAGATATGAACAGTTATACATGAATGATGAGGATGATAACATGACATGCTATCTACAATTACAAGAAAGAAATGAAGGTAAATCACTTCAATTTAATAATACAATTTCCATTTCCTTCTGACATTCCTTATTAGGAATAAAACCATTTTCGGTTTAATGAAGGAGTTATAACTTCTATTCACTAATTAAAACTTCCCATATTATCTTTCCATTTCTTATTAGGAATATCATTTACATCAAGTGCTCTTTATGGCACATATATTATTCCCGTGCTCTTCCTGGCACATATTTATGCTCTTTATGGCATTTCATACGCTCTTTGTGGCGTTTATCAACCATCAAGTCCAACTTGATGAAAATATAGTTATATTCATATACATATAACGATATCTAAGACCGCCCGTCCGGGTTTCCCCAATGTGCGCGCCCCTAAATGACCATCATCTTCCAGGGCCTAACATAAGACAACCTGGGCACCTATAGATATGCGTCGGGAAGCGGCGATGAGCCTGCGGGGTAGTCAATACCACACCCGGAATCTCCTACCCATCGCAGAAATATATACAATAATAAGCGCTCCCATGGCCTAGGACTATATCCACCCTGCATTCATTAGCCAGGGGGCTTCACCTCACGAGCGAACTTCCCTTATGATGTCATTTAGAGAGGTGTGTAACAGTAAATTAACATTTACATTTTATCATCATATACATTACCAATTCCATTTCCGTTAATCATGAGATTTGTTCTTTTTATTTAAGCCTAACATCAATAAACAACGGGATTCATTCTAGTTGAACCTATCATCTTTCACAACTATGGGTTCATTTATGCGAACCTAATTCCCATCGAATATTATCATTTATTTTTCCTCAAATTACAATTCTAGGCTAGCTCTCCAAATGATCCTAGAAATTTCCCAAGTTCATATAAATTTTGATAAACCCATAAGTCTCCAAGTTTGGGCATTTAACTTCCAAACTTCTAAAAGTTTGAATAAAAGAAGAAATGCCTTAACATTACTTTAAACCTCCCCGAAATAAACCCCAGATGAACCCATTTCTACTCCAGGGTAACGACCAAACTCCATAACTACTCTAAAACTCTAAGTTTACATCTTTAAAGAAGTTTCCTAGGTCCTAATCCTAAAGAATAAGGGGAAAAAATTTAAAAGAAAAAGACCCCCAAATCTGCTGGAACCGAATCGATTCGCCCTAAGGGCCGAATTGATTCGCCCAAGCGAATCGATTCGCTCTGAAAGCGAATCGGTTTGGACAACAAAATTTAGTTTCTGCAAATGCCGAATCGATTCGGTCTTAATCTGAATCGATTCGGACAACAAGACCTGGGATTCTGCATCTATGCGAATCGATTCGCCCATGGGGCCGAATCGATTCGCCCCTGCGAAAATGCCAAGAATGGCTATGGAGTCTTGAACTCCAAAATTTATCCAACTCCAAAACCAAGCCCAACCGAAATCATTGGCTGCAATTTCTACATCCTAAATCCATCTATCTACCAACCTTAAACATCATTTATCATCCAAATCCTTTTTTTAGTGGCTAATACCCAAAAATCCAATCAAAACCCTAAAAATTCTAAATCATAACAAATTCATAAATATCAAGACTAATTATTCTACTTAAATCATAAATTTGCAAGTAGATTACTTGCCTCAAGTGTAAGAATCTGATTTGATGAAGAAGGAAGCAACAATCCAAGCTCCAATCTCTCTTTTTCTCCAAAGATTTCTTCCTCTCTCTCTTCCTCTCTAAGATAACAATTTGGGGCATAAAAGGAATAGTAAGTCTTAGCAAGACTAAATCGGGCCATAAGTCTAAAATGCCCAACTCTAATAACTAATGCGCGATAAAATAATACGCGATATCACTATTTAAGCCAAAACCAGTCAAAAGTGCCCAAAATGCCAAAATACAGTATGACACTTATTTTGACTGTCTCACACCTACCGGGACTAACTACACTATACACATCATCATTTGGGAATTCTATAACTCATTTTTACTTCCGGTTTCATAATAAACCAAAATGTCAGTTTAAATCCTTATGACATTATAAATCACCACATGAACATTTTATCTACTCACGGGGTAACTACACAACATTTTAGTAAATATTGACCTTGTCATAACAAATTAATATTTACTCAACATCTACCATTTTATAATTAATTACTACACAGTGTAAATAAATATGAAATGGGCTATCAGAAGAGAGGGTTATTACAAAAGTATTGAGTAGAGCATATATCATTCATATTTATAAAGGAAAATAAACACTTTCACCCTATAAATTGTACTCATGGTTTTATACTTAAGTGTCCTGGACATATTCGGGTCTCGTGAGTCCTAAATGATCCAGTAGTAGTTTAAAAAGTCATTCAGTTATTTATTAAGGTCTTTATGGTCCTTATGAGACCCGAGACCCCCTTAGCCAAAGCTTAAGTATCATCTCTTTGAACTATACTTAATTATACAAAATAAACAAGAGAGAAACACCTTCACAGTGGACGTATCTACCTCTGCAAAGGTACACAACCAATTTGTATCATTTTTCATTGTTATTATTAGCTTAATAACACATCTTGTACCTCCTCGGATGCTCATTGGGTGAGGTTAAGGTCTTGATCAATTTCGGCCCCATCGACTTTGATTGATCTTATTCGTTTTTATTTGACTTGATTAATGGTGTAAGTCAATATCTTCTTTGCAAGATGTTGATGTTTCTCTTGAAACCTTGAATCTAATTGAAGATATAGTTTTCTCGTTATGTAGTTTGAGTTTCATATATTTGTTGCTTGATCTTCCTTGTAATGTTTCTCATTGTGTCTTGAGAATATTATTCCTACCTTAAAGGCATTTAAGAGAAATGTAGGAAAGCGTTAATTATTAATTGTATTGTTATCATAAAAGTTATATTTTCATTCTTTAAAATATCTTGGATCGTGCACAATCATGATCGATGATCCATATTTATCGAGTCCTACTAAAATTGACGTTGTGCGCATGTTCGACAAAGACGTGACAATCATTTGGTTTAGATGAACCGTTTGGCACTCATACATGCCAGATTGCAACACCACTTAACCCATTAAACTCTCACGCTCGTGTATATATCCCACAAACGATGTTTGACACCTTACGACACAATAACTGTATGATTATCTTATTGAGGTACTATACTTACTTTTGTCTTATTCATATTAGGTTTTTCATTCTCTAATACTTTTCCATACAAGACTTTGCCATGGCAATAGGCATTGGAGGCTTTTACACTGTTAACTCTTTCCATACTAAGAGTTTTTCCAAATCTTTAAAAATAAGTCATATTTATTTTGACAATCCTTTTACATATGCCTCTTGTTTATTTAACTTACTTTTGCTTCATTATCATTCCTAGGTGCGTGGAATAAGGGTTTTACCATCTCTAATTGGGTAAAATGGGTTCAAACCCATTTTCCAGGATGAAATAAATATAGATTGCCAAAATTAATTTTACATATTTTTTAATCTAAATTTAGAGTCGTTTAACCAAAATAAAATTCGTATAATAGCTCTAAGTATAAGGCATATGTTACAACTCAGTTGTCGACCAACATTTTCCTCCTATTTTTTCAATTTTTTTCGACATGTGAGTCATCACTCCTACCTTTTTCATCAAACTTTTTGTAATTGCTGGAGCGACACAAGCCTTAGGATGTGTTCCGTGGAAAAAGAAAATGGTCAAAATAATCTTTAGTATGCCCCCTTTATACAATGAGTTTGAATCATACTAACCCATATCTCTAGGAATTCAATAAGAATCAATGAGATTACGATACAACATGCGTAATAGTAGAGAATAATTCTTGAGCAATACATGATTCACACACATTTTGAGTGACACACTAATATAACATGTCTACATTGATTGGTGTCTTGGATCTACATTGGTTAGTGTTTTGTATCATAACCAGTGGATCCCAAATACTAACCAATGAGAACGCAACATGTCAATTTATCATCCAAAATGTATCGAAATCATGTGTCCAGTTAGAATTACACGATAGTAAAAGAGTAATTCTAGAGAGATACATAATTCTAACACATTTGGACATACACTGAGCAAATTTAATTGAATAATCTCACAGGGATGCATATATACACACGGAATTACATGCATTCGGATAAATAACTTTGAAATCTCACTTAATTTATATATTATTTTAGGGTTCAATTGAATGGGATTTTTATTAAATTTTGTGGAGATGGTCTCTTCCATCATATTTCATCAAAAGATCCAGCCATATCAAATAAGTAAAATGCAAAGTTGACATACATGCCTATTTTCGGCCAATAAAAACATTGGATAATAATCATATGACCTACTTCATCTCTACCAGATTTCATCCTGATACTTATTTATTCAGCCCCTAATTAGGGAGGTTCGCACCTAGTCTGGACTATACATATGTGTTCCAAGGGGGGTCTCGAGGGGAAGAAAACATCAACGCTCTTTTCTACGTTTTCTATTAGAGGGTGTCTCAAGGGTGGAATGAAAACCAAAACACTTGAGAAAAGCTTGTTTAGCTAATCCAAAAATATGGTAAGGATGATGGGGTGAATGCCCTAAAGGAGTGACATCCACTGTTGAGAACTCTTCCAATTCTTGGATTTATTCTTTTCTTGTTGTTCCTTTGCTTGTGCTTGTCTCTGCATCTTTGATGCTTTGGTTTTCTTCTAACTGCTGCGATCATTACAAACAATTCCATGTCTGACATTCCAAGAAAATAAAAATCGTGTTAAGTCTTTATTAGTTCGAGTTTTTATGATTTTCCAAAATCTCAAAAGGTAAATTTATATACTACCATTCCAAATTAATAGTCGCTATGGGAAAACGACGGTTTTGAAGGATGCACTTAATCAACAGTCAACTTGTTAACTACCAAGAAATTTTATTTATTGATTACGTTCAAAAAAGAAAATAAACTATTAATTTGGAACATCCAAAATTGAAAAGCAAAACTATTAATTTGGGATAGAGAGATTATAAATTGGAGTATTAGCTAATAAATCTCTTAAAAGTCTATTTATTTATGATCAATATCTTGTTAGTATTATAAACCCAATTTTTTTTTAATTAATTAACGATACGTTCAAACCATCTGCCTACACTTATTAATGTAAATACAATTACAATTGTTATCTACATTAATAAGAATAACTCTATTAACATTAATAAGTGTATATACTCTATTTACATTAATTCATGTAATTGTATTTACATGAATAATTATAACACACGTGGACTTATTGAAAAAACGATTCTTAGCTTGTCCTTATCGTTAATTTCTAAGAGTCTAAAGATTTATCACAATATTTTTCTTATAAATTCTTATAATTCTTGTGAATTCAGTAATATGATATTTCAAAAAAGAACAAATGTTAAATCAATCTTCAAGCCAAAGATCCCAACAAAATCCATCGATTTCAGTTTTTCGATTACAATAAAATGGTAGCCTCTTTAAACAGGCATTTACAAAACTTGGAACCAAAGACGCTTAACACATAAGAAATATAATAAAGGAAATCAAATACTTACCCAATACCATAATAACCAATTAGCTATTATAAAACCTCCTAAATATCTCCAATATATATCGAAAATTAATTAATATAAAAATTTGGGAATCACGAAACCTAGTACGAACTAAAAAATATTTAAGAAATCCAAAAATACTATTTTTTCATAATATTTCGAAAATAATGGAAAAATGTTGCAAAATTTATAGATAGAAAAACTTATAGAAAGTACAAAGGATACTATTTTAAACTTTTATAAGTCTTGAAAAATAGAAAAAATCATTCAAAATTTTATTTTTAAAAAAGTAAAAATAATAGAAAATTATTTGGACATTAGAAAAAATTATAGCTCATGGAGGGACTTTAAGGTAGTAAAAAATACGTTTGTCAAATAAAAAAAATTCATGGTAATACTAAGCAATTTTAGAGAACTGAACAGTTGATGTAAATAAGAGGAGAGAGACGCGTATATTCTTGAGTCATTTGAAAAGCCACCATTTGAAAAGCCACCAAGAAGAAGAAAACCAAGAGTTCATTTAAAAAAATATATATTAAAAGTTAGTAATCAACAACAACAACCATACATGTATTAAATGTTCAAACAACAATAAACTATTAAATGTTTACAACAACAACAAACGGAATAAATAGAATATTACCCGTTCAAAATAACAAAAAATATAATATTGCATATTCAAAAACAAATTTAGAACTAAATCATTGCACTAGAATTCCGTGTCCAAAAACTCCAACAATTTATCATTTTCCTCGAGAATGGAGTCATACATGGTACGGTCAATATCAATTGCATCTATTTCTTTTGCCAGTCTCTTGGGAGAGTGTAAAACAACTGACCACCCCTTCAGTTTTACATCTTGACAATAAAATACTTGACTGGCTTGAGATGCAAGGATGAACGGATCATCGTGAATGGTATTTTTACTCACGAGCTTACTAAGATTCACCATCACCAATTTTGAGGTGGGCTCAACTTTGCAAAAATTCTTATCATCAACATCCACCCAATCACAATAAAAGACAGTATGTGTGAACTCAGTGTAATTGAGGTCGAGTATTTGTCTAATAAATCCATAAAAGGTTGTCATAATCCCCTTCTTATTAAAGGCCTTAGTGGATACACTACTACTCTGAAAATTATGCTTCTCTTCATGTCTTGAAGTACAAAAGGTATACCCATTGCATTGAAATTTCTCATAACTGGTAACCCTATGGAGCGGACCATCGACATATGGCAAAATTCTCGTATCATTAAATCTTGAGGCCTATAAGGAATTGATAATTTTTTATAGTTTCATTAAAAATAATTACGGATGATAAAAAAAGTACATGTATAAATAAAGACTTGCCTCGTTCCTTAGCCAAGGGATGAAATCATCAAATTCTATGCCTCGATTGAGTCTCACTTACAACAAATTTTCTACAAGAAATTAGTTTCAAAATTAAGAAATATCACATTACAATCAATTAATATGAATTAACATAGAACTAAGTGTGTACCTTCTCCATTCATCAACATCGTCGCATTGAGATAAAACCCATCTTCGCACTTGCTCACATTGTACATTATTTAAGATCAATTCTTTACTTTTACCCAATGCTCGTTGGCATTTCGAGTCATCAAACTCATTATCAAGAAAATCCTCAAGATTCCTATTATGAGTTCCTTCACCTCTTTTCGATATGTACTCCACGGCATATAAAGAAGCTTCATGTAACAAATATGCATTAGCAATGCTCCCTTCAATGCACCTCTTGTTTCGTGACCACTTTATATATATTCCCATTTCTCTCTCAAACAACCACATTGCCCGATATCTTGGTGGCCCAACCGTCAAAGCTTCATCGGCTAAATGGTGCATGAAGTGGATCATCACCACAAAAGGCAGGTGGAGAATAAATTCAAAGACATAAAGTGCCTCTACCAATGCGTTTTTAGCCTTCAAAAGATGTTCCCAAAATATCACTTTGGCACACAACACATTAAATAATATGCTTATCCGTTGTATAGCTTTAAACAAAGGCTTATGATCCGAAAATGAATGCATAAGCAACGCAGGAAGCAACCGTTGCATAATGGCGTGATAACCGTGGGACTTGAGATTGGTAAATCTAGGTGGATCGAGGTTAACATTGTTGCTGAAATTTGATGAAAATCCAATTGGTACCTTTAATGTTTTTAGTGTACGAAAAAAGGCTTCTTTCTCTTCCTGTCCTAATGCGAAAGGTGCCTTTGGCATTAGCCTTTTGTTAATGCCTTCAACATATCTTTCATCCGTAATTTCTTTTTAAGATTCAAACGAACTTTCAACTCTTCACAGGCTTTGACCGTATCTTTATTTGATAAACCTTTCACCGAGAGTATTGTACCTAAAAGAGTCTCTGTAACATTCTTTTCAACATGCATATCATATAAATTATGTCTAATATCATGATCCTTCCAGTACTCTAAGTCAAAGAAAATTGACCTCCTTGAAAAACCCTTGGTACCCTCTAGATTCTCATCGTCACCCTCACTTGGATAATCGTCATCTTCCGTTACGACATCCTCCTTCCCCTTACCCTTCCCTTCCCCTTTGCCTTTCCCTTTTTGTCTCCCTCTCCCTCTCTTTGAACACCTTCTCGAGCGATAAGTGACACTATCTGTTCAACTTCTACACTTGTTAACTTTCTTGGAGCCATAGCATCCTCTATTTTACCATTAAATGTTTGCTTTGATGTGTCAAACCTGTAAGGATGGTCTTTAGGAAGGAACATACAAGATCGTTGGTAACAACATTTGATTGACTTAGGAAGATATTGAGAAGGTGTATTTGTATAACAAAAAGGACACCCATTGTAACCTTGAGTTGAATAGCCTGCTAACATCCCATAAGCTGGAAAATCATGTATACCCCACATCAACATGGCTTTTAAATGAAATTTCTCATTTTTGTACGCATCCCAAGCCTCAAATCCAAACCATAAGATCTTTAACTCATCAACCAACGGTTGGAGGAAGACATCAATATTACTTGATGGTGACTTTGGTTCGGGAATTAATACAGACAACATTAAAAACTCACTTTTCATACACAGTGATAGAGGAGGGTTGAAAGGTTGAATTATCACTGGCCAACAACTATACTTACGGCCAAACATGTTATTCGGGATGAAACCATCAGTTGCTATTACAAGTCGAATATTCCGCGGATCTTTTGCAAAATCTCTCCACATAATGTTTGAATCTACCCATTCTGCTGAATCTCGGGGGTGATGCAAGAATTCCATACAAGAGCTTGCAAGAGCGTGCTAAGTCATTTTCTCTGCTATCCATTTTATGGTATACAACCGGTTTAACCTAGGGATTAGAGGGAAATATCGCATTACCTTCTTGGGAACCCTAGAGTACTTTTTTTTCCATTAGTATTTTGAATTTCTACCCCGTCCTCATCTAAACAAGTAAACTTGTAGCGTAAAGAACCACATTTTATACATCTGGTGGATTTTTCATGCTCTTTCCAAAATAGCATACAACTTTTAATGCATACGTCTACTTAACATAATCCATACCGAGATCTCTAACGGTGTTTTTCATTTATGTATAACTAGTTGTCAAGTTGTTCTCTTCATGAATTAGTTCATTTAACAATCTAAGAATTCCACCTGTAGCACCATCCGATAAATTGAATTGTGTTTTCAAATCATTCAAATTTATAAGAGCATACATTGTGGTATGACGCGAAGAACCAGTAGCTGGGTGCAATGGCTCCTGTGCGAGTTGATGTAAACGATCATAGTTCTTGCCGTTGTATTTATATGTGTGCGAATCATTGGGAACCTCAAAAGTTGGGGGGGGGGGGGCTTCATCACTGACTACACAATTAGGCTCACTAGGTTCCGCTTCACCCATAAACATCTCACAATCATCATTCACAAGATCATTCAAAATTCGAATATTGTGCACATCAGCAAGTTCTGTCGGTGTCACAGATTGCTGTGGTGGTTGGACTTGATCAACAAATAATGTCTCACCATGAAAATTCCATAAGGTATAGTTCATGTCCATACCATATGTCATTAAATAAATGAATATATCATCTATAACAACATGTCCTTTCCCATTTTGACAACATCTACAGGGACATGGATGTTTCGCATTCGAACTATTACTATGCACATAATGTAGAAACTGTAACACCCCATCTCTATATGTATCGGTCTCGATATTTTTCTCATTTATCCACTCTTTGTTGATTCCCGACGACATCCTGATAAGTTTAAATAACACACATTATAATATAAACGCTTACTGTAAAATATTTAAGTTTATTCAAGTGTAAATATGTATATATTTGAGACCTTATATTTCTCCATCTCCTCTACAGGGTAAGGGTCATATCCCATTCCAAAATGCATATTTTGTATTGTTCATAATGTCTTATGCCAGGTCCTAATCTACAAAATTTCGCCAGCATCTCCCTACAGTTCTTCAAGTACACAACTTAAATTGGAAGTGTTCATGTGTTACTTAAGTTTTTCAACCAAGAAAACACAAAACACTACATCAATCTAGTATGCACCCAAAGAACATAAAGAGATACCACCGAATTTTTCAAAATAGGATATGCATAAACATTATGTACAATACAAACTTTTGCATTTCCAAACTGTCCAAAAATGGGACAATTCAAGAGTTCTCACCATAGTCATAGTGAGACCTATTGAACGGGTCTAAGGTTTTTCTACATGTGTAACATCATTATTGAATGTTTAGTATTAATGTCTACTTACTATTTAAATAGTTTTTTTGTTTTTTCTTAAATTTTCAACACATAATCTCATTTATCCATTTAATTAGTGGGGTGTCTACTTTTCAATTTGTTATTTTTACATTATTATTGAATATTTAGCACTTAAATTTTCTTAAAACTCCGTAACCTATACGAATCAGATCAAATATGCATTTTAAATAGAAGGGTAAGAACATAAAAACATAGATTACCACTAAAAGATTCCAAGGTTCATCCAAAAACCAATGATTTATTTATTTTCATTATCAACATTCAATTTGCACCAAAAACTCACACATTAAAAAAAATAATAAATATTTAAAAATGTATATATAAAACCCTAAAAATGCAAACAAGAATCAAATAACGCATATCATAAACTCTAGGATCAAATCTTATACCTAACTTAGGTTAAAAAAATACAGATATTCTGAACAATTACCTGATTGGGAGGAGTGGAGTGAGAGAACAATGCCGTGACCGGAGAAAGAGAGAGTGGGCCGGAGAGAGAGTGCGCCTTCCGTAGAGAGAGACTACGCCGACCGTCGTCCTAAAGAGAGAGATTGACCGCCGACCTAGAGATAGAGATTGACCGCCGACCGTAGAGAGAGAGAGTGAGTGCCGACCACCGACCTAGAGAGAGAGTGTGAGCTCCGACCACCGACATAGAGAGTGAGCGGGAACGGGGAGAGAGAGCGGGCACTGTGAGAGCGGGAATGAAAAGTGAGTGTAATGTTTTTTTTTGGTATTATATATTTTAGTAAGTGTACTCAATTTTGGCACACTTCAAAACAGTGCCAAATTTTGGCACTGTTTTAAAGTGTGACAAATTGCTATTAAATCGTGCCAAAATCTGGCACAGTTTTAATATCAGGGTGTACCAAATTGTTGTTTTTGGTGTAGTGTTTGGTAAGTGACAGCACGATGGTGTGACTTTGTAGCAATCCCCCATTCTTTTATTTGTGCATGTTCTGAATCCGTTAGCTGGAGGATCGCCGTAGATTTACCGATAGACACACGAGGATGTCCTAAAAGGTTGAATCTTTCGCGTGGTTTGTGAGAATTATATATTTTGATTAGTCCATTGATGTACATGTTATATGAGGAAATAGTGTCTCATTATTGTGCTCATTATGATATTGTTTATACCTTATTATTCCGGTGACACGTGGGGGATATGGTAGTTGTATCTTTAGTATATGGATATGGATGTCATTGGTTGTAGTCGTATGATAGTATGAGGTATCTCACTCATTAGTCTTAGAGTTTAAACTTATATGTTATAGTTGGGACGTGGTTTGTGCTACTATTCTTAGTGTGATGTCGTTAAGATATCTCACTCATTAGTCTTAGAGTTGAAACTTATATGTTATAGTTGGGACGTGGTTTGTGTTACTATTCTTAGTGTGAGGTTGTTAATTATTAGTTATAAGGTAGTATATGGGTACTACATACGGTAATTTCCTTTATTGCATAGTTATTCTTACCATACTATGTGGAATTCTTTTAGTTTTATAAAGTAGATTGTTTGGTGGAACTTAATAGATAATTTTATAGTGGATTATTGGATAGTTTGGCTAGTAATGGACTAGGTTGTGTGGATATAACATAGAATTAGACTAGTAACATGTATGATGTAGAGGGAAATTGTGTAGTACCATAGTTACTCAAGTGATGAGGGCTTATATGGGTAATGCATGGGGTAGTATTTAATCCTTTTGAAGTACTTAATATATTTGACATTACGCATGATGAGGATACCAAAAGTGGATAATAGTCAACATTGACGATATTATATTGTTTTACGAGTCATGTGGTATGATGGTTACATGGGTAATCTTCAAAATTAGATGCTTACGTTGTTTGTTATGCCTTAAGTACAATGGGCAAGTATGGTTTGGACTATCTTATGATAGGTGGAGCGAGGTATTTTGATGCAAGTGCTAATAAGAGGTTATGAGACGTAATTAGTCACCTTCAATAGTGCTATGTCAGGTAAGATATTTCTTTCTTATTTGTTTGATACAACCCATGTTATTTTCTAAACACTAATTTTTAGGTATTCTGCAGCTGCACCAGCATGGATAAGCGGACTGCAAGATCGTCTGTTATTTTTGCAAGAGAATTAGAGTTACTTCTCTCTGTATTTATAATATAGTCGGACTATGTGCACTTTAATTTATTATTAAGAGACATTTGTGCTATGGACTTTTATTCAGGATATATACGTATTCAGTTATCTAGTGTCATTCATTTTTTTATTGATTCAGTTATTGGAGACTTGTATATATCTTTTTTTTAATTTGCATCTTTCATATACTCTAGTGGGTGGTTTTATTTTCCTCAATTTTTAATTAATGCTTAGAATGATATAAATTGTTCGATATCCCTTATTGTCGATGTTTGAGGAGGGGGGGGGGTTGTTACACAAGAGTCCTCTTCGACCTATTGAGAATCTACGAAAGGCTCACTTGCCTTCCCCACAAGTCAATCTAGTGAACTAGAGAACAAATGCATATCATTAGAGGTCTAGTTCAGATACGATAATCAAATAGCTACCTCAAGAATGATCCCTAGAAGTCAATCGAGTATGGACCTATTTGCCCATGATTTAAACATCATCATCACCTCATTCCACCAACCACAATGTCAAGAATGCTCGTAGACAATCCGACTGAGTTCTCTCAGTCATTCTGACGTGTTGGTGAGAAACTACTCTCACAATTTTACCAACCACCACTCAGTCAATGCACGTTGTCCTGGAGCTTTAATTTAATTATCCCCACAAACACCACTACCGACCTATAGCTCCTTCGATCAACACTTCACCTCTTTATTATAGAGGCAGAGCTAGGGGATGGCTTCCCATGTTACAAACCTCCAATCTCACCAGATCTAGAAACTGCCTATATAATGTGCACTTGGGAAAAGTAAGAGGGGATCGAATCCATGTTAGTCTAAAGCAAAGTATTGAGTAGAGTATATATCATTCATATTTACAAAGGAAAATAACCACTTTCACCCTATAAATTGTACTCATGGTGTTATACTCAAGTGTCCTGGACATATTTGGGTCTCGTGAGTCCTAAATGATCTAGTAGTACTTTAAAAAGTCATTCAATTATTTATTAAGGTATTTATGGTCCTTATGAGACCCGAGACCCCCTTAGCCAAAGCTTAAGTTTCATCTCTTTGAACTATACTTAATTATACAAAATAAACAAGAGAGAAACACCTTCACAGTGGACGTATCTACCTCTACAAAGGTACACAGCCAATTTGTATCATTTGTCATTGTTATTATTAGCTTAATAACACATCATGTACCTCCTCGGATGCTCATTTCTTGAGGTTAAGGTATTGACCAATTTCGGCCCCATCATCTTTGATTAATCTTCTTTGTTTTTATTTGACTTGATTAATGGTGTAAGTCAATATCTTCCTTGCAAGATGTTCATGTTTCTCTTGAGACCTTGAATCTAATTGAAGATATAGTTTTCTCGTTATGTAGTTTGAGTTTCATATATTTTTTATTTGATCTTCCTTGTAATGTTTCTCATTGTGTCTTGAGAATATTATTCTTACCTTAATGACATTTAAGAGAAATATAGTAAAGCATTAATTATTAATTGTATTGTTGTCATAAAAGTTATATTTTCATTCTTTTAAATATCTTGGTTTCACACTGATGAAGGATGCTTAAAATTGCGGGAGTCATATTTTTCATCCTATAAAACAAATTTGGTGCACTTATTGTACAAATATGAGATAATCCAACATTTCATATTTTGTTCATGATTATTATTAAATGACACTAAATAATTACATTTTAGTTGACATTATATTTTGATTGGTCGAGACTGATCATAATCGTGTGACCAAGATTTATCACATCATACCCAAACAGATTTGGTGCACATATTCCCCAAAAGATGCAATGATATCATATGTTTGGAACTTGTACATACACACTTGTTCGATCACAACACCACTAACGCATCACAACAATCACATTACAATAGCTTGTGAATTGTAATGGATCGTGCACAATCATGATCGACGATCCAGATTTATTGAGTCCTACTAAAAATGACCTTATGAACATGTTCCACAAAGACGTGACAATCCAGTGGTTCAGATGACCCGTTTGGCACTCATACGTACCAGATCACAACACCACTTAACCCATTAAACTCTCATGATAGTGTCTATATCCCACAAACGATGCTTGACACCTTACGACACAATAACAATATGATTATCTTATAGAAGTACTATACTTCCTTCTGTCTTATTCATATTAGGTTTTTCATTCTCTAATACTTTTCCATACAAGACTTTGCCATGGCAATAGGCATTGGAGGCTTTTACACTGTTAACTCTTTCCATACTAAGTGTTTTTCCAAATCTTTAAAAATAAGTCATATTTATTTTGACAATCCTTTTACATATGCCTTTTGTTTATTTAACTTACTTTTGCTTCATTATCATTCCTAGGTGCATGGAATAGGGTTTTTACCATCTCTAATTGGGTAAAATGGGTCCAAACCCATTTTCCAGGATGAAATAAATATAGATTGCCAAAATTAATTTTACATATTTTTCAATCTATATTTAGAGCCGTTTAACCAAAATAAAATTAGTATAATAGCGCTAAGTATAAGTCATACGTTACAACTCACTTGTCGACCAAAATTTTCCCCCTATTTTTTCAATTTTGTTCGACAAGTGAATCGTCACTCCTACCTTTTTCATCAAACTTTTTGTAATTACTGTAGCGACACAAGCCTTAGGATGTTCTCCGTGGAAAAAGAAAATGGTCAAAATAATCTTTAGTATGGCCCCTTTATAAAACGAGTTTGAATCATACTAACCCAGAGCTCTAGGAATTCAATAAGAATCAACGAGACTACGATACAACATGCGTAATAGTAGAGAATAATTCTTGAGCAATACATGATTCACACACATTTTGAGTGACACACTAATATAACATGTCTACATTGATTGGTGTCTTGGATCTACATTGGTTAGTGTCTTGTATCATAACCAGTGGATCCCAAATACTAACCAATGAGAACGCAACATGTCAATTTATCGTCCAAAATGTATCGAAATCATGTGTCCATTTAGAATTACTCGATAGTAAAAGAGTAATTCTAGAGAGGTACATAATTCTAACACATTTGGACATACACTGAGCAACTTTAATTGAACAATCTCACAGGGATGCATATATACACACAGAATTACATGCATTCAGGTAAATAACTTTGAAATCTCACTTATTTTATATATTATTTTAGGGTTCAATTGAATGGGATTTTTATTCAATTTTGTGGTGATGGTTTCTTCCATCATATTTCATCGAAAGATCCAACCGTATCAAATAAATAAAATGCAAAGTTGACATACATGTCAATTTTCGGCCTATAAAAACTTTGGATAATAATCATATGACCTACTTCATCTCTACCAAATTTCATCATGATACTTATTCATTCAACCCCTAATTAGGGAGGTTCGCACCTAGTCTGGACTGTACATATGTGTTACAAGGGGGGTCTCGAGGGGAAGAAAACATCAACGCTCTTTTCTATGGTTTCTATTAGGGGGGTCTCGAGGGTGGAATCAAAACCCAAACTCTTGAGAAAAGCTCGTTTAGCTAGCCCAAAAATATGGCAAGGATGATGGGGTGAATGCCCTAAAGGAGTGACATCCACTGTTGAGAAGTCTTCCACTTCTTGGATTTCTTATTTTCTTGTTGTTCCTCTGCTTGTGCTTGTCTCTGCATCTTTGATGCTTTGGTTTTCTTCTAACTGCAGGGATCATTACAAACAATTCCATGTCTTACACTCTAAGAAAATAAAAATCATGTTAAGTCTTTATTAGTTCGAGTTTTTATGATTTTTCAAAATCTCAAAAGGTAAATTTATATAATACCATCCCATTTTAATAGTCGCTATGGAAAAATGACGGTTTTGAAGGATGCACTTGATCAACAGTCGACTTGTTAACTACCAAGAAATTTGATTTATTGATTACGTTCAAAAAAGAAAATAAACTATTAATTTAGAACATCCAAAATTGAAAAGCAAAACTATTAATTTGGGATAGAGAGATTATAAATTGGAGTATTAGCTAATAAATCTCTTAAAAGTCTATTTACTTATGCTCAATATCTTGTTAGTATCTTAAACCCATAAATTTTTTTAATTAATTAACAATGCGATCAAACCATCTGCCTACACTTATTAATGTAGATACAATTACAATTTTTATAGACATTAATAAGTATAACTCTATTTACATTAATAAGAGTATATACTCTATTTACATTAATTCATTGTAATTGTATTTACATGAATAATTATAACACACGTGGACTTATTGAAAAAACGATTCTTAGCTTGTCCTTATCGTTAATTTCTAAGAGTCTAAAGATTTATCACAATATTTTTCTTATAAATTATTATAATTCTTGTGAATTCAGTAATATGATATTTCAAAAAAGAACAAATGTAAAATCAATCTTCAAGCCAAAGATCCCAACAAAATCCATCGATTTCAGTTTTTCGATTACAATAAAATGGTAGCCTCTTTAAACAGGCATTTACAAAACTTGGAACCAAAGACGCCTAACCCATAAGGAATATAATAAAGGAAATCAAATACTTACCCAATACCATAATAACCAATTAGCTATTATAAAACGTCCTAAATATCTCCAATATATATCGAAAATTAATTATTATAAAAATTTGGGAATCACAAAACCTAGTACGAACTAAAAAATATTTAAGAAATCCAAAAATACTATTTTTCATAACATTTCGAAAATAATGGAAAAATGTTGCAAAATTTATAGATAGAAAAACTTATAGAAAGTACAAAGGATACTATTTTAAACTTTTATAAGTCTTGAAAAATAGAAAAAATCATTGAAAATTTTATTTTTAAAAAAAGTAAAAATAATAGAAAATTATTTGGACATTAGGAAAAATTATAGCTCATGTAGAGACGTTAAAGTAGTAAAAAATACATTTGTCAAATAAATAAAATTCATGGTAATACTAAGCAATTTTTGAGAAATGAACAGTTGAATGTAAATAAGAGGAGAGAGACGCATATATTCTTGAGTCATTTGAAAAGCCACCAAGAAGAAGAAAACCAAGAGTTTTTCATTTTAAAAAAGTAAAAAAAATATTAAAAATTAGTAATTAACCTTAATTAAAAGCTGCATTAATTTCTCTAATACTATTGTACTATTGTCCAAAATAAAAGATACATTAATAATAATTATCTGTCTTAACCCAAAATCCAAAATAAAATATTACAACTGTCCCCTCTCAAAATCCGAAATTTACAAAGCCTGCTACCTAATTAAAATATTTTGTAATTTGTTGACACTTTGATACTCGTCTTTCACAAGGTTCACTTCAAGCCAAAGTCCTAACTAAGGACAATTATGTCTTTGTCCAAGACTAATTAATTGACTTTATAAACCCAAGGGCGGTGCTGCTGATCTGATTGTAACACCCCGCCTAATAAGATACCGGGCAATCCCTCCAATATTAAATTAAAACAGGAGTCTCATATGGATCATTCTTAGCATCACTGTCGAAAATCCATTTAATTACTAATAACCTATTAGGACGGTGTCAAAATTTTAACTTTACTACTCTTTTTAACAACAATAAATAAAACATCCACACAGTTTATGCGTAAATGAAACTGAAAAGAAATAAAGTAACCGAACACTCGGTCAAAATATACAACCATATCGAATGATGTATTGAAAGAATAACTAAATGTAATTGCACCATTAGCCCGAATGTTTATACAATACCTCATATCTAGAGTACAAGAATGGAAGCGGCTATCAAAAGCATGCACGCATCCACAGCAGCTGCAGCTGACGTCTGACTCGAAAGAAGTGCCATCCAGGCGTCCCTGTGTCTGGACACCTATGTATATATATAATATAACAAGAAATGAAAGGAGATAAATGGGTCAGAGCCCGTGTTTTGAAAATCTTTTGCAAGTGCATAAATGCCTTATTATTTTGAAAAAGTTTTTATCTCATATTTAAGTTTGGTATCGCACTCCCATGAGATACCCCTCACCTCTCTTCTAACAGTGCACTCCTAACGCATCCCTCTAAACATCCTAGTCAAGATATCCGGCTAAACTAGTCTATCACCTGTAACACCCCTTATTTTTGGTACATTTAAAATGTTTGGTACAGTTAAAATTTAATTAATTCAGAAATTCTAAATTACTAGTGTGTTGTAATTTAATGAATTAATCATGGTAAAATAATATATAAATATTAATTTGGGATTAAATGGTTAATATTTAGGGAAATTTATTTACTAAGTGAATAGTAATAATGTAATTTCGTCGTTTCGAGTATTAATGACGAGGTATGCACTTATCACATCCAGAAGTCGGTATAGACAATATTGGGTGGGGGATAAGTATTTTTATAAATTAATTCAGATGCAAATTCTGAGTGTACAGTTGAGTCCGGATGGGCCGAGATAGTCAGAAAAGTGTACCCGGGGGTAGTAAACGGGTCACAGGACGTTTTTAGACATAGCCGGGCCCACTCGGGGGCATTTAGGTCACTTGGGCTTGGCCCATTAGTCAAAAAAAACGGGATTAGGGTTCTTAACCTAATAAAAAGAAACAAGGGCATGGCTGAACTTAATTAGAGAGAAGAATTAAAGGATTAGAAAACCCTAACAGCAGCCAAAGCCATTTGGGGATCTCAAAAGAGCCAACAAAGGTCATCTTCAACCTTGGAATCCATCTCAAATTCAGACACTACGAAACCTAAGGCAAGTGAATAACTTGCAATTGTATTAAATCTGTCTTTCAATTCATATTTGTGTGATGTAATGAATTAAAATTCGTTTTGGGGTTCCATGGCATAAACATGGGGTTTTAAAAAAAATATATATATATTATTCTGATTTGCCAAAATTTACGAGGATTTATGTGAAAATCTGATTTTGGAATATTGATGTGTATCTGTTAGAATGATATCCGGATAAATTAGAACGAGTTTGATGAAGAAATTTGGGGTGTAAATGTGTTTAAGGATAAAGATAGATTTCTCAAAAAAAAAATTATGAATCAGTAGTTTATGGACGAATTGATGATTATTGTGGACTTTCTGGGGAATCCTAATAAGGTTTCTAATATGTACTTGTGATAAGAAGGATTGTAATTCATGTTAGAAGAGATTAGGGTTTAAGCAAATTCGTCCATGGCTGCCCTGTCTTCGCGAAGAAGACAAAGACCTGTTCGATCGACTGATCGACGGTCTGGGGTCGATCGATCGACGGTTGTCAGAACTTGGCAGTTTCGCCAGTTAATTATATAAAAAGGGAAATTCATATAAAAATCTTATGTAATTAATTATGGAGAAATTTAAATACATGAGTTTAAATCTAATTAATTGTAGATAAATTAATTAAGGTTTGAGGCAGAAAATTGGTTGTCACGTCATGATGAAATACGGAGCTATTGTCAAGTTCGGGGATATTGGTTGAGTGAAGCCGAAAGGTAATATTTTAATTAGACAAAGGCTAATAAATTAGAGTCGGGGATTTTGACTCGGGTAAATTCATTTTGGGCTACGAGAGTATGTCCAAATTTATGGTGGGGGGGCGACACTAAAAGTAACTTAATTAATTAAGGTGCAATTCAATTAATATTTAGAGTTGGACCATAAACTCTTAATAATTTTAATAGGCTTGTGTTACGGATTTAGAGAACGGTATAGCCGGGACTTTTATATTTATATATACGGATGTGATAGTATATATATATGGTGTGTACATTAATATCAGTGATTATATATTTTATATTATAGTGCTATTGGGGGGAGGTTGCGCGTAGTGGATAAATCCCCTAGCTTGAGGAGTAGGGTGAGTATATTCCCAAGGTCATAGCGTCCATTATATGGGTGAGGGGCATCTCACTTTCAGGGAAGGAATATGACCGCGTCCAATTATTTATTTTTATCAAGTTGGTGTGAAATTCTGACTTGGGGATAACTAGGCTATGTGATTGTACCTAGTGGGATAGCACTTTATAGAATTTACATTCTGTGAGTATTTTACTCGGGTGGATGTAAGTTGTTAAATATATTACAGTATGGTTGTGGATGCTGAAATATGATTATAAGTATATAATTGGATAATTAATTATGTACGGGTTATTAATTCAAAAATATGTGTTGTTTCATATGTATAACAAGTGTAGAAGTTATATGAATTTAAAAAGGGAAATGTTTTAGTTA
Organism: Sambucus nigra; assembly: GCA_949130495.1. Lineage (NCBI taxonomy): Eukaryota > Viridiplantae > Streptophyta > Magnoliopsida > Dipsacales > Adoxaceae > Sambucus > Sambucus nigra. The sequence continues at coordinate 668,616 of OX422207.1, read as the reverse complement.
AGTTGATGTTACTAATAACTTAAAAATCATAATCACTATATACTCAGTTAGAGTGGGGTGGGTATAAAGGAACTTTGTTAATTATCTAGTCATGAGATGAATAACTAGGTAATTTAATTAAAGTGTTAGTAGTGTACATTAGAGGAGGGGTAAGGAAGTCCTCAAGAGAGTGCGATACTAACTAAAATATGAAGAGCATGCATATTTATTTATTACAGCAAGTTAATCATTTGTTAAATGTTTTCCAAATGTTTTGGGTACTAACCCTTGCTATAAAACTATTTTCAAAACCTTTTAGGTGTCCAGCCACAGGGGCACCAGCCTTGACTCAATTCCAGGGATTCGTTGCTGCAGCATATGTGGATGTTGCGGGGTTTTGATAGACGCCTCATTATTCATTCTTAACGTAGAAATTCACGATTAGTTATTCGAGCATGTTGCTCACATTCCATTTATTTGTATTAGACTTGTTGGGAGTTCATTCTTGTCTTTACGGGATTTATTATTTGGACCGATGGTTTATTCGGTTAATTATTTTTACTTGTGGATGATTATTTCAGTTATCTGTGATTGTTACATTGTTTTATTTTCCGCATGGGTTTTTGTTTAAATAATGAAAGATAAAAATTGGCACCAGTCTATTTTCTCACCTAGGTGGTTAGTAATTTAATAAGACGACAGTGATGCTAAGAATGGACCAAATGAGAAACCTGTTCTAACTTGATTTAGGACTGATCACCCGGGATTATTTAGGCGGGGTGTCACAGATGGTATCAGAGCATCAGGTTCTAGTGTCCATAGGATCTGTGCGGCTTTCTACGTTTCAGCGTAGCGTTCGGTTGTTATAGAGCCCTATTATTAGGATTGTTGATTATATTTTCCGCTTGTGAGATATCGTATTCCTGCTATGAGTTTTTGTATAAATTGTGTACTTATACAATTCAATCTATTTCAGATGCCACCAAAGAGACAGAGAGTGGAGAGGGCTGAGGGTAGAGATGAGGTGAGGTGAGGGAGGCTCTCCAGGAGCCACAGATACCGCCACCCCCACCCCCACCCGAGTTGATTTCTACCACTCAGGTGGCAGTAATAGTGGCCCAAGCGGTCGAGACAACGATGTGAGCTATGGCAGCTCACTTTCCACAGCCCCAGGCACCGCCTCCAATGGCTCCAGCAGTTCAGGCTCCAGTGGGGCCACCGTCTTGGCAGCGAGTGAGGGAGACCTTTCAGAAGGGTCACCCACCTGAGTTCCGAGGTAGCACCAATGTGGTGGAGGCTTGTGACTGGAAGAAGAACATTCAGCGCCATCTACGCATGTTAGAGGGTACAGAAGTGCAGAAACAGATGCTGGCTACCTTTCATCTGTCGGGGGCAGCCTTACAGTGGTGGGAGTCCGTAACCACCGCTGAGGAGCGGGATTTGATGCCGATTTCGGAATTCTGGGTGCGGTTTGACCGCAAGTACTTCCCTCCAGTAGTAGAGTCTGAAATGAGAAAGAAATTCAGCGAGTTGGTACAGGGTGACAGGTCAGTGGCAGAATATGAGGAGGAGTTCACCCGTTTGGCAAACTTTGTGCCAAATGAGGTGAGCGATGAGGAGCGGAAGAAGTCAAAGTTCATGGATGGCTTAGCCTGGAGGATCAGACAGCACTTGATTGGAAATCCGACGTTAGTGACTTATACAGATGTCGTTAATGCCGCACTTGTACATTGCCAGGATCATCGTTTCCATTCTAAGGGGAACAAGAAGGCAGGTGAGCCGAGCCAGCAGGGCAAGGCGGTTACTAGTAGTGAGACAAGTGGCACACAGCAGCAAGTTATCATTCAGCAAGGGAATCAGGCTAAGAAGTTTAAGCCTGGTGGGTTTCGACCGGGAGGACAGAGGTCCAGGCAGGGGCAGCCAGGCCCTAACAAGCAACAGCAGGTTCCTCAGGGCCGTTAGGGCCAAGGGAACAACGGGGGAGGCCAACAGGGCCAGCAACGTCAGGGCCAGCAGGGCCAACGGCAGGGTGATGACCAGAAACGCTGTTTCGCCTGTGGCCAGCCAGGACACTTCAAGAGGGAGTGCCCGCGGAGGGGCAGAGACCATCAGCAAGGTGCCCAGCAGGGGTAACAGGGTCAGATGCCGCCAGCAGCACCAGCTCCACCCGCCCCACAACAGCAGGGGCAGATGCACTACGGACGTGTGTATAACGTCTGGGATGTTCCCAACCCTCCAGCACAGCAGGCGCCGCCAGCGGTTGAGGGTATGTTTTTCATTCATGGGCATGAGGGTAGCATTCTTTTTTACACGGGAGCATCACATTCGTTCATTAAATCTAATTTTGCTAAACGGGCTGGGTTATTAGAGACAGCGGGTAGCCTCCGTATGAGTGTAGAGTCTCCAATAGGCAGCGGGGCTTCGATTCGCTCGATTTGTCGAGGAGTAGACATTTTGATCGGGAGGCTTAGTTTAGCAGCAGACCTCTTAGTGTTAGATATGAAGGGGTATGATGTCATCTTGGGCATGGATTGGTTGGCAGGTTACCGGGCTACGGTGGATTGTTATGAGAGGACAATCGTGTTCTCCATTCTGGGACAGGAGATGTTCCTGATAGCAATGCCGCTTCCTGAGGGAGGGTCGCGCACTCACTTATATTACATTGAGGAGGAAACCTCACAGGAGGTGGTAGTCCATTTAGACTCTATTCCTGTAGTGAGGGACTTTGAGGATGTATTCCATGAGATACCAGGGTTACCACCCAGCAGAGAAATCGAATTTGTTATCGATTTGGCACCGGGGACGAGGCCGATTGCTCGGGCACCTTATCGTATGGCCCCTTCAGAGATGCGTGAATTGAAGGAACAGATTCAGCAACTACAGGGTCAGGGTTTTATTCGGCGGAGTACATCGCCATGGGGTGCGCCGATGTTGTTTGTAAAGAAGCGAGATGGTTCACTCCGCTTGTGCGTGGATTATAGGGAGCTGAACAAGGTGATGATACGGAATAAATATCCGTTACCTCGAATCGATGATTTATTTGACCAATTGAGAGGGGCGTCTTACTTCTCCAAGGTCGACTTGAGGTCAGGGTATCATCAACTGCGTATCCGAGAGGGGGATGTTCCTAAAACCACTTTCTTGTCGCGGTATGGATCATATGAGTTCAGGATGATGCCCTTCGGGCTCACCAATGCACCTGCAGTGTTCATGGATCTCATGAACAGGGTTTTCAGGGAGTACCTAGATCAGTTTGTCATCGTGTTCATTGATGACATCCTAATCTACTCGCGCACCGAGGAGGAGCACGCAGAGCATCTGCGCATGATTTTACAGACACTGAGGGATCATCAGCTCTACGCCAAATTAGGGAAGTGTGGATTCTGGCTACGGGAGGTACAGTTCCTTAGTCACGTCGTGTCAGATTAGGGTATTGCAGTGGATCCGAATAAGGTGTCGGCGGTGAGGGAGTGGGGAAAGCCCACGACACCGACCGAGGTGCACAGTTTTTTGGGTTTGGCCGGTTACTACAGGCGATTCATTAAGGGATTCTCTAAGATTCCAGGACCTTTGACGAATCTGACTCAGAAAGGGGTACCTTTCAAGTGGGATGATAATTGTCAATTAGCGTTCGATGAGCTAAAGGACAAGTTGACATCTGCACCCGTGCTTGCATTGCCAAAGGGAGGGCTAGAGTACCGGGTTTACACAGACGCATCCTTACGGGGTGTTGGGGGTGTGCTCCAGCAGGAGGAAAGGGCTATAGCTTATGCTTCCAGGAAGCTAAAGCCGCACGAAAGGAATTACCCCACTCATGACCTAGAGTTGGCAGCGGTCGTTTTTGCTTTGAGGACGTGGAGGCATTATCTTCTAGGAGAGAAGTTTACTCTATTCACGGATCACAAGTCACTTCAGTATCTCTTCACACAGAAGGATCTGAATATGAGGCAGAGGCGGTGGCTAGAATTCGTGAAGAACTACCAGTTTGATATTCAGTATCATCCTGGTAAGGCCAATGTGGTAGCAGACGCATTGAGCCAAAGGCCGACTGGGGAGATATTAGAGGTATGGAAAGCGAAGTGGAGAGAGCTTCGATATGAGGATGACGTAGCCAAGGCTTGCATGTCAGCATTATCCATCACACCCAAGATCATTATGCGAGTTGTGAAGGCTCAGGCAGAGGATAAAATTTGCCGGGATAGGGTGGGCCAGTTGTTAGCTGAGGGAGCAGAGGGTTACTCAATTAGCTCAGAAGGAGGCCTACGCTTTAATGGGAGGTTAATGGTGCCAGAGGATGAGGATTTGAGGCACGCTGCTATGACAGAATCCCATGGTTTGAAATTTGTGGTACATCCCGGTGGGGATAAAATGTACCAAGATATGAGGAGGCAGTATTGGTGGGCAGTGATGAAACGGGACATAGCGGAGTTTGTTTCGAAATGTGCCACGTGTTCGCTTGTGAAAGTTGACCATCAGAGACCATCAGGGATGCTACAGCCGTTAGAAATTCCCTTGTGGAAGTGGGAGAGCATCTCCATGGACTTCATCACAGGGTTACCTGCATCGCAGAGGGGTCACGACTCCATATGGGTTATTGTGGATCGGTTGACTAAGGTGGCCCACTTTTTGCCGGTACGCACAGACTTTGAGACGATGCGTTATGCACAGCTATTTATAGAAGAGATTGTTAAGCTTCATGGGGTACCAATAAATATTGTATCCGACCGAGGCAAAATCTTTGTCGCCCAATTTTGGCAGAGCTTTCAGGAGGCAATGGGTACGGAGTTGCGCTTGAGTACAGCGTATCACCCACAGACTGACGGACAGACTGAGAGAGTTAATCAGATGCTGGAAGACATGCTCAGAATGTGCATTTTGAACTTCGGGGGAGGATGGGAGAAATATCTCCCTTTGGTAGAGTTTGCGTATAACAACTCTTACCAATTCACGATTGGCATGGCACCGTTTGAGGCACTGTACGGGAGACCTTGTCGTTCACCCGCTTGTTGGTTAGAGGTGGGGGACAACAAACTCTTGGGGCCGGAGATTGTCCAGGAGACATCTGCCAAGATAGAGTTGATTCGAGGAAGGATTCGGATAGCTCAGGACAGGCAGAAGAGTTATGTTGATGCTTCTCGAAGACATGTGGAACTAGAAGTTGGGGACCAGGTTTTAGTCTGGGTATCCCCTATGAAAGGGGTGATGAGGTTCCGCAAGAAGGGTAAGTTAGCACCGCGGTACGTAGGACCTTTCCCTATTATTGAGAGGGTGGGACCGGTGGCGTATAAGCTTGGGTTACCAGAACATCTTCAGCGGATACACGATGTATTCCATGTGGCATCGCTGAAGAAATATCGAAGGAGCGAGACAGCCTTTTGGCACATTCCACTCGAGGAGATCGACTTACAGCCAGACATCTCGTATGAGGAGAGCCCGTTGGCTATTCTGGATCATAGTGAGCGGAAATTACGATCCAAAGTTGTTCCATTGGTTAGAGTACAGTGGGGTCATCACAATGTTGACGAGTCTACCTGGGAGCGGGAGGAGGATATGCGGGAACAATATCCAGAGCTTTTCACCGCAGGTATGATCTAATTTCGGGGACGAAATTCCTTTGTAAGGGGGGGAGTATGTAACACCCCATATTTTTGGTACATTTAAAATGTTTGGTACAGTTAAAATTTAATTAATTCGGAAATTCTAAATTACTAGTCTGTTGTAATTTAATGAATTAATTATGGTAAAATAATATATAAATATTAATCTGGGATTAAATGGTTAATATTTAGGAAAATTTATTTACTAAGTGAATAGTAATAATGTAATTTCGTCGTTTCGAGTATTAATGACGAGGTATGCACTTATCACATCCGGAAGTCGGTATAGACTATATTGGGTGGGGGATAAGTATTTTTATAAATTAATTTAGATGCAAATTCTGAGTGTACAGTTGAGTCCGGATGGGCCGAGATAGTCAGAAAAGTGTACCCGGGGGTAGTAAACGGGTCACAGGACGTTTTTAGACATAGCCGGGCCCACTCGGGGGCATTTAGGTCACTTGGGTTTGGCCCATTAGTCAAAAAACGGGATTAGGATAATTAACCTAATAAAAAGAAACAAGGGCATGGCTGAGCTTAATTAGAGAGAAGAATTAAAGGATTAGGAAACCCTAACAGCAGCCAAAGCCATTTGGGGATCTCAAAAGAGCCAACAAAGGTCATCTTCAACCTTGGAATCCATCTCAAATTCAGACACTACGAAACCTAAGGCAAGTGAATAACTTGCAATAGTATTAAATCTGTCTTTCAATTCATATTTGTGTGATGTAATGAATTAAAATTCGTTTTGGGGTTTCATGGAATAAACATGGGGTTTTAAAATATATATATATATATATATATATATTAATCTGATTTGCCAAAATTTACGAGGATTTATGTGAAAATCTGATATTGGAATATTGATGTGTATCTGTTAGAATGATATCCGGATAAATTAGAACGAGTTTGATGAAGAAATTTGGGGTGTAAATGTGTTTAAGGATAAAGATAGATTTCTCTCAAAAAAAATTATGAATCAGTAGTTTATGGACGAATTGATGATTATTGTGGACTTTCTGGGGAATCCAAATAAGGTTTCTAATATGTACTTGTGATAAGAAGCCTTGTAATTCATGTTAGAAGAGATTAGGGTTTAAGCAAATTCGTCCATGGCTGCCATGTCTTCGCGAAGAAGACAAAGACCTGTTCGATCGATCGATCGACGGTTTGGGGTCGATCGATCGACGGTCGTCAGAACTTGGCAGTTTCGCCAGTTAATTATATAAAAAGGGAAATTCATATAAAAATCTTATGTAATTAATTATGGAGAAATTTAAATACATGAGTTTAAATCTAATTAATTGTAGATAAATTAATTAAGGTTTGAGGCAGAAAATTGGTTGTCACGTCATGATGAAATACGGAGCTATTGTCAAGTCCGGGGATATTGGTTGAGCGAAACCGAAAGGTAATATTTTAATTAGACAAAGGCTAATAAATTAGAGTCGGGGATTTTGACTCGGGTAAATTCATTTTGGGCTACGAGAGTAAGTCCAAATTTATGGTGGGGGGCGACACTAAAAGTAACTTAATTAATTAAGGTGCAATTCAATTAATATTTAGAGTTGGACCATAAACTCTTAATAATTTTAATAGGCTTGTGTTAAGGATTTAGAGCATGGTATAGTCGGGACTTTTATATTTATATATACGGATGTGATAAAATATATATATGGTGTGTACATTAATATCAGTGATTAGATATTTTATATTATAGTGCTATAGGGGGGAGGTTGCGCGTAGTGGATAAATCCCCTATCTTGAGGAGTAGGGTGAGTATATTCCCAAGGTCATAGCGTCCATTATATGGGTGAGGGACATCTCACTTTCAGGGAAGGAATATGACCGCCTCCAATTATTTATTTTTATCAAGTTGGTGTGAAATTCTGACTTGGGGATAACTAGGCTATGTGATTGTACCTAGTGGGATAGCACTTTATAGAATTTACATTCTGTGAGTATTTTACTCGGGTGGATGTAAGTTGTTAAATATATTACAGTATGGTTGTGGATGCTGAAATATGATTATAAGTATATAATTGGATAATTAATTATGTACGGGTTATTAATGCAAAAATATGTGTTGTTTCATATGTATAACAAGTGTAGAAGTTATATGAATTTAAAAAGGGAAATGTTTTAGTTAAGTTGATGTTACTAATAACTTAAAAATCATAATCACTATATACTCAGTTAGAGTAGGGTGGGTATAAAGGAACTTTGTTAATTATATAGTCATGAGATGAATAACTAGGTAATTTAATTAAAGTGTTAGTAGTGTACATTAGAGGAGGGGTAAGGAAGTCCTCAAGAGAGTGCGATACTAACTAAAATATGAAGAGCATGCGTATTTATTTATTACTGCAAGTTAATCATTTGTTAAATGTTTTCCAAATGTTTTGGGTACTAACCCTTGCTATAAAACTAGTTTCAAAACCTTTTAGGTGTCCAGCCACAGGGGCGCCAGCCTTGACTCAATTCCTGGGATTCGTTGCTGCAGCATATGTGGATGTTGCGGGGTTTTGATAGACGCCTCATTCTTCATTCTTAATGTAGAAATTCACGATTAGTTATTCAAGCATGTTGCTCACATTCCATTTATTTGTATTAGACTTGTTGGGAGTTCATTCTTGTCTTTACGGGATTTATTATTTGGACCGATGGTTTATTCGGTTAATTATTTTTACTTGTGGATGATTATTTCAGTTATCTGTGATTGTTACATTGTTTTATTTTCCGCATGGGTTTTTGTTTAAATAATGAAAGATAAAAATTGGCACTAGTCTATTTTCTCACCTAGGTGGTTAGTAATTTAATAAGACGACAGTGATGCTAAGAATGGACCAAATGAGAAACCTGTTCTAACTTGATTTAGGACTGATCACCCGGGATTATTTAGGCGGGGTGTCACATCACCCAACTACTACCTACCCGAGATAGTCCAAGAAATGTACTAAGGGCTAAACTTCACCCTAGTCTCAACGCTATGCCATGTTCGTGCGTGGGGTGTCTCGCAAAGCGAAATCCAAACAAGGAACCCCCCCGATACACTACTATGCGGCAAGGTCGATCGTCGAGATCCGCCAGTCCCACAGTACAGAATATATATATAAATAAATATGTATACCACAAGTAATACTAATATTAGAGCACTAAGGATTAAGCTTCTCCCCAGTCTCAACATAGTGACATATTCGTGCGTGGGGTGTCTCGCAAAGCGAAATCCAAACAAGGAACCCCCCCTGATACACTACTATGTGGCACAGTCAATTGTCGGGATCCATTAGACCCTCGACACTCGATTTATACATATACATTTTTACTATATACATCCGGATCTATCTCCCAGAATGAGAATCCATATACAAAGTATTTATCAATACTTATCATTTTTATCTCATAACCTTCCATTTCCCTTCTCATATCCAGGAAATGTATTTAAAAGCCAATTCATTATCATGAATTGCTTTAACAAATCATATCTCTTTTTAAAGCCAGTTTTATTATCATAAAAATACTTTACCTTTTAAATCATCCCATTTCCCTTTTTATACTCAGGAAATGTATTCAAAGCCATTTTCATTATCATAAAAATGCTTTGATCATATCATATGCTTCCACATCCCTTCTTCCATCCGGGAGGTGTTACTGAAGCCAAACCTTTATCCCATTTCCCTTCCTATATCCAGGAAATGTAATTTAAAGCCAATCCATTATCATGAATTGCTTTAGTATAACGCATTCTAAGACCGCCCGTCCGGATTTCTCCACTGTGGCGCGCCCCTAAATGGCTATCATCTTCCAGGGCCTATCAGAAGACAACCTGGGATCCTACATCGCAAGACGTCGGGAAGCGGCCATGAGCCTGCGGGATAGTCAAGACCACACCCGGAATCTCCTAACCAACGCAGAAAAATATATATAAACAAACGCTCACATGGCCTAAAGGACTATATCCACCCTACGTTAATTTGTCAGGGGGCTTCACCATACGCACGCAACTTCCCTTATGATAGCGATTTAGAGAGGTGTGATCCTCATTTATATTATTTATGAAAATCATTTGTCTTTCCATTTTGAAAATATTCATATTTTATTTTCAAAATCATTTACATCATATCATATGTACTTTAATCACATAGTATATACATATACCATATATTCATTCTCGAATGTACATAAATGGCCATATTTGCCAACTATATATAGCGATGACCATTAATCCCAATGATTCCCTCGAGGAATCATAACCATGCTTTCATATAAGCATGATACTAAACCCAAAGTATTTCCTTACTTTGTTCAATACTAATTACCTCAATCATCTCTTAAAGGTTTATTTATCCTCAAAACCCTTATTTAGGAATCCCCATAAAAATCCCAAATGGTAATTCAACTCCCCATACTCTTAAAGGGAGAAAACTAGAAATTCTGACCTAAGCGAATCGATTCACCCCTTTAGCGAGTCGATTCGGGTGGGCGAATTGATTCGGTTCCCAATCCTAATCGATTCGGAAAGTATTCTGCAAACAGGTCTGTAAATGGCGATCGATTCGGTCTGTACCCGAATCGATTCGGCCCATTGCAGAAACCCAATTTCCTTTAGGCGAATCGATTCGGCCTGTATCCGAATCGATTCGGCCAGTTCGAGGGCTACAGTTTGGGCGATTTCTCAAACTCCAAAATACCCAAAAATCAATCCAAATTCATTTTCATGGTTTCTACTCTACACCAAAAATCATCCCAAACATCTACACAATAATTTCTAGCCTTTATTTTTTTCCAATTTCCGATTTGATTTCCAAGTTGGTACTTTCAACCCGGAGCTGCCATCTTGTAAAAATCATATCAAATCGTAAAAAAATGCGGTAGGCGCTCACGCGACCGTATCGAAAAGATCTACCACTTTCGTGTTTTGGCCAAGAGATAAATCATTTATCTTCTTGTCCGAAAATGACCCCAAAGGCTACGGGTTCACTATTCATTATCTTCCCCAAACTCCCAAACTCCATTTTTGTTGTTTCTAACCTTATCCAACAACTCAACAAACATCTAATCTATGTTTTACAACTAATACATCAATTATTTTGGGGTATTAAATCATTTCTCTTAGTTTTAAACCCTAAAACCATAAAAACCCCAACTTAACATTTCAACCCATTTTTATACTCCATTAACATGGTTTTAACACTAAATATCATTAAGAGTTTACACTACATCAATATGTAAACTCATAATCCACTTTTACCCAATTTATTTTAAGGGTTCTAACCCTAAAATCATATTTATACCAAATGTGATATGAGATTAATGCACAAAAATAAATAAAGCAAGTAAACACTTGCCTGGAGGATGAAATCCGACGACCTCGAGTCGAATCCGGCGGAGTTTGGCCCGAATCTCCCTTTTCTCCTCCTCTTTCTCCTTCCTCTCTCTCTTTTCTCCCTTTTCTTTCTATTCTCTTCCCCTCTCCCTCTTTAAATAGTAAGAAAAGGGTTTTAACCCTTAAAACCAAAAAACGACTCGTTTACCCAATTACGAGTTACTTTTACCTCTAAAATTATCCGAAACTCAATTTCGACAATCGGACACTCTTTTCTGACTATCTCGGACATTTCGAGAATCATGGCGCAGTCAAAATTTCCATCCGAGGTACTTGACCACAAATCACTATTCCAACCCAAAATAAATAAATGCGGTTTTCCAATTAAAAATCTTACCTCGTGTCGCTTTTCTCCATGGCGACATATAATTAAAATATTTCGACCTATATAGTCCCAAAAATAATCGCAGCATCCTTCGAAACTCATTTAATCCTCGAAAATCTGAAAAATTACTATTTCGGGAAATTCTCCAAATTCCAATTTATATTTAATTAGGGAATTTAATTGTCTCCAAAAAGGACAGGTTGTTACATACTTCCCCCCTTACAATGAAATTTCGTCCTCGAAATTCAGATACATACTACACCGCTAATCCATAGGATCACTTCAAATCCTAATACCTCAAAGGGAATGACACTAACCCAACGGTTCCCAACCATATGCTACATGACTACCACGATCGTAAAGTGACTTTAATACGTCACATAATACCCATCATCTATAATGCCTATCGGCATGAATTTCAACCTTATATACTACGCCCATTCTATTTCAGGCGGTATATAAAACCATCTTACCAAGGTGCCCATACACCTTTCTAACTTGTGCACATCTGCACATCCGTAGTGAACGTCTGACACGTAACACTCTCTCCCAATAAGGGTCTCCTTTCCTCGGTGTAATACTCATCTATGGGTCCTCCCAACCCGCGATATAAATTCTCCTAATCTCGGTGCCACTAACATTAACGAACTTACGTCCTAAATAATACTAAAGTCTATGCGATATTCTACCTACGCGGAACGAATATAATCCTCAGTATGTCCCTAGTGCCCAAGGCCTCTCTCAACTTCCGACCTTTGCTTGGTTTCGTGCGTGGGACGTCTCGCCGAAGCGAAATCCAAACAAGGAACCCTCCCGTTACACTACTCCCTCGCGTAGTCGGTCATCGAGATATAGCGACCCAAGGCACACAAGTGGGACGTCCTAAATACTGCCTACGCTAAACTACGAACGCATTTCTATTATCATATCCTTCCTCCCATACGGAAGGAAACCTAACCAATCGAAGTGCCCACTTTCTATAAAAGTGTCACGTACATAATACCCAAAACATACCTTCTTAAAATTTGCCTTTTATATTAAGGTTGGTTATTATCCTCAAACCAATTTCTCTAAGTCCAACCTCACCCACCCACTTGTGGCGAGGGGACCACTTTAGTGCTTTTCCATAGCAAAATCTTTCCATAGTATATCAACATCATGTGGCTCATAGCCTATAGTGGTTCATCCACACTATAAGACCTATCCACAAAATCAACATCCTTGCATCCCATAACAGCTCCCCACTCCCGACGCCGTTAAGAGTCATGTGTGGAGTGTCTCGCAAAGAGAAATCCAAACAAGGAACCCCTCCACACATTAACCCTTGACTTCGTTGGTTATGGAGTTCCGTCATTTCAACATGCAACCGGGATATCCCTATCCCCTAATCCAACAAAAAGGTGGTCTGAACTCCTATCTCTAACTAAGAGTCATACCCCCTCCCTGCGCTCGACTCATTTTTTTTTAAGTCCTTGCGCAAATAGTAATGAGCTTTATCTTCAGCTCAACACTAATCCTGCAGCCTTAAATCATATACATAAGGTCTCCATATACACAAATCACAATAGTGAAACCTCTGCTCATTGAATTTCCATATACCCACAATAAATAGGGTTAACTAAACCTATATCTAGGTGAGACACCGCAACAATAACCTGTTCCCTCCAGGAACCATGGACACGATAGACTTTCCATTCTTAGCCTGCTATCGCTCCGATCAACCAAATACATTATATACTCACCAGAATACCATACTCGTATAGACATATAAAACGCGTATCACAACCCAGCTATATATATACAATATATCAATACCCGCCTCTATGGCGAATGAAAGAAAACAAAATTCCGCTATTGCGGAAAAACACATAAACACGCATGATATTATGTTATCGTGACAGCCATAACTCAAATTACACACACGAATCTAGGGCTAACTAATACCGCGACTTTATCTAGCCACGCCAATTATACCTCCTCGATTGAGGTAAAACTTATAACAACATCCTTCTCATTCCAACTAAATCGTGGGGACTCACGGTTAAGGCTATCCGTAAGATCCCTTTCGAACCCTTAACTTTACTGAAAATTCAATCTTAATACCACTCTCTACTATAGTGGTACTGCAATACTCATGACTACTATTCTCCAGTAGCCGCCACCATACTCCTTAGTAATTTCCACAAGGAGAGTGACCTCTACTAAGGCCCTCATCACAACCTTCTACCAGCTGCTCTAGCTAAGCCTCACCTCCTGCTGCCATCCAAGCTCCGTACACGATTCTCAAACGAGCGCGCAAAAGATTTCTATAATCTCATAATATGGCAGGAGAACGAAATCTCACAATAGAAATCACCAATCCTAGTCCTGAGGCTCTATAACAAATGAGAGCAACGCTGAAAGCGTAGTACGTCCGCACAGATTCCTAAGGACACTAGAACCTGATACTCTGATACCATCTGTAACACCCCGCCTAATAAGATACCGGGCGATCACTCCAATATTAAATTAAAACAGGAGTCTCATATGGATCATTCTTAGCATCACTGTCGAAAATCCATTTAATTACTAATAACCTATTAGGCCGGTGTCAAAATTTTAACTTTACTACTCTTTTTAACAACAATAAATAAAACATCCACACAGTTTATGCGTAAATGAAACTGAAAAGAAATAAAGTAACCGAACACTCGGTCAAAATATACAACCATATCGAATGATGTACTGAAAGAATAACTAAATGCAATTGGACCATTGGCCCGAATGTTTATACAATACCTCCTATCTAGAGTACAAGAATGGAAGCGGCTATCAAAAGCCTGCACGCATCCACAACTGCTGCAGCTGACGTCTGACTCGAAAGAAGTGCCATCCAGGCATCCCTGTGTCTGGACAACTATGTATATATATAATATAACAAGAAAGGAAAGGAGATAAACGGCCCAGAGCCCGAGTTTTGGAAATATTTTGCAAGTGCATAAATGCCATATTATTTTGAAAAAGGTTTTATCTCATATTTAAGTTTGGTATCGCACTCCCATGAGATACCCCTCACCTCTCTTCTAACAGTGCACTCCTAACGCATCCCTCTAAACATCCTAGTCAAGCTACCCGGCTAAACTAGTCTATCACCCAACCACTACCTACCCGAGATAGTCCAAGAAATGTACTAAGGGCTAAACTTCACCCTAGTCTCAACGCTATGCCATGTTCGTACGTGGGGTGTCTCGCAAAGCGAAATCCAAATAAGGAACCCCCCCGATACACTACTATGCGGCAAGGTCGATCGTCGAGATCCGCCAGTCCCTCAGTACATAATATATATATAAATAAATATGTATACCACAAGTAATACTAATATTAGAGCACTAAGGATTAAACTTCTCCCCAGTCTCAACATAGTGCCATATTCATGCGTGGGGTGTCTCGCAAAGCGAAATCCAAACAAGGAACCCCCCTGATACACTACTATGTGGCACGGTCGATCGTCAGGATCCATTAGACCCTCGGCACTCGATTTATACATATACATACATTTTACTATATACATCCGGATCTATCCCCCGAAATGAGAATCCATATACAAAGTATTTATCAATACTTATCATTTTTATCTCAAAACCTTCCATTTCCCTTCTCATATCCAGGAAATGTATTTAAAAGCCAATTCATTATCATGAATCGCTTTAACAAATCATATCTCTTTTTAAAGCCACTTTTATTATCATAAAAATGCTTTACCTTTTAAATCATCCCATTTCCCTTTTTATACTCGGGAAATGTATTCAAAGCCATTTTCATTATCATAAAAATGCTTTGATCATATCATATGCTTCCACATCCCTTCTTCCATCCGGGAAGTGTTACCGAAGCCAAACTTTTATCCCATTTCCCTTCCAATATCCAGGAAATGTAATTTAAATCCAATCCATTATAATGAATTGCTTTAATATAACGCGTTCTAAGACCGCCCGTCCGGATTTCTCCACTGTGTGCGCCCCTAAATGGCTATCATCTTCCAGGGCCTATCATAAGACAACCTGGGATCCTACATCGCAAGACGTCGGGAAGCGGCCATGTGCCTGCGGGATAGTCAAGACCACAACCGGAATCTCCTAACCAGCGCAGAAAAATATATATAAACAAACGCTCACATGGCTTAAAGGACTATATCCACCCTACGTTAATTTGTCAGGGGGCTTCACCATATGCACGCAAGTTCCCTTATGATAACGATTTAGAGAGGTGTGTATCCTCATTTATATTATTTATGAAAATCATTTGTCATTCCATTTTGAAAATATTCATATTTTATTTTCAAAATCATTTACATCATATCATATATACTTTAATCACATAGTATATACATATACCATATATTCATCCTCGAATGTACATAAATGGCCATATTTGCCAACTATATATAGCGATGACCATTAATCCCAATGATTCCCTCGAGGAATTATAACCATGCTTTCATATAAGCATGATACTAAATCCAAAGTATTTCCTTACTTTGTTCAATACTAATTACCTCAATCATCTCTTAAAGGTTTATTTATCCTCAAAACCCCTATTTAGTAATCCCCATAAAAATCCCAAATGGTAATTCAACTCCCCATACTCTTAAAGGGAGAAAACAAGAAATTCTGACCTAAGTGAATCGATTCGCCCCTTTAGCGAATCGATTCGGGTGTGTGAATCGATTCGGTTCCCAATCCGAATTGATTCGGAAAGTATTCTGCAAATAGGTCTGTAAATGGCGAATCGATTCAGTCTGTACCCGAATCGATTCGGCCCATTGTAGAAACCCAATTTCCTTTAGGCGAATCGATTCGGCCTGTATCCGAATCGATTCGGCCAGTTCGAGGGCTACAGTTTGGGCGATTTCTCAAACTCCAAAATACCCAAAAATCAATCCAAATTCATTTTCATGGTTTCTACTCTACACCAAAAATCATCCCAAACATCTACACAATAATTTCTAGCCTTTATTTTTTTCCAATTTCCGATTTGATTTCCGAGTTGGTACTTTCAACCCGGAGCTGCCATCTTGTAAAAATCATATCAAATCGTAGAAAAATCACGCGACTGTATCGAAAAGATCTACCACTTTCGTGTTTTGGCCAAGAGATAAATCATTTATCTTCTTGTCCGAAAATGACTCCAAAGGCTACGGGTTCACTATTCATTATCTTCCCCAAACTCCCAAACTCCATTTTTCTCCATTTTTGTTGTTTCTAACCTTATCCAACAACTCAACAAACATCTAATCTATGTTTTACAACTAATACATCAATTATTTTGGGGTATTAAATCATTTCTCTTAGTTTTAAACCCTAAAACCATAAAAACCCCAACTTAACATTTCAACCTATTTTTATACTCCATTAACATGGTTTTAACACTAAATATCATTAAGAGTTTACACTACATCAATATGTAAACTCATAATCCACTTTTACCCAATTTATTTTAAGGGTTCTAACCCTAAAATCATATTTATACCAAATGTGATATGAGATTAATGCACAAAAGTAAATAAAGCAAGTAAACACTTGCCTGGAGGATGAAATCCGACGACCTCGAGTCGAATCCGACGGAGTTTGGCCAGAATATCCCTTTTCCCCTCCTCTTTCTCCTTCCTCTCTATCTTTTCTCTCTTTTCTCCCTTTTCTTTCTATTCTCTTCCCCTCTCCCTCTTTAAATAGGAAGAAAAGGGTTTTAACCCTTAAAACCAAAAAACGACTCGTTTACCCAATTACGAGTTACTTTTACTTCTAAAATTATCCGAAACTCAATTTCGACAATCGGACACTCTTTTCTGACTATCTCGGCCATTTCGAGAATCATGGCGCAGTCAAAATTTCCATCCGAGGTACTTGACCGCAAATCACTATTCCAACCCAAAATAAATAAATGCGGTTTTCCAATTAAAAATCTTACCTCGTGTCGCTTTTCTCCATGGCGACATATAATTAAAATATTTCGACCTATATAGTCCCAAAAATAATTGCAACATCCTTCAAAACTCATTTAATCCTCGAAAATCTCAAAAATTACTATTTCGAGAAATTCTCCAAATTCCAATTTATATTTAATTAGGGAATTTAATTGTCTCCAAAAAGGATGGGTTGTTACACTGACTCCCCAGCAAAAGGATCAGTTCCCAACATTTTATTAAATTATTATCATTAAATTAAATCATGCTTAATCAAATGAATAAAATATGTGCTTAACTTTAACTACAAGTATATATATATATATATATATATATATATATATATATATTTTTTTTTTTTTTTTATATAAGGTATTTTTCATACCACGAGGTGTCAGGGCCAGCTTACGTGCAACTCGATTAATTTTCTCTCGCGAATCGTGGGTTCCGCTGACCAAGCATTATTTGACACTGCCAGGGATCGAACTGGGGACCAAACCCAATTCATCCCCAAATAATGTCCCAGTGGTAGCCATATACCACTGGGCCAAAAAGCTTGGTTACTACAAGTATATTGTTGAAAGGAGTAATGAAATGATAAATAAGAGTAAACAACATGGCAAAGACATTTTTTTTTCTTAAATTAGCAAATTTAATCACTAAATACAGCTTAGTCTCAGACATGCATATATGTTTATGTAGCAATAATTCAAAGAGCCCACATTACATGTAGGGGTGGCAATTCGGGTCAACGGGTCGTGTTTCGGCTCGACACGACACGACATGACAAGGATTTTTCAGAAATGAACATGACACGAGCTCATATTTTTTTTAGTTGACACGAACACGATATGAATAAAAAATAACACGGCAAGACATGACACGAATACCAGAATTTCTTAAATTTCACCCCTAAAAATACGATAACACGACACGACTCATAATTCAGATACGAACACGACATGACACGACTCGACTCGGCTTCGTGTCCAAAAAACACGACACGAATACGACATATTGTATCAATTTCGGATCGTTCCATGTCATTTTTTCGTATCGTTTCTAAAATTTTCACACCCTAATTACAGGCACCAACTATTTTCACATAATAATTGTACTTTTGCAGAATATCTCTATTAAACTTTTGGGGTTATTTGGGATATGTTCCCCATTCATTGTTTGATATTGACATTGAGTTTTGCCCTCCAAAATCCTCATTTCTCATAGTTTGACTCCAAAACTAGCTTTTAGTCCCAAGATGTCATTTTGGGCGGTCAAACCCAAGAAATAAAAATCTACTTTGGTTAGTTAAATATAAATTTTTCCACCCAAATTTTGTGGGGGAAACAAACAGAAAAGAAGAAACATGAAATAATTACACACCTTGGAATTAATTAAACAGCTGGTAACGGCGGGGATGAGAAGTGGGGTAGAGATTAAAGGCGAGCTCGTGGGTGTGGAGTCTAAGGAGAGATCTAAGGAAGAAGTAGAGGTGAAATAGAAACAGTAGAGCAAAATTACGAGGAGTAACATCACCAGTATTTGGATCCAAAGTAGCCATGGTATTCTGTAGCTGTCGATTATTAGCTCATCACCAAAATCAAACATCAGAGATATTTGTTGATGTATATGTATGTATCTATAGAGAGAGAGAGAGAGAGAGAGTTTGGTAGATGAATGGGTGGAGAGATATGATGGTGAAATGTTATTGTGTAAGAAGTGAGAGGACTGATTTTTATTTGTATGTTTTTGTTTAGGTTAAATTGAAAAGCGATTCAATTGAATAACATTTTGGAACCGCCCTAAAATTACACGTAGCCTCTTTATCGAGGTCCAGTCTGGTCCGATCCGGTCCACACGGCAATGACGACGTGGGATAGTCTAAAAAAAATGTAAATGTAGATTTTTTGGCTTATATTGTTGAAGTAGTTTTAGATTGGATAATGCAAAAGGTGACGTGGATGAATCTGGACGGATAAAAGTTAAATCCTCAGAGTTGGGCGGATATCTGTTCCACGCCCAATTTTTTTTTTTTTTTTAAAACAGGGGTTTGACGGATAAAAGATCCACGCCCAACAAATCTGGGCGGCCAACATTTTAACGCCCAACCTGGGTGGCTAACTTTTATCCGCCCAACATTAGTGGGACCCATTTGCACATTGTGTATCGGCCATCTACATTTTCTCTTACCTAAATCTGCACATTTCGTTACCCAGTGTGAGACCCAAAAATCTAAATTTACACATTTACACATCCCACTACAGATGGTCTTAGTGTAACTAGCCGGTCACGTGTGATCAGTGTTTTTAGTTATTAACGTTATAAGTGTCAAACTTATATTTCATATTTATTAAAACAAGAAATCTATATGTATCGTATTTTGAAATCAAATTAAAATCGCATGTCTATGTAATGTGCGGAGATTGGTTAATTCTTTATGGATGTGGATCCCCGTCAGTAGAATTAACCAATCTTCCCACACCACGTATGCATGTGGTTTCAAAATGCGGTACACGTAGAATTACTATTAATAAAGATGTTTTAGAATGTCTGATTTCGTATAATTAAGTATAAATTTGTGCGAGGCACGGATCATAATATTTTTATAGTCGTTTATAAAAATCACGCTTATATCTTATATAAAAATCATTAATACTTACACGTATAAATTTGTTCAATGCACATGTACTAATTCTATACTATTCTAAAATGCTTTACAAGCATTTAAGATCCCCGATCAATCAGACTATCCACGTCAAATCCACCAAAATAGGTTTTCAAAGAGTCGACATTATAAAAATCATTTTTCCTCTACTTTCTGTCTCTTTCAATATTTGAGTCATCCTCTTGTGCAACTCAAGAGACTTTTATTTCTTCATCTACCTCTAAATCTTTTCGTATCCCTCTCTCTCTATATCCTCACCTCAATCTCCCCTCAACCCCCACCCTTAAAAGAAACGGAGATTCTCACCGGTGAGATGAAGAGGACACTTGAAAAATTAACCATGGAAAGGTATTTGTGTACAGGATATTTAGAGTGACAAAGTGGGTCATCTCCGTATGGTTTGGTCTGGGATACGAAAGTTTCAGATGTGGTGATATGAGGCAGGGGAATATTTATGGTATGATTTTTTTGAAATTAAAGGAGGGAGTTGGTTATTTGCAACGGGGTTCTATCAGGGGAAGTGCGTTTACTAGGGTTTGATTGGGAAGATGTTAGTATCTCGACCACCGGAAGCAATGCACCTGTTCGAGAGGATATTTGTACATTTCAGGTAAGGTAAACACCAACGCTACCCCTGAGAGCCAGTTATTCCCCTGCAACAGGTGGGCATAAGGGGGCCATCTCTGATTCCAACCCACCCTTGCAAAAGGTCAGCGGTTGGTTCGACTCATGGTAAGCAGCAGCAGACTGATATTTGTTTGGGAGTGGTATTTCAGATGATTTGTGGTTGGGTGGTCTTGGTTGGATTTTTGGAGGTTCCATGGTTGAAGATGCAATCTGGAGTTTTTTTTTTAAGTTTCGATATGTTTTAGCTATTAGGTGGCAAATAATGGCCCAGTCTTCTTTTCTTTGATTAGTTTATTCAGATAGTGGTATACGTGTTGTTGAGATATGTTTGGCAAGACTACTCGTGTGGGGTTGACGCAGCTGATTTTCGTTTGATGGTATTATTGAAACTAGGGGTTGGTTTGGTAATGGTCTGGGCTCGGGTTAATTGTTGGGTTGGGTAGTTGATTGAGTTTTGTTAGTAAGGTTGTGCTTTGTTAGATTCTTTTTGTTCAATTTTTTTGGGGTTTGGTTGGTAAGTGGTTGGATTTTGTTTTGGGTTTGTGGCATGCATGTCAATTTACGTTTGTGGCATGTGTGTCAATTTGAGTTTTATTTGGGCCTGTATGTAGGCATGTGTTGTTTTTTGATATGGGTAGTAACTTATGTATTTATGAGCATTTGCCCTTGGTGTTAGTTAAATTTTATGTTTCACCAAGAAAAATGTGGCACCTGGAATGGAATTATGGCTCTTCATTGGAATTTGTTTCGTTGTAAATTATCCTATTTAAGTGGAAATCCACTTAAATCGAATAAATACGATATTTATAACACTTCACCTTGGATGTACAATACATCCATCATTCAATGATTATTGCCTCATTAAAACCTTACTAAGGAAAACCCATTGGGAAAAAATGTAGTGAAGGAAAAATAGTACAATTTATTGTGATCATTGAGTTGGTGTTGAACGTGATTAATGGTGCCTCGTTAAAACCTTGACTAGAAAAACCCAGTGGGACAAAACCTAGTTAAAGGAAAAAGAGTACAGTGCAAAAATGTCCCAAATTACATGTTCTTGTATCCTCCCCCTGATAAGATGCTCCCCATGATTGATATGTTCAATTTCACTGGAATCGACGCATTCCAATATCATACACAAACTTTTGAAATGTCGCCTTTGGTAGTGACTTTGTGAAGAGATCAGCTTAATTATCACTTGAACGAACTTGCATCACTTGAATCTCATTTCTATTTTCAAGCTCATGAGTGGAGAATTTTTTTTGTGAAATGTGCTTGGTTTTGTCACCTTTGATGAATCCTTCTTTAATTTGTGCTATGCATGCTGCATTATCTTCATCGATGGTACTTGGAATATTTGTAATTGAAGGCAATTGAGAAGAACTACGAATATGCTGAATTAAAGATCTCAACCATACACATTCACGGCTAGCTTCATGAATAGCCAAAATTTTAGAGTGGTTAGGAAAAGTAGATACTAAAGTTTGTTTAGTAGAACGCCAGGAAATAGCAGCATTACCACAAAGAAATACATAACCTATCTGAGATCGAACCTTATGAGGATCAGAGAGATATCCAGAATCTTCATAACCAACTAATTTGGAACTATTAGAATTATATGAATAAAATAAACCCGTGTCAGCGGTTCCACGTAGATATCTTAGGATATGTTTGATACCAGCCCAATGCCTTTTGGTTAGTTCAGAACTATATCTAGCAAGCAGATTCACAAAGAATGAAATATCCGACCTAGTTCATTGTGCCAAGTACAATAATGCGTCAATTTCACTTAAATAGGGTATTTCTGGACCCAATATTTCTTCATCTTCTTCTTTAGCACGGTATGGATCTTTCTTTATGTCCAAAGACCGGACAACTATGGGGGTACTTAGTGGGTATGCGTTATCCATATTAAATCATTTTAATACATTTTCAGTATAATTAAACTGATGGACTAAAATTCCACTATAAGTTTTTCTCGATCTGCAAGCCGAGATAAAATTTAATTTTTTCAAGGTCTTTCATCTCAAATTCCTTTTTCAAATAGTTAATGGTTATTTCGAGCTCTTCTGGAGTCCCAATTAAATTTATATCATTCACACAAACTGCTACTATTGCATTTCCTTTTGAGGATTTCTTTATAAATACACAAGGGCAAATTAGATTGTTTTCATACGCTTTCTTAGACAAATATTCACTAAGACGATTGTACCACATTCTTCCAGATTGTTTTAAATCATACAATGAACGTCTCAGTCAGATCGAGTACGTACTCCTCGACTTTGTTTCAGGTAAAGGAAATCCTTCAAGAATTTTCATGTATATTTTTTTGTCTAAGTCCCCATATAAATAAGCTGTCACAACATCCATGAGTCTCATATAAAGATTTTCAGAAACCACTAAGCTAACCAGATATCTGAAAGTTATACTATCCATAACAGGGGAGTATGTTTTCTCAAAATCAATCCCAGGTTTTGCGAGAAACCTTATGCCACAAGTCATGCCTTTTAATTTCATTTTCTTACAAAAACCCACCGATAACCTACCAAGTTAAAAACTTTTGGGGTTTGTACTATAGGTCCAAATACACCACGTTTATTTAGAGAATCGAGTACTGCCTTGATGGAAATTTATCATTTTGGCCAATCTACTCTTTGTTGACATTCATTTAGAGTACGTGGTTCATTATCATTATCAGTGTAGCTACTGCGTATGAAAAAACGTCATCAATGACAGTTTCTTTTTTATCCCATATTTCTCCCGAATATATATAAAATATAGAGATCTCGTTATTATTATCATGTACCTTTGCCTCTTCAAGGGCTTGTATAGTCACTTCAGTGACTTGTATGTTTTTATAAACAATAATCTCTTCAGGGGTTTCAGAGAAAGTGGATCTTTTATTCATAACCTCTTCGGGAGGATGATTAAGGTATAATTTTTCATTTGATATCCACTTCCGGGGAGCAGAGTCTTTGGAACCTATAGGTCTTCCACGCTTCTGGCGTGAAACATATTCATTTGCTGCTGATGTCAATGTTTGTCCCACTGGTACATCAATTATTGAGGGCACATTTGTAGTGGGTACATGAGACTTGGTTACTTTTGCAGCATCATTAAATGTATCTGGTAATTTATTTGCAATTTCCTGAAGATACAATATCCTTTTCACTTCACGCTCACATTGAGCAATACGGGGGTTTAGATGAGACAAAGTGGAAGTGTTCCATGTTAATTCACTTCATGCTCACTTTGCCTCTATTGACACTTTCCACCCCATTCTTTCAATTTTTTCAATTTGCACCTTATAGTTTCACTTACAATTCAAATTACTCAAAAACATAACGGTCGTTTGTTTTTTGACGGGAGAAAGGTCATGTGCGTGCACATATATTTTAAGTAGGGGTAAATTGGTCATTTAAGATGGTATTTTAATTTTTTTGAACAAACCTACACACACGTACGATCTCTCTCTCTCTCTCTCTCTTTGCTCCCCCCCTTCTCTCACCATCTCTCTCTCTTCTTCCTCTTTCTCCCCCTCTCTCTTTCTTTCTCTCTCTACACACACACACACGAACAGATCTTGAGAAAATCTAGGGCGCAGTGGCTGCTTGGGGGTGGTGAGGCTGATTGGGGGTGGTGAGGCTGATATGCCCCAAGTGTAACCTCGGCCTTGAGACACCAATCTCGGCTTGGGCCGAGATATTGATCGACCCTAGATAAGCCATGGGCCCACGATATCATCCCTCGGCCAGACCGAGGTCGGCCCAGGCCGACACTATCACCTACATTTTCAGTGGACACTACGCGCATCACAGGCATCAACAGCATCCTCATATACCTGGGTATGGAAACCTAGTCCAAGAGTAGGCTGAGGTAACAAGGAGCCTTGGTAACCTTCAACATGAAACCAGTCCAACCTCGGCTTGGGCCGAGGTGACAAGAATCCTTAGTAATCGTCAGCATGCTATATGTACAACCTCGGCTGGGGCCGACCCCAACATCATGTCTCGGCTGAGATCAGGCCGAGACTCCCTATGACAGATCTCGGATTGAACGGACATCAAGCCTTTACAGCTCGGCCTCTCCCAGGCCGAGGTCATCCACCAATATGGCTGCCGAGCATCTGTTGACATTTGGATAAGGACACATGGGCACAAATCAGTTATAACAAGATTATTCTCCAGACATGGGGAGAATATTTCATCATCATTCCTTACAGGTGACAGTGACAGATGGCACTCCCACATTGGTGAGGCTACCACACACATGCTCATTACATGCATGGGGGGTACATTACACCCCCTAAGAACTATATATAGGGATCATCCCCTACCTTGCAAAAGGATCCCATTTATTTAACCCTAGCTAAAAATCTGTCTAAATCTACAGTAGAGAGAGAAAGCTTGAGAGATTGTATCCATGGCCATTAGTGCCTTCATTCAGTGTTATTACTCACACACTCACAGTGGACGTAGGCCAGATTGGCTGAACCACTTATATTTCGGTGTTGATTCCTCTTATCCTCATCTCATTCTCTTATCTCTCTATATAATTGTGCTGCCATTGTTATTCCTATATTGATCTTGAAAACACCTTATCTGGTGGTGCTACTTCCGACATCATCATTTTGGCACCGTTTGTGGGAATCGAGAAGCTATCTCTTCCTCTTCTTCAGCTTAACCTCACCGGAGACTCTGGGGGTGAGCCAGGAACCACCCCTTGCGTGGAGCTGTTTCACCATTGAAAGAGGTCCTTTAAGGTATTAAGCTCACTTGTTGCTCAAGCTCTTTATTGTTAACACATGGAACCAGAATTACCACCGCCTCTTACGCCGCCCGGAGGTGGAGGGGCTAGTTCTAGTCAGGCTCCTCCCCAGTCCGAAATGGTGGAGGTAGAAGCAGCCTTGAAATCTTTAGCTGCAACACAACAAGCCATGAAGGAGCAATTTGCCCAGCTCTGCGAAACCATGATGATGAGGCCACCTGGAGTCTCACTGGACATGATCACTCCGGCGGCAGTTCAGCCCCATCCTGACGCCAGGGGACCACCCCAGGCGCCGATGAAGGACCAGCCTGCACCCCAGCGGAGAAGGGACATTGCTGACCCTAGGCGCTTGCGCCTGGGGAGGCAGGGAAACCCTTGCCCAGAGGACAGGTATGATGACCTAGAAGCTGAAGAAGCCCCAGAAGACTGCTAGGAGCCTTATGAGCTATCAAATAACACTATACGACCTCTTAGGCAGAGTCAAGGATGTCTCGGCGGAAGAAGAGAAGAGGCCCAACAAAGAGGGTCGGCCTTTGACAGGTTGAGCAGAGGGTCGGCCTTCGAGAGGCTGGGCCCGGTGAATAACCTAAGACACAGGTTATCAAGGTCGAGGAGCACAGCAGGCTCTCAGAGAGGGGGTAGGCAAGGTCGGCCAGACCAAGACCGACCCTGTGGAGGAAGAGCCAGGGAACAGGAAGAGGTCAACAGTCAACGTGTTGTGGCTGAGGAATCCTTTGTACATCGCAGGGAGGTGGCAGGGGATAACCTCGGCCAAGTTGATGACAGAAGACCCTAGAATGATTCTATCCAACGCCTTGAGGAGAAGATAGGAGACCTCATTAAGAGCAGAGACCCATTACAAAGGGGTTACTCAGAGGGCTCCCCATTTGTCGCTAGGATAGTGGGGTTCCCAACCCCAACCAAGTTCAAGCCTCCTATAGTGACTCCTAAGTATGATGGCAACACTAACCCTGTGCACCATATCGAGATGTACCAGTCGGCGACAGATATTTACTCGATACCCGATGAGATGAAGTGTAGGGCCTTCTCGGGGACCTTGACAGGGGCAGCGCACAGCTGGTTCACCTCTCTTCCGAAGAACTCGATCGAGAACTTCAAAGGTTTGGCTGAGCAGTTCATCCATAACTTCTGCTTTGGGGTAAGACCTCAAAATAAAACTACCCACCTATTGTATGTCAAACAGGACAAGGGTGAAAGCCTAAGATAATACATAGCAAGATTCAACAAAGAGAAGTTGGAGGTGGAAGACTATGAAGAAAGCATAGCCATGACCACCCTTATAGGAGGCCTCCAGAAGGGGAAGCTACTGTGGAAATTGGCGGAAGACCCCCCAGGTCTATGGCGGAGCTGCTGGCAACCGCAGGGAAGGTGATGAATGCGGAAGAGGCAATGCCAGCCAAATATGAGGAGGAGAACTGCGGTGGCACTGGGAGGTCCCAAAGCAAGAAAGAGGGGAAGAAGAGGTCAGGTGATGATAAGTTTGCTCATTACACTCCTCTGACTGTGAGCTGTGAACACATCCTTAATGAGATTAAGACTGACCGGACTTTGAGGTGGCTGGAGAAATTGAAGGCCCCGCCACATCAGAGGAACAAAAACCTATGGTGTGAGTTCCATCAGGATCACGACCATATCACAGACAGATGCTTTGCTTTAAAGGATGAGATTGAGAAGATGCTGAAATCTAGAATGCTGAGGAAGTATGTGGATGGCAAGGCTCCGAAGGGTGGAAGAGAAGACCCTAAAAAGAGAAGAAATGACAGATGCCGTGGCGATGTCCAGGCCAGAAGGGATGATGATTCAGAGGGAGATGATGAAGACGACCCGAATCTTCCCCAAAGGATGAAAACACCCCGGTGAAGAGGGTCGATATGATCTCCTTTGGTGTTAGCACCATATGTGGGGGATTTGCAGGAGGTGGCTCTGAGGTAGCCGATAGGAAGGCCCATGTAGCAGAGGCCAGGTCAGTGGCCAAGCCTAAGGCTGTGAATCTAACGTCATCCGATGCCGTGTAGAAGAGGAAGAAGGTAGACATGGACACCCTCGTAGTGGGGTTCTCCAGACTCGACTTCAAGGGTATCTTAGCCCCCCATGATGACCCTTTGGTCATAACAACAAGGGTACATGGGTGCGAGGTAGGGAGGATCCTCATAGACGGGGGAAGCTCAGCAGAAGTGATGTTCTGGCCTTGTTTCAAGAGCCTGGGTCTTCGCAGGGCAAGGCTGGTGCCCTACCATCACCCATTGATAGGCTTCAGTGGTGAAAAGGTGAACCCCTTGGGCATGTATGAAATGGATGTACGGATGGGGGATGAGTGGCCTAAGAGGCTGACCAAGAAGATAAACTTTTTCGTCATGGACGAAAATGTTTTCTCAGCCTACAACCTCATCGTAGGAAGGGTGGCCCTCAAAGAGTTTGAAGCCGTGCCGTCGACGGTCCATCAGATGCTAAAATTCCCGACTCCTTATGGAGTAGGGGAAGTGCAAGGGGACCAGACAATGGCGCGGGAGTGTTACTTCAACTCGGCCGAAGAAAGAGAGGCCCATAAGAGAGCGACCACCACTTACATCATTGACACTGTTGACCCAAGAGATGAAACAAAATTGAAGAAGGGTGAGGCCACAGAAGAGGTACAATCCATCGTCCTCAATGAGGACGAGTCGAAAACAACCGTCCAGGTCAGTAAGGCCCTAGAGCCAGGGATCAAGGAAGAGTAGGTAAAATTCCTCAGAAGGAGACAGAGTGTCTTCGCATGGAGTCACGCAGACATGCCTGGTATCGACCCTGAGGTCATGAGCCACAAGCTCAACGTAGACAGAGTTGCCAGACCGATCAAGCAGACATGAAGAGTGTACTCGAGGGAGAAGTATGACGTCATCCGGGAAGAGGTAAAAAAGTTAGAAGAGGCTGAATTCATAAGAGAGGTTACCTATCCGGAGTGTCTTTCAAATTTAGTCATCGTGCCTAAGGCCAATGGGAAGTGGCAGATGTGTGTAGATTTCACTGACCTAAACAGGTCTTGCCCGAAAGACAACCATCCCTTACCTAAGATAGACCAGATGGTGGACGCAACGGCAGGGCACGAGCTCATGAGCTTCCTGGATGCTTATTCAGGCTACAACCAAATCTTCATGGATGCTAAAGACTCTGAGAAGACATCCTTCATTACTGACAAAGGGACGTACTGCTACAAGGTGATGCCCTTCGGTCTGAAAAATGCAGGGGCAACGTATCAACGTCTTGTCAATAAGATGTTCGAGGAGAAAATAGGTAAGACCATGGAGGTGTATATGGATGATATGCTAACGAAGAGCCTGAAAGCATGTACTCATGTAGCGGACCTTGAGAAGACCTTTGATGTCATAGACTCGTACAGAATGAAACTCAACCCAGCAAAATGTGTCTTCGGGGTAGGAGCCAGGAAGTTACTGGGATTCATTGTCAATCAGAGGGGAATTGAAGCGAACCCTGAGAAAATTAAGGCATTGCTCGACATGAAGACTCCTAGGAGTATCAAGGATGTCCAGAGACTCACGAGAAGAGTGGCAGCCCTTAACAGGTTCGTTTCTAGGGCAACGAAAAAGTGTCTTCCATTCTTTAAAGTTCTAAGAAAGGCCTTCCAATGGGATGAAGAGTGTGAAAAATCCTTCAACCAACTCAAGTCCTACTTAAGGTCTCCCTTATTGCTGTCTCGGCCCATCACGGGGGAAAGGTTGTTTGTGTATCTGGCAGTCTCTGAATCAGCCATCAGCGCGGCCATCATACGGGAAGAGGATGGAATCTAGAGGCCTGTGTACTTCAACAGTAAGGCTCTTCAAGGGTCTGAACAGAACTATCCCCGAATGGAGAAGTTGGCTTATGCCCTGATACATGCCTCAAGGAAGATGAAGCCTTACTTCCAAGATCACTCCATGGTAGTCCTCACTGACTCCCCACTAAGGCAAGTTCTGCACAAACCTGAGAAGTCCGGAAGATTAATGACCTAGGCCATCGAGTTAGGAGAATATGATCTTACCTACCAGCCTAGGACAGCCATCAAGGGGCAGGTCCTTGCAGACTTTGTCGTAGAGTTCACCTGGGAAGAGGCCGATATAGGTTTGGAAGAGGCCGAGACAGAGAAAGGATTAGATGACGGCGAAGAGACGAACCGTAGTGTCTTCCGAGATTCGGAAGAGACTGCACTAAATGTCTTCCGAGGCCGAGAAGAGGTCATCCCAGGCAAAACCCGGAGTAGAGTAGAAGAGAACGAAGAGGATCGATACCTCTTCAAGAAGGGGGTTATGAGAGAAGGGGTCTTCTCATCAGATGCAGACGTATGAAGCCTCTTCGTTCATGGCTTTTCCTGTGACAGTGGAAGCACCACGGGGCTAATACTCTCGGCTCCAGATGGCGCCAACATTGAATACGCCTTGAGATTCAACTTCCAGGCCTCAAACAACGAGTCCAAGTACGAGGCCATGATAGCAGGTCTCTTATTAGCAATAACTCTTCGAGTAAAGCGACTCCTACTCCATTGCGACTCCAGGTTGGTTCTCAATCAAGTGTTGGGGGTATACGAGGCCAAAGACGAAAGGATGGCCAAGTACTTAAAGAAGGTGAGAAGGTTGTTAGAGTATTTTGAAGAAGAAAAGCTGAAGAGAGTGCCTCGACTGAGCAACAATCACGCTGATGCATTGGCAAGGCTGGCCTCGGCAATGAAGATAGATTTGGGAAGGACCATTCCAATCGAGGTCTTAGGAAAAGAAAGCATCGAGGAGGACGAGGTATGTAGCCCTTATCACAATGTGAACCTAGGAGACTCATGGATCGACCCGCTCGTCAGATACCTAAGAGACGGAGAGCTACCGGAGTCCAAGATGGAAAGGAGAAAGTTGAGATACAGGGCTGCCAAGTTCTCAATAGTAGGAGATGTCTTTTACAAAAAGGGGTTTCTATTGCCTCTCCTCAGATGTGTGCATCCCATGGAAGTACCCTAGGTCTTACAGGAGGTTCATGAGGGTTCTTGCTCTAGCCACATTGGGGGAAGGCCCTTAGCCAAAGGGATCATCACTCAGGGATACTGGTGGCCTACCTTGTCTAAGGACGCGGTAGACTATGTAAAGAGGTGCGACAAATGTCAAAGGTTCGCCACTATCCCTCATCAACCTCATCGTCCTATGACGTCAATCTCTTCTCCATGGCCATTTGCGGTATGGGGAATTGACTTAGTAGGACCTTTGCCAAGAGCTGTCAATAACTATAGATTCTTGATAGTTGCCATTGACTACTTTTCAAAGTGGGTGGAGGCAGAACCGATGATAACAATTACAGAGCAGAAGACCTTCCAGTTCATTTGGAAGAACATCATATGAAGATATGGCCTCCCAAACACTCTCATCTCAGATAATGGGACCCAGTTCAAGAACTCCTCCTTAGAAAAGTATTGCCTAAGAGTGGGGATTAAGCAATTCTTCTCATCTCCTGGTCGACCTCAGGCAAATGGCCAGACCGAGGTCACTAACAGAACTATCTTGGATGGAATCAAGAAGAGGTTAGAAGATGCGAAGGGGAGATGGACAGAAGAGGTCTACGTAGTGTTATGGGCCTACAGAACCACGGCAAGGATGCCAACAGGAGAAACCCCATTCATGCTAGCACATGGCTCAGAGGCCGTCATACCAACGGAAGTAGGACTACCAACTCAACGAATTCAGACCTACGACCCTGACAGCAATGGGGAAAAGAGGAGGCTAGACCTGGATCTTATCGAAGAAAGAAGGGAAGACGCAGAGGTCAGAAAAGCAATCTACCAGCAGAGCGCAGCGAAATTCTACAACCAGAGGGTGAAGTCAAGACCCATTACAGTGGGAGACCTAGTGCTAAAGAAGACCCTACAAAAGGCAAACAAGCTACACCCAAACTGGCATGGCCCCTACAAAGTAAAGAAAGAGGTTGTGCCTGGCACTTACAGGCTAGAAAACCTAGAAGGAGAACCTTTCACTAACCCATGGAATGCTGACTATCTCAAGAGATATTACATATGATGTTGCATAGAATTTTATGTAAATGTACCATCTTATTGAGAAGAGGTTATTAATAAAGATCAGTTTCCATGACAGTTCTTGCTTCATTCTTAGATCAGAAATTTATTATGGGGATAACATCTTAGGTGATGACCTTAGACCCTCATAACATCACTCGGTGGTGACGAGGTATGAGCTCAGACACCTTAGCAGATGACCTCAGACCCTTAACATCATTAATTTGGTGAAATTTATTATGGGGATAACATCTTAGGTGATGACCTCAAACCTTCATAACATCACTCGGTGATGACGAGGTCTGAGCTCAGACACCTTAGGAGATGACCTCAGACCCTTAACATCATTAATTTGGTGAAATTTATTATGGGGATAACATCTTAGGTGATGACCTCAGACCTTCATAACATCACTCGGCAGTGATGAGGTCTGAGCTCAGACACCTTAGCAGATGACCTCAGACCCTTAACATCATTAATTTGGTGGGATTAATTATGAGGCTAACATCATAGGTGACGACCTCAGACCTTCATAACATCACTCGGTGGTGATGAGGTCTGAGCTCAGGCACCTTAGCAGATGACCTCAGACCCTTAACATCATTAATTTGGTGAAATTTATTATGGGGATAACATCTTAGGTGATGACCTCAGACCCTCATAACATCACTCGGTGGTGACGAGGTCTGAGCTCAGGCACCTTAGCAGATGACCTCAGACCCTTAACATCATTAATTTGGGGAAATTTATTATGGGGATAACATCTTAGGTGATGACCTTGGACCTTCATAACATCACTCGGTGGTGACGAGGTCTGAGCTCAGACACCTTAGCAGATTACCTCAGACCCTTAACATCATTAATTTGGTGGGATTAATTATGAGGCTAACATCATAGGTGACGACCTCAGACCTTCATAACATCACTCGGTGGTGACGAGGTCTGAGCTCAGGCACCTTAGCAGATGACCTCAGACCCTTAACATCATTAATTTGGTGAAATTTATTACGGGGATAACTGTAATACCCCGTATTTTTATAGCTTTTAAAATTATGGGATTTATTAAATTTAATTGAGATAAATTAATTTAATTTTAATCCGGAATGTTGCTTTGAATATTTAGTAGCGTGACGAGAGTTAGTAATTATTGGAAATTTGTTATTTGTTGCATATTACTGGATGAGTATAGTAATATATGAGATTTATTTTTATAATGTTGTCAAGAGTGAATTAAATGACTATTTCAGAAATTTAAGTCGAGACGTGCCCGTGTCACGTCGGGACTAATTTTGTTAAATAAAAAGTAAATATTTTATAAGTTTTTCGTATGGTCGTTTTGAGTACGCCAATGCGTCCGGAAGGGTCGAGATAGTCAGTAAAGTATTCCCGGGGGTTTAGTTTGGGTCTCGGGGCGTTTTTAGGCCTAATTGATGCCCCGGGAGGGCATTTTAGTCATTTTACATAAGTGGGTAATTAAACCCACGAATTTCAGCCAACCTATATCAGCCATTAGGTCAGCCTCTTAGGGTTAGAACATTCACAAATCAAGTGACGGCCATTGGAGAAGAGAGGAGAGAGCTCCAAGGCAATCCAAGGCCAAAAAGCCACGGGTTTGCACTGCCACCACCACCACCGCGTAGATCACGAGTCGAGGAACGCAGCCATACCAAAATCAGCAGTGAATCTGCATACCAAAATCCCAGGCAAGTATTTAAACTTGCTATTTTCGTTGATGCAATCTTCATGTTAGTTTAGGAATGAATTGTGATAAAAACTATGGAAGAAAACCCCATTTTTTATAGGAGAACCCATTTAGTATTGATGTATATGTTGATTCTGGAAGCCCTTGCCATGTAGAGGTAAGAATCCACGAAATTTGGTGATCATAATAAAGAAATATTGGAGGAAGATTCATTAGAAATCTGTTTAAGAAAATTTTAGGGTTCTTGATAATTGGACATGATTTTAGGTTGAAAATCCATGTTTAATGATAGTTATACACATGCTTTACGTTATAAACACCTGGTATAATGTTATGATGATGATAGTAGGATTTTTGGGACGATTAGAATGGAAAAACATAGTTTTGGATGAAGAAGTTTGATGAATCCCGTAACTGCATTCTGTAGAATTTTGCCCAGACCTCCTTGATCGATCGATCGAGCCTAGAGCTTCGATCGATCGAAGGTTCGATCGATCGAGCCCCAAGCTTCGATCGATCGACCCCTCCTGGCAGACTCCTATTTCCCTTGTTTAATTAGTTAAATTAAGCTTATCGTGAAATGGTTTTTGGGCATTCTAAATAAAATGATTTGGGAGACATTGAGGACCAGTAGGGTATATGAAAT
Source organism: Sambucus nigra (assembly GCA_949130495.1). Taxonomy (NCBI): domain Eukaryota; kingdom Viridiplantae; phylum Streptophyta; class Magnoliopsida; order Dipsacales; family Adoxaceae; genus Sambucus; species Sambucus nigra. The sequence continues at coordinate 634,941 of OX422207.1, read as the reverse complement.
AATGTTGGAACCTTTAATATTCAACGAGAATGATATTTATGGCATATTTACCTTAGGTTGTTAGATTTATGAATTTAAAGGGTGAGGTGCGTAAGAGAGTTACGTTGGAATCTAATAAAGTCACTTACTGAATTTCAGATTTGTGGGGATACAATCCACGAGTGTTAGGTAATAAGTGAGAAAACCCTTCGAGTTAAGGTTAGGAATAAAACCTTACACGTAATTCTATAACTGTGAAATTAAGGATAAATGGTATAATTACGGGTGATGAGAAGAACCTATATTAATATGATAAAGTGGTATATTTATATGATTGTGTGTACATATATTATATGCATGTGAAAAATCATACCCACGCTACTTGCTATCCCTGAGGTTTCCGCACTGGGACAAGTCTTATCTCGATGGGACCTTTATGGGGGATATTGACTTGTACCCTAGAAGATAGATATCCTTGGTACAGGCTATCGATGTGATAGTTCAGACGGTCCTAAGAGACGCCGTTATGTGCCATCCTCTTAGAGACTTGGAATCTATACTTCGCCTCAATATTGTTTGTGTATTTATGTTAATACAATTCGAGAGTGATTCCGAATGTATTCCCCTTAATATGAGTGATATGGGGCTTTGGATAGTAGAGTATGCATGCACCATAGTTTTATTCCGGGTGCTGTTATATATATATATATTATACGAGTATTTAATATATATATGAGATTATGAAATTTGAGACTGACTACTGTGATTTGATAAGTAGGACATGGTTGTTAACTCATATTATAAATACTTGTTTTGAGAAAGTATAAAATGTCACGGGTACTTTATAAATTTTTACGAAGTTAAAAATAGAGAACTTTGGCTACAAATTGGAACATCTTTTTAAATTGAATCGTGTATTGTAAATCTTCCGAGTAATCTAAGTTAAGTTAAATCTTTTAGAAAGACTAGTATGATAAATGTTAAAACAAACCGTTGGGAAGGTTAGTACGATAGGTGTGCACATTAGAAGAGAGGTGAGTATTTTCTCAAGAGAGGGACGTACTAATATGTTGTTGCATTGGCCTGTATCAATTTAAATACTTGCTAAACATATTTTAAATCAAACACACTTTTGGGCTCTGACCCGTTTCTTTTTCTCTCTCTCTCCTGTATATATATGTATATTTTCAGGTGCCCAGCCATAGGGGCGTCTTGCTTAGGATCCATTGAGAAGAACGAGCTGCAGCTTAGGTGGGAGTTGCAGGTCACTTGAGTAGACGACTTCCGTTATTGACTCCACTCCTAGTACTCTCATTTATTGGGCTCGTGTCGCCCCTTTTCATCATTTCATTTGTTGTTGGGACATTTATATTTTAGTTATTTCCGGTATTGTTCTATGGGATTTATTCAGGATGGATTTGTGATTTTAGTTTCATATGTTGACATTCGATTGACGAATGTATTATGTTATTTGGCTTTTTGTGGTGTGATTCTTAATTGTAGAAATGTTGTTTTAAATAAATAAATCTTTTTCTTTAATTAAAATTTGGAAAGTTTGTATGAAAATTGTTTTTGACCCTTAGCTTAATTATTTAGGGTGTTAAATTGGAAAATTATTTTATCGACAGTGATGCTGAGAATGAACCAACTGTTAACCTTGATTTAATTTAATAAATGAGTGATCGCCTGATATTTAATTAGGCGGGGTGTCACAGGTTGTATCAGAGCATCAGGTTCTAGTGTCCTTAGGATCTGTACGGCTTATTATGCTTTCAGCGTTGCTTTGTTTGTTATAGAGCCCTATGTTTAGGATTGTCGATTCCTTTGGCGAGATTTCGTTCTCCTGCTATAATGTGTATGCATTAGTGAATTCTAATTTCGTTCGGATGTGTGCGTGTGCCGAGCGATGACGGATGTCAGAAGAAGACCGTTAAGCATACATCAGGAGGCAGGGCTCAGTTGAGATTAGGAAATATATTCGAGGATGACGACCGTAGTCGAGGTCACCTCCATTATGGCACAAGAAGCCAAGACTTGAAACGCGACTAAGGTGAAACAATGATTTTCAAATGCTGTTATAGTCAAATGAGGTACGAGGGTAAACTTACCCAACGTTTTACAAAAACGTGTAAAGACTATCAACGAGAAATTTTAGAAAAGCGAAAATTGTATGTGTCTTTACCAAAGGCGGTAAAGTATCCAAAGGCTTAAATGTAGAACGGAGTGTGGCAAACCGAAAGTGAAAATTTAGAGAAAAATTTTCTTGGCTTTCGGGACGAAATTATAATGGTTGGAGACAACCACCAACTATAGAAGTGGAATGCTATGCCTATAGGAGAACCTGAGGTACAGTGTTGACCGTATGTTCCTTGCTTAACTGTTCAGGATGAGAAGCAAATGTGGTTCTGAACTCTTCGAGGGAGGGCATATCAGGGGTCCATTCGTGAATTTGAATCTTAACCGTTAGCCAATTTTGTGTTAGAAGATGTAGATACAAGTGGGGGAAACGACTCCAAGTGGAAGACCAACTCGTAATAATAGTTGATAAAACTCGAGGAGGAAATTCTGATGGACGAACGATCTAGAGGTTGACATTGTCATATTGTGTCAGAATAGATGATAACGCTTCTTTGTGGAGGAAGTTAAAGGAATCGAAGAATTTAGTCGAGAATGAGACTGAATGCAACGGTGGTGGTATAGCACTACAGAAGGATGTGGATACACATCAGGAAATCCATTTAAATGCTTCAGACAGTTAAATTCTTACCAAGTGATGGTAAATTCAGTAAGTACTAGTATAGATAGTAACATGATCTTTATGGCCTAAGAAGGCTATGGAACAACCGGGATGGTTAACAGAAATGGAGTCCACTAATGTCCGAGGGAAGAACAATCCTAACTTGGTTAGTAGATCAGGTGATAGGTGAATTATGTGTTGAGGTATTTTATGGGAGTGAGATCGCTCACGATAATATGTTCCAAAGTAAGTATAAGGGAAAGAATACGGTGCCTAGTAAACGGCAACGAGTAAAGTAATATTGTTTGGTTTGCGTAGACGTGTTACGTCCGGAAACCATTTGCACAGTCAAGACGATTGTCAAGGTAGAAGTGTATGTTGTATCCTCAGAGGATGAGGCGTGTTTATGTGACACGAGCGAGTCACCATATTTTCATCATTTCTAGATTAGCATGTGAGACGAGTTTAATGCATATAATTAGAAATGTTACCATTGTGTGAATATTTTTCCTTAGTGTAGCGGGATTTTCTTTAGAGCTATCCGCGGAGGATGGGTGAGTATATTAACAGTGTTTTATACTTTATGGAGATTGCTTGTTGTAGTGATGCGATACACGAGTATGATTTTATCTTTGTTAAAAAGTTATAAAAATGGGTAGTATGATAGTGGGCATTTATTGAGAGGCTATTGGAGTAGTTGAATTGGTGCAACATGTTTCATGTTTGCTTTGGCGAGGCTTACCTGTAAGGAAGTTGGACTCGCACTTATATTATCTATCCTAGAGACTTCGGAGGAGATAGTGGGCTCGAGATATTCGATGCCAATGTATGTATAGACTTTGTTAGTATAATTCCGTATGTATCGGGATTTACCGTTGAGCGAAAAGATTTGACTCAGTATTATATTTAGCAATCCGGACTTAGGTATAAGAAGAGTGCATTGTTATATTTAACCTTTAGAGATGTGGGAGTTAATCTTTATACCCCTATTATTAGGGAAAGGAATTTCGAGAATTCCGATTGTATGTATTCGATGTTTATGAAATGCTATTACCATCAACCAATACGATAGTGAAATTGGTGAAACGTTCTTTATTAAGCATACTTACGGGAGAATTGTAACTTTTCTGTCAAGAGACGGAATAAAGGGGTACGTACCATGGACGGAGGACCTAACAGATTTCGATGACCGACAAAGATAGGTAGTAGTGTATCGTGGGGGTTCCTTGTTTGGATTTCACTTTACGAGACATCCCACGCATGAAACTTTGCGTAAGGTTGGAAATAGGGAGACGTTTGGTCACTATTCCACGAGTTTGGTACCCTGGTCGAAATGGGATCAAGTAATTATGTATGTAAGTTGGAAGTTGAATTTTATTTTAAGGTTATTGGAGCCGGATCTTGTGGTAGGAAAACATTGAAAGTTATCCCCACAAGTTGAGGGGTGGAACTATGATAAGGAGAATTTAAGAATTCTGATTTCTAGGGTGATTGAGAGTACCCGAATATCATAACCGCGTACAGAACACAAAGTGAATAAAAAGTTGGAATGATTTTTAGCATGGATTATCTGGAAAGAACTTTATACTATACATAAGAGATGACCTATAATTATTTTGATGAATAGAGCGTTAGTGATTTACTTTAGTTGTTGTTCCTATTTGGGAAAATTGTTGTACTTATCTGAGAAAGGTTGAGAATTATTATTCCTCTTTTATTGTCAAGGAATTTGAATGCCCTATTCCTTCTATTCCGTTGAATTTAGTTAGTTCTACAGATGAGTAGCACGCCGTTCGCTCTCCCAGGGCGGTCGGAGTGTTGCAAAAATGTGGGCATCTTGGTTAACTAAAGTTAAAATGGTCCGAATCGAAGGGACGTGAAAATGGACGTGTGAAATATATGTTTGTGGGAATAGTATGACGAAGTGGAAGTGATAGAGTGGATTAAACGTCACATGAGGGGCGATAATCCATACATAAGTGTGCAATTAGAATAGCATGCCCTAACTTGATTGGAAGGCTTTGGAAGCCGTTCAAGAATTGATATTCCTTTAATAGAGTAGAATTTAATGATTATGAAGAACACCCGGAGCGGAGTTGTTATTAGTCAAGTGTGAGAGCGACTTGCGCATACAAAGAGTAAGGATGTTAGTATGGTATAAGAGATCCAGAAGTGCGCTTCGTGGAGAGAAGAGCACGGGTCGAAACTTTCGGCCTACTCCATGGAGGAAGGGGAGTATTACGTGTCAATTAATGTGAGACATTTCAAGGGAATAATCAATGTTTAGCGAGACGTAGTGAGTAGTCTCTACATGCACCGCCCATAAGTAAGGTTTGGTTGAAAGCGGAGAATCAACTAAAGAATTTTGTGTTCCTCGACAATTCCTGAAATTGGAAGAGGTCGGTAAAGTTGGTACAGTTCTTAGATGGGTTGCCATCGTCAAAACAAGATTAAGGGTTCATCCTGAACATGTGAATTAAGCCGATGAGAAGGAAGTGATTGATATTCCTTTGGGATCGTTTATTATATTAACTAGTATGCCCCAGACTTCCTTTAAAAGGAAGGATCGCGCCAGTGCATAGTCCGACGCAGCATAAATTCCTAAATCAGGATGAGATTGGTAAATCCCACCTTTGATATGGGATTTTAGGAACCAGCGGAGATAAGGTTTCGTTTCGAGTAGGATGTACCACCCGTAGCCAGGGAATAGGCGCACGGTGATTAAAGATTTGTTGAGCCACGTGAAGGAGATTTTGGAATCTTGATACGATGATTTCAAGAATGCTCTGTAGAAGCACTCGTACCTGTTTGTCGCGTACAAGGTACTTATTAAGGTTTTATTATGGAAGAACCTCGACTATTCTCCTTCTGTATGTTTAGGGGAGAGTAGATAATCAGAATTTTTGGATCAGTCGAGAAAATACCCGATAACTATGGTAGAATTCCACGACTGTTTTAGGCGAACAAGTGGTCAAATGTTCGTAATATTTTCTCAGAATGGAAGTTTTGTATATAAATGATCCGAGTAATTGTCTATAGTAGGGTGCGGCCTCCTAATGTTAGTGAGATAATGAAATGCACAACGTATAAGCGTGACTTATGCGAATGTTGTCGGTTGGGAGCACAAGGTGAAGTATCTCTAATGAGAATGTAAAATAATGTTGCTGTGAAGAAAGGGCTATAGTAATTGAACACCATAATGTGTAGTTAGTTTGTGTACGGAAAAGGATATCCAGAATTGTGCTATCGAATAGGCCTTATTTTCCGAATTTCGGGACGAAATTCAGTTATTAGGGGGGAAGTATGTAATACCCCGTATTTTTATAGCTTTTAAAATTATGGGATTTATTAAATTTAATTGAGATAAATTAATTTAATTTTAATCCGGAATGTTGCTTTGAATATTTACTAGCCTGACGAGAGTTAGTAATTATTAGAAATTTGTTATTTGTTGCATATTACTGGATGAGTATAGTAATATATGAGATTTATTTTTCTAATGTTGTCAAGAGTGAATTAAATGACTATTTCGGAAATTTAAGTCGAGACGTGCCCGTGTCACGTCGAGACTAATTTTGTTAAATAAAAAGTAAATATTTTATAAGTTGTTCGTATGGTCGTTTTGAGTGCGCCAGCGCGTCCGGAAGGGTCGAGATAGTCAGAAAAGTATACCCGGGGGTTTAGTTTGGGTCTCGGGGCATTTTTAGGCCTAATTGATGCCCCAGGAGGCCATTTTAGTCATTTTGCATAAGTGGGTAATTAAACCCACGAATTTCAGCCAACCTATATCAGCCATTAGGTCAGCCTCTTAGGGTTAGAACATTCACAAATCAAGTGACGGCCATTGGAGAAGAGAGGAGAGAGCTCCAAGGCAATCCAAGGCCAAAAAGCCACCGGTTTGCACCGCCACCACCACCACCACGTAGATCACGAGTCGAGGAACGCAGCCATACCAAAATCAGCCGTGAATCTGCATACCAAAATCCCAGGAAAGTGTTTAAACTTGCTATTTTCGTTGATGCAATCTTCATGTTAGTTTAGGAATGAATTGTGATAAAAACAATGGAAGAAAATCCCATTTTTTATAGGAGAACCCATGTAGTATTGATGTATATGTTGATTCTGGAAACCCTTGCCATGTAGAGGTAATAATCCACGAAATTTGGTGATCATAATAAAGAAATATTGGAGGAAGATTCATTAGAAATTTGTTTAAGAAAATTTTAGGGTTCTTGATAACTGGACATGATTTTAGGTTGAAAATCCATGTTTAATGATAGTTATACACATGCTTTACGTTATAAACACCTGGTATAATGTTATGATGATGATAGTAGGATTTTTGGGACGATTAGAATGGAAAAATATAGTTTTGGATGAAGAAGTTAGATGAATCCCGTAACTACATTCTGCAGAATTTTGCCCAGACCTGCTTGATCGATCGATCGAGCCTAGAGCTTCGATCGATCGAAGGTTCGATCGATCGAGCCCCAAGCTTCGATCGATCGACCCCTCCTGGCAGACTCCTATTTCCCTTGTTTAATTTGTTAAATTAAGTTTATCGTGAAATGGTTTTTGGGCATTCTAAATAAAATGATTTGGGAGACATTGAGGACCAGTAGGGTATATGAAATAATGTTGGAACCTTTAATATTCAACGAGAATGATATTTATGGGATATTTACCTTAGGTTGTTAGATTTATGAATTTAAAGGGTGAGGTGCATAAGAGAGTTACGTTGGAATCTAATAAAGTCACTTACTGAATTTCAGATTTGTGGGGATACAATCCACGAGTGTTAGGTAATAAGTGAGAAAACCCTTCGAGTTAAGGTTAGGAATAAAACCTTACACGTAATTCTATAACTGTGAAATTCAGGATAAATGGTATAATTACGGGTGATGAGCAGAACCTATATTAATATGATAAAGTGGTATATTTATATGATTGTGTGTACATATATTATATGCATGTGAAAAATCATACCCACGCTACTTGCTATCCCTGAGGTTTCCGCGCTGGGACAAGTCTTATCTCGATGGGACCTTTATGGGGGATATTGACTTGTACCCTAGAAGATAGATATCCTTGGTACATGCTATCGATGTGATAGTTCAGACGGTCCTAAGAGACTCCGGTATGTGCCATCCTCTTAGAGACTTGGAATCTATACTTCGCCTCAATATTGTTTGTGTATTTATGTTAATACAATTCGAGAGTGATTCCGAATGTATTCCCCTTAATATGAGTGATATGGGGCTTTGGATAGTAGAGTATGCACGCACCATAGTTTTATTCGGGGTGCTGTTATATATATATATTATACAAGTAGTTAATATATATATGAGATTATGAAATTTGAGGCTGACTACTGTGATTTGATAAGTAGGACATGGTTGTTGACTCATATTATAAATACTTATTTTGAGAAAGTATAAAATGTCACGGGTACTTTATAAATTTTTACGAAGTTAAAAATAGAGAACTTTGGCTACAACTTGGAACATCATTTTAAATTGAATCGTGTATTGTAAATCTTCCGAGTAATCTAAGTTAAGTTAAATCTTTTAGAAAGACTAGTATGATAAATGTTAAAACAAACCGTTGGGAAGGTTAGTACGATAGGTGTGAACATTAGAAGAGAGGTGAGTATTTTCTCAAGAGAGGGACGTACTAATATGTTGTTGCATTGGCCTGTATCAATTTAAATACTTGCTAAACATATTTTAAATCATTAATTTGGTGAAATTTATTATGGGGATAACATCTTAGGTGATGACCTCAGACCTTCATAACATCACTCGGTGGTGACGAGGTCTGAGCTCAGACACCTTAGCAGATGACCTCAGACCCTTAACATCATTAATTTGGTGAAATTTATTATGGGGATAACATCTTAGGTGATGACCTCAGAGCCTAATTACAATTCAGTGGTGAAGAGACCTGAGGCCAAAATTCTTGACTGAGTATAAACAAGAACACTACAACAAAATAATGGAAGAGATTCAGTAAAAGGAAGAGATTATATAGCATTCAGAGGCATTGATTACAAATATTCCTTACAAAATACTGAGGTATTACAAGTTACAGAATACAAATTTTTGTTACAAGTTAAAAAAGACTAAAGGTCTGAGGGGGGAACATTAACAGTCTCGGCCGGGTTGGCTTGATCGACATTGGTCACCTCGGCCACGTCATCAGTGTGGTCTCCCCCTCCGACCCCGATCCCTCAAAGAGTTTGCAGTTTCAGCAGGTGCAGAAGCCTCATCCTCTACCTCTTGAAGAGCCTGCGCAAACTGGGGATCTGCAAAGCCGAGACCTATAAAGTCAGAGGCCTTTAGAGTACCGACCTCTTTCTCTCTGACTTCAGCCCATTTGGTAGTGCCCTTGATACCTCTTTCAAGATATTCAAAGCCAAAACCCATGAACTCGTCTGAGCCTTAGTAGTCAGAAATTATCTTGTTCGAGGCATCTTCAAGGGCAGCCTTCACAGCCGAGCTGACCTTCTACTGCAGCACGTCATCTTTGGCCTTCAGGGCTCTGGCGTGATCTTTGACGAGCAGAGATATGTCTTTTTCCAACCCCTTGACCTTATTTTCAGAGTTCTGCAGCTCTGACTTCAGACGGTCAACCTCAGTGTTCAGGGCACTCTCAACCTTCTCGGCCTCTTGCCCCTTCTGGATAAGGGGCAATTTCCTCATAGCCCAGTTCGATAGTTGATACATAGCAGTCACTCCCTGCACATTTAATGAAGAGGTTAAGCAGGAGAAAAGTCAGATATTGCACTTATAAAATTTTGACGAAGGAACAAATCATACCTGGACGACTCTGTGAAGGCCGAACTCAACCAGCATGGGGTGTCCATAGCTCTGTAGAAGCGCTTGTCAGCCTCGGTCATTACAGAGCCGATTGCATCCATGGCCTGCCTGCTGTGGCTGACCACACTATCGGTTAACTTAAGCTGATCCAGACGAGCCGTCAGGATGTCGGCCGAAGAAATTGGAAGTGCAGCATCTAAGGCCTTCTTTTGCCTCGAGGTCGGCCTCTGATCCTCAGAGGCATGAGCCTCTGGGGCCCTATTCTTTGAGGCCTGAGATTTGGATGTAGAGGGAGCTGGGGGAGGAGCGTTCAGACCAGCCTTTTTCGCATGCCTCGCCAAGCTTGGAGCAACCAGCTCCCACAGTTCATCTAGGATGCCCTGTGGTCGCTCTGCAAAAGTTAAAAGATATGGTTCATAGATCAGATATAAATAAGTTCAGAGTTTAGAATTATAAAAATTCTTACCAAAATCAACAAGGGGACTTCCACCAAGGCTCGTTCCCGAGAGATACTGGGGGTCAGCAAATGTTCGAACTTAACAAACAGACCATATGCCCCTTGGGCTTGTAGGGCCTTCACCTTCTGCATATTCTGAAGACTTAGACCAGGATCGGCCCTGGCAGACATGGAGACCTTGACCCATTTGAGGGGTATCTGATATACCCGTTTATACCCTCAGCATGAATGAGGATTACCTCCAATACGGACGACCCTACGAGGGGACGACCCTTCACCAGGCCCCAGCAGGCCACCACCAGCCCAGACGACCCTACAAGGGGCCGACCCTCCACCAGGCTCTAGCCGACCCTATGAGGGGCCGACCCTCCACCAGGCTCCAGACGACCCTACGAGGGGCTGACCCTCCACCAGGCTCCAGACGACACTACGAGGGTACGACAGTACGAGGCCAGAATTAAGCCAGGCTCACTACCGGAAGAAACTTTGCCCTCGGCCTCGTCTCATAGGCCGAGGGTGATATCATGACGGCGCGTGGTTTGGGAGACGCATGGAACAGTGCGCGTCAGGCTCATATGACACGTGGCAGACCGTTATAACAAAATTACCCCCTCACGTGAGGGAATATCATGTCATCATTTGGCATCTACAGGTGTCAACAGGGAATTGGCTAGATCATTATTCACATGCACCATGCTTACTTGGGGGGTACACTACACCCCCCAAGACCTATATATACTTGTCACCTACAACCCTACAGGTGATCGATCCATGAACAGTAGCCCTAGCTAAAACTCTGCTTGTACACACATAGTGGAGGGAGAGAGAGGGTTATGTACATTGTATCCAAGGCCATTAGTGCCCATACTTAGTGGATCACACACTCACAGTGGATGTAGGCCAATTTGGCTGAACCACTATACATCATTGTCTAATTTCCTCTTATACTCATCCCCTTCTATACACTTACATATACTTGCATCTCTATGGCTACCATAGCTACTACTGTTTGAGCTCATTATCACTTATCCTGTGGTGCTAAATCTTAGCATCATCAGATTGGCGCCGTCTGTGGGAAAAGAAGACATCTCTTCCTTTGTACAGCTTGACCTCACTGGGCACTCTGGTGGTGAACCAACACTCCCCCTGAGAGGAGGTGTTTCACCATTGAAAGAGACCCACTAAGGTTCCCAAGCTAACCAGTATTTTCTTCAGTTCAGCTTTTCATAGCTCAAGCACATGGCACCTGAGATGCCATCGCCACCACTTCCCCCGCCGGATGAGGGGGGAAGACCCAGTTCCAGTCAGCCGCCGCCTCAGTCTGAGATGGTTGATATGGCGGCAACCCTAAAGTCTCTGCCGGCAAGCCAGCGGATGATGCAGTAGCAGTTCACAGCTCTAAGCCAGAACAGACTAAGAGCACCAGGGGTTTCGCCTGAGATGATTACTCCGGCAGTAGCTCGAGGACAGCATGAGGCCAGAGGACCACCCCAGGCACCACGCAAAGACCTTCCACCCCCTCAGCGGCGTAGGGATGTTGCTGACCCCCGGCATCTACGCCTGGGGAGGCAAGAAAACCCTTGCCCTGAGGATAGGTATGGATATCTGGAGGGAGAGGAGGCTCCCATAGAGTGCTGGGAACCTTACGAGGTCTCCAACAACACTGTGCGACCCCTCCAGGACAGTAGGGGAAAGTGCGGGAGACCGAACCCTGATGATCGCCCAAGAGTCTCTGCTTTTGATCGCTTGATCAGGGGGTCGGCCTTTGAGAGGCTAGGCCCAGTAAATGACCTACGAGAGCAGTTGTCCAGGCCAAGGAGTGCTCCAAGATCCAGGAAGGAGGCAGCAGATGGTCGACCCCGAGGATGAGATGATGGCCAAAGGGAAGTAAACAGCCGACACAGGCCTGCTGCAGCAGAACCCTCCGTCCACCTCGGAGAGGCAGCAGGGGATAACATCGGCTAGGCCGACCCTGTGAGGCCCTGGAATGACTCAATCCAGCGGTTAGAGGATAAGATTGGTGATATATTGAAGAGCCGAGACCCTCTTCAGAAGGGATACACCAAAGGCTCACCCTTTGTGGCAAAGATAGTCAACTTCCCCACGCCGTCAAAGTTCAAGCCACCTATGGTCACCCCAAGGTATGACGGGAGCACCAACCCCGTCCACCACGTGGAGATGTATCAGTTGGCGGCAGACATACACTCTATCTCAGATGAGATGAGGTGTCGTGCCTTCTCTGGTACCTTGATAGGGGCTGCGCATGTCTGGTACACGTCTCTTCCAAAAAATTCCATTGGAAACTTTAAGCAGTTGGCAGACCTATTCATCCATAATTTCTGCTTTGGGGTGAGGCCACAGAAGAAGACGACACACCTGCTCTATGTTAAGCAGGGAAAGAATGAGACTCTGAGAGACTACATAGCCAGATTCAATAAAGAGAAGCTGGAGGTGGAAGACTATGAGGAGAGCATAGCTATGACAGCCCTGATTGGAGGGCTCCAAAAGGGGAAGCTATTATGGAAGCTTGCCGAAGACCCTCCGAGGACGATGGCTGAGCTGTTGTCAACAGCAGGGAAGGTGATGAACGCCGAAGAGGCGATGGCCTCAAAACATGAAGACGAAAAAGGAGGTGCAAGCGGGGGAAAGTACCCTAAGAAGAACAAAGAGGGGAAGAAGAGAACCATGGATGATAAGTTCGCGGGGTACACCCCTCTGACGGTCAGCTGTGAACAGATCCTCAATGAGATAAAGAGTGACCGGACGCTGAAGTGGACTGAGAAGCTGAGGGCAGCCCCGGGCAAGAGAAATAAGAACCTGTGGTGCGAATTTCACCAAGACCACGGTCACGTGACGGATAAATGCTTCTCTCCGAAAGACGAGATTGAGAAGATGCTGAAGGAAGGGAAGCTCAGAAAGTACGTCGACAAAGCCGACTTCAAGAGGGGCCGAGGGGACGACCCCAAAAAGAAGCGAGTCGATGCCTGCAGAGAAGGTCCTCAAAAAAGAGGGGACGACCCTTCTGATGATGAGGACGACCCTGACCTCCCACTGAGAGACGACCACGGTCCTGTCAAGAGGCTCAATATGATCTCACTCGGTGTAGGAATGATCTCCGGGGGTTTAGCAGGAGGAGGGTCTGAGGTCGGTGACGGGAAGGCCCATGTTGCTGAGGCTAAGGCAGTGAGGAAGATGGTGCACTCAACCTTCCTAGAGGTCAAGTCAGAAAAAAGGAAGAAGGTTGACATGGACACTTTGATAGTGGGATTTTCAAGGATGGACTTCAAAGGCCTCTTGGCCCCGCATGATGACCCTCTTGTCATCACTACCAGGGTTCACGGGTGCGAAGTGTAGAGGATCCTGGTAGATGGGGGCTCATCCGCAGATGTGATGTTTTGGCCATGCTTCAAGGCCTTGGGCCTCAGTCGTGCCAGACTTGTCCCATACCATCATCCATTGATTGGGTTCAGTGGGGAGAAGGTTCACCCCCTGGGAATATATGAGGTTGATGTCAGGATGGGGGATGAATGGCCGAGATGGCTCACCAAGAGGGTCAGTTTCTTTGTGCTGGATGAGCATGTGTTTTCGGCATACAACATCATACTGGGACGTGTGGCCCTCAAGGGGTTTGAAGCTGTGCCGTCCACAGTCCACCAGATGGTTAAGTTCCCTACCCCTTATGGGGTGGGGGAAGTTCAGGGAGACCAGACGACAGTGAGAGAGTGCTACTACAAATCCGCTGAAGAAAGGGAGGCACACAAGAGAGCTACAGCCACTTACAACATTGATACCCTAGACCCCAGGGACGAGACGAAGCTCAAAAAAGGAGAGGCCGCTCAGGAGGTAGAACCCATCATCCTCGATGAGGATGACCCGGGAAAAACCGTCCAAGTTGGCAAGTCTCTGAAGCCCAGTATCAAGGAAGACCTCATCAAACTGTTGAGGAGAAGGCGAAGCGTCTTCGCGTGGAGTCATGTAGATATGCCAGGGATCGACCCTGAAATCATGTGCTACAAACTCAATGTGGTAGAGGGAGTGAAGCCGGTAAAGCATAAGAGGAGGATTTACTCTAGAGAGAAGTATGAGGTCATCAGGGATGAAGTTAAAAAATTAGAAGACGCTGAATTTATCAGAGAGGTCATCTACCCTGAGTGGCTGTCCAATGCAGTCATCGTCCCAAAGGCCAACGGCAAGTGGAGAATGTGCGTGGACTTCACAGACCTCAACAAGCATTGTCCCAAATACAGCTTCCCTCTCCCCCGCATCGATCAGATGGTAGACGCTATCGCAGGCCATGAGCTCATGAGTTTCATGGATGCCTACTCAGGGTATAACCAGATTTTCATGAACCGTGAGGACTCGGAGAGTACCGCCTTCATCACTGACAAGGGGACATACTGTTATAGGGTCATGCCCTTTGGCCTAAAAAATGCGGGGGCAACGTATCAGTGCCTCGTAAACAAAATGTTCGAAGACCAAATTGGGAAGTCTATGGAGGTTTACGTAGATGACATGCTGACTAAGAGTCTGAAGGCAGAGGATCATGTGGCAGACCTGGAAAGGACCTTTAATACAATGGACAAATACAAAATGAAGCTCAATCCGGCCAAGTGCGTCTTTGGGGTCGGAGCGGGGAAGTTCTTGGGGTTCATTGTCAATCAAAGAGGCATCGAGGCCAATCCTGAAAAGATAAAGGCCCTTATTGAGATGAAGACCCCCAAGTTCATTAAAGACGTTCAGAGGCTCACAGGGAGAGTGGCTGCCTTGAACAGATTTGTGTCAAGGGCTACAGACAGGTGTCTACCATTCTTCAAGATCCTCAGGAAGGCCTTCGAATGGAGTAAAGAGTGTGATGAGGCTTTCAGGGAGCTAAAATCATACTTAGGGTCTCCCTTGCTGTTGTCACGACCCGTGCAGGGTGAACGACTTTATGTGTACCTTACTGTCTCAGAGTCCGCTATCAGTGCAGCAATCGTAAGAGACGAAGATGGGATACAGAAGCCCGTATATTTCAACAGCAAGGCACTCCAGGGGGCAGAGCAAAGATACCCGAGGATGGAGAAGTTGGCCTATGCCTTGATCCATGCCTCAAGGAAGATGAAACCGTACTTCCAGTCCCATACTATGGTCATCCTTACTGACTCTCCTCTTAGGCAGGTCCTACACAAGCCTAAAAAATTAGCAAGGCTAATGACCTGGGCTATAGAGCTGGGGGAGTTTGACATTGTGTATCAGCCTAAGACAGCCATTAAGGGGCAGGCCTTGGCAAATTTCGTGGCTGAATTTACTTGGGAGAGTGACGTGGCCGAGGGTGAGGGTCTAAGCCAGAGAAATACCCAGCAAGGTAGGTTCACCGACCCTCCTGCAGATACGGCTGAGACAAGCACCGCTAGAAGAAAGGTGGCTGAAAATGAAGAGGTAGGATACCTTTTCAGACAAGGGTCACTCATCGAGGGAAATTTCTCGGAGGAACATGCTGTGTGGAGTCTCTTCGTCGACGGGTCCTCTTGCGAAAGCGGGAGCGGAGCTGGATTGATAGTGTCAGCACCCGACGGCACAGACATCGAGTACGCCCTGAGGTTCAATTTCAAAGCCTCCAACAATGAGGCTGAGTATAAGGCCTTGATAGCTGGCCTTTCCTTGGCTAAGTCCCTTAGTGTCGGCCAAATTTTGGTTCATAGTGATTCAAGGCTGGTGGTGAATCAGATACTAGGAGCCTACGAGGCCAAAGACGAGAGGATGGCTAGGTATCTTGAGAAGGTGAGGTCATTGCTGAAAAACTTTAAAGAAGTGAAATTCAAAAGGATACCTAGGCTCGACAATGGTCATGCTGACGCCCTTGCAAGGTTGGCCTCAGCTACTAGGACAGACATAAGAAGGACAGTCCCGGTAGAAATCTTGCTTCGACCAACTATCGAAGACGACGAGGGAACACTTGGCATTTGCATGAATGTTTCTCAAGAACCTTCATGGATGGATCCTCTGATCATATACATTAAAGGAGGAGAGATGCCAGAAGCAAGCCAAGAGAGGAAGAAGCTGAGATACAGGGCTGCAAAGTTCACTATCATCGGAGACACGCTGTACAAAAAGGGGTTTCTGCTCCCCTTACTTAGGTGTGTGCATCCTTCAGAAGTCCCTTCCATTTTGCAAGATGTGCATGAAGGGTCGTGCTCAAGCCACATTGGGGGTAGATCCTTGGCAAAGAGGGTGATCACCCAAGGCTACTGGTGGCCGACCTTAGGGAAAGATGCTGCCGCATATGTTAAAAAGTGTGATAAATGCCAAAGATTTCCTACCATCCCTCACCAACCTCATCAGCCCCTCACCTCCATTACATCCCCATGGTCGTTTGCAGTGTGGGGGATTGACCTGGTAGGACCCTTACCGAGGGCAGTCAATAACTATCGGTTCCTCATCGTAGCAATTGACTACTTTTCAAAGTGGGTAGAGGCCGAACCGATGGTCACGATTACAGAGCAGAAGACCTTCCAGTTCATCTGGAAGAATGTGATATGCAGATACGGTCTACCCAACACCCTCATCTCGGATAACGGGACCCAATTCAAGAATGCCTCTCTGCAGAAGTACTGTGAGAGGGTAAGTATCAAACAATTTTTCTCCACCCCAGGCCGACCTCAGGCCAATGGGCAAACCGAAGTTACGAATAAGACAATCTTAGATGGGATTAAGAAGAGGCTTGAGGAGGCAAAAGGAAGATGGGTCGAGGAGTTATATGCAGTGTTGTGGGCGTACAGGACGACAGTAAGGACCTCTACTGGGGAGACCCCATTCATGTTAGCTTATGGATCAGAAGCAGTCATCCCCACCGAAGTCGAGTTTCCCACTCATAGGGTCCAAGTGTATGACCCCCAGGGAAATACGGAAGAGAGGAGACTTGACGTGGACTTGATTGAGGAAAGAAGGGAGGACGCTGAGATAAGGCAGGCTTCCTACCAGCAGAGGACCGCAAGATTTTACAATCAGAGGGTGAAACAGAGGCCTATCGCAGTAGGAGACTTGGTCCTCAAGAAGACTTGGCAGAAGCCCAATAAACTCCATTCTAATTGGCACGGCCCCTATAGGGTCACCGACGAAGTTGTCCCTGGGACCTATAGACTAGAAAACCTAGAGGGGGAACCTTTTTCCAACCCCTGGAATGCGGGTCATTTGAAAAAATACTACCAGTAGTGTTGTAAGGTCTTGATACGCCATGGTTGTAATAAGCATTGTTTCGGCAGAACACATGGAAAATTAATGAGAAATATCAGTGTTTCCCTCATCCAGTGGTTATCAGTTCTAGTATGCATGCAAAGAAGTTGATCCCTCGGCTATAATGGGGACCAGTGGAGGGGACGACCCCACCACTGTCCTCAAAAAAGACGAGGGAAGACTTTAAAATCCATTAAATTGGAAAGTTGATCCCTCGGCTATAATGGGGACCAGTGGAGGGGACGACCCCACCACTGTCCTCAAAAAAGACGAGGGAAGACTTTGTAAAAACCATTAATTTGGTAAGTTAATCCCTCGGCTATAATGAGGGCCAGTGGAGGGGACGACCCCACTACTGTCCTCAAGAAAGAAGAGGGTAGACTATGTTAAAAACCATTAATTTGGTAAGTTGAACCCTCGGCTATAATGAGGGCCAGCGGAGGGGACGACCCAACCACTGTCCTCAAGAAAGACGAGGGTAGACTTTGTTAAAATCATGTTCGGTAATTTGAACCCTCGGCTATAATGATGGACGGTGGAGGGGATGACCCCACCACTGTCCTCAAGAAAGACGAGGGTAGTAAGTTAATCCCTCGGCTATAATGAGGGCCAGTGGATGGGACGACCCCACCACTGTCCTCAAAAAAGACGAGGGAAGACTTTAAAATCCATTAAATTGGAAAGTTGATCCCTCGGCTATAATGGGGACCAGTGGAGGGGACGACCCCACCACTGTCCTCAAAAAAGACGAGGGAAGACTTTAAAATCCATTAAATTGGAAAGTTGATCCCTAGGCTATAATGGGGACCAGTGGAGGGGACGACCCCACCACTGTCCTCAAAAAATACGAGGGACGACTTTAAAATCCATTAAATTGGAAAGTTGATCCCTCGGCTATAATGGGGACCAGTGGAGGGGACGACCCCACCACTGTCCTCAAAAAAGACGAGGGAAGACTTTAAAATCCATTAAATTGGAAAGTTGATCCCTCGGCTATAATGGAGACCAGTGGAGGGGACGACCCCACCACTGTCCTCAAAAAAGACGAGGGAAGACTTTAAAATCCATTAATTTGGTAAGTCGAACCCTCGGCTATAATGAGGATCAGTGGAGGGGACGACCCCACCACTGTCCTCAAGAAAGACGAGGGTAGACTCCATAAAAATCATTAATTTGATTAGTTGAACCCTTGCCTATAATGAGGATCAGTGGAGGGGACGACCCCACCACTGTCCTCAAGAAAGACGAGGGTAGACTCCATAAAAATCATTAATTTGATAAGTTAAATCCTCGGCTATAATGAGGATCAGTGGAGGGGACGACCCCACCACTGTCCTCAAGAAAGACGAGGGTAGACTTTAATTAAAAATCATTAATTTGATCATTTGAACCCTCGGCTATAATGGGGATCAGTGGAGGGGACGACCCCACCACTGTCCTCAAGAAAGACGAGGGTAGACTTGATTAAAAAATCATTGGGTTATTATGTCCCTCGGCTGTGATAAGGGCACATGGGGGGACGACCCCACATTGGTCCTCAAAAAGACGAGGGAGGGGTTAGTAGCATCAACAAAGCAAATCAACAAGGAGCAAACCATAAAAGAGTAAAATATGGAAGACAGCAATTATGGAAATGAAGAGACTATGGTATTAATAAAGCATAAAATATCAAGTGTTTTACAAGGCGAATGAACAAAAATACAAAAATGAGGGTATGGGCTACAAGCAGCCACCCTATGGGACGACATCAGAGGGTAGGGCCTCCACATCTATGGGAATGGTCTCCTCTGTTACCAGCACTGGATGATCTTCAGATGTACCGACCCCTTCAACCTGAACTTGGGACTCCACTTGCGACAGGGCCTCAGCAATCAAGGGATCATCCAGCTGAACCACCTCAAGAGAAGGGCGGATGGATGATACTGTGTGGGCAAACTTTAGGACGACCCACCGACAGGCCGGCCTAATTCCCCTCTCAAGATATTCAAGGCCGAAGCCTTGGAATTCATCAGAGACCTTGTAGGCCTCAACAGCATTGGCCTCGGCTTTCTGGACAGCTGCTTCAAGGTCAGACTTGTGCTAGGCCTCCATATTGGTTAGGGCCTCGTCCTTGTCCTTGATCAACAAGTCCCTGTCCTTGATCAACAAGTCCTTGGCCTGCAGATCGGCATCATGCTGCTTCGTCAGCTCATCAAGGACTCTAGCGTGCTCAGTCCTTGTACTCTCCAACTCGGCCCTCGTAGTGTCCAGCTCTGTCCGTAGGTCGGCCTCTTGTTGAATGGCCCTCTCAGCTTCGTGAAACTTTTGTTGATTCTCGGCCATCCACTTGGTGGCTGAGGTCAACGCACAAACAGACTGCAAGAAAAAAATGAACAAACATCAAGATGGGCCGAGGTAACAGTTAGTGAGAATGAAATTAAAGGTCAAGACCAGTACCTGAGCAAGGGAGTGCAGACCGTAGTCGTACACTTTGGCAGGAGGCATCTTTGCCAAGAACTCGAAGTCAGAGGCCGATGGTGCAGAGAACATCGAGGCCTTGGCTGCCCTCAAGTTGGCAATAAGGGATGAGGGGTCGGCCCTCAGATGGGACAAATTCTGAGACCAGAAGGCCCCCATGCTGGACGAAGAGGTCGTCCCCTTAGAGGCTTCGACCCTTGCCCTCGTCCTAGGATCAGGCCGATGCTCAACAGGAGCTTCAGGCTCCTTCCTCTTGTGGCTATCAGCTGTCGGCTCAACAACCGTCGGCCCTAAGGCCCTTGTCTTCTTTGGAGCTTGCTGAGGCTCCTTCCCCTTCTTCTTTGACAGACCAGCAAGTAGGCTTGGAGCAGTCATATCCCAGAGGTAATCTGACACACCTGCAGGACGACCTGAAAAGGATACGATGCATCAAAAAAATACAGAGATAAACGGGAAACACTTCAAAAAAAGTAAAAAATAGAACTCACATAGTTCCGTCAGAGGACCGACCCTCAAATAAGCTTCTTTGAGGTACCGGGGGGTCATCAAATCTTCGAACTTTGGGATCTCACCCCCTCTCCCTCGTCCCCTCAGATACTCAACAATATCCCTTTCATCCAAGCTAAGTCAGGGGTCTGACCTAGCTTTCATTGAGGGATTAGACCATTTGTTAGGGACCCTCGGACCGTCGGCAGAAGGGGACGTCTCTGCAGAGCTCTCCCATGCCCCAGATATGAAGAAGAACCTCTTTTTCCAATCATGATTGGAAGTTTGAGCCACGTGGAGCAGCTTCTTCTCAGACCTTCTTGCCCCTAGATGATAGTATCCGGGCTGTTTAGATGAAGAGGTGATATTGTAGCAGGCCAAGAACACGTCGGACGAGGGCTCATCAGTGAAGGAGTTTTTCCACAAAGAGATATACCCCAGAATCGTCCTCCAAGAGTTGGGTGGAAGTTGCGAGGGGGAGACGACCAAAGCCGACAGAATATCTACAATAGCAGGATGGAAAGGGAGTCTGACACCTACTTTGAACATTTGCTCGTAGACAGCAACCTCTCCCTCTTCACCCTCAAAAACCCTCTCAGCCTCAGAGGGCACCCTCATAGTTACCCCAGAGGGCACTCCGTAAATATGCCTCCATATCAGAAGGTCCCTATCCCTAACAGGGGAGATAAAAGACGAGGCATGGGAGGTATCAACCTCATCATCTGTATCATTGTCCTCGTCCTCACCCCCTTCCCCCTCATTACCTGCAGGAGGACCCTGAGGAAAAGCCACTTGGAATGCATTGGGGGAAAGAGTTGCCACAGGGACAGCCTCGGAGGGGATCGTACCCTCGGCCTCTCGAGGAGGGCTAAGATCAGACGTGTCCCTTCTACCAGACGTCCCGGCACCAGTTGGAGAGAAGGCTCTCTCGTCCATTTCGCTTTGTTTGGGAGTTTCGGCCGGACGAGATGACGGCCCACAAGACTCAGAGGGTTCAGATGGTCTTATGGTGGCAAGAGGAATGGGAAAGATGGGTCGTACCCAATTAGGGTCGGCCCCTCGTCTCCTCTCCTCCTCTTCCTCTATCCGTCTGATCTCGGCAAAGAGTTTCTCTCTCAAAGACGGGAACTCAGACACTAGGTTGTAAAGCCTCCTAAGCATTAAAGGGAAGACTCTACACTTGGAGAAATTACACTACACTTGACTAATTTAGCTACAAACAAGTGGAGAGTTGACCAGGTTTGACTTTTGGATTGAACAAAGAAATTAAAGGTTTTCGTCAAGAACGATCCAAGAACCAGTTACCGGAGAAGACACCGGAAAAAGTTAAGGGGAACTCGAAGCTGATGTGACCCTATGACCCTAAAAAACAAACAGAATTGAAGACAAAGGAAAGCTCTTAATGAAGGAGAATACCTGATAACGAGGGAGAGTAATGCTGCTGAGACCTGACGAAACGAAGGCTGCAAGAGCTTACTGGTTCTAGAGAGAGAATAGACTTGGGCGCGAAGAAGAAGAAGATGAAGAGCGAGAGTTTGAAAATCTCTTAAATACTTTGGTAATGAGTGGACACATTTACCAAAGAAAGATATAATTAGGGCACAAGGCCCCAAGCATACTGCGCAGCCGCCCTGCCTTGGAAACTGGAACAGCAATGAGTATCTGCACAGGTGTCACTCACCTAACTGATCACACGTGTCTCGAATTCAGCAAATATCCCTCAGCCATCTCAATGACACCTATGGCTAAGGGCTGGGGGGTGATTGATATACCCGTTTATACCCTCAGCATGAATGAGGATTACCTCCAATACGGACGACCCTACGAGGGGACGACCCTTCACCAGGCCCCAGCTGGCCACCACCAGCCCAGACGACCCTACGAGGGGCCGACCCTCCACCAGGCTCTAGCCGACCCTACGAGGGGCCGAACCTCCACCAGGCTCCAGACGACCCTACGAGGGGCCGACCCTCCACCAGGATCCAGACGACACTACGAGGGTACGACAGTACGAGGCCAGAATTAAGCCAGGCTCACTACCGGAAGAAACTTTGCCCTCGGCCTCGGCTCATAGGCCGAGGGTGATATCATGACGGCGCGTGGTTTGGGAGACGCGTGGAACAGTGCGCGTCAGGCTCATATGACACGTGGCAGACCGTTATAACAGAATCACACCCTCACGTGAGGGAATATCATGTCATCATTTGGCATCTACAGGTGTCAACAGGGAATTGGCTAGATCATTATTCACATGCACCATGCTTACTTGGGGGGTACACTACACCCCCCAAGACCTATATATACTTGTCACCTACAACCCTACAGGTGATCGATCCATGAACAGTAGCCCTAGCTAAAGCTCTGCTTGTACACACATAGTGGAGGGAGAGAGAGGGTTATGTACATTGTATCCAAGGCCATTAGTGCCCATACTTAGTGGATCACACACTCACAGTGGATGTAGGCCAATTTGGCTGAACCACTATACATCATTGTCTAATTTCCTCTTATACTCATCCCC
Source organism: Sambucus nigra (assembly GCA_949130495.1). Taxonomy (NCBI): domain Eukaryota; kingdom Viridiplantae; phylum Streptophyta; class Magnoliopsida; order Dipsacales; family Adoxaceae; genus Sambucus; species Sambucus nigra. Next base: position 612,274 of record OX422207.1, on the reverse strand, counting down.
TTCTATACACTTACATATACTTGCATCTCTATGGCTGCCATAGCTACTACTGTTTGACCTCATTATCACTTATCCTGTGGTGCTAAATCTTAGCATCATCAGTATCCTCGGCTCAAGTGTGGAAGAGGGAACGCATGGGCCAAATTCCCATGCCCTGAGGCGAAAAAATAGCGGGGCTTCCAGTTATGATTTGAGGTTTGAGTCACCTGGAGCATTTTCTTCTCAGGCCTCCGAGGCACAAAATGATAGTAGCTCAGATGGTTTTTGGCTGAGGTTGGGACATAACAACCAAAGAAGACCTGAACGGGGAGGTCACAGTGGTGGACTGCCCTCCATAGAATAATGGCCCATATGATGACTCTCTAGGCATTGGGAGATAGCTGTGAGGGGGCCAAGTTGATGTAAGAGAGAATGGATTTGATGATGGGATGAATGGGTAGGAAAAACCCTAACTTAAACATCTGCTCGTACAGGCATATTTCCCCATCTCGGCCGTGATAGGCCCTCTCTTCCCTCAGAGGTCTCCTTAATTTGATGGAAGGACTGATGGAGTACAAATATCTAAAGCATAGAAGATCCACTTCAGTTACAGTGCTCTCGAACTCGGCTTCCTCAGAGATGTCGACATCACTTTCAGCTTCTTCATCATCATCAAGCTCAACGTCGGCCGGAGCAGATGTAGATGGGTTACTAGGGAATCTCTGAGCGAATTCTGCCCCTGTGACGGCCGACAGAGGGATTGCATCAAGAATGGGTGGCACAGCCACACTCGGCTCAAGCACTTCAACCTCCGAAGAAGAGGCTGAGGTGGTGGAGCCATTATGGGATGAAGCTCGGCTGGATACCTCGGCCTGATCAGGGGCCTGATCAGGCCGAGGTGTGAAATCCATAGCTTCCTGGAAAGAGTCCACTAACATGGGGTCTGAGGTAGAAGCTTCAGACTCAGACATAGGTGTTGGATCAGCAGGCACCCCTATATGATAGAAGTTCTCCAGGGGGTCAGGATATATAACCCTCAGAGGTGGTGGAAACAATGGTCTAATGGGAAACTCTTGTGACCTACGAGATTCCTCTTGAGCTCTCTCTATTTTCCTAATCTTTTCTAGGGTCTTCTCTCTGAGAGAGGGGAAATCCTCAAGAAGCTGGTATAAAGGTCTGAGCATCAGAGGACGACCCTAAACTTGGGAAAAACTCCTAAAACTACAAACACGATTGACTTGTAAAATAAAGGAGTTTAAAGATCAAACTTGGAAGTTTAAAGCAAACCCAGTTCTCCTAAGACAATGGTGCTCGCCGGAAAACTTAAAAACTCGCTGGAAAATGCAAACCAAATACCAGAAACAAAGTAAATGGAAAGGAAGAAGTACCTGGAAATGAATCGATGAATGAAATGAAGAAAACTCTCAAGAAAATCGACAAAGGCTTCTACAGAAGAAGCGTTGAGTAGAGAAGCTTTGGAGAGAGAGAAATCGCAAGAACAGTTTGTGTGCAGGAATGAAGTGAAGAAGAGGGAGAAAAAGAAGGGTTAAAACCCTTAAATACGTGGGAACATTTCCCAAGGCACATCATTGCCTTGGGAGCCCTAAAGGACAGTTGACGGCACACGCATACCAAGTAAGCGCGTACTGGCAATGGACAGGTGTTGGAAAGGTATTGGCTTGGAACAGACATGCCTCGGAGGTGTAGTAATCCCCTAGCCATTTGCTCTCACGTATGACTAAGGGCTGGGGGGTGATTGATATGCCCCAAGTGTAACCTCGGCCTTGAGACACCAATCTCGGCTTGGGCCGAGATATTGATCGACCCTAGATAAGCCATGGGCCCACGATATCATCCCTCGTCCAGATCGAGGTTGGCCCAGGCCAACACTATCACCTACATTTTCAGTGGACACTACGCGCATCACAGGCATCAAGAGCATCCTCATATACCTGGGTATGGAGACCTCGGCCAAGAGTAGGCCGAGGTAACAAGGAGCCTTGGTAACCTTCAACATGAAACCAGTCCAACCTCGGCTTGGGCCGACGTGACAAGAAGCCTTAGTAATCGTCAGCATGCTATATGTACAACCTCGGCTGGGGCCGACCCCAGCATAATATCTCGGCTGAGATCAGGCTGACACTCCCTATGACACATCTCGGATTGAACGGACATCAAGCCTTTACAGCTCATCCTCTCCCAGGTCGAGGTCATCCACCAATATGGCGGCCGAGCATCTCTTGACATTTGGATAAGGACACATGGTCACAAATCAGTTGTAACAAGATTATTCTCCACACATGGGGAGAATATTTCATCATCATTCCTTACAGGTGAGAGTGACAGATGGCACTCCCACATTGGTGAGGCTACCACACACATGCTCATTACATGCATGGGGGGTACATTACACACCCTAGGCACTATATATAGGGATCATCCCCTACCTTGCAAAAGGATCCCAGTTATTCAACCCTAGCTAAAACTCTGTCTAAATCTAAAGTAGAGAGAGAAAGCTTGAGAGATTGTATCCATGGCCATTAGTGCCTTCATTCAGTGATATTACTCACACACTCACAGTGGACATAGGCCAGATTGGCTGAACCACTTATATTCCGGTGTTGATTCCTTTTATCCTCATCTCATTCTCTTATCTCTCTATATAACTGTGCTGCCATTGTTATTCCTATATTGAGCTTGAAAACACCTTATCTGGTGGTGCTACTTCCGGCATCATCAGTCATGTGCGTGCACATATATTTTAAGTAGGGGTAAATTGGTCATTTAAGATGGTATTTTAATTTTTTTGAACAAACCTACACACACACACGATCTATCTCTCTCTCTCTCTTTGCTCCCCCGCCCCCCTTCACTCACCATCTCTCTCTCTTCTTCCTCTTTCTCCCCCTCTCTCTTTCTTCTCTCTCTACGCACACACACACAAATAGATCTGGAGAAAATCTAGGGCGCAATGGCTGCTTGGGGGTGGTGAGGCTGATTGGGGCTGGTGGGAGGGGCAAAGGGTTGGGGTTGCTGGCGGCGCTGGGGGAGGGGGCCATGTATATGATTTTTTTTTAAATGGTTATGTTGAAGAAAAATATGGAATTTGAAATAGTTTCTTCAAATACGGTTATTGAAGAAGAAATATAGTTCTTTTTTTGGCATCTTGCTTTTATTTTTATGGTAATTTTGTTTTTTTTACTGCAATTTTTCTGTCAAACATGGAATTTCTCAAAATTTTATATTTTTTTCTTTTACAATTTTTTTGCAACAATCTAGTTATTTTTTGTGGAGATTTCGTATTTTTAGAATTTGTTTTTTTTCAAACTTGATATGTATTTTTTTGAAAATCTATTTTTGTGCTAGATTTGTTTTGCTGGAAATCTACGTTTTTTACAACTCCTTTTCTGGAAATTTTTTGGAATTTGTTTTTTGAGCATGGATTGTTATTTGTTGGATTACGTTTTTTCTGAATATATGTTCTTTTTCCTGCAATGTCTTGTTTTTGTTTTAAATAAGGATATACTTTTTCTTGAAAATATATTTTTTTTGTAAATATGTTTTTACTGGAAATATTTTTAGGGGAATTATTCTTTTTGTTGGAAATGAATTTTTTAAGAACCCCATTTTTTTTAAGAAATGTGTGTTTTTAAGGTAATATGGTTTTTTTTCTTAGGGTTTCTATTTTTTGCTATTGAAATAGATTAAGGTTTTTATTCATTTTTTTTCTTTTTATTTCCTGAAATTATGTATGGTAAATATTTTTTTAGTGGAAATCAACGATTAGTTTTAGTATTTTAGTGCATTTTATAGTGTATTTTCCAATTAATATTAGTATTTTAAGTATTTTAGTGGAAATCAGTAAAACAAATTTCTATTTTAGTGTGTTTTATAGAATTTTTTTGTATTCAGTGTATTTTCCAATACATATTAGTATTTCGAGTTTTTTAGTGAAAAATTAGTAATTATTTTTTAGAAATTTGCAAATTTTAAATATTTTTTTGGTATTTTTCTGTATTTTTAAATATATATTTGTATTTTTCAAATGTTTTAAAAATTTGAAATTTTTTTACGCGATTGTTGATACCAAAATTAATATGCTGATGTGGACGAATAATACGAAGACACGTGTCAATCTACGTGGCACGATAGCAGCGAGGAAGTTCATTTCCCGACCAACCATGCTTATTTCCGAGCAACAAGGATACACCGAGGAACTCTAGCGCACCGAGGAACTCTAGCACACCGATGATCTCTAGCACACCGAGGTACTCTAGTGCTCCGAGGAACTCCTGATCAACGAACAGCTATGGCGGTCCGAGCTGCACCTCGGTCGTATCATTAATTGCCAGATAATCAACATTTCAGATATTCATTGAATGCTTATATTCTTGACGCGCACGCTGCATTAAATGTATTACCCTTTCACATGTATATCATTTAATGTATCAAACCTTTCATGTACAGCCTCAAGGCTATAAATACCATGTACCAAACCCATTCAAGGGGACAGGAATTTCTTGAGAGAACTTGTAATCAAGAATTCTGCAAACACTCAGCAATAACATAACAGTGGACGTAGGCTTTATTCCTAGCCGAACCACTTTAAAAATCTTTGTCTTATTTATTTATCTGTGATTGAATAATTAGAGCAATCTAGTTTTTTACATCAACAGATTGGCGCCGTCTGTGGGAAACGACTGTTACTATCGTTTTTCGCAAAAATCATTTGTTATCAATGGCAGATAATCCAGAATCCAGTAATCGAAATGCTGGAAATGCTGGAAATCCTCCAAATCCATCTGCAACTCCAGATCTGGCTGGAATTATGACAAATCTGGATCAAGGACAAACCGCCATGCAAGAATCTATGAGGCAACTCATTCAAACTCTTCAAGGTGGTGCACCTACCTATTCAGGACAACGGAGTGATCGTGGGCAATCACGATCCAGACGTACTGCGTCATATCGCAATGGGGAGTCTAATGATTCTTCTTATCAACCTGGGCGAACTTCATCGATACGGGCTACGGATACAAATCAACCTATATCTCTCTCTCCGGAGAGAACCAGCGCTTTGGAAAGATTAAGCAGGGAGTCTCCTTTCAGTCGGTTAGGACCAAGGAGAAACATGAGTCAACCTAGAGCTCCATCAAGAAGTGTTCGACCACCATCACCTTTGAGAGAAGGATCAGCACAATCACGACCAGCTACTCGTCAAGATAAATCTCAGGAAGCTACATCAGGGCGATCAATTGCTCAGACCAAGCGGCCTGAGGAAGGAAATGAAGCATGGAAAGGTTCTATTCAGCGGTTGGAGGATAGATTAGGAGAAATGGCTAAGGCAAGGAACCCCTTACAGAGAACTTTTGTTCAAGGGACACCTTTTGTGCAATCCATTGTGGATTTTCCTACACCATCGAAATTCAAAGCACCTGTAGTGACTCCTAAGTACGATGGAAAAACAGATCCTGTACTTCATATAGAACAATATCAAGCTGCCGCCGACATATACGCCGTCCCCGACGAGATGAGGTGCAGAGCTTTCTCGGGAACTCTTACCGGATCTGCACAGATATGGTATAACAATCTTCCTCGGGGTAAGATTTCAACTTTTATTCAATTAGCTGAGTTGTTCATTGGAAATTTTTGTTTTGGGGCGAAGCCAGTAAAGCGAGTAGCACATTTGTTAAGTGTTAGACAAAAATCAGGTGAAAGTACTAGAGATTACATAACTCGTTTTAATAACGAAAAGTTGGAAGTCGTAGATTACGAAGAAAAGACAGCAATCACTGCTTTGATGAGTGGTTTGCTGCCTAATAAGCTATACTACACCTTGGCCAAAGATCCACCTAAAACTATGTCCGAGTTGATGGCAAAAGCAGCCAAAATTATGAATGCCGAGGAGGCTATGGCTGCGAAGAAGAATATTGATAAAGAAGTAAAAGTGGAGGTCGACAAGTCTAAGAAGAAAGATCAGAAAGGAAATGGTGGTGACAAGCATTACAGGAATAATAGGACAACGTTGGAAGTCCTAAAGAAGTACGATAATTATACCCCATTGAAAATGGGTATTAATCATGTTTTGGAAGAAATAAAGAATAACGAGGAAATCAAGTGGCCAGAGAAACTGAAGACAAATCCCGATCTGAGGAATAAGGCCAAATATTGCGAGTTTCATAAAGATCATGGCCATATGACCAAAAATTGCATAGCCCTTCAGAACGAGACCGAAACACTCATCCGAAGAGGAAAATTGTCAAAGTATGTAGATCGCAGGAGTGAGAGGAGGAATGATGATAGAACTAGAGAGAGATCTAGATCTCCTCATCGTGCAGAGGAGAAAAAGAAGAGGGACCACGAAGATGATCCAGATGATGACCCTGATCTTCCCAAGAAGCCAAGGCAGCCTGAACGAGAGGTATTCTCCATACGTTTTGGGTCATTTGATTGTAATGTTATTACAGGAGGAGATGCAGGGGGAGGAGACCTTACTGCAGAAAGAAAAGCTTACCTCGGAGAGGCTCAAGCTTGTTCATATATTCAGCGAATAAATCTGGCCGAGGATGATCGTCCGAGGAAGGTAAATAAAGAGAAGCTAGTGATTGGTTTTTCAAAAAATGACCTGGCAGGTGTTCTTTACCCTCATGATGATCCTTTGGTGATCAAAATGAGGATGAAGGATGTGGTCATTTCAAGGGTGTTAGTAGACAATGGTAGTTCGGCAGACATCATGTACTATTCATGCTTTGATAGCTTGAATTTAAAATTATCTCAATTGGAACCTTATCACAGACCCCTTCTGGGTTTTGCTGGCGAGAAAGTTTTTCCACTTGGGACGATCAAGTTGGATATACTCATTGGAACTTGGCCTGCTTGTCGAACAGAAAGAATACGCTTCTTTGTGATGGATAAGAATGTGCAGTCAGCCTACAACATCATCATGGGAAGAGTTGGATTGAAGAAGTTCGAAGCAGTTCCATCTATAGTACATCAGTGTTTGAAATTCCCAACGAATTTTGGAGTCGGAATTATGAAAGGTGATCAAAAAGTAGCTCGGGAATGCTATTATTCATCTGCCGAGCAAGAGGAACTTGAAGAATCAAGGAAAAAGACTACTACTTATCAAGTGGAGGAAGGTACAGAAATTGAAACTCTTGACCCTAGGGATGAATCTCAACTTATAAAAGGACAGGTGGTGGAATCTACAGAAACTGTTATCCTGGACGACGAGCATCCTGAACGAGTAACTCAGATAGGATCGTCGTTGGATGTTTCAATAAAACAGGAGTTGATAACTTTCTTGAGAAACAGGAAGAATACTTTTGCTTGGAGTCATGAAGACATGCCAGGTATAGATCCAAACTTCTTATGTCATGAGCTCAATGTGAATAAGGAGATCAAACCTGTGAAGCAGAGAAGAAGAGTGTTTAGTCCCGAGAAGAACCAGGCCATACAAGAGGAGGTCGAGAAACTCCAGAAAGCCCAATTCATTGAAGATGTGAAATATCCAGATTGGTTGGCAAATGTGGTGATGGTAAAGAAGAAGAACAACAAATGGAGAATGTGTGTTGATTTCACTGATCTCAACAAGGCATGCCCAAAAGATCACTTTCCATTGCCCAGAATTGATCAACTAGTGGATGCTACCTCGGGACATGAGCTACTGAGCTTTATGGATGCTTATTCTGGCTACAATCAGATCAAAATGAAGCCAGAAGACAGGGAAAGTACTTCTTTTATTACCCCAAGGGGAACTTATTGTTATAATGTTATGCCTTTTGGTTTAAAAAATGCAGGTGCAACATATCAGCGGCTGATGAACAAGGTTTTTGCTGAAAAAATCAGTTGCAATATGGAAGTCTATGTCGACGACATGCTCACCAAAAGTAAGAGAGCTACTGATCATCTAGTTGACTTAGGCCAAACCTTTGATCAACTGGACAAATACCAAATGAAGCTCAACCCGAAGAAGTGTACCTTTGGAGTACGAGAAGGAATGTTCCTCGGATACATCGTCAATCAACGAGGTATTGAGGCAAATCCATAAAAGATCAAAGCTCTTTTAGGGCTGCGATCCCCAACGACGAGGAAAGAAGTACAGAGTCTTACTGGACGAGTTGCAGCACTCAACAGATTTGTATCCCGAGCAACTGATAAATGCCTCCCGTTCTTCAAAACACTGCGAAAAAGTTTTGAGTGGACTGATGAATGTGAGAAGGCCTTTCAAGATTTGAAGAAGTATTTGGGAGCCCCACCATTGTTGTCTAGGCCAATAACTAGAGAGAAGCTGTACTTGTATTTGGCAGTATCAGAGAATGCAGTTAGCTCGGCGTTGATAAGATTGGAGAATGGAGTCCAGAAGCCAATTTATTACACAAGTAAAGCCTTCCGAGGTGCAGAAATCAGATACCCAAAGCTAGAAAAATTGGCACTGGCATTAATTGAAGCAAGTAGAAGAATGAGGCCATACTTCCAGGCCCATACCATCATTGTGTATACCGACATGCCATTAAGACAAGCCCTTCACAAGCCAGAAAAATCAGGAAGATTGATGTACTGGGCAATAGAGCTCGGTGAATATGATATTGTGTACGAACCCAGATCATCATTAAAGGGGCAAGCTGTAGCAGAGTTCACATACCCTGATACCCCCGAGGAGCAAAAGGTACTTGCTGACTTACCTGTGGACGATACAGGATCAACAGACACAAATCCAGACCAACCAAGGTTGGTAAAAGGACTTGTGGATATAGAAAAATCATCATATTCAAACCCAGACCAACCAAGGTTGGTAAAAGGGCGCGAACAGATGACCAATGAGGAACGAAAGATACTAGGGAATAAGGAAACAAAACAGCAGATATTTTACCGAGGAACTCTGACAGATAAGAAATTTGAAGACGAGGTACCTACATGGAGATTATATGTAGATGGATCATCTTGTACAGCTGGTTGTGGAGCAGGGATTGTTTTAAACTCCCCGGATGATATTGACATGGAGTATGCCTTGAGATTCCAATTCAAAGCTTCCAATAATGAGGCTGAATATGAGGCTATGATAGCAGGTTTTCATTTGGCGAAAGTCATGGAGGCACGACAAGTAATTGTTTTCAGTGATTCTCAATTAATTGTGAATCAAATAATGGGAATATATGCAGTGAAGGGAGAGTTAATGGTGAAGTACCATGCAAAGGTGATGGAGTTGTTGACAGAATTTGATGCTATTCAATTGGTGAGGATACCGAGAATGGAGAATGCTAGAGCAGACGCATTGGCCCGATTAGCGTCAGCTACGCGCACCGAGCTGCGAAGAACAATACCAATTAAAGTATTAGAAAGTCGGAGCATAGAAGAAGATCTGACGGTGAAAATTATTACCCTTGATTTAGGACCATCTTGGATGGATCCTATCAGAGCATACATTGAAGAAGGAGAATTACCGGAGGACAAACTAGCTGCCAAGAAATTGAAGTATAAAGTTGCTCGATATGTGTTAACTGATGGTGTTTTGTATAGACGAGGAATTATGGTAGGTTTGCAGAGATGTGTGCATCCATCAGAAGTCAAAGAATTGACTGAAGAAATTCATGAAGGGTCTTGTGGAGCTCATGTAGCAGGTCGGACAGTTTTGCAAAGGGTAATGACACAGGGATATTACTGGCCGACGATGAGGGCTGATTGTATAGCCTAACTTCACCTTGGCCATTTGCCATGTGGGGGGTTGATCTGGTTGGACCACTGCCGACGACCCGAGGAAGGTTCAAGTATCTCGTCGTGGCAGTAGATTATTTTACTAAGTGGGTGGAAGCTGAACCACTAATTGATATGACGTACGAGAAAGTATATTAGTTTATTTGGAAAAACATCATTTGTCGATATGGTCTCCACCATGCATTCATTACAGACCATGGAACACAATTCGATAATGAAGAATTTGCTGCTTATTGTCATCAGTCAAACATTTTGAAGTATCATTCAGCACCAGGCCATCCCCAGAGCAATGGACAGACTGAAGTGACGAACAGAACATTACTAAATGGTTTAAAGAAGAGGTTAAGTGAAGCTAAAGAAAATTGGATTAATGAGCTCCAATCCGTACTATGGGCTTACCGAACAACTCCCCGAGCAACAACTGGAGAATCACCATATATGTTGGCATTTGGAAGTGAAGCTGTGATACCTGCCGAGTTGGGTCTCCCAATTCATAGAGTGTTGAATTTCAACTCCCCGATCAGCGATTTGATGAGAAGACTGGATTTGGATATGCTCGAGGAGGTTAGAGAAGAGGCAGCCATTAGAAATGCTGCTTACCAACAACGTACAGCTCTGTTTTACAACAAAAGGGTGAAGAAATGTGATTTAAAAGAAGGGGATTATGTGCTAAAGAAAGTCATTCAGAAGCAAAATAAGTTGGAAGCAAACTGGCATGGACCTTACCGAGTTACAGAGGTTGTTCGTCCAGGAACTTACAGAATAGCAACTCTAGAGGGAGAAGAATTTAAGAATGCGTGGAATGCTGAACATCTACGCAAGTATTATCAGTAATGTAAAATGTAAAAGCAGTTCCTTCATTATGAATAAAGCGAGGATGTTTTGCCATTTTCTTTCTGGTTGAAAGTTTTTCGTGGAATACTAGTGTAATACACTATGCACAAAAAGTGCTCTAAGGAGCCAAAAGTGCTCTAAGGAGCCACAAAAGTGCTCTAAGGAGCAAAAAGTGCTCTAAGGAGCCAAAAGTGCTCTAAGGAGCCAAAAAGTGCTCTAAGGAGCCAAAAGTGCTCAAAGGAGCCAAAAGTGCTCAAAGGAGCTAAAAAGTGCTCTAAGGAGCCAAAAGTGCTCTAAGGAGCCAAAAAGTGCTCTAAGGAGCCAAAAGCTCTAAGGAGCCAAAAAATACTCCTTTGGTTAGGAGGCGCTCTAAGGAGCCAAAAGCTCTAAGGAGCCAAAAAGTTCGATAGAACCATTACCACTCCTTTGGTTAGGAGGTGTACACCAGCATGATCAACTACGGTTGGTAAAATAAAAATATATTCTCACATTACAACTTATGTTGGTCGAAAGATAACATTATTACAAAAAGTTCTTTGAAGAACAAAATATTCCAAAATACACCAAGTATAGTTGGTCGGGGATAAAGACCCAATAACTGTAGTTGGTCGACGAGGACAAATTATTGACCTTAGATGGTCGGACGCATTTTTATATTCGAAATTGAACCAAGTATAGCTGGTCGGGGATAAAAACCCATCGACTGTAGTTGGTCGACAAACATTATTTATCCACCTTGGTTGGTTGGAAACAGTTTGAACAATTTATATTCATTACTTTATTATTAAGTGATTGATCAACCTTGATACTTGTAAATTTTTATTATTAAGTTGGTTGATGAACAACACGATATTGTTATCTTTTTAACAAATACATAGATACATATGCACAAATATAAAGGTGTTTGATAAACACAAGACAATAGAAAAATTGGCAAACAGAAAATGAAAGTCTTTTCATTAAAAATCTAGAATAAATTACAAGTTACATGAATGTACTAACTGTTACATTGAAAACCTATTCTATTGGTTTCTTTCCTTTATTTTTTGAAACAGGCTCCTCGCCAGCAGGAGGATCCTCTAGACAAAGAGGAGAATTAATGAAATTAACATCCCTGAGCATTCTGACATTCATCACAGAAGGTGTATCAAAGAGATGCTCAGGACGAGACAATTCAACCTGAGAATGAAGGCTATAATCACCAAGGTACTTTGAAATCAAGCTACGAGGAATGGAACGAGCTGGGATCCATGCCATGTCCAATTTGAAAGGTGGTACAGGCAGGTCTAATAATGATGGAGCATGATAATCCCATAAATAATGCCCTTGCTCCAATTTTAACACACCTAGTGCGTTCAACCATCCTTGCTTGTAACCTTCATTGTTGGCATGTTCAATATGAGCATCCAGATGAACAAGAGCTTCATTATATCCTGCCATCCAGAATTCCCTGGGTTGTTTATGAAATTGAAAGGTTAATCTGTCCAATTGCTCGAGAAGGTTTTTGGCAAAAAGATCCTTAGTATGAAGAGCAGACTTTGTCGCAGCCAGTTGATCTTCTAAAGATAAGTTTTTCTTGGACAATTCAGACAGAGCGCGATCCTTAGCCTTCAGTTGGAACGCTTGAGTTTCCAGAGTAGATTGTGTGCGAGCCTCTTCAATGTTGCGACTAATAACTCTTGATCGGCTCCGAGAAGCAACTGGAGAACTTTGCTCCTCGGCAATTCTTCCTCGTCCCCGAGAACCTCTTCCTCGTCCACGAGCAGTCCCAATAACAGCAGATCTTCTTAAATCATCCAGCTCTTGCCTTAATTTGGCATTTTCGACCTCTAAGAAAGAAAAACCCTCATCAGTAACGGGCACTAGAGCATTGGAAGATGACGCTGCAGATTCATATTGAGCCAACTTTTTCTGTAAATTATTATTTTCTTGTTCTAAGATCTTGACAATCTGCCTTCAAGCTTCAACTTCACCTTTTAGGGTCCTTTCCCTAATATCATATCCAGCAATGATCTTCTTATGGCCTGTTTCAGAAGAGAGCTGCTGGTATCTATTTTCATAATCCTTGTGCAATGAAGCCAATGATGCATTGTGTTGATTTTGAAGATCCTCTATGGAACCATGAAGTTCCTCGATCAATTCGTAGTATGCCACATTATTGGCCACAGATCTATCAAGTAAATCCTTCGGATACCGGTAAGCCTCAACTGCTTGTTCTGAGGCATCGTGACCAAGGATATCAACAATCTCTTATACACTTAGGTCTGTATGACCATCTTTATAATAGCCATTGCATTGTCGCATCAATTCAGTATCAGGAGCAGATATCAATTCCATTCTGGCCAAAAACTAATAAAGAAGAGGAAGCAGGAGTTAATAAATAAGAGCAGACAGAGTATCAACAAAGAAGAGAAACGAAGATGTATTTTATTAGATCATCAAAAAGTTACATTGTTCGATTACAAGTAAGGAAATATAGAAATGATACCGAACAACTTCACACCTTTTCCTTGTCCCCCAAGACTTTCTCGGGAGGCTGGGACGAGGAGCTCGGTTGCTCGGTGGTAACAACGTTTTGATCAGCAGGAATCTTCTCGGCAGGAGGAGGCATGAAAGAAATGTCCTCGTTGATAGAGGGTTGAGAAGCAGAGACTGGGTCACCCGTAGCCATAGAAGATTGATCTGAGACAGGCTCATCTTCTTCTTCTTCCACAATTGGTGGAGGAGGACCAGGGAGATGTTGTTCGAATAGCTCAGAATCGTCTTGGACCTTCAGCTCTTGCAGAGCAGCTACCCAGCCATCGTGGAAGTATTTCAACTTCCCATATTGGACTTGGGATGTTATTGCAGCTATCCCTCTCTCCCATCCTTTCTCCCAACCAGCACTGAAATGTTTCTTGACTGCAACTTTTCTTCTCAACTTCTCCGAGGAGAGTTTCACATCCAATTCCTCTTTCTTGACCTTGATATCTCACAGGGTAGATAACTCTTCCTCTGCCTTTTTCAGATTATCATCATATTCCTGATGTTTAACCTCCAAACCTTTTACTTTCTCCTCCAAATTCTTGGAGAATTCAGCCATTTTCACCTTCTCAGCTTCAGCCACAGCTAATTTCTTCTCCCAAACAGCTTTTTCGTCAACATACTGTTGACGAGATTCCTTTAAAGACTGGGTCAAACCCAGCAGAGCATCCTCTACACCTGACGAGGAGCTTGAAGCTTTGATAGCTTCATCCTTCTTCACAATATTATTAAAACAGTTCACCAATTGAAAGATGAGAAAAATAGCAAAGTCAATACAAAATGCAAGCTTTCAGAGAAAGAAAGAAAAATCAGAAGTATAAGAAATTTACTGAAGCAAGGTGACGAGCAGCTAAGGATGTCAGCATATCCCTAGGAATTCTTTCATCAATACCATGGACCTCGGGTACGACCGAGCTCATTGCAGAACTTGGAAGAGTGATGTTTGGAACATCAGTACCACCAGCAGGTAGGGAGGAGGCAGTTTCAGCCGGAGTAACTGAGGATGATTTCCTCAATCTCTTCAACGGGTGATCAGAACCTTCAACCAAAGAGGTCTTGGTCAGAGAGATTGTAATTACATCTACAGGAGCAGTTTTCTTGCTCGGAACCACTTGGGGCTTCTCGGTAGCTTTAGAAGACCCAGCATCCACTTTTTTAGTCCCTTCTGGGGCATCAGTTTTACTTTTCTTGGCCCCAGCAACAGAAGTAACATCATCAAAGAGAGCAGGAGGAGCTCTTTTCTTACCCATCTTTTGACTTAAAGGAAGATGAGAATCTGAAGATGAACCTTCTGGAGTTGAAGCTGGTTCAACAGGGCGAGCAGTATAAGAGGTTGTGTAACTCTTATACTGTAGCAGATATGAGGCAGACCTGATGTGTTCGTCTGCAATGTTCTTGTGTAAACCCCAGATAAGTTTCAGATGCTTGATATTAACCTCTGATTCTTTTGGAGTTCTTCTTTTGCTATCAACTGCAAATAAACACATAACGAGATATCAATCGTACATTTTGTCAAACATGATGAAAGCATAATTTCATAAATAAAATAAAATGAAAAATAAACCTATCCCATTGCCATATGGGGGGCATCTGGGACCGTTGTATACTTCATCTCCGGTTAAAGGGGCATATTGCCAATTTTTTATAACCAACCCATGTTCAAAATAATCTCTATTTGAGTCAGGGAGGTTAACTACAAGAGCCCTATTCAGAAACCTAGTTTTTAAGTAATAAATATTATCTAGAGTGGCCCACTTATAGCAGTACATAATCTCAGGGATCCCAATACGAGTCCCATGAGTTAGATTTAATTTGTGCACCCCATTAATTATTCTCCATGAATTGGGGGCTATTTTTGCAAGGACAAGATCAAAATATTGACAAAATTCAAGACACAATGGATTTGGTGGAAAGGAAAAACCACATTCAGCAACAAAAAGACTGGGGAACCAATGTCCCTCAGCCAATCGAAAGTAATCTAAAGGCTCAGAAAGAACCTCTAGAGTTACCCACGAAGGAATGGAAAAATCAGAACGAAATTTCTCAACAGACTCCACAATATAAACCATACTGAATAAAAGAGAAGAAAGGAAAAAGATCTTACAGGAAGGAAGGACGAATGTTGACAACGAACGAAAACAAGGATGAACGCACAAGAGAGAAGGAGAAAATAGAAAGCCTGAAGGCAGAAAATTGGAAAACGTAGAAGACGGTATGCTTACCTAAGAAGTTTAAATACTTTGCATTGGGAAGCGGCGAAAGAAATGATTACCAAAAAGAAACTACTGAACTTTCGGCGGCTAAAAGGACAAAAACTGCACAGAGATCGAAGCGCTTATAAAAAATTCAAAAAAAGGCGGAAGCTGCGAAATGAGAAGGAAATTTGAACACAATGTTCCTGAAACCCAGGAAAAGTCATTTAATATTGCCATATACCGAGAAAGAATGTTCCATACTCCTCAAAGTTCGAAATATGAAACATTGGGGGCTTCTGTTGATACCAAAATTAATATGCTGATGTGGACGAATAACACGAAGACACGTGTCAATCTACGTGGCACGATAGCAGCGAGGAAGTTCATTTCCCGACCAACCATGCTTCTTTCCGAGAAACAAGGATACACCGAGGAACTCTAGCGCACCGAGGAACTCTAGCACACCGATGATCTCTAGCACACCGAGGTACTCTAGTGCTCCGAGGAACTCCTGATCAACGAACAGCTATGGCGGTACGAGCTGCACCTCGGTCGTATCATTAATTGCCAGATAATCAACAGTTCAGATATTCATTGAATGCTTATATTCTTGACGCGCACGCTGCATTAAATGTATTACCCTTTCACATGTATATCATTTAATGTATCGAACCTTTCGTGCACAGCCTCAAGGCTATAAATACCATGTACCAAACCCATTCAAGGGGACAGGAATTTCTTGAGAGAACTTATAATCAAGAATTCTACAAACACTCAGCAATAACATAACAGTGGACGTAGGCTTTATTCCATTACCACCTCTCGTGTTCTGGAGTTGATTCACATGGATCTTATGGGTCCCACTCGTACCGAGAGTCTAGGTGGTAAGAGGTACATCCTCGTGATGGTAGATGATTTCTCCAGGTACTCCATTGTAGGTTTTCTGAGAGAGAAATCCGATGATGTAGAATTTTTAATGACCAAGTGCCGTGTCCTGCAAAATCAACACGGTGTCACTATTAACAGAATACGTAGTGACAACGGCACTGAATTCAAGGAAGCAAAGGTGGATTTGTACTATGATAGCCTTGGGATCAAACATGAGTTTTCTGCTGTGAGAACTCCTCAGCAAAATGGGATTGTTGAGAGAAAGAATAGAATGATCCAAGAGATGGCTAGATCTATGCTTCTAGGTCGTAAAGTTTCTAGGAGATTTTGGGCAGAGGCAGTGTCTACTGCATGCCACACGGTGAATAGGGTCTATTTGCGTCCACACACTACAGACACCTTATGAGTTGTGGACCGACAAGAAGCCCAACCTGGCGTATTTCCGTGTTTTTGGGAGTAAATGCTACATCCTACGGGATAGAGAGCAATTAGGAAAGTTCGACTCCCGGAGCGACGAGGGAATATTTCTAGGATATTCATCGAATAGTAGACCATACCGGGTATTTAACCTGAAGAGCTCTAGGGTTATGGAATCAATAAACGTTACCGTGCAAGATGACGAACCTTTGACGGTTATTGATCCTAACCTTCAGTGTGAGGATGAGGATTGTTCTGACAGTGATTTACCTGTTCCTCTCTCACACTCTGTGGACCCTACTCCTGAGTTAGGGGACACACCTGCTTGGGTTCGCAAGAGTCATGACCCTTCTGCCATTGTTGGTGATCCAACTCTAGGGGTCAAGACTCGTGCTTAGCTAGAGAACGTTGTTAGCCATCTTTGCTACACGTCCAAAGTCGAGCCCAAGAACCATAAAGAAGCACTCAAGGATGAACACTGGATATCTGCTATGCAGGATGAGTTGCTTCAGTTTAAAAAGAATAATGTCTGGGAATTAGTCCCCCGACCTAGTGAGACAAATGTGATAGGTACCCGGTGGATTTTCAAGAACAAAATGGATGAATATGGTACCATAATCAGAAATAAGAGTAGGTTGGTCGCTCAAGGCTACACACAGATAGAGGGTGTAGACTTTGGGTAGACATTTGCTCCTGTTGAGAGGCTTGAGTCCGTCCGTCTTCTGCTCGCCATCGCATGTCATCTGCGCTTCAAGGTGTATCAGATGGATGTCAAGAGTTCCTTTTTGAATGGCATTCTACAGGAGGAGGTTTATGTGGAACAAACAAAAGGGTTTGAAGACCCTCAACACCCTGAGCACGTCTACTATCTGAGGAAAGCCTTGTATGGTTTGAAGCAAGCACCTCGTGCTTGGTATGAGAGGCTTACTTCCTATCTCTTAGCTCGTGGCTTCAAGAGAGGGGGAGTAGATATGACGTTGTTCGTCAGGAGAGATGACGGTGCTATTTTCGTTGCCCAGGTCTATGTGGACGACATAGTCTTTGGATCCACATGCTCCCAACATGCTCACCACTTTGAGGAGGAGATGAAAAGTGAGTTTGAGATGAGCATGGTTGGTGAGCTTACATTATTCCTTGGTCTCCAGGTTCGTCAGCTAGAGGATGGGATGTTCATCTCCCAATCCAAGTATGCTAGAGACCTAGTGAAGAAATTTGGTTTAGACTCCGCTAAGCATGCACGTACACCTATAAGTACCACTACCAAGCTTAGTAAGGACACTTCAGGCAAGGACGTAGAGCAAACCTTATATCGGAGTATGATATGTAGTCTTCTCTACTTGACTGCCAGTCGTCCCGACATCGCCTTTAGTGTTGGAGTCTGTGCGCGATATTAGGCATCCCCAAAGGAGTCACATTTACTTTCTCTGAAACGTATTATCAAATACGTAAGTGGGACTCTCTCATATGGGATTTTGTATTCCTTTGATACCGATGACCGTCTGTCCGCCTATTCGGATGCCGATTGGGCTAGGGATGTAGATGGATGTAGGAGCACTTCTGGTGGGTGTTTCTACTTTGGTTCTGCCCTTGTCTCCTGGCTGAGCAAGAAGCAAAATTCCATTTCTTTGTCCACTGCGGAGGCTAAGTACATAGCCGCCGGGAGTTGTTGCACACAACTTTTGTGGATGAAGCAAATGCTGGAGGATTATGGGATATCACAGGACACCATGACCATTTCCTGTGATAACACGAGCGCGATACATATATCCCGCAATCCAGTTCAGCATTCGCGCACAAAACACATCAGGATACGTGAGCACTTTATTCGTCAGTTAGTTGAAGAGAAAGTCGTATCCCTGAGTTTTGTTCCTACCGACCGTCAGTTAGCCGATATTTTCACGAAACCTTTAGATGCCCTTAGATTTGAGAGTCTTAGGAAGTCTTTTATTATTTGCACAGTTGACTGAGGGGTTGGTCTATGTCTAGAATAGGATGCTTCTTCATGTTCATATCATATGCTTCCTATTGCTAGTCTGTTTTATATGTACCATTGCTTAGTTGTACATCTTTGTTTCATTCTTTTTGCTTTTTATATTTCTTTTGAAAAAATACAAAAAGATTTTCTTTATTTTGTTTAAGAAAATCACAAAAAGATTTTATTTTGATAAAATATTTGAAAAAGACCAAAAAGATTTTTGTACTTTTATGTACCTTTTATGGATGTGCATTTAAGATAGACAAGTCACAACTTCATTCCATATATCCATGTGACTGTTTGATAGAGATTTGAGAGGCTACACCATTTCATCCATGTGCTTTACATTGATTGGAGTCTTTGAGATGTAATTAGTGATATCTTCCTACATGTTTGACTCCTATATCCTTTATTGCACACATGCACGGCTATATTTGATTATTGCACTTGTCTATCTCATGTTGGCTAGCGTGTTTTCATCTCAATCCTGTCTGTACAATGTACAATATGCAATAAAACTTGACAAGCTTGGAATGCATGAAAAAACCGTTTTGGTGAGACTGTGTGTTTTTGTATAACGGGGAGGGGCTGCGAAAGGTAATCATCTATCCTTTGCGCAAAAGCCACCGTTAAAAAGGACCTAAAAAATGGAGGAATTTTAATATCCGATGTCCAAAGAGGTTAAAAGAGCCCAAAAAATTTACAGGCAATAAAAAGCAATTCATGCCAAATATGGGCCATTTAAGTTTCATCATCAATTCTCCAAAGTTTGAGAATTTAGAATGCCTCTATTCAATATAATATCTGAGGGAGTTTGGTTGGAGAATATAAACGGGTTTGCACTTCCTTGAAAGTCCTGAAAAAGCATAAAATCATTTTGGACGTTATTGGTGTGAAAATCATTTTGAGCTTTGATTTGTTGATTTGATTGAGTCAATATCTTATAATGTCACTCTTTTACACCAAAGGAAGCATTTGAGTTCATTCGCTAGGAATATCCAATATTCATCGTGCACATATGTCATGTTTGTATGCATTGATTTTCCTATCGAATTTGATCACACCACTTCATTTACGCTATCATTGACTTGGTTGCTTTGTGTTCATTCATGGTGTGATTTTATCCGTGTGACACCCCGCACTTGTTTATTTGATTTATTTCTCTCATTTGTCTATTTGGGGACATCATAAAAAGGGGGAGAATGAATTATCTTATTATGGGGGAGTTTTTTGAAATTTGAGTTTGCTCATAAATTGATATATATATGTTTATCTCATCATTTCAAACTCGATATGTCACTTGGTATTTTGCTTTATCTCATGTGTGTAGGTACTACATTGATGATCACTAAATTGCACACCCTGATGAGAAAAGTTCTATGATTCCTGAAGATTTGAAAAACAAACGATGAAGACTATTCATTTGTACCTTTTCCAGTTTTGGGTTCATGCGAGGGTAGATTTGTATAGGCAATTTCATATTTGATAATTCGGATTTTTTATGTATGTACCGGCATAGACATAGGGGGAGATTTGTAAGGACATTTTTCTCATGTCCGAAATGTTTCATTTATTTATGTCGTACGCCGCTACATTTGGTACGTCACCTCAAGATCTTACATGACGGCCTCTATCCGAATTTCGGGAATCAAGCATGCATTATCTCCACTAATATGTCCCACATCTGCCTCAACGACTTCACGTTCCAAGATTTTAGGGACTTAATGCAAGTGGTACGCAAGGGAAGTCAAAACAGTGAAAAAAAGGCACGATAGGAGAGTTCAAGGGTATTTTCGTAATTTTACATCCATAGTTCGGAGGTCTGGTCAACTATAAAGTTGAATATCTCGCCGCAACGAAGATACTGGAAAAAAACGGCACCTCAATCCGAGCTACGGTGAAGGAGTTATGACCTTTTGAAGATAGAGAAAATTCCTTAAAGAATGCTGTTTTTTTTTTACGCTGGATAGAATTTTAGAGTTTTAAGAACGTGGGACTCTTCATATTTTTTCCTATAAATACCAACTTCGAGGGAGTTGTTTTGCAAGACTTTAGGAGACGAATTTGAGAGTCCAAATACATCTAGTCTTCATATTTTTGAGTTCCCAAACTCATGGTTTGATTCACATATCATTGCCATATCTTTGTGAATCCTTTAGCAACCCAAGAACACAACTTTGGTTTGTTCAACCCTTGTGGAGGAGACCGTTCTTCTTCTTCATTGCAGCCCTACTGGAAAGGGATAATTCCAGTCGCGACTACAGAATCCGATACCCGAGGGTAATTCTTAGTCAACTTGTATTTTCATTGTAATCCGATTGTAAGCCGTTCTCTTACAAATTATAGTGAAAATAAATGGTTTTGCCCATTTTGGGGATTTTTCCTTAATTTCATGTGTTTGAATGTTCTTACGTAGATTATCAATTTATTCAATCACATACTGCTGCATGTTTAGGGTCTAAAGGGTTTTATATATAATTTGATCATTTGAACGCGAGCACACACGTTTCTCAGTTTGGTACTTGTAATTCCGTATCTAGTGGATTTGTGGCTAGGGCCGTCCGAGGTTATTTCGCGTCTTGGGTTTTTCCTCGTACATCGTGGCGTAGTGTGATTGGTTTATTTTATCTTGCATAAATAACGTAGAACGCATGTTTAGAATAATTCAAGATAAAATTCGGTTTAAATCATCACACTCACTTTAATTGGCACTTATATTAAATATTGGGTAATGTTGTTTAATTCAAGTCATTTGCTAAAATTTTGTTTCGCCTAATTTGCTAATATGGATAAATATGACTTAGGCAAAATTCTAGGACTTGAATTAATTAATTGGTTTAAGTGAATATATTAATTGATTAATTTTAATTCACTTGGTGTAATTTTAATTTGTTTAAGAAATTAAAATTTGTTGTTTTATGTTTAAGTTGAACCATCACATTTTACGCTTTCGCATCGAGATTTGGTATAAAAAGGAAATTACAATTGTGTTTAATTCCAAAAATCAGAATCCGGGGTCTTATAAATTGGTATCAGAGCTTTGATTCAGAAAAGCTCGTGTTTATAGTTTCACTATGCAGTACGCACTATTATTTCTCTATGTATTATTGGTGTGGCTTTGGATGAATTTATTGTTACGTTTTTTTCTCTATCATGAATCATTAAAGGTGAAATTTATATCAGATCTTGGTGCTCCTTTCAGCATCTCTTTCAACCAGAATTCGGCAATCTTTGAATGTAATCTAAGAAAAAACGATAAACATGTGACAGGGGACTATTTTATGTCTCTTAGTGTTGAACATTGATTTTTTAATGGAATTTCAAAATGTTATGGATAGTGTACAAGTAGCTATGACTTCAGTACTCACTCCACGGCCAAACTAGATTTCTCATTAAAAAGATGTTAAAATATAATAGTTTTATCCCCTGCTTTATTTATTTTAAATAAGGGGGTGTGGTTTGCTGTATATTATACAATTTAGTTGTGCTTCGATAATTCTTTCTTAAATAAGATGGACAAAATATTATTTGTGGAATCTCCTCCAGATGGAGATGAGGTTATTTTGGAATAAGGCGATTGTTGAGCAAGTGACATTAGTTGAAGTTCAATATGAATATGCATCAACATTTGGCGAAGAAAGATGAAGTTCTTGCTGAAGATTTCGATGATATACTGGCTGGTTGGAGAGACATGAAATCAACTTCTCAAACATTGCTTCCAAGATGGATAACTGTAGAGATTTCAAATATCTCAACCAACTATGGCACCACAACTCTAAAAAAAATAACCTGCTTGCCCATACCACTATAACAGTAACAAAGCCGGCTAGAGATATTAATGACTGAGGTTGTGACTATTTCTTTTGTTTCCTTTTCTTGCACGTGTATGGTATTCATTCATATTATACGATATTTAGGTATGTGTGCTTTGGTAAAGTAGGTCGAAGTCTACTTCTGTTAAATGTATACACTTCCAGCTCATTGTTACTTCAATTCAAACTGCAGTTCAAATATTCAAATGTATGTTAATTATGAAGTTTTTTTGCTATTATTCTCACAAAACAAAATATTAGAGTTTCTTTTCATATATATATATACAGTCTTGCTCTTGTGCGGACTAGTCCGCATTTTAAGAGTGCGGACCGGACATCACCTGGCGGTGAGCCCAGAAAAGAGAGATAGTGTGCCTATAATTTAGGCGATAATTTCTAGGCACACTGTTAGGTGACACATGTCCGGTCCACATTCTTAAAATGCATACTAGTCCGCACAAGAGCATTATTATTATATATATAACATAACTATATAAAGAGTCCGCGCATCGCGCGGGGCTAATACCTAGTCTAATATTAAAAATGGTGTTTCCTCCCGAAATTTTGCCACGTGTCATTGTAGTGTTTAACCTTTATTACCCTCTACTCGAAATTAATTGATACTCAGTTTTCTCACTACTCCATTTTTACCCATCCCATGCTATTAATTTCTTTTGCCTTTCTATATTCCCTAAGCAGCCTTTGGAAAACGCTAATAATTTCTTTTATCTTTCTATTTTCCCTAAGCAACCCTTTGGGAAGCCTTTCCAATTCACTACACATGCTTTGTTAAAGGCCCTATTTTCTTTCACTTAGCATATCTTCGCTTTCTTTTGTGCCCCTTTCACTTTCTTACACTTGATGTTATCAAATCTTTTTAGAGTTATAAATCTATAAACCTTCATATCCTTATTCTCATTGCCACAAAGAAGAGACTGGTTCTCATCCCGCCTACCTTCAAATATCCAATTTGAACTCACTAAACATGTCTTTTTTTTACTACGAATCAAAGAGAGCCTAAGGAAACATACTCATTAACCATGCATTGGTATGAAAATTATAGTCGTATTCTCAAACCGGGAGTCCCGCGGCTGCGGGGTCAGTTCCTACGAGTTATATTGGTCCCGTGGGAGGTGTTGGTGCCACCCACGGGGACGTTCGGGGGTGTTTCGAGTTTTCACCCTCTAATGCCATATTTTTAAGCCTAACTCTAGAAATATGTAAATTATCGTCGTATTCTCAAACCGGTAGTCCCGTGGCTATGTGGTTAGTTCCTACGAGGTACATTGGTCCCGTGGGAGGTGTTGGTGCCACCCACGGGACCATTCGGGGGATGTTTCGGGTTTTCACCCTCTAACGCCATGTTTTTAAGCCTAAGTCTAGAAATATGCAAATTATCATCGAATTATCAAACCGGAAGTCTTGCGACTACGAGGTCAGTTCCTGCGAGTTACATTTGTCCCCTGGGAGTTGTTGGTGCCACCCACGGGGCCGTTCGGGGGATATTTTGGGTTTTCACCCTCTAACGCCATGTTTTTAAGCATAAGTCTAGAAATATGCAAATTATCATCGTATTCTCAAACCGAGAGTCCCGCGGATGCGCGGTCAGTTCCTACAAGTTACATTTGTCCCGTGGGAGGTATAGGTGCCACCCACAGGGCGGTTCGGGGGATGTTTCCAGTTTTCACCCACCAACGCCATGCTTTTAAGCGTAAGTCAAGAAATATAAAATTATCATCGTATTCTAAAATCGGGAGTCCCACGGCTGTGTGGTTAGTTCCTACGAGTTACATTGGTCTCGTGGGAGGTGTTGGTGTCACCCAAGGGGCAGTTCGGGGCTGTTTTGGGTTTTCACCCTCTAACGCTATGTTTTTAAACCTATGTCTAGAAATATAAAAATTATTGTCGTATTCTCAAACCGGGAGTCCCGCGGCTGCGGTGTCAGTTCCTACGAATTACATTGGTCCCGTGGGAGGTATTGGTGCTACCCATGGGGCCGTTCGAGGGCTGTTTCGGGTTTTCACCCTCTAACGCCATATTTTTAAGCATAAGTCTAGAAATACGCAAATTATCATCGTATTCCCAAACCGGGAGTCCCGCGGCTCCTCAGTCAGTTCCTACGAGTTATATTGGTCCCGTGGGAGGTGTTGATACCACCCACGGGGCCGTTCGGGGGCTGTTTCGGGTTTTCACCCTCTAACGCCATGTTTTTAAGCCTAAGTCTAGAAATATGCAAATTATCGTCGTATTCTCAAAAGAGGATTCCCGCGGCTCTGGTGTCAGTTCCTATGAGTTACATTGGTCCCGTGGGAGGTGTTGGTGTCACCTACAGGGCCGTTCGTGGGATGTTCCGGGTTTTCACCTTCTAACGCAATATTTAAGCCTAAGTCTAGAAATATGCAAATTATCGTTGTATTCTCAAACCGGGAGTCCCATGGCTGGGCGATCAGTTCCTATGAGTGACATTGGTCCCGTGGGAGGTATTGGTGCCACCCACGGGGCCGTTCGGGGGATGTTTCGGGTTTTCACTCACTAATGCCATTTTTTAAACCTAAGTCTAGAAATAGGCAAATTATCGTCGTATTCTCAAACCGGGAGTGCCGCGGCTGCGATGTCAGTTCCTACGAGTTACATTGGTCCCGTGGGAGGTATTGATGCCACCCACGGGGCCGTTCGGGGGCTATTTCGAATGCGAGATCTTCAATTTTCATGTTGGTCCCTCATCCAAACTCTAGATGTGTAATGGCTATTTTTGCCTTTGACTTTCCTTCCTTTGTTGATTTCTCGAATTTGGATTTCTCCTCTCTTCACTTGCATTAAATAGTTGTAAAAAGCATAAAAAATAGACAAAACTCGAGGCACTATATGGGAATTGTCAGTAGCATACAAATGAGATAAATTAATACGAATTATATTATTCGAGGTGCTAAAAGATACTAAATTAAGGGGATAATTCAGAAGAATTTGTGCCCAATCAAACCCCCAAACTTAGAACTTTACGCGTCCCGAGCAATGTAAAAGAACTTCACCAAGGCCCAACTTTTGAAATTTATTTTATTAAGATAGAATACCTCTTTCGTGGGCAAGCGATTGCATTTTGCGTATGAAACAAGCCTTTAAATTCCTAGGTCTCCCTAGTAGGACGAGTTGTGTCTCGTGAGGGTTTGCAGTGAATATACCCACAAAATTCGGTTTTTGACTCAAACAAAATTCAAAATACCTAAAAATTATATCATTCAAACTTTTCAAAAAATAATCGCCATATATTTTTATGCTCAAATATCAATTTGTCGGGTGTGTGTACGAAGCCAGAAATTTAACCGCAAATTTCCACCTTTGTACCTACACACATGAGATAAAGAAAAAACCTTCGTGACGCATCGAGTTTGAAATGATATAATCATAAATCAATAAATAATCAAATCTCCCCCATAATGCAAACTCCTCTATGAAATCATAATTCGTTATCCCCCTTTTTATTTTGTCCCAAAATAGAGAGGTAAGAAGAAAGAAACTGAACATGGAGTGTCACGATAAAACAAAGAAAATATGGATCAAACTACACATGCAAAGGAGTAACTCAAAGTAATCCATAAAATATTTTTTCTTTTCAATTTTTTTTCACACAAAACAAATTTACAAAAAATCACACCTTGAATTTACACTAAAACAACGACATCATAGAAACGGAATGAATGGGTGTGATAAAATTCAATAGGTAAATCAACTCAATTAAGCATATGTGCACGATGCATACGTGCACCCCTAATGAATGAACATCAAAATAGTCCTTAGGTGTAAAATTATTGAATTTAGGTGACCTTGTCTTAATCATATCAACAAATTCCAGTTTAAATGATTTTCACACCAATAACGTCCAAAACTACTTAATGTGGTTTCGAGAATTTTCCAAATGACGTGCAAACCCATTGATACATATCCAACCAAACACCCTCATAAATAATAATCATTTTATTTTTTCTAATTAGGTTCTAAAATTCTCAACTTAGATGAAACCTATTGGCCCAAATTTTGGCATATTTAATCTTTTTATTGCCTTATTTTTTTGTGCGAGCTCTTTTCAAATAATGGCTTTCACGACGTGATTATTCTTCACTTGTAGCCCTTTTTCGTGTTCACTCATCTTTTTTCAAACTAAACAAATTCCTCACGGGCAATGGATCTTACAATGTACTATTTTTATTACTATTGTATTATTGCACTTGGTTCATTTTGATGACATAATTGAGATTAAAACACCCAACCAACATGTGATAAGACAATCATAATAATCAAACAAATCCGTGCACATGTGCAATAAAGAAAATCATGAGTCAAATATGTTGGAAGTGATAATAAATTACATCTTAATGACTTCAAACATTCTAAAGCACATGGACGACATGACGTATTGTCTCAAAACACTATCAAACTGTCACATGTATATGGAATGAAGTTGTGGCTTGGTCATCCTAAGTGTTGATCCATATAAGGTGTAAACAAAATACAAAACTCTTTTTGAATTTTTCAAAATTTTAGAAAAATAAAATCTTTTTAGATTTTTCAAAATATTTCAAAAAAATGGAAAACATACAAACATGGTACACACTAGAAATAGGAAAATATTAACATCATAGAAATCAACCTATGCTAGCAAAAAAATCCAACCTCATCCACTATCTTCCATTCGAAAGTCCCATAAACATCAACAAAACTAGGGGTGACAATTTTTGACACGACACGATAACCCGACACGAATTCGACACAAAGTTAGAGGGCTAGGGTTGACGATTTCTTGACACGAACCCGAATATGATGTAACAACCCGTCCTTTTTAGACAATTAAATTCCATAATTAAATTAAGTGGCAATTTGGGGAATTTTCCTAAATAGTAAATTTTGGGATTTTCGAGGATTGAATGATTTTCGATGGGTGTTGTAATTATTTTTGGGACTATATAGGTCGAAATATTTTAATTATATGTCGTCGTTGAGTAAAGCGACACGAGGTAAGATTTTTAAATGGAAAAACCCGCATTTAATTATTTTGGGTTGGAATAGTGATTTGCGGTCAAGTACCTCGGATGGGAATTTCGACTGCGCCATAATTCTCGGAATGGCCGAGATAGTCGGAAAAGAGTGTCCGATTGTCGAAAATGAGTTTCGGGTAATTTTAGAGGTAAAAGTAACTCGTAATTGGGTAAACGAGTCGTTTTTGGGTTTTAAGGGTTTAAAACCCTTTTCTCCTTATAAAAGGAGGAAGAGAGGGAAAGAAAAGATAAAGAAAGAAAGAAAAGAGAGAGAAGAGAGAGAGGAAGGAGAAAGAGGAGAAGAAATGGGAGATCTCGAGCCAACTCCGCCGGATTCGACTCGAGGTCGTCAGATTTTATCCACGAGGCAAGTGTTTACTTGCTTTATTTATCTTTTTGCATAAATATCTCATACCGTAGTTTGGTATAAACAAACCCTAATGGTTTTGGGGTGGGTTATCGTGGATAAAACGGGTTTTGGGGAGTTAAAACAATTAAACCCCAATAATATTTCAATTTTGTGGAACTTAGGTTTTAATATAAATTAATTGGTGGTTTTGGGTTCTAGGATGTTTAGAACCCTTAATATATATGTAGTTGCAGTTGGTTGAGGTTGTAGGACGTTGGGTGAGGCGACAAAAGCTTGGGAGAAGCTTTAATGGCCGAAATCGTCTCGGAAGAGACGATGAATAGTAACCCGTCACCTTAGGAGGCTTTTTTGGCCAGGTAAATAATTGATTTAGCTTTCGGCCAAAACACAAAAGTTGTAGATATTTTCGATACGGTCGCGTGGGCGCTGACCGCGTATTTTTATGATTTTTCTACTATTTGATATGATTTTTACAAGATGACAGCTCCCGCTTGAAAGTACCAACTCGGAAATCAAATCAGGAATTGGAAAAATAAAGGCTAGAAATTATTGTGTAGATGTTTGGGATGATTTTTGGTGTAGAGTAGAAACCATGAAAATGAATTTGGATTGATTTTTGGGTATTTTGGAGTTTGAGAAATCGCCCAAACTGTGACCCTCGAACAGGCCGAATCGATTCGGGTACAGGCCGAATCGATTCGCCTAAGGGGAATTGGGTTTCTGCAATGGGCCGAATCGATTCGGGTACAGACCGAATCGATTCGCCATTTACAGACCTGTTTGCAGAATACTTTCCGAATCGATTCGGATTGGGAACCGAATCGATTCGCCCATCCGAATCGATTCACAAAAGGGGCGAATCGATTCGCTTAGGCCAGAATTTCTAGTTTTCTCCCTTTAAGAGTATGGGGAGTTGAATTACCATTTGAGATTTTTATGGGGATTCCTAAATAAGGGTTTTGAGGATAAATAAACCTTTAAGAGATGATTGAGGTAATTAGTATTGAACAAAGTAAGGAAATACTTTGGGTTTAGTATCATGCTTATATGAAAGCATGATTATAATTCCTCGAGGGAATCATTGGGATTAATGGTCATCGCTATATATAGTTGGCAAATATGGCCATTTATGTATATTCAAGGATGAATATATGGTATATGTATATACTCTGTGATTAAAGTATATATGATATGATGAAAATGATTTTGAAAATAATATATAAATGTTTTCAAAATGGAAAGACAAATGATTTTCATAAATAATAAAAATGAGGATACACACCTCTCTAAATCGCTATCATAAGGGAAGTTGCGTTCGTATGGTGAAGCCCCCTGGCTAATGATGCAGGGTGGATGTAGTCCTATAGGCCATGTGAGCGTTTGTTGTTATATTTTTCTGCGCTGGTTAGGAGATTCCGGGTGTGGTCTTGACTATCCCGCAGGCACATGGTCGCTTCTCGACGTCTTTCGATATTGGATCCCAGGTTGTCTTGGAGGCCCTGGAAGATGATAGCCATTTAGGGGCGCGCACAGTGGAGAAATCCGGACGGGCGGTCTTAGAACGCGTTTATTAAAGCAGTTCATAATAATGGATTTGCTTTAATTACATTTCCTGGATATAGGAAGGGAAATGGGTTATATTATTTGGCTTCGGTAACACTTCCCGGATGGAAGAAGGGATGTGGAAGCATATGTTATGATCAAAGCATTTTTATAATAATGAAAATGTCTTTGAATACATTTCCTGAGTATAAAAAGGGAAATGGGATAATTGATAAAGGAAAAGCATTTTTATGTTAATAAAATTGGCTTTCAAAAAGTATATGATTTGTTAAAGCAATTCATGATAATGAATTGGCTTCTATAAATTACATTTCCTGGATATGAGAAGGGAAATGGAAGTTTTTGAAATGAAAGGGATAAGTATTTATAAATACTATATGTATCAAGTAATCCTCAATCCGGGAGATATTATCCGGACGTATATTGTAGATGTACGTATATGTATAAATCGAGTGCCGAGGGTCTAATGGATCCCGACGATCGACCGTGCTGCATAGTAGTGTATCGGGGGGGGTCCTTGTTTGGATTTCGCTACGCGAGACACCCCACGCACGAACATGGCATAGCGTCGAGATTAGAGTGAAGTTTAGCCCTTAGTACATCTGTTTGACTATCTAGGATAGATAGTGGTTGGGTATTAGACTAGTTTAGCAGGGTAGCTTGACTAGAATGTTCTAGATAGATGCGCTAGGAGTGCACTATTAGCGGAGAGGTGAGGGGTATCTCATGGGAGTGCGATACCAACCTTAAATATGAGATAAAACCTTTTTCAAAATAATAAGGCATTTATGCACTTGCAAAATATTTTCAAAATTCGGGGCTCTGACCCGTTTATCTACTTCTCCTTTCTTGTTATATTATATATACACATAGGTGTCCAGACACAGGGACGCCTTGATGGAAATTCTTTCGAGTCAGACGTCTGCTGCAGTAGCTATGGATGCTTGCAGGTTATCGGTAGACGTTTCCTTCCTTGTACTCTAGATAGGAGATATTGTATAAACACTCGAGCCAATGGCTCAATTGCATTTATTTATTCTTTCAGTACAGCATTCGATATGGTTGTATATTTGGACCGAGTGTTCGGTTATTTTAGTTCCTTTCATTTTCATTTCAGTTCATTACGCATTTAATTGTGGATGTTGTAATTTATTCGTTAAAAAGAGTAGTTTAGTAAAAGTTTTTAACGGCCACCTAATAAGATATTAGTAATTAAATGGATTTTCGACAGTGATGCTAAGGATGATCCATATGTGACTCCTGTTTTAATTTAATATTGGAGTGATCGCCCGGTATCTTATTAGGCGGGTTGTTACAGATGGTATCAGAGCATCAGGTTCTAGTGTCCTTAGGAATCTGTGCGAACGTACTACGCTTTCAGCGTTGCTCTCATTTGTTATAGAGCCTCAGGACTAGGATTGTTGATTTCTATTGTGAGATTTCGTTCTCCTACCATATTATGAGATTATAGAAATCTGTTACGCGCTCGTTGAGTATCGTGTGCGGAGCTCGGAGGGCAGCAGGAGTGGAGCTTAGCTGGGGGAGCTGGTAGAAGACGGGGACGAGGATCTTAGTAGATTCCACTCTCCTTGTGGCAAATGCTAAGGACTGTTGTGACGACTACTAAAGTATAGTAGTTATGAGCAACCAAGTACTACTGTGATAGAAAGTGGTACTAAAGTTGGATTTCCCCATGAAGATAAGGGTTCCAAAGGGATCTTACGGATAGTTCTCACCGTGAGTCCCCATGAATCAGCAGGATGAGAAAGAATGCTGTTTTGGGTTATTCACATAAGGTTCGGCTAGAGGCCGA
Source organism: Sambucus nigra (assembly GCA_949130495.1). Classification (NCBI taxonomy): domain Eukaryota; kingdom Viridiplantae; phylum Streptophyta; class Magnoliopsida; order Dipsacales; family Adoxaceae; genus Sambucus; species Sambucus nigra. Next base: position 581,161 of record OX422207.1, on the reverse strand, counting down.
TAGTGAATAAAGGCGAAGATGTTGTTCTGAGTTTTACCTCAATCGAGGAGGTATATTTGGCGTGACTAGATAAAGTCGCGGTATTAGTTAGCCCTAGACTCGTGTGTGTACTTTGAGTTGTGGCGGTCTCGATAACATAATATCATGTATGTCTATGTATTTTTCCGTGATAGCGGGATTTTGTTTTCCATCACTCGTCATAGAGGCGGGTGTTTATATTTTATATATATTGTTTAAGATTATGGTATTTTCAGAACGATAGCAGGCTAAGAATGGCAAGTCTATCGTGTCCATGGTTTTTCGAGGGAACAGGTTATTGTTGCGATGTCTCACCTAGATATAGGTTGAGTTCACCTTATTTGTTATGGGTTAATGGAACTCCAGTGAGAAGAGGTTTCCTTATCGTGATTTGGGTTTATGGCGACCTTATATATATGATTTAAGGCCGCAGGATTTTCGTTAAGCTGAACATAAAGCTCATTATTGTTTGCGCAAGGACTTAAAAATGAGTGCGAGCGCAGGGTGGTATGACTCTTAGTTAGAGATAGGAGTTCAGATCACCTTTTTGTTGGATTATGGGATAGGGATATCCCGGTTGCATGTTTAAATGACATAACTCCATAACCAACGAAGTCAAGGGTTAATGTGTGGAGGGGTTTCTTGTTTGGATTTCGCTTTGCGAGACACTCCACACATGACTCTTAACGGCATCGGGAGTGGGGAGCTGTTATGGGATGCAAGGATGTTGATTTTGTGGAAAGGTCTTATAGTGTGGATGAACCACTATAGGCTATGAGACACATGATGTTGATATACTTATGGAGATATTGTGCTATGGAAAAGCACTAAAGTGGTCCCCTCGCCACAAGTGGGTGGTTGAGGTTGGACTTAGAGAAATTTGTTTGAGGATAATAACCAGCCTTAATGAAAAGGCAGACTTTGAGAAGATAAATTTTGGGTACTATGTTCGTGACACTTTTTACAGAAAGTGGGCACTTTGATTGATTAGGTTTCCTTCTGTATGGGCGGAAGGATAAGATAGTAGGAATGCGTTCATAGGATAGCCTTGTAGGATTTAGGAAGTCCCGCCTATGTGCCTTGGGTCGCTATATCTCGATGACCGACTACGCGAGGGAGTAGTGTAACGGGAGGGTTCCTTGTTTGGATTTTGCCTTGGCGAGACGTCCCACGCATGAAACCAAGCAATTGTCGGGAGTTGAGAGAGGCCTTGGGCGCTAGGGACATACTTAGGATTATATTAGTTTCGCGTAGGTAGGGTGACGCATAAATTATAGCCTTGTTAGGATGTAGGTTCGCTTGAGTTAGCAACGCCGAGGTTAGGAGTTGGAATTTCACAGGTTGGAAGGACCCATAGGTGAGTATTACACCGAGGAAAGGAGACCCTTATTGGGAGAGAGTGTTACGTGTCAGACGTTCTCTACGAATGTGCAGATGTGCAAAAGTTTGGAAGGTGTATGGGCACCTTGGTAAGGTGGTTTGGTATACCGCCTAGTTAAGATAGGAGTAGTACGCAAGATTGAAATCCATGCCAAGAGGCATTATAGATGATGGGTATTATGTGACGTATTAGAGTCACTTTACGATCGTGGTAGTCATGTAGATTATGGTTGGGAACCATTGAGTTAGTATCTTTCTCTTGAGGTTTTAGGATTTGTAGTGATCCTAGTTAGATGGTGTAGGTTATACCTGAATTTCGAGGACGAAATTCCGTTGTAAGGGGGGGAGTATGTAACAACCCGTCCTTTTGGGACAATTAAATTCCATAATTAAATTAAGTGGCAATTTGGGGAATTTTCCTAAATAGTAAATTTTGGGATTTTCGAGGATTGAATGATTTCGATGGGTGCTGTAATTATTTTTGGGACTATATAGGTCGAAATATTTTAATTATATGTCGTCGTTGAGTAAAGCGACACGAGGTAAGATTTTTAAATGGAAAAACCCGCATTTAATTATTTTGGGTTGGAATAGTGATTTGCGGTCAAGTACCTCGGATGGGAATTTCGACTGCGCCATAATTCTCGGAATGGCCGAGATAGTCGGTAAAGAGTGTCCGATTGTCGAAAATGAGTTTCGGGTAATTTTAGAGGTAAAAGTAACTCGTAATTGGGTAAACGAGTCGTTTTTGGGTTTTAAGGGTTTAAAACCCTTTTCTCCTTATAAAAGGAGGAATAGAGGGAAAGAAAAGATAAAGAAAGAAGGAAAAGAGAGAGAAGAGAGAGAGGAAGGAGAAAGAGGAGAAGAAATGGGAGATCTCGGGCCAACTCCGCCGGATTCGACTCGAGGTCGTCGGATTTTATCCACGAGGCAAGTGTTTACTTGCTTTATTTATCTTTTTGCATAACTATCTCATACCGTAGTTTGGTATAAACAAACCCTAATGGTTTTGGGGTGGGTTATCGTGGATAAAACGGGTTTTGGGGAGTTAAAACAATTAAACCCCAATAATATTTCAATTTTGTGGAACTTAGGTTTTAATCTAAATTAATTGGTGGTTTTGGGTTCTAGGATGTTTAGAACCCTTAATATATATGTAGTTGCAGTTGGTTGAGGTTGTAGGACGTTGGGTGAGGCGACAAAAGCTTGGGAGAAGCTTTAATGGCCGAAATCGTCTCGGAAGAGACGATGAATAGTAACCCGTCACGTTAGGGGGCTTTTTTGGCCAGGTAAATAATTTATTTAGCTTTCGGCCAAAACACAAAAGTTGTAGATATTTTCGATATGGTCGCGTGGGCACCGACCGCGTATTTTTCTGATTTTTCTACGATTTGATATGATTTTTACAAGATGACAGCTCCCGGTTGAAAGTACCAACTCGTAAATCAAATCGGGAATTGGAAAAATAAAGGCTAGAAATTATTGTGTAGATGTTTGGGATGATTTTTTGTGTAGAGTAGAAACCATGAAAATGAATTTGGATTGATTTTTGGGTATTTTGGAGTTTGAGAAATCGCCCAAACTGTGACCCTCGAACAGGCCGAATCGATTCGGGTACAGGCCGAATCGATTCGCCTAAGGGGAATTGGGTTTCTGCAATGGGCCGAATCGATTCGGGTACAGACCGAATTGATTCGCCATTTACAGACCTGTTTGCAGAATACTTTCCGAATCGATTCGGATTGGGAACCGAATCGATTCGCCCATCCGAATCGATTCACAAAAGGGGCGAATCGATTCGCTTAGGCCAGAATTTCTAGTTTTCTCCCTTTAAGAGTATGGGGAGTTGAATTACCATTTGAGATTTTTATGGGGATTCCTAAATAAGGGTTTTGAGGATAAATAAACCTTTAAGAGATGATTGAGGTAATTAGTATTGAACAAAGTAAGGAAATACTTTGGGTTTAGTATCATGCTTATATGAAAGCATGATTATAATTCCTCGAGGGAATCTTTGGGATTAATGGTCATCGCTATATATAGTTGGAAAATATGGCCATTTATTTATATTCAAGGATGAATATATGGTATATGTATATACTCTGTGATTAAAGTATATATGATATGATGAAAATGATTTTGAAAATAATATATAAATGTTTTCAAAATGGAAAGACAAATGATTTTCATAAATAATAAAAATGAGAATACACACCTCTCTAAATCGCTATCATAAGGGATGTTGCGTTCGTATGGTGAAGCCCCCTGGCTAATGATGCAGGGTGGATATAGTACTATAGGCCATGTGAGCGTTTGTTGTTATATTTTTCTGCGCTGGTTAGGAGATTCCGGGTGTGGTCTTGACTATCCCGCAGGCACATGGTCGCTTCCCGACGTCTTTCGATATAGGATCCCAGGTTGTCTTGGAGGCCCTGGAAGATGATAGCCATTTAGGGGCGCGCACAGTGGAGAAATCCGGACGGGCGGTCTTAGAACGCGTTTATTAAAGCAGTTCATAATAATGGATTTGCTTTAATTACATTTCCTGGATATAGGAAGGGAAATGGGTTATATTATTTGGCTTTGGTAACACTTCCCGGATGGAAGAAGGGATGTGGAAGCATATGTTATGATCAAAGCATTTTTATAATAATGAAAATGTCTTTGAATACATTTCCTGAGTATAAAAAGGGAAATGGGATAATTGATAAAGGAAAAGCATTTTTATGTTAATAAAATTGGCTTTCAAAAAGTATATGATTTGTTAAAGCAATTCATGATAATGAATTGGCTTCTATAAATTACATTTTCTGGATATGAGAAGGGAAATGGAAGTTTTTGAAATGAAAAGGATAAGCATTTATAAATACTATATGTATCAAGTAATCCTCAGTCCGGGAGATATTATTCGGACGTATATTGTAGATGTACGTATATGTATAAATAGAGTGTCGAGGGTCTAATGGATCCCGACGATCGACCGTGCTGCATAGTAGTGTATCGGGGGTGGTTCCTTGTTTGGATTTCGCTACGCGAGACACCCCACGCACGAACATGGCATAGCGTCGAGATTAGAGTGAAGTTTAGCCCTTAGTACATCTGTTTGACTATCTAGGATAGATAGTGGTTTGGTATTAGACTAGTTTAGCAGGGTACTATTAGCGGAGAGGTGAGGGGTATCTCATGGGAGTGCGATACCAACCTTAAATATGAGATAAAACCTTTTTCAAAATAATAAGGTATTTATGCACTTGCAAAATATTTTCAAAATTCGGGGCTCTGACCCGTTTATCTACTTCTCCTTTCTTGTTATATTATATATACACATAGGTGTCCAGACACAGGGACGCCTGGATGGAAATTCTTTCGAGTCAGACGTCTGCTGCAGCAGCTGTGGATGCTTGCAGGTTATCGGTAGACGTTTCCTTCCTTGTACTCTAGATAGGAGATATTGTATAAACACTCGAGCCAATGGCTCAATTGAATTTATTTATTCTTTCAGTACAGCATTCGATATGGTTGTATATTTGGACCGAGTGTTCGGTTATTTTAGCTCCTTTCATTTTCATTTCAGTTCATTACGCATTTAATTGTGGATGTTGTAATTTATTCGTTAAAAAGAGTAGTTTAGTAAAAGTTTTTAACGACCACCTAATAGGATATTAGTAATTAAATGGATTTTCGACAGTGATGCTAAGGATGATCCATATGTGACTCCTGTTTTAATTTAATATTGGAGTGATCGCCCGGTATCTTATTAGGCGGGTTGTTACATATGACACAACCCGCCAACACGAATAATAAACGGGTTGGATTAGTATCAAACACGTATAACTCGAAAATGACACGAATAGACCCGCTTAACTCGTATTTTATGGAGAATATATTAGATAATTTATATATTTTGATATGCATTCTATAAAATTCATGGAGAATCGGATGATAAATTATTTATGTGTTAAAAGAAGTTGAAATTAATTAAATTTAAGTTATTGTAGGCTTACGATTGGTATGATTAGTTAAGAGAGAAGAAAAAAATTATTTTATATTTTACTTAATGGGTTATGAGGGGCAACTCGAACACGGCACGATAATAAATAGGTCGGGTTAGTGTTTGCTCATCTGACACGATTAGTTAAATGGGTCAGGTTAGGATTGACTAATACTTGACACAAACCCGACATGACACGACCCGAACACGACACGACGCACACGAATTACCACCCCTAAGCAAAACTAAACACTTTAGTGTTGGTGGGTTGTCATTGAAACGGAGACCTATGTGAAGTGTTTCAAGGCTGCCTCGTTCGGACGCAAAAACCATGCCCGAGACACGACCTGAATCCATATCGGCATCTTTGTCTTGGGAATCTAATTTTGGGCATTTGAAAATATTCTTGAGAGCAGTTGGTGGGATAATTTGGCCGTTGTAATTGTAGGATTTTCCATCAGTCATGTGAAGTTCATCTTGTTTTGACGTTGGTCCAAATGGGAACGAGAATATATTATACAAAGAATTATATTCGTGTTTCATCAAATCATGCAAAATTTCATCAGAATTCCAAACTAATAAATAGTATAAAAAGATGAAAAGAAGATAAAACACCTACACCCAAACGATAAACCCACAAAAATGACATCAATCTTCGTATTCCAGCATAGCTCTAAGGTAAAGGGACTCCATTTCTATTGTCAATACAGTAAAATTATTCATAGTGAACTTATTTTGAGATAAGTAAGATGACTATATACTATAGGCTCTTCATCTTCTTGTACGTTTATGTTCCCTTTTTAGGACAAATATCAATCAAAATTTTCTTAAATAGAATGAAGAGTGTAAGGACACAAATTTCCAATTGAGTCCATATATAGTTTTGGCTCAATTCCGGACAAAAACATTTATTCATAGGATAGTATTTAATTGTAATATTCTCAAGCCTATGAAGTGTTTGTTGAAGACGTAGCGGCAAAGAGTATAAAGCCTCATCAAATATGTCGATTTGCGTGCCTCGTTTCTACGTCATCAACTATGGTTCCATGCTCCCAAGGTATGAATGCAATTATATATATATAGGAGCTTGGAACAAGTTTATTGGGTGTTAGGTTTAATAAAAACTGTGATTTACTTTCAGAAAAATTTAATTAGAACTTTAAAATAAAGATATAAAGTTTCTGGGCCAAAATCGAATTTTATAAAAATTCTGGAAGTCGTTCGAACGAGTTTTTCGTTCGAACCAGGTTTCGTTCGAACGAGTTTGCCAACGAGTCTAAACTGGTCCGTCGTTTGAAATGTCGTTCGAACGAGAAAGTTCGTTCTAATGAGGTTTCTAACGAGATTCTAACGAAGTCCATACTGGTGTGTCGTTAGAAGTCTCGTTTGAACGAGAGTTCGTTCAAACGAAATGTCGTTCGAACGAACTGCTAGGCGGAAATAGTTTTTGGCAGTTTTTGGCCCACTTTCCCACTTGTTTCTTAACTGATTTTTTCAGCCTTTATGAAGGATGGGAATCACATTTTCCAACTTAACTTTTCCATCCTAGTTTATCTCTTCGAGAGAGTTTGAGAGCAAAAATGGTTTTAGGAAAATGTTTATGTTTTGAGTGAAAATTTTAAAGAAAATATTTGATCACTCTAGTATTATACACCCATATTGTTTATCCAAGTTCTTATATACATATCAAATTGCTTGGAGTTTTGGGGCCGGTTTATCTCTACCGAATTCAAGAAGAGAAGTTTTGGTTTGCTTCTACATCCATTAAAGAATGTCTTGGAGTTTTGGCACCGAATTCAAGACTCTTTGTTGCGATTCTACCCACTTGGAGAAAGGCTCCTTGCTAGGGTGACGGTGACCATAGAAAGTCCCATCGATGGATTCTAAGATCGCGGTGGAGCTCCGTGGTTGTCCGCTAGGAAGAGGTGTCTACAAGTAGAAGCGTCGAGGCTTGAGAGGGATCGAGTCAGTCGTTGTAAGTCTTTTGTCTTGTATTTGTAAAATCCATATCTAGTGGACTTGTGGCTAGGGCCGTCCGAGGTTGTTTCCCGTCTTGGGTTTTTCCTCGTACATCGCGGCGTAGTGTGATATTGTTTATTTTATCTTGCATCATAATTTAGAACGCATGCTTAGAATAATTCAAGATAAAATTTGGTTTAAATTATCACACTCATTTAATTTGGGACTAAATTAAATATTGGGTAAAGTTTATTTAATTCAAGTCATTTGCTAAGATTGGTTTTGCCTAACTTTGAAATATTATTAATTATGACTTAGGCAAATTCTAGGACTTGAATTGAATTTAATCGGTTAAAGTTGAACCATCACGTTTTACGCTTCCGCATATATATGTAAAAGGAAATTATTAACTTTGATTTTAATTGAGAAAATCTAGCCTCCGGGGTATCTCACTACCATTTTCAAATTGGTATTAGAGCCAAAAACTATAAATTTTTTCATTAAGATCCTTTAAATTTTTGGCTAAAATGGATTTTTCCCCATTTTCAAAATTTCCTATTTTCGATGGTTCAAACTACGCGTATTGGAAAGCGCGTATGAGATCGGCACTAAAATCTATCGATGAGAGAGTTTGGATGTCAGTTGTTAACGGGTGGTCCCCACCAACTTATTTAGTTGAAAATGAACATGTTATCAAACCCGCCGATAGATGGACTGATAATGAGTTTAAACTTGCTAATTTCAATTCCCGTGGTTTAAATGCCTTATTTAGCGCTGTCACACCGGATGAATTCCGACGTATTATGACGTGTGAAACTGCTAAAGAAGCTTGGGATATTTTACAATTAACTCATGAAGGAACTAGTGTTGTTAAAGCTTCGAAACTCCAAAACCTCACCACTCAATTTGAAACTATCAAAATGAATGAAAAAGAAACTTTTGATGAATTTTATGCTAGACTTTCTGATATTGTTAATTCATCATTTAACTTGGGAGAGAAAATACCTGACGACCGTGTAGTAAAGAAAATTTTAAGCTCCCTACCCGATAGATTTATTCCAAAGGTGACCGTTTTAAATTCTTTACCCACTTTAGCCTCTACGAAATTAGAAGAGCTTGTAGGTGATTTACAAACCTATGAACTGGATACGTTTCCCTCTAAAACCGAAAAGAAAATCGAAAAGGGCGTTGCTTTAAAAGCCCTAAAAGAGGTCAAACAAGTAGTAGAGAGCGAGAGTGATAGTGACTCGGATGACATGGCTTTGTTTGCTCGTAAATTTAGAAAATTTCTTAAAATTAACAAAGATAAATTTAAAAATGATTGTAAGAAATTTGATACTTCTAAAAATGATAAAAGCGAGAAGATTTATAAAGCCGAGAAGATCCCTAAACCTTGTAATGAAAATTTAGATAGGGACGAGTCTAATAAGTGTTTTGGTTGTGAAGGTTATGGTCATAGGGCTTATGAGTGCCCCACTGCACTAAGGAAAGAGGGTAAACGACCCACTGCTTATAATGCGACCCTTAGCGATAGTGATACGGAAGAGAAGCCCGATTCCCCCACTAAGAAAAATTTTGTGGCTTTTATGGCTAGTCATGTGAGTGATAGTGAGAACTCATCGATTGATGAAACCTTAACTCATGACACTTCCAAGTTCATTGTTTATGATTCTCTTGTTTATGATGATAGTGAGAGTGGAGAAGAAAGAGAGAGTGAAAATGAAGAAGAGGTTAATGTGAGTGAACTTCAAAATGCTTTATAATGAATCTATTAAATTGAAGAAGGCTAATTTGAAGTTTGAAGCTAGTTTAAGAGAGAGTGTCAAGGTCGTAGATGAAAATGCTTTAATAGAAGACCTTAGGACACATGAGAGAACTCTTCAAGAGAAGCTAGAATATGTAGAAGGCGAAAGAGATAGCCTTAGGGGTTTAATGGAATCCTTGAAAAAGGAGCTTTTTGGTTTTGAAGAGCGCAATGTTTTACTAGAACCTAACATTTCAGAATTGGAAAATAAATTAAAAGATTCTAGTCATGTCAAATTTGATTTGGAGTGTCATTCGGAAAAACTAGATAAAATGTTAGGAATGGTCCAAATAAAAAATGACACTTGTGGTTTAGGCTTCAATACTTGTAATGAATCTTCTTATAAAGCCAAGGCCAATGTTTTATGAGAATCTACTAGGAATGCTTTTAAAGATCACTCCTTAAGTAAATCTTTTCGACATGTTTTAGCTTGTACACATTGTGGTCGAAAAGGTCATCTTAGGAAATTTTGTTTTGATCTTCAACGAATTCCTAGAAAATCCCATAGTAAAGTAACCACGGTAGTTAACGTTCCAACACCCCAAGATAGTCATTCTTCATTAATTTGGGTTAGGAAATCCGACTTGGTTGCCTTGCAAAATAGGGCTTTTGATTCTCATTTACTTTCACATGCTTCCTCCCTTGCTAAATCTAAAGGATGAATGTGTTAGTGTGTGCATACTTTAGCATTTGTACTTTATGCTATATTCACATGCTAAATGTATGCTTGTTTAGTCACTTTCTAGTCGTTGCCTTATTTCTTTTCACATGCTAGAAATTATGACTTGTTTATCTTTTTATGTTATATTTTGTGTTTGAATTAATTGAATAATATAAAAAGATTTTTGTTTATCATTTGTGTTTTATTTATTTCATTTAAGCTTAATGAAAAATACAAATGATTTTTGTTTGTCTTTTGAGTATATATTTTTATTTTTGGCTAAAAATTTCACAACTCAAAAAGATTTTATTTTGTGTGTATTTTGGTTTGACACACTTTATGTGGCATATATTTTTGTATGAATCCCATCTTTTACGCTCCCACGTGACTAGAACTTTTGGTTTAGATTTTCAATCCTTAAAATGTTCTTTACCATATTTTATGGAGTAGTTGGATTTTGTATTGTTTAAATGGATTCAATTTCTATATGCCTCTATTCACACATGCACGAGCTCTTTTGAAATCTTAATGTCACATGTTATATTTGAGCTTTTTGAGGTGTTCTCCTATCCATTTAGTCATCTACATATCTATGACCTAGGAGGACTAGTGCATGACAAAATCCGTTGCATGTGAGATTTGTGTGAAAAATGAAAACATGATAAATAAAATGTGCACGGGGAAGGGCTCCGAAAGGATGAACTAAATCCTTTGAGATAGTAAGCCACCGTTTCTTGGATCTAAAAGAAATACGTGATCCAAAGGCCTAAAAACAGAATATATGGCATTAAAAAGAAAACAATTGCCAAGGCCTATGTTTGTTTGATATATTCATTCAAAAGCAAAAGAATATATATGCTTATTGAGGGAGAATTGGATGGTATATCAATGGTTTGCACAATGTCCGTTTATCCTAGTTGTCTTTAATGTCATGACTATATTTGGGTTGTAGAATCATCATCATGCTAGGCTTGTATGCATTGTGTATGTTTGTTCATTGAGTTCAATCTTCATATTGTCACATGAGGTTATATTTAAATGTCATAAAGTTTGCAATCAAATGAGAACTCCGTGAATGTTTATTAAGTATTTGGGTCTAAATTTAATTGTTGCTAGTTCACACCCCTACACTTACGTTTCCATATGACACATTTTTGCCATACGAGTGTGCAAACTTATTGTATTTTGTGTTATATGTGTGTGTTTATATATATATATATGGAAGTGATTCATTGGTATATTTCTAGTTTATATATATATGATATTAGTTTGTCTTTGCCTTGTGTTTGTTGCCAATATGCTTTCATGTCTTATCACTTTAAGCTTCACCATGCTTTTATGTTTATTAGTTCTTTATCCTTTGCCTGTTCCTGAACAAAAAGGGGGAGAATGATGATAGGGAGAGAAATGGTATCTAATCCTATTATTATCGTATCTTAGTTTGGGGGAGATTTATCTTAGGGGGGGACGTCTTTCTAAGTAGGTCATGTGTTTGATAAAGGGGAGAATTAATTTAGGGGGAGTAATTAATTAATTGCATTTAATACTTTCATATTCCCTATGCATTTGATGAGTTTGCTTAAGTGTGCAAGAATTATTTTAAAGCGGCATCTTTCAATGGCAAAGCGTTTGATCCTTGGGTTGAGTCAAGTTTGGGTGGGTTATGTTTTTGTGTCTAGTGAGCTTGACGGCCCTTTAGGATTTTTGTTTTGGTTTTTGTTCCAGAATAGCCAAAGGGGGAGATTTGTAAGGACACAAATTTCCAATTGAGTCCATATATAGTTTTGGCTCAATTCCGGACAAAAACATTTATTCATAGGATAGTATTTAATTGTAATATTCTCAAGCCTATGAAGTGTTTGTTGAAGACGTAGCGGCAAAGAGTATAAAGCCTCATCAAATATGTCGGTTTGCGTACCTCGTTTCTACGTCATCAACTATGGTTCCATGCTCCCAAGGTATGAATGCAATTATATATATATAGGAGCTTGGAACAAGTTTATTGGGTGTTAGGTTTAATAAAAACTGTGTTTTACTTTTAGAAAAATTTAATTAGAACTTTAAAATAAAGTATATAAAGTTTTAGGGCCAAAATCGAATTTTATAAAAATTATGGAAGTCGTTCGAAATGTCGTTCGAACGAGTTTTTCGTTCGAATCAGGTTTCGCTCGAACGAGTTTGCTAACGAGTCTAAACTGGTCCGTCGTTCGAAATGGCGTTCGAACGAGAAAGTTCGTTCTAACGACGTTTCTAACGAGATTCTAACGAAGTCCATACTGGTGCGTCGTTAGAAGTCTCGTTCGAACGAGAGTTCGTTCGAACGAAATGTCGTTCGAACGAACTGCTAGGCGGAAACTGTTTTTGGCAGTTTTTAACCCACTTTCCCACTTGTTTCTTAACTGATTTTTTTAGACTTTATGAAGGACGGGAATCACATTTTCCAACTTAACTTTTCCATCCTAGTTTATCTCTTAGAGAGATTTTGAGAGCAAAAATGGTTTTAGGAAAATGTTCATGTTTTGAGTGAAAATTTTAGAGAAAATATTTGATCACTCTAGTATTGTACACCCATATTGTTTATCCAAGTTCTTATATACATATCAAATTGCTTGGAGTTTTGGCACCGGTTTATCTCTACCGAATTCAAGAAGAGAAGTTTGGTTTGCTTCTACATCCATTAAAGAAGAAGACTCTTTGTTGCGATTCTACCTACTTGGAGAAAGGCTCCTTGCTAGGGTGACGGTGACCATAGAAAGTCCCATCGGTGGATTCCGAGATCGCGGTGGAGCTCTGTGGTTGTCCGCTAGGAAGACGTGTCTACAAGAAGAAGCATCGAGGCTTGAGAGGGATCGAGTCAGTCGTTGTAAGTATTTTGTCTTGTATTTGTAAAATCCATATCTAGTGGACTTGTGGCTAGGGCCGTCCGAGGTTGTTTCCCGTCTTGGGTTTTTCCTCGTACTTCGCGGCGTAGTGTGATATTGTTTATTTTATCTTGCATCATAATTTAGAACGCATGCTTAGGATAATTCAAGATAAAATTTGGTTTAAATTATCACACTCATTTAATTTGGGACTAAATTAAATATTGGGTAAAGTTTATTTAATTCAAGTCATTTGCTAAGATTGGTTTTGCCTAACTTTGAAATATTGTTAATTATGACTTAGGCATATTCTAGGACTTGAATTGAATTTAATCGGTTAAAGTTGAACCATCACGTTTTACGCTTCCGCATATATATATAAAAGGAAATTATTAACTTTGATTTTAATTGAGAAAATCTAGCCTCCGGGGTATCTCACTACCCTTTTCAAAGAGACTTCTTCAAACTTATCAATGATAATACATGAAAAAACTTTAAATATTGAAATTTAATTTGTAACTTGTTTAAGTTTAAAAAAAAAGACTTGAGTGTTAAATTTTGTCAATGCTATCGTTTGATTTTTTTTAGAACAATGATCGTTTTATTCACACTCATTTCATTCTACCAAATATCCTAACACGAAATAAAACAATATGGCCATCACATTAACAAGCCCAGAGTCTTATTAACTATTGTAAAAAAAAATCAAATCAAAAACCTATATTAATATATTTTACAAAGAAGTATATTGGTGTTATATCAAATCATACCAAATAAAAGCCTCCAAAATTCCAAACTATAAACAATAGAATACGACGAAAAGATCATAAAACACCTACAACAAAATGATAGACCCACAAACCCAACATCAATATTTGCATTCAATCCTAGCTTAGAGGTAAAGGGACTCCGTTTTAGCTGTCAATACAGTGAAAATACCGAGTCGGGTTCTTCTCCTACCCGTATCGAATATAACATGCTGAGCCAAATCTTCTTCATGTAAAACTTAATTGATTTAGATCGAAAAAATCGTGCGATCTTATTAAACCATGTGTTATGGCTCGAATATGTAGTCAATCCTATTTTCGATAGGGACAATTGACAACAGAATCCAATTTTTCCCATTATTTTCATATCTGCAATAGTGTGAAAAGAAGGTCTGTCTCCAAGTTGTTCAAGAATAATGGTGTTGGGTTTCTCAACCCTTTGCCTTAAGGATTAGTTAGTTCTATTCATATTGAATTCATTTTACAAAGAGGAGATGAGCAAGATAACTCTATATTATATGCGCTCTTTGAAAATCTAAAATCCAAGCTTTGATACACATACAAAGAAAGGGGGATGGATTAGGTGCTTCATCCCATGGGTAACCTTCTTTTGTTTGTGTATATATAGATAGATAAATATATAAATAGGAAGGTAAATAATAAAAAGACATCATATCTTGGAATGTAAAAAGCCTCAAACATTTGAAATCTAAAAGGCAAAATTAAAAATGTAAAAAGGCTCAAACATTGAAAACCTAAAAGGCAAAAAGCAGAAAAAGGATGCCAAGCTAGTAAAGCAAAGACATAGAGTATTTATCCCCGAGAAGAACCAAGCTAATCAAGAGGAGGTGGAGAAACTTAAAAAGGCCTCATTTAATGAAGATGTGAAATATCGAGATTGGTTGGCCAACGTGGTTATGGTTAAAAAGAAAAACAACAAGTGGAGAATGTGCATAAACTTCACAAATTTGAACAAGGCATGCCCAAAGGATCACTTCCCTTTGCCAAGGATCGATCAACTCATAGATGCTACATCGGGGCATGATTTATTAAGTTTCATGGATGCATATTCTGGTTATAATCATATTAAGATGAAGCCTGAAGACAAGGAAAACACTTCTTTTATTACTCCCCGAGGAACTTGCTGTTATAATGTTATGCCATTTGGTTTGAAAAATGTAGGTGCTACTTACCAAATATTGGTGAATAAAGTATTTAAGGAGAAAATAGGTAAGAATATGGAAGTATATGTAGATGACATGCTGACGAAGAGAAAAAAAGCTTCCGACCACATTATCGACCTCAACCAAACCTTGGATCAGCTTGAGAAGCACTAAATGAAGTTGAATCCGACCAAGTGCATATTTGGTGTTCATGAAAGAATGTTTCTCGGGTACATAGTAAACCAGAGGGAAATTAAAGCCAACCTATACAAGATCAAGGTGTTGATTGAAATGCAGTCTCCAACCTACATAAAGGATGTGCAAAGGCTCACTGGCCGAGTTGCAACCTTGAACATATTCGTGTCCTGAGCTACTGATAAGTGTGTACCATTTTTTAAAGTGCATAGGAAGAGTTTTAAGTAGAACGATGAATGTGAGAAAGCTTTTATGGAATTGAAAAAGTATTTAGGTGATTTTGTGCCTAGGCACAAAACCTCATGCTGTAGCGCGAAGTTTCTCGCGAGATGCGCCTGTCACGTGAAGTCGTTCACGTGACTTATCATTCTCGTTCGAGCGATGCACCTATATTGTTCGAGTGACGCACCGACTTATCATTTTTTTATAAAGGGGTTATGCAACTTTGTTTTTTAGAAGAAGAAAGACCTGTAATTTTGAACTGCTTCAAAAATGCTTTGGAAGATTACTTTGTCTTCTCACTTTTAGGTCTTTAAACACTTTAGTTTTCAATTTAAAACATTCCAATATAAAAATTTTTTGGAACCCAAGAACACATCATTGTTCAAGTTTTCCTGTAGAGAAGATCTCTATTGCTGATCTAGGTGCCATTTGAGGAAGGTACTGGGGTGACTATGACTCCGCATCATTGGGAGCACTCAAAGGTGTGACTTGATGTAGAGACTGCGGTTCATGTGGGTTCACTATGTGGGATCCATTACTGACTGTAGGTTGTGTGTCTATGTGGATTTTCTGAGGTTAATCCATTGCATATTTCATTGTAATTCGTGTAAGTTGATTTACAAATTATAGTGAAATAAAAGTTTTATCCCTTTGGGGATTTTTCCTGAATTCTACGAGTTAGAAATTATTTATGTTGGTTTGATTTATCCACATATAGTTGCATGTTTAAGGGCTGATTTAATTTGGTTTAAAAATAGACTCCAATTAAATAAGGTTAAATTGGAAATTTACGAGTAAGTTATTTTTAATCAATTATCACACATAACATCATTCTCATGCTTTCATTTCTTGAATGTAATATCCAGTGAGGATTGATTTATGCATGCTTTAATGCTTATCAGATTTATTTAAGTTTTTTTCAAATCATACTTTGCATGTGCTCGCTCCCCTCCCACATTTTAAGGAGTCAGTTCTACGAAGTTCATTCTATAATGTTAATAATATGAACTTTTGTGTTAACTCATTCACTTTGCTAATATTGTGTTTGAAATCTGTTTCATTATTGTTGGGCTTATCGCATGTGGTTGGGGTATTTTTATGAAAACCCTGATGTTTGTGGGTTTCATCCCCAAAAAACCTCACGAAATGACCCACGCCCACTAGGGTAACCTAGGGGTTTAACGGCTTATTGCATTCACTAAATGAAATCGTGTTCCCTACGAAAGTGACATTTATATTTTCTATGCTTATATATTTTTTGTACCGCCTTTTGTGGATTGGTTTTGTTTGTTTCATCATAAGGGGGTCGCAATGTCTAAGTTAGTGGGTGTGATTAGTCACGAACGCGCCCATTATCTTCATGCATTCTAGCACTTTTTCTGTTCCTTATGCCTATATGTATGCTCGTTAACCATAAAACCTAGGTTTTAGATATATATATATGCTTTGCGGGACTTGACTGAGCTTTTGTAGGTACTGGAACACTTAAAGTGAGGATCGATTACATATCGGAGAAGTTCCGTCATTGGACGCTACCTCAAGGGCATTATTTTCATTTCACACTTCATCTCTAGCTAAGTGGGAATCAACTAAAGCATATTTCATTGAGTTAACTTCGCGTGGCCATGAACGGTACATCATTCTGCGATCGAACGAAGAAGTAAGAACCAATTCTCTATGAACCTTCTCACCCTCATGTTGGACCGAATGAGCCATAGAAACGGAGGACCGCTCCACCAACCCCTGGACACCAGTCGACTAGTGAAATTGATTTTTCCTTCGAAACATTCTACTATCTTTTTTTACTTGGACCGGTTAACCGGGCCTCCACCCGCGGTCGACCGTGGTCGTCAGTTTTTGCACTATTTTTCATTTCTTCATTTATTTTTTCTTTTCTTTATTTGTAACTTAATATATAGAGGGGATTTTTGTCTATTTTATGGATATAATTCATTTTAGGTAAGTTTAGATTAGGAGGGTATTTTGAGTGGGAGCTTCTCTCTCCTAGGGTTTGTGCCATTTGTGTATTATAAGCTACTATTTACTTTCTTCTCCATTAATATAGTTTCCATTATTGTCTTTTCTTGCTTTAAGATTTGTTATTAATTTTACTTGCTTTGATTAATTAGGTTTACACACTTTCTTTACATGCTTTATTTGTTGCTTACCTTTATTTCTTGCATTTAATACATGTCATTTATATTGCTTTCAAGCTAACTTAAATTAGGTTGTGATTAATGGAACTAACCTTGCGTTGATGGGTTGCTTTTCTATGGTGATGGGTTTTATGCATTTAATTTGATTAGGTTGTTCTTGATTTTACCCCTAGGAGATTTAACGGGGTATATCATGTATGATCCGTATTTACGACCTTGCGTGTGTAATTTCTGAGTTATTTGTTGATGCCAAAATCATATTGGGCTTTTATGCGAAGGGAGTGACAAATGTACATTTAATTACTATTTTAAATGAGATTAATCTTGCTAAATTCATAGTTCGTATAACCATTTATGCGTGTGAATCCGAGGTGAGGGATATTAGTCGCAACCTATAGTTTTATTCCCTTTGTTAATCTTAGTTTTAATACCGATGCCTAGTTATCTTTTCTTTTTGTTTTTCGATATCTTTTACACTTTTATTGGGAAGTATTAAACTAATGTAATTCCAGAAACTAGTCTCTGTGAATTTTTGATACCCGAACTCGATGATGTACTCCCTTAAAAGAGTGTAGTCAATAGTCTAGGTTTTTACATGGTGGTAGGAGACGAGCATAATCATCGGCGTATATCTTTACACACTTGCGTTGCGGTTTCCCCTGCTGATCACACCACGTTAGTCTTATCAGGATGATACTGAATATCAAATTGGTAATCCTTCACGAACTCCAACCACCTCCTCTGCCTCACGTTCAGATCTTTCTGCGTTAACAAATACTGAAGCGATTTATGATATGTGAATAAGGTAAATTGCTCCCCTAACAAATAGTGCCTCCAGATTCTCAAGGAAAATACAACTGCGGTTAACTCCAAATCATGCGTGGGGTAATTCTTCTCATGGGGCTTAAGATTGCAATATGCATACGCTATAGCCCTCTCCTCCTACTGCAAGTCCCTACAATGATGCATCAGTGTAAACATAGTATGCCACTCCTCCCTTTGGCAGTGGAAGTACGGGTGCTAAGGTTAATTTATCCTTTAGCTCATCAAAAGATTAGTGACAATGGTCGTCCAATTAAATTGCACCCCTTTACGAGTCATGTTGTCTACATACCCACAATCATCGAGAAACCCTTAACGAACCTCTGATAATATCCCTCTAACCCTAAAAAGCTGCGGACCTCGTTTGGTGTCGTAGTCTTTCCACACTTACTTACCTCCTATAGCTTACTCAGATCAACAACAATACCCTTATAAGACACTATGTGGCCTAGAAACTTCACCTCGAGAAGCCAGAACCCACATTTACTAAACTTCGCATACAATTGATTTTTTATTCAATCATATACATGAGAATTTAAATAGGTCTAAAAGTCTTATAATTACATAAATATTATGAGCCTTAAGTTCCCAATTACAAATTAGAATTAGAACTTGAATTTTTTAATATGTTATTTAAATATTATAATTAAAATTTAGGGCCTGAAGTTCCTAATTTTCTATTTAAATTTTGGACCTGAAGTTCCAAATAAGATATAAACTAACTCAAAACTTGAAGTTTTTATTATTTATATATTAAGGTAGGAGACATTAAATGTTCCTAAATAATTTTTAATTTGGATATGAAGTTCGAAATTATTATTTTTTCTTCGTGATCAAACCTGAAGTTTTGACACAATGGGGGGATTTTAAAATCTGAATATATTAATAAAATTAAACTTAAAGTTTAATTACTTTATGTGTTGAACTCGAAGTTCTCACAAATAAATCGCATAATCCTGAAGTTCTATTTATTAAATCAAGGACATGTAATACCCCGTATTTTAGGGAATATTTAAATTACACATAATATAATTCATTTGAGATATAAAGTAAATTAAATAAATATTAATTAGTTAATATTGGATTAATATTCACGTGTTATTATATTTACTTGTGTGATAAGTACATTAAATTGTTTTATATTATATGACGCCGTAAGTGGGTAAAAGCGATGGGCTGATAGGATCTTATTCGGGATGCGCTTGTGGGGTCGTGTTGGAAATAAGATGGTAAATTGATGATAGGTAACTCGGATGGTGATTTCAAGTACACAAATGATCCGGAATGGGTCGAGATAGTCAGAATTGGGTGCCCGTTTGGGGTCATCAGATTTCTCTGCGTTTTCAAAACAGGCCTACAATTGTGGATTTTGACTCGGTTCAGTTTCCCTACTAAGCCTAGGTTAGGTGTTTTGATATGTTATTGATTCGGTTGGGATCCAAATTAATTTTTAAGGTCCATATATGGTGTTTAGGACTTCTGGGATTTTTGGAATATAGTATTACCATGGAGTTAGTTGAGAATAGAACTGGGGTATGGATTTAGGAGTGTTTAGGATGAACGACACTCAAAATTATATTTATGGATTCGAATGGCAGTTTCAAATGGAATTGAGGAACATGTTAGATTGAGATAGGTTTAGTTGCCATAATAAAATATAATCGTGATATAAAAATAAGTATGTGACTACTTATTGATTTGGGAGTCGGATTTAAACTGAGAGAATATATGCCAGTGCTATGAGTGACACGCACAGTTAGCCACTTTTTAATTTATATACAGACGGGCATAAAGATTGTATATATATGTATAAATATATTTGTGTGTGATTGATATATGTGAAACATATCTATTGTAGTGGATGCTATTGGTGGAGGTTGTGCGCAGTGGGTGGTATATCTTGGTGAATCCCAACAGGTGTAGTATTGGCTCCTAAGTCATAGATATGTTGCACGACCACCCTATGTGAGTTTTGAGTCCAATGAGGTAATGTGGTATGGTTATGATCTATGGATGTATGAGTATGAACGCTTTCGGTTTAGGTTACGACTTAGGTTTGGTGGTGTGATTCCGACCCGGTGGCCTAAGTTGAGATATGTATCCCTGTGTACCACCCCGCCCGCCCGGGGAGAGCGAACGGAGCGCTAATGTGATAAAATAAATCCAAATTCACAAGTGACAAGGTATAGAGCATCTAAATAAACCCACAATAATATAAATCCACTAATCTCAATCTCTTCAATTATAATAAGCCTCTCGAATTACATACAACAACTAACTCGAAAATAAAATAAAAATCTCCAAAGCTCTATACATCAAAATAATACAAATCTTTTCCAAAAAATCCTCGCTAAAATCAATATCCATAGCGCCCTAAAATCCGCGCTAACCTGCCACTAAAAGAAAAATATGGGGAAGTACACAATACGACAGGAAAGATGCTCAACAAATATATTAGCGGTGAATAAAACGTAACAACACGAGTACGAATATTCAAATAAAAAAACAACACTTTAACCGGGTCACCAGGCCTCACCACATCCGTATATGCTTTATCAAGCCATAGCCCGGAAAACAGGATTTTTGGCGGGTGCCCAACATCCATGCCATATTAAAATCTCATGACAACGTGCTCATCAACAATATAATGATTCCACATGAATCAAAATAATTTCAACAATTATTTTTCAGATTTCAATGAATTTATCAATTCAAATATGAGTTCAATTAACAAGAAATCAAAAATAATGACACTCGCGAGATTTAAGGAGCATATTGTGTAAAACCCCATACCTCAAACCATGATGAGAAACCAACGATCACATCCTCAAGATCAACACAAAAGATCTACAAAAGCTTCTCTAAGAAACTAAAAAAAAATAGCCCCATGAACACCTCTAATCTAAGGTTGGAACTCACAAATCTCAAGGGCCAATGTGTATATAAAAAGAAGATGAATATAAAATATATTTGCTGCCAAAATTTCTGCCAAAAGTATGTTAAAAGGGTTGCCCACAACTTCCTTTTATAATGCAAAGAAATAAAGAGTTGGAAGTCAAAAGAACTCTTGAAAATTACTTAATGTTCACTGACTTAGAATTCCAAGAGTTAAAAACATTTAAAAATCATTTTAAAATCCGTTTTAACTCCGTTTTTGAAACCGTTTGAAATTCTCGTCTTTAAAAATAATAACCAACATTTTTTAGCAATAAAAATAATTTTATCAAGAACATTATTTTTCCTCTTTATTTTGAAAATACCCCAAAAATTACGCAAGTTATTACACTTCCCCACCAACAATGGAATTTCGCCCTCGAAATTCGCCGAATGCCTAACTCTCAAAAAATCAGGCCAACAATCTCCAAAAATAATCTCGTCTCCAAAAATAATTCCTCACCTCTAATCTCGAAACTTATCACGAATATCACCTAAAATTTTATATCTCCAAAATTGCTAACCACACAATGAACACAAAACCCAAGTCCCGAGGGTTGCCGTATACCTAAGCTCTAATACCATTTGTAACACCCCGCCCGCCCGGGGAGAGCGAACGGAGCGCTAATGTGATAAAATAAATCCAAATTCACAAGTGACAAGGTATAGAGCATCTAAATAAACCCACAATAATATAAATCCACTAATCTCAATCTCTTCAATTACAATAAGTCTCTCGAATTACATACAACAACTAACTCGAAAATAAAATAAAAATCTCCAAAACTCTATGCATCAAAATAATACAAATCTTTTCCAAACAATCCTCGCTAAAATCAATCTCCATAGCGCCCTAAAATCTGCGCTAACCTGCCACTAAAAGAAAATATGGGGAAGTACACAATACGACAGGATAGATGCTCAACAAATATATTAGCGGTGAATAAAATGTAACAACACGAGTACGGATATTCAAATCCAAATGCAAATCTCAAAGCATTTATCAATATAATTTCTCAACAACCCTTTAACCGGGTCACCAGGCCTCACCACATCCGTATATGCTTTATCAAGCCATAGCCCGGGAAACAGGAATTTTGGCGGGTGCCCAACATCCGTGCCATATTAAAATCTCATGACAACGTGCTCATCAACAATATAATCATTCCACATGAATCAAAATAATTTCAACAATTATTTTTCAGATTTCAATGAATTTATCAATTCAAATATGAGTTCAATTAACAAGAAATCAAAG
The DNA here is from genome assembly GCA_949130495.1 of Sambucus nigra. Classification (NCBI taxonomy): domain Eukaryota; kingdom Viridiplantae; phylum Streptophyta; class Magnoliopsida; order Dipsacales; family Adoxaceae; genus Sambucus; species Sambucus nigra. The sequence goes on along the minus strand of OX422207.1, from coordinate 558,970 downwards.
AGAATGACACTCGCGAGATTTAAGGAGCATATTGTGTAAAACCCCATACCTCAAACCATGATGAGAAACCAACGATCACATCCTCAAGATCAACACAAAAGATCTACAAAAGCTTCTCCAAGAACCTCCAAAAAAATAGCCCCATGAACACCTCTAATCTAAGGTTGGAACTCACAAATCTCAAGGGCCAATGTGTATATAAAAAGAAGAGGAATATAAAATATATTTGCTGCCAAAATTTGTGCCAAAAGTATGTTAAAAGGGTTGACCACAACTTCCTTTTATAATGCAAAGAAATGAAGAGTTGGAAGTCAAAAGAACTCTTGAAAATTACTTAATGTTCACCGACTTAGAATTCCAAGAGTTAAAAACATTTAAAAATCATTTTAAAATCCGTTTTAACTCCGTTTTCGAAACCATTTGAAATTCTCGTCTTTAAAAATAATAACCAACATTTTTTAGCAATAAAAATAATTTTATCAAGAACATTATTTTTCCTCTTTATTTTGAAAATACCCCAAAAATTACGCAGGTTATTACACTTCCACACTAACAATTGAATTTCGCCCTCGAAATTCGCCGATTGCCTAACTCTCAAAAAATCAGGCCAACAATCTCCAAAAATAATCTCGTCTCCAAAAATAATTCCTCACCTCTAATCTCTAAACTTATCACGAATATCACCTAAAATTTTACATCTCCAAAATTGCTAACCATGCAATGAACCCAAAACCCAAGTCCCGAGGGTTGCCGTATACCTAAGCTCTGATACCATTTGTAACACCCCGCCCGCCCGGGGAGAGCGAACGGAGCGCTAATGTGATAAAATAAATCCAAATTCACAAGTGACAAGGTATAGAGCATGTAAATAAACCCACAATAATATAAATCCACTAATCTCAATCTCTTCAATTACAATAAGTCTCTCGAATTACATACAACAACTAACTCGAAAATAAAATAAAAATCTCCAAAACTCTATGCATCAAAATAATACAAATCTTTTCCAAACAATCCTCGCTAAAATCAATCTCCATAGCGCCCTAAAATCCGCGCTAACCTGCCACTAAAAGAAAATATGGGGAAGTACACAATACGACAGGAAAGATGCTCAACAAATATATTAGCGGTGAATAAAATGTAACAACACGAGTACGAATATTCAAATAAAAAAACAACACTTTAATCGGGTCACCAGGCCTCACCACATCCGTATATGCTTTATCAAGCCATAGCCCGGAAAACAGGATTTTTGGCGGGTGCCCAACATCCGTGCCATATTAAAATCTCATGACAACGTGCTCATCAACAATATAATGATTCCACATGAATCAAAATAATTTCAACAATTATTTTTCAGATTTCAATGAATTTGTCAATTCAAATATGAGTTCAATTAACAAGAAATCAAAGAGAATGACACTCGCGAGATTTAAGGAGCATATTGTGTAAAACCCCATACCTCAAACCACGATGAGAAACCAACGATCACATCCTCAAGATCAACACAAAAGATCTACAAAAGCTTCTCCAAGAACCTCCAAAAAAATAGCCCCATGAACACCTCTAATCTAAGGTTGGAACTCACAAATCTCAAGGGCCAATGTGTATATAAAAAAAAGATGAATATAAAATATATTTGCTGCCAAAATTTGTACCAAAAGTATGTTAAAAGGGTTGACCACAACTTCCTTTTATAATGCAAAGAAATGAAGACTTGGAAGTCAAAAGAACTCTTGAAAATTACTTAATGATCACCGACTTAGAATTCCAAGAGTTAAAAACATTTAAAAATCATTTTAAAATCCGTTTTAACTCCGTTTTCGAAACCATTTGAAATTCTCGTCTTTAAAAATAATAACCAACATTTTTTAGCAATACAAATAATTTTATCAAAAACATTATTTTTCCTCTTTATTTTGAAAATACCCCAAAAATTACGCAGGTTATTACACTTCCCCACTAACAATGGAATTTCACCCTCGAAATTCGCCGAATGCCTAACTCTCAAAAAATCAGGCCAACAATCTCCAAAAATAATCTCGTCTCCAAAAATAATTCCTCACCTCTAATCTCGAAACATATCATGAATATCACCTAAAATTTTACATCTCCAAAATTGCTAACCACGCAATGAACCCAAAACCCAAGTCCCGAGGGTTGCCGTATACCTAAGCTCTGATACCATTTGTAACACCCCGCCCGCCCGGGGAGAGCGAACGGAGCGCTAATGTGATAAAATAAATCCAAATTCACAAGTGACAAGGTATAGAGCATCTAAATAAACCCACAATAATATAAATCCACTAATCTCAACCTCTTCAATTACAATAAGTCTCTCGAATTACATACAACAACAAACTCAAAAATAAATAAAAAATCTCCAAAGCTCTATACATCAAAATAATACAAATCTTTTCCAAACAATCCTCGCTAAAATCAATCTCCATAGCCCCCTAAAATCCGCGCTAACCTGCCACTAAAAGAAAATATGGGGAAGTACACAATACGACAGGAAAGATGCTCAACAAATATATTAGCGGTGAATAAAACGTAACAACACGAGTACGAATATTCAAATCAAAATGCAAATCTCAAAGCATTTATCAATATAATTTCTCTAGAACACTTTAACCGGGTCACCAGGCCTCACCACATCCGTATATGCTTTATCAAGCCATAGCCCGATAAACAGGATTTTTGGCGGGTGGCCAACATCCGTGCCATATTAAAATCTCATGACAACATGCTCATCAACAATATAATGATTCCACATGAATCAAAATAATTTCAACAATTATTTTTCAGATTTCAATGAATTTATCAATTCAAATATGAGTTCAATTAACAAGAAATCAAAGAGAATGACACTCGCGAGATTTAAGGAGCATATTGTGTAAAACCCCATACCTCAAACCATGATGAGAAACCAAAGATCACATCCTCAAGATCAACACAAAAGATCTACAAAAGCTTCTCCAAGAACCTCCAAAAAAATAGCCCCATGAACACCTCTAATCTAAGGTTGGAACTCACAAATCTCAAGGGCCAATGTGTATATAAAAAGAAGAGGAATATAAAATATATTTGCTGCCAAAATTTGTGCCAAAAGTATGTTAAAAGGGTTGCCCACAACTTCCTTTTATAATGCAAAGAAATGAAGAGTTGGAAGTCAAAAGAACTCTTGAAAATTACTTAATGTTCACCGACTTAGAATTCCAAGAGTTAAAAACATTTAAAAATCATTTTAAAATCCGTTTTAACTCCGTTTTCGAAACCGTTTGAAATTCTCGTCTTGAAAAATAATAACCAACATTTTTTAGCAATAAAAATATTTTTATCAAAAACATTATTTTTCCTCTTTATTTTGAAAATACTCCAAAAATTGCACAGGTTATTACACCCTGGTTCTTGATAGCGTAATAGAGAATGCATCTGCGAGGTAATGATCTAGGGATTGTGGTTATACACATATGATGAGAGATATATGTGTGTATACTTGATGTGATTTATATCTACGTGTGTGTGTGTAAATATATATATGGACGAATTGAAGGATATTATGAACAGTAAATTTATATGCATCCGGGAGGACAGCTCGAGGACGCTATGTTTAAATATGTATATAAGACTGATAGAAATATATACGGTTATATGACACTAAGGTGAATGTTGAATTAATAACTAGAATAAATTTATGTGAAGTGAATTGATAAATTGTAATTGAGGATTATAATTATAATGCGGATGTGAAAGCTAACTGAGAATTTAAAGTGAAATAAAGTATACACATGATATAGGGTAGCATATGGGACTAATATTAGTGTTGAGGTACTAGTTTGGTTTGGTAGTGTAAATAGGGAGTTTAAAATACACGTGTGAGGTGTGCACTATGAATAAGGGGCGAATGGTATCTCATGGGAGTGCAACACCAGTTTAAATATGAAAGATTGAAGGACATATTTCTTAATATAATTTAAACACTTACAAAATATTTTCAAAGGGGTTTGAACTCTAACCCGTGTCAAATTATTTTCAAAACTTTTGGGGTTCAGCCATCGAGACGCCTAGCTTAACCATCTTTTTAGTGAGACGATGTAGCATTAGTTGTGGTGAGCGTGAGGCTTATACGATAAACTATATTGCGAAAGTAAAACAATTTGCCGAAATAAACTCCAATTACCTACAAGTTATCGATGTTATTCAAGAAGGGACCAATTCAAACTTTTCTTGAATTGCTAACTTTGCTAAAATAGGTTTTAGTTTGCCAAGTCAGTTAATAGTCCTAATTATTATCTTAAGTTAACTAGGTGTCAAAACAGATAATATATGATTCAATTAATTAGGTGCGTTTCTAGTATTAAACCTATTTTTTCGTATGAGGCGAGATATTGCAAATTTGTAAAATAAAGCACAAGGTGCTTATTTTATATCGCAAAAACCCTTCCCCGGAAAAAATTACGGACCCTCTAGGGTCACCTAATCTACTTACACCAAAACAATAAAAACAATTAGAGATCTAGAAAAATAACACATGAAATGAACAAATAACACAAGAACAACAATTGGAGATACTTACAACCAGATTTTGCAAAATAAAAAATCAACAAGAACTAAGAGATGATGTTCTGGAAAAAACTTCCAAGATTGAATCCTCAAGATTTAGAAAAATATTGAATAAAAACAGCCTTGGTTCAAAGTATACACTCTTAAGATAAATCTTTTTGAATCAGGTGTATAATCTCTCTCTCAAAGTTTCAGCAAAGGTTTCGCTTAAAAATAATTTTTCTCGAATTGAAAAAAAAGAAGACCCAAAAGCTTCTATTTATAGAGAAAGTGGGTGTACTCTGATTGGTGAACAAAGGATTCACATGGATTGATATAAATCACACACAGATGTTGATAAAAATAGATCGCACACTCAAACAAGAAACACAAAATGGTGTCTTATAAATAAGACACTTGTTTGCAAGTTGTAAACAACTAGAAATACATGAACGTTATATTTTAATAAAAATGATGGAATTTATTGCAAAGATGGTGCAGCTGTAAACCATTTTAAAAAAGTTACCGTTTAAAAGAAAAAGCAAGGCATACACAAACCGTTTATGGGAATAAATATCAATAACAATTGATAAGACCTGATATGGTCTAGGGAACCTGCTACATGCCTACAACTAAGGTATAACGTTGTATTTCTAGTTATCTATGAATACAAGCCTAAGGCTTTTCAAAATATATATATATATATATATAGCTGTATGGGACACGCCAACAGTTGGTCTAAGGCTTATCACAGGCCAAAGTCAAATTGACAACAGGTATAAGCCAAAAGCTTGGGACCAGCCACGAATACACAATAATATATATAATATAATTACACGCATACCTAAATTTCCATATCACTACCGACAACACTAATTGCAACATTTAATAACATATATTATATAAAGACCATGCATGAGGACATACATAATATATTTATTTAATAACATATAAGCCACGTACATATATTACTCCATACACACGGATTAAATATTTAAACAAACAAATTAATTTAGAAATTTTATTAAAGAAAATATTTAATCTCATTAATAAACTTTCCAATTAATTTTTAAATTGTTAAAAAAGTTTTTTTTTAATATAACGTACATCCTTAATCAATAGTCATTACTTAAATGATATGTTGTGTCGTGTTGTGTCCTACATGACAATATAAAAGTCCTACAAGCCATAGAGGGTGTGAGAAACAACTTTATGCAGGATTGACAAACTGATTTGATTGCCAAGATGATGCAGATAGTAGTAGGAGCTTGGCGGAGGTAACGACACTCACTCTAATTACATGAATAATTTAGTCAAAATTGAAGTCCAACTAGATGAAGTCCTATGTAGCTAAACCACTGAACACAAACCCTAAGGGTGCTATATACAGGAACTTTCAAACTCCCGCATTGGACTTATTTGACAAAACCCTTGAGTCAATCAAATGACATACTAAGGAAAATGAAAATCCTATAATGTCCTATACAAAAGAGACATTTTCATGTGCCTAAATTGCAACCACAAAGCAACATCATTCAATCCCAAGTAACATTCCAAACAAAGCTATGGAAGGTAATATATATGGTATATAACTCGAATTCGAAGTTGGTTATGGGAATTGGGGTTATGAAACGAAAGGTTATATTTAGGCACAAAGGGGTTGACGAGGGGAAACATATAAGAAAGATTGCCTATGATCATTTCATAAAGTTTACGCAATTCTCGAGTCAAAACAATATATGAAAATCATGATCAAGTAATTCATTTCATATATGAACTCAATTAATGAACGATCAAATGAAAGAATAGAGAGATTACCAACGACTGTAACGTTTTCAAATAGGAAAGAATAGTGTATACACTCACACAATGACGAAAGGTACAAAGCTTACTCGGTGTAAGTATATACAATGCAACAAAAGATTACCTAGTTATAAAAAGCTTAAACTAAATCAATAAAGCAAGAAAAGTGCATGTGCTCATGGGATTAAAGTTTAATTCTTGAAGTTATTCATAATATCAATGATTGAGGACAAAAGTCTAATAACTTCTAAAATCGAGAATATGCATCATTGAATTGTCTATTGGATCGAGAAATTATTAAAATTTATCATCGAAAACAAAGGCAAAATTCCCAATAAAGGAGAAAAAAGAAAGAAAATATTTTTGAAAATTTTAATTTTACAAGAAAAGCATGTTTGGAAATAAACATATAGTCAAATAAAAGAAACTACCAATGAATGGATAGAATATCCCACACCCCCTAACTTAAAACCTGACATTGTCCTCAATGTAAATTAAGAACCAAGTTAAAGAGAGAAAAAGAGCGATATTACCCACAATGGAGCGATCTCCGGAATGTACGAGTCCAAAGATTATACAAAACATGTTAGTACCAAAGCATAACAAAAAGAAAGAATATATTTTTTAACTAATTACATTAGACTATAAGTAAGAATAAAGAAGAAAAATAAATAAAATAACAACTAACTATTTACTATCTACAATTTTAACTTCTAATTAACTATACACTAGAAGTTGAAATTTTTGAGGGTCCACCCAAAATACGGTTTGGCATTGAAAGATCCACGGAGGACCCTCCCTTTCATGCATGCCTCCTAAAAAATAGGAATTCTGTTTGAACAACGGAAGGCATGTGTAAGGCGTAAGAATTGAACCATCCCCAGTTAAAATTTTTGGCCGGAGGATGGGGGATTTGGATAAAACAGGTGACAAATACACATGGGGGCTAAGAGAAAATGAATCATCTCCCAAGTATTTTGAAATTTGAATGGGAGAGGGTGCACAAGGAGGCAAAGATGCCTTTATGTAAAGCAACTCGAGGAAGTACTCCTCGTCGGTGAAAGGGTTGAACGTTTTAAAGTTCGGCGCCGATTCATCAGGTACTTGTGATGGTGTGATAACGGAGAATGAAAAGGGGGAGGAAAGAAATTCAAACTTAAGAAATGAGTTATCATCGCTCAAAGTTGGAATTTCAAAGGAGATATGATGATTTTTAATGAAATTTTCTTCTTTGGGATCCAAAGATGAAATCCTTTCATTACAAATGGATACTACATCCATTTCATCCTCACTTTCATTCTCTATTAAACCATAAGCCAAGTCAAGAATGGTTTGTTCCAAAGTAGGCAAAAAATTCTCATTTGGTTCAAAACATTCCTCGACTTCAAAAGTTTCGGAAGAAAAATCATTGTCGGATTCAAATAATAAATCCAATTCATGTTCCCACATACAATTTTGTTCTCAATAAAGGTCTTCATACCTCTCATTCTCAAGCATGAGTAAACCCTCACCGAAAGTCATAGGTCGGGGTGCGGATTCTTGGAAATGAGAAGTTTGAAAATTATTGTCGAAACTATACTCAAACTCCTTATTATAAGAATTTTGAAAACTATTGCAAATTTTTTTCAAAATTCCTATTATAAGGAATTATAGGCCCAAAATCATTATCATCCTCTTAAAAAATACACGCACTCCAAAGCTTGACTTTTGCAATATTCGCCCATAGTCATTTTTGAATTTGTAATTTTTGGGGACTCTAAGTATTGACCAAAAGTCATAGGTTTACGGGGATTTTGAGAATTATCATAATGATTATCGAAAGGATTGGAATAAGACATGCTTACCCCAAAGATGGCTCGAAGTGGCGAAATCCACAAAGTGATGCGCGTGTGAAAAATTCAAGCAGTTCTTGGCGCTCAAATGTAGAAGTCCTACAAAAATGTTCGGCAAAAAATACAAATAGAAAAAAAATACTATGAAATACTAAATCAAATAAATTCTAAAACATCAAGTCCCCGGCAACAGCGCCATTTGATAGACAGGGTTTTGTTGCGGTGTCGCGTCACTGGCGTCAGATGTTTGTTATATTCGGTTCACCAACTCTATACAAAAACCTAAACTTCTGACTACACTCAAAAAGGGAGTATAGCGGACATGTTCGGGTATTGAAAATCCACGGAAACGAGTTGCTAGAATTTAATGGATTTAATACCTCTAAAATAAAAGTGTAAAAGATAATTTTCTAACTAAAAAGAAAGAAAAGATAAACTAAGCACGAGTGTATTTAAACTAGAAAAAAAAAAGGAATAAAAACTATAGGACGCGTCGGATATCCATCACCCTGAGTTAATTACTATAAAATGGTTACATGGGTTCATGAATTATTAAGATCGCGTATCGTTTTGTCAATTAATTAAATCAAGAGTTATCACACCGCTCAATTCGTATAAAAGACTACTATGATTTTGGCTTCAACAAATACCCCAAAAATTATGCACGAAAGGTCATAAATACGAAGCATACATGATATACCCCATTAAATCTCTTAGGCGTAATAACTAGGACAATGCAGTTGAAATAAACACGTAAAACTCCATCACCAAAGCAAAGCAACCAAATCAACCCTAGGTGAGTTCAATCCGACACAACCTAGATTAAATTGTCTAGAAATCATGGTGTAAGACATGTATTTAAAGCAAGTATGTAAATTAAAACAAGTAAAACTAATTATCAAAGCTTGTAAACTAGTTAACAACATAAGAAATAAGCAATCGAAGATTTATTAAAGAGGAAGAAGATGAATAGTAGCAACTTACATACAAAATGGGATGGAACCTTAAGAGAGAGAAGTGATTACGAGTGAAAGGTGTGTTCGTGTAAGGACACAATCTTTGTTTTCTTTTCACCGCGAAAATACAAACAAACGTAAATTATGGATACACTTGCGATACAAGTCTAGCGGTAAGCCGGGTATCAAAAATCCACAGAGACGAGTTGCTAGAATTTAATTGGTTTAATATTCCTAAATAAAAGTGTGAAAGATGATTATATACAAAAACGAAAAAGATGCATAAAAGGGAAATGATAAATCTAGGAGAGTTTATTGAAACTATATTAGCAAAGCGAGTAAAACTATAGGTTGCGTCGAATATCCCTCACCCGAGTTAATTAGTATAAAATAGTCACATGGGTCGAAGAGTTATTACAAATGCGTCTTGTTTCGACAGTTAATTGAACCAAGGGTTGTCACGCACCTAAATTCCCATAAAAGCCTAATACAATTTTGGCGTCAACAAATACCCCAAAAATTACGCACGCAAGGTCGTAAGCAAGGGACATAAATGATATGTCTCGTCAAATCTCCTAGGTGTAATAACTAGGACAACACACCCGAAATAGACCCGTAAACACCATCACCAAAGCAAATCAATACGTCAATCCGAGTGAGTACCATTCAAACCCAACCTAGACTAAATTAGCTAGAAAGCATGAAATAAACGTGGTAAATAAACGTAATAAAACTACACTACAAAGCAATTAAATCAAAGCATGTAAACCTAAATTAGAAAGCATGTAAATTAACTAGAAAGAAAAAATAAATGAAATACACACTATAATAATGGAGAGGGAAGATGAAAGTTCCAATTACAAACCCTAAAGGGTGTCAAACCAAGAGAGGAATAAGATGAACTCTCAAATCCCCCAAATCCTAACCTAAAACTCTATAAAATCTAATATATCTCATATTTACACAAAAATTCCTTTATATAGGATGTTACAAAAGAAATAAAGGAAAAAGAAAAGAAAAGGAACGAATTGCCAAATATCTGGTATAATCGAACGATCGATCAAAGACCATCGATCGATCGATCGAATAGGTCCCAACCCACTATCTCAATTCGTAGGCTTAAATTCAAATTGCGGTTGACCAGGGGCCCAAGCCCGATCGATTGGCACTCTGTTTTTGGCAGCCCTTGGTCCATGAAGAGAGGGGAAATCGTTGCAAAACAGAAACAGCCATAACTTCTTTGTTTGAACTCCAAACAATGCACCGTTTGCGGCCACGCGATGCTAATAAATGAACTTCAAATACAAGTAATTTCCATGAGCTAGAGAAGAAATGTTAAGTGACTAAAATTCCCTTGAAGTAGCTTCCAATGACGGAACTTCTTCGAAATGCAATGGATTCTCACTTTTAACGTCTCAATACCTACAAAAGCAAAATTAACCCCTACAAAGCATGTATATATCCAAATCCAAGGTTGTCTAGTTAATGAAAAAATATAGGCATTAAGGACCGCAAAAGAGCTAGAATACATAAAGATAACGGGCAAAAATATGCAATATTTGATACGAATCAAGAAGCTCTAAAAAATAACACCTAAAAACTAACCTAAATGAATTATCTCCTCCAAATAAAACCCTACAACATTCTATTAATACCCCAAAACAAACCCCCAACAAAACCAAGTCAAAAAACCCAAAATAAGTCATTTTTCGTCCAAATCTAATGGGACCGATCGACCTCATGTTTGGACCGGTCGACCGCATGTTGGAATTTTGCACCCACTTTTCTCTTCGATCCAATTTTGACACATCACACGAAAATGGCTATAACTCCCTCATACTAAATAGAAATGATGTGTGGTCGAGAGGCGACTCGGTAGGGAAGGAATGGGAAATATTCAAGGATGACTTCTTTATTGGCGAAAGGGCTAAATAGCGCCAGTGATTCTCTGAGCCGGTTTGGATTTCCAACGCCTCGAGAAACTGGTCGAGATAGATGACATCACCTTTTTCCCCTCTTACTTACCAGGAGGGCAATCTTCTCTTATGGCCTTCACCTCCTGCCCGGCCCGAAAATAGAGAACCCAGCCCCCTTCTGATCCATTCATTTCTGTAAATAGGGAGGATCCAGAGCTAAGCACCCTCCTATTCGAGGCCGGGTGGCCTCGCCCCACAAGCACCCAACCTTACTTTTTCTCTTCCTTCGGTTTACCTCCACAAACGTGCCACCTAAGATCCCGACTCATATTCCAAAGGCGCTACTTCAATTCAAGCGCAAGCCTCCCTTCTATTGCATAACCTAAAAAAGCTATAAATAAAGGTTTTTGGTTTACCCTGAAAATCTTGTACTAAGGAAGTTGCAATCAAGATTTCTTCTACTTTCCCTTCATGGTATGCCGTGGAAGTAAGAGAGAGGGAAAGTGATCAATCTAGGTTCCTTTGTATTAAAGCAGAAATGGAAGTTCTTAAACCCATTCATCACACAATTATCATTAATGAGGAAATGGGGGTGGCTGGCACGTTTGGATAAGAGAGGGCTATCCTATCATCCGCCTTCCTCAGATGATACCTCCTCCCTAGTGTGCCAGATAGCTACTTTTGCCATGTTTAATCTGAAGCATAAGAAAGTCATCCTTGGCATAAGCTCTAGTGGATCTATCTCTCTATTATGGCATTATTATATACTTTTAAATTCTTATTTATACAACTATGCCAATTCCTATATGTTTCCATATTCTCTATAGTGCTATATCATTCTCTTTTTTTCTTTCCACTTCAGTCCTCGGGGTTGATAAAAGGTCTGTAAAGATATTTTTTTGCTTAGGTTAGCTCATCTTCCTAGCCTGCCTGGTCTACGCCCATCCAAATTTTGAATTGTGTCTGGATGGCAGTATCTCTTTAGGTTGAGTAAGTAGCAAGATATCCATAGGTTTTTTTCATCTCAACGCCCTTTTCTCTTCAGCAACAACTCCATGACTTCGTTTGAAGAAAAAGTGACAGTTTCCAACGTACGCTACGAGCGGAAATCACCAGGTGTCAAATTTCCCGGGGTGGAAGGAAATGGTGGTTGTTTTCTAGAAGAGAAGGTGCTTTCAGGAAAACCTGTTGCTAGACATTTTATAGGGGTTGCATCATCCAATCTCGAGTTGCCCAAGTCATACTATACTAGTGAGGCTAGTTTGCAGCCGCTCCATCCAGTGAAGGGGATAGCGATTCGGCCAGTTCTACGTTAGTTAGCAGTGCCAGATCGTCGTCCGACCTTATACATCTGATAGTGTCCACCTTCTTGTACTCATTCAATCCTATTCTTCGCTTGGTCTTATTTCCTTTTTGTTTATAAGACAATCTTTAAGGTCACTGTATTTTGTAATCTTCCCTAGACTCTACTCTGAATCTAGGGAGAACTCTCCTGGGAACCAGGAAAAGCACTGCAGCGCGTTGCTTTAGACAAATAACACGTCCCGAACAGTTCGAACGATTTCGAACACCACTTAAGCAATTGAAAACCGTCTGTAAAGGTCCTTCTTCAACTCAAGTAAGTTGGTAGTAAATTCCCCTTTCAATAGTTTATTAATAACAAACCGGGAATAAATATCTACTGTTTCTTATTTCTGATTCACTTTCAACTGTTTATTTTGTAATCCCCCCCGGGAATATCAACAGTTTTTTTCTCCGATCGGAGAATCTCTTTCCTTTTTGATTAACACATCGTGATTAATTAACTAACAGTTGAGTGGCCTGAACCAAAGAGAAGCTAATTCAATTATCTACACGATTATGTTTTGAAACCCTCCAAATTATGCAGTATGAAATTACCAAAATTCCCTTGAAGTAGAATAAAACACCGAAACCTTCCAAAAATGAGAATAACTTCCTCATTTGGGGTCAAAATGTCGCATGGTAACTGTCCATGTAAAGATAATTTGATGATATACATGTTGGTAAATTAATTCCATGTAAAATAGTGAGTTTTAAAAGACCAAATATCCCTTGAAGGTCCTTTTACAACGAAATAATCTCGAAACGAATCCAACTTCACACTATGCATCCATAATACCTACCAAAGCTCAGATATACTTCATAAAACATATAAACATATAGAACAAATGTTATTCAATATATGAGCTTAAATATAGGAATTAATGGACACGAGAATGCTAGAATGTGCAAGGATAAAGGGTACTAAATGTAATATTCACGACATATCAATTAATATCCAACTTAAATGGATGATTGCCAAGCTGCAGTAATCCTAGATCATACCAATACCACAAAAAGTCATTCCCATACACCTTCATCATAGTTAAAGTATTTATCCAACCCCATTTGTAGGATTTATTTTGAGCCTGTTGATGTCTATCATCATAATGTCCCAAAGCTTCATTATACCCACCCATCCAAAATTCTCTGGGTTGTTTATGGAATCGAAAAGTTAATTTATCAACTTGTAATTGCAGTTTCTTTAGTACCCCATCCTTAACCTCTAATTGGGAAGAATGAGTGGACAGTTGTTGAGATAAGGTCTGCAGCTTTTGGGACATCTCAGCGATAGCTCGGTCGTTTGCTTTTAGCTGTGTAGCTTGATTGGCAAGGGCCTGTTGGGTCTTAAATTCCTTTATATTTCCTCGGCCAGGTCTATTTCTAGCTCGGGAAGAAGAAGCAAACTTAATGTTTTTTAAGGCATCCAATCTATCTCTCAATGTGCCATTCTTAGCTTCTATAAAGGAGTAACCTTCATCACTAGTAGTAACAAAAGATCCAGAGGAAGACTTCAGAAGTTTCACTTCATGCCTCAAATTATTATTCTCCTCTTCTAGGATTTTGGCAACAGTCCTAGTTTCTTCAATTTCAATCTTAAGTAAAGCTTTTTTTATTTTATTATAAACATATACAAATTTATCAAAACCCCGATCTACACTCAAACTTTGATACTTCTGCTCATAGCTATGATGCATTAGTGCAATGGATTCCTTATACTGTTCTTGAAGTTCTTCTATCATTTCATAATAGGCAACATTATTTTCTACCGCCCGATCAAGTAAGTACTTCAAATACTTATAGGATTCGTTAACCTGCTCTGAGGCATCATCACCGATCAACTGAGTGATTTCTTCTTCGAACAAGTCTATATGGCTAGCATTAAAAAAAGAATTACATTTCCTATGTAGCTCGGTATCATGGGAAGACAGTTGTTCCATATTTGTAATAAACTAGCAAGAAGAAATAATCACCAATCAATAACAAGAATGGAGAACATGTATAATCAACAGGAAATAAAAAAGAATAACAAAAGGTTCTTTTATTGATAACAAAGAGTCCAAAATACAGTCAAAACAAAGGAAAAAGAAACAACAAAAGAAAAAGGGGGAAATTTCGAAAAAATTTACACCTTCTCCCTATCATCTTCAACCTTCTTGCTCTATTTAGAAGAAGGGGCTACAGGCTGGAGTTGCTCGGTTTGCTTGCCTGGAGGAATAGAAGACTCATGGACTTCAGGTTGTTTGGCAGAAGACTCAACCACAAATGAATACTCTTCAGAAGCAGCTTCATCTTCAACCTCTTTCTTACTCAAATAGGTCTGGTTTTTAATTTTTGCTTATTAGCTCGTATTTGATATAATTTGCGGGCTTTAAAATTTGTTTAAAAAGATTTTGCCCAATTTTATTATTGTTATAAACATTTTGAGCATTTGGCCGAGAAAAGACTCTAGGATTATTTCTTGTTAATTTCCTTTTAGTATTAGATCTTGTCTTTCTCTTTCGATAGTTAGAGTTTCTATCTGGTGGTTTAGGAAGAACATAATTGTTACGACTTCTCCTAGAATAGTTAAAATTCTAATAGGTAAAGGAGGGATAGGTAGGTTTGTATAGGCGTTTGGAATAGCAACCATCTAAAGAATGTCCTTACACATCATAGTATGAGCAATAAAGATTGCTCGTTGCAGCTAGGTCTTTAAGAAAGTTGTTGAACATAGGTTTCCCTAAATTATTACTTTTAGCATTATTTCTGGAGGGAACAATTTGAAAAGCTTTCTAATGGGAGGACAAACGTACTTCATTTTAAGATGAACATTATTCTTAGAGGTACTTGTCTCATCAAATTTTAACTTTTGCTGATTTTTATGAAAATCATTTTTCAAAGATTAAAAGTCAGAACAAATTTCCATAGGTCTTTTCCCACCGGTAACAAACTTTATTGTTTCAAAAGGTTTGGTTTGCTTGATATTTTTGGTGCAAAAGCCTATTCCAGATCTGTCATCAGAATTGATCTTACTATCAGCAACACAGTCCTCAAAACAATTAGAATTGCTTTCAAATTTTGAAATTTTTTTAAAGACTGTTGAAGTCTTTTCTTTTGTTTGTTCCAATTCTAATAAAGATCCTTTATACTTATTTTCCAAACCATTATTAGATTCAATCAAGTCTTTCAATCTTTATTCAAAAGCTCTTATTTCCTCATCATGAGTTAAACTTTGAGACGTACTCTTCAACATTTTGCTTAACTATTTGGTTTAAGGACTCTAATTTCTTGGAAAGATCTTTGACAAGCTTCTCTAGACTAGCACTTTTCTTGAGTGTTTTAGTGTAAAGTGTGTGAATGTCAGGAAGGTCTTCATTATCGGAGTCACTAAGTGAGTTATGTGTTGTGTCCCCTATCGATTCAATTTCAGGACTCATGCACCTATTGGCATCATCAACAAAGCATACATTTTACTCACACACACATGATTTTTCAGTACTACAATCATTCTCAAGAAATAAGGCAGACACATCAGCAGAAGCAACATCAATCATGGTATGATCAATTTCCTCATCATCATTGTAAATTATCTTAGCAAAGAATGACATGCAAGGGTCATAAGAGTTGGATGACTTACGTTCATCATTTTCAGAATCACTTGAGTCATTCCATGTCTTGCATAGCTGAGCCCTATTATGTTTGGGTTTTTTGTCTAAGTTAACCCTATAGTCACTAGCCATGTGTCCTAATTTACCACATCTATAACATTAAACATTGTTAAGGTCTTTCTGAGGTCTCTTGTGATCATCAGTCTTTTGTTTGTTATGTGTTCTCTCATGAGTCCTATTATTAGAAGTGTTGAAGTAATTAGGTTTCCCTTGTCTGGAAGAAAATTTGTTTCTAAAGTTTACAATCTTTTTTAATTGCTTATATATAAGAGCAGTCTGATTATCCAAGTTATCCAAGTCACAGTCCTCATCAGAGTCAAGGTCAAGGTCAGGTTCGATCAAATTAGATGAAAAAACAAGATTAGAACTGCCCTATTTTTTATTGGTATAGATAAATTATTTCTTGAATTCTAGTTCCATTTCCACAGTTCTTAGTTTACTAGTGATGAGTTCTGGGGTAAGATTTTGATCATCCATTTCCTCAATAGCATATCTTTTATTATCAAACTTCTGTGGAAGTGATCTTAGAATTTTTGAAACAGTCTCTTTTCTATCATAGGTTATACCATTTGCATGTAACTTAGTTACAATGTCAATTAACCTAATGTAGAAATCATCAAAGGATTCAGTCTCAGACATGATAAGAGAGTTATACTGTTGGGTAAGCATTTGAGTTTTAACATCTTTAACTCTCGTATCAACCTCATGTGCAGTTACAAGAGTATCTCATGCTTCCTTAAAAGTTGTGCAAGATGAGATCCTCTTAAACTCATGTTCATTAATAGACATAAACATGGCATTTTTGCCTTTATTGTTACATAGTGAAATTTGTTTTTAATCTTTATTGAATTCACTTAGTAACTTCCTGATTTTCACAGTACTTCCTTCAGCCGCTGGTTTAGTAGGAAAAGTGTAGCCATTTTCTATAACTTTCCAGACTTCATCTCAATCATCCTTACCTTTTAGTAAGGAAAATTGGTTCCATCAAAGAGAGGGGATCTGGACAGGTTACCTAGTCTCTCAAATCTCTCGTCCATACTTTTGTTTTGAAAAAATAATTTCAGAAACACACGATCTAAAAGATTTTAAAACAACCAAGCGCTGATACCAATTGAAAAACTGCCACTTAAGACGTTTAATTCAGAATTAAACTATTAAAATGGCTCCAAACTGTTTGTTGAAGAAACTCTTTTAATCAAAACAAAACTTAACACAAGATATGTTTAAAATGATTATCAAAGTAGTTTGAACGAGTTATTTCAGATCTAGAATGAACCAGTTTTGAAAAATAAAACTTAAATTATTAAATTAGCACATCTTAGAAGAAGGTGATGAGAAAATGAATAAGTACACAAGTAATTTTTAACGTGGTAAAATCCCACCCAATTGGGGAAACATCCACGGTGACCTCTACGTCACAAAACGAAAATCTACTAAAATCAGAATAACAAATTACAAGCTATTTAACAATCAAACCACACAAACACGCCTAAACTAAGTTCAGAATTGTTACCAACTCCTCTAGATTAGATCTAACTTCTCTGAAGGTTGTTGTTGTTGTTGATGTTCTCTCCAGCTTCGTAATTTTACTCGATTCCCGTCTTTACGTCGACTCAAACAAGTTTAAGATCATACAACCAACACTTTAAGTGGGGTAGAGTGAAAAGGTAGTGGTCTTGTGCTCTCTAACATATGCATGCAACACACTCACACTTAATACAGACATAATGACTTATCAAATTATAGAATCACTAGATATACAAGAAATTTAAAAATCAGTCTTTTAGACGTTTCAAAGTAACCGCAATCAAGAAGGAATCTTGTTGTGAAATATCCAAGATCCTAACACTTTATGTTTTGAAAATATTATATAGAAAGTGCAATCCCCAATCAAGATCTTAAAACTAAATCTTAGTCTGATAGTTTGAGTAAAATGAAATCAGAATGAAAATTGTTGGTTTAGGGTTTGAAAACATAAAGTCAGTTTCAAAATAACCAACAAGTAAGATTTCTTAAAATAAGAAATCAAAACAGTATACTATATATGTGATTTGTATCATAGAGACGAGATCCTAAGTTTCTATATAGAGAAACTGAAAACTCTACCAACATGACTAAGTTGGAAGGATGATCAAGAACAATAGAGGATAACTTCTCAAAACACGATCTAAACACTCAGGTTTAAACTCTTAGAAAAGTATTTCTGGTTTAGGGTTTGACGAAGTTTGGATTATGGTTTCCTTTCTCTCTCTTCTCTTTCTTCTCTCTTTTTTCTTTCAAACAAGGAAATCTCAAAAGTCTCTAATTGCCACACAGATGGCATCTATTTATACTGGGCATATAAGGATCTGGAATGATGGTTCAAATTCAAGGGTTGAGATTTAACAAAGTTAAATCGATGCAAATCTAAGGGTCCATAGTAAGCTGTGCAACGACCAACTCTGATTGGTTAGAACCAATGCACTTGGATTGATTTCAAACACATGCAGAGCGTAGATTAAGATGATCCAAAGGTCCAGAATAAGTCATGGGTATGTGAGTGATAAGAAACATAAATCGAACCGTTGTGTGTGCACTACGTGTAGGCTCAAGATTAACTCTCAAATGCGTGTTTTTGAGTTTTTAAAAATTCCAGTTCCACCCACATATATTTGTGTCGCTTTTGGATTCTACCCAAGACAGTTTTAAGGCAAAAGAAATATTTTCAAATCAACCCAAAATCTTTATTAAGTTACAATTTTAATTTCCAAAAATTATTTAAAATTCTTAGAAAATATTAAATAAATCCCAAAAATTATTTAAAAATCATTTTAAGGGGATTTAACTCACACAAGATCATTACATGAATAAATCACTATATATATGAAATCCTAGTGTGTGGTTTATGTGTTATACCTTTAAG
Source organism: Sambucus nigra (assembly GCA_949130495.1). NCBI lineage: Eukaryota > Viridiplantae > Streptophyta > Magnoliopsida > Dipsacales > Adoxaceae > Sambucus > Sambucus nigra. The sequence goes on along the minus strand of OX422207.1, from coordinate 540,025 downwards.
ATCTTGTAGAGGAATATCAATGAAGCTTATGAAAGTTCTGAGGCTTTTTGGTTCGTCTAGGGATAGACACAATTTTGTCACTATTTCCAAACTAGATGAGCTCCTATATAATGCATACTCAAAGGAGTCAAAGATATAGGGTGCTTCAATTCATCCTCTATATCATCTAAAATTTGTTGTCTGAACTATGATAATTTAGGTTATGAATTTTGGGTTTCTTAGTGGTGTTTAACTTTGCTTCATAATTGGAATTTTGAAAGTTCTAAGCCTGGAAAAAATGGTGTGAGTAGTTCCACATTTCTTTTTTCGGATTTTATCTTACAATTGGTACTCTCTCTCTCTCTCTCTCTAACATGAAAATATGTATCTAGGATGGTAAGCATTTGAGTTTCCTTTGTTGTAATATATATACAACATTATTGGTGTGAATATTTTCTTATAGGTTAGATTGAAGGTAAATGATATAATAAATAAAATCGAATACAATTTAATAATCTTGCAAAAAAATGTGTTTTCGTTTGGAGAGAGCTCAAAGATATATTGTGTTCATATGCAAGGATCTTGCAGACAACATAAATAGGCGTGTTATATATTATGCCATATGAGTATCTTATATAAGTTTGTATATAAAGGGTTATGAATCAAAATAGTAACATTATCAAGTTACTTTGGAGGGTTGGTTTTTTTATCTCCATCTCGGTTCATTTTTCATATTCACATAGCTTCTTAGAGTTGCATCATTTCTAATGTATGTAGTCTTCTATTTTTTTTGTGGGGGTAGGAGAGTTCTTAGATGCACCATATAAATAAAAAATTCACCCTTATTTTTTGAAACCTTTACCCCAACCCACCCAATTTTTAACAAAATACATGTAACTCACCATTGAGTTTTTTAATTTCCTTTCCAACCAACTTTAAATTAAAATTTTAATATTGTTCATGTCTTTTACATTCCAACAAAGGGTTAAAGCATTTAATTACTTATATATCAAATCATATTCATTTTAAAATTTTAATAGTCATGTTCACGGAAAATTTAAACTCTTCGAACATCAATTTTACATTATGTAAACTCTCAAACCCCATGTTCTTATAATTTCAATAGAAGAAGAAAAAGAAGAAGCTGTTGGAAATTAATATTTTAATTTGTAATATATTAAAATTCGAAATTAAGTATTTACCATTAAAGTTGTCTTAATAAGCCAGATATTTAATTGGGCATGTGATAAATACTAAGCCTTAAGAGGCTGGCTTGTTTTCTATTTGTATGCCATTTGATGGGTAGTGTAGGCTCAAAACTAGGACATAATTGACCAAAGAATTTTGACCCTCTTTCCCTTATATATTGAGTTGCCTTGCTTAGTCTAGGGTTACCTCATAACACACAAATATCTAAGGTGAAAGAGAAAATCCGAAATTCATCTTTTAGTATATTTTCTCATAATTTTGGGCACACCTAAATGAGCATTCTGGGTTATTTTATTGAGCATTTAAAAGCATTATTTTGGAGCATGCAAGTCATGATTTTAGATATATTGAAGCACGATATCGAACCCTAGCAATGGACGAAGGTTGGTATTCAAATGATGGTTATATATAGCATATTAAAGTAGCAATTGTATGAAGAATAATAAATTTGGAATTCATGTTAAAAACTATTTTAAAATGGAGATCAGAATCGTTCACCTCATACCAAGGGAAAGGTAGAGTGAAGTCATCCATAGAAATGTTCCCAAAATAGTAGATATAGAAAATATGATTTATGCGTTTATCATGATATTGATCGTTATTATGAACTGACAATATGTGTTGGATGAAAAGCTAACAAACATAATATGTATATTAATGCGAGAATATGATAAATATGAAAGTAGGGGATTTAGGGAAATTGGAGAATTTAGAGAAATCGATAATTTAGAAAATTGAGAAAAATAAAAAATTGGGAAATGGGACTCGAATCTCGGGTTTTAATATGAGACACCTACGTAGCCTATAAATGCATCAAATTCCACGTAGTTCGAATGAAACATGGGGGTGGGGTTTATTCCATAGATCCGAACAAAATTTTATTATAGGTGTGTGTGTAGAAAATGTATTTTTAGTTGAGAAAAAGTGTGGTGGATAATCTCGTTCGGAATTTATGGGTATAACCCTCTTTTTTATTTATTTTTGGGCTTTTATAGAAAATAAAATATGTTCAATATACTAATAAAAATGTAGATATTAATGTATATGAACTAAAGTAAGAACTGGATTATGAATCTAATGTAATTTATGCGAAAACAAGGAATTTAAAGAGAGAGGGAAGGAATTAGACCTTCTTTGAGGCTTGATCTTTGATCTCAGATGAACTCATTTGAATGTAAGATGAATGTTGATGAGAGAGAATGTGATTTTGCCAAATTGGGTATGAAAAGGATGAGAATGTAAGCTTGAATGGGACTTAACATGGAGGAACTTCTCTGATTTTGAGAGAATGTTGCTGAGACCACTGATGCTAATGGTTCTCTTGTGTGCTTTGGGAGTGAGGTCATGCCCTCTATTTATAAGGTCAGGGGTCGTGCCGATCGTCATTGCTCTAGTCCTACCTATTGGCAAGTAACCCTTGACACGCTACTGATAGATAGGGATCTGGACCTGCCAATTGGCAGTCTCATGTAGATTTTTCTAGAAAATGGTCGTAGAATGTAATCCACTGATCCGAATCATGCACAGTACATACCATTAGGAAGGTACTTCATAGACCTTTAAGATTCTTTTGGACCACTCCTGGTTTAGGGAGTTGACTTTGGGTCAAATGTGGCTCGAAAGCACACGTCGGTCTTTTGGACGGGAGATTGTCGAATGAAAACGGATCGTTCGTCTGCATGGTAAGTCAGAATCATGCACGGGGAAGACCATTGGAAAGGTTAGGAAATGTACTTCAACATTCCAAAGAGTTTCACTTGGTTAGGAAAGTTAACCTTGCTCAACCGGGGCCCAGAAGTGTCTAATGACCTTTCGAAGTAAAATGGATCATTTGTCTGTACCGTAAGTTAGAATCGTGCATGGGGTATACCATTAGAAAGGGTATTCTGGGTCCTTCAAAGATTCATTCAGTCTCGTTCAAGGTGAAGAATTGACCTAGGTTAAATAGAGCCCAAGAGCGCCCGATGGCCTCCGGATTGGATTTTGAGGGAAAACTAATCATTCGTCCGAATGGTTATGCCATTTTATGCACGGGGTAAACCATTGGAAAGGGTTTCCAGTGAAAAGTTATTTCACTCAAATGATGAAGTTGATTGGGGTTAAACCGAGGTCGAGGAGGGCCCAGTGGCCTTCGAATCTATTTTTGATAGTAAAATTATCCATTCGTTCGAATCGTTATGCCGATTTGTGCACAGGTAGACCGTTGGATAGGAGATTCAGATCCCTTCAAATATTTAATGAGATTTTTCTCTGATGATAGAGTTTATCGAAGTCAAACGGGGCCCGGGAGCACCCGATGGCCTCTAGATCGATACTCTAAGTACGACCTAGGGTTTGTAGTTAAATGGGGAGGTGCAAGTGACCTAAGGATATATTTGGGGGTCTTAGAATGTGGTGTCAATAGAGGTAATCATCTTGAAACCCCCAAAACATTCTCTTTATCTCTCACCTTATTTTTCTCTCTCTAAGACCCCTATCCATGCGGTGTACACATTTTACATGGCAACGAATTGAGGAACCCCTGTTACCCATCCAAACCCCTCCTCAAATAATTAGATGGCACCAAAAAGGAAGGAACCGGGATCGAATCCCGAATATGATCCATCACGAAAGCCACCCAATCCTGGATGTCTCTTAGCTTGGTAGTTGACACCCGAACGTCCTGCAGGAAAAATAAAAATAAAAAGCAAATCTATCATTCTGAGGAAAAGAAAGAAATTAGAAAGATAAAAGTCAAATAAATGAAAGGTATACCTATGGATTAAGGACGTCCTCTGTTAGCCACAGCACCTCCGGGTCCATCGCATTGGGGCAATGTAGCATACGCACTAATCCACCCCAGGTCGTTTGATGTTATAAAAAGGAGGAGCTAGCCGAAGAGACGGAATCTCTGACTTTGCCGCCGCTGTTGATGTCAACAAACCAACCGCACTGTGGGAAGGCCCTATTGGTCGACTCGTGTCCCTACCCAAAATTTTAGTAGGAAGAATCATAACATCATATATATTAGACGACATCGGCCAACTCGACACGAAATCCAGATAATCGTAGGTCGCCTTCGTGTTAGTATACGACGAGTAAGGCTCACCAACTATTGCTTCCACCCTTGCCTCCTCTTGTATCTCCCATACCCATCTCATGTATCTCGGGGGAATCGCAGTGTAACAACTCGTAATTTTGAGGACTTAGAATTTAATTGTTTTGGGAGAAATAATATTTATTTAAATTGGAGAATTTTAAATTTGTCAAATGAGGTCAAAATTTGAGGATGTTAGAAAGTATTTCGAATGATGATTCTGAGTGCACGGTTGATCCGGGATGGGTCGAGATAGTCAAATTGACTATCCTTGGGTTTTATTTGGGTTCCGAAATATTTTAAATTAGTTTGACTCGAATTGGAGTAAACGAGTCATTTAAAGTGTGTATTATCATTTAAAGTTGGGTATTTTGGAGATAAGGCTTATAAAGACGACGTGAGATAACAATATCATTCTTGAGAATTAGAAAGCCCTAGAGAGAGAGAGATAAGAGGAAAGGAAGAAGAGAAAGAGGAGAAGCTTGGAGATTCTGGCCAATACACAATTCGAGGATGATTCAACCTCTCCAACTTTGAGGCAAGTGATTAAACTTGATAAATAATCTATGCGCGTAATTTATTTCATGATTTGGGGATAAAAATATGGATTTTGGGTTAATATGTTAAAACCTATATTTTGTGGGTTCAATCTTGCATTTGATGTTTTTATATGGGTTTAATAGTGTATAACTTGATGGGATGAGATAAAGGATGAGTTTTGATGTTATAAACATGTTTGGGTTGAAGAATAATGGAGATAACATGATATATTTGGGTATTGAAAGTTTGGGTTTTGAAGAAAATAAGCCATGTTGTAGCTTGCTGAACAGATCGAATCGATTCGCCCCTTTGCGAATCGATTCGGTGTGTTGCGGACTTACAAGTCCATTGGGAAGAATTGATTCACCTCCCCTTGCGAATCAATTCAGAATGCAACAGAGTTAGAGGTCTTTAGGACTGAATCTATTCTCTTTTAGGACCGAATCAATTCGCTTCTGGAATCGAATCGATTCGGAAGGGCCGAATCGCTTCGAAAACATGGCTTTTTGGCAAAGTTTTCTAGAGTGAGTTTTACTCCGTTCCGTTTGGGTTTATCGATTAAGAAATTCTAATATGATACGAGAAGTACGTTTTGGATATTTTAAGGGAGTTTCATATATGATGAAATATTGGGGTTGTATCGGGTTATTTGAGAGAGTATAAATTGAAGTTATCGTATCGACTCAGTGGGGAATCCTACTAGCATTGGGAATTCCATTTGGAGATAAATATGGGTCAATAAGAGAGAGGTAATGTACGCTTAGTGACGTTAAGCTTAAGGATTTAATCTTAAATGTGATAATTTTAATGGTTCATATGAGCAACTCAACCGTAACCAGAATTGGGAATGATTTTAGTGTATCACTAACTAGAATAGTTTGTGATTATACTTGTAGCCGGAATAATTATTGTATATCGATGTGTATACGGATATAGACGGTGTGTGTATGATGATTGTATATATATGTTGTGTATTTGATAATTAGGTAGTCATACCTAGCATATGATATCATGGGAAGTTGCACGATGTGGGTGAGGCATCTGGATTGAAAAGCAGAGAGCGTATAGTCCCCAAGTCATAGGCGTCCATTATTTGTGTATGAACTATTATTTAAGGGGTAAGACGTCTTTGGTATGATTCGTCTTATTTTTTTGTGAGGAACTGTGATAGCATCCCATACGCTGTAATTTGATTATTTACCAGGGTGGTGTGATAATAGTCCGATGGATGGTAACCCGAGAGAACGCGAGTAATTCCAGGAAGATGATAGCATTGCAGAGATTATATAAATACTATAAGTGAATGTGTTATGTGTATTTTAAATTCACGCTATGTGTGTTATGTGTACGTGTTTGTTAGGGTTGAATGATCGTGTTTTATATCTAGAATAATGTTATATAGACCCTAATGGTACCGTGTGATATCTTATATATGTACTTAGAGGTAGTGTAGAAGGGTATTTAAAGATTCACCACTATATTTATGGGTGAGGGTCCCTCAAAGACCCCCCTTTAGCTTACAGAAAATATGAGGTTGAGGGAACCCCGAGGGTCCCTCCACCGCATAAGTACCATATTGGAGAAGGAACCCCTAGGGTCCCTGCAGAAGCCCAAGTTGAGAAGGGCCACCGCAAGGGTCACTGCAGAAATGACATTCGAGAAGTGCCCCGCAAGGGCCACTACAGAAATGACATTTGAGAAGTGCCCCACAAGGGCCACTGCAGAAGTCCAAGATTGAGAAGGATCACTGCATAAATGACATTCAAGAAGTGCCATACAAGGGCCATTGCAGAAATGAAATTTGAGAAGTGCCCCGCAAGGTCCACTGCAGAAGTCCAAGATTGAGAAGGGTCACTACAGAAACGACATTCGAGAAGTGCCCCGCAAGGGCCACTGCAGAAATGACATTTGTGAAGTGCCCTTCAAGGGACACTTCATAAGTCCAAGATTGAGAACCGTCAGTAAAAAAATGACATTCGAGAAGTGCCACACAAGGGCCACTACATAAATGACATTTGAGAAGTTCCCTTCAAGGGCCACTGCAGAAGTCCAAGTTTGAGAAGGGTCACTGCAAAAATGATATTCGAGAAGTACCCCGCAAGGGCCACTGTAAAAATGATATTTGAGAAGTGCCCCGCAAGGGCCACTGCAGAAGTCCAGGATTGAGAAGGCCCACCGCAAGGGGCACTATAAAAATGATATTCGAGAAGTGCCCCACAAGGGCCATTGCACAAATGACATTCGAGAAGTGACCCGCAAGGGTCACTGCAGAAGTCCAAGTTGAGAAAGGCCACTGCAGAAATGACATTCGAGAAGTGCTCCGCAAGGGCCACTGCAGAAGTCCAATTTGATAAGGGACACCGCAAGGGTCACTACATAAATTAAATTTGAAGAAGTGCCCTGCAAGGGCCACTGCAAAAGTCCAAGATTTAGAAGGGCCACTATAAGGGTCACCACAGAAATGACATTTGAGAAGGAACCCCCCAAGGCTTTTTCAACAATAAAAATAATGTTTGAGAAGGAACCTCCCAATAGGGTTCCTCAACAGTAGAAACTTACATGGGAGGAGGGACCCGTAAGGTCCTTCCCCCGTAGCTCCCAGAAAACCAAGTTAGGATGATGGGGTGTCTACCATAAGCAACCCCTCATTATGAAAAAGGACAAAAGTACTAAACACTTAATTTCTTGTACAGGTTTCCTAGTTGAGCAAGCAGGGCTCTTAGGAGTTCTGGCTTAGCGGCTGAGGGACAAGGTATGTTGAGCAAGATCAACCACTTAGCACTATGGGATTGAGAGAGTACTAGTAGGAAGACGCAGAAGTCACTCAAGACTACACACACCTCACACTTAGTCACAAGTGAAGTGAGTAGCCAAAGGGTTGGCTGCTCGTAAGAAAAGAACTGTTCATAAAATGATTTTAAAGGAGAGGGTCCTCTAGGCCCCTCTCAAGAAAAATGATTTTGGAAGGGTCCCTTAAGACCCCCCTCAAGCTTACAAAGATTTTAGAGGAGGTGGTCCTCGAGCCCCCCTCAAGTTTACAAAGTTTGTACCAAAAGTTACCGTTTCAAAAGATATTTATCAAATCAGATATTTTGTCTCCATTAGAAGACATATTTGATTTTGGGATTTTGGTTGGAACCAAGTGGCACCTGCCAGAGGGGACAGAGAGAGTTGCCTGCAGGTAGGGACAAATAGTACACTACAGATTTTTTCCCTCACCAACCCTATAAGTTTTGGCGCCAAAAGTTCCAACCCACCCCCAATGCCCATGTACAAATAGGACCCCTGAGCAAGGTCATCAGAAAGAAAAAACTCAATAGCAAAGTCACTCTGTCAAAATCCCACCAGAACCTCTCTAGTATTCTCTATCTGCTCTCTCTCTACTACTAAGTGCCTGGTTCTTTAACTCCCCACTAACATCCATCACTCTTAGGAGCTCCTCTTGAGAAAATTACTATTATTGTTGTGAAAGTTCATCTTCTTACAGGGAGGGAGTTCCAGCTTGAGCTCCATTTTTATCAAAAGGAGAAGGTCTCATCAGAAGCTGCTTTAGAAGTTCTTGAGAACCTTGCAGACAACGTCCATTGGAGTGGGTCACACCTCACCCTTTCTAGTTATTCATAGACACCAGTCTCACTACCCTCCTACATTTGGAGACTCCGCTAGGGAGGTATCCTCACTTCCATGGACAAATAAGGTTTCAATATTTCTAAGAAGCTAGTTTTTTAGGACACTGTATCGGGTAATGGAGTTCATAGTGATCGGACTACCCAAGAAAAAGTGGTGGCGATCGGAGCAAAGGCGCCTGCTCCTCAGGGAGGGCAGACCAGCTCACCGGTAGCAGCTCCGATGGCAGAGGGTTATGAGTATGTTTTTGGAGCTTTTGAAACAAAACAAATAGACTTGAAAAGTTTGGATCAAGGTTGTGTAACACCAGTAGAAGCTTCATCTGGAGGGGCAGCCGTTCCGACGATGATTCCGGTAGAAGTAGCTCAGCCGCGGAGGATAACACTGTCGCAAATTCTGACAATCGCCAAGTTCACTGGCAGGAACCTCAGGAACCCTAAGTGTTTGGCGAGGAATTCGGTATGGTCGAGGAACTCCTCGCGCTCAATGATAGCGATGAGGAACCCTCAAGAAAATAACCCATCGTGGTAGAAATTCTAAGTGAGGAACTCACAGATGTAGCATCCCCTTTAGAAACACCAACTCGCGAGGAACCCATGGATGAGAAACCCTGGGTGTCCCTCATCGCAAAAAAAAGAAGGAAGTAGCAACAACAACCCTTATAAAAATTCTAACTCGCGAGGAACCCTCGGTGTCCCTCATCGCCAACAAAGAAGTCGTGGCAGTAGTCTCGACGAAGCATGAGGTCGAGACACCCCCGGATGGGAAGTCGAGGCGCGATGAACTCATTGTCGAGGGACCCTGGGTGTCCCTTGCCGCTAACAAAGATGTCGTGGCAGCAGCCTCGATGATGCATGAGTTCGAGATACCCCCACTTGAAGTAAGTTGAAAATGGCTCGATTCACCAAATGTGGTACCACCAGGCGAGATACCCTTAACGAGGCAGGAGGTCGAGACACCCTTAGATGAGAAGTTGGCACGCGAGGAACCCATTGGCAGAGAAGTGGCACTTGATGAGAAGTTAATGAGATACCCTCAGACCCAAGGTCAATACGCGAGGAACCCCTACGAACATTGGCAGATGTCGAGACACCTTTAGAGTTGAAGTCGACGTGCAAGGAACCCCCATAAGAATTAATCACCCTCGAGGAACCCGTAGAAAAATGGGGTCTCGCGACTTCAATTTGCAGCATCGACGAGGAACACATGGTATGCAATGGGTCTCGCGAGGAGCCCTTGGCTACACCACTTTCAGATGGAAAATCCAACAAGGAACAGCTTGGAATAGTCGAGGAAGCCTATGGTAGAAACCTAACTCGCGAGGTACTCCAAGTAATTTCCCTTGTAAATGAAAAACTTGTGGCAGCAGAACCTCCAGCCACAGACACAGATCCAGTGCACAAGGAACCCATTGTAGAAGTATCTATTGGCGAGGGACCCTCGGTAGTGGGTCCCATAATTGAAATTATATAAGGCGAGCAACCCCTAAGTCCCAAAGCATCTGCGCACGAGGAACCCTTAAAGTTGCTAATGGTAGAATCGGCAAGGAACCCACCAACAGGGTGGGTTGCGAGGAACCCAAAGACTGCAAACCCACTACCCACTAACGTAGTGGGTCGCGAGATACCTTCCCTCGGCAGCGCACTCCCCATGGCAGCCATGGTTGACCAGGAACCCAAAGAAATACCAGCCATCGTCGAGGAACCCTCATCAATCAACGCATGATTTATGGAAGTAAACCTTGACGATGAGCCCACTGCCCCAAATTGCAAGGAACTCCTCATATCTAAAAAATGTTTGCGTGGAACCCACTGCGGAAAATGGCAACCGCGAGGAACTCCCAGCCATATTGGTCTCAAGTAACGACCAAATTGAGTTTAATTTCCAAATTCCAATGAGAAATCCATGTCAGCAATAGTTATTGGCGAGGGACCCTTAGCAGTGGGTCCCATGGTTGAAATTCCATGAGGTGAGCTAACCCCATGTCCCAAATCATCAACACGCGAGGAACCCACTGACGCTGACAGTCGGTACCAAAGTAAAAGCATAAAAAAAATCCGCGAAAGTGAAAATTAAGTTGAGGAACCCTTGCCATTTTTTATATAGTTGCAAGGAACCCACAGAGAATTAGGATCCTCTGTGCGAGGAGCCCCTATTTCAGTTAGTAACGAGGAACCCTTAGGGGCCCTCGGCCTAAACAACAATCTATCACCAACAGGCATGCTCACTTCCCCAGATTCATAATGGCAAAACCCATAGCCACCCTTAAAGGAACCGAGAGACCCCTGAAAGTCATAATGGCGGTCGAGGAACCCGCCATTGGCAAAACTATAACCTAGGAATCCCTCAAAAAATTAAGGCAATGAATGTGGTACCCCCGAGTTCAAACCTTCAGACAAATAACTCTACAGTAGTGTGTTTGGTAGAGGAACCCCTCGAGTTCAGAGGATCGAATGAGACACCCCTCAAGTTTAGAACAGCAGACGTGGAACCTTGTCTATGACAGAAAGCGGCGAGGAATCCTAAAAGTACTCACCCCAAAATTCAACCCGTTGTCAGAAGACATCCTTACCACTACGGTTGAAGAAGTAACATGCCTAACTCTTGCCAAGTTTCATTTTCTTAAAAGATTGAATGACTTGGTCTAAGTGCCGAAAAGTTTAAAAAAAAAATTATATGATCACATTCTTTGTAAGAAATGCAAAGAGTGACTGCAATGAAGAAAATGAACACTAGTTATTTTTGTTGGCACCTGAAATTTTGTGCACAACTCATTTACCTATATTGTGCGGTGGGTACACCAGACTTATGTTTTTTTTTCCTTCTTAAAAGAAGGGTAGAACCTCTACTAGATTAGAAGAGGACCCATGATATAAGGAAATTTCCTCATTATACTTGGGGGTATATCCAACCCAAAAGTAAAAGTATAGTGAGTAAAGCCCCTGCATATACGACAGGACTAGCAGGGGGTTATCCTCCTAGTAATAATAATAAAAAAAATTCAGTACATTTTTTATTTATTATTCAGTACAGATTTATAGCCTAGAGAACAAGTCCTAACCTCTGTTCTCAAGGAAAATTTACTTGATAATTTTTCAGAAAATAGGGAGAAGCGGGTCTACCCCCCTATCTAAACTTGTTATTTTTATAAGACAAACAGGTTCCTAAGGAAAGTTTGGAACAAGGACCCTGTAGACCAAGGGAAATTTTCAGTATAAAGAAATGATTATTTCTTTACTTATGATATATATGAAATTTTATTCAAAGTTTGTGGAAAGGAGAAAGGCCAACCCCATCTCCAAGTTACTCCCTAAGAAATGAATGTGCATAAAAAAATACCCCACAGTCACATGGGGTGGCTCTAAAAAAATATATACCCCAAAGTTACAAGGGGTTGCACTAAAAAGTACTGCACAGTCACAGGGGGCTGCACTAAAAAAATATAACTTGCTTAGCTATATGCAAGCACCCCGCAATTAGACTGGAAACTTAAAAATTTAACTTGAGCAGCTATGTGCAAGCACCCCACAGTTATTGGGGAATTTTCAAAAATATAACTTGCTCAGTTATATGCAAGTCCCTGCAGTTAGAGGGGCAGATTCAAATTTGAACTTGCTCAGTTATATGTAAGTACCCCGCAGTTAGAGGGGCCTCTTCAGAATATTAACTTGCTCAGTTATATGCAAGAACCCTACAGTTAGAGGGGTAACTTCAAAATGATAACTTTCTCATATCATAGGCAAAGTACCCCACAAACTACGGGGCAATTCCATCTTGAAGTTCTCACAGAAAATAGAGAAACTCACAGTTTTGAGCAAGTGTTAAGTATAAGTATATGTGCGACAATTTCGCACCTAAGGCTCCAAGGGCGCCGGAGCGCTCACAGTCTTGAGCAAAGGCCAAATATAAAGATAACGTACAACAGTTTAGTGTGACACCCCGACTAATTAAATACCGGGTAGCTACTCCTTTATTAAATTAATACAAAATGTCAAGTTGGTCCAGTTAACAGCATCACTGTCGAAAACATTTTAATCATTACTAACCACCTAGTATTTAAAAAGTAAGATGTCAAATTTTAAATTAAGTCTGTTTAACATACAATAAAAGAGTTATGAAAGGATATCATAACAATACAACATAAAGTCTCAATAAAGTAACCAGCAAATAATAATAAGTCCGGAGGAAAACTCCTCACAACAATCCCACCACTGAAATAAATAAAACAGAATGTCTTGAATTAATTACATTCCAACAATCTGAATAACTAAAATATGAAATGTCTCTAATAGAAATGGACAACATGCCCTACAAATGATGAAACTGAATAGAGTCAAGACAAAAGAAGCGTCTACTAGCAAGGCCCTGTAACTTCCACAACAGCTACAGCTCGTCACTTGAATGGAAATCCTATGCATGGTGTCCTTGTGGCTGGGCACCTAAAAGTTTTTACAAAAATAGATTTGAAAACAAACGGGTCAGAGCCCGAAAGTGGAGAGCATTTTAAAAACAGCAAGTGCTTTAATAACATTAAAACAGTGAATGCAAAATACATGTTAGTACGTGCTCTCACATGAAGTACTCACCTCTCGACTAATCGTGCACTCCTAACGTACAGTACCCATCTAAGTGGTATTTATATCCAACTAAACCGACATAAGTTCTAATCCATCTACTCAATTCACAATATGAATTCCCAATGTTACCACTTGAATAGGTAGCTTTACTTAAACTCGGATTCTCAATTATTAGCATTACCATTTACTGGAGGTTATCCCCTTATTTATCTTCTCAAAGAGTTACTCTAAATTATTCTCATAATTTAACATGACAAGTCTGTTCATTTAACCGTATATCATTCACATCATAAATATACAATACAAGCACCCCGAGACAAAGCTGCGGTGCACACATACTCTGCTATCCATCCCGGTACCTCACGTACATAAGGATCACGCATTCCGAATCTCTCAGGAATCGTTCTCAGATAACAACAATCACAATCAATGGAGGCGAACACAGTCACATCAAATGGGTCACGCACATACCTATGCTCCCACGATCAGCAGACTTATTAACTTCCCAATAAGTCCTTCTCTGACCTATGTTCTCGAGGTACCAATCTATATCCCCCCGTAGGCACACAAAGATTAGATGGCCCTAAGAAAATGCAAACCTCCCGTGAAAGCAAGTATGGTAGGTATGTCTTACACATAAAATCATATACATATACTAAGCATGCACACATCTTAGTAATTACCATAATTTATTAGTGGTATACTTCTCATTCTCATACCAACTTATAATTTTACACTTTTCATATGTTCGGTTCGTATGTGTTTAAGTCATCAATTATTCTCACAACGTGATTAGTCACTCGCGTCGTAATCCACAAATATTATTTGGTTCCAATCACACTTCTATATTTTACTCCGCAATATATCCCAAACAGCCGTTAATACAAATATTTAAGCCGTCACTTGATCTCACATCGTAATAGTCACTCACGTCCTAATCAACAATTATCATTTGATTCAAATCACACTTCTATGTTTTACTCCTCAATATATCCCAAATATCCCAATTATATCAATTAGTCATCAAGGGAATGTTATCTCTACAATTAAACAAGGTTACGGGACCCTAGAATTCAAATCAGGCCAAAAAGGCCATTCTGTCAACTCGTTAGAAGTCTCGTTCGAACGAGGTCGTTCGAACGAGAGTTCGTTCAAACGAAAGGGGCATCTAACGAACATCCAACTCATTAGAAGGCAAGTTGTCACCTCGTTAGAAGCTCGTTCGAATGAGCTCGTTCGAACGACCTGGGCAGGTCTTCTAACGAGATGCCAGTTTCGAGCCCAGAATTTCCTATCTCGTTTTTCTCAAACTTTCTCTTCTCAAAACTCATCCAAAAATTATCCCAACAGTGTTTTAATGTTCCTAATCATTCCTAAACATATTTAGGTCGTAACTCAACACATTTAGGGGTCAAATCTTCCTAAACAATATGAAATTATCATAAATCCCCAATTTTCCCAAAACCATATGAGTATGAACCCTAGAAATTTAAAGTCATCAATTCCCTTAATAAATCCATTTTTTATCATCAAAGTCGTATTTCTATTAGTATAATCACCCAATAACAATTCTACATGAAATCCCTATATCACAACCTGAATTTATAACTCCAATTTCATGGGTTTTTATAAATCTCCCAATACAATGCAATTATATAAATTTCTAAGCATGGAAGAAACATTCACTAGAAATTAACATAATTAAACCACTTGACTTGGATTATTCTCTGAATTTGGTGTTGAATTGATGAAGGTTGCTCTCTCCTTTTCTCCCAAGGTTGAAGGTTGAAGATTGAGGTTAAGGTTTTCTCTTTTGGGAACTTCTCTTAACTTCTCATGAAACCCACGTAGCCCTCTAATCAGTTAAGTGTTGGTAATGGGTTAGTGGGTTATTAAATTTTCTATTTTAAACTCCAAAAATTCGTTAGTCAAAATTCCCCAAATTCCAAAATTACCAAAATACCCTTTTAAGTTGCCGGTTTGGCCCAAAAATGCCCCGGGACCCAAACTAAACCCCCGGCTAGTGTTTTCTGACTATTTCGACCCTCTCGGACGCGTTGGCGCACTCAAAATGACCATACGGTTGATAAAAATAAAATTCACTTTTTAATTTAAATAATTACATTCCTTACGCGACTGTCACGTGCGTCCCAACAAAATTTCCCAAATTGTCGTATTTCAGTCTCGCGACAATTTTAATATTTTCAATATTGATATACTACCATATATGCACATTATGATCAAATACCAACTCACATCTCATTAGTATTTTATCCGGATTAATTCTCAATTAATTCACATTTAATTTAATTAATCCCATAAATAAATATCAATAAAAGTACGGGGTATTACATTTAGTACCTAAGGCTCCAAGGGAAATGGAACGCTCATCATATTGAGCAACTTCCAAATATAAATAAAAGGTACGACAGTTTAGTATCTAGGGCTCCAAGGGTGCCGGAGCGCTCACAGTATTGAGCAATTGCCAAGTATAAATATAAGGTACGACAGTTTAGTACCTGGTGTTCCAAGGGCAATAGAGCGCTCATCATATTGAGCAACTGCCAAATATAAATATAAGGTATGACAGTTTAGTATCTAAGGCTCCAAGGGCACGAAAATGCTCATAGTATTGAGAAAATTTCCAAGTATAAATATAAGGTACAATTGTTTAGTACCTAAGGCTCCAAGGGCACCGGAGCGCTCACTGTCTTGAGCAAGTGCCAAGCGTAAACATAAGGGGCTCCATATGAGCACCTAAGGCTCCAAGGGAATCGGAGCACTCACAGTCTTGAGCAAGTGCCAAGTATAAATATAAGGTGTGCCAATTGAGCTCCTAAGGCTCCAACGGCACTGGAGCGCTCACAATATTGAGCAACTGCCAAGTATAGGTATCTGTGCGTAAGTTTATCACCTAAGGCTCCAAGGGAACCGGAGCGCTCACAGTCTTGAGCAAAGGCCAAGCACAAACATAAGGTACAACTGTTTAGTACCTAAGGCTCTAAGGGAACCGGAGCGCTCACAGTCTTGAGCAAGTGCCAAGTATAAACATAAGGTGCTTCAGAGGAGCACCTAAGGCTCCAATGGAACCAGAGCGCTCACAGTCTTGAGCAAGTGCCAAGTATAAACATAAGGTGCACCAGTTGAGATTCAAAAGATACAAGGGCATCAGAGCGCTCACAGTCTTGAGCAAGTGCCAAGTATAAATGTAAGGTGTACCAGATGAGCACCTAAGACTCCAAGGGCACCGGAGCGCTCACAGTCTTGAGCAAGTGCTAAGTATAAATATAAGGTGCACCAGTTGAGCACCTAAGGCTCCAAGGGCACCAGAGCGCTCACAGTCTTGAGCAACTGTCAAGTATAAATTTAGGGTGAGACAGTTTATCACCTAAGGCTCCAAGGGCACCAGAGCGCTCACGGTCTTGAGCAACTGCCAAGTATAAATAAATGGTACGACAATTTCTTGCACAAGTCTCTCGACATTACAAGACACTTATGCACGAGGGGGATAATATTAAGAAGTCCTCAAGCAAGTGAATAAATAATAAAATATCTTGGAGTGTGGGTATCCATTTAGAATGACTCCACCTCCCCAAGATTGAAATTTTGATAGAAAATAGCCAAGGGCGAGGGACTCACTGCGGGCAACCCCTCCGCCCAAGATGAAAGGCCATAGAAGAAGGCCAATGGCGAGGGGTTCACCGCGAGTAACCCCTCCGCCTAAGAAAGAAGGCCACATAAGAAGGCTAAGGGAGAGGGGCTCACCGCGAGCAACCCCTCTGCCCAAGATGAAAGGCCACAGAAGAAGGCCAAGGGCGAGGGGCTCACCGCAAGTAACCCCTCCGCCCAAGATGAAAGGCCACATAAGAAGGCCAAGGGCGAGGGGCCCATCGCGAGTAACCCCTCCGCTCAAGATGAAAGGCCACAAAAGAAGGCCAAGGGTGAGGGGCTCACCGCGAGTAACCCCTCCGCCCAAGATGAAAGTACATAGAAGAAGGACAAGGGAGAGGGGCTCACCACGAGTAACCCCTCCGCCTAAGATAGAAGGCTATAAAAGAAGATCATGGTGAGGGGCCCACCGCGAGTAACCCCTCCGTCCAAGATAGAAGGCCAAAAAAGAAGGCCAAGGGGGAGGGGCTCACCGCGAGTAACCCCTCCGCCCAAGATGAAAGGCCATAGAAGAAGGCCAAGGGTGAGGGGCTCACTGCGAGCAATCCCTCTGCCTATGAAAGAAGGCCACAGAAGAGGGCCAAGGGCAAGGGGCTCACCATGCGTAACCCCTCTGTCCAAGATGAAAGGCCACAGAAGAAGGCCAAAGGGGAGGGTCTCAAAGCGAGTAACTCCTACGCCTAAGATAGAAGGCCACAGAAGAAGGCCAAGGGAGAGCGACCCATCGCGAGTAACCCCTCCACCCAAGATAGAAGGCCACAAAAGAAGGCCAAGGGAGAGGGTCTCACCGTGAGAAATCACTCTGCCCAAAAAAGAAGGCCACAGAAGAAGGGCAAGGGCGAGGGGCTCACTGCGAGTAACCCCTCGGCCTAAGATGAAAGGCCACAGAAGAAGGTCAAGGGCGAGGGGCTCACCACACGTAACCCCTACGCCTAAGATAGAAGACTAAAGAAGAAGGCAAAGGGAGAGGGGCCCACCGCGAGTAACCCCTCCGCCAAAGATAGAAGGCCACAAAAGAAGGCCAAGGGCGAGGGGCTCACCGCGAGCAATCCCTCTGCCCAATAAAGAAGGCCATAGAAGAAGGCCAATGGCGAGGGGTTCACCGCGAGTAACCCCTTCGCCCAAGATGAAAGGCCATAGAAGAAGGCCAAGGGCGAAGGGCCCACCGTGAGTAACCCTCCGCCCAAGATAGAAGGCCACATAAGAAGGCCAAGGGCTAGGGGATCACCACGAGTAATCCCTCTACCCAAGAAAAAAGGCCACAAAAGGAGGTAGAGGGATAGGGTCTCACCTCGAGCAATCCCTCTACCTAAGAGGAAAGGCCATAGAAGAAGGCCAAGGGCGAGGGACTCACTTTGATCAACCCCTCTACCCAAGATATTAGTCCACAAAAAAAAGGCTAAGGGAGAGGGGCTCACCATGACCAACCCCTCTAAACAAAGTAGAAGGCCATATAAGAAGGCCAAGAATGAGGGGCTCACCATGAGTAATCCATTTGCCCAAGTTGATACCCAGATAAGGAGGTCCACTATAAGTGTCCTCCTTTACAAAACATGGGATGAAGTGACAGAATATTGAAAGACCCTAAGGGGAACGATGAAGGAACCTTAGGGTCCTTTAAAATAAAGAAACCAAATTTATGGCATATAAAACCGTTTGTTCTACCTAACACAAAAGGCTTTGCACAAGGGGCTAATGTAGAAGGGTGTTTCAAGATTCACCACTATATTTATGGGTCAGGATCCTTCAAAGACCCCCCTTTAGCGTACAAAAAATATGAGGTTGAGAAGGGACATCGAAAAGGTCACTGCAGAAGTACCATATTGGAAAAGGAATCCCCAGGGTCCCTGCAGAAGCCCAAGTTGTGAAGAGCCACCAAAAGGGTCACTGTAGAAATAACATTCGAGAAGTGCCCAACAAGGGCCACTATAGAAATGAAATTTGAGAAGTGCCCCATAAGGGCCACGACAAAAATCCAAGATTGAGAAGGGTCACTACAGAAATGACATTCAAGAAGTGCCATGCAAGGGACACTACAGAAATGACATTCGAGAAGTGCCCCGTAAGGGCAACTGCAAAAATGAAATTTGAGAAGTGCCCCGCAAGGGCCACTGCAGAAGTGCAAGATTGAGAAGGGTCACTGCAGAAATGACATTCGAGAAGTGCTACCCAAGGTCCACTGCAGAAATTACATTTGAGAAGTGCCTCGCAAGGGCCACTGCAGAAGTCTAAGATTTAGAAGGGTCACTGTAGAAATGACATTCGAGAAGTGCCCCACAAGGGAAAATGCAGAAGTCCAGGATTGAGAAGGGCCACCGCAAGGGGCACTACAGAAATGACATTCAAGAAATGCCCCGTAAGGGCCACTGCAGAAATGACATTTGAGAAGTTCCCCGCAAGGGCCACTGTAGAAGTCCAAGTTGAGAAAGACCACTGCAGAAATGACATTTGAGAACTGCCCCGTAAGGGCCACTGCAGAAGTCCAAGTTGAGAGGGGCCACTGCAAGGGTCACTACGAAAATGACATTTAAAGAAGTCCCCCATAAGGGCCATTGCAGAAGTCCAAGATTTAGAAGGGTCACCACAGAAATGACATTATTTAAGGAATCCCCCAAGGCTTCTTCAATAACAAAAATTATGTTTGAGAAGGAACCTCCCATTAGGGTTCCACAATAGCAGAAACTTACATGGGAGGAGGGACCCGCAAGGCCCTTCCCCCTACAGCTCCCAAAAAACCAAGTTAGGATGATGTCATGTCTACCATAAGCAACCCCTCATCATGAAAAAAAACAAAAGTACTAAACACTTATTTTCTTGTACAGGTTTCCTAGTTGAGCAAACAGGGCTCAAGTAGGCCAGTTGGGTTCTCTTGGGAGTTTTGGCTTGGCGACTGAGGGACAAGTTATGTTGAGCAAAATCAACCACTTAGCACAATGGTATTGAGATAATACTAGTAGGAAGACCCAGAAGTCACTCAAGACTACACACACCTCACACTTAGTCACAAGTGAAGTGAGTAGCCAAAGGGCTGGCTGCTCGCAAGAAAATAACTGTTCATAAAATGATTTTAAAGGAGAGGGTCCTCTAGGACCCTCTCAAGAAAAATTATTTTAAAAGGGTCCCTCAAGACCCCCCTCAAACTTACAAAAATTTTAGAGGAGGTGGTCCTCGAGACCCCCCTCAAGTTTACAAAGTTATTACCAAAAGTTATCGTTTCAAAAGATATTTAGCAAATTAGATATTTTGTCTCCATTAGAAGACATATTTTCTTTTTTTGATTTTGGTTGGCACCAAGTGGCACCTGAGGGGACAGGCAGAGCTGCCTGTTGGTAGGGACAAATACTACACTGCAGATTTTATCCCTCACCAACCGTCTAAGTTTTGGCGCCAAAAGTGCCAACCTAGCCCTAGTGCCCAAGTATAAATAGGACCCCTGGGCAAGGTCATCAAAAAGAAAAAAACTCAATAGCAAAGTCACTCTGTCAAAATCCCACCAGAACCTCTCCAGTATTCTCTCCCTTTTCTCTCTCTAGTGCTAAGTGCCTTATTCTTTCACTCCCCACTGACAACCATCACTCCCTGGAGCTCCTCTTGAAAAAATTATTACTATTATTTGGGAACTTCGTCTTCTTTCAGGGAGGGAGTTCCAGCTTGAGCTCCATTTTTACCAAAAGGATAAGGTCTCATCAGAAGCTTCTCCAGAAGTTCTTGAGAACCTTGCAGACAGCGTCCAATGGAGTGGGTCACGCCTCACCCTTTCCAGTTATTCACAGTCCCGAGTCTCACTACCCTCCTAGAAGTAGTATTCTTAATCAGTAGATGATGTTATATGTGTTGTGGACTGAGGGAATAATGGATCTCAATGATCAAAATTGTCAATGAGAAGTGTATCGGGGGGGGGGGGGGTTCCTTATTTTAATTTCGCTTTGCGAGACGTCCCACGCACGAAATGTAGCGAATGTTGGGAGTGGGGAGAACTTTAGTCCTTAGTACTCGAATTTACGTGTTATAGCAAAACAATGCTTTATAAGAATATAAAGATGATGCGTGACTATGATGATGCTAATAACTTGTTTAAGTTAATAATTTGAAACTGATGAATTCGATTAATATATCAATGTATAAGCTCGAGCGTAAACTTAGGATATGTTAGAATAAGAAGATAAAGTTTATATTTTAGATAGTGGTTTACGCGGGTGTAGATTATGCGTAGATTAAGATTGAATTTTACCTAGAATGTGTCGGGTACCTCAATTGAGGCTCATGTGCATACAGTTAGGTGCACACTTTAGTTGAGGGGTGAGTTTGAGTTCCACGACAGCGCGACTCCACCTTAATTATGAAATTGGGCCTTTATAGTTATTATGCATTTTAATGCACTTGCTAAAATGTTTTCATACCTGGGTCTCTGACCCGTTTATATTATCTCTTGCTATACATATATTGTAATATATTATAGGTGTCCCACTGCAAGGACAGGAGTGATGCTTTTTTATCCAGTGTCCTTGGAGTTGTAGCAAATGCGAGCTGTTGAGGGATTTTTGCTATACTCGTTTCCTATCTTTTGTAAATCTAGTTAAGGATTCAGTTTTTATATCATCTTTATACCCAAGGGTTATATATGTAGAACCTTTATATTTCTCTCCTCAGGATGTTGTATTGTTTGTGACCTGATAGCATATTCAGGTATTTCCTTTTGTTGTACTTATTATGTTTTATATGAGTACATCCTTTAATTGTAGTACATTTGTATACATTGTTAGTTTTAGTAGTTACTAAGTTGTTGGTATGTTGATTCATTGTATGATTATAATTTTTTTTGGCATCCGCTTACTATAGTATTGAGTAATTAGCTATTTTTTTTTAGTATCGACAGTAGATGCTGAGAATGATCCATTTGAGATTCCTGATTTATTTTTGTATAGGGCTTGCCACCCGTTATTATTTTAAGCGTCGTGTCAGACACAGGTGTCACCATCACCTCGTTCTCCACCACCTATCGGACTACTCTATCCCCCGGATACCAGTAGTAGTCAAACTCGTGCGCTAGCAACCGACATAGTTACACATTCCCCACGATCACCTTCATGTCTTGGATGGATGTCCCCTAGGGATAAAAGGTCACCTGTAAGATCCCTGACGAAAAATCAATATCTGAAAAAGGTCATTGAAGAAAAATGGTCTTAAGAGGAAAGAAGAATTTACCCGACCGCTCGTCAGGCCATTCAAGACCTGACGCACCACCGCCAATAAAGGGACTGCATCGACTGCTGGTTGGACTTCCGCCATCGGTACATATAGCAGAAGTCCATTATCGACTCATCCTTCAAACCTATCAAATGGAATTAAGCCCAATCACCTCATAGAACCATGTCTACAAAAGGACAAGGGTCATCAACTAGAAGAAAATAATCAAGGAATTAAAAAAAGAAATAAAATGCATAAAGGAAAATGCAAAAAAGGAAATATACCTCCAAAGGATACGTGGCACCAGTAAAGGTCTACCGATAGCACTTGTTGAATGCATCCAAAGACAAATAAAGGGTCGCCAAAGTAAGGTTCCCCCAGTCAAAGAGAGGGATATTTGAAAATACCCTCAAATAAGGAAAAAAACATAAGTGGATGACGTCACCACCAGAAACACTCCCAACAATGGAAGAATAAATAAACAGGCCATCCGCCACACCTGCAACCCGTCAGTCTCATCGATCTTTCGACTCAACAAAATTGATCGGAATTATCCCTTCACCTACCCGAGGTAGTGCAGAAGACCATGCCACTGCCGTTTGGCGCCCCCTACACCCTGCTGGTCGACACCTCCCTAAAATTCTGTACAAAAAATCCAAGAAAATCCTAATAATACCTCAGAAAATTCCTAAAATCATTAAATGAATTTTAGAACATTTTTTCACCAAGAAAAACATTTTTCAAGCTCTAAAATCCCTAACCAAATTAATACCACATTTTCTCCCCCAACGTAGACCCCATACTTCCCTAATGGAATCCCAGAATTATCTCCCCAGCGAAATTCTCAAATCCAACTTCCCCGATGGAACTTTAAGCCAATCGGATATCTCTCCAGCAACGTCTACAAGGGACACATTAAAAATAAAAAACTCCACCAGCATGGCTACATCCAATCCTCAAATTAGTACCCATTCCTAAAAGGAATCTCCAAAATTTCCTAGAAAACTAGACCCCACCCTACAAACTAAAGGTCTTCAGGATTGACCTCGACCCTCAGAATTGGTCGCTCCCTACTTAAGGTCCTCATAATTGACATTGACCTATAGAATTGGTCACCCCCTACTTAATCCCTCAGAATTGGCTTCGACCCTAAGAATTGGTCACTTCTACTTAAGCCCCCTCAGAATTGACTTCGACTCTAAGAATTGGTCGCTTCTACTTAATCCCTCATAATTGGCTTCGACCCTTAGAATTGGTGACCTCAACTTAAAGCCCTCAGAATTGGCTCCGACCCTCAAAATTGGTCGCTTCTACTTAAGCCCTCAGAATTGGTCGCTTCTACTTAAGCCTTCAGAATTGGCTTCGACCCTCAGAATTGGTCACTTCTACTTAAGGTACTCAGAATTGATTTCAACCCTCATAATTGGCCACTCCCACTTAAGGACCTCAAAATTGACCTCGACCCTAAAAATTGGTCGCTTGTATTTGAAGTCCTCAGAATTGACCTCGACCCTTCGAATTGATCGCTCCCATCAAGGTCCTCAGAATTGACCTCGACCCTTAGAATTTCTATCCCCATCATTGCCTTAGGTCTTTGGAATCGACCTCGACCCTCTGAATTGGTCATCCTCATCCCTTAGGTCCGTAGAATCGACCACTTTACCCGAACATCATTTGGTGTCTATTCGACGTCTTTCACTTCTCCCAAGCCCACCCATCGAGGGGATTTATAGACACAACATTATAGGACCCCCTAAATCTCTCCTTAGGTCCTTAGCACCTCCCAATTTCGCTACAAACCCTAGGTTATACTTCGAGTATCGATCTAGAGGCCATCAGGTGATCCTGGGCCCCATTTAACTCTAGCCAAATCTATTGTCAGAGCAAAAGCTCAATGAATCTTTAAAGGGATATGAATAATCTTTCCAACTATCTACCCGGTGTGCGAATTGACATAACGATTGGGACGAACGAACCATTTTACTACTGAAAATCGTTCTAGAGGCCATCGGGGGCTCCTGGGCCCTTTGACCCAAATCAACTTCATCATGAGAGTAAAAAAATATTTGGATATTTGAAGGTCACTAAAACCCCTTTCCAATGGTCTACCCCATGCACAAAATGGCATAATTGTTCGGACAAAAGATCCATTTTCCCTAAAAATTGCTTAGGAGGCCACCGGGCTATCTCGGGATCCGTTTGACCAAGGTCAAATATTAAACTTGAATGAGACTAAATGAATCTTAAAAGGGAAATGAATACCCTTTCCAACAGTTTTCCATGTGCGTAAATTAGCCTTATGGTACGGACGAATGATTTGTTTTACTCCAAAAGGTTAGCAAGTGATCTTGGGCCCTGGTTGACTAAAGTCAACTCTCCAAATTGAGTGATTCTCTTTGGAATGTCATAGTACATTGTGTAACCTTTCCAATGATCTTCCATATTCGTGATTTTGACTTACGGTTTCGATGAACGATCCATTATCGTCTAACGATCTCCCCTCCAAAAGATCGATGAGTGCTTCCGAGCCCCGTTTGACCAAATGTTAACACCTGAAATTGGGAGCGGCCCAAAGGATTCTTAAAGGTCTCTGAATTACCTTTTTAATTGTATGTCATATGCATGATTTGAATTTTGCTATTTATTTTATGCCAATTTTCTTAAAAATGTGCACGAGACGATCGATTGACAGGTTAATTCCCCTGCCTACTGGCAGTGTGTCCACGGTTACCTGTCGATTGGCAGGTATAGGGCTATGTCGATCAGCTGCCCCCTACCCTATGAAAGGAGGGCATAATCTCACTCTTAGCAGACCTCAGATCCATCAATATTAGTGATCTCAATAACATTCTCTTCCAATCAGCGATGTTTCCTTGTGTGAAATTCCTTTCCACCTTTCATTCCCATCACTTTCATACCCAATCTAGTAAAATATCCCACTCTCTCACCGATCAACATCCAAGGGAGCTCATAAAGGATCAAAATCAAGCCTCAATTCTCCAAAGAAGGTCCAAACATACTTCTCTCTCATTAAATTTCTTTATTTTTGCATTAATTACATAAGTTCTAATCTAGTTTTTAATTTAGTTCTACACATTAACATCTCATCCTTTACTAGTTATTTTGCCTATACTTTATTTTCTATAAAAGACCCAAATATAAAGAGAAAGAGGGCTACACCTATAAATTCCAACGGGATTATCCACCACAATTTCTCAAAACTAAAAGCACATTTTCTACACACTCACACATATAATAAACCCCCATTTAAATCTATGGGATAAACACCACAATTGTTCCGCATACGAACTACATGGACTTTGGTGCCTTTATGGGCTACGTAAGCATTTCGGGCTAAAATCCAAGACTCAAGACCAATTTTCTAATTTTTTAATTTTCCAATTTTTGCATTCTCGCATTTGCATCATTTTTATTTATACATTATTCAATATATATCATATTTGTGATGCATATCGGTGCTTTATCTAACAAATATTATTTTTCCATTATAATGACCAATATCTCGATAAACATATACATCGTAGTTTCTAACTATTATTTTGGGAACATTCCTATAGATGACCTCACTCCATCTTTTCCATAATATGAGTTGGGTGGTTCTGATCTCCATCTATATATACACGAACACACACTTCACTGAGAAATGAAGGAAAATAGTGACACAAGCCCATAAGAGATCAAAAGGGCGGGATGGGTATCTAACACCTTCCTATTCCATAACATATCCACCAAACCTATGAACTATTGCTTTTGTAAGCATCGGTTTGTCTTTGACGCCGCTCTCTCGAGGCGACGACATGTTCTTTTGCCTGTTTTGTGCAAAATAGGTTGGCGACTCCATCTCTTTATATCACCCCACATCGACGACAGTCGAAGCGCTCCTAAAAAAGGGCGTGAAACCTTCTCTCCCTTTTCGAGTGAGCGATCGTAAGTGTCGGAACCCCGAGATGGGAGGTGTTGTCAAATTTTATTTGTTATAAAACTACCACAAGTGCACGGGCTAGTGAAATATAGCAGGTGTAAGTACGGGTCGAACCCACAAAGATTTCGTCGATTTTTATAAAATATTTACTATCCAACTAGACATATGAGTGTATAAAAGTGATTAAGTTTCTAAAATAAAAATAAAAACGGAATAAATGAACAAGTACAAGAGATAATATTAAATGTGGAAGAAACTAGGACGTCGGTTCCGTTTGTCAATAGTAATTAAATTAACATTTCAATTTAATTATGTAATTCCGAATTTATAACACAAAATATACCGAATCTTGTCGCGTACATTTCGGAGAATATAACGTTACATGCATTCAAAATATTTTAACGTCTCTTGAATTAAACACCATAAATCCCTATTCCCTCGAAATTATCATGTTTCAAATTTTTCGTGTGTATTTAAGCATGAGGTATCAAAACATCTAAGTGCAAGCATAACCCATCAAAAATGAAAACTTAAAATTTTTTAAAGCATGAATTTATAATTAATTCTTGAGGTTTAAAAATACACTCACGTGTATTTTTAAGCGAATACTGAATTTTTTATTTCAAATTTAAATACGTCGGAATATGTACGAAATTGAATTAACATGCGTAATTTAAATAGTCATGACAAACATCACCTAAATCCTAGTAATTAAACTAGTCACACATTATATTTGACACACAAATATTGCAAGATGAAATAATCATTTTCATTAATAATAATCAACATACAAAATTTTGAATCCGAGACTTGAGTTACAATACACAATATGCTCCTCCAAAGTGTCCCCAAAAATACTTTTTACACAGATTTTTTTTATCTCTCAAAGTGTGTATATATATCCATAAAAATATTGTCTCCCAAAGTCTCAACATTCCCCATAATTTATACGAAAAAAGTAACCATCAAAATAGGACAAAGTGGTGGTATAAATCGTGGGAACACTAGATATAAATTATGTGAAGAAATATGGGGTTATGGGCTGGTGTCATACCTTAATAGGTGGAAAGGAATATACCTTTCGGCAGAAGCAAAAGGAAGGGGGAAGTGGGAGAGGCAGGGTTTGAACAGCTGACCTCACGCCCATATATCCTTCTCTCAACCAGCTCACCCAATAGCTATCTTTGATATAAAAACACACCTAATTATATTTAACAACATATTAAAACCCACATTTCATAATTTGCACAATAGCCCAAATCACCATAACTTTCACGTACGACCTCCAATCGGCACACCACAAAAATCAAAGTGACCCATATTTCGAGCTTAATAATATTCCAATAATGCCCGGGTTTCGAACTTTCTTTTGAATTCAAACATTACACGACCATAACTTCTTCATTTCAACTCCGATTAACACGTCGTTTGAACCCAGACGTCCCTTGATTCAAGGCCTTCAATTTCCATGGTTGGTTCGAGTCCAAAATCAGCCATTTCAATTTACAATTTATCCCCTAAAGTTGCATAGGTGCCCGTTTCATGCCCAAATAATGTCTCGTCATCGCCGCTTGCCTTTTAATCCCGTTAAGACTCAAAATAACCTTGCATAAGAGATTAACAATGAATATAAGATGTGAGCGTGAAGTTCTCAAAATTGCATTATTAACCCCATTTATTCTGAAATTTGTATTTTTCTATAAAATAGAAAAAATAACTCTAAAAGCTATTTATTTATGATAAAATGCGAATAACAACACTTAGATTTGGGTGTAAATAATAAAAAATAACGCACTCATCAAATACCCCCATACCTAAACTTTGCTAGCTCTCGATCAAAACTAAAATTTAAAATCTAACTCGCTTTTCCAAGAATCACGGTTGCACTTAGCATGTGCGATAAGCCGTTAAACCCCTAGGTTTCCCTAGTGAACGAGTCTTGTCTCGTGTGGGTTCGCAGTGAATATACCCACAAAATTCAAAAACTTGACTCAATTTACAGAAGACACAAAGTAATACAAACAAGTCTTAAATGCAAATTTCATAAATATAGAAAAAAGTCATTCACACAAATGTTGAAATAATAAATAATAAATGATAATAACCATCCTCCCGAGTAATAACTCACTGAATGTATATTCTCTAAAGTGCTATCCCACTAGGTGCATTCACACAACCTAGTTACCCCAAGTTAGGATCGCTCACTAACTTGGTTAATACCATAAATATTGGAGGCAGTCATATTCCTTCCCTGATAGGATTGATTGGTAAAAACCCTAAAATTTTATTTTGAATTGAATTTTTTTGTGAATTTAAAAAAAAAAAAGAGATCAAATGATTTTTTTTCTATTTCAAAAAATATGATCAATATATGTAAGTTTAATCTCTCTCTCTCTCTCTCTCTATATATATATATATATATATATATATATACACACATAAATGTTACAAGTTTAATCTTTATGTAAACACTTTATTTCTCCATTACACAACTTTTGTTTTCTACATATAAAATTGAAAAAAAAAAATTCGAACGAGAATGATCTCCCACTGGTATAACTCTCCACCATCTCAGTGGTATAACTCTCCCACCCCTTCCATTGAAAGTTAAAATGTTTATTCATAATATTACCTGGAAAATTCCACCTATTTTCTCTCATCTTTTTTCTACCCTCTCCTCTCATTCCCCTCGATGACAAAAGAGTTTGGCCTTACTCAAATGGTGGTAGCCTCCCTTTCAAATAAGCCTATGACTTCATTTTCCCCTTGTGATGTTTTTTCTTATTGGAACAATGAGCAGGGCTTTTGGCATATGATAGTTGGTGCTTTTTGCATCCAAGTGATGCCTTCTAACCAAGTCTCTCGGTCCAGTGGTATAAGGCTGCCACTGATCCGGACACCCCATGATATGCTACCGACATGAAGTTATAAGTTAATGGGTGGACCCTTAATGGGTTCGAGTTATATCAGTGCTAACCCGATAAGACACGATAGTTAACGGGTCGGGTTAGTGTTGATCCCCTTCACCCGTTAACCCCCTATAAGACCCGTCATGACCCATTAATTTAAGTAAATAAGATATACTCTTGGAACTTATAAATAATTTATGTAACATAATGTTAATTTAATCATAATGAATTTTACTAAATGAAAGATTTAGTAATGTCAATGAATTAATGGGTCTACTTGGGTTCAAAAATGAGATAATATGTCAAATTTGATACAATTCAAAAAAATTCATTATCTTAATAGGTATTAACCAGTGAACACTACACGACACGTTAACATAACGGGTTGGGTTTAAATATGATTTTTTTATACGATAAAAAAGTCACTCGTTTAGACACGAACTCAATAACACCCGAATACGATAAAAAATGACACGAATATGACTCGACACGACACGACCCATTGAAAGGTCTAACCATCATTATAAGGACATAGGATGTCTTCATAATCTTCTATTTGAGGTTTTTTGCCTGCTTGTTCATTTCACTTTGTTTTAATAAATTTGTCTCCTTGAGTCTTACACATGTTAGTTTTGTATATACCTTAACATAGAGGGATACTTTGAAAGTGAGTGACCTTAGTTTAATGGATTATACCCGAAAATTTTTATTGGCTGAAACTAAATTCAGGAGTACAAGGAATTCAATTGAAATTTTTTTCGAGGGTTTACGTAGAGGGGAGATAAAATCTTGCTCATATTTTTACTTCACCGACCGTACTTTTATTCTATACTAAATCTCCTGAACTTTTTAAAAATGATCAATTTACCCCATACTGTAAGAGTGTTACGTCCAGAATGAAAAAATGGTCATGTGCATGGCATGTAAGGATATTTTCGTGCACAAATATCCTTAAGTGCCACGCATATGACCAATTTTCTGTCTAGAAGATAACACCGTAAGGGTTTGGGGTATTATGAGCCGTTTTAAAAAGTTCAAAGGGTGTAGAAAATAAAAGTAAAGGAGGCAAAGTAAAAATGAGGTAAAGTTGGAAAGGCCATAGTGTAATTACTAAAAGGTAATAAAATTGATTTGGAGACTAAGTGGATATTTGTATTCTAAATGGCATTGAAATTTTCAAGAAGTGTATTTGATCATTTAAATTGATTCATGGAATTCTCCGATGGCCAGGAAAATAATATATTGATGCATCACAATTTGTGATATTCAAATAAATTTAAGAAATTTTGTTTGTTCAACCAGTTAACATCCCAATATCGTGACAACATGGGAGTTTTTAGTGTGTGAAGATTGAATGCATCTGTCATGGGGACTTACGGGGTTAACAAGTGTGGTTTGTAGGTGTTACCTCTCAAACTCATAATTGGACATCAATATTGTTCCTGACTTAATTACTCGGACCTAGTACAATGTAGGATTTTAACCCAAAAGGCGTTGGTATTATTGAAAAGAACCATACCAACTTAAGTATTATATATTGAACTCAGACCCGAAAAATGGGTGGATCTGGGCAGATCTTCGGTGGTTTTGATCAGATCTGAACAGATTGTCCGCGGGTCGAATATATGATGTGGGCGGATTTGGACGGGTTGTTGGTAATCGACCATTAAAACTTTACTGAGGATAGAGAGAGGCTAGTTAGTTGTTAGGGATTTTTTATTGAAGGCATCAATCTTCTTTATTTATGTTGCCTGAACTTGCAAGTTTGCATTACGTGTGATAAGAAAGGGAATATGCTCTGAATGAGAACGTGGGGGGCTATATAAAATTTGCGAATGAAAATGAGTAAGTTTCTAACTCACTAATGGCTTAAGCGGTTCATTTTTAACATGCAACCTAATAATTCTTAGACCCAATGAAAACCGACTCGAGTAATTTACGAAATCAATGCTTGGCTAGGTTTCGATTTGTTGCCCTAGCTGAACTCTACATCTTTCGATGTGAGATAATTGTTTTATAGACACAAAATGTTTAACATTAGGGTTGTGGGTGACTTATAGCGAGGTTGTCTAAATAAGCTTGATAACAAGTTATATCACATATAATATGTGTTGTGGCTTATTACGTCATATTAAAATTGAAGCCACTCATACCCGACCAGTTATTGTCGTGTATAGTCAGGTTCCTGTCGTATTTAAATCATCTCACTTATATAATTGTGTCTAATATGTTCGCTAACTTTTTGTTGTGTCAAGAATTTCCACACTCCTTGATGATTAGTGATAAATGACCAGATCACAACTATTTTGGATATGGCCAAATATATGTCACCAAACCTAATTGGCACATAGAGTATTAAAGTCACATTTATAAATGTAGATTAATGGAAGTAAATTAAGAACTTGTAATGAATGAAATTAGTAGAAATTGGTCAAACATTAAATAAACTTATAGAACTGATTTGACAGGTAGTCTACCTCTATGGACTATTCTAACCCATAGAAACTTTATTAGTAGGCCAGTTCTTCATTATTACATGTTACCTTAAGGTTTTATTTGATAGTAATAAAAGAAGTGGGGAAGAAAGAAAAAAAATGGTTAATTCGTAGTTAGTTCCTAAAAATATATATTATTTAAGGATTTTTTTCAAATATTTTTAAAAATAGGTTTTAGTTGTCTATAGTGACAATAGTCTAAGAACACTGACTTTTACTAACATAATTAACGTGACTATCTTCGTATTAATGTGTACCTCATAAGTAACGATACACACAAATTTAATACGTGTATATAATAAAAATTCATGTATATGTTATAAAATTTCATGTACAAATATATTTTTTCGAAAAACAAATCATGTATACTTTACCAAATTTATCGTATGCATTACTGAATATCGGGTATACATTAAGGGCAAGGAATCTTAATGCTAAAAAAATTATGGCAGTGGATTAGAGCCAAAAAAATTACTGACCAAAGAGTTAAACAAAAAAAACATAAGAAAAATGGTGTCTATGTTATATAAAAATGAGAAAATTATATGTGCAGCCTCTGAACTTTGTCTATTATAGTATTTTGGCTCTCAAACTAATTTTTGCAAAAATTAAACCCCTAAATTATGTTAACTTTGCATACACACACGCACACACACACACACACACACAAATAATGGGTGATTATGGGTTTAGGGTTTTGATTATGGGGTGATAATAGACATTTTTGGCTTCATCTAGTAGTTAAGCAAAAAAAATACCAATAGATTAACAATGAACTAACGGAAGGTCTAGCATTGCAAAATTAACTTTCTTTAGGGGCTTAATTATTACAAAAAAAAGTTTGAAGGTCAAAATGTCCCAATATGCAAAGTTCAAGGACCACTAGTGTAATTTACTTTAAAATTTATAATATAGATTTAACCTCTTTTCTTACATTGAATTTGCAATGGTAGTTGACTAATTATATAATTATGTATGAAATTATGCCACAAATACATTTTCATAAGGTACATTTAGGGAAAAAAAATAGCACTGTTTTTTGGATCAAATACAAAAAAGTCCCTCAAATATTTTGTAATAGACATTTAGTCCAAGCCTTTTATTTTATACCAAGCCTTTTATTTTGGTGCAAAATAAAATTCTCGGACTAAACATATATTAAAAAAGTTCGAGGAACTATTTGATATACGTCCCTTGTTTTTTTATGAGTGTATCACTATGAAGTTAAGATAATGAGGCTCCCCAACATTTTAACATTTTTAAAGAACATATATCTGTTTTGGGATAGTCCAACGAAATTTAGATCAACTTTGACAATGATTATATCACTATGAAGATTTTTCTTTTCTTTTTTTTGAGATGATTATGAAGATCTTTAACATCAAATTTCATACAAAAAAAAATCAAATGATGATACAAATTTTCACCTGCCAAAAATGCATGTATACAATTTCATTTCACCCACTAAATAATTGAACATTTTTACTAAATTTGGTGTTGATTTAAAATTCCTCTCTCTCTCTCTCTCTCTCTCTATATATATATATATATATATCAGTCCTACTCTTGTGCGGATTAGTCCGCATTTTAAGAATGCGAACCAGACATGTTACGTGTTTTAAAATATTTTCCAACACATTTCAAAAATGCATTAAGTGTTTGTACTATATGTGAAACCCATCACAATGTACAAACACTTGGTACATTTTTAGGGAGGTTTTAGAAGATATGTTTGGTACTCATATATATATATTATATAATGTTACGTGTTTCAAAATATTTTCGCACACATTTCAAAAATGCATTAAGTGTTTGTACTATATGTGAAACCTATCTCAATGTACAAACACTTGGTGCATTTTTAAGGAGGTTTTAGAAGATATGTTTGGTACTCATATATATATATATATATATAGTAAACATGAAATTTGGTACTTATTTTTTTCAAGCATTAAATGAGGCAAAATTGATATATTTTAATGAATGGTATCATTTTCTTTGTTTTTAATCAATTATTTGAACTTCATTTTTCAAAAGTACAGGAAAATAGAAAGTACCCATTGCTACACTTCTAGAATATTTTTTCGTATAATTTATTGTTAGGTCCCCAAGACTTTATCAATTGGGTGAAAATCTAGGATTTGAATATTTTAGTTGGAATCTTTTATGTATTTAGTTCCATTTTGTAAGATTCATTGTATCCACTTTCATGTTTTTTATTTTTTTAGTTGTTGATCCTATTTTAACCACTATGAGACAGGTGTCAGTCTATGTGAAAAGAGAAAGGGGCGGTTACGAAGTGGTTATAGACTTTTTTTGGTGATTATGAGACTTACTAGAATTTTAAAAATATATAGGATGAGAGTCCAACAAATCTTGGGAGATGGGACTAAACACAATAAAACTATATTTTGGTGACCCCCTTAATTTCATTCTATTGATATATAATTGGAAGCACTGTAAAAAAAATGAGAATTTGACAAATGTCTTATTTACATAAGATATTATTTAATTGGTCTCGTAGGTCATATTTGCACATATATTAAATATTTACTACTATTTTCAAATGGAACGTATTAGGGCAAAAATATTTTTTTATGGGATCTATTGGAGCCAAAGAAAATACAACCAAACTAATTTGACTATATACTCGGTGAACGGAACCAACTGGTAAAAACCCAGAAAAAAACATAAATCACATATTGCCATGATCACTATCATTTTCTCTCTAACATCCTTTGTTTTACGTATTTATCCGATCAATGAACATAAATGAACAGAAATAAATTCTTACATGCCAGACCGTAAACTTTTAGCCTCCTCTCGTGTAAAAAACAATCGTAAAAATAATGAAAATACCTCGATTTTCGTTACAAAATTATTTTTCACTGTGAAACTATACAGGACCCTTTAAAATTTTTGTTGCTATTTTGAAAATTGCATAATCATATGGATTCTATTAGGGAGTAAATTTTTAGTGGAATTACAAAAAAAGAATGGCAGCTTGTTTGTTACCCAATCAGCTTAACCTGCACCAAGTGGAAAGAAATAATTAAACAGGGACTTTTATATAATTATTTTGTCAAGATAGTAAAATGGTGCGGCAAATAATAATAAAATAATAATAAATATATTATATTATACTATACTATTCATTAATTAATATAGAAAATATACATCAATAAAAGTTTAACAACTAAATAACCAAATTTTAGGATATACACATACCAAATCTTGTATAATTGTCAACTCCAAAACATTTATTAATAAATCAAGCCCTGATGGTCATATTTACAACAAAGAAGCATAAATGAGAAAATAAGAAGATACTAGTATCGGGAGAGACGAAATGGTTATGTTTTTATAATTCAGATTTATAATTTAAATATGAGTATTTAAAAAATATTAATGTAAGTATTTAATAAACAGTTCGTGTCGTGTTGAGCACGAACCATTTATTAAACAGGTTACACATGTCGTCTCGTGTTGTCATGTCGAACACGACCTATTTATTAAACATTTTATACGGGTCATGTCATGTTGTTGGACTAAACATGACCAGTTTATTAAACGGGTTACGCGGGTTGTGTCGTGTAACCCGTTTATAATACAGGTTCGTGTTCGAGTTATAAATAATGACACGATTAATTAAATGAGCCGTGTTCAGATTCTGGGTATATTTTGAAATATCATGTCTCGACACTACCCGGACACGACTGGCAAGCCTAGTATTTATTTATAATATCAAACACTGAATTTTTTAAATTTTTAAAAAGGACCCCATTTTTAAAAAAAAAATGGTCAAAAACTAGTCAAAAACCGAATCCTAGCCGAATCCCCATCATATCCTAAATGAATTGAGCCGAATCTTAATTTCAGATTGATTTTTAATACTATATTATCTTATATGTGTGTTTAGCCAAAAAGTTGGGTTTCTAATTTCTTTATACCTCATGGTGTGGCATATGAATAATTGGGGTTAGAACAATAAATTTTCTGAAATCACATTCTCACATGGCAAATTTTACTACTATCGTCCGTTTTGTGGTAACATAGGTATTAAAACACGTTTTTTTAATGACCGATGTCTTTGTAACTTGCTACTAAATTTCAATAATTTATGTTTGGAAAAGGAATAAAACTTACTTTATGCATGTAGTGGATGGGCGTAGTAAGAAAACAAGTACGAGAGCATAATTTCGTTCCACATATCGGGCACGCCAGGTAGACACCAGTGGCTACAATCCGACATGGTGTGCATCACTTCGAAAAGCCGACATGGGGGTTATATAAAACACGGTCACTGGGACCATCATATTGTTTGCTTCATCCAACACGGTGTCCGAAAATGGGCTTTGTTCCTTCCCTTTGGTTTCTAAGTGGGGTTGATATGTCACATTGCATAACCTCAGGGTTTGATTACTGTTGAAAAAATAGAAACATGAGTACTCAAGTTGACGTAGGATTGACCGTCCCCCGAGATAATTTCTTAATTAGAAGCCTTTTTGTGTGTGTGGGGGGGGGGGTGGGTGGTGGGTGGAGGGGGGATAGGGGATAGGGTGGGTAATATTTTCAAAGACCTCCTTATAAGGACTTTGTACAATGCATAGGGCGGTATTTGCAACAAAAGGAATAAATGGGTTTTCATGCAAAGACGACAACAGTAGCATGCAACAAATGATGTGTAAGGTACAAGTGGGTTTTAGTGCATAAGGATATCTCTAATTCATGAACATGTAGTGGTAAAATTAATAAAACCCTAATTTTCTGGTAAAAATTATAAACTTTGGTGGTAATTAAAGGGTTATTTGAGGTTGGGCCTATTAATATCTTAAAAATGCATTTTCACTTCTTGGGGTTTAATCCCCCTAAATGACTTTAGTCACACCAAAAAAAAAATAGGGTCATTTTGACTTAATTCCCAATTTTAATTCATAATTTGATTTAACCTCTCGTTTTCATAATTATTTGACTTTGCTCCCAACATAAGGGATTAATTCTAATTTGACATTATAAACAAGGGTCAAAGTCAAATAAGTCCTTGAACTTAACCCCCTATTATTATTCAATATTTTGAGGTTACCCTTCCGTACAGGGGGGTATATGAAAGAGATTAACGAAGTGGAGGTTAAGTCAAATATCACATTAAAAAGTGTGGGTTGAATAAAAAAAGCACAAAAAATATGGTAAACTTTTTGTTTCACTAGAAGTCAATTGTGGTCAAACACCAAGAAATGAAAATTGCGGGGGTTAAGCTCAGTTATACAAAATCCTAACTTTTTACCAAAGGGTGGTCACATTTAGTTCTGCGGTAGAAATAGGTATTATTTAAACTTCATCTAAATACGACAACCATTTACGAATAAAACATATGAGGCGATAACTAAAGATTGATAGGGATACCTCCAATGAGACGACTCAAATGTTCGAAAGAAGAC
Organism: Sambucus nigra; assembly: GCA_949130495.1. Taxonomy (NCBI): domain Eukaryota; kingdom Viridiplantae; phylum Streptophyta; class Magnoliopsida; order Dipsacales; family Adoxaceae; genus Sambucus; species Sambucus nigra. The sequence goes on along the minus strand of OX422207.1, from coordinate 503,376 downwards.
ACATGCTTTGTTTGTGTTAATCATCATCTCTACCCATGATGCCCATGTAAGTGCTGCTGTTCTGAAGGCCGAATCAATTGATATTCCGAGTTTTAGTGAATTATGAACCTGGAAATAACACCACCTGTCGAAAATAGTATGTAGAAAAGACCACTTAAGAACTTGATAAAACTACACACGACAATCAATTATTGGAAAGAAATAAAAGAAGAAATCAGAACAAAAAGGTGCAGGTAAAGGTAATCTTAGCAGTATATGTATAAATATATCCATAACAAAACAACGGAGTGTTTGAATAATGTGAACACATTAACAACTTAGGTCTGTTCAAAAGCAACGGTGAAGATTAATTCTACAATTACATTATCTCCCCACGATATTTTGGCTTATTCTCCCTCGTATTCGGCCAAATGAACATAACAGACATCTGAAATACAGTTATATACAAAGATTGACAAATTATAAGTGTTGCTAAAGACGTGTTAAAGCATCAACCCGAATATTACCTTACATGTTACGCTCCAAAAGGCTCAAAAGAGACTCATATTGTAGTCAGTGGGAGAATCATCAAGACGAGATACTCAAGGTCATCATCAGCATGCACTGCTTGCCTATGGGCTACCGATGGTGGTGCGTATTGCTTGGTTGGTTGATGGGAAGGGACCACACAAGCATGGGGCAGGGTAGTGGGTCTTCCCGAGGGGGACAAACGGGAGCTACATGGCCAAACAGATGGCAGGTGGTGCATCGATGAGGGTGGGGTGGGTCTCTGTGTTACCAGGAATTCCGGGTTGTATGTAAATTTTTACGGGTCCCTGATATCATCGGTGTGTGTGTGTGTGTGTGTGGTGTGTGTTGGGGGGGGGGGTGAGGGGTGAGGGGTGATAATAATCATTGTGTCCACTTTGATAACGTAAAGTCCCCAAATGTTAAGGGAAAATGATGAGGTCACGACAGTTAGATCAAAAAACGAATCGTATTGTGGTCTCATCCGACGTCAATCAGGATAATAGGGGCAAAAGTGACAGAGAGATTGTCGCATGGCAACTGTGGAAGTTTTATCAGAACCTTCCCTTCCAAGATAATCATATTGAGGGACCCCCATGGGTGATGTGCATATCATGGGAGCGATGGGAGAGAGTCGAGGACAGGACCCTCAAGGGATGCCGAATCAGAATCAGGTATTGAAAGATCGTTAGCTTCAGGTGGCGAAGGGTCCCCATGGAGTTGCGACAACTATGGGGTGGTACAGTTGAGGGAAATATGGATCGTGGTGCCAGTATAGGGGCGGTATAAGTGAGGCCAGTGAAGTTTTGGATGAACGGCGGCTAGAAAAACAACGGGTTTGTGTTGTAGGGTTGGTGTCCAGAGGCTGAGGTGGACAAAAGGGGTTGAGGTAAGGCCCACATAGGTGCCCCAAAGCGGCGGGCACGACATATGTCTGGTGAATCCCTGGGCAGGCACGTCTGTGTGGCGCGGGTTGCAGGCAGAAATTAGAACAAGTGGGAACCCAGGGCATCGGATTGTGGGCATGTGATCTGGTGGCGGTAGTCACCACTTCCGCCGGCAATGTGGTTGCTGGTGGCAGTTGTCAAGGGAGCTAGGGTGGATGGAGCTAGGGATACCACTAACGCTTGGATCTGAATGGACAAGTGGTTGTCGGCCTCCTCCACATGGTCAGACTTCTTTGGGGGCATAATTACCGGTCGATGCTACATTCGACATAACCCTTATACCACTTGATGTAAACACACAAATATAACTAAAATCTCATTAAAATTAATCAATGTCAATGTCTCTCATAATAAAAACTAACTAGAGACCTAATTATAACAAACAACTTATGATAAACCTAAATAAATGTGGACTCTAATTTAAAATGAAAAGAAGTTAAACCACACACCCTCTCCTAGGCAGTGGGTAGCCCCTTTGAGGGACCCATGCCAAATCACTAATTATGAAATTATATTGTAGTCCGCATAATGTTTGAGCATGTCCCAATACGTCTAAGTTGGTAAAAAACTAAAGGGAAATTTAAGATACTCAATTGGAGTGTTTGAAAAGGACTTGTTTGCAAAGAATATAGAATGGTTGGATCCAAATTGCAAATGAATGGTGCAACATTTGCGCTTTTGTGAGCCTAGCACGCCTTTGGCGACTATATCCCTACCTCTTGCCTTAGCATCACCGTCAATATTTATCAAATCATTCTTTTTTACCGGGCACCGATGAAGCATGTGTTATCAGAGGCCAATTTCTATTATTTATTTTGTATAGTGTACTTTTTTATCATAAACAAGATAAATGCTGTATAGGTTACTTACGTGTAATTTATTAAACTTCGGAGAATGGTATTAATTCATTGGTTCTTTCAATTGTCCTATCTCTCTTTTCTCTCTTCTATCTCTTAAATTTAACATAGCATTGGACACGTGGATACATTCCCGATAAGCATTCGAGGCATATTAAAAAAATATAATATAAACCAAATACATGGATCCTACAAGTATCAATGTATTTTGATTTTATTTTTTTCATTTTTTTGGATACATGATGGGTACAATGAGATACTTGGGAGATATGGCGGGCAGCAAGGGAACTTTTCTAAATGAGACCAATTTATAATTTTAAGTAAACTTGTTTAATATGAAATGAAAAAAAAACATAAACTAAACCCGAGCTAGTCATTGTCTCATTTCATAACTAAACATAAATTCATGAACTAATATAACTCGTTTCTCATAATGGTGATGTTACTCTGCATGTAAGTAAGCATTGTTTTAACATTAATGATCCAATTACACAAGTCAATGATAAAATTTATGTTTAAAGAATTCGAATATAGAATAAAAGAAATAAATTTACAAAATAGAGAAATCTTACGTTCTGAAAAGTTTCCCGGTACCCAGATTTGTCTGGAGTTGAAAACGAGAACATCCAAATTAATACACTCATTGATAATATCATCCAACATGTCCAATTTAAGCGCGGACCTAACCCTTTTCAGTCCATGTTTTAGTGCCCAATTATGTTACACGAGAAAAACCGATCTAAAGAGCGCAATAGTGAAATTAAAAGAACTAAACCTCACACCCAAAAACCGAATTTGTTTTGTTATGTTGTTCCCGTTGACTTCATAAACACTCCCCTTATCCTCCACCCCAGTCATAAGAAAACATATCAAAGATTCCCATTGTGATCTACTCATCAAATCAGCAACGAAAACAGCCCTTTTGCCTTTAAGCATTTCCAAAGCACTCTTCATGTTAAATCTTAAAATATCACAATTTTTAGGATTCCACCTCCATTTAAGATAATATTTATCTCTCCTACTATTACCCAAACAATTGAATCCTTACTCCGAAAACGTACATTCCGTAGCATTGTACAATGGGTAAGTATCATACACTACCCAAGTTAAGTGGAAAACATCACACCCATTAATCGAACCGTCAAAATTTGAATTACTATATCCTTGAAAGGCTTGTGAAAGGTTGGGGAGGACATACACATAACCACCAATGACCAAAAAAGAGGAAACCACAGATCGAACAAAAACAACCACGTGAAACCATCGTGAAACCCAACTTGTGGGCTGAGAAGCTCGTGGGCTGCCCACACTCAAGGCTCTTCGTTTGAACAACGCATTTCTATTGAAACTATGCATCATTCTCAACCACTCATACCAATAAGGTTCAACATCATAAAAGTCCAAATTTTCACCTATATCTATATAGAAACAATAATGAATTATCATCATCACCCAAAAAGTCCAAATTTTCACCCAATCTTTATAAACCCTCGAATGTTATTAAAGAAAGAAACAACAACTATTATCTCAACATTTAACTCAATGATACTCATCATCACCAAATACCCAATATTACACTAAATGTCGTTATAGAAAGAATCGGATTAACTTTGAAATCAATGAAATTCAACAAACTCAAAAAGTCCAAATTTGCGCCTATTTACATAAACCCCCAATGCTATTTGAGAAAGAATCAATGATATTAAACATCACCCAAAAAGAAAGAATCAAGAACTATGAACTCAACAGTTGAAACCAGTAAGAAATGTTCAAATTTGCACCCAAAATCTATAAAAACCCAAACGCTATTATAGAAAGAATCAAGAACTATCAACTCAAAAGTTAAGGGAAAAAAGGTTCAAAATTGCACCCAATCTATATAAACCCCCTCAATGCTATTATAAAGAACTCAACTCAACAGTTGAAATCATTGAGATTCAAAATCACCCCAAAAGTCCAAAATTGCACCCAATTTATATAAACCGAAAATGAGATTCAATACCCCCCCAAATGTCAAAAATTGCACCCAATGTATAACAACCCTCTATGGTACTATAGAACGAATCAAGAACTACTAACTCAACACTTCAAATCAATAAGTTCCAAATTCACCAAATGCCCAAAACTGCACCCAATCTATACAAACCCTCATCAACTTAACAATTGATATCAATGAGATTCAACCCAAAAAGTTTAAAATTGCTCCCAATCTATAAAACCCTCAAATTTTTTATGAAAAGAATCAAGAAATACTAACTCAACACTTCAAATCAATGAATTTTAGCACTGTCCATAAAGTCCAAAATTGCACCCCATCTATATAATCCCTCATCAACTAAACAAGTGATATCAATGAGATTCAACCCAAAAAGTTCAAAATTGCTCCCAATCTATAAAACCCTTAAATCTTTTTTTTAGAAAGAATCAAGAACTAATAACTCATCACTTCAAATCAATGAATTTTAACACTACCCATAAAGTCCAAAATTGCACCCAATCTATTTAAACCCTCATCAACTAAATAATTGATATCAATGAGATTTAACCCAAAAAGTTCAAAATGGCTCCCAATCTATAAAACCGTTAATTTTTTTTAAAAAGAATCAAGAAACACTAACTCAACACTTCAAATCAATGAATTTTAGCACTAACCATAAAGTCCAAAATTGCATCCAATAAATATAAACCCTCATCAACTAAACAATTGATATTAATGAGATTTAACCCAAAAAGTTCAAAATTGCTCCCAATCTATAAAACCCTCAAATATTTTTTAGAAAGAATTAAGAAATACTAACCTAACACTTCAAATCAATGAATTTTAACACTACCCATAAAGTCCAAAATTGCACCCCATCTATATAAACCCTCAAAGTTAACAAATTCAAGATTTTTATCACAACCCAAATGAATAAAAGGGATACAAAACTTCACAAGAAAGACAAACCCAAATGAAAAAAGGAATAATCTTGGATATATTTAAGGGTAATGGTGATAACAAGAGATATTTATGAAAAGGGTTACCAAATGATGAAGCTGAATATTGGATCCGGAATAAATTTCTAAACATTGAAGAAATTTTAATAGATTTGAAGAGGGACAAGATCTAAGTTGGTTGTGTAGGAGAGAGAGAGAGAGAGAGAGAGAGAGAGAGAGAGAGAGAGAGAGAGAGTATTGCAACTTCCCACCTATTTTCTTTCTTTTTTATTTCTACAACACAACTACTAAGTACAATGGAATAACTGACCATGTTCTTCATATAAAATAGTTCAAGCAGCAGAAGATATTTATGTTGTCCCTTACAAGATGAGATGCAGGGAATTCTCAGGAATGATAATAGTTCCTGCCCCAAATATGGTACAACGGCCTTCCCTGAGGGAAAATTTCTGATTTTAACAACCTGGTCAAGCTATTCATTGGTAATTTTTTCTCCGGGGCCAAGCCGGTAGAGAGAGTAGCTCACTTGCTAAGCGTGAGGTAACGTGTAGGGGAGAGTACAAGGGATTATATTACTCGCTTCAACTATGAAAAGTTAGAGGTCATTAATTACGAGGTAAAAAAACCATTACAACTCTAATGGGTGGACTGCTACTTGAGAAACTTTACTACACTCTAGCTATAGATTCTCCTAAGATAATGACGAAATTAATGGCTAAGGAAGCCAAGATCAGAAATGTCGAGCAGGCAATGGCAGCAAAGCAGAGCTCGGTTACAAAGTCAAAGGGAAAATCGAGTAGAAGGAGCAAAGTGAGCATAAAGATCAAAAAGATTCAAAGAAAAAAAATATTGATGATAGGCTCAGAAAGTACAATAATAATACTCCATTAAGGATGGGCATTCACCATGTTTTGGAGGAAATTAAACATAACAAGGAGGTACATTGGCTAGAGAAATTAAGAGAACCTTCTAGGAAGAGCGACAAATCCAAATACTGTGAATTTGACAAGGACCATGGCCATATAACATATCGTTGTATTTCTCTAAAAAATGAGATAGAAACCCTTATCCACTGACGAAAACTAGACAAGTGTGTTGATCAGCAAGACAATAGAGGAGCTAGGAGAATGTCAAAATCTCCATGCAAGCCTAGGTAAGAACAAAAAAGAAATCATTAATATGATCCTGAAGATGATCTCGATTTTCCCAAAAAAACCAAGCAAATAGAGCATAAGGTATTTACACTTAGTTTTTATTACTTTAATTGTCAGATGATTACAGGTGGAGATCACACTGCAGAGAGAAAAGCCTGCATCAATTAGTCTTTAGCGTGTTATTACATCCAGAGGATCAATTTAGCTGAGGAAGATTGGACGAGGAAGGAGAATAAAGAAAAAATGGTGATTGGGTTTTCCAAAAATGATCTGTCAGGAATTTTGAACCCCACGACAACTCTCTGGTGGTCAAATTCAGATATCAGGGCACAATCATTTCCAGAGTGTTGATTGACAATGGTAGCTCAATAGATATCATGTTTTATTCCAGCTTTCAAAAGCTGGATCTGAAGATTAGTCAACTAGATCCATACCACGGGCCTTTAATTGATTTTTCTATTGAAAAAGTTTATCCTTTGGGAACAATGAAGCTCAAGGTGTTGCTCGGTACCTGGCCAGAAAGTCGGGTCGAGAAATTTTGTTTCTTTATGATGGTCAAGACGTGTAGTCAGCCTACAATGTCATCATGGGCAGAGTAGGTTTGAAGTTCCCAACCAACTTCGGAGTAGGTGTGGTGAAGGGTGATCAAAAAGTAGCTCGAGAATGTCATAACGCCTCTGTCGAGTAAGAGGATCTTGAGGAAATAAAGAAGAAGACCACCACTTACTAAGTGTACATTACTGATCCCAATAGCGAATATGAGTTTGAAACCCTTGATCCAAGAAAGGAAACATAGCAGGTGAAAGGCCAAATTATGGAAGCAACGGAGAATATCATCTTAGATGACGACAACCAAAGAGAACTACACATGTGGGTTCAACACTAGACCTTGTTCTTAAATAGGAGCTTGTGACGTTCCTGAGAGAGAGAGAAAGCACCTGTTCGCTTGGAGTTATGAGGGCATGCCTAGGATTGATCCTAATTTCCTCTTCCACGAACTCAACGTCAATAAGGACGTCAAGCTAGTAAAATAAAGGCGCATGGTGTTCATCCTCGAGAAGAATTAGGCTATTCAGTATGAGGTAGAAAAGCTTTAAAAAGCTTCATTCATTGAAGATGTAAATTATCCAGATTGGTTGGACAATGTTGTTATGGTCAAGAAGAAAAATAATAAGTGGATAATGCGTGTGGACTTCACTGATTTGAATAAAGCCTATCCCAAGGATCATTTTCTTTGCCCAGGATTGACCAGCATGTGGATGCTATGTCGGGACATGAGATATTGAGATATTATGGGCACCTATTCTGGTTACAACCAGATTAAAATGAATCCTGAAGATAGAGAAAGTATCTCTTTCATTACTGCCCGAGGAACTTATTGTTATAATGTTATGCCGTTTGGTTTGAAAAATTTTGGTTCTATCTACCAGAGGTTGGTAAACAAGGTCTTTGAAGCTCAAATAGGCAACAACATGGAGGTATATGTGGATGATATGTTGACGAAGAGTAAATAAGTCTCTGATCACATTGTCGACCTCAGCTAAACCTTTTATCAGTTAGAAAACCACCAGACTAAGCTAAATTTAATCAAATGTGTGTTCGGTGTGCAGGAAGGAATGTTCCTCGGGTACATAATAAATCAGAGGGGAATTGAAGCTAATCCTAAAAAATAAAGGCATTGATTGAAATTCAATCCCCTACCTGCAAGAAGGATGTTCAAAGTCTCACTGGACGGGTAGCTGCTATGAGCAGATTCGTGTCCCGAGCAATAGACAGGTGTTTGCCATTCTTTAAGTTGCTGAGGAAGACCTTTGAATGGAACGATGAATATGAGAAAGCTTCTTAGGAGCTGAAGAAATATGTGGGATCACCACCCTAACTCTCTCAAGAATTTTTGAGGGGGAAATTGTATTTGTACTTAACCATTCTAAGTTGGCTGTAAGTTCAGCTTTGATACGAGAAGATAATGGAGTGCATAAGTCGGTCTACAACACCAGTAAAGCCTTTTGAGGAGAAAAATCAGATATTAATGACTAGAGAAACTACTTTTGGTATTTATAGAGGCATCCAGATGGATAAAGACATATTTTCAATCACATACTATAGTGGTGCACACTAATATGCCTCTTCGTCAAGGTCTTCATGAACCTGAGAAGTTTGGGGGATTAATGTATTGGGCAGTAGAGTTGGGGGAGTATGACATTGTGTATCAGCCAAGGGCCTCTTTAAAGGGCCAAGCTGTAGCAGGTTTTATTACAGAGTTTACTTATCCGAAGGTCCTGAGCAACAAGTTCATCAGGTAGAGCAAACCCCAATAGGGGTGAGCTCAACTGAAGTAAACACCAACCAATATTTCGAACAAATCCCAGTTGGGGAGAGCTCAGACGAAGCAACTGCGGACCTACCGGAACAGTCAACCGGGATGTAGGAGATGACTAAGAAATATGAGGAGTAAAAAAAGAAGACATTTCATTATGGGACATTGACAACCCAAGGCTTGGGCAATAATATCCTAATATGGAATCTACACGTGGATGGATCTTCGTGTGCGTCAGGAAGTGGAGTAGGTATTATACTCACTAACCTTGATGGGATTGATATTGAGTATGCACTTATATTCCAATTCCAGGCCTCAAATAATGAATCAGAATATGAAGCATTAATTATGGGATTATGTTTGGCTCAAACACTAAATGTCGAGCAAGTTGTGGCGCACAGTGATTCTGAATTTGTGGTCAATCAGATCTTAAGTTTGTATGGAGCTAAAGGTGAATTGATGAAAAGGTACCTAGCCAAAGTTCTGGAGGTTATATCCAAATTACACGCTGTTCGGATGAGCAAGATTCCAAGATTGGAGAATGCCTGAGCTCGACTAGCATCAGCAATCAGGATTGAACTTAGGAGAACAATCCCCATTGAGATTCTAGCTAGTCGAAGTATTCATGAAGATTTGATTCTTAATTTCATTATAGTAGATATGGGACCTTCCTGGATAGATCCCATCAGAGATTACATTAGAGAAATAATTCTTCCCAAAAATCCAGTTGAGGCCAAAAGCTTCAGTATAAAGAAGCACGGTACGTGTTAGATAAAGGAGTTCAATATTGGAGGGGGTTAATAGCTGCTTTGCATCACTGTGTCCACCCAGTCAAACTTAGAGATCTGATAGAAGAAGTTAATGAATGGTCTTATAGATCTCATGTAGCAGGAGGATCATTATTACAACAAATGAATACTTAGGGATACTATTGGTCGACCATGAGGGCAGATTGTACAGCTTTTGCAAAGATATGTGACAAGTGCCAAAAGTTCCCCAACATTCACAAAACTCCACATGTAACTTTGACTCCCATTACTTCACCATGGTCATTTTCTATTTGGGGAGTATATTTGGTCAGGCCATTATCAAACACTCGAGGAAGATTCAATTACTTGGTCATAGTTGTTCATTGTTTCACTAAATGGGTTAAAGCAGAACCATTAGTGGATATGCCCTATAAGAAGGTGTACCAGTTCATCTGGAAAAAACATTATTTGCAGATATGTTTTGCCATGCACCTTTATTACCGACTATGGTACATATTTCGATAAGGAGGAGTTTGCAGCATACTGTGCCTAATCCAAGATCCAAAACTTACATTCTGCTATAGGTCATCCTTAAAGCAATAAAAAGATCGAGGTGATGAAAAGGACTTTGCTAAATGTGTTTAAGAAGAGAATTAATAATGCAAAGGGGAACATGATAAATGAATTTCACTCAGTATTATGGGGCTATTGATCAACTCCTAGGGATGAAACAGGGGGAACACCATACATGCTAGAGTTTGGGACTGAAGCAGTGCTACCAGTTGAGATTGGTTTTCCAACTAACAGAGTATTAAATTTTCTCCCATTAATGATTTGATGCGAAGGCTACACCTTGATATGATGTTTAAGGTGCGAGAAGATCCAGCTTTAAGGAATGCTGCTTATTAACAACAAATAGCATGCTTTTACAGCAAGAGGGTGAAGCCGACCAACTTAAAAGAGGGGGATTATGTACTTAAGAAGACGATTAAGAAGAGAAACAACCTTGTATCCAATTGGCAGAGGCCTTATCGTGTCTCAGCAGTCATTTGACCAGGAACTTATCGAATTGAAACTTTAGAAAGAATCCCTGGAATGCTGAGCATCTTAGGAAATATTACCAATAATGTATTGAGTTACAACTCTTATAATCATTTTGTGTGAGTACCTTATTTATCTTTTAAGCCCATAAGAGTAGTCGGACAAATCCCAGCTAAGAATAAGAGACGTCCGACCCAAATTATGGATGCTCTGAGTAATAGCGGTTAGAACTGAGAGTTTGACCCATTCTATCCCCAAAAATCTCGGAGGAAATATTCAAGGGATAGTGGGCTAGCGGGGCAGTTACCAGCGCTCCTCTCTCCCTCTTATGGAATATATATTGTACCCATATCCCGGGGTAAAGGGCATGTAAAAAAAACTCTCTTGAGAGTTACTTAATATATAACAGTAGACCTCTCCGTGGACGTAGGCAATTTACCGATCCACGTACATCTTTGTGTTGTGTGATTCCGATGTTTGATATTCTTTTCTTTATGGTGATTGCCTTTCATTATTATTTGTGTTGAGATATTTGTCACTACAATTGGTTCCATCTATGAGAAGCGGTTGTTTTCTTTTAAGGAAGCCTTCACCAGCAGAGACCTACAATGTCCGATCACAACAATAATGCCCCCCAAGCAGGGGATATCCAAGAGTAGCCTATCCATCCTAGGGTTTGGTCCAAAGTACATTACTCAAACCAGAGGCTCTATAGAAAGAGGCATCTCTCCGAAGAAAGCCAGGGGTCGGTTAGATCCACATAGATTTCTAGGCGAATTGACGCCTACGAGGCTAGGCTTCGAGAACAGGAGGAGGCTACTCTAAAACAGGAAGGTGAAAATGCTCACCTCAAAAGGAGACGAGAGAGGATCGAAATGGATATCCATCATAACATAAGGCAACGTTACAATCGAACTCCTAGCCCTCAGGAGAAGAAGGAGCCTAGGGCGTGGGTCATAGAGGTCTGAGAGACACCGATCAAATGAGGAACAGTCCCAGAAGTAACAACCAACTCGTAGATACAGGAGCCCTGGCCGAAGGAACGATGATATACGAAGTTTAGTCAGGAGAGAAATGGACCATCACCTAGCTCATCAGGGTGCCAGATCAACAAGATAGCTGGCCAGGTGAGCTCTTAGAGCTCAGATAAAGTCCTATTTTTTAAGGACGATTGCGGAATAAGAAGCCCCAAAGAAGTTTGTGGTGCCCAAATTCAATATTTATAATGTAAAAATTGATCCCATCGATCATATCAAACGATATAGGCAGGTCATGACCTTGTTGAACCATCACGATGCATTCATGTGTCGAATTTTCCCAACAAGCCTGCACGATGTCTCCTAAAAATTATTCGAGAAGATCCCTCACAGGTCCATTAAGAATATCAAGTCCTTAGCCGAGCTGTTCATAACTCGCTTCATTACGAGCAGCTGTCATTCGAAGAGGATGGACGCTTTGCTGATAGTGAAGAAAAGGACTTAGGAGAACTTTAAAGATTATGCGAAGAGATACAGGGAGATGATCAATGAAGTCGAGGATTTCTCAGAGCAGGTCGATGTAATATCCTTCAAGATCAATTTTCCCCACTCCTTCCTCTTACACCAGTCCCTCACTAAGAAGGAGGCCATGACCATCGATGACTTGATGGCCCGTATCGAGAAATACGCCAAGGTCGATAACGTGACCCATCTTAGTGCAGGAGAAAAAGATGGAACCAAGGTTACTGACAAGGGGGTGAGAAAAGTGATGCTCAAAATCAAGGGAATAAGAATGGGGGCAAAAGTGTCCCTAAAAATGGGAGCAAAGGTGATGACTCGAAGGCATTCTAATCCGTGAATACCTGTGACACCCCGACTATTTAAATACCGGGGAGCTACTCCTTTATTAAATTAATTCAAAATGCCAAGTTGGTTCAGTTAATAGCATCACTGTCGAAAACATTTAATGATTACTAACCACCTAGTATTTAAAAAGTAAGTTGTCAAATTTTAAATTAAATCTGATTAACATGCAATAAAAGAATTTTTGAAAGAGTAACTTAACCATTCACTATAAAGAAGAAATAGAATCACCAACAAATAATAATAAGTCTGGAGGAACTACTCCTCATAACAATCCCATAACTGAAATAATAAAATAAGTCTGAATCCTGAATTAATTACAATCCAAAATCTAAATAACTGAAATATAAAATATCTCTAATAGAAATGGGCTACATGCCCTACAAATGATAGAACTGACTATGGAATCAAAACCAGAGGAAGCGTCTACTAGCAAAGCCCTGTAACTTCCATAGCAGCTACAGCTCGTCACCTGAATTTAAATCCTATGCATGGTGTCCTTGTGGCTGGGCACCTAAAAGGTTTTTACAAAAATATATTTGAAAGAAAACGGGTCAGAGCCCGAAAGTGGAGAGTATTTTAAAAATAGCAAGTGCTTTAATAACATTAAAACAATGAATGCAAAATACATGTTAGGACGTGCACTCACATGAAATACTCACCTCTCGACTAATTGTGCACTCCTAACGTATCGTACCCATCTAAGTGACATTCATATCTAACTAAACCGTCGTAAGTTCTACCCCTTTTCTACTCGATTTCCATTATACATTCTAATGTTATCAATTAAATAGAGGCTTTACTTAAACTCGGATTCTCAATTATTAGCAATATAATTCACTACAGGTTATCCCTTTTTATTTTCTCACAGCGTTACCATAATTATACCAACATGAAAGTTCTCATTATTTAAGCGTATATTATTCACGTCATGAACATATAATACAAGCACCCGAGACTAAGCTGCGGTGCACGCATACTCTGCTATCCATCCCGGTACATCACGTACATAAGGATCACGCATTACGAATCTCTCATGAATCGTTCTTAGATAACAACAATCACAAACAATGTAGGCGAACACAGTCACATCACATGGGTCATGCACATACCTACGCTCCCATGATCAGCAGTCTTATTAACTTCCCAATAAGTCCTTCTCTGACCAATGTTCTCGAGGTACCAATCTAATTCCAGGAAACACAAAGATTAGATGGCCCTAAGCGAACGTAAACCTCCCGTGATAGCAAGTATGGTAGGTATGTCATACATATAAAATCATATACATATACTAAGCATGCACACATCCTAGTAATTACCATAATTTATTAGTGGTATACTTCTCATTCTTATACCCACTTATAATGTTATGCAATTCACATATCCCCGGTTAATACTAACATTTAAATCGTCAATTATTCTCACATCGATAATTAGTCACTCACGTCCTAATCCACAATTTTCATTTGGTTCAAATCACACTTCTATGTTTTACTCCTCAATATATCCCAAATATCCAAACTATATCAATTAGTCATCAAGGGAATGTTATCACTACAATTAAACCAGGTTACGGGACATTAGAAATCAAATCAGGCCAAAAAGGCCAATCTGTCAACTCGTTAGAAGTCTCGTTCGAACGAGGTCATTCGAACGAGAGTTCGTTCGAACGAAGTGGGCATCTAACGAGATCTCGTTCGAACGAAAGGCATCGAATGAACATCCCACTCGTTAGAAGGAAAACTGTCACCTCGTTAGAAGCTCATTCGAACGACCTAGGCAGGTCTTCTAACGAGATGCCAGTTTCGAGCCCATAATTTTCCTATCTCGTTTTTCTCTATTTGGTTCACCTCTAATCCCATATAAAAGTCATACCAACAGTATTTTAAGGTTTCTAATCCACACTAAACATTCATAGGTCATAACTTAACATTTATATAGGGCCAAATCTTCCTAAACCTCATCTAATTATCATAACTCCCCAATTTTTCCCAAACCTTATGAACATGAACCCTAGAAATTTAAAGTCTTCAATTTCCATAAATAAATCCGTTTTTGTAACATAAAAAGTAATAATTCTTTTAGTCCAATCCCCCAATAACAAATCTACATGCAAACCTATATCAAATCTGAATTTATAATTCCCATTTCATGGGTTTTTATAAATCTCGCAATAAAATGCAAATATATCAATTTCTAAGCATGGAAGAAGCATTCGATTGAAATTAACGTAATTAAACCACTTGCCTCGGATTATTCTCTGAATTTGCTGTTGAATTGATGAAGGTTGGTCTCTCTCTTTCTCTCCCAAGGTTGAAGGTTGAAGATGGAGGTTGTGTTTCTCTTTTGGGAACTTCTCCTAACCTCTCCTATAACTCCCGTAGCCATTTAGTTGGTTAAGTGATGGTAATGGCTTAGTGGGTCACTAAATATCCTAATATTTAACTCCCAAAATTCGTTGTTTCATTATCCTAATATTTCAAAATTACCAAAATACCCTTTTAATTTGCCGGTATGGCCCAATAATGCCCCGGGACCCAAACTAAACCCCCGGCTAGTGTTTTCTTACTATTTCAACCCTTACGGACATGTTGGCGCACTCAAAATGACCTTATGGTTGATAAAAATAAAATCCACTTTTTAATTAAAATAATTATATTCCTGACGCGACTGTCATGCGCGTCCCAACAAAATTTCCCAAATTGTCGTATTTCAATTTCACGACGAATTCAATATATTCATATATTGCCATATATACACATTATAATCAAATGCCAACTGACATCTCGTTAGTATTTTATCCGGATTAATTCTCAATTAATTCCCATTTAATTTAATTAATCCCCCAAAGAAATATCAATAAAAGTACGGGGTATTACATACTTCCCCCCTAATAACAGAATTTTGTCCCGAAATTCGGAACTAGAAAGTACCTAGTAAAAATAACTCTGGATAACGTTCGCGCATTTCATCCTCGCGCTCCCATGTGGACTCCTCGACATTATGATGTCGCCACTGAACACGCACTAACGAAACTATCTTTGACCGCAGTTTCCGCTCACTTCGGTCCAAAATAGCAATCGGTCCCTCCTCGTAGGAGCTATCGGGCTGGAGATCGATGTCCTCCAAAGAAATGTGAGAATGAGCCCAATCATCTCTAAGATATCTCCTTAGCGAGGAAATATGAAACACATCATGAATCCTGTGTAAATGCTCCGGTAACCCAAGTCTATACGCAACAGACCCAATCCGCTCGATGATAGGAAATGGTCCCACGTATCTCGGTGCCAACTTCCCCTTCTTCCCAAATCGCATAATCCCCTTCATAAGAGATACTCTGAGTAAAACCTGGTCCCCCACTTGGAACTCCCTGAAGAATCTCTTCGCATCAGCGTAGCTCTTCTGCCGATCCTTAGCTACCCAAATGCGACTCCGTATCAATTCTATCCTCGCCGAAGTATCCTGAATCACTTCCGGCCCAAGTAGTTTATTGTCCCCCACCTCCAACCAACATGCTGGGGAACGAAAAGGTCTACGTACAACGCCTGAAATGGAGCCATGCCAATGGTGAACTGGTAGGAGTTGTTGTAAGCAAACTCCACCAGTGTAAGATACTGCTCCCATCCACCCCCGAAATCAATGATGCACATACGCAACATGTCCTCCAACATCTGATTTGTACGCTCGGTTTGCCCATCGATCTGCGGATGATAAGCCGTACTCAACCGCAATTCCGTGCCCATGGCCTCCTGAAAACTCTCCCAAAACCGTGAAACAAATATCTTGTCTCGGTCAGACACGATATTTAGGGGCACACCGTGAAGTCTCACTATTTATGCAATAAAAATCTCGGCATACTGTCCCGTAGTGTAGTCTGTCCTTACGGTTAGAAAATGAGCGACTTTGGTCAACCTGTCCACCATTACCCAAATGGAGTCGTGACCTCTCTGTGACGTAGGCAACCCTATGATAAAGTCCATGGATATGCTCTCCCACATCCACATCGGGACCTCTAATGGCTGTAGAAGTCTTGCCGGTCTCTGATGATCCACTTTTACCAGCTGACAAGTGGCGCATTTAGAAACAAACACGGCAATATCCTTCTTCCTCCCGCTCCACCAATACTGTCGTCTCATGTCTTGGTACATTTTATCCCCACTGGGATGTACCATGAACCGTGAGCCGTGCGACTCTTCCATCACCTCGTGTCGCAATTCCTTCCCTTTCGGAACTACCAGTTTGAAGAGTAGTCCCCCGTCTGAAATAACGTTATAGGACTCAGCTCCCTCTGCTAGTAATCAAACTATCTACTCCTGACAGAATGAGTCATTTTCCTGTGCCCTTACCACCTTCGCGACAATCTGCGATGTAACAGTCATCACAGACATGAACGATCAGGCCACTGCATCCTGGTGTCCTAACACCTTCCACTTTGCCATCCACACCCCTGCCACCTCATCTACTGGCCTACGGCTCAACGCATCTGCTACCACGTTAGCCTTCCCCGGGTGATATTGGATATCAAACTGATAGTCCTTCACAAACTCAAGCCACCTCTGTTGCCGCATATTCAACTCCTTCTGCGTGAATAGGTACTGTAGGGACTTGTGGTCCGTGAATAATCGAAACTTCTCCCCCAAAAGATAATGTCTCCAAATCCGAAGGGAAAATACCACTGCCGTTAACTCCAAGTCATGGGTGGGGTAATTCTTCTAATGAGGCTAAAGCTTATGGGAAGCATAAGCTATGGCCTGACTCTCCTGCTGCAATACACCTCCAAGTCCTTGTAAGGACGCATCAGTGTAAACTAGATACTCAACTTCCGGTCTCGGCAATGCTAACACGGGTGCTGAGATCAACTTATCCTTCAACTCATCGAATGCCAACTGACAGGCATCACTCCAGATGAATGGCACACCCTTATGAGTCAGATGTGTCAAAGGACCCGCTATCTTGGAGAAACCCTGAATAAACCTCCGGTAGTATCCTGCTAGGCCGAAGAAACTACGGATCTTAGTCGCTGTCGTGGGCTATCCCTATTCCCTTACCGCGGATACCTTCCCCGGATCAACAGATATCCCCTGGTCGAAAATAATATGCCCCAAAAATTGAACCTCCTTCAGCCAAAACCCTCACTTCTCATACTTTGCATACAACTCGTTATGACGTAGCGTCTGCAAAACCTGCCTCAAAAGCTCGGCGTGCTCCTCCTCTATCTGGGAGTAAACCAGAATGTCATGAATGAAAACAATGACGAACTGGTCTAGGAACTCTCTGAACACCCTATTCATCAAGTCCATAAACACGGCTGGAGCATTGGTCAAACCAAAAAAAGGCATAACTCGAAACTCGTAGGAACCATATCTCGATAAGAAAGCAGTCTTCGAGACGTCCTCCTCCCAGATACGCAACTGATGGTATCCCGATCGCAAATCAATCTTTGAGAAGAAAGAAGCTCCCCTCAGCTGGTCGAATAAGTCATCGATTCGGGGAAACGGATACTTATTCCGTATCGTGACCTTTTTCAACTCCCGGTAATCCACACACAACCTCAACGATCCATCCCTCTTCTTAACGAACAACACAGGGGCACCCCATGGCGAAGTACTCCTCCGTATAAACCCCTGACCCAACAACTGCTCAATCAGATTCCGTAACTCTCTAATCTCAGCTGGAGCCATACGGTAAGGTGCGCGGGCAATAGGCCGATTGCCCGGCGTCAAATCAATCACAAAGTCTATCTCCCTACTCGGAGGTAGTCCAGGTATATCCTGAAATACATCGGCGAACTCACTAACAACAGGTATCGAATCAAGTGGTATCACCACTTCCTTAGAGGTCTCCTCCTCTATGTAGTACAAATGAGTGAACGATCCTCCCTCAAGGCGAGGCATCGCCACTAAAAACATCTCCTGCCCGGGATTGGCAAACAGTCAATTATGGCACGGTACGCAACTAGCCAATCCATAACAATAATGGCATCATACTCGGTCGTCTCTAACACTAACATATCAGCGGGTAAAGTAAACCTCCCGATCTCTATACCCACACCTCTACACATAAGCGAAATCATGGAACCCCTACTCAACGGTGAGTCTACATAAGTAGCGGTGTTCTCTGCGGTGTCTAATAACCCAATAGTGCGTGTAAATCTCATAGCAATAAAACAGTGTGTAGCCCCCGTGTCAAATAAAATGCTCCCCATAGTCCCCTAAATAGAGAACATACCCTCAATGGCTGGTGGATTCTGTGGGGCTGCGACCTGCTGGAGCTGATACACTCTCCCATACTGAAGCTGTCCCTGCTGCTGCTGTTGTTGGACCTTGCCCTTATCAGGACAATCCTGATGTTTGTAGCCAATCTTACTACAAATGAAACACTTCCCTCGCTTCACTTCATTACGGTGTTGACTAGTCTCGCCTTTTCTCTGGTCTTGCTGGCCTTGGGGGGAGATTTGCGAAAAAACTATGTCAGGGCGAGGACAATCCATCCACCTGTGACTCGGTTGTACACATTTATAGCATAGTTTCAAAATTCTTCGCTGGTCAGATTATAGTTTATCCCTAGTCTGATTCGGACATGATTTACGTTTGTGATCGTCCATTCCACAACCGAAACACCTCTTTGTGGTTTCATTCGGAACCTGACTTCGTTGGCCCTGACACTTTTGCCCATGTACATAAATCTCGTTACTTCTGGAACTTACTCGATCTTGATTGTTTTGTTGTCGCAGATTCGGTGCCTTCATACAATTTTAAACGTTAGTCACATGAATTTGGTTAACCTCTCTAGGTCTTTTGCCTCCTTTAAGTTGTATGTTGCGTTCGTGGTATTGTAGAACTGCAGTGGTAACTGCTTGTGCCACGATACCTGCTAACTCGGCGGTTGATATTCTCTCTGGGGATACCTGAGGTGTGAGTCGATCTTGCTCGTTGACTCCCCTAACTGTTTTAGCTAGTTCTTCTTGACGATTCATCTGAAATTTAAGTAAATTTGGATGAGTTCATCATTCAAATAAACAAATCGCAGAAGTACGAATTTCCAATGTATAGAGATAAAAACAACATTCCTAGGATTAGGGCTCTATATCAAAGAAAGCTCAGCGGAAACATAATAAGCCGTACAGATCCTAAAGGACACTTGAACCTGATGCTCTGATACCACCTGTGACACCCCGACTAATTAAATATCGGGTAGCTACTCCTTTATTAAATTAATTCAAAAAGCCAAGTTGGTTCAGTTAATAGCATCACTGTCGAAAAAATTTAATGATTACAAACCACCTAGTATTTAAAAAGTAAGTTGTCAAATTTTAAATTAAATCTGATTAACATGCAATAAAAGAATTTTTGAAAGACTAACTTAACCATTCACCATAAAGAAGAAATAGAATCACCAACAAATAATAATAATTCTGGAGGAAGTACTCCTCACAACAATCCCATAACTAAAATAATAAAATAAGTCTGAATCCTGAATTAATTACAATCCAAAATCTGAATAACTGAAATGTAAAATATCTCTAATAGAAATGGGCGACATGCCCTACACATGATAGAACTGAATATGGAATCAAAACCAAAGGAAGCGTCTACTAGCAAAGCCCTGTAACTTCCACAGCAGCTACAGCTCGGCACCTGAATGGAAATCCTATGCATGGTGTCCTTGTGGCTGAGCACCTAAAAGGTTTTTACAAAAATATATTTGAAAGAAAACGGATCAAAGCCCAAAAGTGGAGAGTATTTTAAAAATAGCAAGTGCTTTAATAACATTAAAACAATGAATGCAAAATACATGTTAGGACGTGCACTCACATGAAATACTCACCTCTCGACTAATTGTGCACTCCTAACGTATCGTACCCATCTACGTGACATTCATATCTAACTAAACCGTCATAAGTTCTACCCATTTTCTACTCGATTTCCATTATACATTCTAACGTTATCAATTAAATAGAGGCTTTACTTAAACTCGGATTCTCAATTATTAGCAATACAATTCACTACAGGTTATCCCTATTTATTTTCTCAAAGCGTTACCATAATTATACCAACATGAAAGTTCTCATTATTTAAGCGTATATTATTCACGTCGTGAACATATAATACAAGCACCCGAGACTAAGCTGAGGTCATTCGAACGAGAGTTCGTTCGAACGAAGTGGGCATCTAACGAGATCTCGTTCGAACGAAAGGCATCGAATGAACATCCCACTCGTTAGAAGGAAAACTGTCACCTCGTTAGAAGCTCATTCGAACGACCTAGGCAGGTCTTCTAACGAGAGGCCAGTTTCGAGCCCAGAATTTTCCTATCTCGTTTTTCTCTATTTGCTACACCTCTAATCCCATATAAAAGTCGTACCAACAGTATTTTAAGGTTTCTAATCCACACTAAACATTCATAGGTCATAACTTAACATTTATATAGGGCCAAATCTTCCTAAACCTCATCTAATTATCATAACTCCCCAATTTTTCCCAAACCTTATGAACATGAACCCTAGAAATTTAAAGTCTTCAATTTCCATAAATAAATCCATTTTTGTAACATAAAAAGTAATAATTCTTTTAGTCCAATCCCCCAATAACAAATCTACATGCAAACCTATATCAAATCTGAATTTATAATTCCAATTTCATGGGTTTTTATAAATCTCCCAATAAAATGCAAATATATCAATTTCTGAGCATGGAAGAAGCATTCGATTGAAATTAACGTAATTAAACCACTTGCCTCGGATTATTCTCTGAATTTTCTGTTGAATTGATGAAGGTTGGTCTCTCTCTTTCTCTCCCAAGGTTGAAGGTTGAAGATGGAGGTTGTGTTTCTCTTTTGGGAACTTCTCCTAACCTCTCCTATAACTCCCGTGGCCCTTTAGTTGGTTAAGTGATGGTAATGGCTTAGTGGGTCACTAAATATCCTAATATTTAACTCCCAAAATTCGTTGGTTAATTATCCTAATATTTCAAAATTACCAAAATACCCTTTTAAGTTGCCGGTATGGCCCAATAATGCCCCGGGACCCAAACTAAACCACCGACTAGTGTTTTTTGACTATTTCAACCCTTACGGACACGTTGGCGCACTCAAAATGACCTTACGGTTGATAAAAATAAAATCCACTTTTTAATTAAAATAATTATATTCCTGACGCGACTGTCATGCGCGTCCCAACAAAATTTCCCAAATTGCCGTATTTCAATTTCACGACGAATTCAATATATTCATATATTGCCATATATACACATTATAATCAAATACCAACTCACATCTCGTTAGTATTTTATCCGGATTGATTCTCAATTAATTCCCATTTAATTTAATTAATCCCATAAATAAATATCAATAAAAGTACGGGGTATTACATACTTCCCCCCTAATAACAGAATTTCGTCCCGAAATTCGGAACTAGAAAGTACCTGGTAAAAATAACTCTGGATAACGTTCGTGCATTTCATCCTCGCACTCCCATGTGGACTCATCGACATTATGATGTCTCCACTGAACACGCACTAATGAAACTATCTTTGACCGCAGTTTCCGCTCACTTCGATCCAAAATAGCAATCGGTCCCTCCTCGTAGGAGCTATCGGGCAGGAGATCGATGTCCTCCAAAGTAATGTGAGAATGATCCCAATCATCTCTAAGATATTTCCTTAGCGAGGAAATATGAAACACATCATGAATCATGTGTAAATGCTCCGGTAACCCAAGTCTATACGCAACAGACCCAATCCGCTCGATGATAGGAAATGGTCCCACGTATCTCGGTGCCAACTTCCCCTTCTTCCCAAATCGGATAATCCCCTTCATAGGAGATACTCTGAGTAAAACCTGGTCCCCCACTTGGAACTCCCTGAAGAATCTCTTTGCATCAGCGTAGCTCTTCTGCCGATCCTGAGCTACCCGAATGCGACTCCGTATCAATTCTATCCTCGCCGAAGTATCCCGAATCACTTCCGGCCCAAGTAGTTTGTTGTCCCCCACCTCCAACCAACATGCTGGGGAATGACAAGGTCTACGTACAACGCCTCAAATGGAGCCATGCCAATGGTGAACTGGTAGGAGTTGTTGTAAGCAAACTCCACCAGTGTAAGATACTGCTCCCATCCACCCCCAAAATCAATGATGCACATACGCAACATGTCCACTAACATCTGATTTGTACGCTCGGTTTGCCCATCGGTCTGCGGATGATAAGACGTACTCAACCTCAATTCCATGCCCATGGCCTCCTGAAAACTCTCCCAAAACCGTGAAACAAATATCTTGTCTCGGGCAGACACAATATTTAGGGGCACACCATGAAGTCTCACTATTTCTGCAATAAAAAGCTCGGCATACTGTCCCATAGTGTAGTCTATCCATACGGTTAGAAAATGAGCGACTTTGGTCAACCTGTCGACCATTACCCAAGTGGAGTCGTGATCTCTCTGTGACGTAGGCAACCCTGTGATAAAGTCCATGGATATGCTCTCCCACATCCACATCGGGACCTCTAATGGCTGTACAAGTCCTGCCGGTCTCTGATGATCCACTTTTACCAGCTGACAAGTGGCGCATTTAGAAACAAACACGGCAATATCCTTCTTCCTCCCGCTCCACCAATACTGTCGTCTCATGTCTTGGTACATTTTGTCCCCACCGGGATGTACCGCGAACCGTGAGTCGTGCGACTCTACCATCTCCTCGTGTCGTAATTCCTTCCCTTTCGGAACTACCAATTTGAAGAGTAATCCCTCGTCTGAACTAACAGTATAGGACTCGGCTCCCTCTGCTAGTAATCTAACTATCTTCTCCTGACAGAACGAGTCATTTTCCTATGCCCTTACCACCTTCGCAACAATAGGCGGTGTAACAGTCATCACAGACATGAACGATCAAGCCACTGCATCCTGGTGTCCCAACTCCTCCCACTTTGCCTTCCACACCCTTGCCACCTCATCTACTGGCCTACGGCTCAACGCGTCTGCTACCACGTTAGCCTTTCCTGGGTTATATTGGATATCAAACTGATAGTCCTTCAAAAACTCAAGCCACCTCCGTTACCGCATATTCAACTCCTTCTGTGTGAATAGGTACTGTAGGGACTTGTGGTCCGTGAACAATCGAAACTTCTCCCCCAAAAGATAATGTCTCCAAATATGAAGGGCAAATACCAATGCCACTAACTCCAAGTCATGGGTGGGGTAATTCTTCTCGTGAGGCTTAAGCTTACGGGAAGCATAAGCTATGGCCTGAATCTCTTGCTGCAATACACCTCCAAGTCCTTGTAAGGACGCATCGGTGTAAACTAGATACTCAACTCCCGGTCTCGACAATGCTAACACAGGTGCTGAGGTCAACTTATCCTTCAACTCATCGAATGCCAACTGACAGGCATCAATCCAGATGAATGGCAGACCCTTACAAGTCAGATGTGTCAAAGGACCCGCTATCTTGGAGAAACCCTGAATAAACCTCCGATAGTACGGATCTCAGTCGGTGTCGTGGGCTGTCCCCATTCCCTTACCGCGGATTCCTTCCCCGGATCAACAGATATCCCCCAGTCGGAAATAATATGCCCCAAAAACTGAACCTCCTTCAGCCAAAACCCGCACTTCTCATACTTTGCATACAGCTCGTTCTGACGTAGCGTCTGCAAAACCTGCCTCAAATGCTCGGCGTGCTCAACCTCTGTCTGGGAGTAGAACAGAATGTCATCAATGAAAACAATGACGAACTGGTCTAGGAACTCTCTGAACACCCTATTCCTCAAGTCCATAAACACGGCTGGAGCATTGGTCAAACCAAAAAAAGGCATAACCCGAAACTCGTAAGAACCATATCTCGAAAAGAAATAAATCTTAGATACGTCCTCCTCCCTGATACGCAACTGATGGTATCCCGATCGCAAATCAATCTTTGAGAAGAAAGAAGCTCCCCTCAGCTGGTCGAATAAGTCATCGATTCGGGGCAACGGATACTTATTCCGTATCGTGACCTTATTCAACTCCCGGTAATCCACACACAACCTTAACGATCCATCCCTCTTCTTATCGAACAACACAGGGGCACCCCATGGCGAAGTACTCCTCCGTATAAACCCCTGACCCAACAACTGCTCAATCGGATTCCGTAACTCTCTAATCTCAGCTGGATCCATACGGTAAGGTGCGCGGGCAATAGGCCGAGTGCCCGGCATCAAATCAATCACAAAGTCTATCTCCCTACTCGGAGGTAGTTCAGGTATATCCTGA
This sequence comes from Sambucus nigra, assembly GCA_949130495.1. Lineage (NCBI taxonomy): Eukaryota > Viridiplantae > Streptophyta > Magnoliopsida > Dipsacales > Adoxaceae > Sambucus > Sambucus nigra. Next base: position 478,784 of record OX422207.1, on the reverse strand, counting down.
AATACATCTGCGAACTCACTAACAACGGGTATCGAATCAAGTGGTATCACCACTTCCTTAGAGGTCTCCTCCTCTATGTAGTACAAATGAGTGAACGATCCTCCCTCAACGCGAGGCATCGCCACTAAAAACATCTCCTGCCCAGGAATGACAAAGATAATACTCCTACTAAAACAGTCAATTATGGCTCGGTACGCAACTAGCCAATCCATACCAATAATGGCATCATACTCGGTCATCTCTAACACTAACATATCAGCGGGTAAAGTAAACCTCCCGATATCTATATCCACACCTCTACACATAAACGAAATCATAGAGCCCCTACTCAACGGTGAGTCTACATAAGTAGCGGTGTTCTCTGTGGTGTCTAATAACCCAATAGTGCGTGTAAATCTCATAGCAAAAAAATTAGTGTGTAGCCCCCGTGTCAAATAAAATGCACCCCATAGTCCCCTGAATAGAGAACATACCCTCAATGGCCGGTGGATTCTGTGGGGCTGCGACCTGCTGGAGCTGATACACTCTCCCATACTGAAGCTGTCCCTGCTGCTGCTGCTGTGGGGCCTTGCCCTTATCAGGACAATCGTGACGTTTGTGGCCAATCTTACCACAAATGAAACACTTCCCTCGAAACTTCTTCACTTCATTACGGTGTTGACTAGTCTTGCTTTTTCCCTGGTCTTGCTGGCCTTAGGGGGAGATTTGCGGAAAAACTATGTCAGGGCGAGGACAATCCATCCACTTGTGACCCGGTTGTACACATTTATAGCAGAGTTTCAAAATTCTTCGCTGGTCAGATTGTAGTTTATCCCCACTCTGATTCGGACATGATTTATGTTTGTGATCGTCCATTCCACAACCGAAACACCTCTTTGTGGTTTCAATCGAAACCTGACTTCGTTGGACCTGACACTAGTTCCCCTGTACATAAATCTCGTTACTTCTGGAACTTACTCGATCTTGATTGTTTTGTTGTTGCAGATTCGGTGCCTTCGTACAATTTTCAACGTTAGTCACATGCATTTGGTTAACCTCTCTGTGACACCCCGCCTAATTAAATACCGGGCGATCACTCTTTTATTAAATTAAATCAAGGTAAACAGTTGGTTCATTCTCAGCATCACTATCGATAAAAATAAATTTTTCCAATTTAACATCCTAAATAATTAAGCTAAGTGTCAAAACCATTTTCATACATAACTTTCCAAATTTTATTCAAAGAAAAATTATTTATTTATGTTAGTTAACCACATTCAATAAGTAATAATCACACCACATTTAAATTCTGCAACATAGTCCAATTAATTTAATACATTCGTCAATCGAATGTCAACATACGAAATCTAAAGTCACACATCCAAACTGAGTAAATCCCATAGTAACAATACTGGAAATAACTAAAATACAAATATCCAATAACAATGAAATAATGGAAAGGGCTACACATGCCCATCTAAATGAAAATACTAAGAGTGGATCTGAATGAACGAAGTCATCTAATCAAGAGACCTGCAACTCCCACTTAAGCTGCAGTGCGTTCCTTTCAAGAGATCCTAAGCAAGATGCCCCTATGGCTGGGCACCTGTAATACATACATATATATACAAGAGATAGAGAGAGAGGAAAACGGGTCAGATCCCGAAAGTGTGTTTGATTTAAAATACGTTTAGCAAGTATTTAAATTGATACAGGCCAATGCAACCACATATTAGTGCGAACACTCTCTTAAGTAATTCTCACCTCTCTCCTAATGTGCACACCTATCGCACTAACCCTCCCCATGGTTTGTTTTATCATTTATCGCACTAATCTTTCAAATGATTTAACTTATCTCAGATTACTAGTAAGATTTAAAATTCCACGATTCAATTGTTCGAAGAGAATATTTCAATTAATAACCAAAGTTCTCCTTTTGACTTTATTAATCAATAAAGTTTTCCAGTGTCATATTTTACTTTCTCAAAACAAGTATTTATAATTGAGTCATCAACCATGTCCTACATATCACATCGCCGTAGGCAGTTCCAGATTTCAGAATTTCATATATATATTAACTACTCGTATAATATATATTATAACAGCACCCCAAATAAACTATGGTGCGGCATACTTTACTATCCAAAACCCCATATCACTCATATTAAGGGGAATACATTCGGAATCACTCTCAAAATGTATTAACATACATACACAAACAATATTGAGGCGAAGAATATATTCCAAGTCTCTAAGAGGATGGCACATGCCTGCGTCTCTTAGGACCGTCTGAACTATCACGTCGATAGCCTGTACTAAGGATATCTATCTTCTAGGGTACGAGTCAATATCCCCCATAAGGCAACACATGATAAGATCGTCCCAGCGCGGCAACCTCAAAGATATCAAGTAGCGTGGGCATGATTTTCACATGTATATAATATATGTACACACAATCATATAATATACCACTTTTATCATATTAATATAGGTTCCTCTCGTCACCCATAATTACAACATTTATCCTTCATTTCACATTATTAGTATTATGTATAAGGTTTCATTTCTAACCTTAACTCGAAGGGTTTTCTCACTTATTACGTGACACTCGTGAACTCTATCCTTCCAACTAGAAAATTCAGTAGGTATACCTCTATTCACTATCATAGCTATTCGCCGTAATCTCTCACTTGAAATACGTAGTTTCATCGTTCATTATATAATTATCCCAAAAGCAAAATTCGCGTCTTATAATAAAGTTCCCAACACTTATTCAAATGTCCTAATGGTCTTTCCTATCTCCCAAAACATTTTGTTAAGAATACCCAAGAATTATTTCACGATAAATTTAATTTAACTAATTAAACAAGGGAAATAGGAGTCTGCCAGGAGGGGTCGATCAATCGAGGTTTGGGGCTCGATCAATCGAACCTTCGATCGATTGAAGCTCTAAGCTCGATCGATCGATCGATCGAACAGGTATTTCGATTTCTGCAGAAATGCAGTTACAGGTTCTACCACTTTTCTTCGTCCAAATCCATATTTTCCAAACCCAAACGTCCCAAAAATTCTACTACTAACATTATAAAAATATACCAGATGTTTCTAACGTAAGGCATGTACATTTTTATCATTTAAACATGGATTAACAACCCAAAATTCAAACACAACTTCCAGAACCCTAAAATCTCTAAATCATGGTTCTAATCTGTTTTACCCCAGAATTCCTTTCTTAATTACAACAAAATTCGTGGGTTATCTTTCTACATCACAAGAGACTTCCAGAATAAGGTTTAAGTCTTTACTACATGCAAATTCCTATCAAAATTTCTGTTTTCTTCCATATATTTCATTCCTAATCATTCCTAAACTAATATGGAAATTGCACCAATGAAAATATCAAGATAAACACTTTCCTGGGATTTTTGGTATTCTGATTTACGGTTGATTTTGGTGTGGTTGCGTTCCTCGTCTCGCGATCTACGCATTAGCGGTGACGGCGGAGCAAACCGTTGAGTTTTGGGCCTTGAACTTGCTTGAGAGCTCTCTCCTCTCTTCTCCAATGGTCGTTCTGGGTTTTGGGAATTTCTAACCCTAGGTGACAACCTCAATATCAGATATAGACCCTCTGATTTTCGTGGGTTTAATTACCCCTAAATGTAAAATGACCAAAATGCCCTCCCGGGTTACTAATTAGGCCTAAAAACGGCCCGAGACCCAAACTACACCCCCGGGTACACTTTTCTGACTATCTCGACCCTTCCGGACGCGTTGGCGCACTCAAAACGACCATACAGGGAACTTATAAAATATTTACTCTAATTTATCAATACATAGTCCCGACGCGACACGGCGCGTCCCGATTCAAATTTCCAAAATTGTCATTTTATTCACTCGTGACATTCAATATAATCAATATCATATATTACTTTGCTCATTAGTAATATTCAACGAATTTCCCATAATTACTAACTCTCGTCACGTTAATAATTATAACATAATTAATATCCAGATTTTTATTAAATAATTAACTCACATTAAATTTAATAAATCCCCAAATTAATATAGCATAAAAATACGGGGTATTACATACTTCCCCCCTAATAACGGAATTTCGTCCCGAAATTCAGAAAACAAGGCATACCTGGTAAGAACAAATCTGGATATCTCTCGCGCATATCGGTCGCGCACTCCTAAGTGGATTCCTCCACATTGTGGTGCTCCCACTGGACCCGTACAAGTGGAACTATCTTTGACCTCAATCTCCTCTCACTGTAGTCTAGGATAGCCACTAGTCTCTCCTCGTAAGAGTTGTCAGGTTGTAGGTCTATCTCATCTATAGCAATGTGAGTATGGGCCATATCATCCCGAAGATACCGTCTCAATGACGAGATGTGGAATACATCATGAATGCAATGCAAATGTTCTGGCCGTCCCAATCTGTATGCTACCGGCCCATTCCTCTCGATTATGGGAAATGGCCCCACGTACCTCGGAGCCAACTTCCCCTTCTTCCCGAACCTCATCACTCCCTTCATAGGAGATACACGCAATAACACTTGGTCCCCCACATTAAACTCTCGGAAGAATCGTTTCGCATCGGCATAGATCTTTTGCCTGTCTTGGGCTACCCGAATGCGACTCTTGATCATCTCAATCCTCGCGGAGGTCTTCTGAGTTACCTCCGGTCCTAGCAACTTGTTATGCCCTAACTCGAGCCAACAAGTTGGAGAACAACAAGGCCTGCCATACAAAGACTCAAATGGAGTCATACCAATCGTGAACTGATAAGAGTTATTATAAGAAAACTCTACCAGTGGAAGATATGGCTCTTAACCTCCTCCAAAATCAAGAACACACATGCGTAGCATATCCTCTAACATCTGATTAGTACGCTCTGTCTGTCCATCTGTCTGTGGGTGATAAGCTGAACTCAACCTCAACTCAGTACTCATAGCCTCCTGAAAGCTTTCCCAAAAGCGTGACACGAAGATCTTGTCTCTATCTGACACAATATTCAGGGGCACCCTATGTAATCTGACAATCTCGACAATAAACAGCTGAGCATACTGACCCGTGGTATAATCTGTCCGCACCGGTAGAAAATGAGCCACCTTGGTCAGACGGTCTATAATCACCCATATAGTGTCATGGCCCCACTGTGATGTAGGCAAACCTGTAATAAAATCCATGGAAATGCTCTCCCACTTCCACGCAGGTACTTCCAATGGCTGAAGCAACCCTGACGGTTTCTGATGATCCCCCTTCACCAGCTGGCAGGTAGATCACTTGGACAAGAACTCAGCAATGTCCTTCTTCATCCCACCCCACCAGTATTTCCTCCTCATATCCTGGTACATCTTATCTCCTCTAGGATGTACTGCAAATTGGGACCCGTGAGACTGGGTCATCACTGCATGACGTAATTCATCCCCTTCAGGAACTACTAACCTCCCATTAAACTGCAAACCTCCATCGGAACTAACAGAATAGGACTCAGCATTCTCGGCTAGAAGTCGCACAATCTGCTCTTGGCAAAACGGGTATGTGGTTTCTGCCTATATTACCCTCATAACAATATCGGGTGTGACTGTCATAACAGATATGAAGGAACGGGCTACTGTGTCCTGGTGGCCTAACTCCTTCCACTTTGCTTTCCAGACATTTTCTACTTCGTCTACCGATTTATGACTCAACGCATCAGCAACTACGTTGGCCTTCCCCGGATGATACTGTATGTCAAACTAATAGTCCTTCACAAACTCTAACCATCTGCGCCTACGCATATTCAGCTCTCGGTGAGTGAATAGGTACTGCAGTGACTTGTGGTCTGTGAACAAATGGAACTTCTCGTAGTGCCTCCATATCCTTAATGCAAAGACGACCGATGCTAATCACCAGGTCATGGGTGGGTAATTTTTTCTCATGCGGATTAAGCTTGCGGGAGGCAAAAGCTATAGCCTTCTCCTCCTGCTGAAGTACTCCCCCAAGTCCCCGTAAAGAGGCATCGGTGTAAACTAGGTACTCCGCACCCGGCTTTGGTAAAGCAAGGACTGGCGCTGAAGTAAGCTTGTCTTTCAGCTCGTCGATAGCCAACTGGCAAGCGTCATCCCAAATATATGGTACCCCCTTGCGAGTCAAATTCATCAATGGACCCGCTATTTTGGAGAATCCCCGAATGAATCTCTTGTAGTATCCGGCTAACCCCAAGAAACTATGCACTTCCGTCAGTGTCGTGGGCTGCCCCCATTCCCTCATCGCTGACACTTTACTCGGGTCAACTGCTATCCCCTGCTCAGAAATAACATGGCCCAAGAACTGTACTTCTCGCAACTAGAATCCACACTTCTCGTACTTAGCATACAACTGATGCTCTCGTAGAGTCTGAAGAACCTGCCTCACGTGCTCGGCATGCTCCTCCTTGAAGTGTGAATATATCAACATGTCATCTATGAAGACGATGACAAACTGATCCAAGAACTCTCTGAATACTCGGTTCATTAAGTTCATAAAAACGGCTGGAGCATTTGTGAGTTCGAACAGCTTCACCCTAAACTCATAGGACCTATATCTCATCAAGAAGGCAGTCTTTGAAACATCCTGCTCTCTAATACGTAACTGATGGTACCCCGACCTCGGATCTATCTTCGAAAAGAAAGTTACTCCCCTCAACTGGTCGAACAGATCATCGATTCGAGGCAACGGATACTTATTCCGTATCGTGACCTTGTTCAACTCCCGGTAGTCCACACACAACCTCAGTGAACTATCTCTCTTCTTCACAAAAAAAACTGGAGCGCCCCAAGGTGAGGTACTCCTTATGAATGAAGCCCTGACCTAACAGCTGCTCTATCTGACCTCGTAGCTCTCGCATCTCTACCGGAGCCATACGATACGGTGCGCGTGCTATATGTCTCGTATCTGGCAATAAATCTATGACAAAGTCTATCCCTCGACTGGGGGTAGGTCTGGTATTTCCTGAAACACATCGGAATACTCACGAACAACTGGAATCGAGTCTAACGGGATTTAAACCTCATTAGAGGTATCCTCCTCTATTTAATATAAATGAGCGGCCGAACCTCTCTCTGGGCGAGGCATTGCCACTACAAACATATCTTGCCCCAAAATGGCAAGAACAATGCTCCCACCGAAGAAATCAATCATGGCTCTATAAGTTGCGAGTCAATCCATACCAATAACATCATGCCCAGGTATATCTAAGACTAACATTTTCACAGGTAATACCAAACTACCGATCTCTACCCCCACTACCCGGCATATAAAGAAAAGTGAACCCTTCCCCAGTGGTGAGTCTACATATGTTACAATGCTCTCTACTGTGGTTAATAACCCTAAGGTCTTCGCATAACATGTAGATATAAAACAATGTGTTGCCCCAGTAACAAACATAATTCGACCCAAAGTTCCATGGATAGAAAACATACCCTCAATCGCGGGTGGTGCCTGCGGAGCCGTTGCCTGGTGGACGTTATAGACACGTCCATACTGTAGCTGTCTCTGCTGAACTGAGGCTGTTGGAGAAGGTGGTGGAGCTGGTTTTTGTGGTTTATTACTAGCACATTCCTGTCGTGGGGCCCTATTCTTCTCTGGGTAATCCTGACGCCTATGGCCATTTCTGCCACATTGGAAGCACCTCCCTCGAACCTTCTTCACTTTATTACTTTGTTGACTAGTCTCGCTTTTTCTCTGGTCTTGCTGGCCTTGATGGGAAACTTGTGAAAAAACTTTGTCAGGGTGAGGACAATCCCTCCACATGTGACCCGGCTGTACACATTTATAGCAGAGTCCTGAAAGTTCTCTCTGGTTGGGTTGAAGTTCCTTTCCAGACTGATCCGGGCAAGTTCGACGTTCATGATCGTCCATACCGCATTTAAAACACCTCTTCGTGACTTCACTCGGCCCCCGGTTTTGTTGACCCTGGCGCTTTTGGGCTTCTCTGCACAATTGGTTACCTTCATGGCTTTTACTGACCTGAGGAGCTTGTTGTCGCGATTTTTGTATCTTCACGCACTTGTTATTACCAGTCATGACAGACTGACTGTACTCTCTAGATCTTTTGCCCCCCATGAGCTGTGTGTTGCATTCTTGATACTGTAAAACTGCAGTGGTAACTGCCTGTGCCACAATACCTGCTAACTCGGCGGTTGATAGTCTCTCTAGGGGTACCTGAGGTGTGAGTTGATCCTGCTCGTTGACTCCCTTAACCGTTCTAGCGAGTTCTTCTTGACGGTCCACCTGAAAATTTAAATAAATTTGGATGAGTTCATCATTCAAATAAACAAATCGCAAAAGCAAGAATTTCCAATGTATAGAGATGAACACAACATTCCTAGTATTAGGGCTCTATATCAAGGAAAGCAACGCTGAAAGCATAATAAGCCGCACAGATCCTAAAGGACACTAGAACCTGATGCTCTGATACCACCTGTGACACCCCGCCTAATTAAATACCGGGTGATCACTCCTTTATTAAATTAAATGGATATTCATTCTCAGCATCACTGTCGATAAAAATAAATTTTTCCAATTTAACATCCTAAATAATTAAGCTAAGTGTCAAAACCATTTTCATACATAACTTTCCAAATTTTATTCAAAGAAAAATTATTTATTTATTTTACGTAACCACATTCAATAGTAAGAATCATACCACATTTAAATTCTTCAACATAGTCCAATTAATTTAATACATTAGTCAATCGAATGTCAACATACGAAATCTAAAGTCACACATCCAAACTGAGTAAATCCCATAGTAACAATACTGGAAATAACTGAAATACAAATATCCAATAACAATGAAATAATGGAAAGGGCTACACATGCCCATCTAAATGAAAATACTAAGCGTGGATCTGAATGAACGAAGTCGTCTAATCAAGAGACCTGCAACTCCCACTTAATCTGCAGTGCGTTCCTTCCAAGAGATCCTAAGCAAGACGCCCCTGTGGCTGGGCACCTGTAATACATACATATATATACAAGAGAGAGAGAGAGAGAAAAACGGGTCAGAGCCCGAAAGTGTGTTTAATTTAAAATACGTTTAGCAAGTATTTAAATTGATACAGGCCAATGCAAACACATATTAGTGCGAACACTCTCTTGAGAAATTCTCACCTCTCTTCTAATGTGCACACCTATTGCACTAACCCTCACCATGGTTTGTCTTATCATTTATCGCACTAATCTTTCAAATGATTTAACTTATCTCAGATTACTCGTAAGATTTAAAATTCCACGATTCAATTGTTTGAAAAGAATATTTCAATTAATAACCAAAGTTATCATTTTGACTTTATTAATAAATAAAGTTTTCCAGTGTCATATTTTACTTTCTCAAAACAAGTATTTATAATTGAGTCATCAACCATGTCCTACATATCACATCGCCGTAGGCAGTTCCAGATTTCAGAATTTCATATATATATTAACTACTCATATAATATATATTATAATAGCACCCCAAATAAACTATGGTGTGGCATAATCTACTATCCAAAAACCCATATCACTCATATTAAGGGGAATACATTCGGAATCACTCTCAAAATGTATTAACATACATACACAAACAATATTGAGGCAAAGAATAGATTCCAAGTCTCTAAGAGGATGGCACATGCCTGCGTCTCTTAGGACCGTCTGAACTATCACGTTGATAGCATGTACCAAGGATATCTATCTTCTAGGGTACGAGTCAATATCCCCCATAAGGCAACACAGAATAAGATCGTCCCAGCGCGGCAACCTCAGGGATAGCAAGTAGCGTGGGAATTATTTTCACATGTATATATTATATGTACACACAATCATATAATATACCACTTTTATCGTATTAATATAGGTTCCTCTCGTCACCCATAATTACAATATTTATCCTTAATTTCACATTATTAGTATTACGTATAAGGTTTCATTTCTAACCTTAACTCGAAGGGTTTTCTCACTTATTACGTGACACTCGTGAACTTTATCCTTCCAACTAGAAAATTCAGTAGGTATACCTCTATTCACTATCGTAGCTATTCGCCGTAATCTCTCACTTGAAATACGTAGTTTTATCATTCATTATATAATTATCCCAAAAGAAAAATTCTCGTCTTATAATAAAGTTCCCAACACTTATTCAAAAGTCCTAATGGTCTTTCCTATCTCCCAAAACATTTTATTAAGAATACCCAAGAATTATTTCACGATAAATTTAATTTAACTAATTAAACAAGGGAAATAGGAGTCTGCTAGGAGGGGTCGATCAATCGAGGTCTGGGGCTCAATCGATCGAACCTTCGATCGATCGAAGCTCTAAGCTCGATCGATCGATCGAACAGGTATTTCGATTTCTGCAGAAATGTAGTTACGGGTTCTACCACTTTTCTTCATCCAAATCCATATTTTCCAAACCCAAACGTCCCAAAAATTCTACTACTAACATTATAAAAAATATACCAGATGTTTCTAACGTAAGGCATGTACATTTTTATCATTTAAACATGGATTAACAACCCAAAATTCATACACAACTTCAAGAACCCTAAAATCTCTAAATCATGGTTCTAATCTATTTTACCCCAGAATACCTTTCTTAATTACAACAAAATTCGTGGGTTATCTTTCTACATCACAAGAGACTTCCAGAATAAGGTTTAAGTCTTTACTACATGCAAATTCCTATCAAAATTTGGGTTTTCTTCCATATATTTCATTCCTAATCATTCCTAAACTAATATGGAAATTGCACCAACGAAAATAGCAAGATAAACACTTGCACAAAAAGGAGAAGACTGAGAACTTACAGGGAAAAAAGAATGGAGCTTGTAATGATGGAAACCACGAGCAAGTGAAGGCGATCGAAGCAAGAGGAAACTTGGAAAAATATAAAGAACGGACTTGAGAGCAAAAGTAAGCTTGAGAGTAAGAGAGAGTTTAAAAATGAGAGAAAACGTAGAAATGGCAAGACGAACCGTTTGAGCACGTCGGTTTAAACTCCTAATGATAATGCACAGAGACCAAAGAATATTTTCCACCTAAATCTCCTGTAAAGAGACGTTTTGCACCCCAAGGTTGTTATAATTCACAACAATGCCACTTGGAAGCAACCGAAATTAGTGTTTAAAATTTTTGAGCCCAAGTTGTGACCCTAAAATTTTAGGGGCAATTGTGGGTACTTTATTTATCTTTTAGGCCCATAAGAGTAGCCGGACAAAGCCCAACTAAGAATAAGAGACATTCGGCCCAAATTATGGATGCTCTGAGTAATAGCAGTTAGAACTGAGAGTTTGACCCATGATATCCCGAAAAATCTCGGACGAGTTATTCAAGGGATAGTGGGCTAGCGGGGCAGTTACTAGCGCCCCTCTATCCTTCTTATGGAATATATATTGTACCCCTGGCCCGGGGTAAAGGGCATGCTAAAAAACCTCTCTTGAGAGTTACCTAATATATAACAGTAGACCTGTCCATTGACTTAGGCAATTTGCCGAACCACGTACATCTTTGTGTTGTGTGATTGTGATCTTTGCTATTCTTTAGTTTACACTGATTGTCTTTCATTATTATTTGTGTTGAGATATTTGTCACCACATTTTGATTCATCAGTTAATAAAAAGTTAGTTCATCCTGATTTCTTTTTTTGATTTTTTTAGTACTGGGGTTGTGCATCCCTATAAATACTTGGTCGATGGAAAATTCAATACTTGGTCAAGTCAACAGAAATTCAATACTTGATCGACAAAGCATAGAAAACCAAGTCAAAACAGGATTTTAAGTCCCTAGTACTTGGTCAAGAAAAACAAGGGATAAAATTTTGTATAAAAATCAACAAGTTTTATTCGAGAACGTTATAAAGATCCCTAAATAGGAATGTAGACACATATTCCCCATACGCTTGGTCACCACTAGTAACTAATGCTACACCTAAAAATTTAGGTGCATTAGTTGAACCTATGGCAATACAATGGGTGACTGGTGCTAAACTTGGATTTTAATCTAGGTACACTAGTGAAACCTATGACACATCAATGGTAGCGGGTATTAAATTTAGAAATCTAAGTATATCAGTATAACCTATGATATTGTCATTGGTAACTGATACTAAATTTAGGTAAATGTCTAAGTGTATTAGAAGAACTAATGAAACAACAAAGTCATTCAACTAGCCAAAATTAAACAAAATAATTTGTTAAAATTGAATTTCATTTATATTAATGATGATTACATGCAAATATTGTGTATAAATGAAAAACAGGAACAAGTTATTCTCAAAATCACTATACAGGGAGCTTTCCTTAAGCCTTTAAGGATCTCGGCACTGGTTTCATGCCTGCTGGAGGATCATTTAATGTGTATGGAGAATTAATGAAGTTTAAATCTCGAAGCATTGTCCTATTACTTTTGCTCGAAGTGTCCAGTAATTGAGGAGGCCTAACTATTTCCCTCTCGTCATGCAAACCATAATCTCCTAAATACTTGGAAATTAAGCTATGAGGAATGGACTCTACAGGGATCCAATTTACATACAACTTGAAGGGGAAGATGTTACAATCTAAGAATCCAGGATCAGCCCAGTACGATAGTTTATTGTCCTGCTCAACTTTCATCAATGTTAGGAAGTTGCTCTATCGCCACTTGTAGCCTTCATGTTGAGCCTGACTGAAATGATCGTCAAAATGAACAAGAGCTTCATTATACCCTTCCATCTATACTTCCCTGGCCTGCTTGTGAAACTGGAAAGTTAATATCTCAACTTGGTGTTACATTTTCTTCAACACTCCATCTTTAGATTGCAATTGAGAAGATTGGGTTTAAATTTAATCATCTTGAGTTTTGATCTTTTGATACATTTCAGTTATGGCTAAGTTTTTAGCTTTTATCTTAGCAGCTTGATTGGCAAGTGTATGTTGAGTTCAAGATTCATCAGTTGGAGGTCGGATGGATCTTGATTGGGAAGTAAAGGCAGATTTGAATATCTTTAAGGTTTACAGTTCATCCATCAACCTAGCAATCTCAGTTTCTAAGAAGGAAATATCTTTATCAGTAGCAGTGGTAGGAGGATTCTTCAAAGCACTCGATTCACTCATTAATTTTTTGTTTTCTTCCTCCAACAGTTTGGCAATGGCCCTGGCTTCATTAATTTCGCATTTGAGTTGAAATTCATTTTTCCTATATATAGAGCCTTGATTCTCCAACTTTTCCTCAAAACCTCGAGCTTCACTTAAATATTTGTACTTGGTCTCATAGTCAGCGTGAAGGAGAGTCCTAGATTCTTTATGCTCCTCTTGAAGATCTTCAATCATTTCAAAGTAATCCATGTTATTGGACACAACCCGATAAAGAAGAAACTTAAGTTAGATATATGCATTATTGGCTTGATCAGTAGCATCTACACCAAGCAAGTCTGACAATTCTTTAACAGTTGAAGTCATGTGACTAGCCTTTAGCAAACTGTTGCAGTGCTTGAGTAGATCATAATCATTGGAAGAAATTTGTTCCACCTTGGCCATAAACTAGAAAAATGAAGTAACAGTCGATCAACAAAAAAAGAAGATATAATATCGAAAGAAACAACCAAAAATATAACAAAAAAATCTTTTATTGATATAAAAGGGAAGTTAAAAGTATAGTAGAAAAGAAACAAAAAAAAGGAAAAAATACAAAGGCTAACTACCGAGCAAATCTACACTCGCTCTCTATCAGCTCCAACTCTAGTTTAATCGGAAGAAGGGATGACTAGAGTGACTAGCTCGGTGGATGGGATAATTGACTTAACAACATTCTTAAGTTGGTCGTCTGAATACTCAACCACCAAAGAAGACTCCCCAGAACCAACATCAACTTCAACTTTATCGTCCATGTTAGGGGAGATCCAAGCTCATGTCTTTGGAAGAGTTCGAAGTCTTTTGCTATGTTAACCTCCTTCAGTGAAACCTATCAACCATCCTTGATAAATTTCTTCTTTACGTACTCAATCTGAGTAGAGGCGGCAGTGATATCTTTATACCAGCCTTTATTGAAGGAATTTTCCTTAATCATTTTTTTTCCTTCTCAGTGGTTAGGCCCTTTGTCAGCTTAGCCACTTGCTTCTAAGCTTTAGCAGCCTTATCCTCAACCTTCTGCTGAGCTTACTCATCAGTTTTGATTTTATTTTCCCAAGTCTTCTTTTCAGTCTCCAATGCTTATTCGGAGTCAATAAAGGACTTCTTGAGACTAGCAAAGGCCTCCCAACATTGATTGAAGAATAAGTAAGAGCATCATCCTTATCTAACATTTGGTTGAATTCAACCCACTTGTTAGCAGGATCTCTCCCGAGTCTTTTTAGAAGAGATTAATCATCCTTTTTGGATAGGGGCTTCTTACCAACATCATATTTCTTCTTTGGCACTCAACTATCAACAGGCTTAGTGGTTCTAGCACCAGCATCACCAAAAAAATTGGGAAATTTCCTTTTTTTCCATGCTCGCTGAAAGAGGAAGGTTTGAATCAAAAGAGGAGGAGGGGTCAATAACAGATTCACCACCACCAGATATAGTGGCAGATGAAGTGAAAACAGGGTCTTTGTACAAATCAATCGCGATGGAGGGCGCTGCAGTTGTTGGACGAATTACAAAAGATGTGATTGAGTTCTTTTACTTCAACACGAATGAAGCAAACCTAGTATGCTCCTCAATAATTATTTGATGGATGCCCCAGAGAAACTTGAGCTCGTCAAGTTTAAAGTCACCCTCCTTGGGAAACTTTCTTTTCTTCTCAATAGTAATCAAACAAACAACAAATATTAGATAAAATATTACCAGGTGATTTATCAACATGAACATATAAAATATATTACAACTTATATCATAAACCTCTTGAGGGAATCTTGATTTATTATATACTTCACCCCCTTTAAGAGATACATATTGGAATTTTTTTGGCAAATAACACCATGATCGAAGTAGTCCTTATTGGAGTTAGTAAAATTGACAACAAGAGATCTACTAACAGACATAGTCTTCGAATAATATGTATTGTCACTGGTGACCCATTTTTAATAGAATATGATCTCAGGGAGACCGATATGGGTTCCATGGATTTGATTAAGCCTATGGACACCATTAACTATTATCCAGGTGTTGGGGGCTACTCTATCAGGTACAATATCAAAGTATTGACAAAATTCTAAACAAAAATGATTTGGGGAAAAAGAGCAGCCACATTCAACTATGAATAAGGACGGAATCCAATGACCTTCAGATAAGGAGAAAACATCTACAGAGGATTAGGGAACTCTAAGTCTACCCAGTTTGGTATATCCCACTCCTTTCTAAAGTCATCTAGAGAGACAATAACATAAACCATGATTCAATATGAAGAAAAGAAGAAAATGAAAGGATTCTTACATAAACTTAAGGATTCAGCAAGAATTATAAGACATGAAGAACGATCACACGAATGCTCAAGAATTTACAGCAAAAACTTAAAAGGTTTGAGGTAAGGGATAATCGAAAATTTATCGCCTTTTATAGATTGCCTCAAAAACTGGCAAATGTAATGATTGAAGTGAAACAACGATTGAAATTATGGCGATAACAAAAAAAGACGTATTTACCCTGAGACGGTTCGCTAAAGTTTAGAATATTTACAAAAATGCCATCATCAAAACACGCTACCATCAATACCAATAAAAGTTTACAAGTGTGGGAAGTCGGCAATCGACCAAGAATTAAGAATGTATCCTGAGCTACTACCACGATTAAATTCTCCATATTTTCAAGCATGCATCAAGTATGGACCATTGGGGGCTTCTGTTGATACCAAAAATTATCCACCGGCGTGGACCAAATCAGAGAAGAACATGAATCCTCCAACATGGTAAAAATCCTAGTCAGCAAGCTATAAACTCGTTGACCAAGACTTGGGGGGCCGACCAACATGCATAATGTGGACAAATGCCAAAAAGGCCGAGCAACAGTGGGAAGACCGACCAACTTGATCAGTAGAGCGCTAATAGCCAAGTGCATTATGGACGTTACGTACTGGTGTAAATGCTTCATTTATACAGACATTCACTCTTTTTCATTCCACCTCTCTATCTCCTGATGAGACTATAAATACATTGCAATCCCTTCATCAAAAGGGGGGGTCAAGCCATTCAAAAGTATGAAAAGCAAGACAGAATACAAGGAAATAAAAAACACGGTGGACGTAGGCCTTCCCTTATAGACGAACCACTTTAAAAACCTTTTTGCCTCTATTTTATTTACATATATTATCTGTGATTAAAAAATTAGACCTAGTGGAGTTTTTTACATCAACAATTTAATTGTTCATGAATGAAATAAATACAAACTACTTTGCAATGAGTTTTATTTCTTGATCAAATACTACCACATAAATTTATAATATTATCTTTTATAGACTCGATATCGACCAAAATACTACCAAGAACATTTATATTGTGTTTATAAACTCTTTGTATGTTCAACGTTATTGTTAATTTTAAGAGAGAGAATTTTAATATTTAATAATGTTTTGAAGCCAATGGTTATGTTCATTTTCCTAACAAATCAATATCAGTTTTTAGAAAATTTTAAATTATCATTTATTCTGTGACTTTATGACTGTGATGTCATAATTAGACCTAATCCCCTACCTTTTTCAATAATTAGACCTCCCATTTAAGATAATTATAACATCATTAAAATACATTGAAACTTGATAATTGTACCCACCCTCATTTTTTGGTTAAAAATAAGTAGCATATACCTTATTTCACATTCTTCTATAAATATAACCCTAATTTTGTAAAAGTTTTTTAACTTGAAGGAAAAATTTATGATTATAATGAAACTTAGAGGAAGACCAATTTAATTTCACGCCCTTACCAAATTCAAACCTATAATCCATGAATGAACACCAAATAATTTTTCCATTTGACACCTTATTCCCCCAAACTAAGAACCCAAGTCCTAATCCAAAAAAATCATATGTTATTGCTACAAATCCAAACAAATGGTTAAAATTGAATGAAGAAATATGAAAGTAATGTAACCTACAAATATCTTGAAGAACTATTCATGAGGGTATGGAGGAATAGGGAGAGAGAGAGAGCGAGAGAGAGAGAGAGATTGATGGGGAAATAAAATATAGGGACATAAGGGAAAATGTAAATGAAAAGATAAAAAATATAAGTTTTTACGGTCTAGTCCCTTGACTAGACATTTTGAGTGTTTTAATCAGGTCAAACAAATTTTAAATGATTAGATTCATATAAATATCTTTTTTAATCATTTTATTCCTTTTGTCATTATTGACCTAATCAGCGATTGGCAGCTCCCGCAATAACGTATGATCTTCTTCCAATTCCTTTTCAACCAACTTCGTTATCTCCAAAAAAGAAGATACCTTTGTCATAATTCGATTATTTGTAAGTTTATACTTGTTATCAACCTTGCATGCGATCAATTATAATAGTTTATGTATTTGGTTTCAATTCAATCAAATCATTGTAATTGTGTAATGCATGTGATGCAATAACTTCAATATTAAATGATTTGATTGTTTGTTCTGACAATTTGTTCTGTGACTTTATATGAATATGATTTGACTGTGTGTTGTATGTAATTGGTTTCGATTCAATGGAATCATTGTAATTGCGTAATGCATGTGATGTATTAACTTCAATATTGACTGTATTTAATTTGGATTAAATCAAATCATTGTAATTGTGCACTGCATGTAATAGAATAACTTTATAATATTGAAGGAATTATTTGATTATTTGTTTTGCTAAAGTGTATTGTAGATTTATATGAATATGTTTTGAATATGTTTTGTATGTATTTGATTTCAATTTAATGAAATCATTGTAACTATTTAATATATGTGATGGAATAACCTCAATATTGACTAATTGATTTGATTGTGTGTTTTGATAATTTTTTTGGTAATTTATACGAATATGTTTTGATTGTGTATTTTTATGTTTAAGCATAAATAATAAAAACATTGTGTTTTAATTTTCTAAGAGTTTGTGTATGTATATGTTTTGATTATGTGTTCATGTGTACATGTACTTTATGTTATAGTGCTGTGTCAAAATACTCAAAGTACACTCGTATATATCTAGCTCACAAGAAAATTGCAGTAGGTAAAGTACACTCTATTGTTTGTGTTTTTACTATATTTTGGCAATATGTTAATGTGCATTTACTTTATTACTTAGTTTCATGACTTAATGGACTTATCTTGTTATGATTGAGTATGTGTTTGTGGGTCCGCACCCAGAGCATTAACGCGCATATCTATTTAGCTCACAAGGATATTGTAGTAAAGCACATGCATAAAGATATAAAGTACAAGTGAAATTGTACTGCTTTATTTTTTATTGTTTGTGTTTTGACTATATTTTGGCAATATGTTAGTATGCATTTACTTTGTTACTTAGTTTAATTATTTAATAGACTTACCATGTTATGATTGAGCATGTGTTTGTGGGTTCATGCTAGTGGCATTAACCAGTCTTGGGCTTGGACAAAAGTACATGAACATGTATTTAGTTCACAAGAAAATTGCAGTCAAGTACATGCATAAAGATATAAACTACATGTGAAATTGTAATGCTATATTCTCTATTGTTTGTGTTTTGACTGTATTTTGGAAATATGTTAATGTGCATTGACTTTGTTACTTAGTTTCATGACTTAATAGACTTATCATGTTATGATTGGGCATGTGTTTATGAGTCCATGCTAGCAGCATTAATCAATATTGAGCTTGGACAAAAGTACAAAAATATGTATCTAGTTCACAAGAAAGTTACAGTAAAGTACACAGATAAAGATATGAAGTACACGTGAAATTGTATTACTTTATTCTTTATTGTTTGTGTTTTGACTGTATTTTAGCAATATGTTAATATGCATTTACTTTTTACTTAGTTTCATGACTTAATAGATTTATCATGTTATGATTGGGCATGTGTTTGTGGGTCCATGCCAGTGGAATTATCCAGTCTTGAGGTTGGATAAAAGTACATGAATATGTATCTAGCTCACAAGAAAATTGCAGTAAAGTATACACATAAAGATATAAAGTATACATGAAATTGTACTGCTTTATTCTCTATTTTTTTATTTTTTGACTGTATTTTGGGAAAATGTAAATGTGAATTTACTTTGTTACTTAGTTTCATGACTTACTTATCATGTTATGATTGGGCATGTGTTTGTGGGTCCGCGCCAACGGCATTAACCAATATTGAGCTTGGAGAAAAGTACACAAATATGTATCTAGCTTACAAGAAAATTGCAATAAGGTACACATATAAAGATAAAAAGTACATGTGAAATTGTACTTTTTTATTCTCTATTGTTTGTGTTTTGACTGTATTTTGGCAATATGTTATTACTAAAAATTGAAACGAATGGACAAAATTCAAAGAAGAAATATGAAAGTAATGTAACCTACAAATATCTTGAAGAACCATTCGTGACGGTATGGAGCAAAAAGGTGAGACAGAGAGAAAGAGAGAGAGAGGTTGAGAGAGAGAGAATGGTAATTGTGGGTTTGAGGGGGAAAGGAAATATAGGGATGGGAGGGAACGCGTAAATGAAAAGAGAAAAAAATAGGTTTTTATGGTCTAGTCCTTGGCTAGATATTTGAACATATTAATCGGGTCAAACAAACTTCAAACGACTAGGTCCATATAAATCTTTTTCATTCATTTTGTTATCATTGACATAATCATCGATTGACAGCTCCCCCAATAACCTATGATCTTTTGTCTTCTTTCTTTTTTGCACTTCTCTTCAACCATCTTCGTTTTCTCCAGAAAAGAAGATACCTCTGTCATGATTCGATCATTTTAAGTTTATACTTGTTGTTAACTACTATTTTAAAGGTCGATCAATTATAATAGGTCTATGTATTTGGTTTCGATTCAATCAAATCATTGTAATTGTGTAATGCATGTGATGTAATTACTTCAATATTAAATGATTTGATTGTTTGTTTTGATAATGTATTTCTTAAATTTATATGAATATGATTTGACTATTTGTTGTATTTATTTGGTTTTGATTAAATGAAATTATTGTAATTATGTAATGCATGTGCTGCATTAACTTCAATATTGATTTTATTTGGTTTCGATTCAATCAAATCATTGTAATTGTGTAATGCATGTAATAGAATAACTTTATAATATTGAGTGAATGATTTGATTGTTTGTTTTGATAATGTGTTTTGTAGATTTACATGAATATGTTTTGACTATGTGTTGTTTTTATTTGGTTTTGATTCAACGAAAACGTTTTAATTGTTTAATGTATGTGATGGAATAACCTCAATATTGATTGACTGATTTGATTGTGCGTCTTGATAAAATTTGTTTGTAGTTTTATACGAATATGTTTTAACTATGTGTTTTGATCTTTAAGCTTAAATAATCAAAACATTGTGTTTTAATTTTTTAACAGGTTGTGTATGTATATGTTTTGATTGTGTGTTCATGTGTGTGGGTAATTTATGTTATAGTGTTGTGTTATAATACTCAAAGTACACTCATATGTATCTAGCTCACCCGAAAATTACACTAGGTAAAGTACACTCTATTGTTTATGTTTTGATT
The DNA here is from genome assembly GCA_949130495.1 of Sambucus nigra. NCBI lineage: Eukaryota > Viridiplantae > Streptophyta > Magnoliopsida > Dipsacales > Adoxaceae > Sambucus > Sambucus nigra. The sequence continues at coordinate 458,176 of OX422207.1, read as the reverse complement.
GTATTTTGCCAAAATGTAAATGTTCATTTACTTTGTTACATAGTTTCTTGACTTAATGGATTTATCATGTTATGATTGAGAATGTGTTTGTGGGTTCGCACCAATGGCATTAGCACGCATATCTATCTAGATCACAAAGAAATTGCAGCAAAGTACATGCATAAAGATAAAAAGTACACATGAAATTGTACTGCTTTATACTATATGTAACACCCCGTAATTTTGAGGATTAATATTTAATTATTTTAGGGAGTTATAAAAATAGTTAATTTGAAGAAACTTAAATTCATGAGTTGGAGAATTTATTCGAGTGAGCCGAATTATGTATAATTGGACTTTTTAGTTTAATGGTTCAAAATCTCGTGTGTCACATTTTGAGGTCAAAATTTGGAAATTTTGAAAAGTATGTCGGATGGCAATTCTGAGTGCGCGGTTGCGTCCGAATGGGTCGAGATAGTAAAAAAAGAGTACTCGGGGGTAGTAATTGGGTCCCGGGGTATTTTTGGGCATAGCCGATCCCACACGGGGCGAGTCGGGCCTTTTTAATTAGGCCCACATGGCCAAAAACGGGATTGGATGTTTTTAACCTAATGGAGAAATTAGGGAACGACAGCCAACACAACTCTAAGCCTAGGGCTTGAGAGGGAAATTGGGGGGAAAGTGAATCAAGAGCAATTGGGAGCTTTTAGAGCCAAATTAAAGGGTTAATTTGGGGTGTTCTTCGTAAACCAATCTCTACACCGACGGAATAAGACCCTACGAATGATTCCAGGCAAGTGATTAATTGTTGTGATTTCTAAATTGATGATAATCAATTCATATCACAGTAATGTATAAACCAAAATTCGTTTTGGGGATAAATGGGTACAAAATCGGGTTTTTGTTCATGAAACTATTGAATGAGATTCATAGTAAAAATTATTGTATTGAACATATCAGGGTATAGATATTTGATTGGAATAAGAATTCGGAATATAAACTGGGGGAAATATGGATTTGAAAATTTGTTTGTGGAACAAGATTGATGAATTTTAGCGGGAAAACCCATCTTTAAATATAGTGAGATATCATATGAATCAAGAATGCTAAAACAGTTATAGATGATTGAGACTTGTTTTGGGAGTAATTAATTGGTTAAAAATCATCATTTAAGGTTGGAAAATGGAGAGGTAAAACCTTGGAATTTCGATTATGGCTGAAACAGCAAGCAGAGGAAGACAACCACCTGCTCGATCGATCGATCGACCCAGGGGGGTCGATCGATCGAGGGTCCCAGAAATTTGACAGTTCGGCCAGTTTGTTTATAATGAGGATTTTATTTAAATTTTAATCCCTTACTTTTATTTGGTGATAAATTTATATGGGACACATATTTCCTTAACAATTATAGGGTGATATAATTGAGTTTAGCAGGGTGTGAACGGTATGTCATGAGCAGAACGAATTTGGAGCAATAATTCGTAATTATTGATATTGGGCCGAGGAAAAATATTCTGGTATTGTAGTTGGGTGGAACTACATTATTAAAGGAATTTAGGTGAAACATTTAATTATGGACCAAGTGGGCGAGTCCGGGTATGCTAATAATTATAGGTAAATATAATTGGGGAAATTTATGGAGGGGAATGTGTGACACATTGAGGGTGAATATGTGGGAATGAAATTATGAGATGTAAAAAGGGACCAAGAGAGTGAGTCCGGGTATGTTGGTTAGGTGACATGAAAGTATTAAATTAATTATTGAGAAAAAGTAATTAATTTGGAGTTGGAATATAGACTCGGGAAAATATTAAGTTACGGGACAAGTAACTGAGTCTGGGGATAATGGTTGGGTGACGCGAAGTTATTAAATTAATGGATGTGATAATTAATGAAGGTACAGTAGGAGGGTAGACTCGGAAAAGTATTAAATTAATTGATGTTGTAATTAATTAGTTTAGGGCCGGGTTGTAGACCCGGGATTTAGTATAAATTAATTAATGTGTAAATTAATTAACCGAGAGTCGGACCACAGACTCAGTTTCGAATAAATTATTAATGTGTAGATTAATTATTTTAGAGTCAGACCACAGACTCGAATTTGTGTAAATCAATTAATGTGTAAATTAATTTAAATAGAGTTGAATTGTAGACTCGGGGAGGTATTAAATTAATAAGTGTGTAAATTAATTAAAATAGAGTCGGATTGTAGACTCGGGGAGGTATTAAATTAATAAGTGTGTTAATTAATTTAATTAGAGTCGGATTGTAGACTCGGGGAGGTATTAAATTAATAAGTGTGTTAATTAATTTAATTAGAGTCGGATTGTAGACTCGGGTAGGTATTAAATTAATGGGTGTGTTAATTAATTTAATTAGAGTCAGACCATAGACTCGGGGAAAGAATTATATTAAATTGAGGTGTGAATTAATTATACTAGAGTCGGACCATAGACTCGGAAAAACGATAAATTATTAAGTGAGAAAATTAATTACGTTGAGTCGGGCAAGAGACTCAAGAAATTACTGACAGTGTACGGGATTTTTAGTATATGGTAAAGCCAAGGTTTATAATATATATATACGGTGTAGTGGTAGTATATATATATATATATATATATATGTATATACGTGTATATATTGTGTGTGATATTAAATTATAGGCAGTGTACGGGATTTTGAGTACACGGTAAAGTCGGGGTTTATATTATATATATACGGTGTAGTGATAGTATATATATACGTGTATATATTGTGTGTGATATTAAATATCATTGATTAGATATTTATTTAATTTATATACTCTAGTGCTATCAAGGGAGGTTGCGCGATGTGGGTGAATCCCCTAGCTTGAGGAGTAGGGCGAGTATATCCCCAGGTCATAGCGTCCGGTAATATGGGTGAGGGGATTATCTCACTTTTAGGGAAGGAATATGATCGCCTCCACTACATTTATATTTTGGGCCAAGTTGGTGAGCGATTCCAACTTGGGAAAAACTAGGTTTTGTGAGCACACCTAGTGAGATAACATTTTAGAGGGAATCATCCGACGAGGGTATACTCGAAGGGGTGGATATACGTATGATATATGTGTGGATATTGTGGTAAAGGTACGTATATAATGGTAATAAATATTATATATGGGTAATAATGAAGTGAGTGATGTATTTACTTTATATAACTTGTGACAGGGTTATATGCTACTATTTAAGAGGAATTAATTAAGTTAATTGTGAGATAACTTATAATTCAAGAATCATTATACTCGTGTTAGATTAGTATGGCAAGGGATGGTTAGACTTGGACTAGTTGGACGGGGTAGTACAACTAGGTGGGGTTAAGGTAACCGGTAGGTGTTCACAATAGTGGAGGGGTGAGAATGTCCACAAGGGAGTGCGACACTAACTTAAATATGAAGCACATTCATGCATTTTAAATTACTGCAGTTAATTCACTTGCTAAATATTTTCAAAATGTTTTGGGTTCTAACCCTTGCTATAAAACTATTTTCGAAACCTTTTCGGTGTCCAGCCACAGGGACGCCAGGATTGATATTCTGTTCCAGGGACACGGAGCTGCGGCATATGTGGATGCTAGCAGGAGTTTGGATTAGACGCATCATTCATTCATTCCTAGAGTAAGAATCTTGTATCAGTTTCAGTTTTATTTAAGGCATGTCGTCCAGATTTTCAGTTTAGTTTTTCATATTTGTTTCATTCCTGTGTTGGATATTTTTATTGGATTATTTCTTTGGTGGACGGTTGTTTATTCGGCAAGTTATGTAGTTAATGATTTAGTTTAGTTTTAATCACTGGTGTGAATGGTTTATATTTATTTCCACATGTACTGTTTTGTGTAATTAAAAAGTTAAAATTGGCACCAGCTTTTGGAATACTAGGTGGTTAGTAAGATTTAAAAAGTTTTCGACAGTGATGCTAAGGATGATCCAACTGAGATTCCTGTTTGAATTTGGTATAGGACTGATCACCCGGTATTTTATTAGGCGGGGTGTATCAGATGGTATCAGAGCATCAGGTTCTAGTGTCCTTAAGATCTGTGCGACTTTTCACGTTTCAGCTTAGTAGTCTTTGATATAGAGACCTATTATAGGATTGTTGTATCCTCATACGTATGCGCATATACATTCTTCTGCGAAGTTTATATTTGAGAGTGAACTCATACAAATTTGATTCTAATTCCAGATGATTCCCAGGAGAGAGAGAGAGAGAAGCTAGGGCCGCAGGGGGAGATGAGACGAGGGAGGCTTGTTAGGAGCAAGATTTACCGCAGCTACGGCCAGAGATGATTTTGACAGCACAGGTAACTGAAATAGTGGCACAGGCAGTTGAAGCGACGGTGGTCGCAACGGCAGGGTGCTTTCCACGGGATCAGCCACAAGTGTTAGTGGCGCCGGATGATCAGACTCACGCGGAGTCGTCAAGTTGGAAGCAAGAGAGAGAGGTTATTTTTAGTGGGAACCCACCAGAGTTACGAGGGGGTTCAGAGGTAGTGCTAGCGTGTCAAAGAAGAAGGATATCCAGCATCGCCTACGCATGGGAGATTGCGATGAGGTGCGAAAGAAAATGATAACCACTTTTAGTTTAGTGGGAGCAGCGCTACAGTGGCGGGAGTCGATCACCACAGTGAGAAAAGGGACACACTAGCTATTGTAGAGTTTTGGGTGCGGTTCGATCGCAAGTATTTCTCCCCCAGCGGTTGAGACCAAAAAGAGGAGGAAATTTTGTGAGGTGACTCAAGGGGACCGTTAAGTGGCCGATTACGAGGAAGAATTCACTCGTTGGCAAAATTTTGTACCGAATGAGGTAAACAAGGAAAAGAGAAATTAAGCAAAGTTCATGGATGGGTTAGTCTGGAGAATCAGACGACAATTAATTGGTAAATACGCATTAGTAGCTTATACTGATGTCGTTAACACATCACTCCAGCACTGTTAAGAATATTGCTTCCACATGAAAGGAACCGGGAGGGGAGTGGGAACTATCCAGTCAGATAAGGAAGGAGGGAACAATACCAGTGGGGTATACCAGCAGCCGACTGGGGGAGATTAGGGATGGGATTTTTGGCAGGGAAACCATGCCAAACGATTTAGAACTAGAGGCTATCCGCAGGATGGCCAGGGATTCCAACAAGGTCGGAATGGAAGGGGCAAGTGGCAGGTTGAATGTATTAGAAGGTGTTTCGATTGTGGGAAAGCGAGACACAAGAAGAGAATTTGTCTTAAGCAAGTCAGGGGTCAACTACGGGATGAGGTCCTGGATGTACATCCACTAAAGCAAGTCATGGACACATTAGGGAAAGGATAAGATGCTCCAGAACCCGAGGATCAGCCATTGCAGCTGGAGTATGGAGGTAATTATCTTTACCCTATGGGCATGGGGTATATTTTTGAGTGACAAAGAGGATGTCATAAAATAAGACTTATTTTTCACTAGAATTCACGGGTGAGTCGAATTTAGTGGTTGCGTTGGCTATAGCAGCCATAGTATGTGGATAAACTTTTCGTAGGGTAGCGGAGTTTCCTTGGTGTTCTTCACGGAAGAGTGAAGGTGTACACTGAGTGAAGGTTTGAATTATGTGAGGAATTACTAATTTCAAGAATTATGGGAGTAGGGTTGATAATATTTATAAAATATCGGCTGGATAGCGATGGAATTTAACTATTGTGGATAGTGGTGTAATATTTTGGTGTTCGCGACACCAGGGTATGGTTGGTACTAGGTATCATAGGAGAGGGAGTATAGCCTATATATATGTGGATATATGTGTTGTATTGCGTGGTGAGATAGCACATAGTGAGGTTTTGTGTTCTCACATTTTATCCCGATAAGTGGGAAGGCTTACTGAAGTGAATCAGGGTGGTTAGATTTATTTTCGAGCAAAGAGAGATAGTGTGACAACCCGGATATAATTATGATAAATTAGATTTAAATCATGCTTATCTTATGTGATATGAATAATGTGTTATTAGTATATCTAATGTTAAGTGATTATGTTTAGTCTAATCCTATTTTCATAAATCATGAAATGTCGAATTATTTACAAACACGAAATTTTGTTGTTCGAAAGAAATGTCCCTGTTTAAGACTAGTTTTGACCTTTATAACATAACAACTGACTTGAGGTGAAAACTATATCATTTTATACATATGATTTAGGGTTGTAACAAAACAAACAGTACATCAAACGGATGTATGAGTAAGAAGTTAGGCCAAATTTACGAAGAAGGGAAAAATCTGTCAATTCCCTTTAAGTGGTAAATTGTCTTTTATTAAACCAAATGGTTTAATTTTATTGGTTGGCTTGGGAGGCAGCCTTGGCCGACTTAAACTTCTCCCTTTAACTTATTTCTTCTGTAAATATAACCCTAGGTTCAGTTTTGGGAGATTTAATCTTAAGGAAAGAGAAGGTAGAAGTTTAGGAAGAAAAGTGAGGAGAAAGGTGTAGAAAAATTCATAGAAATTACGTAAAAGTCCCGAAGGTAATCCTAATTGCAAATCTTGTTATTTTTCATATATTTATTATTTATATGATATGAATCCTTGATTTTTTTATTGAACTTTCATGCTTGGGTGCATATGTATGGATATATGCAAGTTTAAGTTAAGTTGAATGCATAAACCCTTAAAATTTCTTTGTATTTAAACCTCTTGTATTAAAACTTTCTTATCTATTTGTGTGCTTACTGGAATTGAGAAATTCCAATTGGATATGAAAGTAGACTCATATATTCATATCATATCCGAAAATTAGAATTAATCCCCTTGTCGTTAGGCCGTAATGATGATTTCAAGTTGGTACATAGTTTCTGTTTGTATACTTCATTTTGGTATACCCTGAGTTTAGTCAATATTTTGAGATAGTAAATGAAGTCAAACAATTATGAAACTTTAATTCTGTACTATTTAGTATGTTCACTGAAAATGGGTTGAAAATCATGGAAAGTTATGCTGGAGAAAAATTATGAAAATTGTTGGAAGTTGAAGGAACAGTAGAGGAGCTTGTAGGGAAGATTTCTTGTATTATAAAGAAATGGTCATAACATGCTCTAGGAAGCTTGAAAAATTACACCGTCACTTGTAATGGAAATTATATCCATATATGTTTTCATATTGATAAGGTTGGACCCCTGTATTTATATAATTTAGGAATATAGGATGGTTAAGTATGTAGGACAATAATTTCAGGCCATACTGGATACCCCTTGAATGAATGTTTGTATTTCTTCCTTAGAAAGGGTACTTTGAGTACATGTTTCATGTGTATATAAATTGAGAAGTATAATTTCATGTTTACTTGACTTTGGTTATAAATTCCTTATGAGGTATTTCCTACGGTTGAATGTTCATAACTTTATCAATATGTGCACCATTGTTTTGTCTTTACTCATGTTTCATGGAATGTGACTTGAGTGGAATTATATGGTCGTTGTATAGTCATGGAAAGTTACATAATTATATTAGGATGATACATGTGATTGAGATTCAGTACTGATTTCGTTGGATTGACAGGTGTAAGGTCTAATCAACCCAGTTCAGCTCCTCCTAAAGGAAACGTGAATACATAGTTGACAACCTAAGGTGAGTGTACTCACTGGAATGATGTATTTGTATACTGTTACGAATATGATCATAATGTTATGAATGTGAAATTTTTCATTTCGGTTTACCAAAATGGGAGGTTAATCCCCGACCCGGAATGGGGGATATTTGTCTATTAATGACAAGGGGTTACTCCTCGACCAGGAATGGAGGAGAATTGTCTATTTAGACAGGAAATGTGAATCATGAGTCGAAAAAGTTGGTCATTCATTATGAATGAGCCGGATAAGTCAATACATTATTATATGGACATGATTTATTGCATTTAAATTCATACAGTAGTATAGTAGTGATGCATTCATTGGGCTATTTTGCTCACGATTCCTATGTTCACATTTTTCAGGTAACGCGATGTCACTGCCAAATCTAGGAAGTCGGGTTGGGTTAGCCAGGAATGGGAGAAACAAAGATTTTGTTTAAATGTAAATGATTTAATTAAGTTAAATTATCCGTCAAGAAAGTTTGTATAAGTATGGCTACTCTGATGTTGTAAAAAGGTTTTCAGTTATATGGATTTACAATGATGACTCTGAAATTAAAACTCTTGTTTATGGTTTGGTTAAATTAATCATGGTTTGACTCACTTTGACTTTCAAACTTAATTATAAGTAACTGGGTTGGGGTGTGTCAGATAGCTCGGGGTTTATTTTGTGCAAGGACTAGTGATAGTAAGGTCGCGGTATTTTATGTTGTGTTTGGTAGCATAAGGGTAAGCATATATACTTTTGTGTTGAGAGACAAGTATTTTGTGGGAAAATGTTTGGACGTGAGTACATGGGTTAGGTACCCGGGCAGTAGATATATATATGTGTGTGATATGACTACGGGTTCGAAGTTATATTACGGGTTACGACTAGCATAGTCGGGTAACTTTCGTGCAGTAGAGCGTGGGGATAGGGTGTATGGGCACCCGGGTTAATTAAGGCAAATTTTGTGCTATTAAGCACAGGTATTGGGTGTATGGGCGCCCTGGGTAATCTAAATGCATACTTATGTAACGTAAGGTTAAAAGCTTATGCGATAGATATAGCGGGCTTGGAGACACATGACTAGAGAGTAATATGCGAAGCTTGGAACATTACGTTCATCATAATTTCGAGGACGAAATTCCTTTGTAAGGGGGGAGTATGTAACCCCCCGTAATTTTGACGATTAATATTTAATTATTTTAGGGTGTTATAAAAATATTTAATTTGGAGAAACTTAAATTCATGAGTCGAAGAATTTATTCGAGTGAGCCGAATTATGTATAATTGGACTTTTTAGTTTAATGGTTAAAAATCTCGTGTGTCACAATTAGAGGTCGAAATTTGAAAATTTCGAAAGTATGTCGGATGGAAATTCTGAGTGCGCGATTGCGTCTGGATGGGTCGAGATAGTCAGAAAATAGCACCCGAGGGTAGTAATTGGGTCCTGTGGTATTTTTAGGCATAGCCGGTCCCACACGGGGCGAGTCGGGCCTTTTTAATTAGGCCCACATGGCCTAAAACGGGATTGGATGTTTTTAACCTAATGGAGAAATTAGGGAACGATAGCCAACACAACTCTAAGCCTAGGGCTTGAGAGGGAAATTGGGTGAAAGCGAATCAAGAGCAATTGGGAGCTTTTGGAGCCAAATTAAAGGGTTAATTTGGGGTGTTCTTCGTCAATTAATCTCTACTCCAACAGAATCAGACCCTACGAATGATTCTAGGCAAGTCGTTAACTGTTGTGATTTCTAAATTGATGATAACCAATTCATATCATAGTGATGTGTAAACCAAAATTCGTTTTGGGGATAAATGGGTACAAAATGGAGTTTTTGTTCATGAAACTATTGAATGAGATTCATAGTAAAAATTGTTGTGTTGAACATATCTGGGTATAGATATTTGATTGGAATAAGAATTTGGAATATAAACTGGGGGAAATCTGAATTTGGAAATTTGTTTGTAGAACAAGATTGATGAATTTTAATGGAAAAGCCCATCTTTAAATATAGTGAGATATCGTATGAATCAAGAATGCTAAAACAGTTATAGATGATTGAGACTTGTTTTGGGAGTAATTGATTGGTTAAAAATCATCATTTAAGGTTGGAAAATGGAGAGGTAAAACCTTGGAAATTCGGTCATGGCTGAAACAGCAAGCCGAGGAAGACAACCACCTGCTCGATCGATCGATCGACCCAGGGGGCTCGATCGATCGAGGGTCCCAGGAATTTGACAGTTCGGCCAGTTTGTTTATAATGAGGATTTTATTTAAATTTTAATCCCTTACTTTTATTTGGTGATAAATTTATATGGGACACATATTTCCTTAACAATTATAGGGTGATATAGTTGGGTTTAGGAGGGTACGAACGGTATGTCATGAGATGAATGAATTTGGAGAAATAATTCATAATTATTGATATTGGGCCGAGGAAAAATATTTGGGTATTGAAGTTGGGTGGCACTATATTATTAAAGGAATTTAGGTGAAATATTTAATTATGTACCAAGTGGGCGAGTATGGGTCTACTAATAATTATAGGTAAAAACAATTGGGGAAATTTATGGAGAGGAATGCGTGACACATTGTGGGTGAATATGTGGGAATGAAATTATGAGATGTAAAAAGGGACCAAAAGAGTGAGTCTGGGTATGTTGGTTAGGTGACATCAAAGTATTAAATTAATTATTGAGAAATAGTAATTAATTTGGAGTCGGAATATAGACTCGGGAAAATATTAAGTTACGGGACAAGTAAGTAAGTCCGAGGATAATGGTTGGGTGACGCCAAGTTATTAAATTAATGGATGTGATAATTAATGAAGGTAGAGTCGGAGGGTAGACTCGGAAAAGTATTAAATTAATTGATATTGTAATTAATTAGTTTAGGGTCGGGTTGTAGACATGGGATTTGGTATAAATTAATTAATGTGTTAATTAATTAACTGAGAGTCGTACCACAGACTCATTTTGGAATAAATTAATTAATGTGTAGATTAATTATATTAGAGTCGGACCACAAACTCGAATGTGTGTAAATCAATTAATGTGTAAATTAATTTAAATAGAGTCGGATTGTAGACTCAGGGAGGTATTAAATTAATAAGTCTATTAATTAATTTAATTAGAGTCGGATTGTAGACTCGAGGAGGTATTAAATTAATAAATGTGTAAATTAATTTAAATAGAGTCGGATTGTAGACTCGGGGAGGTATTAAATTAATAAGTGTGTTAATTAATTTAATTAGAGTCAGATTGTAGACTCGGGGAGGTATTAAATTATTAAGTGTGTTAAATAATTTAATTAGGTATTAAATTAATAAGTGTGTTAATTAATTTAATTAGAGTCAGATTGTAGACTCGGTGAAGTATTAAATTAATGGGTGTGTTAATTAATTTAATTAGAGTCAGACCATAGACTCGGGAAAAGTATTATATTAAATTGAGGTGTGAATTAATTATATTAGAGTCGGACCATAGACTCGGAAAGACAATAAATTATTAAGTGAGAAAATTAATTACGTTGAGTCGGGCCACAGACTCAGGAAATTACAGGCAGTGTACGAGATTTTTAGAATACGGTAAAGCCGGGATTTATAATATATATATATATATTTGTGATATTAAATTACAGGCAGTGTATGGAATTTTGAGTACACGGTAAAGCCGGGGTTTATATTATTTATATACGGTGTAGTGATAGTATATATATATATGTGTATATATTGTGTGTTTTACTAAATATCAGTGATTAGATATTTATTTAATTTATATACTCTTGTGTAATCAAGGGAGGTTGCGCGATGTGGGTGAATCCCCTAGCTTGAGGAGTAGGGCGAGTATATCCCCAGGTCATAGCGTCCGGTAATATGGGTGAGAGGAATTATCTCACTTTCTGGAAAGGAATATGGCTGCCTCCACTACGTTTATATTTTGGGCCAAGTTGGTCAGCGATTCCAACTTGGGGAAAACTAGGTTTTGTGAACACACCTAGTGAGATAACATTTTAGAGGGAATCATACGACGAGGGTATACTCAAAGGGATGGATATACGTATGTTATATGTGTGGATATTGTGGTAAAGGTACGTATATAATGGTAATAAATATTATATACGTGTAATAATACAGTGTGTGATGTATTTACTTTATATAACTTGTGACACGGTTATATGCTACAATTTAAGAGGAATTAATTAAGTGAATTGTGAGATAACTTATAATTCAAGAATCATTATACTCGGGTTAGAGTAGTATGGCAAGGGATGGTTATACTTGGACTAGTTGGACGGGGTAGTACAACTCAGTGGGGTTAAGGTAACCGGTAGGTGTGCACAATAGTGGAGGGGTGAGAATGTCCACAAGGGAGTGAGACACTAACTTAAATATGAATCACATTCATGCATTTTAAATTACTGCAGTTAATTCACTTGCTTAATATTTTCAAAACGTTTTGGGTTCTAACCCTTGCTATAAAACTATTTTCGAAACCTTTTCGGTGTCCAGCCACAGGGACGCCAGGATTGATATTCTGTTCCAGGGACACGGAGCTGCGGCATATGTGGATGCTTGCAGGAGTTTGGATTAGACGCATCATTCATTCATTCCTAGAGTAGGAATCTTGTGTCAGTTTCAGTTTTATTTAGGGCATGTCGCCCAGATTTTCAGTTCAGTTTTTCATATTTGTTTTATTCCTGTGTTGAATATTTATAATTATTTCTTTGGTGGCCGGTGGTTTATTCGGCAAGTTGTGTAATTAATTATCCAGTTGAGTTTTAATTAGTGGTGTGAATGGTTTATATTTATTTCCGCATGTACTGTTTCTGTAATACCCCGTATTTTCTGCGTTATTTATTTTTGGGGATTAATTGAATTAAATGTTTATTAATTGGAAATTAATCCGGATAATAATATTAACGTGATGTGAGTTAGTATTTTATTATAATGTGCATACTTGGCATTATATGAATATTGGTAATATTGAAATTGTCACGTGTTTGATATATGGCAATTTGGGAATTTTATTTGACGCGTGTGACCACCACGTCATGGTATCTTATTAATTTAAAAAGTGAATTTTAGTTCCATTAACCGTATGGTCATTTTGAGTGCGCCAACGCGTCCGGAAGGGTCGAGATAGTCAGAAAACACTAGCCGGAAGTTTAGTTTGGGTCCCGGGATATTTGTGGGCCATACCGGCATCATAAAGGGCATTTTGGTAAATTGCATTTTTGGGGAATTAAAAAGTGACGAAAATGGGAATTAAAAATCTGACTATTTCTCAACCCACTTAAACCACTAACCCCACTATATATCATTATGGGCTACGGGAGAAGTTGATATAGCATTTCAACTTCCACAAACCATTACTCACCTCCATATTCCATTATCTTCAACCTTGGGAAAAGCTTGAGAGAGAGAGAGAGAGAAGGAAACTTTGAGAAGAGCTTGAAAGAGAGAGAAGGAAGAGAATTCTGCAGAAAAGTGAGAGGGAGAACAACTTGGCTATCAAGATTCAACACCAAATTCTGAGATAATTAAGGCAAGTGATTTAAACTCCTTTAATTCAAGATATGTATCCATGTGTAGGAATTTTCGAAATTGACTTTTGGAGATAAATTAGACCCATGTATTGAAAGTTAAAAGCCATGATTTATGTAGGAATTGCATGTAGTACATTCTGGACGAATTTATATGTGATAAACAGAACCTATGATGATCTAAAAGTGTAATTAGAAGGAATTTCATAATGTTCTTGAATGGAAGAATTCTGGAAAATAGTTTGATGTAGTTTTGATCTAAACTAAGCTTTTAAATGATGAATTATGAGACTTAGAATGTTAAAACCGTTGTAGAATGTTAGTATCATGTTATAGTAACCTTATATTGAAGTTTCATGCTTAAAAATGGTGATTTGGGACGAAACTGTAACTGCAAAACAAAGCAGTCCGTAACAGACCTGTGTAATCGATCGATCGACATTCATCAGTCGATCGATCGACCACAATCGATCGATCGAAGGTCAAGGTCGATCGATCGACCTTCCCAGAATGAATAAAGTTTTACTTAATTGAATTTTAATGATGATAACCCTTGATTAATAGTATTGGAGACATTGTGATTACCCTGAATTTTAAGGAAGACCAGTAGGCATGATTTTGAGATTGGACATTAATTGGAATTTAATTTGAGGAATTATTCTAAATTAATGAAATTCGTTATGTGAGATAATATTTGGGTTAATAGTACAAATTTGAATAATTTGATGAAATAAGGTTTGGGGCAGAAGTAAGGACCTTAGGTATAGCAATGTTATATGAGGGAATTATGGGAACTTAATAGTCTATTCGAGACAGGTTTTAAGTTTAAGATATTACGACGTGAGACGTGTCGACTATTTAATTTATATATTGTCGGGACACTTGAAATATATGAATTGGGAATAATGGTATAATAATGTAGAGAATACCCTTATTAATATTGATATATCTAAGATGTGTGAATGCTTAGTATATAACTTTATATATGTATGACATACCTACCATACTTGCTATCACGGGAGGTTACGTTCGCTTAGGACCTTCTTATCCTTGTGTTGCCCGGATTTAGAATGGTGCCTAGAGGACATAATTCAAGAGAATGACTTAATTGTGAGTTAATAAGCCAGCTGACTATGGAGCGTAGGTATGTACGTGACCATGGATATGATTGAATTATGTTCGCCTCCAATTATGTGTGTGGTGTTGATTCCAACAATTCCTGAGAGATTCGGAATTTGTAATTCCTTATGTACGTGATGTACCGGGATGGATAGCAGAGTATGTGTGCACCGCAGCTTAACCTTTGGGTGCTTGTATTGTATATTTATGATGTGAAAAATATACGGTTATATGAGAAGGAATTTAAGATGTTAAATCGTGAGTATAATTATGTTAATATTTTGAAAAGATAAACAGGGAACTTTTATCTATAAATGGTATTGTTAATAATTGTGAATCCGGGAATTAAAGTAGAACTCTCTATTTAATTATTAAGGTTGGAAATTTAACGTGAACCGAGTAGAAGTGTTAGAAGCTCTTTAGATAGTTATGAGATAACACACGAATGGGTACAGGAACGTTAGGAGTGCACAGTTAGACGAGAGGTGAGTATATCATGTGAGAGCACGTCCTAACATGTACTTTGCATATACTGTTTTAAATGTTTTTAAAGCACTTGCAGGTTTTAAAATATCTCCACATTCGGGCTCTGACCCGTTTGCTTTCAAATCTATCTTTTTGTAAAATCATTTTAGGTGCCCAGCCACAAGGTCACCATGCATAGGATTTCCATTCTGATGATGAGATATAGCTGGTTGTGGAAGCTACAGGGATTTGCTTTTAGACGCTTATATCATTTGGATTCCTTATTCATTATTCCCCAGTTGTAGGGCATGTTGCCCAAGTTCTATTAGATACATCTTTTACATTTCAGTTTTCAGACTTTAGCATGTAGTATTTCAGTTTCAGTTATTTATTTCTGTATGGGATTGTAGTGAGGGGTTTCCTCCAGACTTTATTTATTGCTATTATGATGGTCATTCGTTTTATTTCAGTATGGTGAATGGTGTTATTTATTTCTTTACACTTGTTGCATGTTAATCAGACTTAAAGTAAAATTTGACAACTTGCTTTTAAATACTAGGTGGTTAGATATAATAAAATGTTTTCGACAGTGATGCTATTAACTGAGCCAACTTGTCATTTTGAATTAATTTTATAAAGGAGTAGCTACCCGGTGTTTAATTAGTCGGGGTGTCACAGTTTCATGTAATTAAAAAGTTAAAATTGGCACCAGCTTTCGGAATACTAGGTGGTTAGATTTAAAAAGTTTTCGACAGTGATGCTAAGGATGATCCAATTGAGATTCCTGTTTTAATTTGGTATATGACTGATCACCCGGTATTTTATTAGGCGGGGTGTTACAGTCTATTGTTTATGTTTTGACTCCATTTTTGCAATATCTTAATGTGCTTTTATGTGACGCCCCAAACCGTAATTAGGGTAAACGTCGTCCTTAACCCACAACCAAGTTCTAGGTGCCAATGGGGTGTGGAGGAAATTACTTTTAATTTGTTTAAAAAAATGTTTATTAAAATTTCATATTAAAGAAAAAAAAATTCTAATCCAATTGTTAAATATTAATTAAATTCCATTAAATTGAAAAACCACATTTAATCATTTTGCAGAAGCATCATTTTAAAATACCATTCAAACATAATTAATATAGAAAATGCCATGTGTTATTACAAACCAAAGTTGCAAGTTCAAGTTCGAATTTAAATAGTACAACTGATACAAAGTTAAAACTCAAATATCAAATATCGCCACTATTGGATAGAGGTAATAAGAGCTCTAACAACGATCGGAACTCTCAAAAACCTCACCGATACAAGCTTTCGCGTCCTTACCTGAAGCACCTATTGGTTTTGGAAGATAGGTATGAGCGTAATTCCCGGTAAGGTGGGAGATACTAAGTAGTAATTTTTTATCAAAATACTATACATATACAATATCTTTTAATATTTCAAGAAAACAATTTATGCAATTTATTCAATTTAAGGAAACTAAATGCAATGCAATCGGGCTAGGTTCCCATACTCACACTTAAGCCGTTTCATGTCTCATGCCAGAGATTTGATTAATTAACTTTTAGTCCTTAATAATTTTTTAAACTTAAGTGCCTTTAATTTAAGAATATTGTCATCCTTAATTTCCATTTACAAGATTTATCAATCTTTGCCTTGAAGTCTAGCCAATATCCCTGGAATTTAATGGGCTCCACATTGCCGGACTCCAGTAGCCATATGCTTATCTGTATAGGCTTTGGGGTCTTTCACCACTAGGGACGTCCTTCCCTGCTTAATACTTGACATCATACAAGTATCCTTTCTTATGTTTTCCACATATTTCACATCTATCATATTTCACATATTTTATAATTCTCATCATTTTTGAGTTCATCATTCCTTCATTTCATCTTTGTATCACACTTTATTATTTATCACGTCTTAAATTTCTTCAATTAAACTCGATCGAGGAAGCCATAAATGCAACACCATTTTCGAATATCATTTCCGTGAAACTCATTATTTTCTCTTAACAAAAATATATCATTAATCTCCTTTTACCAAACTCAATTAACACATTTAATTGTCAAATATTTCCTTGACAAAAATATATCATTAATCTCCTTTTACCAAACTCAATTAACACATTTAAATTATTAAGTGTGTTAAATAATTTAATTAGGTATTAAATTAATAAGTGTGTTAATTAATTTAATTAGAGTCGGATTGTAGACTCGGTGAGGTATTAAATTAATGGGTGTGTTAATTAATTTAATTAGAGTCAGACCATAGACTCGAGAAAAGTATTATATTAAATTGAGGTGTGAATTAATTATATTAGAGTCGGGCCATAGACTCGGAAAGACAATAAATTATTAAGTGAGAAAATTAATTACGTTGAGTCGGGCCACAGACTCAGGAAATTAGAAGCAGTGTACGAGATTTTTAGTATACGGTAAAGACGGGGTTTATAATATATATATATATATATATATATATATATATATATATATATATTTGTGATATTAAATTATAAGCAGTGTACGGGATTTTGAGTGCACGGTAAAGCCGGGGTTTATATTATATATATACGGTGTAGTGATAGTATATATATATATGTGTATATATTGTGTGTGATATTAAATATCAGTGATTAGATATTTATTTAATTTGTATACTCTAGTCTTATCAAGGGAGGTTGCGCGATATGGGTGAATCCCCTAGCTTGAGGAGTAGGGCGAGTATATCCCCAGGTCATAGCGTCCGGTAATATGGGTGAGGGGATTATCTCACTTTCAGGAAAGGAATATGGCTGCCTCCACTACGTTTATATTTTAGACCAAGTTGGTGAGCGATTCCAACTTGGGGAAAACTAGGTTTTGTGAGCACACCTAGTGAGATAACATTTTAGAGGGAATCATACGACGAGTGTATACTCGAAGGGATGGATATACGTATGTTATATGTGTGGATATTGTGGTAAAGGTACGTATATAGTGGTAATAAATATTATATACGTGTAATAATACAGTGTGTGATGTATTTACTTTATATAACTTGTGACACGGTTATATGCTTCTATTTAAGAGGAATTAATTAAGTTAATTGTGAGATAACTTATAATTCAAGAATCATTATACTAGGGTTAGAGTAGTATGGCAAGGGATGGTTATACTAGGACTAGTTGGATGGGATAGTACAACTCAGTGGGGTTAAGGTAACCGGTAGGTGTGCACAATAGTGGAGGGGTGAAAATGTCCACCAGGGAGTGAGACACTAACTTAAATATGAAGCGCATTCATGCATTTTAAATTACTGCAGTTAATTCACTTGCTAAATATTTTCAAAACGTTTTGGGTTCTAACCCTTGCTATAAAACTATTTTTGAAACCTTTTAGGTGTCCAGCCACATGGACGCCAGGATTGATATTCTGTTCCAGGGACACGGAGCTGCGGCATATGTGGATGCTCGCAGGAGTTCGGATTAGACGCATCATTCATTCATTCCTAGAGTAGGAATCTTGTTTCAGTTTCAGTTTTATTTAGGGCATGTCGCCCAGATTTTCAGTTTAGTTTTTAATATTTGTTTTATTCTTGTGTTGGATATTTATAATTATTTCTTTGGTGGCCGGTGGTTTATTCGTCAAGTTGTGTAATTAATGATCCAATTGAGTTTTAATTAGTGGTGTGAATGGTTTATATTTATTTCCGCATGTACTATTTCGTTTAATTAAAAAGTTAAAATTGGCACCAGCTTTCGGAATACTAGGTGGTTAGATTTAAAAAGTTTTCGACAGTGATGCTAAGGATGATCCAACTGAGATTCCTGTTTTAATTTGGTATATGACTGATCACCCGGTATTTAATTAGGCGGGGTGTCACAGTCTATTGTTTATGTTTTGACTCCATATTGGCAATATCTTAATGTGCTTTTATGTGACGCCCCGAACCGGAATTAGGGTAAACGCCGTCCTTAACCCACAACCAAGTTCTAGGTGCCAATGGGGTGTGGAGGAATTTACTTTTAATTTGTTTAAAAAAATGTTTATTAAAATTATCATATTAAAGAAAAACGATTTCTAATCCAATTGTTCAACATTAATTAAATTCCATTAAATTGAAAAACCGCATTTAATCATTTTGCAGAAGCATCATTTTAAAATACCATTCAAACATAATTAATATAGAAAATGCCCTGTGTTATTACAAACCAAAGTTCCAAGTTCAAGTTCGAATTTAAATAGTATAACGGATACAAAGTTAAATCTCAAATATCAAATATCGCCGCTACAGGATAGAGGTAATAAGAGCTCTAACAACGATCGGAACTCTCAGGAACCTCACCGATACAAGCTTTCGCGTCCTTACCTGAAGCACCTATTGGTTTTGGAAGATAGGTATGAGTGTAATTCCCAGTAAGGTGGGAGATACTAAGTAGTAATTTTGTATCAAAATACTATACATATACGATATCTTTTAATATTTCAAGAAAACAATTTATGCAATTTATTCAATTTAAGGAAACTACATGAAATGCATTCGGGCTAGGTTCCCATACTCACACTTAAGCCGTTTCATGTCTCATGCCAGAGATTTGATTAATTAGCTTTTAGTCCTTAATAATTTTTTTAACTTAAGTGCCTTTAATTTAAGAATATTGTCATCCTTAATTTCCATTTTCAAGATTTATCAATCTTTGCCTTGAAGTCTAGCCAATATCCCTGGAATTTAATGGGCTCCACATCGTCGGACTCCAGTAGCCATATGCTTATCTGTATAGGCTTTGGGGTCTTTCACCACTAGGGACGTCCTCCCCTGCTTAATACTTGACATCATACAAGTATCATTTCTTATGTTTTCCACATATTTCACATCTATCATATTTCCCATATTTTATAATTCTCATCATTTTTGAGTTCATCATTCCTTCATTTCATCTTTGTATCACACTTTATTATTTATCACGTCTTAAATTTCTTCAATTAAACTCGGTCGAGGAAGCCATAAATGCAACACCATTTTCGAATATCATTTCCGTGAAACTCATTATTTTCTCTTAACAAAAATATATCATTAATACCAAACTCAATTAACACATTTAATTGTCAAATATTTCCTTGACAGCAGACTATTCACTGTATTTACGACAATGCCACTTCTATTTGTTTCACACAAATATTATCATTTTAATGGGTTTAAACATACTAATTTTTCCAAAAACCAATTTATAACTTTATGCGTGTACTTTAATACAATTTTCTTGTGAGCTAGATACATATGCATTTACTTTTGTTAAAGGTCAAGATTGGTTAATGCTACTAGCGCGGATACAAAAACACATGCCAAATTATAGCATGATAAATCTATTAAGTTATGAAATTAAATAACAAAGTAAATGAACATTAACATATTTCCAAAATACAGCCAAAACAAAGAGAATATAGTATAAAGCAATACAATTTCACGTGTACTTTATATCATTATGCGTGTACTTTGCTGTAATTTTCTTACGATCAAGATACATATGCATTTACTTTTATCCAAGCTAAATACTGATTAATGCCACTGGCGCGGACCCACAAACACATGCCTAATCATAACATGATAAGTCTATTAAGTCATGAAACTAAGTAACAAAGTAAATGCACCTTAACATATTGCCAAAATATAGTCAAAACACAAACAATAGAGAATAAAGAAGTACAATTTCACTTGTAGTTTATATCTTTATGTGTGTACTTTACTGCAATTTTCTTGTGAGCTAAATACATATTCATGTACTTTGGTCCAAGCTCAAGACTTTTTAATTCTATAGGCACAAACTCACAAACACATGCCCAATCATAACATGATAAGTCTATTATGTAATGAAACTAAGTAACAAAATAAAATGTAATACCCGCCCCTTTTATTTTGCGTAATCTGTGTGTAAGTGTAGTTTGGTGCCTTTGGCTTTTCTCTCTTCTTATTTTATTTTCTCTTTATATACTCCATGTATACGGGTTCGTTCCCTTAGCGCTTGGTTTTTAATGCAATCTTTTATTTATAAAATAAAAAGAAGCAAAATACACAAAATACTTCTTTATTTTAGCATGCATTTCTTTATTTCTACTCATGAATTTACTCTTGAAAAATAAAGAGTTTAGAGGAGAACCCTACTTGGATAATATGGAGTGTGAATATAATCAAGAAGTCGAAGAATAAGCTCCAAAAATAACTCCAAAGTAAGATCCAAACTTCCAATATTATGCTCCAAAAACTTGTTGAAAAAGATTTCTTCAAGCTTTTCTACCCTTATGTCGTTGTTCTAGAATGTTTATATGCCCAAAATGAAGTATTTGGGTGGTTGTATGATGGGTATATAAGGGGGTTAAGGGTTTTGAAGCTTATATGGGTGAAGAGGGAGTGTGTAGGAGGTTGTAAAACTTAGAGAAAAATCTGTTGAGTTGAATTTGGTTATGTCATCCCTCACCTCTCTCTTATAATCACACCACAACTCACACCCTTAATGATAACCCGAAAGATGTTTCTCACTCTTCATAACACTTCAAGGATGGCCATCTCACCCCAGATCAAAAGTGGATCTTGTGGGAATAAAGGAACAAAGGCAAAGTAAAGTGGAAACGTCCCTTTTCTTATTTTATTTTTTACTATTTTTACAATTAAAAATAGCTCTACAATAGGTCTAAATTACGTTTTTTGGAGATGTCAAAGAAGAGAAAGTTGCTCAAAATTAAATTTTAAGTCGATTAGAATTTTTCAGAATTATCTGAGCACTTTTATGTTTTGATGAAAAATAATATTATTTTATTTATTTAATCATTTTTTGACTTTTGACCCTATGGCACTCTTATGCCTATTTTTAGCATCCAATAAATGTGGTCAAATTATTTTTAACCCCAATAAAATGCCCTACAAATATCGCATAAGTTGCAGTTTACGCATCGGTACTATTCATGTCACAATTCTAGAACTTATGTTACATCTAACCAATATTCGCTGAGATAATTCTAATAGTTATAGAATAATATGGGGAATACGAATAAATAATCATACGAACTCGGGAAACGTAAAAATGGAGCGCAATGAATTAATATTACCGAATAAATCGATTACCACAAGATGATGAGTACAAAATAAAAGGGATGGGTATTACATTCTCCCTTCCTTAGGACATTTCATCCTAGAAATCAAAACCAAATTATTCGAAAATATGAGGATTGTTATGCTCGCATTTTGTCTTCTCGTTCCCAAGTTGCTCCTTTGACACCCTGTGATTCCCAAAGAACCTTTACCAACAAGATGTCCTGGTTATGCAGGTACCTATCCTTACGATCCAAGACAGATATAAGTCGTGTTAAGAGGGTTATGTCTTCCTCCAATTCTAATTTATTAAAGTTTATGACATGTCGTGGGTCGTGAAGATACTTCCTCATCATCGAAACATGGAATACATTATGAACACGAGCGAACTGCAGAGGTAATGCTAAACGATCGGAGGCGTTCCCAATTCGTTCTAGAATCTAAAAAGGACCAATAAAACGTGGAGAAAGCTTACCCTTCTTTCCGAATCTTTGTATTTCGGTTCGTTCCCGAACTTTCAACAAAACATGGTCACCTACCGAAAACTCCAAATGTATGCGTCGATTATCAGCATAATTCTTTTACCGATCCTGAGCCATGACAAGTCTCTATCGAATCAACTAAATCTTGTTTGTCATCCCCTTGATTAGATCAGAACTAGTGAGGTGATTATCGCCAACCTCTGCCTAACATATGGGAGAACGACATGTCCTTCCATACAAGCCTTAAAAGGATCCATCTCAATGCTGGCCTAATAACTATTGTTGTAAGAGAACTCTGCCATATGAAAATTTTCATCCCAACTCCCTTAGAAATCCATTTCACAAGCTATTAACAAGTCTTATAAGGTTTGAATCATACGTTCTGACTGTCCATCCATTTTTAGATGTTAAGTCGTACTCAAATTCTATTCCGTTCCCAACTCTTATTGAACTCTTCTCTAGAATCATGAAACAAATCGTGGGTCTCTATCTGAGACAATCGTTAGAGGGATACCATAAAGTCAGATTATCTCTCGAATGTAAAACCTTGCTAACCTTGTTATATTACCCGTAACCTTCATCGGGAGGAAATGAGCCGACTTAGTGAGACGATCTACAATAACCCAAATTACATTATGACCCCGTTCATATCGAGGTAAAGCAGTGACGAAGTCCATCGTGATATGTTCCCATTTCCACTCGGCTATAGGGAGTGGTTGCAGCAACCCTGTTGGTTTCTTATGCTCAGTTTTTACCTACTGACAAGTATAGCACCTTGCAAGAAATTCAGCCACATCTCTCTTCATACTGGACCACCAAAAATCCCTACAAAGGTCCTTATACATCTTTGTTGCCCTAGGGTGTATACTAAATCAGGACTGATGAAATTCTTCTAGAACTTCTTCTCGTAGTTCTCTAATGGATGGAACAATCATTCTTACCTTATGACGTACGCCACCATCCATGTCCATCGTGAGAGTATCAAACTCACTACTAACCCGAATACGATCCCTGAACTGCACAATCTCTTCGTCGAGTGACTAAGCATCGAGGACTTTCTGATGAGCAATTGGACTGGATATTATTCCCCATAAGTAGGCCCTATCACTCCTTCTATAAGCATGCAATCTAAAATTTTGCAGGTCACTGTACATTCTTCATCGATAGCACTTCATCACATCTAAGGAAGGTTCTGACTTCCTGCTTAGAACATCTGCAACTACGTTGGCCTTTCCAGGATGATACTCTAAGGTAAAGTCATAATCTTCCACGAGTTCAATCCATCTTCATTGATGCAAATTAAGGTCTCGCTGAGTGAAGATGTAATTGAGGCTTTTATGATCCGAGAATACTTCGAATTGTTCACCATACAGATAGTATCTCCAAATCTTGAGGGAAAACACGAAAGCTGCTAATTACTTAACGCAATTGCATAAGCATTGCACCAATTCCTGATCTAGAAGCATCACAATACACTATATAGCCTTTCCCTCACTCGGGACGAATGATAACTAGTGACGATGTGAGTCTAACTTTCAACTACTGAAAGGAAGATTCACGTTTACCTAACCATTCGAAGTGAACATCCTTTTGTGTCAGATGAGTAATAGGCAAGGCAATCTTGGAGAAGTCCTGAATGAATCTCCGATAATAACCTGTTAATCCAAGGAAACTTATAACCTCAATAACTGAATTAAGCCTGTCCCAACCAAGAACTGCTTCAACCTTGGATGGGTCGACCAAAATTCCTTCTCTAGTAGTGCGAAGATGCTCCTCGTGATCGACATCAGAGGATGAGTACACCAGAATGTCGTCAACAAAGACCACTACAAACCTATCCAAGTACGGGCGGTAGATACGATTCATAAGGTCCATGAAAGCTGTTGGGGCATTAGTTAGGCCAAAAATCATAACTAAAAACTCATAATGACCATATCAAGTGCGATATGTTATTTTGGGAATATTTTCTTCCTTGACTCGTAACTAATGGTAACCATATCGAAGGTCGATCTTAGAAAATCTTCTTGCTCCTCAAAGTTGGTTAAATCATTAATCAATGCATGGCATAGGATACTTATTCTTTGTAGTTACCCTGTTCAGTTGTCTGTAATCGATGCAAAGTCGGTGAGAATTATCTTTCTTCTTGGGAAATAATATTGGTGCTCCCCATGGAGACACACTAGGCCGTATAAACCCTTTTCTCGATAAATTTTCTAATTAGGTCTTCAATTCCCGCAACTCTGTCGGAGCCATCCTATGAGGATGAATAGAAATGGGTGAAACTCCGTGATAAACATCAATGGCGAAATCAATCTCCCACCACCGAGGCAAAACAAAGAGGTCTTTAAGAAAAACATCGAGAAATTCTAGGACAAATAAAAGGTCTGATAATGTGCTACTAGTCTCTTCTTGAGAGACAATACTACTCAACCAACCAAAGAAATTTCGTTGCTCTCGAACCGTAGAGAACTTACACAGATAGTAAACACTTTGTTCGATGTTGAAATGATAACGAGATTCGTCTGGAAGTAGTACTTAGACACTATGTCGGTGGCACTTAATAATGGTGCCGAAACATGACAGCCAATCCATACCCAGTATCACCTCAAAGACATATATATCCATTAGTATTAAATCATATTCCAGAATGAATTCTCCCGCAATAACTACGCAACTTCTACAAATCTTGTTCAAAATAACACCACCACATATGGGTAATCCTATGAAGATCGGGGGAACTAAAATTCTCTACGTCAAGACCCAAACAGAATGATAAAAAACTTGATATAAAGGAATGAGATGTACCCAAATCGAACAATGCTTTAACCCGTGTACTGAATAATAAAATAATACCTTCCATGACTGAAGGATTCTGGGGAAGTGTTGAGTGTTGGGTAAAGAGCATAAGCACGACCTGGATTGAACCTTCTAGCCTGAACACTGTGTATCTGAGTCTATCCATAATTTCTCTAATTAGGACGAGGCATCCTAGAACTATGCATAAGCTGCTGGCACTGTCTCGGGGAATATTGTTACTGCTGAGGATGTGAACGACTAGAATAACTAAATTTCTCCCAGGTACGAAGTTGTCACTCTGATAACTACTATGTTGTTTCCTACTATTCTCCTAAGGGAAATCTCAGTTCAGATGGCCGGTAGAACCGCAAATAAAGAAAGCCCTAGGATATATGGATGTTAGATTATGGTTGTTACTGCTCTCTCCCGCATCCGATTTGATGTTGGCAATGAAACTGTTGTTGTTGTATCTGAATTTCTTCCCATTAGCAGAAGATCCACCACTTAGCCTCGGTTGGGTCCCACTAGGAGTCCTTTTCTTATCTCTAATGACTCGAGAATCTTCGGCCTCGAGTTACAGTCGAATCTCCTTATTCACGGCTACCCCGAAGTCCAGATGATCAAAGACCATAATAAGTGTATGGATATGGGGATTCAACCATTTTACAAACAGTCTTATCTTTTTATCTTCATCCGATTTGACATACTTCACATATTTCACCAGACTCTCAAATTGGTCTTGGTATTAATTCACTGACAACCTTCCTTGAAATAGCTTGGTGAATTCATCTTTCTTAGCGTCCTTATACGCTTGGGGAAAATAACGTTCAAGGAATACTGTTTTGAACTTATCCCATTCCACGATCTCGGTGACACTGGCAAGGTGAGTGGACCACCCTCGTTCATCCTGTTCCGTGAGTTGGAAAGTTTTTAACTTAACCTTATGTCCAGATGGAACATCAAGAACATCCATGACTCAAGTAACTTCCTCGAGCCATTCTTCCACGGCATCGGGCCCGGTAGAACCGTTGAAAGTAGGAAGGTTTAACCGCCTGAACTCTTTCAATATGGATGCCATTATGGAACTTTCGACAAAACCACTCAGGTTACCCCTTTCACGTTGGGATAAAGTGTTAGCCAATAGATGAATGACATCTTCCATACATTTAAGCCCGCTGTTCTCGGCTTCAATGCTAGCTCGCTTGGGAGGCATCCTAAAGGGAATAAAGTGAGTTTGGCATAATGGTGTAGTAAAGACGTATTAGAATAGAAAACATAAAACTACGTCGTCACACACGTCAAACCTAATGCTCTGATACCAAGTTATGATGCCCCGAACCGAAATTAGGGTAAACATCGTCCTTAACCCACAACCAAGTTCGAGGTGCAATGGGGTGTGGGGGAAATTACTTTTAATTTATTTAAGAAAATGTTGATTAAAATTATAATATTAAAGAAAAACCATTTATTATCCAACTGTTCAACATTAATCAAATTCCATTAAATTAAAAAACCACATTTAATAAATTTGTAGAAGCATCATTTTAGAATACCATTCATACATAATTAATATAGAAAATGACTTGTGTTATTAGAAACCAAAGTTCCATGTTCAAGTCCGAATTTAAATAGTACAACTGATACAAAGTTAAATCTCCAATATCAAATATTGTTGCTATGGGATAGCGGTAATCAAAGCTCTAACAACGATCGGAACTCTCGGGAACCTTAACGATACAAGCTTTCGTGTCCTTACCTTAAGTAACTGTGGGTTTTGGAAAATAGGTATGAGCGAAATGCCCAGTAGGGTGGGAGATACTAAGTAGTAATTTTGTATCAAAATACTATACATATACAATATCTTTTAATATTTTGAGAAAATAATTTATTCAATTTATGCAATTGAATGCAACTATATGCAAATCTAGGCTAGGTGCCCATACTCACACTTAAGTCATTTCATGTCTCGTGCGAGAGACTTAATTAATTAGCCTTTGGTCCTTAACAATTTATTTGACTTAAGTGCCTTTAACTTAATAATATTATCATCCTTAATTTCCTTTTACAAGATTTATCAATCTTTGCCTTGGAGTCTAGACAATATCCATGGAATTTAACGGGCTCCACACTGCCGGACTCCAGTAGCCATATAATCATTTGTGCAGGCTTTGGGATTTTTCACCACTAGGAACGTCATGCCATGCTTATCTTTTCCACATATTCAACATCTATCATATTTCACATATTTTATAATTCTCATCATTTCTGAGTTGATCATTCTTTCATTTCATCTTTGTATCACACTTTATTATTTATCACGTCTTAAATTTCTTCAATTAAACTCGGTCGAGGAGGCGATAAATGCAACACTGTTTTCGAATATCATTTCCGTGAAACTAATTATTTTCTCTTAGCAAAAATATATCATTAATCTCCTTTTACCGAACTCAATTAACACATGTAATTGCCAAATATTTCCTTGACAACATACTATTCACTGTATTTACGACAATGTCACTACTATTTATTTCACACAAATATTATCCTTTTAAATGGGTTTAAACATACTAATTTCTCCAAAAAATAATTTATAACTTCTCAAAGTGTATTTCTGATAATTTCTAACATAATTTTACTAATAAATTCCATATTGCATAAAAAGACTTTATTTCCATTTAAATAACTAGAATACCCATTTTTAAGCTTTTATCTACCCTTTCTGAAATATATAAAATAGGGACTGAAATTTCCATTTTTCTTAAAACATGTTGAAAATAATATTTTCAACTTTAAACATCTTAATGAGTGAACCAATTAAACACTACAACAATCTACACAAGTTTCATGTAATTCTACCTAAGAAATCCTCCAAAATGCTACTAACATGCTCATAATTATGTAGTCTTTCATCATAATTATTTTCTCAAATTTTCATGCCATATTTATTCATCATAAACTTAATAAAATAAATTATAATTATCTCTATTTCAAGACTAGTTTCTAGCATGAATCACGATTTTCAACAAAGCAAAATAGGCAAAATACTTCATTATTTTAGCATCTTTATTTCTACTCATGAATTTAAACTTGAAAAATAAAGAGTTTAGAGGAGAATCCTACTTGGATAATATGGAGTATGAAGATAATCAATAAGTCCAATAAGAAGCTCCAAAAATAACTCCAAAGTAAGTTCGAAACTTCCAATATTATGCTCCAAAAATTTGCTCAAAAAGATTTCTTCATGCTTTTCTACCCTTATGTGGTTGTTGTAGAATGTTTATATGCTCAAAATGAAGTGTTTGGGTGGTTGTATGAAGGGTATAGAATGGGGTTACGGATTTGAAAACTTGTATGGGTGAAGAGGGAGTGTAGGAGGTAGTGAAACTTAGAGAAAAATCTGTTGAGTTGAATTTGG
Source organism: Sambucus nigra (assembly GCA_949130495.1). Classification (NCBI taxonomy): domain Eukaryota; kingdom Viridiplantae; phylum Streptophyta; class Magnoliopsida; order Dipsacales; family Adoxaceae; genus Sambucus; species Sambucus nigra. Next base: position 429,723 of record OX422207.1, on the reverse strand, counting down.
TTTATGTCATCCCTCACCTCTCTCTTATAATCACACCACAAATCACACCCTTAATGATAAACCAAAAGATATTTCTCACTCTTCATAACACTCCAAGGATGTCCATCTCACCCCAGATAAAAAGTGGATCTTGTGGGAATAAAGGAACAAAGGCAAAGTAAAGGGGGCATCTGTTGAGTTGTATTTGGTTATGTCATCCCTCACCTATCTCTTATAGCTTGGCGAATACTCCCCCGCAAGCGAAGGTTGGGTACGAGACACACACCAAGCTTGTCTTTAAGAAACTAAAGTTGAGGAGTTGAGAGGGGCTTAGTAAAAATGTCAGCAAGTTGCGATGACGAGGGTACAAATTGAGTGATGAGAAAACGTGGGCGACCTTTTCTCAAACAAAGTGGTAATCGAGTTCAACATGCTTAGTACGAGCATGAAGAACCGGATTAATCATCATGTAGAGAGAACTTAAATTGTCACAAAATAAAACCAGGGTGCATGAACGTGCGAGACTAATATCGCGTAACAAATAAGTAGCCACATAAGTTCTACGGTGGCAACGACAAGGGCATGATATTGAGCTTCACAAGAAGAGAGGGCAACAATAGGCTGCTTTTTAGATGCCCATGAAACGCAGTTGGCCCCAAAGAACATGCAAAATCTAGATGGGGAATGACGAGTGACTGGGCAACCTGCCCAATCAGCGTCAGAGAAACTATATAAATTGAGAGATGACTGGGAGAAAAGATGAAGTCCCATTGTGGGAGTGCCTTTAAGGTACCGAAGAAGGCGCTTGACCTGTTGGAAATTTGCATTGGTGGGGGCATGCATAGATTAGAAAAAAGTATTGACATAATGGGTAATATCCGGGTGTGCGAGTGTGAGATATTGCAAAGCACCCACAAGAGAGCTAAACGAAGTGGGATCATGGTAAGGTACGGAATAAGAAGGCCCAAATTTTGTAGGCTGAGGACTTTGAATAGAGTGGCAGTGAAACATGTTTGCTCTAGTCAAGAGAGATAATGCATACTGATGCTGTGAATAAAATAATCCATCCTTAAAGGGAAGAACCTCAATGTAATACCCCGTATTTTTATGGCTTTTAAATTTAGGGATTTATTAAATTTAATTGAGATAGATTAATTTAATATTAATCCAAAAATTTATTTTAAATATTTACTAGCATGACAAGAGTTAATAATTATTGGAAATTTGTTGATTTGTTAAATATTAATTATTGAGTAGAGTAATATGTAAAATTGAATTTATTAAAAATTATCACGAGGGAATAATATGACAATTATGGAAATTAAGTCAGGACGCGCCTGTGTCATGTGGGGACTAAATTATTATTATTATTATAAGTGAATAAATTATAAGTCGCTCGTATGGTCATTTCAAGTGCGCCAATATGTCCGTAAGGGTTGAGATAGTCAGAAAAATATACCCGGGGGTTTAGTTTGAGTCTCGGAATGTTTTTAGGCCTAACCGGTAACCCCGGAGGGCATTTTGGTAATTTCTATTTTTGGGATTTATTTACCTGCAAAAATTAGAGAAGTATATCAGGTGTTAGAGGTTGTCTTCTAGGGTTTTAACCTGCATATTTCACAGAGGCCATTAGAGGAGGAATGTGAAGAACTTCCCAAGGCTAGAGCCACCATAGTTGCACCATTTTCACCACAAATATCGCCGAACAGTAGATCGGAGGAAGGAGAACACAACCACATCATCAAATCTCATAAATTCAAACTCATATTCTCAAGGCAAGTATCTATCTTTATTTTCTTTTAGTTATTGTTTCATCCATGTTAGATTACGATTGTTATACACATGTTCCATAGAAGAATTTGAGGAATAATCACATGTTTTGGTGGAAATAATTATATTCTGGACATCCCAATCATATGTAGAGGATAACCCACGAATTGGTATGAGTTTAGAAGTAAGAAATCTGGAAACAAAATTAAAAGAATGAAAGTTTTATACAAATTAGGGTTCTTGATAGTTAATACAAATTTTCCCTTTAATTCAATCCCGTTGATGAAATTGTACATGTTTTACGTAGAAAATCATGCATATACGTATATAGAACCAGCAGTAACCTTACTTGGGAGTTTGGGAATTTTAATTGGCGTTTTGGAGAAAATTATTGGTTGAAACCCATAGGTTGAAATTGCAGTTTCTTGGCAAGAATCGCTTGATCGATCCAAGAACATCGATCGATCCCCTTTCATCGATTGATCAACCCCTCCTACAAAACTACATATTTTCCCCCTTTTTGTTTAATTCGGTTTAAATACGTTGGAACCCTTGATTATTATTTATAGAGTATAATGGGTCATGAGGAGGACCAGTAGGGTCAAAATAGAATCCGTTGAATGAAATTTAATATGGGATGAAATTATGGGTTAACGGGGAATCTCGTTACATACTAGAGATTGTGCATAAGTTTGTTAATAAATTGATGGACTTGTGAAAGTCTTAGACCAGAATGTTAGAGAGGGTATACCTACTGAAATTGTATTTAGCAAGAGAAAACTTCGAGAGATGAGAAGTATGTATGAAATAAATTATAAATGGGAATAAAAGAAACAAATTCTTTATGCGAGATAATTGAGTAATTTGTGCTAAGAACAAATAATTATAATTATGGATGAGGGACACACCTAATTTAGAAAATGTGAATATTTGTATATATTACTGTGTGACTGTGTGTATATTATGTATTTGTGTAAAAATCATACCCGGACGACTTGCTATCATGGAGGTTTCTGTGATGGGATAGTCTTATCTCGATGGGACCTTTATGGGGGATATTTACTTGTCCCCTAAAAAATAGTATCCATGATAGAGGCTATTTGAGAATGATAGTCAGATGTTCTAAGAGACGTGAGGGTATGTACTGACCTCTTAAGACCTAGAACTATGCTCCGCATCCATTTGTTTATGTGTTGTGTTAATACCGTTCGAGAGTGATTAGAAACTAGTATTTCCCTTTATTTGAGTGATACAGGGACATGATAGCAGAGTATGCCAGCACCATAGATTTTTTGTGGGGTGTCGTTAGTATATATATTATATACGTGACTAATATATATATGTATATCTATATGGGAACTTTCTATTGTGCATATAAGTAGATAAGTAATGAATAAATGCTTCAACTTTATTATAAATGTTCGGGAACTTATAACGGTAAGGAGTTGTTCTAAATAACGTAAGAAATCTTGAAGAGAATGATTTCCTAAAGTAAATATCATAACCTCGCTTGTCACATGATAAAACCTTATGGAGAATAAGTTAGAGAAACTTAGGAGATTTATTATTACAGGAGGCGTGAACACTAGATGAGAGGTGAGAATTCTCAAGAGAGTGTCGCATACTAACTTGGCTGTTGCAATAGCCAGTAAGCATTTTAAATACTTGTAAAACTATTTTTAAAATTATTTTACACTCGGGCTCTGACCCATTTCCTGTCTTTTTCTCTCTCTTGTATATATATATGTGCGTGTGTGTGTGTGTGTGTGTGTATTACAGGTGCCCAGCCACAGGGGCATCATGCATAGGTTCTTTGGATTGGACGCGCTGCAGCTGATGTGGGAGTTGCAGATCATTCCTTTAGACGGCCTCTTCATTGATTTTATTCTTGTTTTAGTTCTGATTAGTTAGGTCATCTGTCGCCCATTTCTCTATTCAGTTTCGATTGGTCAGAGATTTACGTTTGTTTATATTTCCAGTATTAAGAAACTCCGTGGGAGTTAAGTTTCGTTAGGATGATTTCATGTATGGTTAGTTGACTTGTTTTGGTTAATCTAGATGGATTACTTATTTTGTATTGATTGCTATCCGTAGAACTTATGTGAATCTTAGACTGTTGATTATTTAAAAAGGTTTTCAAGTTGAAGTTTAAAAAAAATGGAAATAAGACTTTAAATTGTTTTGACACTTAACTTAATTTTTTAGGGTGTTTAATTCGGAAATTTTATTTTGCAACAGTGATTGTAAGAATGAACTAACCGTTCACCTTGATTTTTAATTTAATAAAGTAATGATCACCCGGTATTTAATTAGGCGGGGTGTCACAGGTGGTATCAGAGCATCATGTTTTAGTGTCCTTTAGGATCTGTGCGGCTTATTATGCTTCCAGCATTGCTTTGTTTGATATAGAGCATTATGTTTAGGATTGTGGATTTCTATGGTGAGATTTCGTTCTCCTGCTATATCGTATGCATATTAGTGAATTCTAATTGCGTACAATGTGTGCGCATGCCGAGCAGTGAAGGATGTCAGATGAGGGCCGTTAGGCGGACATCAGGAGGCATGGCTTAGTTGAGGTTGTAATGTATATTCAAGGATGATGACCGTAGTCGAGGTCACCCCTATTATGGTAGGAGAGGTTATTCAGAATTCTCTTTCATCAGTTGTAAATGTATTTAGACTCTTATCAAATCTTGTATCAGCGGGAGTGTATACCAATGGTAGAGAAGATTTCAAGTGGGAGATCAACTCGTGAGGAAAGATGGACAACACTTAAAGAGAATTATGTTGGACAGTCGATCCATATGGTGACAATGTTATGCATTTCCAGTAGAGATGTTAACGTTCTTATGAAGGGAGCTGAAGTAATCTAAAGATTTATGGGAGAGTGAGTCCATATGAAATGTTGTTAGTAAAACACCGTAAGGGGGAGACCCATCATGGGGCTCATTTAAATGAGTCGAATAACTGAATTCTTACCAAGAAATGGTGAATTTAGTAAGGGTTATTGAAGATAGTAGCGAGTTCCTTAGGGCCAACAAATATAAGGGAACAACGAGGGTAGTCATCAGGAATCGAGCCTACCAAAGTCTGAGAGAAGGACAATCATAATATGGTTAGTATGACAGGTGATAAGTGGAGTATGTGTAGAGGTATTTTGTGGAGTGAAATCATGCGTTAATGTTTTCTCGAAGTGAGTAAAGGGACAAGAGTAGGATGCCTAGTAAAGGACAATGATTAAACAAGTTTTTATTTTGGTTTGGACAGACGTGTTACGTTCGGGGACAATTCGTGCAGTCAAGACGATTGGCAAGGTAGAAGTATGAGCTTTATCCTCTAAGCATTAGGCGTGTTTTATGGGACACGAGCGAGTCACTATTTTTTTTGTTCATTGTTAGATTAGCATGTGAGACGAGTTTAATGTGTATAACTATAAACATTATTATTATGTGAATATTTTCCCTAGTGTAGCAGAATTATCCTTAGTGATATCCGCGGAGGATGAATGGGTGCATTAGTAGTGTTATATACTTCATCGAGATTACTCGTTTTAGTGATGTGATATACGAGTATGATATTGTCTTTGGTATAACTTTATAGTAATGGTTAGTACGATAGTAGGAAGTTATTTCAAGGCTATCGAAATGGTTGCATTAGTGCAACATGTTTTGTTCTGGCGAGGCCTTACCTGCGAGAGGGTCGGACTCGCACTTATATTATCTATTCTAGAGACTTCAGAGGCGATATTGGGCTCGAGATATTCGATCTCGGTGTGCGTAGGGACTTTGTTGTTATGATTCAGTATGTATTGAGTGTACTGTTGAACGAAAATATTTAACTCATTGTTATGTTTAGCGCTCAGGACTTAGTGATAAGAAGAGCGCATTGATATATCTATCCTTTAGATATGTGAGAGTTAAGAGTTATACACATATGTTTGGGAACAGGATTTCGAGAACCCCAATTGTATATTCGAGGCTTATGGAATGGGATTACCACCAATACTGAACGATTGTACAATTGACGAAATGTTCTTTGTTAAGTGTAATTACGGGAGGAGATGTAACTTTTTTGTCAAGAGATGGAATAAAGGGGTACATGTTATGGACGGAGGGCCTAACGGATTTCGATAACCGATAATGCTAGGTAGTAGTGTATCGGAAGTTCATTGTTTGGATTTCACTTTGCGAGACATCCCACGCATGAAACTTAGCGTAAGGTTGGAAATAGGAAGATGTTTGGTCATTAGTCCATGAGTTTGGTACCTCGGTCGTAGTAGGAGCAGGTAATTATATCTGTAAATTGGAAGTTTAATTATGAATTAAGGCCAGTGGAGCCGGTTGTGTGGTAAAAAATTATTAAAAGTTTTAGTCTTATCACCATGAGTTGAGGGGTGGAACGATGAGAAGGAGGATTTAAAATTTCAATTTCTAGGGTAATTGAGAGTACCCAAGTGTTCTAATCACGTTGTGAGCACAAGGAAAAGAAAGAATTGGGTGTTATGTGTGAAGCGTATGTGATGCTTACGCAAGTATGAACAGTTTATAGGGTGTGTAGGCATCCTGGTTAGCTGATGTTAGAATCGTCCGAGTTGTTGGGATGTGGGAATAGACGTGTGGAATATATGTTTGTGGGAATAACATAATGAGGTGGAAGTGGCGGAGTTGATTAACCGTCGTTTGAAGAACGATAATCCATATATATGTGTCCGATTAGAGTAGCACACCCGAATTTGGTTGGAAGACTGTGGGAAGACATTTAAAAAGGGGTATTCCTTGAGAAGCATAGAATTTAATTATTATGGAGAACACTCGGAGCGGAGTTATAATTAGTCAATTATTGAGAGCGACTGATGCGTAAAAAGAGTGAAGATGTTAATATGGTATAAAAGGTTCGGAAGTGAACACCATGGAGAAAAGTGCATGTGTCAAAACTTTAAGTATACGCAAAAGGAAAGAATGGGAGTATTAATTGTCACTTAATGTGAGACAGTACAAGTAGAAGTCGATATCGAGCGAGACATAGTGAGTAGTCTCCGCGGGCACTAATCATAAATAGAAATCGATTGGAACAGGGGGGGCAACCAGAGAGTTTTGTGGCTATCGACAATTCCTATAATGAAAGAGGCCGGTAAAGTCAGTAAAGTTTCTCGGATGAGTTAACAACTTCAAGGTAATATCAATAGTTCCTTCGAACGTGTGGAACAAGATGCCCAAGAAGCAAGTGATTGACATTCCTTTCGGGTGAGTTACAATATTAGCTAGTGTGCCCCATTCTTCCTTTGAAAGGAAGAATCGCCTCTGAATTAGGTTGAAATTTTTGAATCCCACCTTCAATATGGGATTTTAGGAACCAGCGGGGATATCTTTTCGTTTTGAGAAGGTTGTATCACCAATAATTCGGGGAGTAAGCGAGTGGTGATTAACCATTACTGGAGCAGTGTGAAAGTAATTTTGGATTCATTGTGATCATTTCTTTTCCACAAGTGGAGTGTAGTACGGTAATTGGGGGAGGATATTACCTAATGGTAGGGTTCTGTGGGATCACTCGTACCTGTTTATTGTGAACAATATGCTTATTGAGGTTTTGGTGTGGAAAAACCTTAACTTTTCTCACTTCGAATCTTAAGAGATGGGAGGATAATCAGAATTTTGGATTGGTTGAGTTAGAGTCTGATGACTATGGTGGAATTCCACGACTGTTTTAGGCGAAGAAGAGTGGTCAGATGTTCGTATGGTTTCTCTCAGAATGGGAGTTTTGTTTTTAGATAAATCCGAGTAGTTGTCAGGTAGTGAGGTATGGCCTCCCAATGATATTGAAATAATGGGAATTAATAATGTATAAGCGTGTCTTATGCGAATGTTGTCGGATAGGAGCACAATGTGGAGTGTCTTTAATGAGAGTGTTAAACAAGCTTGCTGTGAGGCGGGGGCTATAGTGATTGAGCGCCATACTACGTAAATAGTTTGCACACTGATAAGGTATGGAGAATTGTTTTACCCGGTGGGCCTTATTTTTCGAATTTCGGGATGAAATTCCGTTATTAGGGGGGAAGTATGTAATACCGCGTATTTTTATGGCTTTTAAATTTAGGGATTTATTAATTTTAATTGAGATAGATTAATTTAATATTAATCCTAAAATTTGTTTTAAATATTTACTAGCGTGACAAGAGTTAGTAATTGTTGTAAAATTGTTGATTTGTTAAATATTACATATTGAGTAGAGTAATATGTAAAATTGAATTTATTAAAAATTGTCACGAGGGAATAATATGAAAATTATGAAAATTAAGTTAGGACGTGCATGTGTCGTGTCGGGACTAAATTATTATTATTATTATTATTATTATTATTATAAGTGAATAAATTATAAGTCACACGTATGGTCATTTTGAGTGGGCCAATGTGTTCAAAAGAGTCGAGATAGTCAGAAAAGTGTACCCGGGGGTTTAGTTTGAGTCTAGGGACGTTTTTAGGCCTAACCGGTAACCCAGGAGGGCATTTTGGTAATTTCTATTTATGGGATTTAATTACCTACAAAAATTAGTGAAGTATATGAGGTGTTAGAGGTTATCTTCTAGGGTTAGTACCTGCATATTTTATAGAGACCATTGGAGGAGGAAGGTGAGGAACTTCCCAAGGCTAGAGCCCCCATAGTTGCACCATTTTCACCACAAATACTGTCGGAGAGTAGATCGGAGGAAGGAGAATACAACCACATCATCAAATCTGAGAAATTGAGACTCATATTCTCGAGGCAAGTATTTATCTTGATTTTCTTTTAGTTATTGTTTCATCCATGTTAGATTCGAATTGTTATACACATATTCCATAGAAGAATTTGAGGAATTTGAGGATTAATCACATGTTTTGGTGGAAATAATTATATTCTAGACATCCCAATCATATGTAGAGGATAACCCACAAATTGGTATGAGTTTAGAAGCAAGAAATATGAAAAAGAAATTAAAAGAATGAAAGTTTTATAAAAATTAGGGTTCTTGATTGTTAATACAAATTGACCCTTTAATTCAATCTCGTTGATGAAATTTTACATGTTTTACGTAGAAAATCATGCATATACATTTATTGAACCAGTAGTAACCTTACTTGGGAGTTTGGGAATTTCAAATGGCGTTTTGGAGAAAATTATTGGTTGAAATCCATAGGCTAAAATTGCAGTTTCTGGGCAAGAAATGCTTGATCGATCAATCAACTTAAGAACTTCGATCGATCGACCCCCTTTCCTCGATCGATCGAACCCTCCTGGAAAATTGCATATTTGCCCCCTTTTTGTTTAATCCGGTTTAAATACATGGGAAACCTTGATTATTATTTATAGAGTAAAATGGGTCGTGAGGAGGACCAGTAGGGTCTAAATAGACTATGTTGAATGAAATTTAATATGGGATGAAATTGTGGGGTAACGGGGAATTTCTCTACACATTAGGGATTGTGCGTAAATTCGTTAATAAATTCAGGGACTCGTGAAAGTCTTAGACTAGAAGGCTAGAGAGGGTATACCTACTGAAATTTTATTTAGAAAGAGAAAACTTCGAGAGATTAGACGTATGTATGAAATAAATTATAAATGGGAATAAAGAAACAAATCCGTTATGCGATATGATTGAGTAATTTGTGCTGAGAATGGATAATTATAATTATGGGTCGTGGGACACATAATTTATAAAATATGAATATTTATATTTATGATTGTGTGACTGTGCGTATATTATGTATTTGTGTAAAAATCATACCTGAGCTACTTACTATCACGGAGGTTTCTGTGGTGGGATAGTCTTATCTCGATTGGACCCTGATGGGGGATATTGACTCATACCCTAGAAGATAGTATCCTTGATACTGGCTATCTAAGAATGACAATCAGATGTTCTAAGTGACGTGAGGGTATGTGTTGACCTCTTAGGACCTGGAACTATGCTTCGCCTCCATTTGTTTGTGTGTTGTGTTAGTACCGTTCGAGAGTGATTCAGAACTAGTGTTTCCCTTTATTTGAGTGATACGTGGACTTGATAGTAGAGTATGCCAGCACCATAGATTTTATGTCGGGTGATGTTGGTATATATATTATATGTGTGACTAATATATATACGTATATCTATATGGGAACTTTTCTACTGTGTGTATAAGTAGATAAGTAATGAATAAATACTTCAACTTTATTATAAGTGTTCGGGAACTTTACAACGGTAAGGAGTTGTTCTAAATAACGTAAGAAATCTTGAAGAGAATGATTTCCTAAAGTAAATATCATAACCTCGCTTTTCACGTTATAAAACCTTATAGAGAATAAGTTAGAGAAACTTAGAAGATTTATTCGTACGGTAGGCGTGCACACTAGATGAGAGGTGAGAATTCTCAAGAGAGTGTCTCATACTAACATGGTTGTTGTAATAGCCGGTAAGCATTTTAAATACATGCTAAACTATTTTCAAAACTGTTTTACACTTGAGCTCTGACCCGTTTCCTGTCTTTCTCTCTCTCTTATATGTATATATATATATATATATGTATATGTATATATATATATATATATATGTATATGTATATATATATATATATGTATATGTATATATATATATATATGTATATGTATATATATATATATATATATATATGTATATATATATATATATATGTATATATATATATGTATTACAGATTCCCAGCCACGGGGCGTCGTGCATAGGTTATGTGGATTGGATGCGCTGCAGTAGATGTGGGAATTACAGGTCATTGCTTTAGACGACCTCTTCATTGATTCTATTCTTGTTTTATTTCTTCTTAGTTAGGGCATGTGTCGCCCGTTTCCGTATTCAGTATGGATTTGTCAGAGATTTACGTTTGTTTATATATTCCAGTATTCAGAAATTATGTGGGAGTTAACTTTCATCAGGATGATTTCATGTATAGTTAGTTGATTTGTTTTGGTTAATCTAGGTGGATTAATTCTTTTGTATTGATTGCTATCCGCAGAACTTATGTGATTCTTAGACTGTTGATTATTTAAAAAGGTTTTCAAGTTGAAATTAAAAAAAATGGAAATAGGACTTTAAATTTTTTTGACACTTAACTTAATTATTTAGGGTGTTTAATTTGGAAATTTTATTTTACGACAGTGATGCTAAGAATGAACCAACCGTTCACCTTGATTTTTAATTTAATAAAGGGATGATCACTCGGTATTTAATTAGGCGTGGTGTCACACTCAATACCCAGAAAACAATGAAGATCATCGAGGTCTGTGAGTGCAAATTTGGTGGAAAGCTTTTCCATGAGTGCGGTGAGAAGAGACGAACTACTGCTAGTAAGTATAATGTCATCCATGTAAAGAAGGAGAAGTATAGTACCACGCGCATGATGAAGAATGGAGAGAGAGGAATCAACCTTGCTACATGTAAATCCCAGTTGGAGAAGATAAAGGCTAAACCGATCAAACCACGCTCGAGGTGCCTGTTTGAGGCCATAGATTACATTGTTTAGTTTACATACATGAGTTGGAGAATCTAGAGCTTCAAACCCCGGTGGTTGACGCATATAAACCACTTCCTTAAGAAATCCATGAAGAAAATTTTTTAATGTCAAGTTATTTTATAGGCCAGGACTTTGTAAGCGCAATGGATAAAACAACACAGATAGTGGCCAGTTTAACAACCGGACTAAAAGTTTTGCCAAAATCAACGTCGGTGATTTGATTGTACCCTTTAGCAACGAGGCGGGCCTTATATTTATCAAGTGAACCGTCAACCTTTAGTTTAGTCCGAAAAACCAACTTGGAGCCAATAATATGCATATCAGGGTGATGGGGAACTATGTCCCAAGTGTGATTAATAGCAAGAGCATGGAGTTCGTCTTGCATAGACTGCACCCAATGGGGTTGAGAGAGACGAAGTTTAAGAGAGGCAGGTTTAGAATGAGTGATAGCACTGTGAATAGCAGTGGGAAAGGTGGGATGCGATTTGGACCTTATAAGCCTGGGATGAATATTTAAGGAAAGAGCGGTTTTTGGGGAAACAGACAAGTCAACAGTTAGATTGATGGCGGGAATTTTAGAAGGGGAAATAGGTGGCGTAATGGGACTCGATGGGAGAGAAGTAGGTAGGAGGTTTCTAGAAGAAGAGTCAAGGGAGGTTGGACTAGGAGTGGGAGTTGACAGGGACGAATTCGCAGGGCGAGAGAGGTGAGTAGTACCAACTGCACCGGAGTCGGGGAGAGCAGGTTGTAGCGCTGGAAGGGAGGGAGATGATAGGTCGACACTGTCTAGAAGGCTGGAAGAAAATGAGGGACTAGGAGTGGACATGTCGGCACTAGAAATGTCAGTGGTGTAATACCCCGTATTTTTATGCTTTATTAATTTGGGGATTTATTAAATTTAATGTGAGTTATTAATTTAATATAAATTCGGAAATTAATTACTTTATAATTATTAACGTGATGTGAGTTAGTAATTATGGGAAACTTGTTGAATATTACAAATGAGTAAAGTGATATAATATTGGTTCTACGAAATGTCAGGAGTGAATAAAATGACAATTTTGGAAATTTGAGTCGGGACGCGCTCGTGTCGCGTCGGGACTAAATATTGATTAATAAAGGTGAATAAATTATAAGTTGCTCGTATGGTCATTTTGAGTGTGCCAAAGTGTCCTAAAGGGCCGAGATAGTCAGAAAAGTGTACCCGGGGGTTTAGTTTGGGTCTCGGGGTGTTTTTAGGCTTATTTAGCACCCTAGGAGGGCATTTTGGACATTATGGACATTTTGTAATTTTGGGAAATTAAACCCAAGAATTTTCAAGGGTTATATTAGTTGTCTAAGTTTTCCTTCTAGGGTTAACAAAACCAAAGACAAGTGACGTCCATAGGAGAGGAAAGGAGAGAGCTTGCCAAGGTGTTCTAGGCCTAAAATTCACCCGGTTGCACCACCACCACCACAAATGCGTAGATCGCGCGATGGGGAACACAACCACACCAAATTTGTCCTCAAATCAGAACTAAAAAATTTCCAGGCAAGTGTTTATCTTGCTTATTTTCGTTAATGCATCACTCATGTTAGTCTAGGGATTGATTAGGATGAGTTTCATGGAAGAAAACCCATGTTGATAAAAATTACATATAGTAATGATATAAAAGGAAATCTGGAAATCCCCTTCATATGTAGAGGTTGAACCACGGATTTATGATGTTTTAGAAGAAGAAATTATGGAAAAAGATTGATTAGAACATAGTTAAAGAAATTTCTAGGGTTCATGAGGTTTATCCAAGTTTTTCCCTTTTAATCCAGGGTTATTGATGATAATTCACATGCTTTACGTAGAAGATTGTTAGTTTGGGTTTATAATGTTTGTAGTATGAATTTCTGGGAGTTTGGATGTTCAAAATCTTGATTTGATTGAGGTTAGATTATGAAACCCGTAACTGTTAAACTGCAGAATTCGCCATACCTGTTTGATCGATCGATCGAACCAGGAGTGTCGATCGATTGAGCTCCTTCCATCAATCGACCGACCCCTTCTGGAAGACTCATAATTCCCCTTTGTAAATAGTTAAATTCAAATTAAATGAGTAAAACTATTTGGACATCCTCATTAAAATATTTTGGAAAGTAAGGGAGACTAGTAGGACTTATTAATAATTACGAGACCTTTAATATACGACGAGATGTACATTTTTGGGATATTTACATATAACGGATGATGGAATTATGTATTAAAGGGAGATACGCATAATATAGTTACGTTGAAAAAATAGATGAGTACCTACTGAATTCTACACTTGGGAGGATAGAGTCCATGAGTGCTACGTAGTAAGTTGTATTAATCCCTCAATTAAAGTAAGAGACAAACCGTTATACGTGATAACTAAAGATTGAGAAATAAGGATAAATATTATATTATGGGAGATGAAAGATACCTAAAGATATATGGTAATAGTAGTATATTTATATGACTGTGTTTATGCATATACTATATACGTGTGAAAATCAAGCCCGCGCTACTTGCTATCCCTGAGGTTATCGCGCTGGAACAGCCTTATCTCGATGTGCCTTTATGGGGGATATTTACTCGTACCCTAGAAGATAGATATCCTTGGTACAGGCCATCTGATCGATGGTCAGACGGTCCTAAGAGACGTGAGGGTATGTGCTATCCTCTTAGATACGTGGAATCTATGCTTCGCCTCAATAGTGTTTGTGTATGTGTTAATACAGTTTGAGAGTGATTCCGAACTTGTATTTCCCTTAGTACGAGTGAGACGGGGATTGGAAGCAGAGTATGCCCGTACCATAATTTTTATGTGGGGTGCTGTTAGAATATATATATTATACGAGCATTTAATATATATATTAATTTCAAAAATTCGGAACTTCCTACTGTGTTTATGGTAAGTAAGATATGAATAATGATTTCAATTTGGAAATACTTGTTTTGAAAAGTATAATATGATATTAGGAAATTTTATTAGCGAATAAAGTTAAAATGAGAGTTCTGTTATTAAATGGAATTTACTCCTTAAACAGTTGAATCACCAGTTTAATTCTTACAAGTAAACTAAGACAAGATAAGTTAAACCGTTGGGAAGGTTAATGCGATAGGTGAGAATTTCGCAAGGGAGTGTCGCACTAATATGTTGTTGCATTGGCCCGTAAACATTCTAAATACTTGCTAAACAAATTTTAAATCATTTTCACTATCGGGCTCTGACCCATTTCCCTTTTCTTTTCTCTCTTGTATATATGTACGAATTACAGGTGCCCAGCCACAGAGGCATCTTGCATAGGGTCCTTTGGAATGAACGCGCTGCAGCTTAGGTGGGAGTTGCAGGTCTCCTGCTTAGACGACTTCATTTATTTGATTCAAATCTCATCATTATTTATTCCAGTTGGGCATGTGTCACCCTTTCCATTACTCATTTGTTTTATTGGATATTGTAATCCGTTTATTTCCAGTATTTGCACTTTGGGATTTATTATTGCCAGGATGTTTTCATTTAAAGTATTAAATGTTGGATTTAATTAATTGAATGTTTAAATTACTTGGATTATATGTTCTAGGATAATTTGTGGTATGATTCTTTAATATTGAATTTCGTAAAGTTTTAAATCATTGGTTATAAATAGAATTTGGAAAGTAATCTCTAAAATGGTTTTGACACTTAGCTTAATTAATTAGGGTGTTTAAATTGGAAAAGTTAAATTTACGACAGTGATGCTAAGAATGAACCAACTGTTCACCTTGATTTTAATTTAATAAAGGAGTGATCGCCCGGTATTTAATTAGGCGGGGTGTCACAGGTGGTATCAGAGCATCAGGTTCTAGTGTCCTTAGGATCTGTACGGCTTATCTCATTTCCAGCTTAGCGTCTTTGACTTAGAGCCCTAACACTAGGAATGTTGAATTCATCTTTATGAGTTGGAAATTCGTGCTTCTGTGATTTTTCGATATGAATGTTGAACTTATTCAGGTTAAAATTTTTATTTTTAGATGGCCTGTTCAGGACGAGCGAGCTAAGGCCGTTAGGGAAGTAAATGAACAAGGGGAACTCGCACCTTAGGTGTCTCCGAAAAGGGTACCAATCGCCGAATTTGCTTGCATTTTGGCACAAACGGTTACCACTGCAGTCTTACTGTACCACGAACGCAGTATGGAGCTTAAAGGAAGCAAAAGACCTAGAGAGGTTGATCAAATTCATATGACTACAGTTGACAATTGTGTGAAGGAACCGAAATTTCGGCAACAGACCACCTAAGACCGAGACAGTTCTAAAGATAACAAAATTTATGTAAAAGACCAAAAGTGTGAGGGCCAACAAGGTTGGGGTCAAACTAAAGTCACAAAGCAGTGTTTCAAATGTGGAAGGAACGGTCATAAACGTCAATCTGGTCCGAATCACGCTGGGGAGAAACTACAACCCAACCAGCAAGGAATTTCGGAACTCTGCTATAAATGTGTACAACCAAATCACAAGTGGAAGGATTGTCCTCAACCTGACATCTTTTTTTCGTAAATTTCTTATCAATGCCAGCTAAACCAAGAAGAAAGCGAGACTAAACAACAACATAGTAAAGTGAGACAGTTTCGAGGGAGGTGTTTTCGATGTGGCAGTAATGACCATAGGTGTCAGGATTGACCAGAGAGGAATAAAGCCCCAAGTCAGCAGGGCCAGCAAGGCTAACACCGACAGCAGCAGGATCAGAGGGGAGGTAACTTCAGAGGCCGATGTTTTGTGTGCGATAAGCATGGCCATAAGCGCCAGGATTGCCCAGAGGGTGATAGGGCCCCACAGCAGCAGGGTGCTCATAATGAGCCACAGAGGACACTTTTTCCAGCCGTCCTCCCAGCATCAGCCCATGTACCAGCCCTACCAGCCATTCCAGCAGCTCCAATGCAGCAGGGGCAGTTACAGTACGGACGTGTCTATAACGTCCACCAGGTAGCAGCTCCACAGGCACCACCCGTGATTTAGGGTATGTTTCCTATCCATGATACTATGGGTCGAGTTTTATTTGATACTGGGGCAATGCACTGTTTTATAGCTACCCATTTTGGGAAGACCTTAGGGTTATTAGCCACAGCAGAGAGCACTGTGACGTGTGTAGACTCACCACTGGGAAATAGTTCGCTTATTTTCTTTATATGCGGGGGTGTGGGGGTAGAGATTGGTAAGTTGGTATTACCTGCAGACATGTTAGTCTTGGATATGCATGAGCACGATGTCATTATCGGCATGGATTGGCTCGCAGCTTATAGAGCCATGATAGATTATTTCGGTGGGAGTATTGTTTTTACCATTCCGGGGCAAGAGATGTTTGTAGTTTTGATGCCTTGCCTAGAGGGAGGCTCGACCGCTCATTTATATTACATAAAGGAGGATACCTCTAAGGAGGTTATGATTCCCTTAGACTCGATCCCAGTTATTTGTGGGTAATCCGATGTATTTCAGGAGATACCGGGCCTACCACCAGTCGTGAGATAGACTTTGTCATAGATTTATTACTGGATACTCGACCTATAGCACACGCTCCATACCGTATGGATCCGGCAGAGATGCGAGAGTTACGAGACCAGATAGAGCAGTTGTTAGGTCAGGGCTTCATTCGAAAGAGTACCTCACCTTGGGGCGCTCCAGTTTTGTTTGTGAAGAAGAGAGATGGTTCACTGAGGCTATGTGTGGACTACCGGGAGTTGAACAAGGTCACGATAAGGAACAAGTATCCGTTGCCTCGAATCGATGATCTGTTCGACCAGCTGAGGGGAGCAACTTTCTTTTCGAAGATAGATCTGAGGTCAGGGTACCATCAGCTACGTATTAGGGAGTAGGATGTTTTAAAGACTGCTTTCTTGACGATATATGAGTCCTATGAGTGCAGAGTGATGCCATTTGGCCTCACAAATGCTCCAGTCGTATTCATGGACTTGATGAATCGAGTGTTTTAGAGAGTTCGTGGATCAGATCATCATTGTTTTCATAGATGACATTCTGATATATTCACACTCCGAGGAGGAGCATGCCGAGCACTTGAGGCAGGTTCTTCAGACTCTACGAGAGAATCAGTTGTATGGTAAGTACGAGAAGTGCGAGTTCCGATTGCGGGAAGTACATTTCTTAGGGCATGTTGTTTCTGAACAGGGGATAGCAGTTGACCCGAGTAAAGTGTCAGCGGTGAGGGAGTGGGGTCAGCCCACGACACCGATGGAAGTGCGTAGTTTCTTGGGATTAGCCGGATACTACAGGAGATTCATTCGGGGATTCTCCAAAATAGAGGGTCCATTGACGAACCTGACTCGCAAAGGGGTACCATATGTTTGGGACGATGCTTGTCAATTGGCTTTCGACGAGCTTAAAGACAAGCTTACTTCAGCACCAATCCTTGCTTTACCTAATCCGGGTGTGGAGTACCTGGTTTACACCGATGCCTCTTTACGGGGACTTGGGGGGGAGTACTTCAGCAGGAGGAGAAGGATATAGCTTTTGCCTCCCGCAATCTCAAGCCGCATGAGAAGAATTACCCCACCCATGACCTGGAGTTAGCAGCGGTCATTTTTGCATTGAGGATATGGAGGCACTATTTATTGGGGGAGAAGTTTTGCTTGTTCATAGACCACAAGTCACTGCAGTACCTGTTCACTCAGTGAGAGCTGACTTTGCATCAGCGCAGATGGCTAGAGTTTGTGAAGGACTATCAATTCGACATACAGTACCATCCGAGGAAGGCCAACGTAGTTGCTGATGCATTCAGCCGTAGATCGGTAGACGATGTAGTGAACATCCAGAAATCAAAGTGGAAAGAGTTAGGTCACCAGGACGCAGTAGCCCGTTCTTTCATATCTGTCATGACAGTGACACCCGAGATTATTACGAGGGTGATACAGGCACAAACCGCAGACCCATTTTGCCAGGAGCAGATCGTACGACTTTTAGCTAAGGGTATTGAGTCCTATTCTGTTAGTTATGATGGGGGTTTGAGGTTTAATGGGAGATTGGTGGTCCCAGAAGGATAAGAATTACGTCATTCAGTGATGACCCAGTCTCACAGGTCCCGATTTGCGGTACATCCTGAAGGAGATAAGATGTACCAGGATATGAGGCGGCAATACTGGTGGAGTGGGATGAAGAAGGACATTGCTGAGTTCATGTCCAAGTGTGCTACCTGCCAGGTGGTAAAGGTGGACCATCAGAGACTGTCAGGGTTGCTTCAGCCATTGGAAATACCCGCTTGGAAGTGGGGGAGTATTTTCATGGACTTTATTACGGGGTTGCCTACATCACAGCGGGGCCATGACTCTATCTGGGTGATTGTAGACCGTTTGACCGAGGTGGCTCATTTTTTACCGGTGCGGACAGACTATACCACAGGTCAGTATGCTCAGTTGTTCATTGCTGAGATTGTCAAATTACATGGGGTGCCCCTGAATATTGTGTCAGATAGAGACAAGATTTTCGTGTCGCATTTCTAGGAGAGCTTTCAGGAGGCTATGGGTACAGAGTTGAGGTTGAGTTCAGCTTATCACCTACAGATAGATGGACAGACATAGCGTACTAATTAGATGTTGGAGGATATGCTACGCATGTGTGTTCTTGATTTTGGAGGACGTTGGGAGCCACATCTTCCACTGATAGAGTTCGCTTATAATAACTCCTAATAGTTCACGATTGGCATGGCACCATTAGAGGCTTTGTATGGCAGGCCTTATCGTTCCCCAACTTATTGGCTAGAGGTGGGGGATAACAAGTTACTAGGACTAGAGGTGATTCAGGAAACCTCGGCGAGAATTGAGATGATCAGGAGTCGCATTCGAGTAGCCCAGGACAGGCAAAAAAGCTACGCCGATGCGAAACGGTTCTTCCGAGAATTTAATGTGGGGGACTAAGTATTACCGCGTGTATCTCCTATAAAAGGAGTGATAAGGTTCAGAAAGAAAGGAAAATTGGCCCCTAGCTACGTGGGACCATTTCCCATTATCAAGAGAATTGGGTCGGTAGCATACAGCTTGGGATTGCCAGAGCATTTACATCGCGTCCACGATGTATTCCACATCTCATCATTGAGATGATACCTTCGGGATGATATGGCTAATACTCACATCGCGATGGATGAGATATACTTACAGCCTGACAGCTCTTACGAGGAGAGACCGGTGGCTATCCTAGACCATAGCGAGAGGAGATTGAGGTCGAAGGTAGTTCCACTTGTACGGGTCCAGTGGGAGCATCATAATGTGGAGGAATCCACTTGGGAGCGCGAGGCAGATATGCGCGAGAGATATCCAAATTTATTCTTACCAGGTATGCCTTATGTTTCGAATTTCGGGATGAAATTCCGTTATTAGGGGGGAAATATGTAATACCCCATATTTTTATGCTTTATTAATTTGGGGATTTATTAAATTTAATGTGAGTTATTAATTTAATATAAATTTGGAAATTAATTACTTTATAATTATTAAAGTGATGTGAGTTAGTAATTATGGTAAACTTATTGAATATTACAAATGAGTAAAGTGATATAATATTGGTTCTACGAAATGTCACGAGTGAATAAAATGACAATTTTGGAAATTTGAGTCGGGACACGCCCGTGTCGCGTCGAGACTAAATATTGATTAATAAAAGTGAATAAATTATAAGTTGCTCGTATAGTCATTTTGAGTGCTCCAAAGTGTTCGAAAGGGTCGAGATAGTCAGAAAAGTGTACCCGGGGGTTTAGTTTGGGTCTCGGGGTGTCTTTAGGCTTATTTAGCACCCCGGGAGGGCATTTTGGACATTTTGTAATATTGGGAAAATAAACCCACGAATTTTCAAGGGTTATATCAGATGTCTAAGGTTTCCTTCTAAGGTTAACACAACCAAAGACAAGTGACGGCCATAGGAGAGGAAAGGCGAGAGCTTGCCAAGGTGTTCTAGGCCTAAAATTCACCCGGTTGCACCACCACCACCACCAACGCGTAGATCGCGCGACGGGGAACACAACCACACCAAATTTGTTCTCAAATTAGAACTAACAAATTTCCAGGCAAGTGTTTATCTTGCTTATTTTCGTTAATGCATCACTCATGTTAGTCTAGGAATTGATTAGGATGAGTTTCATGGAAGAAAACCCATGTTGATAGGAAATTGCATGTAGTAATGATATAAATGGAAATCTGGAAATCCCCTTCATATGTAGAGGTTGAAACACGGATTTATGATGTTTTCGAAGAAGAAATTCTGGAAAAAGATTGATTAGAACAAAGTTAAAGAAATTTCTTGGGTTCATGAGGTTTATCCAAGTTTTGCCCTTTTAATCCATGGTTATCGATGATAATTCACATGCTTTACGTAGAAGATTGTTAGTTTGGGTTTATAATGTTTGTAGTACAAATTTCTGGGAGTTTGGATGTTAAAAATCTTGATTTGATTGAGGTTAGATTATGAAACTCGTAACTGTTAAACTGCAGAATTCGCCATACCTGTTTGATCGATCGATCGAACCAGGAGTGTCGATCGATCGAGCTCCTGCCATCGATCGACCGACCCCTTCTGGAAGACTCATGATTCCCCTTTGTAAATAGTTAAATTCAAATTAAATGAGTAAAAATATTTGGTCATCCTCATTAAAATATTTTGGAAAGTAAGGGAGACTAGTAGGACTTATTAATAATTATGAGACCTTTAATGTAAGATGAGATGTATATTTTGGGGATATTTACATATAAGGGACGATGGAATTATGTATTAAAGGGAGAGATGCGTAATATAGTTACGTTGGAAAATAGATGAGTACCTACTAAATTCTACACTTGGGAGGATAGAGTCCATGAGTGCTACGTAGCATGTTGGATTAATCCCTCAATTAAAGTAAGAGACGAACCGTTATACGTGATAACTAAAGATTGAGAAATAAGGATAAATATTATATTATGGGTGATGAAAGATACCTAAAGATATATGGTAATAGTAGTATATTTATATGAATATTTTATGCATATACTATATAAGTGTGAAAATCATGCCCGCGCTACTTGCTATCCCTGAGGTTATCGCACTGGGACAGTCTTATCTCGATGTGCCTTTATGGGGGATATTGACTCGTACCCTAGAAGATAGATATCCTTGGTACAGGCCATCTGATCGATGGTCAGACGGTTCTAAGAGACGTGAGGGTATGTGATATCCTCTTAGAGACTTGGAATCTATGCTTCGCCTCAATATTGTTTATGTATGTGTTAATACAGTTCGAGAGTGATTCCGAACTTGTATTTCCCTTAGTACGAGTGAGAAGGGGATTGGATAGCAGAGTATGCCCGCACCATAATTTTTATGTGGGGTGCTGTTAGAATATATATATATATTATACGAGCATTTAATATAAATATTAAATTCTAAAATTTGGAACTTCCTACCGTGTTTATGGTAAGTAAGATATGAATAATGATTTCAATTTGGAAATACTTGTTTTAAAAAGTATAATATGATATTGGGAAATTTTATTAGCGAATAAAATTAAAATGAGAGTTTTGTTATTAAATGGAATTTACTCCTTAAACAGTTGAATCACTAGTTTAATTCTTACAAGTAAACTAAGACAAGATAAGTCAAACCGTTGGGAAGGTTAGTGCGATAGGTGTTCCCATTAGAAGAGAGGTGAGAATTTCTTAAGGGAGTGTCGCACTAATATGTTGTTGCATTGGCTCGTAAACATTCTAAATACTTGCTAAACAAATTTTAAATCATTTTCACTATCGGGCTCTGACCCATTTCCCTTTTCTTTTCTCTGTTGTACATATGTACGAATTACAGGTGCCCAGCCACAGAGGCATCTTGCATAGGGTCCTTTGGAACGAACGCGCTGCAGCTTAGGTGGGAGTTGCAGGCCTCTTGCTTATACGACTTCATTTATTTGATTCAAATCTTAGCATTATTTATTCCAGTTGGGCATGTGTCGCCCTTTCCATTACTCATTTGTTTTATTGGATATTGTAATCCGTTTATTTCCAGTATTTGCACTTTGGGATTTATTATTGCCAGGATGTTTTCATTTAAAGTATTAAATGTTGGATTCAATTAGTTGGATGTTTAAATTATTTGGATTATATGTTCCAGGATAATTTGTGGTATGATTCTTTAATATTGAATTTTGTAAAGTTTTAAATCATTAATTATAAATAGAATTTGGAAAGTAATGTCTAAAATGGTTTTGTCACTTAGCTTAATTAATTAGGGTGTTTAAATTGGAAAAGTTATTTTTACGACAGTGATGCTAAGAATGAACCAACTGTTCACCTTGATTTTAATTTAATAAAGGAGTGATCGTCCGGTATTTAATTAGGCGGGGTGTCACAAGTGGTAGGCGGTGTAGTAGTGTAGGTCTGAGGGGATTGGGGAGTAGGTAATGTATGGGAAGGTAAGGACATGGGTAAGGACGGTATGTGACCTTACGAGGTGGAAGTTTCAGCTGAAGAATTGTTGGGTATTGTAGGCTTAGGAATGGACGGATTGACAGTAGGTTTAACCAATTTAAAAAATTCCTGATATATTATTAGATCAATTGGTTGAGGTTGGAAAGTATTTTTGATGGACTTGGTGTAAGGAAGAGAATTTTCATAAAAAATAACATGACATGAAATGAATACACGTTTTGTATTTAGCCGATAACAATGGTATCCCTTATGTAGTGAATTATACACGATAAACACACAAGGGTATGTTTTTGGTGTAAATTTATGCTGAGTTTTTGTTTGTAAATAAGGGAAACATCGACAACCAAAAATACGCAACGTATAATAATTTGGATGTGTACCATAAAGTTTGAAAAATGGAGTAGTGTGGTTTATGGGAGCGGAAGGCAAATGATTAATGAGATAAACCGGAGTTAGGAACGCCTTAACCCAAAGAGTCATAGGAATGTTTGCATGAAACAAAAATGTTAACCTAGTTTCGACAATTTGTCTATGCTTCCTTTCAGCTACTCCATTTTGTTCTGGATTTCTAGGGCACGATATATGTCTAACTATGCCATATTTTTCAAGATACATGATAAAGTAATTACTCGAAAATTCACCACCACCATCACATTGGAAATATCTTATTTTATTTTCAAATTGTGTTTCAATCATTCTGTGAAAAGTTAAAAAAAATGATGAAAATCGGACTTCTTTTTAAGGGTATATAACCATGTGAAGCGAGTGCAATCATCAACAAATATAACATAAAATTTAAAACCTTTAGAAGATTTAATAGCAGTGGGTCCCCACAAATCCCAATGAATCTTTTCAAAAGGAACACTAGAATTTTTTTCATTCATTCCAAAAGGCAGCTTGCAACTTTTTCCTAATTGATAACTCACACAAACAGTGGGTGTTTTATTCCTGTTGTTAGTATACAAGACATGACATTTATTTAAAATATTTAGAGACTTGACTTGAGGATGACCCAATCTTTGATGCCAGACTTGATCACTTGCACTCTTTTCACGGATAACATTAAGTGCCTCGTGATGATTTTTTTCAAAAGTGTATAGGGACCCTCTTCTAGTTCCTTTAGCAAGATCTTTTTGAGTCTTCTTGTCCTTAACAATAAATCCATTATTAGTAAATTCTAATAAACACTCATTGTCTTGGAGTAATTGACTTACAGAGATAAGATTCTTTTCAATTTTTGGAACAACTAAAACATCTTTCAAAAATAAATTTGTGTTCAATTGTTTTTCTCCAATGTGAGTAATGTCAAGTTTAGATCCATCACTAATTATTACTTTATCACTACCTTTATATGACATAAGTTTAGAAAAATTACCGTTACCATTTGTCATGTGAAAAGTAGCACCTGAGTCAAGATAGAGATCATTGTCAAGTTGGGATTCAACAGTTATGTCAGTCATAGTAAGAGGGGTTTGTTCTGGCCCTTGAAAGGAGTAATCCCACCTATAAAAATAAGAGAATGCAATGTGATTGTTCTTCCACAAATTTGGTAGGCTACAACATTTGGACTTGTTCTATCATCCTTCTCATATTGTTGAAACTGCGGTAGTTTTGTAGTATTTTCTGAAGGATTACAGTGCAGCACATAGGAGTCTTGATTTTGTGATGATAGTTGAGCACTACCAAATTGTTGATTCTGATTTGAGAAATTATGTGCATAATGTGGCATTGCTGGTCTAAAGCCACGACCTCGAGATGTGAATTGCCCACCATAATTATGACCATAAAAGCCTCTGCCTCGGTTGGGCATATACCTTCCACAATTGTGAAAATGAACGGGACCTCTAGTGGCGTTGAAGGCCATATAATGATCGACTTGTGGAGGTTGAATTTCAGTAGGTGTTTCTTCTCGAATTTCAAAGCCGTTTAGATAGGTTATCAATTGTGTGAGAGAGGGATAAGGCGGTTTTCCCAACATTGCAGTTCGAAAAACTTAGTATTTTTGGCCTAAACCTCTAGCATAATTGATAACTTTGCTATCCTCATCTAAAGGCTTATGAATCGCACCAAGAGCATCATATTTAATTGTAAACTCCTTAATATAGTCATAAAGGGTTTTTCCTTTCAATGTAATATCATGAATCTGTTCCTTTAGTTGAAACTCCTTTTCTTTTGTTGACTGCAAAAAATTTCTTCTAAACACTCCCATGTTTCTTTTGTAGTATTACATCCTACAATAAGAAACTAGTATTCTTTTCCAGTAGTACTTTGTATCCAGGTTTTGAGCAGCACATGTTTTTCTTCCCACTCTTGAAATTCTTTTGTTGTTTCTCCTTTTTCATTGAGTTCCTAAGGGGGCGCTTGTCAAATCATTTCTATAATTTCCATGGCTTTCATGTATTGAAGCATTTGGGTTCTCCGTATCAATAATGTGTCTGGTTCCAGCTTAACACTGCAAATTGCAATAATTTGATGCAAGGAGATGATGTTAAGTGAAAAAGTACTTGAGGATGAACTGGATGCCATTGAACCAAAGTGCTCTGATACCATAAAGAGAAAATAAGTATGAAAAGAAGTAGAATATGGTGATTAAGAAGAAAATGATTTCTTTTATTTCTCTTTCATGTCTGTTTAATGTCGTTGGCCATTACACTTATACTAGCATGGATACATGAACAGCCTTTGTCATTATCAAAGGCCTTAGGAATAGGGCCATGCTTTTGAAAGGCCTAAGGAATACGGCCATGCTTTTCATAACTATTTAATGTCGCGTGCCATTACATTTATACTAGCATGTATACATAAAAAGAATATACTAAGAAGATATGATATCCCTGATGTTACAGAACTACCTTTGTCATTATCAAAGGCCTAAGGAATAAGGCTCTTTATTAGGTGCATATACTTAATACTCAATAGAAACATCCCTTTTCTTATTTTATTTTTTACTATTTTTACAACTGAAAATAGCTCTAAAATAGGTCTAATTGACGTTGTTGGGAGATGTCTAAGAAGAGAAATTTTCCCAAAATTAAATTTTAAGTCGATTTGAAATTTTTTAGAATTTTCTGAGCACTTTTATTTTTTGACGAAAAATAATAATGTTTTATTTGTTTATTCATTTTTTGACTTTTAACCCAATGGCAATATTAGGCCTATTTTTAGCATCCCATAAATATGGTCAATTTATTTTTAACCCCAATAAAACGTCCTTCAAAAATCGCGCAAGTTGTAGTTTACGCATCGGTACTATTCATGTCACAATTCTACAATTTATGTTACATCTAACCAATATTCGGTCAGATAATTCTAATAGTTCTACAATAATATAGGGAGTATGAATAAATAATCATACGAACTCGTGAAACGTGAATATAGAGTGCAACGAATTAACATTACCGAATAATTCGATTACCATAAGATGATCAGTACAAAATAAAAGGGGCGGGTATTACATTTTACTTTGTTACTTAGTTTCATTACTTAATAGACTTATCATGTCATGATTGGGCATGTGTTTGTGGGTTTCTGCCAGTGGCATTAACAATTCTTGAGCTTGGACAAAAGTACATGAATATGTATTTAGCTCACAAGAAAATTGCAGTAAAGTACACGCATAAAGATATAAACTATACGTGAAATTTTACTTCTTTATTCTCTATAGTTTGTGATCTAACTATATTTTGGCAATATGTTAATGTGCATTTACTTTGTTACTTAGTTTCATAACTTAATAGACTTATCATGTTATGATTAGGCATGTGTTTATGGCTCCGCGCTAGCAGCATTAATAAGTATTGAGCTTGGATAAAAGTAAATGCATATGTATCTTGCTCGTAAGAAAATTGCAGCAAAGTACACACATAATGATATAAAGTACACGTGAAATTGTATTGCTTTATACTCTATTCTCTTTGTTTTGGATGATTTTGGCAATATGTTAATGTGCATTTACTTTGTTACTTAATTTCATAACTTAATAGATTTATCATGCTATAATTTGGCATGTGTCTGTGGATCCGCGCTAGCAGCATTAACCAATCTTGACCTTTAACAAAAGTAAATGCATAAGTAACTAACTCACAAGAAAATTGTAGTAAAGTACACTCATAAAGATATAAAGTACATGTGAAATTATACTGCTTTATTCTCTATTATATGTCTTTTGACTGTATTTTGGCAATAGGTTAATGTGCATTTACTTTGATACTTAGTTTCATTACTTAATAGACTTATCATGCTATCATTTATCATGTGTTTGTATATCCCCGCCAGCGACATTAACCAATCTTAACCTTTAACAAAAGCCTTTTTTTTTCATTTAATGCAGGTCATAATGGAAAGTTGTAAGATTGCGAGGTGCTTTTATTTGGATAATATTGCTTGCATTGAAATATATGAAGACAAGTCATTAGATTTCTTATGCAGTAAGGTGTGTAGCGAGTTTACGAATTTTAAAATTGGATCTTTTTCATTGAAGTACTCCTTTAGAGTGAAAGTCGGTTCCTATGGGTTTATGACAAAGTTGTTCACTGTATATTGCGGTCTTAAGTGATTGTCAAAGTTGATTTAATTTGGATATATGTCTTTGATTCCCCCATTTTTCCCACTAATACATTTCACAAACAGGTTAAATGTAGTTATAGAATTTGTGACTGGGTTGTTAGCACTTATACAAGTTGTGAGAGGGTTGAATGCAGTGGTACAAGTAGAGAAAATGTAGACTGTATATCATTAACCATTGCAATTGATATTAGTAGTGGCGTTGAATTATATTGGAGGTGTGGAGTCGAGTGCGTCAAAAGTTTATCTCTCCAATGATTAAAATACATATATTAGTCATGAAGAATAGTGTTTTGAAGGAAGTGTGGTGGAGTTTCGAGATAAATTGTGAAAGTATGTTGTTGAGGTTGGTTTCAATTATATATATTTGAAGAATGATAAAACTCGGGTGATAGCAGAGTGCTCTAAAAGGAGTACTAAGAATTGCATGTGGCAAGTTCATGCTTCATTATTTGCAGTAAATGGTTTCTCTTATATAAGAAGTTTGAACAATGAGCATACTTGTAAGGGTGTCTATCATAGTCCGTCAAGCAAAATGATGGACGCGAAGTTGGTTTCGATAATGCTTGCTAATGAGCTTAGGGATAAACCATTGCTGAGGCCAATTGATGTAGTTTGAGATATGAAAAAGAACTACGTTCTTCATATAGGTTATCATCATGCATGGCATGGGTAAGAGATGGCTGCTGCTGAGTTGCATGGTGATGAAAAGGTTTGATATGCCTTAATCAATGATTATATGGAACTTCTCTTGAAGTATAATCATGGATCAAATTGCATTCTTGATGTGGAACCAGAGAGTAAATTATTTAAGAGAGTTTTTGTAATGTTTGTACGATCTATTGATGGATTTTAGTACTGCAAGGTTGTTTTGTTTCTCGGTGGTGCCTTTTTGAGGAGTCTCTACCGTGGAACAATTTTGTCAGCAACTACAAGGAATGGGAAAAATTCTAAATGTAAAGTATTCAAGTTTACTTTTCAATATTATGCCTTTACTTTGGCATTCTTTATTTTTTCTTAGACATAATATAAAGTACACGAATAATATTACAAAGTACATGTGAACATCTACATGTACTTTGTAGTGTTTTGCATGTACTTTTCTTTGTTTGTTTGTTATGGGAAAACAAATCAAAGTACACGCATAACATTACAAAGTACACGCATAATATGCTTGTACTTTACATGGTTTAATCCATAAAATTCAAACAATCTACATGTAGAAATGTTAAAATAAATTTATTCTTTTATACAGCCTACATATTGAATGGTCCACGCCAGTAGCTCCATGTTTTTAGCACATCTTAAAATCTGCATGTACTAATGTTAAAATATATTTAGTCTTTTGTATAGCTTACATGATGTATGGTCCGCGCCATCAACACCGTTATTAGAGTACATAGTTTATTTGTTCCTAATATATTTCATTATGTGTTTAGGCCTTTATTCTTGCATATGTTGTTATTAATATAGAGACGAAGGATAATTGGGTGTGGTCTCGCACTAATTTGCATGATTCACTACCTCATCAAGATCAAAAAATCACATTCATATCGAATCGAAACAATGGTCTTAATGAAGCTGTTTCTAAGGTCTTCCCAATGTCGACACATTTATACTCTATACATCATTTACAAGGAAATATAAAAAAGATAATATAGGGGAATTGTGTGAACTTGCGAAATAATATTGTGAAAGATTTCATGCATTATACATATTCTGTAACAGTTGATGAATTTCAGAAGAACATTGGTTCCCTAAAGAAGGAAGGTGGAGCTGGTGTTGTTGATTTCCTTGATAATTTGCCTCCGGAGAATTGGTCGTGATCATATTTCACTCGCAAACGTTATGGTGACATGGCATCAAGTGTTGCGGGATCATTTAACTCTTTGATCTTAGAGGAAAGGCATTTACCGATAATGAATATGCTGGTAAAAATGAGGATCAAGATTATGAATTTCAACGCAAACAAACTTGTTGAATCTGAAAAATGGTCAATGGATTTGTGTCCTATTTTTCATAAATTATTAATTGATAATTGGAATAAAAGTAGACATTGGAATATAAATTGCTCAAGTCAACATGTATTTGACGTTCATTCAGATGTGCGGGCCACTGTTAACTTGGAACATGGAATTTCCTCTTGTAAGAGTTTGTAGCTATGATGCTTTCCATGTTCTCATGTTGTTTGCGTTGTACGGAGAATAGGTGGAAATATGTATGATCTTATTTAGTATTACTATAAGGTTTATTTCTATAAAACATCATACTCATCACCTATAGTTTCTCTTCCTAATTTGATGTCCCTAAACATTCCATTACCTGAAAATCCATCAATCCTTCCTCCATTAACAAAGAGACCAATGGACAGGCCCAGAAATAAGAGAATAAAGTCTATTAGTGAAGTCACATTTAGGGAAGTTACTTGTTCTAGGTGTAGTAAAATGGGTCATCACAGGTCCACGTATAAATAACCAATTTGATTACACTTATTACTGTTCAATTCATTAATTGTAATAATAGTTTTCAGTAAAATTGTTGAAGAACACATTTGAATAAATGAATGTACTTTTATTGTTGAGTGTCCATTTCTATTGTTTTTATTTGTGAATGGGATCTATATAAAGTACACATATTTTATAAAATACACACACATTTCATTGAAAAAAACCATTTTCAATGTGCGTGTACTTTATAAAATATGCGCGTACGTCATGAAAGTACACACATGATACATAAAGTACACGAACATTGCATTGAACAAAATCAATTTCAATGTGCGTGTACTTTATAAAACATGCGTGTACTTTATGAAAAGTACATGCATAATACATAAAGTACACACACATTAAAATTGATTTGTAAAATCCAGTGTACGTGTAATTTATATCTTAATGCGTGTACTTGCAAAATACTAACATTGTTTGCATATTAATTAGTTTAAATTGTATAACTTTTAATTTTTATTTCAATTTTCATAGTACTTGTTTAAATTCTATAGCTTATAATTTATATTTTCACTTTTACTTTATGTATTATTTTTTGTACTTTACATTTATATTAGTCATTTTTTACAGTATAAACCACAAGGAGAATTCAAGAACAAATGGTGTTAAATTCCAAAGTTTCGTCCCCTAATCTGCATTTTATTTTATAAGAGCATAGATGTTTACGATCAAACTAAAAAGTCACGCATGAAAAGAAAAGAGGATTTCATTCATTAATATTGCACATTCACTCATGTGTTTCCCCATCTTACGTGCATTATGGTGCGCGCCAACGATAATATTATCAGAGTATTATTAGAATATGGTCCACACCAACGATAATATTCTTAATTAAGAAAATAATTTTTGAGGGCTGGGAATATATGCGTGCCCTCCATATTTAATAGCTCCTATATTATTGTGTCTACATTTCATTGAACAAAATTATTTTCAATGTGCGTGTACTTTATAACAAATGCATGTACATTGTTAAAGTACACGCATAAGACATAAAGTACACGCACATTGAAAATGATTTTGTTCCAACGGATCTTACATATTTAATCCCATTTTTTAAAATTTATTTATTATCACTCCCATGTTTTTATTTTCTTACTAATTGGTCATATGGGATTGTAGCCTAACAAATTTCAGGCAATGGGACTTAAATAAAAAAAAACTATTTGTTCTAGTTGTGTTGATTTCATTTTTTTAGGACTGTCAATATATAAATGCTCCCTATATTTTCATAGCTCCTATATTAATTTTGGTCCGCGCCAGCGACATTTTAAACTTTATATTTTATGAACATAGATGTTTATGATCAATATGAAAAGACATGCATGAAAAGAAAAGGTGCTTTCATTCATTAATAATAATAATAAATACAATGGATTTCAAATAAAAAAAGACCCATCCAACATCAAAATATGATCTCTAAAAACATTAAAATTGTCGACTGGGTCTAAAAGAGTGTCAATAAAATGCAAGATAACCCGAATTCTATGCTCCAGTGACAAAATGACCCTAGTTGTATCATCCTTTTCTGGCATCAAACTTACAAATAATTTTTTTAAGTGCCTGTACTTTAAGAAATATGCGTGTACTTTAACATTGAAATGTGGATATGTGTGTTTCCTCATCAATAATGATATGACACATCCACTGGTTCTATTGGGCTTAGGTTCGACATTTTATCGAGAGAATAGATCATAAATTCATGGACAATAAAAGCCCAATCATAGTTAATCATATCATCAATGTCGTTGATGTATGGAGTGAAAAATTCTCCTATTGTAATGTTGGAGTTGGAAAACAATAGCATTGTCATGAAGTGGAGGCAAATAAGCTTAACAAAATCATTCATTCACTCATCAAAATGAAGATCAACCGATGTCTTCAATCCCTTTGTAATATCTAAGTTTCCAATCTTTTAGCTAATGGAGATATTAACTCTTCCAAGAACTAGTAATGCATAAACCATGTCAAACCAAAATTGATCAATATTCGAACGAAACGGATTTGAACTTCTACTAGCATAGTTTTTAGTGCAAAATGAAATTCATAGGATATATATATATATATATATATATATATATATATATATATATATATATATATATATATATAATAAGGAGTAGAATAGTTGACAGTATTCCATAAGTTGATAACTTAATCAGAGGCTAGGATTGAGCCAATGAGGCAACGATCCAATGGTCGAGATTAGAATACCCCTCTTACCATTTTAACCCTTAAAATTTTGGTTTCTCACTCTTTTGACACAAAATAATTTATTTCCACTTTTTTTCAAAATTCAAAAACAAGGATAAAATGGTATTCTACCTATTTTGGTCTCATTTTTCAACCTCCCGCCCTCCCTTGTCGGACATAACCCACCGACCCACATTTACCCCCTCTCTCTCTCTCTTCGGATTCTGAGGTGGCTTCTCTTAGGTGATTTTTTTTTTCATCTTCATTTTTCTCTCTAGATTCTGTTTTGGATTTGTACAGTTTTTATAATTAATGTACAAGTTTGAAGCTAATTTATGTTGTTATACTACTATTTTGTAGATTGAACACCAAAATTTTGTTTGGGGGGTATCTGATTTTGTTTCTAAATGCTCACCAAGATTCTATTATGTTATGGTTTGGGGGGTATCATTTCATTTAGTGACTTCTATTAGTTTTGCTTCTTATATAGTTTTGGGGTTTAAGAAATTTATTTGATTTGGATTTGTGCAATTTTACGAATTAATATATGGTTTTGAAGCTAATTTATGTTGTTCTACTACTATTTTGGAGATTTATTTTGCAGATTGAACAATAAGATTTTGTTTTGGGGGTATCTGATTTTATTTCTAAATGCTCACCAAGATTCTATTATGTTATGGTTTAGGGGGTATCATTTGATTCAGTTATTTTTAATAGTTTTGATTCCTATATAGTTTTGGGGTTTAAACAATTTATTTAATTTGATTTATCTGATTCTTTGATGATTAATGTATTTCTTTTGAATATGTTCTAAATTTGTTATCTAGGTTGAAATTATGTCACTGCTTTCGCAACAAATGTTTGATTAAATGCTTCATCATATATTTTTCCTTAATAGTGTGTATTCTTTCACATACCTGTGTTATATCATCTAAATTAGACCAGAACCATCTCTGGTCATTGACCCATTGTCTTAAATGCTAATATGTTTGAGGTTGGCTCTATGTAAATTATGATGTGTATTCCTCAAAGTAAAGCTTAAGGTTTAATTAGGAAAGCATGGCCAACTGAGTTGGTCTTGAGATTTTGATAATGGATGGTGAATTAGGGTCTGTTTGAGAATTTATTTGGGATAAATATACTGGTGTGAATTTTATTGATCTATTTATTGAATAACCTTTTTCATTCATTTTTAATTATTGTTATTGCTCATTTTTATTTCTTTTTTGTATCAACACAAATTAAGTGGTTAGTGTTGGAAACAAAATACCAACGTTCGTTAATCGCAGTCATCAAATAGGGCAAATGGTCAGTGCTCATTTTTAGTTCTTTATTCCCTTGCTTTCTTTACATATGTTGTATTGTTAGATGAAATCACCATTTTCATTTTCCATATTTGGATATATGTGGAGAATTGAGTGAATTTTTTATTTTTCATCCAAACTCCCGTGTGAGAATCCCACTAACGTGCTGTTCAAACATCATATATCCAAATAAAATAGAGAGAATGCAAATAAACATTCAAAACAATATGCATAACGATATAATCCAAATATAATTCAAATGTAACAACTTAAAGCAATTCAATTCAAATAATGTCACTACATGTCTGGGTTAAGGTTAGCTCTAAGGAGGTGAGTAGGCCACACGATATAAGAATTAACACACCCACCAATATACATCGTTCCGCAATGTTGGCGTAACCACAAGGGGGATTTATCCTTCCCGGGTATTACATGTGTGACGAGCACCTTGGACTCGATGTCTTTAAGCAAACGTCCATGAACTTGCATACCCTAGATGGTATTCGGGTCCCTCAATCCCCGCCCTATCCGTTAGCCATCAAATATGTCTAGTATAAACACGCTCGTCCAACCAAGTGTCGACATTGGTCGATTGAAGGGAGCCAAATAGGGGAGTGGATCATCAAAGTCTGCACATATCGACGATGAAGCATCGAGGTCCACATCCTGGTTATCCTTCACCTCCTCCTCCACCACCTTCTCCTTCCCTTTCCCCTTACGGTTTTTGCCCAACGAATGTTTCATGAATGAGAACATATCTTGGACCGTTGCCTCCAAACGGGACAGCTTCGCGTCATGCGAGTCCACCGTTTGAGCCAACCCGACGTCGCTCGCTCTAATTCGATGATCCTAAAATTGGCCACCCGCGAGCTCACCCCCTTTGGCCTCCCATTGCGATCAGTGCCAAGCACTTAGCTGAGTGCGTCTATGGAAAAAGATGCCTTGTCGGCATCTGACTACGACTCATGCACTTCCTTAAGCGTTGCCTGAAACGACAAAAAGCACATGATTAGTAAAATAAGTAAATAAAAAAATTATAATGTAATTAACAAAAAGTAAACTGTCGGATTACTTACAATCATGGCCGCGATGCTCAGGGTCACCTCCTTATCCTTCCCCTTCTCCGTCTGAATAGACATATAAGTATCGAGCCAATGTGTCCTACCCCCACGGCCACTCCCTGTCCCCTGAAATAAAATAAAGTAAAATTAGTATCGGCCCCGCAAAGTAAAATAATGAAGAATAATATATTTCTGTAATTATAGAAAAATTAAATCTTACCATCATCATATGCTCCACCTTGGCGTAAGATGTCCGGTCGGAGCAGTGCACGTCCGTCTTTTTTGCCCGATTTTCCCTCCCCGATTGGAGAGATTCCAATTGTCTCTCCCCTATCTCATTGTCAATGAACTTTTGCCATTGTGCCAATGAGATCGTCTCCTTCGATGGGACGGATTCACGCATTCGAATAACGGATGTTTCATTTAACTATCGTACTATATATATATATTATTCGTTGTACAAAGTAATTTTCACAAAAGTTGAAAAATCCCACCCCCATAGGGACAATAATGCAGTGGTCATGCCACTTTTAAAATTAAACAACCCAACATCGATCCACTATTATCCAACTGCAATGGCAATAACAAATGTGTATCTCGTACTCCTTCTAATTCATCTACTCAATTAATTCTTTTCATCAATTAAACTGACAATTAAAGTATACAATTATTAATTTACTAATTTACAATGAGGGGCAAACCTACTTGCATATGAAAGGGGCACTAATTATTAATTTACAAAAAAAAATAAAAAACCAATCAATATTAAATTAATCAATTCTTTTACATGGGGCACTACAATATGAGGGGCAATATCTAATAAATCAACAAAAATTTAATTAAAAAAACACACACAAGCACAAATACACACACACGCACATATAGACCCCCTTACCCCTGCCCACCACACGCACACACACATATATACAGATGCACATATACGCACACACGCACATACACACACGCATATATACACACACAAACACACACACCCTCCCCTCCCCCAGTCCTGCTGCCTCCCCTCCCCCCCCCCCCCCCCCACACACACACGCACATTTACACACATATATACACACATGCACATATACATACACAAATACATAAATGGGGGGGGGGGATAGAGACAAAACATACCAAAGTTGTAGAGAGAGAGATAGAGAGAGCAGCCGCTAGAGAGGGAGAGAGAAATTAAGGGAACAAATTTGATGGGAAAAAAGAAGGGGGGGGGGGTTTAATGACATAAGTGTCACAGACGTGTCACGGTCATTGACCATGACAACCTTGTTACGGTCAATGACTGTGACACGTCCCTGACAAACTTAACATGTCACGAACTTGTCATAGTCATTGCCCGTGATAAGTCTTTGTCGCGGACTTGTCATGGTCAATAACCGTGATAAAAAATGCGTGTTTTTTTGTCACGATCATTGACCGTGACAAGCCTGGCCGCTAAAAAGGTGACAATTTTACCATTTTGGTGTAGTGCGGAGCAAATTTACATTTTCATTATGAATTTTTACTACTAATTTACACCAATAATTCAAGTAATATAGATGGAGGTTTTTAGTGGTAGTCGTTTGAGATGGTTTTTATGGTTCTGTTTATATCTACACTTGAACGCATTGCAATTTAGTTGAAATGTATGGTTTTGATGCATTAAAGCATCCCGTCATTCTATTAGCTTTGAATTCAATCCACGTATATAATTTTGAATGGTCGAACTTCAATTTGATATCCACCTTAATTAATTTTATAATATTCATTTTGTTGCTAGTTGGAATCCAAGGAAAACTGTTAGTATATGATAAATCAACATAGCCACGTTCCATCAATGGTGCCAATACATGTACATCTGCGTAAATTAATGTTCATTCAGGTAGTAATCTCTTACATTAGCTTCTTTTTCATATATTTAGTTTTGTACTATTTTAGTTTTGTGTGTAGTGGCTTTCAGTAGTGATCTCTTTTGATTTTAGGTTTCTGATGTCAAAGTATTCAGTTTTTATAATATGTAATTGTATTTCTCTAACACTCTATTTGGTTGCACACCAGGTGTTTGAAGAATTTGGTTGCTTCAAATACCTGGAAAAAACTCACCAAATAAACATTAAAAATGGAGTTGTGGTTTCGAATATGGCGGCCATGAAGATGATTTTGCTTTCCATATTTGTAGCCTTAATTTTGACTAAGATTGGAGTTGACTCATCGATTGTCGATGAAGAAGTTGTTAGATTGGAAAACTCAGATTCAAATTTCTCAAGGTTGAATTGGATCAACTCAACAGCAATATCCATTTGCTCGAATGTCATATCGACGAAAATATTTTAGAGTTGAAAGCCAAGGATAGGATAATTGTGTAAAAGGAGAATAATTAAAGAGAAGTCAATTGGAATTTTGTCATTACAAAGTGAGATCGACTCCCTATAGAAAAAGAGACATCAGATGCTGAGGTGCAGGTGGTAAAGGATCAAGCCTGAGTTGGTGAACTAGGAGAGACGGTTAAAAAACTTTAAAAGGAAAAATAAATGAAGAATGGGGAAAATTGGGGCATGGCTACCACTTTGGCTTGCAGGAAGAAAAGTTGAGTTTCAAAGAAGATGTGAAGGAAAAGAAGCTGACTGACTCCTCGAGTCCATTAGTCCATTTGATCGAGTCCAAAGAAATGATTCAGGATAAGCCAATCGTGCCTTCGATAATTGAAGAAGAGCTAAAGAAAGATGATGAGGTCAAAAAGTTTAAAGTTGACTTACCGAGCCCTATAGTAATTTTGGCTTGAGTCAAAAGAAAGTACTGATGATAATCAAATTGAGCCTCATGTAAAAGAAGAACAATTCTTGTCGTGGCTAATAAACTGCAAGAACAATCTAATGTTTATAAAGAAATTAAGAAAGAAACTGAGGAAAAATCTCCACTAACTGAGCCCAAGGAAATTTTGGGAGCTGAAGTAGAGAAAACCAAAATCGGAATGCCGAAATAGAATAGGAGAATGGAGGAGTATATGTTACGGCTGTGAATCTAACTCCGCCTGAGACTAAAGAAGTTGAAGATATGTGTAGTTCTATAACTGTCCCAGAAGTTACTTAAAGATCATTGGGTTTGAAAAGTGAAGATACTTCCAAAGACACTGCATTAATTGCAAAACGTGGAAAAGAAGACATAAAAGATGAAACAAGACATTTTTTTATGCTTCTCTAATTAAGTTTGAGTATTCATTCAGTCTGCTGTTGATTAAATTAAACAACCAGTAACTTTTTTAGGATCCCCGTCGCCTGGACCCATGGCGTGTGGCAGTACCTGCTGGAGTTTGAATTAAAAATCTCCACATATGGTGTTTGTTATCTCACCTGATGTCAACAAGTGATGAATCAACCAATCTTGGGAATTGAATGAAGACTGTAAGTGTCCTCTTTTTTGAAAAAATTTCATCTTATTCAATAATTATCAATAGTCTTAGTTGATACACACATTAATATATACATTACACAAATTATATTGCATTTGACATATGACAAGTGTGGATGTAAAATCTGATTCGGTCTCATTTTTCTTACATATTTTGTAACTAACAAACTTACACCGAGAATTAGAGAAATTCATGTTGAACTTTATATTGGTAGGTTCTCATACTTTTCAGGCAGATTTTAGATTTTGTTTCAATTTATCCATATGTTTCTATTATGTGCATGCATCTTACAAAAACTCCATTTTTGGTATTCTTTGTCTTCCATTATGGCCAATGCGTAATCTAGAAAACAAGTATTCATTGTTTGTCACGCTTTTGTCTGTTATATTGTATTGAACATAAAATCTATGTAATATATATTATATAGTTTTAATCATGTTATATTATTTTAGATTGGTTTTAAATTCTTATGCAGATTAAAGATGGCATACTATTTGGTATTCTAATCCTAAGAGATTTAATCATGTTATATTAAAGGTTGTGTTTGACAAGCAAGAAAAAGGCTGTGTTTGAGAGTTTGAAGGCAGGTAATAATGCAATCAAAGCAATACAAAGTGAGATCAACTTGGAAGATATTCAAAATTAGATGGATGATACCACTGAAGCGAAAGCTTATCGAGATGAAATCAATGAAATCTTGGGGGAGAAGCTATCGGCACAAGATGAAGAGGAAATTTGTGCACTTAATACTGGACAGAGGCTTGTAAAGATGCGAGCGAAGAATGCCATTTTCACCTTCAAAATCAGAGAAGATAAACCTTTGGGGATTGATGTCACTCTTAGAGGAAGTGCGATGTATGCGTTTCTAGATCGGCTCATAAATTCGGGGCTTCCTAGGACAAGGGATTTCCAAGGTGTGTGCCCCAATAGCTTTGACGGGAATGGAAATTACAGCATCGGATTTAAAGAACTGAGTGTGTTCCCAGAGATTAGTTATGATGCTCTTGGAAATCCAATAGGAATGGATGCTTGCATAAGAACAACAACCAACATAGATAAAGAAGCCTACAAACTTTTAGGTCTCACAGGAATGCCATTCAAATAGGGCGTGTCTCCCACTAATGTGATGCGAAAAAAAAGTTGAAGAGACATCATTTTGGCTCGAAAGCAAAACAAAGAGCGAGACGATAAGTGTCATAATTTTTCCATGCGACCAGGGACTGCGTGTAAGTTTTGTTATTGCATCGTTTTGTATAATTTAAATCTACAAGTGACATTGGCAATGTGATTGATGATGCCAGTTTGTTGTCATCATTCAAATACATCGTGACTTCATTAGTCACTCACTCTTTTCTTCTTTAAACTGTTTCTTAATTTGAAAAAATATCATTATGATGTTTTGTATGAGTATCCACTTCAGTTTACTATTACACAGGTGCTAATGTAGGGCCTGCATTGTGGTAGCTGTACAATCTTAAAAAAACTTGATGGTCTCACGGCGGCATTTTATTATTATCTGTATCATTATGTTAGAGTGATTTATGGAACATTTATTATTCACCATTTCGATAGAGTAACATAGAATTTACTTTGACTTTTAATTGTTGCTTTATCAATTTTGCTATCCTATTCTGAAGTAACATATATAACCTATACATGTGTTGTTTTTCTTTTATGATTTATTGGAGATCATTTTATACATGAAAACTCTTTGTTATTTTAACTCAGTATTCCAATTCGAGAGAATATCGATCAAGGGTAGTTTATTTGGACTCTACCAAGTCTTGCAAAGCTCGAAGATCTGATCTCTCAGGGCATTCACTCAATCACCACTACTCCACATGTGGTCCAACATTAGTAGTCGTAAGTTTTTATCCCTCTCTTTACATGCTGTAACATCTCAAATTACCTTTGAGTTGGTATAACTAATTTCATTTTTATTTAATTGCTTTCTCAAACGGAAATAATCTTAATGCAGGTACATGTATTTTAATTTGGACCTAATAATCTCAGTGTCGTTTCTATAGTTGGGAACAATGCTCCTTAATTGGTTGTAAACTCAGTAGGCGCGGGAACTGGCATCGAGTTTCACGAGTTTGACTATTTGAGATACTCGTGTCTACATTATATGCATTGTGAGGCTTCATTTGACTCTTTGAGAGACCCATATCTACATTTTCATAGTGAGGTTGAGTAGAAATGAAATTGTGTAAATAATGATTCGTCACTACATTTTTGTATATATTTAGTAATGCAGGATCATCACTTCAGACCTCAATTTATTTTTTCAAGCTAATCCAAATTATTGTTTTATTTAGTTCTTTACTTTGTTATTGACCACGAGTATGCTAAGTATTTTGGTATGTGTGCAATATGATCAGTGAATTATATATTTATGTGGAGGTTGGTTTATGTCAGAGTTACACATTTTGGATTATTTTCGTAACAGGGTAGATAGTCATAATAAAGAAACTCTCCCCAAATTTTTAAAAAATATTTACACTTTTGTGTCGTAAATAAAATTTTTGTATTATTGTGATGTTTCATAATTGTATAATTGCGATCATTATTATGTTTATTCAAGGTCCAGGACGAACTTTTAGTATTGTTGTGGATTATTTTTTACTTAACAGTGTGGATAGTGCTATAAATAAAGGGAATTCTGTCCAAATTTAATAAATTATTTTCACATTTATGTTGTAATAAAACTCCACTTAAATTGTTTACACATTTCGATATTCCTTTAAACAAAGAAGATTATGGTCTTTTTTAAAGTACACCTTGTTTTGTTGGAGAACGAAATTTTTTCTGTTTTACAATTATGCACTTTGAAAGTTTTAGCGGTTTTATGATTACGCACTTTGGAAAGTTTCGTCGTGCCTTCAGGCACGGACATTCTGCTAGTGTGTGTGTGTGTATATATATATATATATATATATATATGCCCGTGAGTATTTCAAATGATAAAGATAAACATTTAATAGAATTCGATTCATTTTGCCAGGCTTGAAGTAGTGGCTGGAAAATTTAGGTTTGGTGATAGATTGATCAAATATCTTCTTCATATTTATTGGGATCCCAAAAATTTGACTTTTATTGTTGGGGTTTATTTGGGCATTTCTAATCAACTTAAAACACTTTGTCCTCTTTTCGTAGAGCGGGACAATGGAGAGAATTTTTTATCACTCTTTTTATGATATCCTCTAATACTTCGCCGTTGTAGTATGCATTGAATAGCTGCAAGAAAGGTGTCTTCTTAACAATCTCAACATGATTCTCATTTATTCTGTTGTGAATATCAGCCAAATCAAGATAGAACCTCATGACATTCGACCTATATTGGTCTTATTTATGAGCTTCCCTTTCAAATTTCTTTGTCCTATTATCTGCTTTTGTTGGCCTCTTCAGACTACTCTTATCAGTAATGCCCTTTTCGGGATTCTTTCCCTTCTACACTCTTGTCTTCAAGGTCATTTCTATAAATTAAATGCGTAAAGATTAAAGTAAACGTATAAAGATTAAATTAAACGCATAAAGAAATAAATTACTCACATAAAATAATAATGTCCACGCACATTGTAATAAAATATGAGCTTCAAAACATAACGTACAAGCACTTTGCAATAAAACACACACATCAAAATATAAAGTACATGAATTTTTTATTGAAGAAAAAATATACTTCCATAGAGTACAAGAATGTTTAACAGAGTACATGCAATATTCTCTTAACATTTCATACAAAACTCAACAAAATACAAGAAATATGTAATACAAAATTTCAATAAACAAATTTTCTATCATCCGTTACATGATAATACTTAGGAACTATTGTTTGACAAGATATAAACCCAGCATCTCTATTCGTAACATATTCACAAAATAAGTGATACAATATCTCTATTATAAACGCATCAGCACTTTCAAAACCTCTTAAGCAATATTGCTCAATTCGTTTTGCTAAATTCTTGGTTGTCGATTCAGTTACTTGTAGCTTTTGTACATCCAATGTGCACTTAATGTCTTCAAAGTAGTATTAAAAACCAAGTAACTTTTTGGCTCTATCATTTGTGCGAATTAGAAAATGAATTATGTCATCATAAGTAGTATTGACTATCGTTGTGAAAGGTTTCGTATTTTTAAGATCTTCAAAGGTGCACCCAACAGTTTTGTAGTTGAACATGCTTGATGGTATGATTCCTAAATAATAACACGACCCAAAGATATCTTACAAACAGTGAAATATCATTGAAATTCCACTGGAGCGGACCACAATAACATGGGTGCTATAAATTATGGAGAGCACGTATATATTCCAACTCCTCAAAAAATACCGTTGGCGCGGACCACAATTAATATAGGAGCTATGAAAATATAGAGAAAATGTATATAATCACCATCCTCATATAATGAAATCAACACAACTAAGTAATCAATTAAGAATACACATTTAAAATGTGCGTGTACTTTATGTAATTGCACGTACTTTATATTTTGTGTCTGTACTTTCATAAAGTACATGCAATTACATAAAGTACATGAACATTAAAATAGATATTTGTTCAATCCAACATGACCACAATAATAAAGGAACTATTAAATGATGTCGAAGTAAACAACAATTAATATAGGAAGTATGAAAATACAAAGAGCATCTATATATTCCCAGACCTCAATAAAATCCACTAACGAGGACAATAATTAATATAGGAGGTATGAAAATACATAGAGCATGTATATATTTGCAGTCCTCAATAAATATCGTTAGCGCGGACCACAATTAATATAGGAGGTATGAAAATACACATAGAATGTATATATTTGCAGTCCTCAATAAAGTAGGTTGGCAGGGAGAAAAATTAGTATAGGATCTATACAAATACGAAGAGTATGTATATATTCCAAGTCTTCAATAAATGCCGCTGGCACGGAACACAATTAATACAAGAGCTATAGAAATACAAAGAGCATGTATATATTCTCAGTCCTCAATAAATGATGTATACAATCAAAAAATGTGTTGTGATAAAAAAAACATAAATGTGCAGTTCTCAATAAATGTCGCTGACATGGACCACAATTAATATAGGAGGTATGAAATTACAAAGAGCGCATAAATACACTTAACATGCAAAATGTGTGTTTTTCATTTAAAATCAGCGCAGCAAATGTAGAAGCTAGACTCATATTGTATTTTTTCATATCAAGAACAAGCATAATGTGATTTCATCACTCCATGCATAATGTCTACAAATTTGTACATAAGAGAACACAAAATACAACTAAAATAAAGAAAAAGTTACATAAAATCAAAGGACACAAAAATAGTACATGGAATACACAACATAACACTTAAAATACAATGACAAATAGGTGATATAAAAAATATAATGCTAAGAACACAATATATATACAGAGTGTATGGTATAATCTTAAGAACACAATATTATATTCAATACATGATGAATTACATCAAATACATATATATGATCATGGATTCATACCTATTAGTGTTGTTTGGAATAATTTGATCTAGAATGAGAATTGTTTGTTAGAACTTCGATGATTAGGGTTTTAATTGCTTGAATTTATGTGAAGTGTGTTTGTTTTGCAATTCAAGGGTATTTATATGTTGTAGTTTGGAATAATTTGATTGAGAATGAGAATCATTTGTTAGAACTTTCGAGAATTAGGGTTTTGATCGAAGAGACAGTATGATCGTTTTGGTGCTTGAATTTTAGTGAAGTGTGTTCATTTTGGAATGCAGGGGTATTTATCTATTGGACTTAATCCTTTAAAATTTGTTGGGACAGGGTTCATAATCCAAAATTGTTAGTCCAATAGCTTAATAGTAAAAG
The DNA here is from genome assembly GCA_949130495.1 of Sambucus nigra. Taxonomy (NCBI): domain Eukaryota; kingdom Viridiplantae; phylum Streptophyta; class Magnoliopsida; order Dipsacales; family Adoxaceae; genus Sambucus; species Sambucus nigra. The sequence continues at coordinate 386,169 of OX422207.1, read as the reverse complement.
CCCCCCAAAAAAATTAACCCGTCCTAAAAAGGTTTAAAGAATCACTTTTTAAGGGACGACACAATATTGATTCCTTATAAAACCTTTCTTATCTAGTATTTAGGACGGGTGAGCCTAAGCGTCCCTAATAATACACATATATAAGACGGATGTTTTGGTCGTCCTAAATAATTAGTTTTAGGGACGGTTACTCAAATCGCTCCCTAATATACATTGTAGTGTTCTTTTGTAATTTCCTGTGCTATAGCTGTGTTGGCGTATTTAGGATTTGTCTTTTGGATTCTAGTTGACCATAAGATTTGTGATAGTGGAGTTGGTTCTTCTGCTTCACTAGGCCTATCTTCTTCGGTTGGTTGTTGATACATGTCAATTTTCTAAGGATCATTTCCATCGTGTAAATTTTTGGGTTTATCTGAACTCGTTTGGATTTGAGTAGTATGCTCCCCCATATTTTATTACAACCTATCTTCAATTTATTTTGAATCTCAAAGCTCCTCATTCTGTACGGGTCACCATATAGATGCTTCATCAAACACCACATTTCTTGACACGTATCACTTTTCACTAGTAGGATCACAACATTTTCACCCCTTTCTCTGGTTGTCGTATCACACAATGATACATCTAATTGATTTATTTTCAAACTTAATAGATAAATGACTTGGACCATATACATAGAAAATAAAGTAGAACACCCAAGACTAACTAACTGTAGGTTTTATATCCTGCAATTCTTCAAAGGGTGAAATAAATAAAAACCTTGTTTAGGAAAGTATGTTGATCACATGGGATGAAACACTCGTGGCTTCAGCCAAAATCCTTCCTCTTATATTCTTCACATGTAGCATACTTTGGTAAATCTCTGCAAGATGCTGGTTATTTCTCTTTACTACACCATTCTATTGTGGCGTGTTAGCACAAGTGAACTGATGGCATATTCGACAGTCTCGTAGATACCAAGAAAACTCATTAGAGGTATATTCTCCTTAATTATCTATGTGTAGATAAATAATCTTCTTTCCCACTTCTCCTTTAACTATTTGTCTAAACCCCTTACACATGGAAAATGAGTTCGGTTTTTCTTTCATAAAAAAAACCCACACATTCCAGGAGAAGTCATCAATGAATGTCACAATACACTTCATTCCACTAGTTGATGGGTTTCTTTATAGGCGAAACACATCAGAGTGAACTAACTTTAATGGATCTTTTTCTTTGAACTTCGAATATTCGTATCGTAATTGATGCAAATTACCATAATGAAACCCCTGAATAGTTCAAATCCACTACACCAAAAATGCTAATTTGGCATGCTATGGCAAGGAGATTCTGGCACGGTTTAAATGAGTGCCAGATTCTGACACGATTTAAAATTGTGCCAAATATGGGTACGCCTCATTAAAAAACTAACATCCCAAAATTTCAAGCGGGACTAAAATTTCATGATCCCAAATAATTCTAACCTAAGTCTTCCTATCTCTCTCTCTCTCGCTCGCTCTCCCCCTCCCTCTGCTCTATCGGCGGGCCAAAAGCGATTCCACGCTGCCACCATCATCAGTTGTCATCGCCGCTGCGATCATCCTGAGCAATCACCATCTCTTCTCTCATATCCTCTGCCATTATTGCTGCCTCCAAGATATCGAACAACACAGGTGCTTCAATATCTCACTTGCCTTCTTTTTTTTACCAAAAATGACGATGAAGGTATCTCACTTTTGTATTAAAAATAACTATGTGACGTGCCTTTGATGTGAAATCTATATAATAGTAATTTCTGGATCTGCAAAGTTTTGTTGCATTTTGGAAAAGATATAATGTTGTGATCTGATTATTAGCACATATTATATTCACCGGACTATGTGTGCCACACATTATAATCTATTTCAATTGTGTGTTGGTAATTAGGTGGATTGAAATTATTTCCTTAATTATATTCTATTTGAATTGATTAGGCTACGGTACCTTAATAAACTAGCAACTTGGCCTTTTGCCCCCTTTTGGATGATTTGGATATCCCTATCGTTGAGCTTTCACAGCTGTGATCTGGTTCATCCATATTGATATATGTTTGAGACAATTTCTTCTTTCTTTTCTAATTGTAAAAAATGTCTCAAAACACAAGTACAGTTCAAACTACTCCTAGTTGAAGATTATGCCAGGGGGCGTAGGTGAAGCTATTTAATGCAAAGTTTGTTTACTTGAATAATAAAGGAGAAATCAGCAAAAATATAGGTTACAGCGTGACAAGGGCGCGTTTGTAGTGCGTGAAAATATCTGTGATCCACGACCTTGACAAGTGTGGTTCACGCGAGCCATGTTACAATATAATCCCTAAAAGGTACGAAATAAAGATTAAAAAATTACCAAAAAAGGAAAGAAAAAATGGAATTGAAAAATAAGCCTTGAAAATTGCAAATCCCTCTTGATTTTTCTATTTTTCTTATAAAACAACTATGTGATAATTTTAGTAGAACACCGCACGGGACACCGCACATAATTTATCAAACTTTTAGTAGAACCCAGATATGCCTTGCAACCAATTTTTAGTGGAACCCTGGTTTAGATAGGTTCTTAGATAGGAAGCTAGGAAAGTGTGAGTTGATAAATCAATCTCTAGAACTGTTGATGGCTTCATAGTTACAGTTTGTATATTTTTAAGAACATCAATACCTACCATTGATTGGTGCATATTTTCATTTTTTTCACAGAATGAATTCATAATTTCAAAAAAAAAATCACAGAATGAAGATGGAACAAATGTTGAGTATAGAGTATGGAACCCCTTTCATTCTAAATTAGCAGTTGTCATTCTTAGTGGTGTTGACAACATCTGGATTATATGTGTGTTAAATATATTCTTAAGAATGTTCTTTTATAGTGTTGCCCCCAAATGATCAAATCGGTATTAATGTATTAGGAGTTATTTGGGTAATTTGAATAATATATATTAGTGGATGATGTTTGAATTATAGTAGTTCATAAATAGGGTATTAATAGTTATTAGTTCTAGAGCCATTGGAATTTTATATATTACTTTATACTTTATAATCTTCATGCAGGCACCAGTGCATACAATTTCTTCCAATGCTGGAGTTGAGGGAGCTGTTGTAATTGGCAAACTACTGGAACAGGACAATCCTGACCATGGATATAATGCATCTAAAGGTTTATTACCCCATCCCACTCCCCCTCCCCTCTTCCTCTCTCTCTCTCTATTTCTCTATGTGTGTCCTAACTTTGATGATTATATTGATTATATTACTCCATTGGTTTGTTTAGGTGAATACGTAGACATGGTCAAGGAAGGAATCATTATTCCACTAAACGTCATTAGGACAACTTTGGTCGATGCTGCTAGGTAATGTCTTTTAAAGATATTTTCCATTGTAGGGTCATGGTTCTTTTCTATTCATGAGATGATGTGGTCATCTTATTAGATATGTAGTGTCTCGTCTTTGTTGACTACAACAGAGGTTGTCATCGTTTAACTTCGCAAGGATGAGAAGGAAGTACCGTTGAAGAGAATACGTTTCTTTTTTGGTAGTTTTGGTTTTAGAGTTTATGTTAATTATTTTATATGTTTTACTTGTTTTAGGATTGATTTACCTTTGTATAATTCACTCATTTTCCCTTCCTTTTCATCATACAAGCTTGAATGGGGTTGAAAGTTGTGCTAACCATAGTATGTAGTCCACATACATGTAAGTTTTGGATAAAATCTTTTCTTAATTGGTCATTATAATTTTGGACTTTAGTATCCTTTTTTTTCTTTATGTATTAGTGATAAATTGAAATTAGTTATTCGCATTCTTCATTTTTGTTTATAGTTTACTTGGAGTAATAGTTCATAGAAAACACTACCTCCAATCTGACACACTATCAGATTTCTCCATTGCATATTTGCATGCATTTAAAACACATATCACACTGTTAATCACTATCGATCTTATAAAGCCCAAGTGCTTCAATTCTCCATCGCCGCTCTCAATCTTCTTAGAAGCCATTATATGTGTTTCCCTCACAAAATGATGTTTAGAGTTTTTAGTTTCAAGATTCGTTATTTTATTGTTCAACTCAATCAAAACAGTTCCGCTTTCGCCTATATATAGGCAAAAGGCACCTTTCCATATTTAAAAATATAATATTATGTGTTTTGAAGGTAAAAAATAAGAGTCTTGATCAAGAAGTGGAAAAAGGAACAAGAAATATCCCCACCATTCTTATTTATTCAGACCCTCTCCTTGTATCTTGCCATTTTGCTGCCTTACTTTCTTAAATTTTGAAGCGGTTGTGTTTGTAATTTTAATGTAGTAAATAACTTTATTTGTGTTAGTTTACATTGGGGTTAACTCAAAATCCTTGGACAGAGGCCAGTTTTATGATCATTTCCATGACCTAACAATGGGGTTTTACATTGTCGCTTTGCTGAAAAACCTATCCATATTCAGCTGAATCTCGTAACCTATTTTATAGAGGTAAGACATGTACTACAAAACCATTTCAGTTACATTTTATTAAGAGCCGGACTTAAGTGGATTTCTGTCTCTTTAATTCTAACATTTAATTGCTGTAATATGCATATTATAGTGCATATTACAACTGTAATATGCATATTATAGTGCATATTACAACTGTAATATGCATATCACAGCTAACTGCTGTAATATGCATATGACAGTTGTAATATGCACGGTAATATGCATATTACAGTGAGTATTACAACTGTAATATGCATATTACAGTTAATTGCTGTAATATGCATATTACAGTGCATATTACAAATTGTAATATGCATATTTCCACCTAAGGAATGCCCTACACTTGTGCAAACTCAATAATTATTTGGAAGTTTTAAAACCACGTGTCCTAATGTTTGGACCGTAATGTTTGGGATGAACATGACACCTATCAAGGTTGTGTAAGTAATCTACTTACATGTCAAAACAAATTGTAATTATCTACTTATATGTCAAAAGAACAGTGCTAGTTTGCTGAAATAGTAATGACAGTTATATGTGTTATTTCACTTGTAAAACATTAAGTAATGAAGGTTAAGAAGAAGAAAAAAAGCGATGAGAGAGGATAGTGGTATTTGTCTCACACAGTTTTTTCGATAAAGGATGTACCCCGTATAGTTCTTTCGTAGCTGATTACACAGTTTTGTAAGTTACATATCTTTCATAGACAGTTACACACACTGATGCAATAACTGTATAGGAGTCACCATATCTAGAAAGTGAATAGAATTACAATGAATTGTTGATTAAATGATTAAAATTCATTGAAAGAATACAACTCTTCAAAATTTACATAAGTGTAATATTATGTCAAGCAAGCTATCACATGGATCTCAACCCACTCAAATCTTCTCCAAACGGACCCGTAAATGGACCAATGTAACTTGTAAAGGGAACACTTAGACTTAAAAATAAGCCGTTAAAGAGTGAAAACCTAAACCAGCCCCCAAACAGACCCGTAAGAGGAACGAACACCTCGCACGGGACCAATGTAACTTATACGAACTGACCGCGTAGTCTCGGGTCTCCCGGTTTGAGAATACGACGATAATTTGCAAAAATCAACACTTAAACTTAAAAACAAGCCGTTAAAGGGTGAAAACCCAAACCAGCCCCCAAACGACCCCGTAGGAGGCACGAACACCTCGCGCGGGACAAATATAACTTGTAGGAACTGATCGCGTAGTCCCGAGTCTCCGGGTTTGAGAATATGACGATAATTTGCAAAAATCACACTTAGACTTAAAAACAAGCCGTTAGAGGGTGAAAATCCAAACCATCCCACAAACGATCCCGTAAGAGGCACAAACACCTCGCACGGGACCAATGTAACTTGTAGGAACTGACCCCGTAGTCCCGGGTCTCCCGATTTGAGAATATGACGATAGTTTGCAAAAATCAACACTTAGAATTAAAAACAAACCGGTAAAGGGTGAAAACCCAAATCAGCCCTCAAACGACCCCGTAGGAGGCACGAACACGTCATGCGGGATAAATATAACTTATAGGAACTGACCGCGTAGTCTCATTTCTTTCGGTTAGTGAATAAAAATTAAAACTTAAACTTAAAAACAAGCCGTTAGAAGGTGAAAACCCAAACCAGGCCCCAAACGCCCCCGTAAGAGGCACGAACACCGCGCATGGGACCAATGTAACTTGTAGGAACTGGTCGCGTAGTCCCGGGTCTCCCAGTTTGAGAATACGACGATAATTTGCAAAAATCAACACTTAGACTTAAAAATAAGCTGTTAAAGGGTGAAAACCTAAATCAGCCCCCAAACGACCCCGTAGGAGGCACGAAAAACTCGCTCGGGACAAATATAACTTATAGGAACTGACCGCGTAGTCTCGGGTCTTCCGGTTTGCAAATAAAAATCAACACTTAAAGTTAAAAACAAGCCGTTAGGGTGAAAACCCAAACCAGCCCCCAAATGCCCCCGTAGGAGGCACGAACACCTTGCACGGGACCAATGTAACTTGTAAAAACTGACCGCGTAGTCCCGGGTCTCCCGGTTTGAGAATATGATGATAATTTGCAAAAATGAACACTTAGACTTAAAAACAAGCCGTTAAAGGGTGAAAACCCAAATCAACCCCCAAACAACCCCGTATGAGGCACGAACACCTCGCGCGGGACAAATATAACTTATAGGAACTGACCGTGTAGTCTCGGGTCTTCCGGTTTGCGAATAAAAACCAACACTTAAACTTAAAAATAAGCCGTTAGAAGGTAAAAACCCAAACCAGCCCCACAAACGACCCCGTAAGAGGCACAAACACTTCGCACGGGACCAATGTAACTTATAGGATCTGACCGCGTTGTCCCGGGTCTCCCGATTTGAGAATATGATGATAATTTGCAAAAATTACACTTAGACTTAAAAACAAGCCGTTAGAGGGTGAAAACCCAAACCAGTCCCCAAACGACCACGTAGGAGGCACGGACACCTCACACGGGACCAATGTAACTTGTAGGAACTGACCGCGTTGTCTCGGGTCTCCTCGTTTGAGAATATGACGATAATTTGCAAAAATCAACATTTAAACTTAAAAACCGGCCATTAAAGGGTGAAAACCTAAACCATCCCGAAAACGGACTCGTTAGAGCACGAACTCCTCACACGGTATCAATGTAACTTGTAGGAACAGATCGCGTAGTCGCGGGTCTCTCGATTTGAGAATAAAAATCAACACTTAGACTTAAAAACAAGCCGTTAAAGGGTGAAAACCCAAACCATCCCCCAAACGACCCCATAGGAGGCACGAACACCTCACACATAACCAATGTAACTTGTAGGAACTGACCGCGTAGCCCCGGGTCTCCCGATTTGAGAATATGACGATAATTTGCAAAAATCACACTTAAACTTACAAACAGGCCGATAAAGGGTGAAAACCTAAACCAGCCACCAAACGCCCCCGTTGGAGGCACGAACACCTCACACGAGACCAATGTAACTTGTAGTAACTGATCGCGTAGTCCCGGGTCTCCCTGTTTGAGAATATGATGATAATTTGCAAAAATCAACACTTAAACATAAAAGCAGACCGTTAAAGGAAAAAAACCTAAACCAACCCCCAAACGGACTCGTAAGCGGCACGAACACCTCGCACGAAACTAATGTAACTTATAGGAACTGATCGCGTAGTTCCAGGTCTCCCGATTTAAGAATAAAAATCAACACTTAAAACTTAAAAACAAGCCGTTAGAGGGTGAAAATCAAAACCAGCCCCCAAACGACCCCGTAGGAGGTACGAACACCTCGCATGGGACCAATGTAACTTGTAGGATCTGACCGCATAGTCCGAGGTCTCCAGGATTGAGAATATGATGATAATTTACAAAAATCACACTTAGACTTAAAAATAGGCCGTTAAAGGGTAAAAACCCGAACCAACCCCCAAATGACCCCGTAGAGGCATGAACACCTCGCACCGGACCAATGTAACTTGTAGGAACTGACCGCGTAGTCTCGGGTCTCTCGGTTTGAGAATACAACGACAATTTGCAAAATTCAACACTTAAACTTAAAAACAAGTCGTTAAAGGGTGAAAACCTAAATCAGCCCCTAAACGACCTTGTAGGAGGCACGAACACCTCGCGCGGGACAAATATAACTTATAGGAACTGACCGCGTAGTATCGGGTCTTCCGGTTTGCGAATAAAAATCAACACTTAAACTTAAAAATAAGCCGTTAGAGGGTGAAAACCTAAACCTGCACCCAAACTCCCCCGTAGGAGGCACGAACACATCGCACGGGACCAATTTAACTTGTAGGAACTGATCGCGTAGTCCCGTGTCTCCCGTTTTGAGAATACGACGATAATTTGCAAAAATCAACACTAAAACTTAAAAACAAGCCATAAAAGGGTGAAAACCCAAATTAGCCCCCAAACAACCCCGTAGGATGCACTAACACCTCACGCGGGACAAATGTAACTTATAGGAACTGACCGCGTAGTCTTGGTTCTTCCGATTTGCGAATAAAAATCAACACTTAAACTTAAAAACAAGTTGTTAGAGAGTGAAAACCAAAACCAGCCCCCAAACGACCCCGTAAGAGGCACGAAAACCTCGCACGGGATCAATGTAACTTGTAGGAATTGACTGCGTAGTCCAGGGTCTCCCGATTCTAGAATATGATGATAATTTGCAAAAATTACACTTGACTTAAAAATAAGCCATTAGAGGGTGAAACTCGAACCAGCCCCCAAACGACCCCGTAGGAGGCACGGACACCTCGCACGGGACCAATGTAACTTGTAGGAACTGACCGCGTAGTTCCGGGTCTCCCGATTTGAGAATTTGACGATAATTTGCAAAAAGCACACTTAGACTTAAGAATAGGCCGTTAAAGGGTGAAAACCTAAACCAGCCACCAAACACCCCTATAGGAGGCACGAACTCCTCACACAAAACTAATGTAACTTGTAGGAACTGACCGCGTAGTCTCAGGTCTCCCCGTTTGAGAATATGACGATACTTTGCAAAAATCAGCACTTAAACTTAAAAACAAGTCATTAAAGGGTGAAAACCTAATCCAGCCCCCAAATGGACTCGTAAGAGGAACGAACACCTCGCACGGGACCAATATAACTTGTAGGAACTGGTCGCATAGTCCCGGGTCTCTCGGTTTGAGAATAAAAATCAACACTAAAACTTAAAAACAAGCCGTTAGAGGGTGAAAATCCAAACCATCCCACAAACGACCCCGTAGGAGGCACGAAGACCTCGTACGAGACTAATGTAACTTGTAAGAACTGACCGCGTAGTCCCGGGTCTCCCGATTTGAGAATTTGACGATAATTTGCAAAAATCAACACTTAAACTTAAAAACAGGCCGTTAAACGGTGAAAACCTAAACCAGTCACAAAATGCTCCTGTAGGAGGCACGAATACCTCGCACAGGACCAATGTAACTTATAGGAACTGACCGCGTAGTCCCGGGTCTCCCGATTTGAGAAGATGACGATAGTTTGTATAAATCAACACTTAGACTTAAAAACAAGCCGTTAAAGGGTGAAAACCTAAATTAGCCCCCAAACGACCCCGTAGGAGGCACGAACACCTCGCGCGGGACAAATATAACTTATAGGAACTGACCATGTAGTCTCGGGACTTCCGATTTACGAATAAAAATCAACACTTAAACTTAAAAACAAGTCGTTAGAGGGTGAAAACCCAAACCAGCCCCCATATGCCCCCGTAGGAGGCACAAACACCTTGCACGGGACCAATGTAACTTGTAGGAACTGACCACGTAGTCCCGGGTCTCCCGGTTTGAGAATATGATGATAATTTGCAAAAATAAACACTTAGACTTAAAAACAAGCCGTTAAAGGGTGAAAACCCAAATGAGCCCCCAAACAACCCCGTAGGAGGCACAAACAACTTGCGCAGGACAAATATAACTTATAGGAACTGACCGCGTAGTCTCAGCTCTTCCGGTTTGCGAATAAAAATCAACACTTAAACTTAAAAACAAGCCGTTAGAGGGTAAAAACCCAAACCAGCCCCCAAACGACCCCGTAAGAGGCACGAACACCTCGAACGGGACCAATGAAACTTGTAGGAACTGATCGCGTAGTCCCGGGTCTCCCGATTTGAGAATATGATGATAATTTGCAAAAATCACACTTAGACTTAAAAATAAGCCGTTAGAGGGTGAAAACCCAAACCAACTCTCAAACGACCCCGTAGGATTCACGGACACCTCACACGGGACCAATGTAACTTGTAGGAACTGACCGCGTTGTCCCGGGTCTCCCCGTTTGAGAATATGACGATAATTTGCAAAAATCAACACTTAAACTTAAAAACAGGCCTTTCAAGGTTGAAAACCTAAACCAGCCCCAAAACGAACTCGTAAAAGGCACGAACACCACGCACGGTACCAATGTAACTTGTAGGAACTTATCGTGTAGTCCCGGGTCTCCCGGTTTGAGAACAAAAATCAACAATTAGACTTAAAAACAAGCCGTTAAAAGGTGAAAACCCAAACCAGCCCCCAAACGATCTCGTAGGAGGCACGAACAACTCGCACGGGACCAATGTAACTTGCAGGAACTAACCGCGTAGTCCCGGATCTCCCGATTTGAGAATATGACGATAATTACCAAAAAAATCACACTTAGACTTAAAAACAAGCCGTTAGAGGGTGAAAACCTAAACCATCCACCAAACGCCCCCGTAGGAGGCACGAACACCTCAGACGGGACCAATGTAACTTGTACGAACTGACCACGTACTCCCGGGTCTCCCCGTTTGAGAATATGACGATAATTTGCAAAAATCAATACTTAAACTTAAAAACAGACCGTTAAAGGATGAAAACCTAAACAAACCCCAATAGGACTCGTAAGACGCACGAACACCTCGCACAGGACCAATGTAACTTATAGGAACTGATCGCGCAATCCCAGGTCTCCCGGTTTGAGAAAAAATCAACACTTAAAATTTAAAAATAAACCGTTAGAGGGTGAAAATCTAAACAATCCCCAAAATGACCCCGTAAGAGGCACGAACACCTCGTATGGGACCAATGTAACTTGTTGGAACTGACCGCGTAGTCCTGGGTCTCCCGATTTGAGAATATGATGATAATTTGCAAAAATCACACTAAGAGTTAAAAATAGGTCGTTAAAGGGTGAAAACCCAAACCAGCCCCCAAACGACCCCATAAGAGGCACGAACACCTCGCACGGGACCAATGTAACTTGTAGGAACTTATCGCGTAGTCTCGGGTCTCTCGGTTTGAGAATACGATGATAATTTGCAAAAATCAACACTTAAACTTAAACAAGTCGTTAAATGGTGAAAACCTAAATCAGCACCCAAACGATCCCGTAGGAGGCACGAATACCTCGTGCGGGAGAAATATAACTTTTAGGAACTGACCGCGTAGTATCGGGTCTTCCAGTTTGCGAATAAAAATACACACTTAAACATAAAAACAAGCCGTTAGAGGGTGAAAACTCAAACCTGCCCCCAAACTCCCCCGTAGGAGGCACGAACGCATCGCACGGGACCAATGTAACTTGTAGGAACTGATCGCGTGGTCCCGCATCTCCCGATTTGAGAATGTGACGATAATTTGAAAAAATCAACACTTAGACTTAAAAACAAGCCGTTAAAGGGTGGAAACCCGAATCAGCCCCCAAACGACCCCGTAGGAGGCACGAACACCTCGCACGCGACCAATGTAACTTGTAGGAACTAACCGCGTTGTCCCAGGTCTCCCGATTTGAGAATATGACGATAATTTGCAAAAATCACACTTAGACTTAAAAATAGGCTGTTAAAGGGTGAAAACCTACACCAGCCCCCAAGCGCCCCCGTAGGAGGCACGAACACCTCACACGGGACCAATGTAACTTATAGGAACTGACCGCGTAGTCCCGGGACTCCCCGTTTGAGAATATGACGATAATTTGCAAAAATCAACACTTAAACTTAAAAACAGGTCATTAAAGGGTGAAAACCTAAACCAGTGCCCAAACGAACTCGTAAGAGGAACGAACACCTCGCACGGGACCAATGTAACTTATAGGAACTGATCGCATAGTCCCGAGTCTCTCGATTTGAGAATAAAAATCAACACTGAAACTTAAAAACAAGCAGTTAGAGGGTGAAAACCCAAACCAGCCCCCATATGCCCCCGTAGGAGGCACGAACACCTCGCACGGGACCAATATAACTTGTAGGAACTGACCGCGTAGTCCCGGATCTCCCGGTTTGAGAATATGACGATACTTTACAAAAATAAACACTTAGACTTAAAAACAAGCCGTTAAAGGGTGAAAACCCAAATCAGCTCCCAAACAACCCCGTAGGAGGCACGAACACCTCGCGCGGGACAAATATAACTTATAGGAACTGACCATGTAGTCTCGAGTCTTCCGGTTTGTGAATAAAATCAACACTTAAACTTAAAAACAAGTCGTTAGAGGGTGAAAACCCAAACCAGCCCCCATATGCCCCCATTGGAGGCACGAACACCTCGCAGGGGACCAATGTAACTTGTAGGAACTTACCGCGTAGTCCCGGGTCTCCCGGTTCGAGAATACGATGATAATTTGCAAAAATCAACACTTAGACTTAAAAATAAGCCGTTAAAGGGTGAAAACCCAAATCAGCCCCCAAACGACCCCTTAGGAGGCACGAACACCTCGTGCGGGATAAATATAACTTATAGGAACTCACCGCGTAGTCTCATGTCTTTCGGTTTGCGAATAAAAATTAATACTTAAACTTAAAAACAAGTCGTCAGATGGTGAAAACCCAAACCAGGCCCCAAACGCCCCCGTAAGAGGCACGAACACTTCGCATGGGACCAATGTAACTTGTAGGAACTGGCCGCGTAGTCTCGGGTCTCCCAGTTTGAGAATACGACGATAATTTGCAAAAATCAACACTTACACTTAAAAATAAGCCGTTAAAGGGTGAAAACCTAAATCAGCCCCCAAACGACCCCGTAGGAGGCACGAACACCTCGCGCGGGACAAATATAACTTATAGGAACTGACCGCGTAATCTCGGGTCTTTCGGTTTGCAAATAAAAATCAACAGTTAAACTTAAAAATAAGCCGTTAGGGTAAAAACACAAACCAGCCCCAAAATGTCCCCGTAGGAGGCACGAACACATTGCACGGGACCAATGTAACTTGTAGGAACTGACCGCGTAGTCTCGGGTCTCCCGGTTTGAGAATATGATGATAATTTGCAAAAATCAACACATAGACTTAAAAACAAGCCGTTAAAGGGTGAAAACCCAGATCAACCCCCAAACAACCCCGTAGGAGGCACGAACACCTCGCGCAGGACAAATATAGCTTATAGGAACTAACCGTGTAGTCTCGGTTCTTCCGGTTTGCGAATAAAAATCAACACTTAAACTTAAAAATAAGTCGTTAGAGGGTAAAAACCCAAACCAACCCCCAAACGACCCTGTAAGAGGCACGAACACCTCGCATGGGACCAATTTAACTTGTAGGAACTCACTGCGTAGTGCCGGGTCTCCCGATTTGAGAATATGATGATAATTTGCAAAAATCACACTTAGACTTAAAAACAAGCCGTTAGAGGGTGAAAACCCAAACCAGCCCCCAAACGACCCCGTAGGAGGCACGTATACCTCACACGGGACCAATGTAACTTGTAGGAACTGACCGCGTTGTCTCGAGTCTCCCCGTTTGAGAATATGACGATAATTTGCAAAAATCAACATTTAAACTTAAAAACAGGCCATTAAAGGGTGAAAACCTAAACCATCCCCAAAACGGACTCGTAAGAGGCACGAACTCCTCGCACGGTATCAATGTAACTTGTAGGAACTGGTCGCGTAGTCCCGGGTCTCTTAGTTTGAGAATAAAAATCAACACTTATACTTAAAAACAAGCGGTTAAAGGGTGAAAACCCAAACCAGCCCCCAAACAATCTCGTAGGAGGCACGAACACCTCGCACAGAACCAATGTAACTTGTAGGAACTGACCGCGTAGCCCCGGGTCTCCCGATTTAAGAATATGATGATAATTTGCAAAAATCACACTTAATTAAAAACAGGCCGTTAAAGGGTGAAATCCTAAACCAGCAACCAAACGCTCCCGTAGGAGGCACGAACACCTCACACGGGACCAATACAACTTGTAGGAACTGGTCGCGTAGTCCCGGGTCTCCCCGTTTGAGAATATGATGATAATTTGCAAAAATCAACACTTCAACTTAAATACAGACCATTAAAGGATGAAAACCTAAACCAACTCCCAAACAGACTCATTAGAGGCACGAACACCTCGCACGGAACTAATGTAACTTATAGGAACTGTTCGCGTAGTCCCAGGTCTCCCGATTTGAGAATAAAAATCAACACTTCAAACTTAAAAACAAGTCGTTAGAGGGTGAAAATCAAAACCAGCCCCAAATGACCCCGTAGGAGGTACGAACACCTCGCATGGGACCAATGTAACTTGTAGGAACTGACCGCGTAGTCCCAGGTCTCCAGGTTTGAGAATATGACGATAATTTCTAAAAATCACACTTAGACTTGAAAACAGGCCGTTAAAGGGTAAAAACACGTACCAGCCCCCAAACGACCCCGTAGAGGCACGAACACCTCGCACGGGACCAATGTAACTTGTAGGAACTGACCGCGTTGTCCCGGGTCTTTCGGTTTGAGAATACAATGACAATTTCCAAAAATCAACACTTAAACTTAAAAACAAGTCGTTAAAGGGTGAAAACCTAAATCAGCCCCCAAACGACCTCGTAGGAGGCACGAACACCTCGCGCGGGACCAATATAACTTATAGGAACTGACCGCGTAGTACAGGGTCTTCCGGTTTTCGAATAAAAATCAACACTTAAACTTAAAAATAATCCGTTTGAGGGAGAAAACCTAAACCTGCACCCAAACTCCCCCGTAGGAGGCACGAACACATCGCACGAGACTAATTTAACTTGTAGGAACTGATCGCGTAGTCCCGTGTCTCCCGATTTGAGAATACGATGATAATTTGCAAAAATCAACACTAAGACTTAAAAACAAGCCGTAAAAGGGTGAAAATCCAAATCAGGCCCAAAACGACCCCGTAGGAGGCACGAACACCTCACGCGGGACAAATATAACTTATAGGAACTGACCGCGTAGTCTTGGTTCTTCCGATTAGCGAATAAAAATCAACACTTAAACTTAAAAACAAGTTGTTAGAGGGTGAAAACCAAAACCAGCCCCCAAACGACCCCGTAAGAGGCACGAAAACCTCGCACGGGATCAATGTAACTTGTAGGAACTGACTGCGTAGTCCCGGGTCTCCCGATTCTAGAATATGACGATAATTTGCAAAAATCACACTTAGACTTAAAAATAAGTCGTTAGAGGGTGAAACTCAAACCAGCCCCCAAACGACCTCGTAGGAGGCATGGACACCTCACACGGGACCAATGTAACTTGTAGGAACTGACCGCGTAGTTCCGGGTCTCCCGATTTGAGAATATGACGATAATTTGCAAAAATCACACTTGAACTTAAAAGCAGGCCGTTAAAGGGTGAAAACCTAAACAAGCCACCAAACACCACCGTAGGAGGCACGAACACCTAACACAAAACTAATGTAACTTGTAGGAACTCACCGCGTAGTCTCGGGTCTCCCCGTTTGAGAATATGACGATACTTTGCAAAAATCAACACTTAAACTTAAAAACAGGTCATTAAAGGATGAAAACCTAATCCAGCCCCCAAACGGACTCGTAAGAGGAACGAACACCTCGCACGGGACCAATGTAAATTGTAGGAACTGATCGGATAGTCTCGAGTCTCTCAGTTTGAGAATAAAAATCAACAGTGAAACTAAAAAACAAGCCGTTAGAGGGTGAAAATCCAAACCAGCCCACAAACGACCCCGTAGGAGGCACGAAGACCTCGTACGGGACCAATGTAACTTGTAGGAACTGACCGTGTAGTACCGGGTCTCCCGATTAGAGAATATGATGATAATTTGCAAAAATCAACACTTAAACTTAAAAACAGGCCGTTAAATGGTGAAAACCTAAACCAGTCACGAAATGCTCCTGTAGGAGGCACGAATACCTCGCACGGGACCAATGTAACTTGTAGGAACTGACCGCGTAGTCCCGGATCTCCCGATTTGAGAATATGATAATAGTTTGCAAAAATCAACACTTAGACTTAAAAACAAGCCGTTAAAGGGTGAAAACCTAAATCAGCCCCCAAACGACCCCGTAGGAGGCACGAACACCTCGCACGGGACAAATATAACTTATAGGAACTGACCATGTAGTCTCAGGTCTTCCGGTTTGCGAATAAAAATCAAAACTTAAACTTAAAAACAAACCGTTATAGGGTAAAAACCCAAACCAGCCCCCAAACGACCCCGTAAGAGGCACGAACACCTCGCACGGGACCAATGTAACTTGTAGGAACTGACCGCGTAGTCTCGGGTCTCCCGATTTGAGAATATGATGATAATTTGCAAAAATCACACTTAGACTTAAAAACAAGCCGTTAGAGGGTGAAAACCCAAACCAGCTCCCAAACGACCCCGTAGGAGGCACGAACACCTCACAAGGGACCAATGTAACTTGTAGGAACTGACCGCGTTGTCCCGGGTCTCCCCGTTTGAGAATATGACGATAATTTGCAAAAATCAACACTTAAACATAAAAATAGGCCTTTAAAGGGTGAAAACCTAAACCAGCCCCAAAACGGACTCGTAAGAGGAACGAACACCACGCACGGTACCAATGTAACTTGTAGGAACTGATCGTGTAGTCCCGGGTCTCCCGATTTGAGAACAAAAATCAACACTTAGACTTAAAAATAAGCCGTTAATAGGTAAAAACCCAAACCAACCCCCAAACGATCTCGTAGGAGGCACGAACACCTCGCACGGGAACAATGTAACTTGCAAGAACTAACCGCGTAGTCTCGGGTCTCCCGATTTGAGAATATGACGATAATTTGTAAAAATCACACTTAAACTTAAAAAATAAGCCGTTAGAAGGTGAAAACCTAAACCAGCCACCAAACGACACCGTAGGAGGCATGAACACCTCAGACGGGACCAATGTAACTTGTAGGAACTGACCGCGTAGTCCCGGGTCTCCCCGTTTGAGATTAAGACGATAATTTGTAAAAATCAACACTTAAACTTAAAAACAGATCGTTAAAGGATGAAAACCTAAACCAAATCCCAAATGGACTCGTAAGAGGCACGAACACCTCGCACGGGACCAATGTAACTTATAGGAACTGATCGCGTAATCCCACGTCTCCCGGTTTGAGAATAAAAATCAACACTTAAAACTTAAAAATAAATCGTTAGAGGGTGAAAATCTAAACCAGCCCCAAAATGACCCCGTAGGAGGCACGAACACCTCGTATGGGACCAATGTAACTTGTTGGAACTGACCGCGTAGTCCTGGGTCTCCCGATTTGAGAATATGACGATAATTTGCAAAAATCACACTTAGACTTAAAAACAGTCCGTTAAAGGGTGAAAACCCAAACCAGCCCCTAAACGACCCCGTAAGAGGCACGAACACCTCGCACGGGACCAATGTAACTTATAGGAACTTACCGCGTAGTCCCAAGTCTCCCGGTTTGAGAATACGACGATAATTTGCAAAAATCAACACTTAAACTTAAAAACAAGTCTTTAAATGGTGAAAACCTAAATCAGCACCCATACCACCCCGTGGGAGGCACGAACACCACGTGCGGGACAAAAATAACTTATAGGAACTGACCGCGTAGTATCGGGTCTTCCGGTTTGCGAATAAAAATCAACACTTAAACATAAAAACAAGTCGTTAGAGGGTGAAAACCCAAACCTGCCCCCAAACTCCCCCGTAGGAGGGACGAACACTTCGCACGGGACCAATGTAACTTGTAGGAATTGATCGCGTAGTCCCGTCTTCCCCGATTTGAGAATAAGACGATAATTTGCAAAAATCAACACTTAGACTTAAAAACAAGCCGTTAAACGGTGGAAACCCGAATCATCCCCCAAACGACCCCGTAGGAGGCACGAACACCTTGCGCTGGACAAATATAACTTATAGGAACTGACCGCGTAGTCTTGGGTCTTCTGGTTTGCGAATAAAAATCAATACTTAAACTTAAAAATAAGTTGTTAGAGGGTGAAAACCCAAACCAGCCCCCAAACGACCCCGTAAGTGGCACGAACACCTGGCACGGGATCAATGTAACCTGTAGGAACTGACTACATAGTTCCGGGTCTCCCGATTTTGAGAATATGATGATAATTTGTAAAAATTATACTTAGACTTAAAAATAAGCCGTTAGAGGGTAAAAACTCAAACCTGTCCCCAAATGATCCCGTAGGAGGCACGAACACCTTGTACGAGACCAATGTAACTTGTAGGAACTGACCCCGTAGTCCCGGGTCTCCCGATTTGAGAATATGACGATAATTTGCAAAAATCACACTTAGACTTAAAAACAGGCTGTTAAAGGGTGAAAACCTAAACCAGCCTCCAAACGCCCCCGCAGGAGGCCCGAACACCTCACACGGGCCCGATGTAACTTATAAGAACTGACCGCGTAGTCCCGGGTCTCCCCGTTTGAGAATATGACGATAATTTGCAAAAATCAACACTTAAATTTAAAAACAGGTCATTAAAGGCTGAAAACCTAAACCAGCCCCCAAACGGACTTGTAAGAGGAACGAACACCTCGTACGGGACCAATGTTACTTGTAGGAACTGATCGCAGAGTCCTGAGTCTCACGGTTTGAGAATAAAAAATCAACACTGAAACTTAAAAATAAGCCATTAGAGGGTGAAAATCCAAACCAGCCCACAAATGACCCCGTAGGAGGCACGAACACCTCGCATGGGACCAATGTTACTTTTAGGAACCGCGTAGTCCCGGGTCTCCCGATTTTAGAATATGACGATAGTTTGCAAAAATCAACACTTAGACTTAAAAACATGTCGTTAAAGGGTGAAAACCTAAATCAGCCCCCAAACGACCCCATAGGAGGCACGAACACCTCGTACGGAACAAATATAACTTATAGGAACTAACCATGTAGTCTGAGTCTTCCGGTTTGCGAATAAAAATCAACACTTAAACTTAAAAACAAGTCGTTAGAGGGTAAAAACCCAAACCAGCCCCCATATGTCCCCGTAGGAGGCACGAACACCTCGAACGGGACCAATGTAACTTGTAGGAACTGACCGCGTAGTACCGGGTCTCCCGGTTTGAGAATATGACGATAATTTGCCAAAATAAACACTTAGACTTAAAAACAAGCCGTTAAAGGGTGAAAACCCAAATCAGGCCCCAAACAACCCCGTAGGAGGCACGAACACCTCGCGCAGGACAAATATAACTTATAGGAACTGACCGCGTAGTCTCAAGTCTTTCGGTTTGCGAATAAAAATCCACACTTAAACTTAAAAACAAACCGTTAGAGGGTAAAAACCCAAACCAGCCCCCAATCGACCCCATAAGAGGCACGAACACCTCGCACGGGACCAATGTAACTTGTAGGAACTGACCGCGTAGTCCCGGGTCTCCCGATTTGAGAATATGATGATAATTTGCAAATATAACACTTAGACTTAAAAACAAGCCGTTAGAGGGTGAAAACTCAAACCAGCTCCCAAACGACCCCGTAGGAGGCACGGACACCTCACACGGGACTAATGTAACTTGTAGGAACTGACCGCGTTGTCCTGGGTCTCCCCGTTTGAGAATATGACGATAATTTGCAAAAATCAACACTTAAACTTAAAAACAGGCCTTTAAGGGGTGAAAACCTAAACCAACCCCAAAACGGACTCGTAAGAGGCACGAACACCACGTACGGTACGAATGTAACTTGTAGGAACTGATCGTGCAGTCCCGGGTCTCCCGATTTGAGAATAAAAATCAACACTTAGACTTAAAAACAAGCCGTTAAAAGGTGAAAACCCAAACCAGCCCCCAAACGATCTCGTAGGAGGCACGAACACCTCGCATGGGACCAATGTAACTTGCAGGAACTAACCGCGTAGTCCCGAGTCTCCCGATTTGAGAATATGACGATAATTTGTACAAATCACACTTAGACTTAAAAACAGGCCGTTAGAGGGTGAAAACCTAAACCAGCCACCAAACGCCCCCGTAGGAGGCACGAACACCTCAAACGGGACCAATGTAACTTGTAGGAACTGACCGCGTAGTCCCGGGTCTCCCCGTTTGAGAATATGACAATAATTTGCAAAACTCAACACTTAAACTTAAAAATAGACCGTTAAAGGATGAAAACCTAAACCAACCCCCAAAAGGACTCGTAAGAGGCACGAACACCTCGCACGGGACCAATGTAACTTATAGGAACTGATCGCGTAGTCCCAGGTCTCCCGATTTGAGAATAAAAATCAACACTTAAAACTTAAAAATAAATCGTTAGAGGGTGAAAATCTAAACCAGCCCCAAAACGACCCCGTAGGAGGCACGAACACCTCGTATGGGACCAATGTAACTTGTTGGAACTGACCGCATAGTCATGGGACTCCCGATTTGAGAATATGACGATAATTTGCAAAAATCACACTTAGACATAAAAACAGGCCGTTAAAGGGTGAAAACCCAAACCAGCCCCTAAACGACCCCGTAAGAGGCACGAACACCTCGCACGGGACCAATGTAACTTGTAGGAACTTACCGCGTAGTTTCGGGTCTCCCGGTTTGAGAATACGATGATAATTTGCAAAAATCAAACACTTAAACTTAAAAACAGGTCATTAAAGGGTGAAAACCTAAACCAGCCCCCAAACGAACTCGTAAGAGGAACGAACACCTCGCACGGGACCAATGTAACTTATAGGAACTGATCGCATAGTCCCGAGTCTCTCGATTTGAGAATAAAAATCAACACTGAAACTTAAAAACAAGCAGTTAGAGGGTGAAAACCCAAACTAGCCCCCATATGCCCCCGTAGGAGGCACAAACACCTCGCACGGGACCAATATAACTTGTAGGAACTGACCGCATAGTCCCGGATCTCCCGGTTTGAGAATATGACGATACTTTACAAAAATAAACACTTAGACTTAAAAACAAGCCGTTAAAGGGTGAAAACCCAAATCAGCTCCCAAACAACCCATTAGGAGGCACGAACACCTCGCGCGGAACAAATATAACTTATAGGAACTGACCATGTAGTCTCGAGTCTTCCGGTTTGTGAATAAAAATCAACACTTAAACTTAAAAACAAGTCGTTAGAGGGTGAAAACCCAAACCAGCCCCCATATGCCCCCATTGGAGGCACGAACACCTCGCAGGGGACCAATGTAACTTGTAGGAACTTACCGCATAGTCCCGGGTCTCCCGGTTCGAGAATACGATGATAATTTGCAAAAATCAACACTTAGACTTAAAAACAAGCTGTTAAAGGGTGAAAACCCAAATCAGCCCCCAAACGACCCCTTTGGAGGCACGAACACCTCGTGCGGGATAAATATAACTTATAGGAACTGACCGCGTAGTCTCATGTCTTTCGGTTTACGAATAAAAATTAATAATTAAACTTAAAAACAAGCCGTCAGATGGTGAAAACCCAAACCAGGCCCCAAACGCCCCCGTAAGAGGCACGAACACTTCGCATGGGACCAATGTAACTTGTAGGAACTGGCCGCGTAGTCTCGGGTCTCCCAGTTTGAGAATACGACGATAATTTGCAAAAATCAACACTTACACTTAAAAACAAGCCGTTAAAGGGTGAAAACCTAAATCAGCCCCCAAACGACCCCGTAGGAGGCACGAACACCTCGCGCGGGACAAATATAACTTATAGGAACTGACCGCGTAATCTCGGGTCTTTCGGTTTGCAAATAAAAATCAACAGTTAAACTTAAAAATAAGCCGTTAGGGTGAAAACACAAACCAGCCCCAAAATGTCCCCGTAGGAGGCACGAACACATTGCACGGGACCAATGTAACTTGTAGGAACTGACCGCGTAGTCTCGGGTCTCCCGGTTTGAGAATATGATGATAATTTGCAAAAATCAACACATAGACTTAAAAACAAGCCGTTAAAGGGTGAAAACCCAGATCAACCCCCAAACAACCCCGTAGAAGGCACGAACACCTCGCGCGGGACAAATATAACTTATAGGAACTGACCGTGTAGTCTCGATTCTTCCGGTTTGCGAATAAAAATCAACACTTAAACTTAAAAATAAGTCGTTAGAGGGTAAAAACCCCAACCAACCCCCAAACGACCCTGTAAGAGGCACGAACACCTCGCATGGGACCAATTTAACTTGTAGGAACTCACTGCGTAGTGCCGGGTCTCCCGATTTGAGAATATGATGATAATTTGCAAAAATCACACTTAGACTTAAAAACAAGCCGTTAGAGGGTGAAAACCCAAACCAGCCCCCAAACGACCCCGTAGGAGGCACGTATACCTCACACGGGACCAATGTAACTTGTAGGAACTGACCGCGTTGTCTCGAGTCTCCCCGTTTGAGAATATGACGATAATTTGCAAAAATCAACATTTAAACTTAAAAACAGGCCATTAAAGGGTGAAAACCTAAACCATCCCCAAAACGGACTCGTAAGAGGCCCGAACTCCTCGCACAGTATCAATGTAACTTGTAGGAACTGGTCGCGTAGTCCCGGGTCTCTTAGTTTGAGAATAAAAATCAACACTTATACTTAAAAACAAGCGGTGAAAGGGTGAAAACCTAAACCAGCCTCCAAACGCCATCGCAGGAGGAACGAACACCTCACACGGGCCCAATGTAACTTGTAGGAACTGACCGCGTAGCCCCGGGTCTCCCGATTTAAGAATATGATGATAATTTGCAAAAATCACACTTAATTAAAAACAGGCCGTTAAAGGGTGAAATCCTAAACCAGCAACCAAACGCCCCCGTAGGAGGCACGAACACCTCTCACGGGACCAATGCAACTTGTAGGAACTGGTCGCGTAGTCCCGGGTCTCCCCGTTTGAGAATATGATGATAATTTGCAAAAATCAACACTTCAACTTAAAAACAGACCATTAAAGGATGAAAACCTAAACCAACTCCCAAACAGACTCGTAAGAGGCACGAACACCTCGCACGGAACTAATGTAACTTCTAGGAACTGTTCGCGTAGTCCCAGGTCTCCCGATTTGAGAATAAAAATCAACACTTAAAACTTAAAAACAAGCCGTTAGAGGGTGAAAATCAAAACCAGCCCCAAACGACCCCGTAGGAGGTACGAACACCTCGCATGGGACCAATGTAACTTGTAGGAACTGACCGCGTAGTCCCAGGTCTCCAGGTTTGAGAATATGACGATAATTTCTAAAAATCACACTTAGACTTAAAAACAGGCCGTTAAAGGGAAAAACACGTACCAGCCCCCAAACGACCCCGTAGAGGCACGAACACCTCGCACGGGACCAATGTAACTTGTAGGAACTGACCGCGTAGTCCCGGGTCTTTCGGTTTGAGAATACAATGACAATTTCCAAAAATCAACACTTAAACTTAAAAACAAGTTGTTAAAGGGTGAAAACCTAAATCAGCCCCCAAACGACCTCGTAGGAGGCACGAACACCTTGTGCGGGACCAATATAACTTATAGGAACTGACCGCGTAGTACAGGGTCTTCCGGTTTTCGAATAAAAATCAACACTTAAACTTAAAAATAATCCGTTTGAGGGAGAAAACCTAAACCTGCACCCAAACTCCCCCGTAGGAGGCACGAACACATCGCACGAGACTAATTTAACTTGTAGGAACTGATCGCGTAGTCCCATGTCTCCCGATTTGAGAATACGATGATAATTTGCAAAAATCAACACTAAGACTTAAAAACAAGCCGTAAAAGGGTGAAAATCCAAATCAGGCCCAAAACGACCCCGTAGGAGGCACGAACACCTCACGCGGGACAAATATAACTTATAGGAACTAACCGCGTAGTCTTGGTTCTTCTGATTAGCGAATAAAAATCAACACTTAAACTTAAAAACAAGTTGTTAGAGGGTGAAAACCAAAACCAGCCCCCAAACGACCCCGTAAGAGGCACGAAAACCTCGCACGGGATCAATGTAACTTGTAGGAACTGACTGCGTAGTCCCGGGTCTCCCGATTCTAGAATATGACGATAATTTGCAAAAATCACACTTAGACTTAAAAATAAGTCATTAGAGGGTGAAACTCAAACCAGCCCCCAAACGACCTCGTAGGAGGCATGGACACCTCACACGGGACCAATGTAATTTGTAGGAACTGACCGCGTAGTTCCGGGTCTCCCGATTTGAGAATATGACGATAATTTGCAAAAATCACACTTGAACTTAAAAGCAGGCCGTTAAAGGGTAAAAACCTAAACAAGCCACCAAACACCACCGTAGGAGGCACGAACACCTAACACAAAACCAATGTAACTTGTAGGAACTCACCGCGTAGTCTCGGGTCTCCCCGTTTGAGAATATGACGATACTTTGCAAAAATCAACACTTAAACTTAAAAACAGGTCATTAAAGGATGAAAACCTAATCCAGCCCCCAAACGGACTCGTAAGAGGAACGAACACCTCGCACGGGACCAATGTAACTTGTAGGAACTGATCGGATAGTCTCGAGTCTCTCGGTTTGAGAATAAAAATCAACAGTGAAACTAAAAAACAAGCCGTTAGAGGGTGAAAATCCAAACCAGCCCACAAACGACCCCGTAGGAGGCACGAAGACCTCGTACGGGACCAATGTAACTTGTAGGAACTGACCGTGTAGTACCGGGTCTCCCGGTTAGAGAATATGATGATAATTTGCAAAAATCAACACTTAAACTTAAAAACAGGCCGTTAAACGGTGAAAACCTAAACCAGTCACGAAATGCTCCTGTAGGAGGCACGAATACCTCGCACGGGACCAATGTAACTTGTAGGAACTGACCGCGTAGTCCCGGATCTCGCGATTTGAGAATATGATAATAGTTTGCAAAAATCAACACTTAGACTTAAAAACAAGCCGTTAAAGGGTGAAAACCTAAATCAGCCCCCAAACAACCCCGTAGGAGGCACGAACACCTCGCACGGGACAAATATAACTTATAGGAACTGACCTTGTAGTCTCAAGTCTTCCAGTTTGCGAATAAAAATCAAAACTTAAACTTAAAAACAAACCGTTATAGGGCAAAAACCCAAACCAGCCCCCAAACGACCCCGTAAGAGGCACGAACACCTCGCACGGGACCAATGTAACTTGTAGGAACTGACCGCGTAGTCTCGGGTCTCCCGATTTGAGAATATGATGATAATTTGCAAAAATCACACTTAGACTTAAAAACAAGCCGTTAGAGGGTGAAAACCCAAACCAGCTCCCAAACGACCCCGTAGGAGGCACGAACACCTCACAAGGGACCAATGTAACTTGTAGGAACTGACCGCGTAGTCCCGGGTCTCCCCGTTTGAGATTAAGACGATAATTTGTAAAAATCAACACTTAAACTTAAAAACAGATCGTTAAAGGATGAAAACCTAAACCAAACCCCAAATGGACTCGTAAGAGGCACGAACACCTCGCACGGGACCAATGTAACTTATAGGAACTGATCGCGTAGTCCCACGTCTCCCGGTTTGAGAATAAAAATCAACACTTAAAACTTAAAAATAAATCGTTAGAGGGTGAAAATCTAAACCAGCCCCAAAACGACCCCGTAGGAGGCACGAACACCTCGTATGGGACCAATGTAACTTGTTGGAACTGACCGCATAGTCCTGGGTCTCCCGATTTGAGAATATGACGATAATTTGCAAAAATCACACTTTGACTTAAAAACAGTCTGTTAAAGGGTGAAAACCCAAACCAGCCCCTAAACGACCCCGTAAGAGGCACGAACACCTCGCACGGGACCAATGTAACTTATAGGAACTTACCGCGTAGTCCCGAGTCTCCCGGTTTGATAATACGACGATAATTTGCAAAAATCAACACTTAAACTTAAAAACAAGTCTTTAAATGGTGAAAACCTAAATCAGCACCCATACCACCCCGTGGGAGGCACGAACACCACGTGAGGGACAAATATAACTTATAGGAACTGACCGCGTAGTATCGGGTCTTCCGGTTTGCGAATAAAAATCAACACTTAAACATAAAAACAAGCCGTTAGAGGGTGAAAACCCAAACCTGCCCCCAAACTCCCCCGTAGGAGGGACGAACACATCGCACGGGACCAATGTAACTTGTAGGAATTGATCGCGTAGTCCCGTCTTTCCCGATTTGAGAATAAGACGATAATTTGTAAAAATCAACACTTAGACTTAAAAACAAGCCGTTAAACGGTGGAAACCCGAATCATCCCCCAAACGACCCCGTAGGAGGCACGAACACCTTGCGCGGGACAAATATAACTTATAGGAACTGACCGCGTAGTCTTGGGTCTTCTGGTTTGCGAATAAAAATCAATACTTAAACTTAAAAACAAGTTGTTAGAGGGTGAAAACCCAAACCAGCCCCCAAACGACCCCGTAAGTGGCACGAACACCTGGCACGGGATCAATGTAACCTGTAGGAACTGACTGCATAGTTCCGGGTCTCCCGATTTGAGAATATGATGATAATTTGTAAAAATTATACTTAGACTTAAAAATAAGCCGTTAGAGGGTAAAAACTCAAACCTGTCCCCAAATGATCCCGTAGGAGGCACGAACACCTTGTACGAGACCAATGTAACTTGTAGGAACTGACCCCGTAGTCCCGGGTCTCCCGATTTGAGAATATGACGATAATTTGCAAAAATCACACTTAGACTTAAAAACAGGCTGTTAAAGGGTGAAAACCTAAACCAGCCTCCAAACGCCCCCGCAGGAGGACCGAACACCTCACACGGGCCCGATGTAACTTATAAGAACTGACCGCGTAGTCCCGGGTCTCCCCGTTTGAGAATATGACGATAATTTGCAAAAATCAACACTTAAATTTAAAAACAGGTCATTAAAGGGTGAAAACCTAAACCAGCCCCCAAACGGACTCGTAAGAGGAACGAACACCTCGCACGGGACCAATGTTACTTGTAGGAACTGATCGCAGAGTCCCGAGTCTCACGGTTTGAGAATAAAAAATCAACACTGAAACTTAAAAATAAGCCATTAGAGGGTGAAAATCCAAACCAGCCCACAAATGACCCCGTAGGAGGCACGAACACCTCGCATGGGACCAATGTTACTTTTAGGAACCGCGTAGTCCCGGGTCTCACGATTTTAGAATATGACGATAGTTTGCAAAAATCAACACTTAGACTTAAAAACATGCCGTTAAAGGGTGAAAACTTAAATCAGCCCCCAAACGACCCCATAGGAGGCACGAACACCTCGCACGGAACAAATATAACTTATAGGAACTGACCATGTAGTCTGAGTCTTCCGGTTTGCGAATAAAAATCAACACTTAAACTTAAAAACAAGTCGTTAGAGGGTAAAAACCCAAACCAGCCCCCATATGTCCCCGTAGGAGGCACGAACACCTCGAACGGGACCAATGTAACTTGTAGGAACTGACCGCGTAGTACCGGGTCTCCCGGTTTGAGAATATGACGATAATTTGCCAAAATAAACACTTAGACTTAAAAACAAGCCGTTAAAGGGTGAAAACCCAAATCAGGCCCCAAACAACCCCGTAGGAGGCACGAACACCTCGCGCAGGACAAATATAACTTATAGGAACTGACCGCGTAGTCTCAAGTCTTTCGGTTTGTGAATAAAAATCAACACTTAAACTTAAAAACAAACCGTTAGAGGGTAAAAACCCAAACCAGCCCCCAATCGACCCCATAAGAGGCACGAACACCTCGCACGGGACCAATGTAACTTGTAGGAACTGACCGCGTAGTCCCGGGTCTCCCGATTTGAGAATATGATGATAATTTGCAAATATCACACTTAGACTTAAAAACAAGCCGTTAGAGGGTGAAAACTCAAACCAGCTCCCAAACGACCCCGTAGGAGGCACGGACACCTCACACGGGACTAATGTAACTTGTAGGAACTCACCGCGTTGTCCTGGGTCTCCCCGTTTGAGAATATGACGATAATTTGCAAAAATCAACACTTAAACTTAAAAACAGGCCTTTAAGGGGTGAAAACCTAAACCAACCCCAAAACGGACTCGTAAGAGGCACGAACACCACGCACGGTACCAATGTAACTTGTAGGAACTGATCGTGTAGTCCCGGGTCTCCCGATTTGAGAATAAAAATCAACACTTAGACTTAAAAACAAGCCGTTAAAAGGTGAAAACCCAAACCAGCCCCCAAACTATCTCGTAGGAGGCACGAACACCTCGCACGGGACCAATGTAACTTGCAGGAACTAACCGCGTAGTCCCGAGTCTCCCGATTTGAGAATATGACGATAATTTGCACAAATCACACTTAGACTTAAAAACAGGCCGTTAGAGGGTGAAAACCTAAACCAGCCACAAAACGCCCCCGTAGGAGGCACGAACACCTCAAACGGGACCAATGTAACTTGTAGGAACTGACCGCGTAGTCCCGGGTCTCCCCGTTTGAGAATATGACAATAATTTGCAAAACTCAACACTTAAACTTAAAAATAGACCGTTAAAGGATGAAAACCTAAACCAACCCCCAAAAGGACTCGTAAGAGGCACGAACACCTCGCACGGGACCAATGTAACTTATAGGAACTAATCGCGTAGTCCCAGGTCTCCCGGTTTGAGAATAAAAATCAACACTTAAAACTTAAAAATAAATCGTTAGAGGGTGAAAATCTAAACCAGCCCCAAAACGACCCCGTAGGAGGCACGAACACCTCGTATGGGACCAATGTAACTTGTTGGAACTGACCGCATAGTCATGGGACTCCCGATTTGAGAATATGACGATAATTTGCAAAAATCACACTTAGACTTAAAAACAGGCCGTTAAAGGGTGAAAACCCAAACCAGCCCCTAAACGACCCCGTAAGAGGCACGAACACCTCGCACGGGACCAATGTAACTTGTAGGAACTTACCGCGTAGTTCCGGGTCTCCCGGTTTGAGAATACGATGTTAATTTGCAAAAATAAACACTTAAACTTAAAAACAAGTCTTTAAATGGTGAAAACCTAAATCAGCCCCCAAACCACCCTGTAGGAGGGACGAACACCTCGCGCGAGACAAATATAACTTATAGGAACTGACCGCGTAGTCTTGGGTCTTCTGGTTTGCGAATAAAAATCAACACTTAAACTTAAAAACAAGTTGTTAGAGGGTGAAAACCCAAACCAGCGCCCAAACGACACCGTAACTGGCACGAACACCTGGCACGGGATCAATGTAACTTGTAGGAACTGACTGCATAGTCCCGGGTCTCCCGATTTTAGAATATGATGATATTATGCAAAAATTATACTTAGACTTAAAAATAAGCCGTTAAAGGGTAAAAACTCAAACCAGTCCCCAAACGATCTCGTAGGAGGCACAAACACCTTGTACGAGACCGATGTAACTTGTAGGAACTGACCGCGTAGTCCCGGGTCTCCCGATTTGAGAATATGACGATAATTTGCAAAAATCACACTTAGACTTAAAAACAGGCTGTTAAAGGGTGAAAACCTAAACCAGCCTCCAAACGCCATCGCAGGAGGAACGAACACCTCACACGGGCCCAATGTAACTTGTAGGAACTGACCGCGTAGTCCCGGGTCTCCCCGTTTGAGAATATGACGATAATTTGCAAAAATCAACACTTAAACTTAAAAACAGGTCATTAAAGGGTGAAAACCTAAACCAGCCCCCAAACGGACTCGTAAGAGGAACGAACACCTCGCACGGGACCAATGTAACTTGTAGGAACGGATCGCATAGTCTTGAGTCTCTCGGTTTGAGAATAAAAAATCAACACTGAAACTTAAAAACAAGCCATTAGAGGGTGAAAATCCAAACCAGCCCACAAACGACCCCGTAGGAGGCACGAACACCTCGCACGGGACCAATGTTACTTGTAGGAACCGCGTAGTCCCGGGTCTCCCGATTTGAGAATATGACGATAGTTTGCAAAAATCAATACTTAGACTTAAAAATAAGCCGTTAAACGGTGAAAACCTAAATCAGCCCCCAAACGACCCCATAGGAGGCACGACTACCTCGCGCGGGACAAATATAACTTATAGGAACTGACCATGTAGTCTCGAGTCTTCCGGTTTGTGAATAAAAATCAACACTTAAACTTAAAAACAAGTCGTTAGAGGGTGAAAACCCAAACCAGCCCCCATATGCCCCCGTAGGAGGCACGAACACCTCGCACGGGACCAATGTAACTTGTAGGAACTGACCGCGTAGTCCCGGGTCTCCCGGTTTGAGAATATGACGATAATTTACAAAAACAAACACTTAGACTTAAAAACAATCCGTTAAAGTGTGAAAACCCAAATCAAGCCCCAAACAACCCCGTAGGAGGCACTAACACCTCGCGCAGGCAAAATATAACTTATAGGAACTGACCGCGTAGTCTCAGGTCTTCCGGTTTGCGAATAAAAATCAACACTTAAACTTAAAAACAAACCGTTTGAGGGTAAAAACCCAAACCATCCCCAAACGACCCCATAAGAGGCACGAACACCTCGCACGGGACCAATGTAACTTGTAGGAACTGACGGCGTAGTCCCGGGTCTCCCGATTTGAGAATATGATGATAATTTGCAAAAATCACACTTAGAGTTAAAAACAAGCCGTTAGAGGGTGAAAACTCAAACCATTTTCCAAACGACCCCGTAGGAGGCACGGACACCTCACATGGGACCAATGTAACTTGTAGGAACTGATCGCGTTGTCCCGGGTCTCCCCGTTTGAGAATATGACGATAATTTGCAAAAATCAACACTTAAACTTAAAAATAGGCCTTTAAGGGGTGAAAACCTAATCCAACCCCAAAACGGACTCGTAAGAGGCACGAACACCACGCACGGTACCAATGTAACTTGTAGGAACTGATCGTGTAGTCCCGGGTCTCCCGGTTTGAGAATAAAAATCAACACTTAGACTTAAAAACAAGCCGTTAAAAGGTGAAAACCCAAACCAGCCCCCAAACGATCTCGTAGGAGGCACGAACACCTCGCACGGGACCAATGTAACTTGCAGGAACTAACCGCGTAGTCCCGGGTCTCCCGATTTGAGAATATGACGATAATTTGCAAAAATCACACTTAGACTTAAAAACAGGCCGTTAGAGGGTGAAAACCTAAACCAGCCACCAAACGCCCCCGTAGGAGGCACGAACACCTCAAACGGGACCAATGTAACTTGTACGAACTGACCGTGTAGTCCCGAGTCTCCCCGTTTGAGAATATGACGATAATTTGCAAAAATCAACACTTAAACTTAAAAATAGACCGTTAAAGGATGAAAACCTAAACCAAACCCCAAAAGGACTCGTAAGAGGCACGAACACCTCGCACGGGACCAATGTAACTTATAGGAACTGATCGCGTAGTCCCAGGTCTCCCAGTTTGAGAATAAAAATCAACACTTAAAACATAAAAATAAATCGTTAGAGGGTGAAAATCTAAACCAGCCCCAAAACGACCCCGTAGGAGGCACGAACACCTCGTATGGGACCAATGTAACTTGTTGGAACTGACCGCATAGTCCTCAGTCTCCCGATATGAGAATGTGACGATAATTTGCAAAAATCACACTTAAACATAAAAACAGGCCGTTAAAGGGCGAAAACCCAAATCAGCCCCCAAACGACCCCATAAGAGGCACGAACACCTCGCACGGGACCAATGTAACTTATAGGAACTTACCGCGTAGTCTCAGGTCTCCCAATTTGAGAATATGATGATAATTTGCAAAAATCAACACTTAAACTTAAAAACAAGTCTTTAAATGGTGAAAACCGAAATCAGCCCCCAAACCACCCTATAGGAGACACGAACACCTTGTGCGGGACAAATATAACTTATAGGAACTGACCGCGTAGTATCGGGTCTTCCGGTTTGCGAATAAAAATCAACACTTAAATATAAAAACAAGCCGTTAGAGGGTGAAAACCCAAACTTGCCCCCAAACTCCCCCGTAGGAGGCACGAACACATCGCACGGGACCAATGTAACTTGTAGGAACTGATCGCGTAGTCCCGTGTCTCCCGATTTGAGAATACGACGATAATTTGCAAAAATCAACACTTAGACTTAAAAACAAGCCGTTAAAGGGTGGAAACCCGAATCAGCCCCCAAACGACCCCGTAGGAGGCACGAACACCTCGCGCGGGACAAATATAACTTATAGGAACTGAACGCGCAGTCTTGGGTCTTCTGGTTTGCGAATAAAAATCAACATTAAACTTAAAAATAAGCTGTTAAAGGGTAAAAACCCAAACCAGCCCCCAAACGACCCCGTAAGAAGCACGAACACCTCGCACGGGACCAATGTAACTAGTAGGAACTGACCGCGTAGTCCCGGGTCTCCCGATTTGAGAATATGATGATAATTTGCAAAAATTATACTTAGACTTAAAAATAAGCCGTTAGAGGGTAACAACTCAAACCAGTCCCCAAACGACCACGTAGGAAGCACGAACACCTTGCATGAGACCAATGTAACTTGTAGGAACTGACCGCGTAGTCCCGGGTCTCCCGATTTGAGAATATGACGATAATTCACAAAAATCACACTTAGACTTAAAAAGAGGCAGTCAAAGGGTGAAAACCTAAACCAGCCCACAAACGCCCCCACAGGAGGCACAAACACCTCACATGGGACCAATGTAACTTGTAGGAACTGACCGCGTAGTCCCGGGTCTCCCCGTTTGAGATTATGACGATAATTTGAAAAAATCAACACTTAAACTTAAAAACAGACCGTTAAACGATGAAAACCTAAACCAACCCCCAAAAGGAATTGTAAGAGGCACGAACACCTCGCACAGGACCAATGTAACTTATAGGAACTGATCGCGTAGTCCCGGGTCTCCCGGTTTGAGAATAAAAGTCAACACTTAAAACTTAAAAATAAATCGTTAGAGGGTGAAAATCTAAACCAGCCCCAAAACGACCCCGTAGGAGGCACGAACACCTCGTATGGGACCAATGTAACTTGTTGGAACTGACCGCATAGTCCTGGGTCTCCCGATTTGAGAAAATGACGATAATTTACAAAAATCACACTTAGACTAAAAAATAGGTCGTTAAAGGGTGAAAACCCAAACCAGCCCCTAAACGACCCCGTAAGAGGCACGAACACCCCGCACGGGACCAATGTAACTTGTAGGAACTTACCGCGTAGTCCCGGGTCTCCCGGTTTGAGAATACGACGATAATTTTCAAAAATCAACACTTAAACTTAAAAATAAGTCTTTAAATGGTGAAAACCTAATTCAGTCCCCAAACCACCCCGTAGGAGGCACGAACACCTCGTGCGGGAAAAAATATAACTTATAGGAACTGACCGTGTAGTATCGGGTCTTCCGGTTGGCGAATAAAAATCAACACTTAAAAATAAAAACAAGTCGTTAGAGGGTGAAAACCCAAACCTGCCCCCAAACTCCCCCGTAGGAGGCACGAACACATCGCACGGGACCAATGTAACTTGTAGGAACTGATCGCGTAGTCCCGTGTCTCCCGATTTGAGAATACAATGATAATTAGCAAAAATCAACACTTAGACTTAAAAACAAGATGTTATACGATGGAAACCCAAATCAGCCCCCAAACGACCCCGTAGGAGGCACGAACACCTCGTGCGGGACAAATATAACTTATAGGAACTGACCGCGTAGTCTTGGGTCTTCTGGTTTGCGAATAAAAATCAACACTTAAACTTAAAAACAAGTTGTTAGAGGGTGAAAACCCAAACCAGCCCCCAAACGACCCCGTAAGTGGCAGGAACACCTGGCACGGGATCAATGTAACTTGTAGGAACTGACTGAATAGTCCCGGGTCTCCCGATTTGAGAATATGATGATAATTTGCAAAAATTATACTTAGACTTAAAAATAAGCCGTTAGAGGGTAAAAACTCAAACCAGTCCCCAAACGATCCCGTAGGAGGCACGAACACCTTGCACGAGACCAATGTAACTTGTAGGAACTGACCGCGTAGTCCCGGGTCTCCCGATTTGAGAATATGACAATAATTTGCAAAAATCACACTTGGACTTAAAAACAGGTTGTTAAAGGGTGAAAACCAAAACCAGCCTCCAAACGCCCCCGCAGGAGGCACGAACACCTCACACGGGCCCAATGTAACTTATAGGAACTGACCGCGTAGTCCCGGGTCTCCCCGTTTAAGAATATGACGATAATTTGCAAAAATCAACACTTAAACTTAAAAACAGGTCATTAAAGGGTGAAAACCTAAACCAGCCCCCAAACGGACTCGTAAGAGGAACGAACACCTCGCACGGACCAATGTAACTTGTAGGAACTGATCGCATAGTCCTGAGTCTCTCGGTTTGAGAATAAAAAATCAACATTGAAACTTAAAAACAAGCCATTAGAGGGTGAAAATACAAACCAGCCCCCAAACGACCCCGTAAGAGGCACGAACACCCCGCACGGGACCAATGTAACTTGTAGGAACTGACCGCGTAGTCCCGGGTCTCCCCGTTTGAGAATATGACGATAATTTGCAAAAATCAACACTTAAACTTAAAAACAGGTCATTAAAGGGTGAAAACCTAAACCAGCCCCCAAACGGACTCGTAAGAGGAACGAACACCTCGCACGGGACCAATGTAACTTGTAGGAACGGATCGCATAGTCTTGAGTCTCTCGGTTTGAGAATAAAAAATCAACACTGAAACTTAAAAACAAGCCATTAGAGGGTGAAAATCCAAACCAGCCCACAAACGACCCCGTAGGAGGCACGAACACCTCGCACGGGACCAATGTTACTTGTAGGAACCGCGTAGTCCCGGGTCTCCCGATTTGAGAATATGACGATAGTTTGCAAAAATCAATACTTAGACTTAAAAATAAGCCGTTAAACGGTGAAAACCTAAATCAGCCCCCAAACGACCCCATAGGAGGCACGACTACCTCGCGCGGGACAAATATAACTTATAGGAACTGACCATGTAGTCTCGAGTCTTCCGGTTTGTGAATAAAAATCAACACTTAAACTTAAAAACAAGTCGTTAGAGGGTGAAAACCCAAACCAGCCCCCATATGCCCCCGTAGGAGGCACGAACACCTCGCACGGGACCAATGTAACTTGTAGGAACTGACCGCGTAGTCCCGGGTCTCCCGGTTTGAGAATATGACGATAATTTACAAAAACAAACACTTAGACTTAAAAACAATCCGTTAAAGTGTGAAAACCCAAATCAAGCCCCAAACAACCCCGTAGGAGGCACTAACACCTCGCGCAGGCAAAATATAACTTATAGGAACTGACCGCGTAGTCTCAGGTCTTCCGGTTTGCGAATAAAAATCAACACTTAAACTTAAAAACAAACCGTTTGAGGGTAAAAACCCAAACCATCCCCAAACGACCCCATAAGAGGCACGAACACCTCGCACGGGACCAATGTAACTTGTAGGAACTGACGGCGTAGTCCCGGGTCTCCCGATTTGAGAATATGATGATAATTTGCAAAAATCACACTTAGAGTTAAAAACAAGCCGTTAGAGGGTGAAAACTCAAACCATTTTCCAAACGACCCCGTAGGAGGCACGGACACCTCACACGGGACCAATGTAACTTGTAGGAACTGATCGCGTTGTCCCGGGTCTCCCCGTTTGAGAATATGACGATAATTTGCAAAAATCAACACTTAAACTTAAAAATAGGCCTTTAAGGGGTGAAAACCTAATCCAACCCCAAAACGGACTCGTAAGAGGCACGAACACCACGCACGGTACCAATGTAACTTGTAGGAACTGATCGTGTAGTCCCGGGTCTCCCGGTTTGAGAATAAAAATCAACACTTAGACTTAAAAACAAGCCGTTAAAAGGTGAAAACCCAAACCAGCCCCCAAACGATCTCGTAGGAGGCACGAACACCTCGCACGGGACCAATGTAACTTGCAGGAACTAACCGCGTAGTCCCGGGTCTCCCGATTTGAGAATATGACGATAATTTGCAAAAATCACACTTAGACTTAAAAACAGGCCGTTAGAGGGTGAAAACCTAAACCAGCCACCAAACGCCCCCGTAGGAGGCACGAACACCTCAAACGGGACCAATGTAACTTGTACGAACTGACCGTGTAGTCCCGAGTCTCCCCGTTTGAGAATATGACGATAATTTGCAAAAATCAACACTTAAACTTAAAAATAGACCGTTAAAGGATGAAAACCTAAACCAAACCCCAAAAGGACTCGTAAGAGGCACGAACACCTCGCACGGGACCAATGTAACTTATAGGAACTGATCGCGTAGTCCCAGGTCTCCCAGTTTGAGAATAAAAATCAACACTTAAAACATAAAAATAAATCGTTAGAGGGTGAAAATCTAAACCAGCCCCAAAACGACCCCGTAGGAGGCACGAACACCTCGTATGGGACCAATGTAACTTGTTGGAACTGACCGCATAGTCCTCAGTCTCCCGATATGAGAATGTGACGATAATTTGCAAAAATCACACTTAGACATAAAAACAGGCCGTTAAAGGGCGAAAACCCAAATCAGCCCCCAAACGACCCCATAAGAGGCACGAACACCTCGCACGGGACCAATGTAACTTATAGGAACTTACCGCGTAGTCTCAGGTCTCCCAATTTGAGAATACGATGATAATTTGCAAAAATCAACACTTAAACTTAAAAACAAGTCTTTAAATGGTGAAAACCGAAATCAGCCCCCAAACCACCCTGTAGGAGACACGAACACCTTGTGCGGGACAAATATAACTTATAGGAACTGACCGCGTAGTATCGGGTCTTCCGGTTTGCGAATAAAAATCAACACTTAAATATAAAAACAAGCCGTTAGAGGGTGAAAACCCAAACTTGCCCCCAAACTCCCCCGTAGGAGGCACGAACACATCGCACGGGACCAATGTAACTTGTAGGAACTGATCGCGTAGTCCCGTGTCTCCCGATTTGAGAATACGACGATAATTTGCAAAAATCAACACTTAGACTTAAAAACAAGCCGTTAAAGGGTGGAAACCCGAATCAGCCCCCAAACGACCCCGTAGGAGGCACGAACACCTCGCGCGGGACAAATATAACTTATAGGAACTGAACGCGCAGTCTTGGGTCTTCTGGTTTGCGAATAAAAATCAACATTAAACTTAAAAATAAGCTGATAAAGGGTAAAAACCCAAACCAGCCCCCAAACGACCCCGTAAGAAGCACGAACACCTCGCACGGGACCAATGTAACTAGTAGGAACTGACCGCGTAGTCCCGGGTCTCCCGATTTGAGAATATGATGATAATTTGCAAAAATTATACTTAGACTTAAAAATAAGCCGTTAGAGGGTAACAACTCAAACCAGTCCCCAAACGACCACGTAGGAAGCACGAACACCTTGCATGAGACCAATGTAACTTGTAGGAACTGACCGCGTAGTCCCGGGTCTCCCGATTTGAGAATATGACGATAATTCACAAAAATCACACTTAGACTTAAAAAGAGGCAGTCAAAGGGTGAAAACCTAAACCAGCCCCCAAACGCCCCCACAGGAGGCACAAACACCTCACATGGGACCAATGTAACTTGTAGGAACTGACCGCGTAGTCCCGGGTCTCCCCGTTTGAGATTATGACGATAATTTGAAAAAATCAACACTTAAACTTAAAAACAGACCGTTAAACGATGAAAACCTAAACCAACCCCCAAAAGGAATTGTAAGAGGCACGAACACCTCGCACAGGACCAATGTAACTTATAGGAACTGATCGCGTAGTCCCGGGTCTCCCGGTTTGAGAATAAAAGTCAACACTTAAAACTTAAAAATAAATCGTTAGAGGGTGAAAATCTAAACCAGCCCCAAAACGACCCCGTAGGAGGCACGAACACCTCGTATGGGACCAATGTAACTTGTTGGAACTGACCGCATAGTCCTGGGTCTCCCGATTTGAGAAAATGACGATAATTTACAAAAATCACACTTAGACTAAAAAATAGGTCGTTAAAGGGTGAAAACCCAAACCAGCCCCTAAACGACCCCGTAAGAGGCACGAACACCCCGCACGGGACCAATGTAACTTGTAGGAACTTACCGCGTAGTCCCGGGTCTCCCGGTTTGAGAATACGACGATAATTTTCAAAAATCAACACTTAAACTTAAAAATAAGTCTTTAAATGGTGAAAACCTAATTCAGTCCCCAAACCACCCCGTAGGAGGCACGAACACCTCGTGCGGGAAAAAATATAACTTATAGGAACTGACCGTGTAGTATCGGGTCTTCCGGTTGGCGAATAAAAATCAACACTTAAAAATAAAAACAAGTCGTTAGAGGGTGAAAACCCAAACCTGCCCCCAAACTCCCCCGTAGGAGGCACGAACACATCGCACGGGACCAATGTAACTTGTAGGAACTGATCGCGTAGTCCCGTGTCTCCCGATTTGAGAATACAATGATAATTAGCAAAAATCAACACTTAGACTTAAAAACAAGATGTTATATGATGGAAACCCAAATCAGCCCCCAAACGACCCCGTAGGAGGCACGAACACCTCGTGCGGGACAAATATAACTTATAGGAACTGACCGCGTAGTCTTGGGTCTTCTGGTTTGCGAATAAAAATCAACACTTAAACTTAAAAACAAGTTGTTAGAGGGTGAAAACCCAAACCAGCCCCCAAACGACCCCGTAAGTGGCAGGAACACCTGGCACGGGATCAATGTAACTTGTAGGAACTGACTGAATAGTCCCGGGTCTCCCGATTTGAGAATATGATGATAATTTGCAAAAATTATACTTAGACTTAAAAATAAGCCGTTAGAGGGTAAAAACTCAAACCAGTCCCCAAACGATCCCGTAGGAGGCACGAACACCTTGCACGAGACCAATGTAACTTGTAGGAACTGACCGCGTAGTCCCGGGTCTCCCGATTTGAGAATATGACAATAATTTGCAAAAATCACACTTAGACTTAAAAACAGGTTGTTAAAGGGTGAAAACCAAAACCAGCCTCCAAACGCCCCCGCAGGAGGCACGAACACCTCACACGGGCCCAATGTAACTTATAGGAACTGACCGCGTAGTCCCGGGTCTCCCCGTTTGAGAATATGACGATAATTTGCAAAAATCAACACTTAAACTTAAAAACAGGTCATTAAAGGGTGAAAACCTAAACCAGCCCCCAAACGGACTCGTAAGAGGAACGAACACCTCGCACGGACCAATGTAACTTGTAGGAACTGATCGCATAGTCCTGAGTCTCTCGGTTTGAGAATAAAAAATCAACATTGAAACTTAAAAACAAGCCATTAGAGGGTGAAAATCCAAACCAGCCCACAAACGACCCCGTAGGAGGCACGAACACCTCGCACGGGACCAATGTTACTTGTAGGAACCGCGTAGTCCCGGGTCTCCCGATTTGAGAATATGACGATAGTTTGCAAAAATCAACACTTAGACTTAAAAACAAGCCGTTAAAGGGTGAAAACCTAAATCAGCCCCCAAACGACCCCATAGGAGGCACGAACACCTCGCACGGGACAAATATAACTTATAGGAACTGACCATGTAGTCTCGAGTCTTCCGATTTGCGAATAAAAATCAACACTTAAACAAAAAAACAAGTCGTTAGAGGGTGAAAACCTAAACCAGCCCCCATATGCCACCGTAGGAGGCACGCACACCTCGCACGGGACCAATGTAACTTGTAGGAACTGACCGCGTAGTCCCGGGTCTCCCGGTTTGAGAATATGACGATAATTTGAAAAAATAAACAATTAGACTTAAAAACAACCCGTTAAAGGGTGAAAACCCAAATCGGCCCCCAAATAACCCCGTAGGAGGCACGAACACCTCGCGCAGGACGAATATAACTTATAGGAACTGACCGCGTAGTCTCAGGTCTTCCGGTTTGCGAATAAAAATCAACAGTTAAACTTAAAAACAAACCGTTTGAGGGTAAAAACCCAAACCATCCCCAAACGACCCCATAAGAGGCACGAACACCTCGCACGGGACCAATGTAACTTGTAGGAACTGACGGCGTAGTCCCGGGTCTCCCGATTTGAGAATATGATGATAATTTGCAAAAATCACACTTAGAGTTAAAAACAAGCCGTTAGAGGGTGAAAACTCAAACCATTTTCGAAACGACCCCGTAGGAGGCACGGACACCTCACACGGGACCAATGTAACTTGTAGGAACTGATCGCGTTGTCCCGGGTCTCCCCGTTTGAGAATATGACGATAATTTGCAAAAATCAACACTTAAACTTAAAAATAGGCCTTTAAGGGGTGAAAACCTAATCCAACCCCAAAACGGACTCGTAAGAGGCACGAACACCACGCACGGTACCAATGTAACTTGTAGGAACTGATCGTGTAGTCCCAGGTCTCCCGGTTTGAGAATAAAAATCAACACTTAGACTTAAAAACAAGCCGTTAAAAGGTGAAAACCCAAACCAGCCCCCAAACGATCTCGTAGGAGGCACGAACACCTCGCACGGGACCAATGTAACTTGCAGGAACTAACCGCGTAGTCCCGGGTCTCCCGATTTGAGAATATGACGATAATTTGCAAAAATCACACTTAGACTTAAAAACAGGCCGTTAGAGGGTGAAAACCTAAACCAGCCACCAAACGCCCCCGTAGGAGGTACGAACAACTCAAACGGGACCAATGTAACTTGTAGGAACTGACCGTGTAGTCCCGAGTCTCCCCGTTTGAGAATATGACGATAATTTGCAAAAATCAACACTTAAACTTAAAAATAGACCGTTAAAGGATGAAAACCTAAACCAACCCCCAAAAGGACTCGTAAGAGGCACGAACACCTCGCACGGGACCAATGTAACTTATAGGAACTGATCGAGTAGTCCCAGGTCTCCCAGTTTGAGAATAAAAATCAACACTTAAAACATAAAAATAAATCGTTAGAGGGTGAAAATCTAAACCAGCCCCAAAACGACCCCGTAGGAGGCACGAACACCTCGTATGGGACCAATGTAACTTGTTGGAACTGACCGCATAGTCCTCAGTCTCCCGATATGAGAATGTGACGATAATTTGCAAAAATCACACTTAGACATAAAAACAGGCCGTTAAAGGGCGAAAACCCAAATCAGCCCCCAAACGACCCCATAAGAGGCACGAACACCTCGCACGGGACCAATGTAACTTATAGGAACTTACCGCGTAGTCTCAGGTCTCCCAATTTGAGAATACGATGATAATTTGCAAAAATCAACACTTAAACTTAAAAACAAGTCTTTAAATGGTGAAAACCGAAATCAGCCCCCAAACCACCCTGTAGGAGACACGAACACCTTGTGCGGGACAAATATAACTTATAGGAACTGACCGCGTAGTATCGGGTCTTCCGGTTTGCGAATAAAAATCAACACTTAAATATAAAAACAAGCCGTTAGAGGGTGAAAACCCAAACTTGCCCCCAAACTCCCCCGTAGGAGGCACGAACACATCGCACGGGACCAATGTAACTTGTAGGAACTGATCGCGTAGTCCCGTGTCTCCCGATTTGAGAATACGACGATAATTTGCAAAAATCAACACTTAGACTTAAAAACAAGCCGTTAAAGGGTGGAAACCCGAATCAGCCCCCAAACGACCCCGTAGGAGGCACGAACACCTCGCGCGGGACAAATATAACTTATAGGAACTGAACGCGCAGTCTTGGGTCTTCTGGTTTGCGAATAAAAATCAACATTAAACTTAAAAATAAGCTGTTAAAGGGTAAAAACCCAAACCAGCCCCCAAACGACCCCGTAAGAAGCACGAACACCTCG
Source organism: Sambucus nigra (assembly GCA_949130495.1). Lineage (NCBI taxonomy): Eukaryota > Viridiplantae > Streptophyta > Magnoliopsida > Dipsacales > Adoxaceae > Sambucus > Sambucus nigra. Next base: position 344,287 of record OX422207.1, on the reverse strand, counting down.
CACGGGACCAATGTAACTAGTAGGAACTGACCGCGTAGTCCCGGGTCTCCCGATTTGAGAATATGATGATAATTTGCAAAAATTATACTTAGACTTAAAAATAAGCCGTTAGAGGGTAACAACTCAAACCAGTCCCCAAACGACCACGTAGGAAGCACGAACACCTTGCATGAGACCAATGTAACTTGTAGGAACTGACCGCGTAGTCCCGGGTCTCCCGATTTGAGAATATGACGATAATTCACAAAAATCACACTTAGACTTAAAAAGAGGCAGTCAAAGGGTGAAAACCTAAACCAGCCCCCAAACGCCACCACAGGAGGCACAAACACCTCACATGGGACCAATGTAACTTGTAGGAACTGACCGCGTAGTCCCGGGTCTCCCCGTTTGAGATTATGACGATAATTTGAAAAAATCAACACTTAAACTTAAAAACAGACCGTTAAACGATGAAAACCTAAACCAACCCCCAAAAGGAATTGTAAGAGGCACGAACACCTCGCACAGGACCAATGTAACTTATAGGAACTGATCGCGTAGTCCCGGGTCTCCCGGTTTGAGAATAAAAGTCAACACTTAAAACATAAAAATAAATCGTTAGAGGGTGAAAATCTAAACCAGCCCCAAAACAACCCCGTAGGAGGCACGAACACCTCGTATGGGACCAATGTAACTTGTTGGAACTGACCGCATAGTCCTGGGTCTCCCGATTTGAGAAAATGACGATAATTTACAAAAATCACACTTAGACTAAAAAATAGGTCGTTAAAGGGTGAAAACCCAAACCAGCCCCTAAACGACCCCGTAAGAGGCACGAACACCCCGCACGGGACCAATGTAACTTGTAGGAACTTACCGCGTAGTCCCGGGTCTCCCGGTTTGAGAATACGACGATAATTTTCAAAAATCAACACTTAAACTTAAAAATAAGTCTTTAAATGGTGAAAACCTAATTCAGTCCCCAAACCACCCCGTAGGAGGCACGAACACCTCGTGCGGGAAAAAATATAACTTATAGGAACTGACCGTGTAGTATCGGGTCTTCCGGTTGGCGAATAAAAATCAACACTTAAAAATAAAAACAAGTCGTTAGAGGGTGAAAACCCAAACCTGCCCCCAAACTCCCCCGTAGGAGGCACGAACACATCGCACGGGACCAATGTAACTTGTAGGAACTGATCGCGTAGTCCCGTGTCTCCCGATTTGAGAATACAATGATAATTAGCAAAAATCAACACTTAGACTTAAAAACAAGATGTTATACGATGGAAACCCAAATCAGCCCCCAAACGACCCCGTAGGAGGCACGAACACCTCGTGCGGGACAAATATAACTTATAGGAACTGACCGCGTAGTCTTGGGTCTTCTGGTTTGCGAATAAAAATCAACACTTAAACTTAAAAACAAGTTGTTAGAGGGTGAAAACCCAAACCAGCCCCCAAACGACCCCGTAAGTGGCAGGAACACCTGGCACGGGATCAATGTAACTTGTAGGAACTGACTGAATAGTCCCGGGTCTCCCGATTTGAGAATATGATGATAATTTGCAAAAATTATACTTAGACTTAAAAATAAGCCGTTAGAGGGTAAAAACTCAAACCAGTCCCCAAACGATCCCGTAGGAGGCACGAACACCTTGCACGAGACCAATGTAACTTGTAGGAACTGACCGCGTAGTCCCGGGTCTCCCGATTTGAGAATATGACAATAATTTGCAAAAATCACACTTAGACTTAAAAACAGGTTGTTAAAGGGTGAAAACCAAAACCAGCCTCCAAACGCCCCCGCAGGAGGCACGAACACCTCACACGGGCCCAATGTAACTTATAGGAACTGACCGCGTAGTCCCGGGTCTCCCCGTTTGAGAATATGACGATAATTTGCAAAAATCAACACTTAAACTTAAAAACAGGTCATTAAAGGGTGAAAACCTAAACCAGCCCCCAAACGGACTCGTAAGAGGAACGAACACCTCGCACGGACCAATGTAACTTGTAGGAACTGATCGCATAGTCCTGAGTCTCTCGGTTTGAGAATAAAAAATCAACATTGAAACTTAAAAACAAGCCATTAGAGGGTGAAAATCCAAACCAGCCCACAAACGACCCCGTAGGAGGCACGAACACCTCGCACGGGACCAATGTTACTTGTAGGAACCGCGTAGTCCCGGGTCTCCCGATTTGAGAATATGACGATAGTTTGCAAAAATCAACACTTAGACTTAAAAACAAGCCGTTAAAGGGTGAAAACCTAAATCAGCCCCCAAACGACCCCATAGGAGGCACGAACACCTCGCACGGGACAAATATAACTTATAGGAACTGACCATGTAGTCTCGAGTCTTCCGATTTGCGAATAAAAATCAACACTTAAACAAAAAAACAAGTCGTTAGAGGGTGAAAACCCAAACCAGCCCCCATATGCCACCGTAGGAGGCACGAACACCTCGCACGGGACCAATGTAACTTGTAGGAACTGACCAAGTAGTCCCGGGTCTCCCGGTTTGAGAATATGATGATAATTTGAAAAAATAAACAATTAGACTTAAAAACAACCCGTTAAAGGGTGAAAACCCAAATCGGCCCCCAAATAACCCCGTAGGAGGCACGAACACCTCGCGCAGGACGAATATAACTTATAAGAACTGACCGCGTAGTCTCAGGTCTTCCGGTTTGCGAATAAAAATCAACAGTTAAACTTAAAAACAAGCTGTTAAAGGGTAAAAAGCCAAACCAGCCCCCAAACGACCCCGTAAGAGGCACGAACACCTCGCACGGGACCAATGTAACTAGTAGGAACTGACCGCGTAGTCCCGGGTCTCCCGATTTGAGAATATGATGATAATTTGAAAAAATCACACTTAGACTTAAAAACAAGCCGTTATAGGGTGAAAACTCAAACCATCTCCCAAACGACCCCGTAGGAGGCACGGACACCTCACACGGGACCATTGTAACTTGTAGGAACTGACCGCGTTGTCCCGGGTCTCCCCGTTTGAGAATATGACGATAATTTGCAAAAATCAACACTTAAACTTAAAAACAGGTCATTAAAGGGTGAAAACCTAAACCAACCCCCAAACGGACTCGTAAGAGGAACGAACACCTCGCACGGACCAATGTAACTTGTAGGAACTGATCGCATAGTCCTGAGTCTCTCGGTTTGAGAATAAAAAATCAACACTGAAACTTAAAAACAAGCCATTAGAGGGTGAAAATCCAAACCAGCCCACAAACGACCCCGTAGGAGGCACGAACACCTCGCACGGGACCAATGTTACTTGTAGGAACCGCGTAGTCCCGGGTCTCCCGATTTGAGAATATGACGATAGTTTGCAAAAATCAACACTTAGACTTAAAAACAAGCCGTTAAAGGGTGAAAACCTAAATCAGCCCCCAAACGACCCCATAGGAGGCACGAACACCTCGCGCGGGACAAATATAACTTATAGGAACTGACCATGTAGTCTCGAGTCTTCCGGTTTGCGAATAAAAATCAACACTTAAACTTAAAAACAAGTCGTTAGAGGGTGAAAACCCAAACCAGCCCCCATATGCCACCGTAGGAGGCACGAACACCTCGCACGGGACCAATTAACTTGTAGGAACTGACCGCGTAGTCCCGGGTCTCCCGGTTTGAGAATATGATGATAATTTGAAAAAATAAACACTTAGACTTAAAAACAAGCCGTTAAAGAGTGAAAACCCAAATCGGCCCCCAAATAACCCCGTAGGAGGCACGAACACCTCGCGCAGGCTAAATATAACTTATAGGAACTGACCGCGTAGTCTCAGGTCTTCCGGTTTGCCTATAAAAATCAACACTTAAACTTAAAAACAAACCGTTAGAGGGTAAAAACCCAAACCATCCCCAAACGACCCCATAAGAGGCACGAACACCTCGCACGGGACCAATGTAACTTGTAGGAACTGACCGCGTAGTCCCGGGTCTCCCGATTTAAGAATATGATGATTATTTGCAAAAATCACACTTAGAGTTAAAAACAAGCCGTTAGAGGGTGAAAACTCAAACCATTTCCCAAACGACCCCGTAGGAGGCACGGACACCTCACACGGGACCAATGTAACTTGTAGGAACTGACCGCGTTGTCCCGGGTCTCCCCGTTTGAGAATATGACAATAATTTGCAAAAATCAACACTTAAACTTAAAAACGGGCCTTTCAGGGTGAAAACCTAAACCAGCCCCAAAACGGACTCGTAATAGGCACGAACACCACGCACGGTACCAATGTAACTTGTAGGAACTGATCGTGTAGTCCCGGGTCTCCCGGTTTGAGAACAAAAATCAACAGTTAGACTTAAAAAAAGCCGTTAAAAGGTGAAAACTCAAACTAGCCCCCAAACGATCTCGTAGGAGGCACGAACACCTCGCACGGGACCAATGTAACTTGTATGAACTAACCGCGTAGTCCCGGATCTCTTGATTTGAGAATATGATGATAATTTGCAAAAATCACACTTAGACTTAAAAACAGGCCGTTAGAGGGTGAAAGCCTAAACCAGCAACCAAACGCCCCGTAAGAGGCACGAACACCTCAGACGGGACCAATATAACTTGTAGGAAGTGACCGCGTAGTCTCGGGTCTCCTCATTTGAGAATATGATGATAATTTGCAAAAATCAACACTTAAACTTAAAAACAGACCGTTAAAGGATGAAAACCTAAACCAACCCCCAAAAGGACTCGTAAGAGGCACGAACACCTCGCACGGGACCAATGTAACTTATAGGAACTGATCGCGTAGTCCCAGGTCTCCAGGTTTGAGAATAAAAATCAACACTTAAAACTTAAAAATAAATTGTTAGAGGGTGAAAATCTAAACCAGCCTCAAAACGACCCCGTAGGAGGCACGAACACCTCATATGGGACCAATGTAACTTGTTGGAACTGACCGCATACTCCTGGGTCTCCCGATTTGAGAATATGATGATAATTTGCAAAAATCACACTTAGACATAAAAACAGGCCGTTAAAGGGTGAAAACCCAAATCAGCCCCCAAACGACCCCGTAAGAGGCACGAACACCTCGCACAGGACCAATGTAAATTATAGGAACTTACTGCGTAGTCCCGGGTCTCCCGATTTGCGAATACGACGATAATTTGCAAAAATCAACACTTAAACTTAAAAACAAGTCATTAAATGGTGAAAACCTAAATCAGCCCCCAAACCACCCCGTAGGAGGCACGAATACCTCGTGCGGGACAAATATAACTTATAGGAACTGACCGCGTAGTATCGGGTCTTCCGGTTTGCGAATAAAAATCAACACTTAAACATAAAAACAAGCCGTTAGAGGGTGAAAACCCAAACCTACCTCCAAACTCCCCCCGTAGGAGGCACGAACACATCGCACGGAACCAATGTAACTTGTAGGAACTGATCGCGTAGTCCCGTGTCTCCCGATTTGAGAATAGGACGATAATTTGCAAAAATCAACACTTAGACTTAAAAACAAGCCTTTAAAGGGTGGAAACCCGAATCAGCCCCCAAACGACCCCGTAGGAGGCACGAACACCTCACGCGGGACAAATATAACTTATAGGAACTGACCCCGTAGTCTTGGGTCTTCTGGTTTGCGAATAAAAATCAACACTTAAACTTAAAAACAAGTTGTTAGAGGGTGAAAACCCAAACCAGCCTCGAAATGACCCCGTAAGAGGCACGAAAACCTCGCACGGGATCAATGTAACTTGTAGGAACTGACTGCGTAGTCTCGGGTCCCCCAATTTGAGAATATGATGATAATTTGCAAAAATTATACTTAGACTTAAAAATAAGCCGTTAGAGGGTAAAAACTCAAACCAGTCCCCAAACGACCAGGTAGGAGGCACGAACACCTTGCATGAGACCAATGTAACTTGTAGGAACTGACCGTGTAGTTCTGAGTCTCCCGATTTGAGAATATGATGATAATTCTCAAAAATCACACTTAGACTTAAAAACAGGCTGTTAAAGGGTGAAAACCTAAACCATCCCCCAAACGCCCCCGCAGGAGGCACGAACACCTCACACGGGACCAATGTAAGTTGTAGGAACTGACCGCGTAGTCCCGGGTCTCCTCGTTTGAGAATATGACGATAATTTAAAAAAATCAATACTTAAACTTAAAAACAGGTCATTAAAGGGTAAAAACCTAAACCAGCCCCCAAACGGACTCGTAAGAGGAACGAACACCTCGCACGGGACCAATGTAACTTATAGGAACTGATCGTATAGCCCCGAGTCTCTCGGTTTGAGAATAAAAAATCAACACTGAAACTTAAAAACAAGCCGTTAGAGGGTGAAAATCCAAACCAGCCCACAAACGACCCCGTAGGAGGCACGAACACCTCGTACGGGACCAATGTTACTGGTAGGAACCGCGTAGTCCCGGGTCTCTCGATTTGAGAATATGATGATAGTTTGCAAAAATCAACGCTTAGACTTAAAACAAGCCGTTAAAGGGTGAAAACCTAAATCAGCCCCCAAACGACCCCGTAGGAGGCACGAACACCTCGCGCGGGACAAATATAACTTATAGGAACTGACCATGTAGTCTCGGGTCTTAAGGTTTGCGAATAAAAATCAACAGTTAAACTTAAAAACAAGTCGTTAGAGGGTGAAAACCCAAACCAGCCCCCATATGCCACCGTAGGAGGCACGAACACCTCGCACGGGACCAATGTAACTTGTAGGAACTGACCGCGTAGTCCCGGGTCTCCCGGTTTCAGAATATGACGATAATTTGAAAAAATAAACAATTAGACTTAAAAACAACCCGTTAAAGGGTGAAAACCCAAATCGGCCCCGAAATAACCCCGTAGGAGGCACGAACACCTCGCGCAGGACGAATATAACTTATAGGAACTGACCGCGTAGTCTCAGGTCTTCCGATTTGCGAATAAAAATCAACTGTTAAACTTAAAAACAAGCTGTTAAAGGGTAAAAAGCCAAACCAGCCCCCAAACGACCCCGTAAGAGGCACGAACACCTCGCACGGGACCAATGTAACTAGTAGGAACTGACCGCGTAGTCCCGGGTCTCCCGATTTGAGAATATGATGATAATTTGAAAAAATCACACTTAGACTTAAAAACAAGCCGTTATAGGGTGAAAACTCAAACCATCTCCCAAACGACCCCGTAGGAGGCACGGACACCTCACACGGGACCATTGTAACTTATAGGAACTGACCGCGTTGTCCCGGGTCTCCCCGTTTGAGAATATGACGATAATTTGCAAAAATCAACACTTAAACTTAAAAACAGGTCATTAAAGGGTGAAAACCTAAACCAGCCCCCAAACGGACTCGTAAGAGGAACGAACACCTCGCACGGACCAATGTAACTTGTAGGAACTGATCGCATAGTCCTGAGTCTCTAGGTTTGAGAATAAAAAATCAACACTGAAACTTAAAAACAAGCCATTAGAGGGTGAAAATCCAAACCAGCCCACAAACGACCCCGTAAGAGGCACGAACACCTCGCACGGGACCAATGTTACTTGTAGGAACCGCGTAGTCCCGGGTCTCCCGATTTGAGAATATGACGATAGTTTGCAAAAATCAACACTTAGACTTAAAAACAAGTCGTTAAAGGGTGAAAACCTAAATCAGCCCCCAAACGACCCCATAGGAGGCACGAACACCTCGCGCGGGACAAATATAACTTATAGGAACTGACCATGTAGTCTCGAGTCTTCCGGTTTGCGAATAAAAATCAACACTTAAACTTAAAAACAAGTCATTAGAGGGTGAAAACCCAAACCAGCCCCCATATGCCACCGTAGGAGGCACGAACACCTCGCACGGGACCAATTAACTTGTAGGAACTCACCGCGTAGTCCCGGGTCTCCCGGTTTGAGAATATGATGATAATTTGAAAAAATAAACACTTAGACTTAAAAACAAGCCATTAAAGGGTGAAAACCCAAATCGGCCCCCAAATAACCCCGTAGGAGGCACGAACACCTCGCGCAGGCTAAATATAACTTATAGGAACTGACCGCGTAGTCTCAGGTCTTCCGGTTTGCGTATAAAAATCAACACTTAAACTTAAAAACAAATCGTTAGAGGGTAAAAACCCAAACCATCCCCAAACGACCCCATAAGAGGCACGAACACCTCGCACGGGACCAATGTAACTTGTAGGAACTGACCGCGTAGTCCCGGGTCTCCCTATTTAAGAATATGATGATAATTTGCAAAAATCACACTTAGAGTTAAAAACAAGCCGTTAGAGGGTGAAAACTCAAACCATTTCCCAAACGACCCCGTAGGAGGCACGGACACCTCACACGGGACCAATGTAACTTGTAGGAACTGACCGCGTTGTCCTGGGTCTCCCCGTTTGAGAATATGACAATAATTTGCAAAAATCAACACTTAAACTTAAAAACGGGCCTTTCAGGGTGAAAACCTAAACCAGCCCCAAAACGGACTCGTAATAGGCACGAACACCACGCACGGTACCAATGTAACTTGTAGGAACTGATCGTGTAGTCCCGGGTCTCCCGGTTTGAGAACAAAAATCAACAGTTAGACTTAAAAAAAGCCGTTAAAAGGTGAAAACCCAAACTAGCCCCCAAACGATCTCGTAGGAGGCACGAACACCTCGCACGGGACCAATGTAACTTGTATGAACTAACCGCGTCGTCCCGGATCTCTTGATTTGAGAATATGACGATAATTTGCAAAAATCACACTTAGACTTAAAAACAGGCCGTTAGAGGGTGAAAGCCTAAACCAGCAACCAAACGCCCCGTAGGAGGCACGAACACCTCAAACGGGACCAATATAACTTGTAGGAAGTGACCGCGTAGTCTCGGGTCTCCTCATTTGAGAATATGATGATAATTTGCAAAAATCAACACTTAAACTTAAAAACAGACCGTTAAAGGATGAAAACCTAAACCAACCCCCAAAAGGACTCGTAAGAGGCACGAACACCTCGCACGGGACCAATGTAACTTATAGGAACTGATCGCGTAGTCCCAGGTCTCCAGGTTTGAGAATAAAAATCAACACTTAAAACTTAAAAATAAATTGTTAGAGGGTGAAAATCTAAACCAGCCTCAAAACGACCCCGTAGGAGGCACGAACACCTCATATGGGACCAATGTAACTTGTTGGAACTGACCGCATACTCCTGGGTCTCCCGATTTGAGAATATGATGATAATTTGCAAAAATCACACTTAGACATAAAAACAGGCCGTTAAAGGGTGAAAACCCAAATCAGCCCCCAAACGACCCCGTAAGAGGCACGAACACCTCGCACAGGACCAATGTAAATTATAGGAACTTACTGCGTAGTCCCGGGTCTCCCGATTTGCGAATACGACGATAATTTGCAAAAATCAACACTTAAACTTAAAAACAAGTCATTAAATGGTGAAAACCTAAATCAGCCCCCAAACCACCCCGTAGGAGGCACGAATACCTCGTGCGGGACAAATATAACTTATAGGAACTGACCGCGTAGTATCGGGTCTTCCGGTTTGCGAATAAAAATCAACACTTAAACATAAAAACAAGCCGTTAGAGGGTGAAAACCCAAACCTGCCTCCAAACTCCCCCCGTAGGAGGCACGAACACATCGCACGGAACCAATGTAACTTGTAGGAACTGATCGCGTAGTCCCGTGTCTCCCGATTTGAGAATAGGACGATAATTTGCAAAAATCAACACTTAGACTTAAAAACAAGCCTTTAAAGGGTGGAAACCCGAATCAGCCCCCAAACGACCCCGTAGGAGGCACGAACACCTCGCGCGGGACAAATATAACTTATAGGAACTGACCCCGTAGTCTTGGGTCTTCTGGTTTGCGAATAAAAATCAACACTTAAACTTAAAAACAAGTTGTTAGAGGGTGAAAACCCAAACCAGCCTCCAAATGACCCCGTAAGAGGCACGAAAACCTCGCACGGGATCAATGTAACTTGTAGGAACTGACTGCGTAGTCTCGGGTCCCCCAATTTGAGAATATGATGATAATTTGCAAAAATTATACTTAGACTTAAAAATAAGCCGTTAGAGGGTAAAAACTCAAACCAGTCCCCAAACGACCAGGTAGGAGGCACGAACACCTTGCATGAGACCAATGTAACTTGTAGGAACTGACCGCGTAGTCCTGAGTCTCCCGATTTGAGAATATGATGATAATTCTCAAAAATCACACTTAGACTTAAAAACAGGCTGTTAAAGGGTAAAAACCTAAACCATCCCCCAAACGCCCCCGCAGGAGGCACGAACACCTCACACGGGACCAATGTAAGTTGTAGGAACTGACCGCGTAGTCCCGGGTCTCCTCATTTGAGAATATGACGATAATTTAAAAAAATCAATACTTAAACTTAAAAACAGGTCATTAAAGGGTAAAAACCTAAACCAGCCCCCAAACGGACTCGTAAGAGGAACGAACACCTCGCACGGGACCAATGTAACTTATAGGAACTGATCGTATAGTCCCGAGTCTCTCGGTTTGAGAATAAAAAATCAACACTGAAACTTAAAAACAAGCCGTTAGAAGGTGAAAATCCAAACCAGCCCACAAACGACCCCGTAGGAGGCACGAACACCTCGTACGGGACCAATGTTACTGGTAGGAACCGCGTAGTCCCGGGTCTCTCGATTTGAGAATATGATGATAGTTTGCAAAAATCAACACTTAGACTTAAAACAAGTCGTTAAAGGGTGAAAACCTAAATCAGCCCCCAAACGACCCCGTAGGAGGCACGAACACCTCGCGCGGGACAAATATAACTTATAAGAACTGACCATGTAGTCTCGGGTCTTCAGGTTTGCGAATAAAAATCAACAGTTAAACTTAAAAACAAGTCGTTAAAGGGTGAAAACCCAAACCAGCCCCCATATGCCCTCGTAGGAGGCACGAACACCTCGCACGGGACCAATGTAACTTGTAGGAACTGATCGCGGAGTCCTGGGTCTTCGGATTTGAGAATATGATGATAATTTTCAAAAATAAACACTTAGACTTAAAAACAAGTCGTTAAAGGGTGAAAACCCAAATCAGCTCCCAAACAACCCCGTAGGAGGCACGAACACCTCGCGTAGGACAAATATAACTTATAGGAACTGACCGCGTAGTCTCAGGTCTTCCGGTTTGCGAATAAAAATCAACACTTAAACTTAAAAACAAGCCGTTAGAGGGTAAAAACCAAAACCAGTCCCCAAACGACCCCGTAAGAGGTACGAACACCTCGCACGGGACCAATGTAACTTGTAGGAACTCACCGCGTTGTCCCGGGTCTCCCGATTTGAGAATATGATGATAATTTGCAAAAATAACACTTAGACTTAAAAATAAGCCGTTAGAGGGTGAAAACTCAAACCAGCTCCCAAACGACCCCATAGGAGGCACGGACACCTCACACGGTACCAATGTAACTTGTAGGAACTGACCGCGTTGTCCCGGGTCTCCCCGTTTGAGAATTTGACAATAATTTGCAAAAATCAACACTTAAACTTAAAAACAGGCCTTTAAAGGGTGAAAAGCTAAACTAGACCCAAAACGGACTCGTAAGAGGCACGAACACCACGCACGGTACCAATGTAACTTGTAGGAACTGATCGTGTCGTCCTGGGTCTCCCGATTTGAGAACAAAAGTCAACACTTAGACTTAAAAACAAGTCGTTAAAAGGTGAAAACCCAAACTAGCCCCCAAACGAACTCGTAGGAGGCATGAACACCTCGCATGGGACCAATGTAACTTGCAGGAACTAACCGCGTAGTCCCGGGTCTCCCCGATTTGAGAATATGACGATAATTTACAAAAATCACACTTAGACTTAAAAACAGGTCGTTAGAGGATGAAAACCTAAACCATCCACCAAACGCCCCCGTAGGATGCACGAACACCTCAGACGGGACCAATGTAACTTGTAGGAACTGACCGCGTAGTCCCGGGTCTCCCCATTTGAGAATATGATGATAATTTGCAAAAATGAACACTTAAACATAAAAACAGACCTTTAAAGGATGAAAACCGAAACCAACCCCCAAAAGGACTCGTAAGAGGCACGAACACCTCGCACGGGACCAATGTAACTTATAGGAACTGATCGCGTAGCCCCAGGTCTCCCGGTTTGAGAATAGAAATCAACACTTAAAACTAAAAAATAAATCGTTAGAGGGTGAAAATCTAAACCAGCCCCAAAACGACCCCGTAGGAGGCACGAACACCTCGTATGGGACCAATGTAACTTGTTGGAACTGACCGCGTAGTCCTGGGTCTCCCAGTTTTAGAATATGATGATAATTTGCAAAAATCACACTTAAGACTTAAAAACAGGTCGTCAAAGGGTGAAAACCCAAACTAGCCCCCAAACGACCCTGTAAGAGGCACGAACACCTCGCACGGGACCAATGTAACTAGTAGGAACTTGCCACGTAGTCCCGGGTCTCCCGGTTTGAGAATACGACGATAATTTGCAAAAATCAACACTTAAACTTAAAAACAAGTCATTAAATGGTGAAAACCTAAATCAGCCCCCAAACGACCCTGTAGAAGGCACAAACACCTCGTGCGGGACAAATATAACTTATAGGAACTGACCGCGTAGTATCGGGTCTTCCGGTTTGCGAATAAAAATCAATACTTAAACATAAAAACAAGCCGTTAGAGGGTGAAAACCCAAACCTGCCCCCAAACTCCCCCGTAGGAGGCACGAACACATCGCACGGGACCAATGTAACTTGTAGGAATTGATCGCGTAGTCCCGTGTCTCCCGATTTGAGAATACGACGATAATTTGTAAAAATCAACACTTAGACTTAAAAACAAGCCATTAAAGGGTGGAAACCCGAATCAGACCCCAAACGACCCCGTACGAGGCACGAACACCTCGCGCGGGAAAAATATAACTTATAGGAACTGACCGCGTAGTCTTGGGTCTTCTGGTTTATGAATAAAAGTCAACACTTAAACTTAAAAACAAGTAGTTAGAGGGTGAAAACCCAAACCAGCCTCCAAACGACCCCGTAAGAGGCACGAACACCTGGCACGGGATCAATGTAACTTGTAGGAACTGACTGCGTAGTCCTGGGTCTCTCGATTTGAGAATATGATAATAATTTGTAAAAATCATACTTGGACTTAAAAATAAGCCGATAGAGGGTAAAAACTCAAACCAGCCCCCAAACAACCCCGTAGGAGGCACGAATACCTTGCACGGGACCAATGTAACTTGTAGGAACAGACCGCGTAGTCCCGGGTCTCCCGATTTGAGAATATGACGATAATTTGCAAAAATCACACTTAGACTTAAAAATAGGCTATTAAAGGGTGAAAACCTAAACTAGCCCCCAAACGCCCCCGTAAGAGGCACGAACACCTCACACGGGACCAATGTAACTTGTAGGAACTGGCCGCGTAGTCCCGCGTCTCCCTGTTTGAGAATATGACGATAATTTGCAAAAATCAACACTTAAACTTAAAAACAGGTCATTAAAGGGTGAAAACCTAAACCAGCCCCCAAACGGACTCGTAAGAGGAACGAACACCTCGCACGGGACCAATGTAACTTCTGGGAACTGATCGCATAGTCCCGAGTCTCTCGGTTCGAGAATAAAAATCAACACTGAAACTTAAAAACAAGTCGTTAGAGGGTGAAAATCCAAACCAACCCACAAACGACCCCGTAGGAGGCACGAACACCTCGCACGGAACCAATGTTACTTGTAGGAACCGCGTAGTCCCGGGTCTCCCGATTTGAGAATATGACGATAGTTTGCAAAAATCAACACTTAGACTTAAAAACAAGCCGTTAAAGGGTGAAAACCTAAATCAGCCCCCAAACGACCCCGTAGGAAGCACGAACACCGCGTGCGGGATAAATATAACTTATAGGAACTGTCCCCGTACTCTCAGGTCTTCCGGTTTACGAATAAAAATCAACACTTAAACTTAAAAACAAGCCGTTAGAGGGTGAAAACCCAAACCACCCCCCAAATGCCCCCATATGAGGCACGAACACCTCGCACGGTACCAATGTAACTTGTAGGAACTCACCGCGTAGTCCCAGGTCTCCCCGTTTAAGAATATGATGATAATTTGCAAAAATCAACACTTAAACTTAAAAACAGGCCGTTAAAGGGTGAAAACCTAAACTAGCCCCCAAACGGACTCGTAAGAGGCACGAACACCTCGCACGGGACCAATGTAACTTGTAAGAACTGATCGCGTAGTCCCGGGTCTCCGGGTTTGAGAATAAAAATCAAAACTTAAACTTAAATATAAGCCGTTAGAGGGTGAAAATCCGAACCATCCCACAAACGACGCCGTAGGAGGCACGAACACCTCGCACGGGACCAATGTAACTTATAGGAACTGACCGCGTAGTCCCGGGTCTCCCCATTTGAGAATATGATGATAATTTATAAAAATCACACTTGGACTTAAAAACAAGACGTTAAAGGGTGAAAACCCAAACCAGCCCCCAAACGATCCCGTAGGTGGCGCGAACACCTAACACGGGACCAATGTAACTTGTAGGAACTGACCGCGTAGTCTCGGGTCTCCCCGTTTGAGAATATGACGATAATTTGTTAAAATCAGTACTTAAACTTAAAAACAAGTCGTTAAAGGGTGAAAACTAAAATGATTCCTTAAACAGGCCGTTGAGAATATAATCATAATTGTGACTCGTATATGCAATTTTTCTACTTGAATACGATTTTTTTTAAAATGACTTGGTTACTAATATCGTATCTTTTTTGTGTCTTATTTTTTTTGTAGGATGACATTTGATCGCTAGCTTTTATCCACTTGGAACGCACGAAGAAGTCAATGCTTTAAAACAAGGGGATTATTCATTTAGTGTCGTTAATATTTAGGATTCTATATTTTGTGTTATGGCCGAGCAGGCTTTAGTAGTTTTATTTTTTTTGTTATGGTCGTACTGGCTATAGTAGTTTTATTGTCTACTTTTATGGTCGTGCATGCTTTATATGGGAAGATTTTATGTTAGCAGGTTTTGGAATGCTCAAAAAATAGAGGAAAGTATGCCCAATTTTTTTTTATCTGGGAATTATTAGCTCTTGTAATTTTTTTGAAGTTTGCAGGCACATTAGTTTATCAATAACATGCGATATTCATAATTTGTGAATTCTCTTAATTTTTTTTACAAATAATAAATATTTATCCTATCAGATTTGGAATTTGCAGATTTTACAGATTTGTTTCCTATTATTATTTTTTTTAATTGAAAAATCTGGCACGGTTTTAAACCCTAAACCCAAAAATGAGAACTGTAAGGACACAAATTTCCAATTGAGTCCATATATAGTTTTGGCTCAATTCCGGACAAAAACATTTATTCATAGGATAGTATTTATTTGTAATATTCTCAAGCCTATGAAGTATGTATTGAAGACGTAGCGGCAAAGAATTTAAAGCTTCATCAAAATGCCGGTTTGCGTGCCTCGTTTCTACGTCATCAACTAAGGTTCCATGCTCCCAAGGTATGAATGTAATTATATTTGTATAGGAGCTTGGAACAATATGTATTGGGTGTTAGGTGTAATAAAAAAAAACTGCATTTTATTTTCAGAAAGAATCAATTAGAACTTTAAAATAAGTATATAAAAGTTTCTGGGCCAAAATCGAATTTTACAAACTTTCTGGTCGTTCGTTAGAAATGTCGTTCGAACGAGTTTTTTCGTTCGAACCAGGTTTCGTTCGAACGAGTTTTTCGTTCGAACCAGTTTTCGTTCGAACGAGTTTGCCAACGACCCTAAACTGGTCAGTCGTTCGATATGTCGTTCGAACAAGTTTTTCGTTCTAACGAGGTATCTAACGAGATTCTAACGAGCCCAGGCTGGTCGCTCGTTAGAAGTCTCGTTCGAACGAGAGTCAAGTTCGTTCGAACGAGACGCCAGGGCGGGAACAGTTTTGAGCAGTTTTTTACAGTTTTCTTCCACTTTCCCCACTTGGTTTTTAACCAACTTTTTCAAGACTTAATATGTGCGGGAAACACATTTTTCCAATTAAATTTTCCATCCTAATACATCTCCTAGAGAGAGTTTGAGAGATTATATTAAAAAGGGAAAATGTTCATGTTTGAGTGTTCTTCAACTTAAAGAAAAATCTTTAAACACTTAGTTTACACCCATTGTTGTTTATTCCAAGTTCATATATATCTATCATCTTGCTTGGAGTTTTGTCACCGGTTTATCTCTACCGAATTCAAGAAGAGAAGTTTTGGTTTGCTTCTACATCCATCAAAGAAGAAGACTTTTTGTTGAAGATTCTACCCACTTGGAGAAAGGCTCCATGCTTGGGTGACGGTGACCCTATAAAGTCCCATCGGTGGATTCTGAGACCGCGGTGGTGTTCCGAGGTTGTCCGCTAGGAAGAGGTTTCTATGAGAAGGAGCGTCGAGGCTTGAGAGGGATCGAGTCAGTCGTTGTAAGTCTATCTGTCTTGTAATTGTAATTCCATATCTAGTGGACTTATGGCTAGGGCCGTCCGAGGTTGTTTCCCGTCTTGGGTTTTTTCCTCGTACATCTCGGCGTAGTGTGATATTGTTTATTTTATCTTGCATCATAATATAGAACGCATGCTTAGAATAAATTCAAGATAAAATTTGGTTTAATTATCACACTCATTTAATTTGGGACTAAATTAAATATTGGGTAAATTTGGTTTACTCAAGTCATTTGCTAAAATTGGTTTCGCCTAACTTTGGATAATTGAAAATTATGACTTTGGCATATTCTAGGACTTGGATTTAATTAAAACTTGTTGTTGTTAATTTTTGGAAGTTGAACCATCACCTGTTTTATAACGCTTCCGCATCATCTCTATTGAGTTGACATTAAAAAGGAAATTAAATATTTTTAATTGATTTAGAATTTTTAAAATCCGAGGATCCATAAACCACAGCGTTTACAAATTGGTATCAATTTTTCGGCTTTTTGTATTTCCTTAACTTTTTTTGGTGGTTCAATTTTTTATCACTCTCTTATTTTTTTTCTCGATGGGACGTCTTAATGAAAATTTGTCCAATTTAAATGAAAATAAAATTTTTGATTTTCGAGAGGAATTAAATGGGCTTAACAAATGTAACGAAAACTTAAAGGAATTAAATTTGAGATTTGTAAAAAGAATTAAATTTCTTGAAAATGAAAATTCTTGTTTTAAAGCTCACATTGAGTCTTTGCAAATCTCCTTATCACAAAAAGATATTTTTCGTGAAAATCTCATGGACTTACATTCAAATTTTGTAATTTTAGAAAAGTCCGAGAAAGAGAGTGAAAATCGTGAAAAGACTCTTAGGGACAAGTTTGCTCATATTGAGGGAGAGCGTGTTAACCTTCTAGAAATTATTGAAAATTTAAAGAAGGAGTCCCATAATTTTGAGGAGTCTAATTTATTACTTGAGTCCGAAATTTTAAAATTGAAAAATGACTTTCAAGACTCTAGTAGTTGTTATAATGGTTCTAGCACATCATGTTCAAATTCTTCCATTGCTAAAGCTAAAACCATTGTTTGTTTTAGAAGGTCAACCTTGTCCAAGGACTTTAAAAAGGGTCACACCTTAGGTAACATTCCTCGTGTTTACACATGCTTGCATTGTGGTAGGAAAGGTCACCTTAGGTCATATTGTTTTGATCTTAGAAGAAGTCCAAGGAAATCTTTATCTAGCATTTCATTATTTCCCAATCCCCATCATTTTAAATATAAATCTATATGGGTTAGGAAATCTCTATTAAATGCGCTAGATACAAGATTTGTTGATTCTCATTTACTATCACATGAAACCTCCCTTGCAAAATTTAAAGGTTGAATGTGTTAGTGTTTTCTGCATACTTTAGCGTTTGTACTTCATGCTATATTCATATGCTAAATGTATGCTTGTTTAGTCATTTTCTAGTCATAGCCTTATTTCATATCCCATGCTAGAAATCATGACTTGTTTATCTTTTTGTATTATATTTTGTGTTTGAATTAATTGAAAAATATAAAAAGATTTTTGTTTATCATTTGTGTTTTATTTATTTCATTTAAGCTTAATGAAAAATACAAATGATTTTTTTTTTGTCCTTTTGAGTATATATTTATTTTTTATTAAAATGTTAAAAACTCAAAAAGATTTTATTTTGTGTGTATTTTAGTTTGACACACTTTATGTGGCATATATTTGTGTTTGAATCCTATCGTTTACTCTCCCATGAGGCTAGAACTTTTGGTTTAGATTTTCAATCCTTAAAATGTTCTTTACCATGTTTTATATGGAGTAGTTGGATTTTGTATTGTTTAAATGGATTCTATTTCTATATGCCTCTTTTCACACATGCACGAGCTCTTTTGAAATTTTAATGTCACATGTTATATTTGAGCTTTTTGAGGTGTTATCCTATCAATCTAGTCATCTACATATCTATGACCTAGGAGGACTAGTGCATGTCAAAATCCGTTGCATGTGAGATTTGTGTGAAAAATGAAAAGATGATAAATTAATATATGCACGGGGAAGGGCTCCGAAAGGATGAATTAAATCCTTTGCGATAGTAAACCATCGTTGATTGGATCTAAAAGAAATACGTGATCCAAAGGCCTAAAAACAGTATATTTGGCATTAAACGGAAAGCAATTGCCAAGGCCTATGTTTGTATGATATATTCTTCAAAAACAAAAGAATATATATGCTCATTGAGGGAGAATTGGATGGTATATCAACGGTTTGCACAATGTCCGTTTATCCCAGTTGTCTTTAATGTCATGACTCTATTTGGTTTGAAGAATCATCATCATGCTAGGCTTGTATGCATTGTGTATGTTTGTTCATTGAGTTCAATCTATATTGTCACATGAGGTTATATTTCAATGTGATGAAGTTTGCAATCAAATGAGAACTCCGTGAACGTTTATTAAGTGTTTGGGTCTAAATTTAATTGTTGCTAGTACACACCCCTACACTTCCGTTTCCATATGACACATTTTTGCCATACGCGTGTGCAAACTTATTGTATTTTGTGTCATGTGTGTGTTTATATCTATCTATATATGCACGTACTTATTGGTATATTTATAGTATATATATATATGATATTTGTTTGTCTTTGCCTTGCTTTTATTGCCCATATGCTGTCATGTCGTTTATTTAAGCTTCCACATGTTGTTTATTAGGTCTTTATCCTTTGCCTATTCCTGAACAAAAAGGGGGAGAATGATGATAGGGGGAGAAATGGTATCTAATCCTATTATTATCGTATCTTCGTTTGGGGGAATAATTTAATTAATTACATTTTATATTTTGATATTCCCTATGCATTTGATGAGTTTGCTTAAGTGTGCAGGTATTCTACTAAAGCAGCATTGTTTAATGGCAAAGCATTTGATCCTTGGGTTGAGTCAAGATTGGGCGGGTTATGTTTTGAGTCTAGTAGAGCTTGACGGCCCTCTAGGATTTTTGTTTGGTTTTTGTCCCGGAATAGCCAAAGGGGGAGATTTGTAAGGAAACAAATTTCCAATTGAGTCCATATATAGTTTTGGCTCAATTCCGGACAAAAACATTTATTCATAGGATAGTATTTATTTGTAATATTCTCAAGCCTATGAAGTATGTATTGAAGACGTAGCGGCAAAGAATTTAAAGATTCATCAAAATGCCGGTTTGCGTGCCTCGTTTCGACGTCATCAACTAAGGTTCCATGCTCCCAAGGTATGAATGTAATTATATTTATATAGGAGCTTGGAACAATATGTATTGGGTGTTAGGTGTAATAAAAAAAATGCATTTTATTTTCAGAAAGAATCAATTAGAACTTTAAAATAAGTATATAAAAGTTTCTGGGCCAAAATCGAATTTTACAAACTTTCTGGTCGTTCGTTAGAAATGTCGTTCGAACGAGTTTTTTCGTTCGAACCAGGTTTCGTTCGAACGAGTTTTTCGTTCTAACGAGGTATCTAACGAGATTCTAACGAGGCCAGGCTGGTCGCTCGTTAGAAGTCTCGTTCGAACGAGAGTCAAGTTTCATTCGAACGAGACGCCAGGGCGGGAACAGTTTTGAGCAGTTTTTTGCAGTTTTCTCCCACTTTCCCCACTTGGTTTTTAACCAACTTTTTCAAGACTTAATATGTGCGGGAAACACATTTTTCCAATTAACTTTTCCATCCTAATACATCTCCTAGAGAGAGTTTGAGAGATTATATTAAAAAGGGAAAATGTTCATGTTTGAGTGTTCTTCAACTTAAAGAAAAATCTTTAAACCCTTAGTTTACACCCATTGTTGTTTATTCCAAGTTCATATATATCTATCATCTTGTTTGGAGTTTTGGCACTGGTTTATCTCTACCGAATTCAAGAAGAGAAGTTTTGGTTTGCTTCTACATCCATCAAAGAAGAAGACTTTTTGTTGAAGATTCTACCCACTTGGAGAAAGGCTCCATGCTTGGGTGACGGTGACCCTATAAAGTCCCATCGGTGGATTCCGAGACCGCGGTGGTGTTCCGAGGTTGTCCGCTAGGAAGAGGTTTCTACGAGAAGGAGCGTCGAGGCTTGAGAGGGATCGAGTCAGTCGTTGTAAGTCTATCTGTCTTGTAATTGTAATTCCATATCTAGTGGACTTGTGGCTAGGGCCGTCCGAGGTTGTTTCCCGTCTTGGGTTTTTTCGTCGTACATCTCGGCGTAGTGTGATATTGTTTATTTTATCTTGCATCATAATTTAGAATGCATGCTTAGAATAAATTCAAGATAAAATTTGGTTTAATTATCAAGAACGCTTATAAAACAATCTGGCACGCTTTATAATCGTGCCAAAAGAGTACCAGAAAATAGACAATTTGGCACGATTTCGGCATGTGCCAAAAGCGTGCCAGATTTAGCATCTATCACGGTTTAAAAGCGTGTTAAAAGCGTGCCAGATAAAAAATCTGGCATGGTTTAAAAGTGTGCCAAAAGCGTGCCAGTTTGGAAAATGTGGCATAGTTTTAAACCGCGCCAGAAAATCTGGCGCGCTCTGGCACGGTTTTGAACCGTGCCAGATTGCGTCTGGCACTATTTTAAACCATGCCAGTTTCCTATTTTTGGTGTAGTGATCGTAGAAGAACCTTAAGGATTGACATATTCATCATCACAATTATCTTGTAATAGCTAACCTGACCCAATCTCATGTTCCATAAATCTTCTTTATCGTTCCACCTTATATGTCAATAACTACAACTGACATTACATAGACTGACTTTACTTAATGTCCCTTCATTGTCGGCATCCCTGAGATCTTAAGTACTTCATGTACCTTCACATCTCATGGACCGAACAAGATATAGTAGCGTAAAAATTTCAATTGCACCATTGAAAGAAGATATTTCTTCATGCCCAGAATATGGTCAATATCTATAAGAAGCATTTGGTTAAGAATGTATCGAGGCACAATTATTGTTTTATCGATGTAGATTATCGATAATTTTGATTTGTTAGTTGTCATCACCAAATGACCCCCCTTGTAATCAATCAAATTTTGTATCTTTTTTTTATCACCCAACATGCTTTTTGAGTAGACAAAGTCTACGATCCAATCATTCTCGTAGTGAATTAATTCATGCATTGTTACTATGCGTGCTAACTTATCTTCCTCCACAGTGAGGGATTGTTTGCCATTCCAATCGTCTTCCATTTTCTCCTTTGAGTTTGAAGTCGTAACATTACTCTCAGCGGGCCTTTGTTGGACCAATAATCTTTCTTTATATGGCCTTTCTTACCGAAGTTGTAATATTAGCCCAAAAATTTTCTGTTTCACTTAAATTGATTATTGTTGCCACAATTCATTGAAGCTCCCCCTGGACGAGAGCCTCCCTCTTCGTCATGACCTTTTCCTTGTCAGCATATTTTTTAGATCTACCTTCAGCGTGCTTCTTGAAGTTATCTTTGTTTTTGTTGGTGTAGAGCACTTCATCCCCACCCTTTAACGAGACCCCTCTTATTTGCTTAGCCATTACTTCTTTATTGATAAATAAATTTTCAAAATCAAAAAATGATTGTTGAGTCGGCCATCCTTGTACAACAGAAAAAAAGCCTCGTTATTCAGGCCTCAGATAATGGATAATTATTCTTTTTACCTTGGCTCCCCAATAAAATCATATTACATTCTACGTTGGGGAAATAATGAGCAATCATCATATCGCGTTATACAACCGATAACAACTCGTTCTCGAGAAGTTGTAGTCTTGTATCATTTTTCTTTGAAAAAAGTGCAGCAATGGTGTCCCATGCATCTGTTGGTATTTTTTCTTTCCAAATGTGCTCCAACATTTCTTATTCAATTGTGGTTTTAAGGAAAAACATATCTTTACCTGTTTTGATCTTCCACTTACGCAAAGTTCGATTGGTGTTCTCTTCCACTTGTGTAACTTCAATACTACCGACGAATTCCCAAAGATATTGGCCTTGTATGTAAGACATCATACACATCGCCCACGTGTTGTAATTTTGGTTGCTAAGCTTATTAATTCCTCTAACTACTTGAAGGTTACGTATCAGTTGATAAGATTTTAACAATACCGAACAAGTTTGATTTGAAGATGCAAACTTATAGACTATGAACTACTCATGAGTCAAGGGAGATCCACCACAATTGGTCCTTGACCTTCCCGCTTTGATACTAATTCTTGAAAATTAGTGTACTCAAACTCTAATATTCACAATAAGAATAAACTTAATTAAAATAGAAGCACACACTAAAAAGAAAAACACTCAAAATAATACTCAACTAAAGCCTTAAGTATTTATTACTTGGCTTGTTTTTCAGATGATTACAAATATTGGTGGAGGGAGGTATCTATAGTAAATGAAATACAATCAACACCACACATTGTGGTTAAATAAACAAACACACTTTAAATAAAGATCACAAAAATATTAAAATAAAAATTAATTTAATCAATCCAAGTTGCTCATGATAAAACCTAACTTCCATTCATTTATAAATTTACTTGACCTATCTTAGGAATCTATAATGAAATTCCATTGGGTTTAATGGTTGTTGTTTATTCTTAATATGTTTCCCTCCTATGCATGTAGATATCTAATGTCAACTACTAGAATATAAAACAACATTGGTAAACATATATTATCATGAAACTTAAACAGAAGATATGAAAAATAATACAAAAGAACTATCTTATTAACCACAAATTTTGTCCTCGAAAAATTTCTTTCACTCCTATACGAAGAAAATCAACAAAGTATACCGAGTAAAGAAAAAGCCATCTTTTAGGGGACTCGTGGAAGTTGGAACAAGTTATCTCACATGTTGTGAAAGGCATGGAGAGGCATCAAGAATTCAATGGAAAAAAATGAAGATATATATTCTTTTGATACGGAGATAGATGAGTTTAACATAAAAATTCATCTCATTATCTCGTAAATTGAGGGAGGGTTGGAGTAACCATTGCTCATTAATTATGCCCATGTGTTGTAATCTCGTTTAGAAACTCCTTTTTTAAGTATACTAGCATGCAGACCTGTGCGATGCACGAGATGTTTAAAATGATGAATTTACAAGCAACTAATATATACATTTATATGGGGTTCACAAAAAATAATCTAAATAATATTTGATTTGAGCATAAACAACGGAAAACCCCGATTACGTATTCCAAAACACAAATTTGATTTTGAAAGAAAGAAAAATAACTTCTCATACTGTAACTAACATAAAAAAAAATAAAGAAACTATAATCCAAATTTCATTCAGGTTAAATAAGAACGAAAAAAATAATAACAATTATCTAGGAAAAATTTACTAAACAAGAGGACGAATCAGAAAAATATTTAGAGCATGTATAAATACCCTATCTTAAATTATTAATAGTAACCCCATCTCCGTTGGCTTTATCGGTTGCAACATAGGTATACCTAAATGGTTCATGCCTCAACAATTTCCAAAGAAAAAAAATTATATCTCATTATGTACCGAATATGAAAAATCCAAAATATCAATTAAACCAAGTTGCATTAAAATTAAATAAGAATTTTTAAAATATCAACACTTATCGAGAAAAATAAATACAATAAGCACATCACTGAATTCAAAATATAGTTAAAATAAGATAACATGACAAATTACCTTACTTTTATAAATCTTATTGTTAGTCATTTTTTTTAATTCTCCAAGGGGAGAAGCTATGATAAAAAAAAAATAGTGGATGAGGGCACCATAAAAGCTTACAAACAAAACTCAAACAGACAAAAGCCTCAAACGGACCCTAAGAGAAAAGGTAGAGTCAAACGATTAGAAGAAAATGGCATAGGATCCTATCAAAGATTGCATGAGAGACAAATGATTGGACCATAGGGCAATTTAGCTAACTCGAACCATGAGAACATTATATTCCCTTGCATGTCTTCTCACGAGTTCATGAGATGTTGAAGCTCTTTTTAATTTCTTCAGCACGGACATTCTATACTTCTAGGCTTCTAGAATAAAATGCATCAATTGAATCTCTTGATCAATCAAGCCTTTTCACCTAGGTGGTATTAGGCTGTTACGTTACTGACAGGGACGAATCCACATGGAGACCAAGGGGCCTTGGTCCCAGTTTAATTTTTGAAAAAAAAAAATATATATATATATATATCACTGTTCTAAAAAATCCGCCTAGGGTTAAGGCTTGGGAGAAACGCCTCGCCTTACGCTTTTCACGCCTTATTCTTGGTAAAACCCTTAAGGGGGCTTTTTTTCTAAAAACAACAATGATTTAGTGAAACGATGTCGCCTTTTAAAGAATTTGTTTATAAACCGGACCATTATCTCATTCAAAATAATCAAATAGTATTTTAATTTGCATATATTCAGACATATTTTTATGATCTGTGCAATTTTTGTATTTTAATAGCCTTGTTATGGTTAAAAAATATTAAAATATATTAAGAAAGCCTAAACGCCTTTTCACGCCTAGGCCTGCCTAGGCTTCTAAGGCTTAAAGCGTGCTCTCCACGCCTCAATCACCCCCCGCATTTTTTAGAACCTTGATATATATATATATATATATATATATATATATATATATATATATATATATAGAGAGAGAGAGAGAGAGGGGGGGTTTGGTAAAATTTTAAATTTTAAGGTATAACTCTAAATATATTCAAAACTGAGGGTGTAAGATTGTAATTAATTAAAAATGTAAACCTTGTCAAATTTATGTAATTTGAGTCTCAAATATATATGCCCAAAAAAACTCGAAACATATAATTTGTAGTCTATTTGGATGAACTATAATTTGTATAAAACTCGAAATAAAGTTATAATTTGTATAAAACTCGAAATAATAAAAAAAAAATCGTTTCGATCGCTCCCGTCCCTGAACTCCGGCACCACTCGAAACTTTACCCCGATTAACCATAAATTCTGAATCCGTCACTGACTACTAAAATAGTGTTCGGAGTAAAACTATAACATTACGTGATATGATAAATAAAAAAAAAAATCTCTTGATCAAAAGACGCCTCAATAAACCGCCATTGGATAAGTACAACAATTGGTTCTTTCACTTGGAAAAAGTGTGTTGACGATAGCATTATAGTTCCTGTAAGATGTAAGTTATTCGATATATATTATTTGTTGATTTACATTATATAAAATGCAAAAGAATCAATTCGCTCCCCAAAATCGGAAAATATGCACCGACCAATTCCAGAATATCTCCAACAAAATCTGAAAAAAAGGGTTAGTAAATTCATGCATCTGGGAAGCATCTATTGACATAGTCTTTCAATAAAAATCACCTTGCAACAACGTTGAAGTGACATGGGTTTCCTGTTTGGTGATGTGTTATGTTATTGAAATCTTTAACAACGTCAGATGATGGCAGAGGTTGTAGCTAATTTTCAAGGTTTAGGTTTTTAGGGGATATAAATATAAAGGAAACTGATATCTATGAAGTTTAAGCGAGAGACTAAAAAATAAAGATGTATATACCAAATAGTTCTTTTAATTTTTTTTAATACACGTTTAGTTAAGTCTTTTTATTTTGAATCAAAAAGTCTTTACTATGCCGCTGGCTCGAACCTTTAATAATAAGAGAATAAGGAACTTTTTAGCACAAAATAAAACGCTTAGACTAAATGTGTATTAAAAAAATATTTGAGGCAGTTTTTAGTATTTGATCCAAAAATAAATATGAGTTATAAATAATTCTAATATCACACATGTTGCAATTTTGAAAATTAGATTCTCAAACCAGCGTAAAGTGAAACTAACCAATTAATTCATACGACAATTTTTCTTAAAAGAGATAATTTAATTTATTACCTACATTTTTTATCGAATTGTTTTAACATGTTTGTAGGTAAGAAATGTAATTCCGCCTTTTGGAATTGATAGGAGAGATAAATCGGGTTTTTTGAGAGATTTATTATACTCGGGTCTCCCCACTTATGACGGTCAATGTAGAAAAAAGACATGTTAACATTTTCACTATGCTTATAGGACACATAACAATATTATTATAAAATTAGTTCCTAAAATTATTCAATACCGAAAATGATCTTCTGCCATCTTAAAATACATTTTTTTTCATCACGTTCTTTTGTAGGACACTCAATTTTTCTTTTATAAAAATAATCCCTAATTTAATTGTTCATAATTAAAGTTTTTTATTTTTCTAAAGGAAGGGCTTGCTAATATTTTTATTATATCTCTAGGATTTGCAACACATTTGTTATAAAAGTAGTCCCTAAAATTATTGAATACAAAAAATACCCTTCTACCATTTTAAAATACAATTATATTATTTTAATCACATTCATTTTTAGGACAATAAACTTTTCTTTTATAAAAATAATCCCTATTTTTATTGTTCATAATATAAGTTGTTTATTTTTGTATGGGATGGACTTGTTAACATTTGAATTATATCTCTAGGACACGTAACAAATTTGTTTAGTCCCTAAATTATTCAATACAAAAAATTTCATTTTACAGTCTTAAAATACAATAGTTTTATAACAATCGTTATTTTTATATAGTAGTCCCTATTAATTTGTCCTCATTTAAATTTTTTACTCTAAAAAAGACAATTTATTATTTATTGGAAAAACACAAATTTAAATCTGAAGTTTTGGGTGATTTTCGATTTTGGACCCGATGTTTAAAAAGTTGCAATGTTAACCTTGAATTTTGAAATTGATTCAATTAATCCTACCGTTGCATTTGATGTTAAGAATTCTAGAAGATATGCGGACTCAATGTCTTCTGTGGGAAAAACATTTTGTCCACATCTTAAATAATACCTTTCAGGAATAAAAGAAAAAATAATAAACTTAAAATGAAATAACGTAAAGGAAAAAAAACCCAAACATTCATCTCCCTCACCTACACCACCCCCCCCCCCCCCCACCCACGCACACCACCGACTCTAGCACAGTGTGCCTATAAGGGAAAATTTTCAACTGAGTCAATTTGTATGTATTGACTTAATTCTGGATAAAATATTTTGAGCCATTGGTTAGGCTTAAGATGTTGACCTTTTAAGCCTATGGTGTGTTTTGATTCAAGAGGTAGTGACAAAGCTTTAGAGATTACATATTGTGTCGTGTTTCATGCCACGTTTCGCCTTCATGTTTTCGAGGATCTCTTAGGTATGAACGCATATGAATTCTAATCTTTGAGAATTTTATTTTTGCGTGTTTGTTTTTATAAAATTGTTTGGAGATGCTTATAAAAGTTTTTTAAAGAAAAAATCATTTTTTGTTTAAGATCTTCGAATAATATTAGAGTTTCGTTTCGTTCGAACGTGGTTTGATTTGGTTTGAACGAACTTCAAACGAACATCAAACAAAGTTTATATGTTTACAGAACCGATATCGTTTGAAACTCATTCCAACCTGGCTCGAACGAGTTTGGAGTTTCATTCGAATGTGGATTGATTTGGTTCGAGCGATTTTCCAGATTCGTTCGAACGAGGTCTTGTTTCGTTCGAACGAACTTTCTCAAAAATTACATCACCTCGAAAATTGTATTTTCTATTTAAAGGGCTACATGTATTATTTTTTAGAGAGACTTTTGGAGAAATTTGTTTTCAAATATATATATATATATATATATATATATATATATATCCAAAAGCTTTCAAACCTTACTTTTGCCCAAAGTGTTTAAGATCCAAGTTTCATATTTAAATATTATTTGAGATCTTTTTTTAGGGTACTAAAATTTGTTTCTCTCTTCATCTTGATACAAAAAAGTTTCGTGCGGTGGAGTTCATACGTAGTTTGTTTTTTACACGAGGTGGACACTATGGTGTGATTTTGCCGTGAAAAAGCGGTGGATTTCGTGTTCCAATCCATAGACGGTTGCTGCGCCTGGACCGGTGGATATTGAGGTGTGTGTGGACTCACATGTTGTGGAATCTTGCGTGGGTGGATTCTCGCGTTGTCATTGTGGATGAGTGGTTGAAGCTTGAATATTCCACAAGGCTTGCGAGTGCAGCAAGTTATTGAGTAAGTCATTTGTCAACTTGTGTAAACTCGTATCATAGCGAATTTGCGTCTCTGGACCATCTGAGGTTTTTTCTGTTGTGGGTTTTACTCGTACATCGACGTGTTGTGCGATTGATTTATTTATCTTATCTGCTATCATCTAGATGCATGGTTTAGGTTAAGATAAAATTTTGTAAATCGGTTCAACACAACTTGTTTAAAACTGGTGCAAATTTTTATTTGGGATTAAACTATTCTAAATTTAACATTTAATTTAAAAAAATTAAGAATTGACACTTTTATTTAATTCATCTCCCAGTACTGCCTATTAGGGACACTTTCACCTTCAACAATAGATTTCTATCTCTCTCTCTCTCTCTCTCTCTCTCTCTCTCTCTCTCTCTCTCTCTCTCAGAGAGAGGTTCACAAGTGAACCAAAAAAATGATCATTTTAATGAACCTAATAAGTCATTACAAAATAACCCTTAATTTCTTGCTGTAATTGGTTCGAGCCAACGGTAACTAACACGCGTGGTTTTTTAATACACAGCCACGATAAACAATAACCCCCCCCCCCCCAATCCATATGCTGACCCAATTCGCCTCAGTCACCGTTCCAGATACCCACCAGCAACCCAGCTCACCCAACACCAAGCTGCCATGAAAACCCATTACCTCCGGCGATCTTACTTATCCGACCTCCCCCTTCACCTAGCCAGCACAACAGCCTTATAACCCCATAGGATCCATGGCCGGAGACTTTCATCAGCAACCCAAAAACCCCTTTGTTCCATATTCCGACCACCCTTATTACACCCAAAACCGTCGGCGACGAACCTCCCTTACTTTCTCCATCTTAAATCCATTCTAGTAGCCCCATAACTCAACACCACTACCCACCGTCCTAAACCCGACCACCAACAAACTCCAGCCTACTCCATACCCGGAACCATATAGCAGGCCCATTGACCCTCAACGTATTAAAACCCAGTTTTATTAACAGGTGGGTAGGGAAGGAACACTACACCAAAATGGGCAAATTATCACCTTTCAGCCGGCCAGCCTTGTCAAGGTCATTGACAGTGACGACAAACACGCGTTTTGTGTCACGGTCATTGACCTTGACACGACCGTGACAAGAAATTGTCACGATCATTGACCGTGACAAGCCCGTGACAAATTTACTTATCACGGACTTGTCACGGTCAATGACCGTGACAATTCTTTAAATAATTTCACGGTCAATGACCTTGACACGACCGTGACAATGTTTGCAGCAAAAACCCTTTCCCCCTTCTTTTCTCCCTACCGCCGTTCCCTCCCTCTCTCTCTCTCTCTCGATGCTTCTCTCTCTCTCTCTCTCTACTTTCAGGTCGATTTTCTCTCTCTCTCTCTCTCTCTCTCTTCCATTTATATATATGTTTGTGTGTATATATGTGTATATGTGTGTATATATATGTGTGTATGTGTGTATATATATGTAAATTAGAAAAGAAAATTATACTTGCAATGTGGTATTAATGATGTGAAGTTTGTGTGTGATAGTGCAAAAAGAATTGATATGTTTTCACAAATGATGTGAAGTTTGTGTGTGATAGTGCAAAAAGAATTGAAATGAACGAGTTAGAGGTTTTACCTAAGTTAGGAAAACCAGATACCAAGTTTTGTGGAATATGTTAAAAAGGAAAAAAATGAAAAGTCCCCACAAGAAACTAAATAAGATAAATTCTTCTAAGACTTTAGAGTTAGTACATATTGATCTTAAGGGTCCCTATAAACTAAGAGTTTAAGAGGCAAGTGATATTGTTTTGTCATTGTGGATGATTTCTTTAGGTTCACTTTTCTTGGAATTTTGAGGGAGAAGAATGAATCCTATGGTGTGATTGTTTAAATATGAAAGGAAATCCAAAATAAACAATCGCTCCCAAAAATATTGGATAACAATTTATTTTCATTCAAAATAAATAATTGATAATAGTTGGATAATAATTGGATAATAATTGATATTTTCATTCAAAATAAATATTTCATTCAAAAATGTTGCCAATTGGATAATTTTTTAACAGAATTTGATAATATTATATAAAGTTTAGTAAATTCACAAAATGTTGCCAATTGTATGTTTTTAGGAATATCATTAGTTACTTTCGTGCCCAACTATGTAGAATCCATACACATGCATGTTGTTAGAAAGTCTTAAATTTAATTCTCACTTTAATTTGTAGAATCTCTGTACTTGGTTGGATTTATCCCTTTATGATATGATGGGTGTGTATGTGTGTGTGTGTGCGTAGGTGTGTGCGTGGCGGGGGGGGGGGGGGGAGGGGGGGTATGTGTATATGTGTGTGTATGGTGGTGTGTGGTGGGGGGAGGGGGTGGGGGTGGAATTTTACAACTTTAATTGTATATCTTTAATTGTAATTTTAATTGTATAATTTTAGATGAAAGTAAATTAGTAATTAGTGCCAATTTCGTATGAAACTAGGATTGTACCTCATTTATAGTTTAATTGATGAAATGTTGGGTTGGTTAGTTTTAAAAGTGGCATGACGTGTGCGTGTGTGTGGTGGGGGTGGGGTAGGGGTGTGTGTATGTGTACTATTAACATTTTTTTTTTATCTGTACTAATAACATTTTTTTACAGCAAAAATGTCTCCTTCAGATATTAAGGCGAAGATGATGATGCTGTTTATGATGATGTCGTCTGGGCTCGGTGGTAGCGGAGGCGACGAGGGCTCCTCTGCCCCTAGGCTCCCCAAATATGGAAAATTTGGGATTACCGTCGAGAACAAGTCGGAGCTATTAGCGAGATCCCTCGAGCTGCTAAAGACGGTCATCGGCCCGGGGTTTATGAGTTGGAAGGAGGTGCCATATGAGCTCAAGTTAGTTGTTTGGACGGCACTACAGGTAATATATTTATATTTATATTTATATTTATATGAATATTTCAATTTCAATTTTAATTTCAATTTCATATTTATATTTATATTTATATTTATATTTATATTTATTCGCAACTAACATTGTATTTGTTGGACAGGAACAATTCAACTTGGATCCAAAGCTACGTGATTCCGTCTTGGAGCAGTTGAGGGATCAACACAAGACGTGGAAGAAAAATATGCGGACACGGTACTTTGGGAAAACACGAGAGTCCATTATACAATGGCGCGGATCCGTCCCGCCCAAGGAGCCGATCTCATTGGCACAATGGCAAAAGTTCATTGACAATGAGATCGAGGATCGAAAATTGTCATCTCGCCAATCGGGGAGGGAAAATCGGGCAAAAAAGACGGACGTGCACTACTCCGGCCGGACCTCTTACGCCGAAGTGGAGCATAGGATGCAGGTAAGATTTAATTTATCTATAACTACAAAAATATATTATTCTTCATTATTTTACTTTGCGGGGCCGATACTAATTTTACTTTACTTTATTTTATTTCAGGGGGTAGGGAGTGGGCCAGGGGGTAAGCCACATAGGCTCGATACTTATGTGGCTCTTCGGACGAAGAAGGGGAAGGACAAGGAGGTGTCCCCGAGCGTCGCGGCCACGATTGTAAGTAATTCGACAGTTTAATTTTTGTTAATTACGTTATAATTTTTTAGTTTACTTATTTTACTAATCATGTGTTTTTTGTCGTTTCAAGCAAAGCTTAAGGAAGTGCATGAGTCGCAGTCTGATGTCGACAAGGCATCTTTGTCCACAGACGCACTCAGCCAAGTACTTGGCTCTGATTGCAAGGGGAGGACAAGGGGAGTGAGCTCGCGGGTGGCCAAATCTAGGATCATCGGATTGGAGATGAGCGACACCGGGTTGGCTCGAACAGTGGATTCACACGACGCGAAGCTGTCCGGTTTGGAGGCGACGGTCCAAGATATGTACGCATTCATGAAGCGTACATTGGGCGGAGACCGTAGAGGGAAAGGGAAAGGGAAGGAGAAGGCGGTGGAGGAGGAGGTACGGGAGGACGAGGCGCAGGATGACGAGGATGTGGACCTCGTTGCTTCATCACCGACACGTTCGTACTTCGATGATCCACTTCCCTATTTGGCGCCCTTCAACAGACCATTGTCGCCACTTGGTTGGCCGAGCGTGTTCATATTGGACGTATTTGATGGCCAGCAGATAGGGCGGGGGTTGAGGGACCCGAATATCGTCGAGGGTGGAATAGTCCATGGACGTGTGCTTCAAGAGATGGAGTCCAGGGAGCTCGTCACGCATGTCATACCCGGGAAGGAGAACTCCCTATTGTGGTTGCGCGAACAATGCGGCACGACGTATATTAGTGGGTGCGTCAATTCGTATGTCATTTGGCCTACTCACCTCCTCAATTTTATCCAAGACATGTAGTAACATTATTTTTAAGTTTGTCAATTTTAATTATATTTGGATTATATCGTCATGTATATTATTTCTATTTTGAATATTTGGATTATATCATCATGAATATATATTTGCATTATCTTTAGTTTGTTTGGATATAAGATGTTTGGAACAGGTACAACGTTGCTATAACAGGTACAAATATACTGCTGGGCAGTTGCAGTGGCCATACTGCCCAGCAGATTTTTTTTAAATTCTGCCTAGAATTGTCACGGTTAATGGCCGTGAAATTTTTTTAAAAAAGGGTCACGGCTTAGTCACGGTTTATAACCGTGACAAACGCGTCACGGTCACGACCGTGACAAAAAAAATTGTCTCGCCTCGAAATGTCACGGTCATTGACCTTGACAAGTTGGATTTGTCAAGGTCAATGACCTTGACAAATGGGCAGATTTGGTGTAGTGGGAGGGGGGGTAAGGGGTGTATGTGTGTATTAAAAAATACGCGTGTGTGTGCATCACACGAATGCCAGTTGTCGCTTGCTTACGACAAGGAATTAAGGGTTTTTTTTTAATGTCTTATTAGGTTCATTAAAATGTTTATTATTTTGGTTCATTTATGAAACCCCTCCTCTCTATCTCTCTCTCTCTCTATCTATCTATCTATCTATCTATCTATCTATCTATCTATCTATCTATCTATCTCCATATATATATATATATATATATATATATATATATATATATACACACACACACACACACACACACATAATTTTTTTATATATGTGGATTTGTATATGGGTATTACGTTTGTGTTCTCAGTGGGTCTACATGTATATTATGGGTATGCATGTGTATGATTATGTATTTGTGTACGCAAGCCTAATGTATGGTTTGTGTATGTATGGGTGTGTAGTTATGTATTTGTATATGTGTGTGTGTGTAGGAGGTAGGTGATGGGCGTGAGGGAGTCGATGGTGGGTGGAATTTTTTAAATTATCTGATTTATTATTTTAGTTCAACTATGTATAATGAATTAATTTTTTTAAATAATTATTACATTAATAAATTTTTATTTTGTTTATTACATATGTAGATATTTCCAATAATATTTTTTATTAATTATTTTTCTAATCCATGTGTCAATGTTTGATTGGTCACTCCAATAATTGAAAAATCTTGGTGGGCTGCCAAGTCATCACCTCTGTTACAATTCTTAATGAAAATGTAACGGTGGACATAATTAAATCAAAATTTAAACTTCAGGATTAAAATTGTAACTTTTAACCATAATCGATAATCACCCCAAAATTCAGGGTTAAATTTGTATTTTTCTTTTTAAAAAAAAAACATTTACCCCCACTTTTTTTTCAAGAATGATGTTTTTATTTAAAAAAAAATACTAAATCTCGTTTTATTTTCAAACATTGGACTAGGAATGTCACAAAACGTCATGTAATCAAAACTTTCGCCGCCACTATTACTTACTTTGCCAGAGTGCAAAATTAATTTTGCAATGTCATATTTTTCTATATTTTATTTGATGTTTTAGATGTAATATCATTTAACCACACTTTATCACCTTATTACTGTCGCTCCGCCGCTAGTTTACGAAATGAAATTTGCACTTTTTTCACTGCAAAATAAATATGCATTGTTAATACAACAAACTTATTCCACATTGTAATACTAAAAAATGAGTATTTAACGTAATCATTTACTAATTAAAAGAAAAAATTGAGGATATATGCATTAAAAACGTTTGAAAAAATGATAATGCAAATTTAATTTTGCATTTTGACGAAGTACCACTGGCAGTTATACTGTAATGACCGGAAGTACGATAACGCCCATGGCTAAATGTTTGGATAAACGGTAATACTAGTATATTTTTTAATACAACACCACAATTTAAGAAGAAAAAAAAGAACTGGATTTGTAAAGAAAAAACAACTTATGAAAACTTTATATTAAAGTTGATTGTCCTAAAATCATAGTAGGGACATTTTTTAGTTAAGGGTAAAATTGATATTTTTGAAAATATAAGATCAACTTAATAAAAAGCAGAGATTATTTCCACAAATATAAATATCTTATATCCATAACCAACATTATTTTAAATCATAAAAGTGCATAATCTACGTTAACAAAGATAGCCAAGTAGTTTTCACTTCATTTTGAAGTCTGTTTTGGGTATATAATTTTAGTTTTTTGGGGGTTTGTAATCTTAGATCAACCTCTTTGGGTGAGGTTTGTAATCTTAACTACGTTACTATGTTTAGTTTTGAGAGAGAAGTTACTTTATTTTATTTGTAATCTAAATTCATTTTGTGTCTTGAGATCAAGAAAACCCATACTCATATGCCCATCCAGTTGGAGAATTTGGTGCAATCAATCAAATCAAAGGTTCGAGTTCAGTATAGAGATTAGTGACAATGGAGGGAGGTGTGAAATCGTATCTTCAGGCAGCTTCTGTTGAGTATTGGACATGCTCTTCTATGAGGGTGATTAATGACCCTCTAGTGAAACCTGAGATCACCATTGTGGGGGGATTCGTGCATTTCTAGAGTGAACTTCTTTAAGAGAGCCCTGGTAGGAAGAGTTGGCAGTGCAGAATGTCACCCGTCGTCGCTTGAGAAACTAAGGCTGTGGGTTTCCAAATATTGGAGATCAGTTGGTGGAGTGGTGGTGAGGCATATGAACTCCTCTTTCTTTTGCTTCATTTTTGCATCTGAACAGGAGGCTGGTAGGATTTTGAAGATGAAAATGTGGTATGTGTATGGAGTACTATTGTTTCTTGACAAGTGGCATCCTCTGGAACTGCTCAAAAAATGGAAGAAGACTGCCTGGAAGATGGATTAGGGTATATGGGGTACCTATGCATTTTTGGAGTATAGAAGTGTTCCAGGATATAGGAAATCGATGTGGTGGTTTTCTAAACATTGATGAAGACACTCAAGCGGGTCTAGAGCTAAGATGGGCTAGGATTCTCGTTAGAGTGCATGCGGTATTACCGGAGACTATAGATATCAAGGCGGCTGGATGGCGCTTTATTGTTCCAATATATACGAAGAAATATGTTACCCGCATGGACGATGAAGCAGAAATCTATGAAATGGTGAAAATATCTCAGCATTCCGGACCAAGCAGGCTGTCAGGAGGTTCCATCCATCTAGTAGAGATGAAGATTCAGAAAAAGAAGAATTATCTGGTTGACAAAAACCATAACTCTTCCAATGCACCAAAGGGTGCAAGTTCAAACAAGGTGGCAGAGGCTATGCGGTGTGGGCCTGATAAGGGCGACAAGCGGAATGTTGTGCCAAACCGTCGTAATCTCAAGTTGCTAAGAAAAGACGACAAGGCTAATCATCATCGCCTTACACAAAAACATAGTAGTAGAAGTTTCTACCGGAGTTTCTATCTCCATTAACGGAGACAAAGGTGGAACTGGGTTTACACCAAATATTGTTGCGGTTTCAATGTTAGCTGGAGGGCCTCGATTCACCAATACCGAGGCTATTTTTGGTTGCCAGGGAGGCAGCTCGGTAGTGCAGCCGGTTGTAGGCTTGGTCAGCGACAAAGTTAGGGTGAGAGGTATGGATTTTGTGAGTGTTAGTATGGATGAAACTATATTGGCACGGGAGTGTGATGTTCAAGAAAGTGAGTTGAATAGTGATGGGATTTATCAAGTTGCTTCTCAAGACAGCATGGGAGCTTTTATTCTCAGTACGGAGGTTGACATTAGTAAATTTGAGGTTGGGTCCTCTAGTCTGACCAGCTCTCTTTTTGATGTAGTGTTGCAAAATATGTCTGAGCATAGAAGTGTGGCTGACTTCGTGAAAGTGGGGAGTGTCAGTGTGGTCCCTCCTGAGCAAATTAGCGTGACTGAACTCGTGAATGTTGGGAGAGTCAAGAGGGTCAGTGAACTTCATTCAAAGCCATCTATACCTGAGGGTATCAGATCTACTAGGCCCACGATTGAGGGTCAGTCTGGGGTAGTGTAAGTAAATATACATGGGCATATGGAGTTGCCTGGAATTAACAGCGAGCAGAGTGGGTTCAATAACATTTCAAAAAATAAAAAAAAAAATGATGATGATAAGTAGGGTACTCATTTTAAAGCTAACTTGGTGGGTCTGGACAAGGTTAAGTATGCGTTTATGGGTAGAGTGGGGGGGTTTGCCACTAGAGGTTCATAATGAGGTAAGTCATAGAAGAGGTCCTAAAACCCTGG
This sequence comes from Sambucus nigra, assembly GCA_949130495.1. Classification (NCBI taxonomy): domain Eukaryota; kingdom Viridiplantae; phylum Streptophyta; class Magnoliopsida; order Dipsacales; family Adoxaceae; genus Sambucus; species Sambucus nigra. The sequence goes on along the minus strand of OX422207.1, from coordinate 307,270 downwards.
AGGGCCTTGGGTCGACGGCTACCGGTGTCAAAAGAAGTAAAGACGTGTGTCTCGGCAATGCTATGATAGGTCTTAAAAACATTAAGACCTTCAGAAATTATGGAAAATATAATAGAAAAGGCAAGGGTGCGGTCAGGAGTGGTGGCGGTACGGTTGCATTGTGTATAACGATAGGCTCGAGTGGTAGAGACTTGGTTGCGACGACAGATTATTATAGTAATTTGGTGGTGGTGGCTAGTGAAACAGTCGGCTCGAGTGGTGTGGGGTGAGCCTCCTTACAAGACATATCTAGACCTCATTTGAATGTTAGAGGTAGTGGTGGTTCGAAGTTCGAAGAATTAGATAACTCTAAATTGTGGGTGGACATTGTTATACCGATTCAGGAGGGGAGTGATTGGGGGAGCGAGATAGGGGGATTTGAAGAGGACCCGGTGGGTTAGAGGGAGGGAATGTTTGAAGTAGTTAAAAATGCCTCGGGCATTGACTTTAAAGGGAGCAAGGAGGAAGCTCGGGAACTTTTTGAGAAAATCAAGAGGAGGGGTAGGGAGGAGGAGGGGGTAAGGGGTGTTGAGAGTGTGGTAAATTTAGTGTCGTAGTACTATGAAATTACGGATTATATCGTTGAACGTTAGGGGGTTGAATGATAGTACAAAGAGGGTGGGGGGGTGTCTAGGTGGAAGCCCGATATTTTTTCTCTGCAGGAGACTAAAATGAGTAATGTGGACGATTCTTGTATTAGATCTATCTGGGGGGGTCGGGGAGTTAATTGGGTTAGTCTGGATGCAGAGGGAGCCTCGGGCGGGGTGATTTTACTGTGGAACTCAGGAGTTGTCGACTTGACTGGGAGTATGAAGAGGGGATGGTCCCTTTCTTGTCTGTTCAAAAATGTGGACGATGGGTTCACTTGGTGTTTCTCAGGGGTATGCGGTACAGTGGAGGATTCTAGTAGGGGGAGTTATGGGAGGAGTTGGTAGGAGTAAGTAGTGTCTGGGACGTCCTCTTATGCTTTGGGGGGGGGGGACTTCAATGTGGTTCAGTTCGCTACGGAGAAAAGTAATGGAGGAAGAGTTAATAGATATATGAGAGACTTTTCGTATTTCATTGATGAGATGGAGTTAATGAATCTCCCGTTGAATGGTTGATTATTTTCATGGTCTAGTTTTCGGGATAGCCGTCATTGTCTTGGCTGGACCGGTTTCTTGTATCTAAGGGGTGGGAGGAGCACTTTCCCGAGGTGGTCCAGTCCTGCTTGCCTAGAGTTGCCTCCGATCATTGCTCGATTATTTTAGAGTGTGGGGGGGTGGAAGGAGGGTTTCACCCCTTTTAGATTTGAGAATATGTGGCTCAAGGAGACTGATTTTGTGGATAAAGTTGGATTCCGACGGTCAGGCTATGAGGTGGAGGGGAACGCCAGCTTTAGGTTGGCCGCTAAATTGGGATTACTAAAGGAGGATATTAAGCAATGGAATAGAGAGATTTTTGGGAACGTGACGATGACTACCACTGGTTACTGAGAGGAGGTCATGATTCTCGATGAGAAGAAAGGGATATTTGGGTTATCTGAGGAGGAGGAGAAGAGTCTAAGTGAGGTAAAGAAGGGTGAGATTGGAGTCTGGCTCATTCAGGAAGAGATTAGCTGGAGGCAGAAATCGAGAGCATTGTGGTTGAGAGAGGGGGATTCAAATACCAAATTTTTCATTCGGTGGCTAGTTCTCACAAGCGCAGTAATCACATCGAGAAAATTGAAGTGGGGGGAGTGGTGTTTGAAGAGGATAGAGAAGTGAGGGGGGCTATCTCTCAGTTTTATGATGATCTTTTTAGGGAATAGGAGACGTGGCGGACCACTCTCGATAGGGCCGACTTCGAGAGTAAATCTGATTCAGAGGCTGACGATATTAAGGGCATTTTCACCGAAGAGGAGGTCGTGCAGGTCCTAAAGTCAATGTGCGGGGATAAGGCGCCCGGTCGGGACGGATTTTTCGATGGCGTTCTTTCAGCATTATTGGGCCATTGTCAAGAATGATGTGATGGCTGTGTTTGACTAGTTCCACGATAGGGGCTATTTTGTACCTATATTGAATGCGACCTTCATCACTTTGATCTCTAAGAAGGGGGGGCTCTTTTGATATCAGAGCCTTCAGACCCATCAGCTTGATCGGTAGTGTCTACAAGCTTCTTGTCAAGGTTTTGTCTGATAGACTTAGAAAGGTCATTGATTCTCTGATTTCTTAGCCCCAAAACACTTTTTTTGGTGGTAGGAAGATTCTTGATGCAGTTTTGGTGGTCAATGAGTGTGTGGACTGTAGGTCGAGGAGTGGGGATCCTGGTATCGTTTGTAAGATTGATATTGTAAAGGCGTACGATCATGTCAATTGAAATTTCCTTCTGTACTTGTTAAGGAGGATGCGGTTCGGCGAAAGGTGGTGTCGGTGGATCAGGAGGTGCATATTGACAGCCAGATTTTCACTGTTGATCAATGGGGTGCCTGAGGGATTCTTTCCTAGTTCTCATGGTCTTCGCCAGGGGGACCCTTTATCCCATTTCCAATTCATTTTGGTCATAGAGGCGTTTAGTAGGATGATGGGGAGGGTGGTCGAGGCAGGGTGGATCAGGGGGTTCTCTATTGGGAATTCGGGTCTTAATTTTGTTACGATCTCTCACCTTCTGTTTGTAGATGATGCGATTATTTTCTATGATGCTGATCGGAGGCAGTTTTGTGCTCTTAAGATTCTACTTATTTTTTTTAGGCAGTGTCAGGTCTTAGGATCAATGCGAGTAAGTGTGCGATGATCCCGGTTGGGGGAGAGGGTGACGTGGAGGAGTTAGCCGATATCTTGGGTGGCAGGGTCTTACCTAGTACTTATTTTGGCTTTCCTCTTGGATCTAAGTATAAGGCTACGACGAGCTGGGACACGGTCTTGGAAAGAATGCGTAGGAAGCTGGTCGGTTGGAAGAACGGTTTCCTCTCTAAAGGGGGGAGATTGAAGTTGATTAAGAGTGCGCTGTCTAGCTTGCCCACATATTTCATGTCCATTCTTCCCTTACCTGGGACTCTTCGTTTGAAGATGGAGAAAATTATGCGGGATTTCTTATGGAAAGGCATGGAGACTAGATTTAAGTATTGCCTTGTAGGTTGGGAAGAGATGTGTAAGCCCATCAAGTTGGGGGGAGCGAGCGTGCAGAACTTAGCTATATTAAATAAAGCTCTCTTAGGGAAGTGGTTGTGGAAGTATCCTCTGGAGGGGCATAGGTTGTGGAGGAGAGTGGTGGTTGCATGGGGGGGGGGGGAGTCCAAAATGGGGATGGGGGCCGGTGGTGGGGAGTTTTGCTCATGGTATGGGTCTGTGGAAACATATTGCCAGGGAGTGGACAAAATTTTCCAAACAGGCGGGTATTACTTTGGGGAGACAGGACAGGATCAGATTCTGGAAGGATAGATGGGGCGTTCAGGGGTCCATTCAGGATCTCTTTCCTGGGATATTCAACGTCGGAGAGAACCAAGATGGGCTTGTGGCGGCCCACTGGGCTATTAGCGGGGAGGGTGGGAGATGGAATCCGCAGTTTAGAATAAGGCTTTGGGAATGGGAGCTTCAGGAAGCGGATATGTTCTTTGAGTGGTTGAGCTCAGCCCCGCACCAGACGGGTAGGGAGGACTGCTTGCGCTGGAAGGGTGGGGGCAGGGGTGTTCTCGGTCAGGAGCTACTATTAGATCATGTGCGGTAACGGGGACGACTTGGTTCGCTTCCCTTGGAAGAATATTTGGAAGGTGAAAATGCCACTGAATGTCAGATTTTTGTGTGGACGGCAGCTAGACATGCCATTCTGACGCTCGAGGGTCTTCAGAAGAGGAGTTTTCGACTCGCCAGTCATTGTTGGTTATGCAAGGAGAAGAAAGAGAAGACAAATCACCTCCTCTTACACTATAAGGTGGCAACTGGTTTGTGGGATGTTTTCTTTGCCATTACTAGGACTTCTTGGGTTATGCCGGGGTCAATGAGGGCTCTCTTAGAGGGTTGGAGACCTCCGACGGGGCGGGCGGGTGTGAGACATGTGTGGCGGTTGGTCCCTCATTGTATTTTTTGGACGGTTTGGAAGGAGAGGAATTCGAGATGTTTTGAAGGTAATGAGACTGCGCCCCCAAGACTTAGATATCTGTTTTTGAGCACGCTTCTCTGTTAGTATAAGGATAGCTCGGGAGCCACGAGTATGGAGGTTATTGAGTTTGTCGACGAGCTACAATCTATTATGTAGCATGGATTTTCTGTGATGGAGGTGTATTTATTTTCTCGTTTTTTGTTTGCTTTTATTTTTATTCAGCTTGTTTACCTGCTTTGTATACTCCATGTATACGGGTTCGTACCCTTTGCGAAATTTTTAAATGGCATTTACTTATTAAAAAAAAAAGATAGCCAACAATTTATGACGTCCACCAACTATAGTTATATACTAAAATTATATTACATTTCAGGGATTTGCAATACTAGAGAGTTCATTTGCTCACTCCAAAATCTTAACATTTAGTAAGGGTATATTTGTGGTATTGAAACTCAAATGGGTTTCCAAGAGGCATTAAAAAAAACCACCCCTTAAAAAGTTACAATAATAAATTAGGGTTATGATTAGAATATGTAGTTTGTACCTAGTACAGAATATTAAGAAAAATAAAATATGTCGATCAAGAAATTGGAGATATCTTCGCTGACCGTTCAAATGGATGATGGAAAAATTTAAATTTGAGTCCACTCAGATATCAAGACCATCAGCATACGACACTTTTTGAACAACTTTTGTGTATGCATAAAATATCTAGATTATCCATTTTAATAATCATTTACACTTTAAGTTTGTGTCCTTTTGAAGTGATAACAGTTGTGATCCGACAGAATCAATCAATCTTGTTAAACCTTTTCAAGGCTCTACTTGATAACCAAATAATTCTTTTTACTAGCAGAGAATTTTATAATATCTAAAAAGTGATAACAATGAACTAAATTGCCTGGGATTACTTATTAACTCTTGGTTGCCCTTATAAATGTCCATCAACCTCATATTAGTTCCATTAGCAACACTAACGAAATGGCTGCTTCAACTTTAACTACTTCAACACTACTCCCCAACTTCATCTACTCAAGAAGACTACTTCTCCACACCCCACTTTACCAATCACCACCTCCAACACCTCCCACGACTGGTAACAACAAATTTGACGTAAGTTTTGTATTGCCCATCTCTATTCTACTATGTGCCCTAATTTTCTCTTTGGTCGTAAACTCGGTTGTTAAATATATTTTGAGGTGTTCATGCTTGGGTAATCGAGTGGGTTACAATTCATCGACACAATTATTAGCCAATACGGGTATAAACAACAAGGCGTTAAATATGTTTCCGATTGTGAGTTACGGAGATGGGCTAAAGTTACATGAGTTGAATGCAGAGTGTGTGATATGCTTATCATATTTTTCCGCGGATGAGAGAGTTCGCGTTTTACCCAAATGCCATCACGGGTTTCATGTTATGTGTATTGACCGGTTGCTAAGTTCTCACTCCTCTTGTCCTACTTGTAGGCACGGTTTAATTGAGACGTGTAAAAAAATCATCGGCGTTAACACCACCACAAGAAAGAACGGTAAGACTCGTACCTCTAGAGCCCAAGGGTTTAATACGTAGTTATCAAACGTAATGGATTTTGTTAGGTTTTTGTTGTTTATGTAAAGTTGCAATTGTATAAACTTTATATTGGTTTGAAATGTTTACGCTTCTGTTTTTATATTAATGTAATCTTTTTTTTTTGTTATGTAGAAATCTAGAAATGTAAGAATCGTACCTCTAGAGACCGAGAGTTTAATACGTGGTTATCGAATATAATAGATTTTGTTAGGTTTTAGTTGTTTATGTTAAGTTGCAATTGTATAAATTATTGGTTTGAAATGTTTATGCTTCTGTTTTTTATATTAATGTTATCTTTTTTTGTGTGTGTGTGTTTTTTATCGTAGAAATCTAGAAATGTGAGGATAAGTTTAACAAACTTAAAATAGCAACTGAGATAAGATGCAAGTTATAATTAAGTTACAAAGTTGATTAGATTATATTTTTTAAGTGCGTCACCGACACTTTTCTTTTCAGAGATTGGAGTGAGGCCTCACCCACTATTTTTGTGGTGAAAATTCTACTATAGCTTTTTCTCTCACTCTCCTTGTATTTGGATGGACATATTTTTATTACGTTTTCCCATATTGACCCAAAATAAGTTCATATTTGAAAACACTGAAAAAATAATTTCATCTTTTTTTTTTATTATTGAAATTCTAAATCATATTAAGGAAAAATAAAGTGAAAATAGCCTTCCCCCAGTGTCTTGAAAGCAAATGAAAAAAACTAATAAAAATTAGTGAGAGTTAGATTTCGATGCAAGATTCTTAAGGTTTTATTTGATTATAATTTGAAAAATTTTGAGCATAAATAGCAATTCAAATGTACCATTTTCAGATGTTCTTCATAAAACCAATTTGTATAATTTAAAAACAAAACGACAAAACCAGTGCAAACCAGAAATTTCAATGTGAAACTGAAAGAAATAACGAAGTAATTTACTTCGACAAATGTCAGAAGACTAAAAGTAAAGAACATGAACAAAAACAAGAAGGCTGAATATATATATAACAACAACAACAACAACAACAACAACAACAACAACAACAACAACAACAACAACAATAATAATAATAATAATAATAATAATAATAATAATGTGTTTAAAAAGGATCCCATACCAACCCCTAAACAGTTTTGTTCAAATGTTAGGATACACTTTAGTGACATAAAAAAAGGATACATTTTAGTGACTTCTGTTATTAGGAAATATCTGAACCATAAAGAAGAAGGGTATATTAGTTGATTTCAAAAGCGAAGGAGTTTCAAAGAAGCATTCAAAAAAGAAAATCCATTAAAAAGATATGTTGTTTGTACTTCTTAGTAATTTTCCTAAAAAAAGGAATGATATTCACAGTAACTCATCAAGTTCAGTTGAAGAGGGATGCTAGACTTACCGAAACCAACTTACCGATTCATACCCAATTCACCTTTTCCTTTATTTTCCTTTTTTCCAAACATTTCTCTCTTATTTTCCAAACATTTCCTTTACTAATATTAAATTACAATTTCAACAACACAAAAAAATGCACATTTCAACTAGTAAATAAAATCCAAATTTTAGACACCAAAAAAAAAGGAACACGAACAAAACTTAATGAAAATTAGACTATACATGAAATTTTATTTTTATTACCTACCCCGACCTCGACTCAATTAAAATGCGACAAAAATAATTTTTTTTTACCAAATACGAATATGAGCTAATTAAAACATGACATGACACGACACAAATTTTTTAGGTCGTAAATTTTTAGTTTTGTTTTGGCAGTTTATTAGTTGACAAAATGATTATGTTTTAAAAAAACACGATATGACACAACATAAATTTTTTCGGTAATAATTTCTTTTGTTAAAATCAGTTTTATATCTTTTTTTTGGGTAGTTTATTTTTGTTGATAAAATCAGTGTTAATAAATAAATAAATAAATAACTGTTTAATTTGATGTTTTAAATTCGCGATTAATTACTGCCGCTAGCGCGGACTCGCATTTAACAAATGATGTTGATTAGTGCCGTTTGCACAAATCCACATTTAATAAAATCAGTCTTATTTGTTTTTTTTATTAAAAACCTGTTTTGTTTTATAAAAAAATATGTACTTTATATATAAAAAAAGTGTTTTTATAAAAAAAAAGGACTCCAAAAAAAAAAGTGTTGTTCCAAAAAATCGTTCACCACATAAAAACACTGACATAGCGTGTCGCGATTAGTTAGTGCCACTGGCGCGAACCCACATTCATAAGATACGCAACTAATTGCGACACATCATGTCAGTGTGTCACAGCCGACACATAAAAATCACGTGTCGTTCGATTAGTGCCACTAGCACGAATTCACATCCACAATGGTGGAGGTAGTCCTGGACAAACCAGGGCTATAGGGGAGGGAAAATCATAAATTCCTCCCTTATATGTTGCTAATCATTCCTATTGCAATTATGTAGCGCACCCGAGCATGAGACAAAAACGGGTGTTCTTGACTCTATATAAATGAATCATAATATTGAGGTTCATATTCATATACTCTAAATCAATATGCAGGAGCTTGTTACTGTAATTGAATATAGATCAAAGACTCTAACTGTGAACTAAAATGTCATTTGAATATGTAACCAAATAGAATATTTTTCCTGAAAGTGTTAATACTTATATAAGTTATTTCTAAAACTTATCAAACAAGTATCAAAGTTAATATATATTAGTTTGTCTACTAATTATATATTTTCCTTATTACATGAATAATCCTCAATACATTAACCTTTTACAAATAATATTTACAAATTTAAATTTCATTATACAAAAGTACAACAACAAATTATACAAATGCATCTTGATTTTTCACCATTATACGCACACATATAAGATGATATTTTTTTCAAAAAAGATGATATTTAATTTTATAATTAAAATAAAAAATTATATTGCTCGCGCATGAGTTTAGCATTATGTCCGGTAAATATAGATATAGATGCATTATCGTTGGTTTGGAATTTTTTTTATTGGCACCTCTAATGTATGTTGCATCCGCACTTATACTTGCACCTTACTAAAGATGAGGCGGAGACATCGGTGGTCAGTAAGTATAGTTAGCTAAAATATCAGCCCACCCCTCTCGAGAATTCTGGCTCCGCCCTTGCACATCCATAAGACACTAACCAATCGTGACACGTCACGTCAGAGTCTCACGGCGGAAACATGAAATCATGTGTTGGACGGTTAGTTCCGCTGGCGCGGACCCACCCACATTCATAAGTCACTAGCCAATGGCGACATGTCACGTCAGTGTATCGCGGCAGATAAATGAAAATCATGTGTCGGCTTAGAATTTTTTATAAAGTCAATATAAAGTTAAAATCCAAAAAAATAATAATTAATTAACCTAAAATAATTGTATCGTATTTTTTTCATCTTTTTTTTATAAGAAAGAAAAATAGGACAACAAAGGAAAAAAAATGTTTTTTTAAAAGAGAATAATTGGGACAAAAAAATAACGTAAAAAATATTTTTTTATAGACAAAAAATCGGGACAAAAAAAAAAGAAAAAAAAACTCAAAGAAAAGAGATGGAGGAGAGAGATCAAGGGTGGAGATTGTTTGGGGATGAAATCGGTAGACTCCCTTTCGAGGTGTCTATCATTATTCTTTGGTTTTCCATGTGGTTTTGGAATGAGTTCTACACTCCCCGAATGGTCCATCCCCATTCCAAACCGAAAGCTCCATCCCTATTCAAAACTTCTATAACAATTGTTAAAATCAGTTTTAAGTAATAATTTTTTTTCGTTATAATCAGTCTTATATATATTTTTTTAGGTAATAATATTGTTTATTAAAATAAGTTTTAACTATTTTTTGGGTATTTTTTTTTTTTGATAAAATCAATTTTATGTCCTATCTAATGTCAATTAAATTGTGTTAGGTAAGACACGATACGAGATTTTTTTTTTAATAAAATCAGTTTTAATAAAATAAAAAAAAAACTTTTTTAATTTGACGATTGATAAGTGCCGCTGGCGCGGACCCAAAATCAACAAATGATGTTGGTCTGTGAATGTAGGTTCGTGGCAACGACAATAATCAATCATGACTCTAAAACATCAAATTAAATAGTTTTTTTTTATAAAAATAAAAACAAATATTTTTTTTTAAAATAAAAAAACTATGTTTACTATTAAAAAGTGTGCCGTTGGCGCGACCCTTTAAAAATAATAGAATATTGGTTAAATTAGTGTTTGATGACTTTTTGGAACAAAATAAAAACACTCAAAGTGTGCCGCTGGCGCATACCTTTAAAAACAAGAGAATATTGGTTAAATTAGTGTTTGAGGATTTTTTTAGAACAAAATAAAACACTCAAAGTGACGTTGGTGCGGTCCCATATTTAACAAATAATGTTTATTACAAATGTCGTGGGTCCGGGAATGTAGGTCCACGCTAGCGCCACTAATCCATCGTGAAGCTAATACATCAAATTAAACAGTTTTTTTATTAAAATTAAAAATATAATTTTTTTATAAATAAAAAAACGATGTTTGCTATTTTTTAATACACGTTTAGTTCAACCCTTTTTTATTTTATTCCAAAAATCCCTTCAAGACATAAAAATAGCCTTTTTGTTTTTATTCCAAAAAGCCCTTTCACGATATAAAAATACTCAATGTGTGTCGGTGATGCGAACCTTTAAAAACAAGAGAATATTGGTTAAATGAGTGTTTGTGGACTTTTTGGAACAAAATAAAAATGATTGGACTAAATGTTTATTAAAAAATATTTGATGGACTTTTTGGTAATTGATCCATTAAAATTAATTTAAAGTAAAGTTTATTTAATTTTAAAATAAATCATAACTCCAGTTATTTATCAATCTAAAATAAATTTTAAAAAATTAAAAGAATATTTTTTAAAAGAATAAATCATAACTCTCATATGTATCTTTCAAAAATAGATTAATGGTAGAGATCGTTGTTGATGTAAAAAACTAGATCGCTCTAATTATTCAATCACAGATAAATAAATAAGACAAATATTTTTAAAGTGGTTCGGCTAGGAATAAAGCCTACGTCCACTGTTATGTTATTGCTGAGTGTTTGTGGAATTCTTGATTACAAGTTCTCTCAAGAAATTCCGGTCCCCTTGAATGAGGATGATACATGGTATTTATAGCCTTGAGGTTGTACATGAAAGGTTCGATACATTAAATGACATACATATGAAAGGGTAATACATTTAATGCAGAGTGCGTGCCAAGAATATAAGCATTCAATGAATATCTGCGCTGTTGATTATCTGGCAATTAATGATACGACCGAGATGCAGCTCGGACCGCCATAGCTGTTCGCTGATCAGGAGTTCCTCGGAACATTAGAGTACCTCGGTGCGTTGGAGTTCCTCGGTGTGATAGAGTTCCTCGGTGTATTCTCGTTGCTCGGAAAGAAACATGGCTGGTCGGGAAATGATCTTCCTCGCTGCTATTGTGCCACGTAGATTGACACGTGTCTTCGTATTATTCGTCCACATCAGCATATTAATTTTGGTATCAACAGAAGCCCCCAATGTTTCATATTTCGAACTTTGAGGAGTATGGAACATTCTTTCTCGGTATATGGCAATATTAAATGTCCTTCCTGGGTTTCAGGAACATTGTATTCAAATTTCCTTCTTATTTCGCAGTTTCCGCCTTTTTTATAAACGCTTCGATCTTCGTGCAATTGTTGTCCTTTTAGCCGCCGGAAGTTCAGTAGTTTCTTTTTGGTAATCATTTCTTTCGCCGCTTCCCAATGCAAAGTATTTAAACTTCTTTGGTAACTATACCGTCGTCTACGTTTTCCATTTTCTGCATTCAAGCTTTCTATTCTCTTCTTCTCTCTTGTGCGTTCATCCTTGTTTCCGTTCGTTGCCAACATACCTCCTTTCTTTCTGTAAGATATTCTTCCTTTCTTCTGTATCTCTTTTATTCAATATGGTTTATATCGTGGAGTCTGTTGAGAAATTCCGTTCTGATTTTTCCATTCCTTCGTGGGTAACTCTAGAGGTTCTTTCTGAGCCTTTAGATTACTTTCGATTGGCTGAGGGACATTGGTTCCCCAGTCTTTTTGTTGCTGAATGCGGTTTTTCCTTTCCACCAAACCCATTATGTCTTGAGTTTTGTCAATATTTTGATCTTGTTCCTGCAAAAATAGCCCCCAATTCATGGAGAATAATTAACGGGGTGCACAAATTAAATCTAACTCATGGGACTCGTATTGGGATCCCTGAAATTATGTTTTGTTATAAATGGGCTGTTCTAGATAATATTTATTATTTAAAAACTAGGTATTTGAATAGGGCTCTTGTAGTTAATCTCCCTGACTCAAATAGGGATTATTTTGAGCATGGGTTGGTCATAAAAAATTGGCAACATGCGCCTTTATCTGGGAATGAAGTATACAACGGTCCCAGATGTCCCCCATACGGCAATGGGATAGGTTTATTTTTCATTTTATTTTACTTATGAAATTATGCTTTCATCATGTTTGACAAAATGTATGACTGATATTCCATTATGTATTTATTTGCAGTTGATAGCAAAAGAAAAACTCCAAAAGAGTCAGAAGTGAATATCAAGCATTTGAAACTTATCTGGAATTTGCATAAGACCATTGCTGACGAGCATATTAGATCTGCTTCATATTTACTACAGTATAAGAGTTACACAACCTCTTATACTGCTCGCCCTGTTGAACCAGCTTCAACACCAGAAAGTTCATCTTCAGATTCTCATATCCCCTTATCTCAGAGAATGGGCAAGAAAAGAGCTCCTCCTGCTCTATTTGGTGAAATTTCTTCTGCTGTTGGAGCCCAGAAAGGCAAAATTGATGTCCCAGAGGGGACTAAAAAAGTAGATGCTGGTTCCTCCAAAGTTGCCGAGAAGCCCCCAGTGGCCCCGAGCAAGAAAAATGCTCCTGCTGATGTAATTACCATCTCTCCGACCAAGACTTCTTCCTTGGTTGATGCTGCTGACCGTCCTTTGAAGAGATTGAGGAAATCATCCTCAGTTAATCTTGCTGGAACTGCATCTTCTCTACCCGCTGGTGGTAGTAGTGTTTCAAACATCCTTCTTCCGAGTTCTTCAATGAGCTCAGTTATACCCGAGGTTCTCGGGGTTGATGAAAAAATTCCTAGGGATACACTGACATCCCTAGCTGCTCGTCATCTTTCTTCAGTAAATTTCTCATACCTTTGGTCTTTCTTTCTTTTTTTTGAATTCTTGTATTTGTGTTGACTTTATTGTTTTTCTTATCTTTCAGCTGGTGAACTGCTTCAATACCATCGTGAAGAAAGATCAAGTTATTAAAGCTTCCAGTTCTTCGTCCGATGTTGACGATGCTTTGTTGGGTTTAGCCCAATCTGTGAAGGAATCTCGCCAACATTACATCGAGGAGAAAACTGTTTGGGAGAAAAAGCTGGTTGTGGCTGAGGCTGATAAGGCGAAAATGGCCGAAACCTCCAAGAACTTGGAGGAGAAAGTTAAAGTTTTGGAGGTTAAACATCAGGATTCTGATGATAAGTTGAAAAAGGCAGAGGAAGAATTATCTACTCTGCGAGATATCAAAGTCAAGAAAGAGGAATTGGAGGTGAAGCTCTCCTCGGAGAAGTCGAGGAGAAAAGTCGCAATCAAGAAACATTTCAGCGTTGGTTGGGAGAAAGGATGGGAGAGAGGGATAGCTGCAATGACATCCCAAGTTCAATATGGGGAGTTGAAATACTTCCATGATGGCTAGGTAGCTGCTCTGCAAGAGCTAAAGGTCCAAGACGATTCTGAGCTATTCCAACGGCATCTCCCTGGTCCTCCTCCACCAATTGTGGAAGAAGAAGAAGATGAGCCTGCCTCAGATGAGTCTTCTACGGCTATGGGCGATCAAGTTTCTGCCTCTCAACCCTCTGCCACCGAGGACGTTTCTTTCATGCCTCCTCCTCCCGAGAAGATTCCTACCGATCAAGCTGTTGTTACCACCGAGCAACCGAGCTCCTCGTCTCAGCCTCCCGAGAAAGTCTTGGGAGACAAGGAAAAGGTGTGAAGTTGTTCGGTAGCATTTCTGTATTTCCTTGTAATCGAATAATGTAACTTTTTGATGATCTAATAAAATATATCTTTGCTTATCTCTGTTGTTGATAACTTGTTTTTGTTGATTGTTGTCTTTTTCTCGTCCTTAGTTTGTTGCTAGAATGGAATTGATCTCTTCACATGATACCGAGCTGATGCAGCAATGTCATCAATACTATAAGGCTGGTCATACAGACCTTAGTACATCGGAAATTGCTGATATCCTTGGTCATGGTGCTTCAGAGCAGGCTATTGAGGCTTATCGGTACTTGAAAGATTTACTCGACCGAGCTGTGGCCAACAATGTCGCTTATTATGACCTGATTGAAGAGCTGCATTGTTCCTTAGAGGATCTCCAAGGTCAGCAGAATGAATCAATGGCTTTGTTACACAAAGATTATGAAAATAGATACCAACAAGTTTCTTCTGAAACAGGCCATAAGAAGATCATTGCTGCATATGATATTAGGGAAAGGACCCTAAAAGGTGAAGTTGAAGCCTGCAGACAAATTGCCGAGATCCTGGAACAAGAAAATAATAATTTGCAGAAAAAATTGGCTCAATATGAATCTGCTGCTTCATCTTCTACTGCATTAATACCAGTTACTGATGAAGGCTTCTCGTTCTTAGAGGTCGAAAATGCCAAATTACGGCAAGAGCTGGAGGATTTAAGAAAATCTGCCATTTCTGGAACTGCTCAGGGACGAGGAAGAGGTTCTCGGGGGCGAGGAAGAGTCCTCAGCCAAAATGTTGAAGAGGCTCGCACTCAGTCTACTCTGGAAACTCAAGCATTCCAGTTGAAAGTAAAAGATCGTGCTCTGACTGAAATGTCCAATAAAAATCTGTCTCTGGAAGATCAGCTGGCATCGATGAAATCTGCCTTGCATAACAAGGATCTTTTTGCTAAAATACTTCATGAACAATTGGATAGATTAACCTTCCAATTCCATAAACAGCCAAGGGAATTCTGGATGGTAGGATACAATGAAGCCCTTGTTCATCTGGATGCTCGCATTGAACATGCTAACAATGAAGGTTACAAGCAAGGATGGTTAAATGCATTGGGTGTGTTAAAGTTGGAGCAAGGGCATTTTTTATGGGACTATCATGCTCTATCATTATTAGACTTGCCTGTACCACCTTTCAAATTGGATATGGCATGGATCCCAGCTCGTTCCATTCCTCGCAGTCTAATTTCAAAATATCTTGGTGATTATAGCCTTCACTCCCAAGTTGAATTATCTCGTCCTGAGCATCTTTTGGATACACCTTCTGTTATGAACGTCAGAATGCTCAGAGATGTTAATTTCATCAATTCTCCCCTTTGCCCAGAAGACCCTCCTGCCGGCGAGGAACCTGTTTCTAAAGCACATGGCAAAAAACCAATAGAATAGTAATATCAATGTAACAATTAGTACATTTATGTAACTTATGATTTATGAAAAGATTTTCATTTTCTGTTTGCCAATTTTGCTTTATATTTGCATATATGTATCTGTTAAAAAGATAACAATATTATTGTTCAATAGGCAACTTAATAAAAAGTTACAAGTATTAGTAATGTTTCTCGATCACTTAATAATAAAGTAATGAGTAAAAATGTTCAAACTGTTTCCAACCAACCAAGGTGGGTGAATAATGTTTGTCGACCAATTACAGCTGATGGGTTTTTTATCCCCGACCAGCTATACTTGGTTTAATTATAAAATGCGTCCGACCAACTAAGATCAATAATTTGTCCTCGCCGACCAACTACAGTTATTGGGTTTTTATCCCCGACCAACTATACTTGGTGTATTTTTTGAACATTTTGTTCTTCAAAGAACTCATTGTAATAATATTACCTCCCGACCAACATAAGTTGTAATATGAGAGTATATTTTTATCTTACCAACCGTAGTTGATCATGCTGGTGTACACTTTCTGGATCCTTAAAGCTTTTGGCTCCTTAGAGCATGTCCTCCTAACCAAAGGAGGTTGGCTACTTATAGCACTTTTGCTCCGTAGAGCTGTCCTCCTAACCAAAGGAGGTTGGCTCCTTAGAGCACTTTTGCTCCGTAGAGCTGTCCTCCAAAGGAGGTTGGCTACTTATAGCACTTTTGCTCCGTAGAGCTGTCCTCCTAACCAAAGGAGGTCGTCTCCTTAGAGAACTTTTGCTCCGTAGAGTTGTCCTCCTAACCAAAGGAGGTTGGCTACTTATAGCACTTTTGCTCCGTAGAGCTGTCCTCCTAACCAAAGGAGGTTGGCTCCTTAGAGCACTTTTGCTCCGTAGAGCTGTCCTCCTAACCAAAGGAGGTTGGCTCCTTAGAGCACTTTTGTTGTGTAGTGTATTACACTAGTATTCCCCGAAAAATTTTCAACCAGAAAGAACATGGCGAAACATCCTCGTTTTATTCATAATGAAAGAAATGCTTTACATTTGACATCACTGATAATACTTGCGCAGGTGTTCAGCATTCCATGCGTTCTTAAATTCCTC
Source organism: Sambucus nigra (assembly GCA_949130495.1). Lineage (NCBI taxonomy): Eukaryota > Viridiplantae > Streptophyta > Magnoliopsida > Dipsacales > Adoxaceae > Sambucus > Sambucus nigra. The sequence continues at coordinate 291,061 of OX422207.1, read as the reverse complement.
TCCTTCTAGAGTTGCTATTCTGTAAGTTCCTGGTCGAACAACCTCTGTAACTCGGTAAGGTCCATGCCAGTTTGCTTCCAGTTTATTCTTCTTCTGAATGACCTTCTTTAGCACATAATCCCCCTCTTTTAGATCACATTTCTTTACTCTTTTGTTGTAAAACAGAGCTGTTCGTTGTTGATAAGCAGCATTCCTAATGGCTGCCTCTTCTCTGACTTCCTCGAGCATATCCAAATCCAGTCTTCTCATCAAATCACTGATCGAAGAATTGAAATTTAACACCCTGTGTGTTGGTAGGCCCAACTCGGTAGGTATCACAGCCTCACTTCCAAATGCTAGCATATATGGTGATTCTCCTGTTGCTGCTCGGGGAGTTGTTCGGTAAGCCCACAAAACTGACTGTAGCTCATTAATCCAATTTGCTTTAGCCTCACTTAACCTCTTCTTCAACCCATTTAGTAATGTTCTGTTCGTCACTTCAGTCTGTCCATTGCTTTGGGGATGGCCTGGTGCTGAATGAAACTTCAAGACGTTTGACTGATGACAATAGGCAGCAAATTCTTCATTATCAAATTGCGTTCCATGGTCTGTGATGAAAGCGTGGGGGAGACCATACCGACAAATGATATTCTTCCATATGAATTGATACACCTTCTCGTACGTCATATCAATTAGTGGTTCAGCTTCCACCCACTTAGTAAAATAGTCTACTGCCACGATGAGATACTTGAACCTTCCTCGGGTCGTCGGCAGTGGTCCAACCAGATCAATCCCCCACATGGCAAATGGCCAAGGTGATGTTATGGGTGTCAACAATGCCTGTGGAGTTCTTCGGATGGAGGAAAAACGTTGGCACTTGTCACACTTCTTAGCATAGGCTATACAATCAGCCCTCATCGTCGGCCAGTAGTATCCCTGTGTCATCACCCTTTGCAGAAGAGTCCGACCTGCTACATGAGCTCCATAAGATCCTTCATGGATTTCTTCAATCAATTCTTTGACTTCTGATGGATGCACACATCTCTGCAAACCTACCATAATTCCTCGTCTATACAAAACACCATTAGTTAACACATACCGAGCAACTTTATACTTCAATTTCTTGGCAGCTAGTTTGTCCTCCGGTAGCACTCCTTCTTCAATGTATGCTCTGATAGGATCCATCCAAGATGGTCCTAAATCAAGGGTAATAATCTTCACCGTCAGATCTTCTTCTATGCTCCGAATTTCTAGTACTTCAATTGGTATTGTTCTTCACAGCTCGGTGCGCGTAGCTGACGCTAGTCGGGCCAATGCGTCTGCTCTAGCATTCTCCATTCTCGGTATCCTCACCAATTGAATAGCATCAAATTCTTTCAATAACTCCATCACTTTTGCATGGTACTTCACCATTAACTCTCCCTTCACTGCATATATTCCCATCATTTGATTCACAATTAATTGAGAATCACTGAAAACAATTACTTGACGTGCCTCCATAACTTTCGCCAAATGAAAACCTGCTATCATAGCCTCATATTCAGCCTCATTATTGGATGCTTTGAATTGGAATCTTAAGGCATACTCCATGTCAATATCATCTGGAGAGTTTAAAACAATCCCTGCTCCACAACCAGCCGTGCAAGATGATCCATCTACATATAATCTCCATGTATGTAACTCGTCTTCAAATTTCTTATCTGTTAGAGTTCCTCGGTGAAATATCATCTGTTTTCTTTCATCATCCCCGAGTATCCTTCGTTCCTCGTCGGTCATTTGTTCGCGCCCTTCTACCAACCGGAGTTGGTCGGGGTTTGAATATGATGATTTTTCTACATCCACAAGTCCTTTTACCAACCTTGGTTGGTTTGGATCTGTGTCTGTTGATCCTGTATCGTCCACAGGTAGGTCAACAAGCACCTTTTGCTCCTCGGGGGTATCAGGGTATGTGAACTCTGCTATAAAATCTGCCACGGCTTGCCCTTTCAATGATGATCTGGGTTCATACACAATATCATATTCACCGAGCTCTATTGCCCAGTACATCAATCTTCCTGATTTTTCTGGCTTGTGAAGGGCTTGTCTTAACGGCATGTCGGTATACACAATGATGGTATGGGCCTGGAAGTATGGCCTCATTCTTCTACTTGCTTCAATTAATGCCAGTGCCAATTTTTCCAGCTTTGGGTATCTGATTTCCGCACCTCGGAAGGCCTTGCTTGTGTAATAAATTGGATTCTGGACTCCATTCTCCAATCTGATCAACGCCGAGCTAACTGCATTTTCTGATACTGCCAAATACAAGTACAGCTTCTCTCCAGTTATTGGCCTAGACAACAAAGGTGGGGCTCCCAAATACTTCTTCAAATCTTGAAAGGCTTTCTCACATTCATCAGTCCACTCAAAACTTTTTCGTAGTGTTTTGAAGAATGGGAGGCATTTATCAGTTGCTCGGGATACAAATCTGTTGAGTGCTGCAACTCGTCCGGTAAGGCTCTGCACTTCTTTCTTCGTCGTCGGGGATCGCAGCCCTAAAAGAGCTTTCATCTTTTCTGGATTTGCCTCAATACCTCGTTGGTTGACGATGTATCCGAGGAACATTCCTTCTCGTACTCCAAAGGTACATTTCGTCGGGTTAAGCTTCATCTGGTATTTATCCAGTTGATCAAAAGTTTGACTCAAGTCAACCAAATGATCTGCAGCTCTCTTGCTTTTGGTGAGCATGTCGTCGACATAGACCTCCATATTGCGGCTGATTTTTTCGGTGAAAACCTTGTTCATCAACAGTTGATATGTTGCACCTGCATTTTTTAAACCAAAAGGCATAACATTATAACAATAAGTTCCCCTTGGTGTAATAAAAGAAGTACTTTCCCTGTCTTCAGGTTTCATTTTGATTTGGTTGTAGCCAGAATAAGCATCCATGAAGCTGAGTAGCTCGTGTCCCGAGGTAGCATCCACTAGTTGATCAATTCTGGGCAATGGAAAATGATCTTTTGGACATGCCTTGTTGAGATCAGTAAAATCAACACACATTCTCCATTTGTTGTTCTTCTTCTTTACCATCACCATATTCGCCAACCAATCTGGATATTTCACATCTTCAATGAATTGGGCTTTCTGGAGTTTCTCGACCTCTTCTTGTATGGCCTGGTTCTTCTCGGGACTAAATACTCTTCTTCTTTGCTTCACAGGCTTGATCTCCTTATTCACATTGAGTTCATGACATAAGAAGTTTGGATCTATTCCTGGCATGTCTTCATGACTCCAAGCAAAAGTATTCTTCCTGTTTCTCAAGAAAGTTATCAACTCCTGTTTTATTGAAACATCCAACGACGATCCTATCTGAGTTATTCGTTCAGGATGCTCGTCGTCCAGGATAACAATTTCTGTAGATTCCACAACCTGCCCTTTTACGAGTTGAGATTCATCCCTAGGGTCAAGAGTTTCAATTTCTGTGCCTTCCTCCACTTGGTAAGTAGTAGTCTTTTTCTTTAATTCTTCAAGTTCCTCTTGCTCGGCAGACGAATAATAGCATTCCCGAGCTACTTTTTGATCACCTTTCATAATTCCTACTCCAAAATTCGTTGGGAATTTCAAACACTGATGTACTGTAGATGGAACTGCTTCGAACTTCTTGAATCCAACTCTTCCCATGATGATGTTGTAGGCGGACTGCACATTCTTATCCATCATAAAAAAGCGTATTCTTTCTGTTCGACAAGCAGGCCAAGTTCCAATGAGTATATCCAACTTGATCGTCCCAAGTGGAAAAACTTTCTCGCCAGCAAAACCCAGAAGGGGTCTGTGATAAGGTTCTAATTGAGATAATTTTAAATTCAAGCTATCAAAGCATGAATAGTACATGATGTCTGCCGAACTACCATTGTCTACTAACACCCTTGAAATGACCACATCCTTCATCCTCATTTTGATCACCAGAGGATCATCATGAGGGTAAAGAACACCTGCCAGGTCGTTTTTTGAAAAACCAATCACTAGCTTCTCTTTGTTTACCTTCCTCGGACGATCATCCTCGGCCAGGTTTATTCGCTGAATGTATGAACAAGCTTGAGCCTCTCCGAGGTAAGCTTTTCTTTCTGCAGTAAGGTCTCCTCCTCCTGCATCTCCTCCTGTAATAACATTACAATCAAATGACCCAAAACGTATGGAAAATACCTCTCGTTCAGGTTTCCTTGGCTTCTTGGGAAGATCGGGGTCATCATCTGGATCCTCTTCATGGTCCCTCCTCTTTTTCTCCTCTGCACGACGAGGAGATCTAGATCTCTCTCTAATTCTATCATCATTCTTCCTCCCACTCCTGCGATCTACATACTTTGATAATTTTCCTCTTCGGATGAGTGTTTCAATCTCGTTCTGAAGGGCTATACAATTTTTGGTCATATGGCCATGATCTTTGTGAAACTCGCAATATTTGGCCTTATTCCTCAGGTCGGGATCTGTCTTCAGTTTCTCTGGCCACTTGATTTCCTCGTTATTCCTGATTTCTTCCAAAACATGATTAATACCCATTTTCAATGGAGTATAATTATCATACTTCTTTAGGGCTTCCAACTTCATCCTGTTATTCTTGGAATGTTTGTCACCACCATTACCTTTCTGATCTTTCTTCTTAGAATTGTCAACCTCCACTTTAACTTCTTTATCCATATTCTTCTTCGCAGCCATAGCCTCCTCGGCATTCATGATTTTGGCCGCCTTTGCCATCAACTCCGACATATTTTTAGGTGGATCTTTGGCCAAAGTGTAGTACAGCTTGTTAGGCAGCAAACCACTCATCAGAGCAGTGATTGCTGTCTTTTCTTCATAATCTATGACTTCCAACTTTTCGTTATTGAAACGAGTTATGTAATCTCTAGTACTTTCACCTGATTTTTGTCTAACACTTAGCAAGTGTGCTACTCACTTTACCGGCTTTGCTCCAAAACAAAAATTGCCGATAAACAGCTCGGCTAACTGAACAAAAGTTGAAATCTTACCCCGAGGAAGATTATTGTACCATATCTGTGCAGATCCGGTAAGAGTTCCCGAGAATGCTCTACACCTCATCTCGTCGGGGATAGCGTAGATATCTGCATCAGCTTGGTATTGTTCTATATGAAGTACGGGATCTGTCTTTCCATCGTACTTGGGAGTCACTACGGGTGCTTTGAATTTCGACGGTGTAGGGAAATCCACAATGGCTTGCACAAAAGGTGTTCCTTGAACAAAAGTTCTCTGTAAGGGGTTCCTCGCCTTAGCCATTTCTCCCAGTCTATCCTCCAACCGTTGAATGGAACCTTTCCATGCTTCATTCCCTTCCTCGGGACGCTTAGTCCGAGCAACTGATTGCTCTGACGTAGCTTCCTGAGATTTATCTCGACGAGTAGTTGGTCGTGATTGCACAGATCCTTCTCTCAAACCTGGTGGTGGTCGAAAACTTCTTGATGAAGCCTTAGGTGGACTCATGTTCCTCCTTGGTCCTAACCGACTGAAAGGAGACACTCTGCTTAACCTTTCCAAAGCGCTAGTTCTCTCCGGAGAGAGAGTGATACGTTGATCTGTATCCGTAGCCCGTATCAATGAAGTTCGCCCAGGTTGATAAGAAGAATCATTAGACTCCTCATTGCGATATGACCCAGTACGTCTAGATTGCGATTGCCTATGATCACTCCTTTGCCCTGAATAGGTAGGTGCACCGCCCTGAAGAGTTTGAATGAGTTGCCTCATAGATTCTTGCATGGCGGTTTGTCCTTGAGCCAGATTCGTCATAATTCCAGCCAGATCTGGGGATGCGGATGGATTTGGAAGATTTCCAGTATTTCCAGCATTTCGATTACTGGATTCTGGGTTATCTGCCATTGATGGTAAATGATTTTTATGAAAAACGATAGTAACAGTCGTTTCCCACAGACGGCGCCAATCTGTTGATGTAAAAAACTAGATCGCTCTAATTATTCAATCACAGATAAATAAATAAGACAAATATTTTTAAAGTGGTTCGGCTAGGAATAAAGCCTACGTCCACTGTTATGTTATTGCTGAGTGTTTGTGGAATTCTTGATTACAAGTTCTCTCAAGAAATTCCGGTCCCCTTGAATGAGGATGATACATGGTATTTATAGCCTTGAGGCTGTACATGAAAGGTTCGATACATTAAATGACATACATATGAAAGGGTAATACATTTAATGCAGAGTGCGTGCCAAGAATATAAGCATTCAATGAATATCTGAGCTGTTGATTATCTGGCAATTAATGATACGACCGAGATGCAGCTCGGACCGCCATAGCTGTTCGCTGATCAGGAGTTCCTCGAAACATTAGAGTACCTCGGTGCGTTGGAGTTCCTCGGTGTGATAGAGTTCCTCGGTGTATTCTCGTTGCTCGGAAAGAAACATGGCTGGTCGGGAAATGATCTTCCTCGCTGCTATTGTGCCATGTAGATTGACACGTGTCTTCGTATTATTCGTCCACATCAGCATATTAATTTTGGTATCAACAATCGTATTGACATTTATAGAAGGGTGGGGATTGCTTTCTGGATGGAATCGAGGAGGAAGGTTTCGGGGAGTATAACATTATCCTTAGTTGAATCCACTAGCTCAATAAATTGCGGAGGATCTTCTGGGGGATATTATTAAAATTTGAGACAAAAGCTATTTTCAGCTATACAAAAATTTAAATTGATTGTACAATCCGTTTCACTCGTTTTATTCTTTTGTTTTTTTTAAACAAAGGTAATATTTCTCATTAAATTAAATGGAATAGTAGGATACATCAGTGTGGACATAATTTTTCAAAAAAAATGGAGAAATATCCACCCAAACACAGAAATTCATTACCGACTTGGCATTTTGAGCCAATAAATGAGCTGGTATATTACCGAGCCGTTTAACTAAAGGCAAAGAAATCTTGTAACCATCCGTGATTTTCCTTTATACTGAATTAACATAAAATCTACTAGCAGACTAGTCCTCCTACTCATTGAGAAGCTTGGAAATGACATTTTGACAATTACCCTCCAAGGTAAAATGGGAGAAGTCGTGATTAATAGCGAAGATTGTAGCCATGTTTGCTGCCAATGATTCAGAATGTTCAGCCTCAAGAGGTTGCCAAATGCGATGAGATAGAGCCGGAAGAAAATCACTATAGTCGTTTATAATAATCACGCTTATCCCCACGCTTCTAGAATCAACAAAGGTGACACCATCAAAGTTAACTTTTATTGTTACTGATTGAGGAGTCCTCCATTTATCAAACATAAATTTGTTTGGGTTGTGGTCCTTTCCCCAAGCAGTCCTAAAATCTTAGAAGAAATTAGAAAAGTTAGAGATAAGATCGTAAGCTTTGTCTCTACTATCGCCATGAAAAACTTTGTTTCTATTGTTCCATAAAGCCCACAATGCTACACACATAATCAAGATTGTCATTTTTAAGGTGTCTGCTAAGGAAAAGATCAAACTAGTTAAATCCGAAACAAAAGCACTCCTAACACCCGAATTCAACATGTTAAAATGAAGCACTTCAATTGCCAAGGGGCACCGCATGAAAATATGCTCCATTGAATCGCTATCAGCAATGCACACACAACAAGAATGATTAGGAGTCTCCATATTTTGCCTTCGAAAATTCTCTTTCGTAGGGAGGGAATTCATGCAAAGATAATAAATAAAGGGCTTTACTTTATTCGGCACTAACCCCTTCCAAATAACATTCTAGCTGCGGGAACATGAAGGAGAAGCATAAAAAAAGATCCTTTGCCTCCCCTTAACAATCCCAATATCCCAAGTGACACAATATCCACTTTTAGTAGAATATTTGCCATTTTTTCAACATCCCAAATCTCCTTATTTTTTGCAAATCGTCAGTTAAGCGGTATTCCTTGAATATTATTGAATTCCTGCTGAGTGAACAAGGTAGACATGGGAATTAGGTCCCGTTGAACCGAATGTGGGTCAATGAGATGTTTAACGTAGTTAATATTGTGATCATGTGATGGTTTCAAAAAATGTTTGAAGTTTTGAGATTAAGGGATCCATTTATTTTCCCAAATTTTAATTTTCCCTTCATTTCCCACTTTATATTTCATCCATCTATCTAGAACATATCTATCCCCCCCATATGCTACTCCAAATGTACGAAGGATTGAGGCCCCTTATGGACTCGCAAAATGATCCTCTAGGGAAGTATTTTGCCTTTAAAATCCTACAAGATAAGGATAGAGGATTTGTTAGTATTCTCTACCCCTATTTAGCAAGGAGGGTGAGATTGAAAGCCTTAAGGTCACAAAAACCTGATCTACCATCGCGTTTACATTTTCACAAAGATTCCTAACTAGACAAAAAAACTTATTCTTTTTTTCTAGTAAGACCACCATAAGTTCCTCATAAGAGATTTAAGGTCCCCATAAATATAGTCCAGGATTTTAAAATAACTCATAGGAAAAGTAGGGCACGATTGGGCAACCACTTTGATAAGGATTTCCTATCGTGGTTTTGATAGAAGAACCTCCTTCCATCCTTTGACTTTTTTCCATACTCATTCCCTCAGACCAGCAAAAACTTATTTTTTTTAGTTTTCCAAACCATCGACGGTAAACATAGATATATATCATGTTTGCTAACATATCGAATCCCATGTACCTCACATAAATATCGTTTAGTCTCCAAAGAACTATTTCTACAGAAAACAACACCACATATATCTAGATTTATTTGTTGACGTAAAGCTAGTTCATAAATATTATGCATATTTTCAATTTCAACCATTTCACTTAGAACAACCACTACAAAAGTAGTTTTTAGGACCGAATCTTTTGAGACAGCTAAAATTTAAGTCTCTAATGTATACTTTTTAAGACAGGAATAATTCGCGGCCTTAGAAGTAAAAGTATTTAAACCGCTTATATTACACGTCTTATAAAGTCATGTTAAATATATAGATTATTAATGTCTATCGCAAATAATACCCCTTTTGAGATTGTTAAAAAAATTCATTCCCTCTTAAGGCTTTTCCTTCCCGCTTCAACTGCTATTATCCTTAAAAAAACAAAGAAAAAAGGGTAAAGAAATGTTAAGGAAGGGCATTTTGTTTTTGTTTTTCCTTCTTTCCACATCGATCATTCTCCTCCAAGTCGTTTTTCTCCCCATCCTTCTTCTTTTCCTCCATGGATTCACTAGATTGACATTCTCTCTCCCCCGTCGTTCTACTTCTTAAGTTATATTGATTTAAGCTTTATAAATGTGTTTCTTTGTTTATGTATTTGAGATTTATACTAGATGAATATGAGGCAATCGATTAGGTTCTTAATTTAAAGTTGTGGTTGGCTTGAATAGAACAATCTGAAAAATGGATGAATATCTAGTTAGGTATATTTAGTTTTGATTTTGTTTTGTGCGTTAACTTTTAGATTTGGTTTGTTGATTTATTTTAGGTATTAGGTGAAGTGTTGAACTATTAAATTTTACTTTAGTGTATTTATTTTCTTATAAACAGTCATATTAGTTTTTGCAAAAATTATATAGTGTTTGTTTGTAAGTAGACGAGAATCATGCACGTCTGATTGTGTCCATTTATTCCATTAAACGACCTTCTATAACCGTACGAAATCATAAATTGCATACTTTTTCGCACGGTATTCTTATTTTAGTGCATTAAATTTTAAGTCTGATGAGGTCTTTCATATTTATAAGACACGGACTTCGATGTATTTTCGTGTGAAAGAAGAATACGAGCCAATTTATGCAATGTGGACAACATAATGGTGTGTTGTATGCCGATGGATTGAAGATTGTGAGTACAAAAAAATTATTATATGCAACGGATGTTGTAATTAAGTACGAAAAATCTGGCATGATCATCTCTAGTTGTTGTTTATGTTTTGTTCTAACTAATTTTAACTATTTTTATTTTACTTATTGTTTAATTACTTTTATCAGATGTCAAATAGCTGTCCATAGAGAATGCTACGGGACAAGAAATGTTCTGGATTCCACTTCATGGGTTTATCGATCCCGTGAGACATCCAATATTGAGTGGGAGTGTTGCCTTTGTCCTGTAAAAGGCATGTACTTTACACAATGGAATTCTACTGCTCATGAATTTTTCATTCAATATTTCTCCATTATTGTTAATTCTATCATTCCTTTATATTTTCTACTACATTAAATAATTTTTCTCCTTGTTGATGATACGTCTATATCATAAAGCATGCCTTTGGAATAAATTTTTCAAGAATTTGATTTGTGTGGATCGTGTTTAAAAAGCGCATGGATGTGCATGATGTAATGCACTTTTACAACTGTTATAGCCCACTGATTTGAAAGAGTTACCAAGGGCACACGTGGCATGCTAATTTCACTACATTAGCTCAATTGTGATCACTTCAAATGCTATTTTAGGTTTTAGTTTTTTCCCTATTAAAAACATATAAGAAAGAAGGCATTTTGAAGGAATCTCTCTGGGGAACTCTGATAGTAGAAACTTCCCCAACATAAATAGGCTTGACCAAGATGATAATGTTATTATGTTGAATGAGGATACATTTTGATTCTAATTTCGTTATCTTTTTTCCATAACTTTATGCTTTTAATATGATTTTAAGGGTCTATTTGGGTTTTATATGACTTTATTTCGAACAATGTAGTATTATATTTGTATCTTTATTTGGAATGATGTATTGATTTATGACTCTATTGACTTTTTTTGAAATGATATAGTCTTTTATTTTGAATAATTTAGTACTTTTTTGTTGGATGAATGTTTTCATTTCTTTACATTACATTTCAATACATACTTATGGCCATAACAATCAAATGCATGATTTGGTTGTGCAATGCGCAACATTATTTATTCCATGAGACCATGTCCGTTAAATGCGATGATTTGGATTTGATTACCCATTGGGTTCTCTCAATATTCCGTGTAGAGAGGATATATTCAATTATCTAACTTTTATATTAAGAATATTGTGAGCTATAATGGTATCATACCTTAGAATACATAATTTTACAAGAAAATTATTAGAATTATCATTTACAATTTTTCTTTTATTTGATTTCACACACGCATCGTCGGAGGGAAATATTCTCTCCCTTCGTGAAAACATTGCATGTAAATTTTTGAAGAATCTCTCACGTTCTTTGTTAGTGAAGAAAAATAATATTTCATCGTTGAGAAACTAGTTGGAAATGATATTTCACCAATCATGTATTGTCCAACAATGTGGTCCAACATTTGCAATGCAATATAAATGCGAATGATGATAATCCATAATTTTGTTACCTTTTGTTTTTAGTATTGTACTTGTTAACCATTTTCAAGTTTTTGTCAAAACATGAACTTATGTTATTTTTTTGCATACTTCCCGTTTGTATCACAACATGGAGTTATCTTTCTTTTAGACCAGTATAATGTACTTTACATGTTTGTGAATAAAATCTTTAATGCTAAAATCTTGTTTACAAGGTTAATAACAAAATGTTATAAATTGTGTAAACTCCGAAAAAACTTTTTGGGCAAACATCTTTTCGAAAAACACAAGATGTGTTGTAAAAGCTTTATAAATGTATGGATTAAATTTGATAGTGCTTACCTTCTTTTTAAAATTTAATAAACATCTACTAAAGTTACCATGCAGTCCTAATCACAATAACAGTTAAGAACATTCAAAGAAATAGACACAGGAATTTTTAACGTGGTAAAGCCCTTAATCAAGGGAAAAAAATCCACGGTGCCCTCTATGACACAAAATAAAAATTCACTAGAACAAAGAATCAAGTTACAACACTTAATCAAACCAAAAAGATCCTAACCTAAGTTCAGAATATACCTAATTAAGATTCTCCACTCCAAAGGTAATCTGAGTTGGATCTTCTCTTGCTGCTTATTTTCTTTTTACTTAATCTCCTTCTCTTTGAATTCTGATTCCAGCAACTCGTTCAGAATCCAAGATTCTCAGACAGAACCATAGTGTCTAAGTGTTCGTGTGAGATAGTGTTTGTGAAGTGTTACTACATGCAAACATGCTACTCACCCTCTGGAAATTATAAAAACATTCCTAACAAATTACAACAGTTCTAAAATGATAGGTTATTTAAGAATCTATATTTTCAAATCAAGACTTCTTTATCTTTCTATAAATTCACAAATCTCAAGGATACGTTGCTCAGAAGGCGGTTCAAGGTCTTAAACAATTTCAGTATTTCGAAAATATTTTTGAAATTGTAAACCTCCAATTGAGATCCAAACTAGACTAGAAGTTTATTTTGTTAAAACAAATTCAGACTTAATATGATGAGACTGATTCAACATATTTTGACATAAAACTTCTTTTCTCAGATCTATGGTTATTCTTTTAAAACTATAACTAAAGTTCTTTGTGTTCTTTTTATTTTTGTACACACGTATTTCATAAAACATTAAATATCAAACTAGAAACACAAACAACTCAGTAGATCTGAAAATATTTTGAAACTTAGAAGTTTTTATTTCAAAATTTATTGAAACAGAGAGGATCTATAATACCAGATCAAAAAATGAAAATGAAAACAAATTGTGTGATGTTCTCTTTTTAGAAAAACTCAGTTTCAACAATGAAACTTAAGTTTCTCTTAGAGATGAGTTCTGAGAGAACCAAGAACTTGAAGAGGTCTTCAAACGAAGAAAAACTTCAACATCAAAATCATAAAAACCCTAAAAATATCTAACATGCAAGAATAGGTTTTCTGGTGTATGAAAATTTGAAGTTTTGGTGTTTGGTTTAGGAGAAATCACTCAGAGGTTGAACTTCGAAGAAACTAGGGTTTCATCTTTCCATTCTCTCTTTTTTCTTTCCCTTTCTTCTCCCTTCTCTCTCTTCTCTATCTACTCTCTCTTTTCTTTCTAGTTTGACGAAATGGAAAAAGTCTATAATGGCTGAGACTTGGGTCTTATTTATAGTAAGATAAGAAGGATCCAAAACGTCTAACTCAATCCTATGGCAGAGATTGAATATGACCAGTTGACTTATTATCCAACGGTTCATCACAAGCGGTGGATTAAACGATTGTTGATTGGATCACACTGGTTTCACAAGGATTGACTCTCAACACATGCAGTTCGTTGATAAGGTTGATCCAAGGCCTCAGAAGACATTGCGGTTTGTGTCTTGTAGAAAACATAATCTTAGCCGACGAGATGCTAACACGTGTACGAACAAGATGAGAGAAAAATGTGTGTTGAAAGTAATTACAAAGCGCACCCTTAAGTCTTTAGCGCATTTGTATTCTACCCAGGCAAACAATCAGCAACCAAAATAACTTTTTGAAATCCAAATTTCAACCACAAAACTTTTAAAAACATGTTTTAATTTATTCAAAAATTATTTTAAAAATATATAAAGTGATTTTAAAATTTTTAAAATGTTGTAAAAGAATTAAATTGATTTTAAAAGGACTTGAAGTGTTTTAAAAGACCACCAATGAAAATATGAATAAAATATTATGCAGTGCATGTTCCTATAGTGGTTATAAGATAGAAATCAATTTCCTTTATGTTGATCTTGAGGATTTTCTTGGATAGGATTTCTTTATGATACTTGAACCTTTAAGGACATGGAGTACTCATAAAATCTAACTTATTTTGTCTAGATATCCAAACTAGATGGAAATCCTATATATGTATCCTATATATGTAGACTCAAGTAAGTCAATATATAGTGTGTTCTCAATGTCCCCATGTGGATATTAGAGACAAAATTACCTTAAGTATTCAGAACTCATGGGTCAAAATGAAAAAATCCTATTTGTCCTCTATAAAAGTTCTAACTGCCCATTCCCATTCCAAAAACTGAAAATAAAGGAAAAAAACATTACTCAACTATATATACAGACCAATACCCTACAAAATAGTAACAAGCTATACAACGGGTCTGAAATGACTGTGACAAAATAAAAACTAAATGGCATATTAGTGAGTTAAAATCAGGAATAGATAGAAAAATCTCTAAGTAATACTCAAGATCTTCTCCGCCAATATTTCTCATATATAAAAGGGGTATAAATCACAAAAAAATAGAAATTAATTGAGAGTTATCATGCCTATAGATGTTCGAAAATACTCAAATCGAATGTTACCTAATGGTTTGGTAAAGAGATATGCGAGCTGATTTTGAGTGTTTAGATATTCAATTATGAGATCTTTGGATTCGGCAAGGTCACGGATAAAGTGATGTCTAATTTTAATATGCTTAGTTCGGGAGTGCATTACTGGATTTTTGGAAATATTAATAGCACTTTGGTTTTCACAAAACATGGTTAATTGATTTTCGGTGATACCATAATCACTAAGCATTTGTCTAATCCATAGTAATTGAGCACAACAACTACCAGCTGCTATATATTCAGATTCGGCTCTAGATAATGAAATACAATTATGTTTCTTACATGACCAACCTACGAGATTATTGACTATGTAGTAGCAAGCATCAGAAGTGCTCTTACTATCGTCAGAACAACCGGACCAATCGGCATCGGTGTATCCTATAATAGAACTAGTCGTATCGTTTGTGTACCAAATACCAAATTTCAGTGTACCCTTAATATATTTAATAATTCTTTTCACACTTAATAAGTGGTATTCTTTAGGGTTACTTTGATATCTAGCACAAATACACACGTCGAAGGATATTTTGGGCGAGACGTGGTAAGATACCACAATCTTCCTATCATACTTCTATAAAGAGTGGGATCATCAATTTTCCCATTATCATCCTTAGAAAGTTTAGTAGAAGTACTCATGGGGGTTCACGATGGTTTAACATTTTTTAAAACAAATTTTTTAACTAAATCTGCAACATACTTGGATTGAGAAATAAAAAGACCATCACTACATTGTTTTACTTGTAAACCCAAAAAATATTGTAGTTCACCCATTAGAGACATCTGAAATTCGCTATGCATGATATTAGAAAAGTTCTCGACTTGTTTAGGTCATGTGGAACCAAAAATAATGACGTTAACATATACTTGTGCAATTAAGACATGTTGACTTTTCTTTATAACAAATAATGTTTGATCGCTTCCGTTGCTAATAAATTTGTGAGACACTAAAAAGGTAGACAACACTCATACCAATCTCTAGGAGCTTGTTTTAAACCATATAAGGCTTTCTTAAGTCTAAAGACGTAGTCCGAGTGTACAGGATCAACAAATCCTTTGGATTGTTCTACGTATACTTCTTCAGATAAAATTCCATTTGAGAAGCGGATTTAACATCCATTTGGAATAATTTGAATTGCATATGGCAAGAGATGGCAAGAAGAAGACGAACTGATTCTAGATGAGTAACAGTTACAAAGGTTTCGTCAAAATCAATTCCCTCAATCTGGGAGTATCCATGTGCAACCAACCTAGCTTTATTTCAAATGACCTCTCCATTTTCATCAGTTTTGTTTTTAAAAATCCATCCAGTTCTAATAACCTTTGAATCTTTTGGTCTAGAAACAAGATTCCACACATCGTGACTCTTAATTTGGATTAGCTCTTCTTACATAAAATTTATCCAAAATGAGTCAGTAAGGGCATCATTAATATTTTTAGGTTCCTCAGGAGAAAGAAAATAAGAAAATTGTGCCACTTGTTAAAGTTAGAATCTAGTTCGAACTGGTTACAAAGGATTACCGACAATGGTTACAGTGGGATGTTCTTTAGAAACCCAAGTGGGTACAAAACGGCTCTCAGGTGGTAGTGAATCAGTATCATCTAGAGGATCAACGAAAAAAATAGGTTTGTCCTCTTCAAATGTTACTGATTGACTGTCAATTATGCTTACACTGGTGTCATCTACAATTACATTAATTGATTCCATAATAGTTTTGGTTTTATAGTTAAAAACACGTAAAGCCCTACTATTTTGGGAATAGCCAAGAAAATTCCCTTTTCTCCTCAGGTATCAAATTTTGAAAGTTGCTTTCTATCTTTGCAGATATAACAGATACTATCGAAGGTTTTAAAATATTTTAAATTTGGATTTTTGTTGAACCATAGCTCATAAGAGGTTTCTTTGGAATTTTTTCTGAGCTGTTTACAATTAATAATGTGACATGCGGTTTGGAAAGCTTCTACCCAAAAATATCTAGGGAGATTCTGAGCATGTAAAATGACCCTAGTTATTTCCTGTAAAGTCCTATTCTTACGTTCAGCTATACCATTTTGCTGCAGTGTTTTGGGAGTGCTAAACTCATATTTATAGCCATTTGCTACACAATACTCAGAAATACCAGTGCCCTTGAACTCTCCACCTCTATCACTCTTAATTCGACATATTTGGGTATCCTTCTCATTCTCAATTTTCAAGAGGATTCTTAAGAATTCATTGAAGGTATCTAACTTTGGTTTCATAAAAGATACCCATGTATATCTCGTGTAGTCATCCACTATAACTAGGATGTAATAGTTTTTACAGAAACTAACAGTTCTTGAGGGACCCATGAGGTCCATGTGCATAAGTTCTAAAGGCTTAGTGGTCAGGACATCTTTAACTTTCTTATGAGGGGATTTACTTATTTTTCCTTCCTAATAAGGTCCACATATAGGATTAAAATAATTTTTAATTTTGGGCAAACCTCTAACTATCTCTTGGGAACTTAATCTTCTAAGATTATCATAATTTGTGTGTCCCAATATATTGTGCCATAGATCAGAATCCTCTAATCTGGAAACGTTACAAGATTCAGGATTGGGAATTACTGTGTAACAGTTTTTCGGAGTTCTGTTTCCTGTTAAAATACAATTACCTTTTTCATAAATAAGTTTGCAATCATTTTTTGAAAAAGTAACTAAGTGATTGGAGTCAAAAAACTTTGATATACTTAAGATATTATCTTTAAGGCCTTCAACTAAAAGAACATCATTCAGTTCCTGAATCCTATGCTCACTCAATGTTCCCTTACTTATGATCTGAGATGAAACACCATCTCCAAACATGACACTACCTCCAAGGAAGCTTGTCTTATTTTTCAATTTTGTTTTGTCCCCGGTCATATGTTTAGAGCATTCGGAGTATAAGTACCAACCCGTCGAAGTGCTTTGTGACTTTAAAGTAGAAATGACAATGTTACACTTGAGCTGGGGTAATCGATCATCTTTCTAATCCAAATAGGCCTAGTTTTAAAAGTTTTATTGCCTTTTGATTTAGAAATGGTTTGAGGGGTATTTCTAACTGCTTTTTTCTTAGTCTTAGACCCTCCCTTTTTTATTTTTAGAGTTAGAGTTGTTTGTGGCTTGTCTAGGAAGTACATAAGTATTTCTGGATTTCCAAGAATAGTTAAAGTTTAGGTAGGTTTGGGTGAACAAACTTTTCTAGAAACATTCATCAATAGTAGGGTCGAAAATATCGCAGTAGGAACAATACTGATGGGTATGGGACTTGACTTTCTTGCTAAAGCCTTTAAAAATTGGCTTGGAGCTATTGGGTATAGTGGTCCAGATGTCATTAGATTTAGGTTTCTTTCCTTGGTCTCTGGCAGAAGGACAAATATATTTGGTTTGATTGTTTGGATTCAACTGTTGATTGTACGGATTATGTGTTGTTTGAGAGACATTGAGACTAGATTCACCTTTTTGAATATTTTGACAAGTTTGGCCTTGTTTTACAAAAGTAACATTTTTAGGAGAAACTTTGGTCTTACTCGTGTGCACTATTTCTCCAAAATCTAGGCCAAATTTATATTCAGAGTCGAATTTGCTTCCAGTAATAATTTTTTCATAATTCTTGGTTTGTCTTTCAAAGTGTTGGCATTTTTTAAACACATTTGAAACTATTTGCTTTAACTCTTATATTTCAACAAGGGTTGCCTTGTAATTTTTTTTCAAATTCATGATTCGTTTGAGTCAAATATTTTATTTTCAAGGCATAGTCTTCAATCTCAATCTCATGAGCAACACATTGGGCAGTATAATCTTCAGTGTTCTTCCTAATGGTCTGGTTAAGCAAATCTATATTCACTTAAGGTTTTTATCATTTTTTTCTAGGCGAGCACTCTTCGTAACCATTTTAGTGCATAACTCATGTAAATCAGGGAGATCATCATCAGAATCGCTATGCGCTTCGTGTGAAGTGTCCCCTATGTTTTTTATAGGTTCTTTACTCACGCACACGTTCAATTCATCAACATTATCACTTTGAATCACACACAGTCTTTAACCAGTAGTAGGAACAAAATTATCATTAATATCATTAACAACATCAACAAGCATAGCAGGTTCATGAGTAGGTAAGCATGCATCATCATTATATATTATCTTAGCAAAGAAAGACATGCAGTACTCATTTATCTGGGTTGAATTAGTTTCATCCTCATCAGAATCACTAGAGTCATCCCATTTCTTACACATATTGGCCTTGTTATTCGTATTAAAACTAGTTGGACATTTATTAGCAAAGTGAGCTAGTTTACCACAACGGTGACACTTAACATCTTTTATGTCAGGTTTAGGTCTGTTGGGGTCATAATTCCTCCTATTGTTATAAGTGTGTTTGGTATGGTCTCTGTCATGAGGTCTGTGAGATTAATTACCTTGATAGTTTGATCTGCCTTGTTTAGACGCTACGGCTTTTCTAAATTTCAAAATCTATTTCATTATTTACTCATAAGATCTATTTCATTGTCAAGGTTTTCCAATTCATGGTTTTTAAGACAACCAGTGTCCCAAAAATCTAAAATGTAGATTATGTGTACTTACCAACACTATAATCTCTCCTTTTCGTCCACTCTTTGGTTCCTGATGACTCACCTCACTCTCAATGCCACTACGTTACTTTATCCCAATTTTTTTCAATTCTAATTTCCTCATGCGTCTACATTTATTTGATAAATTTCCATGTCCATTCATCATGAATGATACTAAAAATCTCAACTAACTAAGGCTCCCATACACCCTATATCCCATTCATTTATGCACAATTCCACCAAACATAATAGACTTGTGTTAAATTAATTCTCACGTACTTGGCATGACTATACGGTAAGGTTATACTCGACCAACCTACTAATCGCAACATGATTATTCTCCAAGTTGCCCCACCGATATACTCGTGGTATAAACGTTCTATACTGGTTTTCACATTAGCATTAATCAATTTTTCTGGCCTTAAATGGTAATATAACTATCAACTCCCAGTTATTATCACATGTATGTACAATATCTAGCATACTAAACCCGAATCCTAAGGACCAAACTTCTCTCAACCTCCAACGTTCTCTAAGTTTCATGTGTGGAATGTCTCACAATGCGAAATCTAAACAAGGACCCCGCCTTGATACACTACTTCCTAATCTTATTGGTCATCAAGATCCGTTAGGCCCTCACTCCATAGCATGTACACCCAAAGTCCCGTCTACTGAAATAAAAGTGTACTCGTCCACTCTCATGCCACTAAAGACAACATACATCATGGTGATCTGACTATCATAAGTTCTCAGTGTTATATAAATAACGAGTTATATCTCTCCGCTCAAGACTAAACACAAAGCACCCTCAATCACATTAGTCAAAAGACCCTACACATCGAAATTAAATATAACAAGACAACATGCTCACCGAAGTCCAATATACAATATAATATATATAGGTAGGCCCAACCCTCTTGCAGTTGATGCCTCGTAAAACAAGATATCTCACCCTAGAATAACAAACATGATAGCCTTATCATAAACCCTAGTATCATTCAAACCTTCGGTATCCGGTAACTACAAATGGCCATAGCAAATTTTTACTTTCATAACTCTCAAAAGTATTAAAACTAACCACACAATATAAATGTCCTCCTATTGTACACACCTTCTCCCCATGCAGGTAACACCGAAAAGTTCCACTACCCAATGGTAAATATATTCATCATAAGGCTAATACCGCCAATGCACACCACTAAACTTGACTTTTACGTAAATTTTACTATTAACAATCGTATGTTGTGACGCACACATGTCATTCGAACTAATCCCGCACTCGTAAGGATGAAAAACAAATATTAACTCCGTTTTCCATATACTTTTCCTGATCATCGAGTACCTGAACGTAAGTCTCGCATAGGAACTGGCCCTCAATCTGTTGTTATAATTGTATATTCAGGATCTCATCATGTAGTTACCCTTTGTCTCACTTTGGGAAAATATCCTTAATGTGGTCTCCCTTCCCATAAGAAATATGAATGCCAAATAATCTCTTTTGCTTGTGGCACTGGCCCTATTGGTCTCTCCCGCTGTTTCTTTAACGCCAACTACCCAAAAAGGGGGACGTGTTGCTATTGTTGTTGAGGACTTTGTTGGTCCTACCTGAACCTATCGTTCTCGTGTTAGTAATCTTTGTACCTTAATCTCTTAGTCCTATTCTCCTGCCAAAAGTCTCGCTCTTGCCACTGTTATGCCCCACTAGCACCATTTTCATATACCTTCCCAATCTAACAGGTCTCACTTTCTTTCTGTGGACACGTTCAATATAGGTGGCCCTACTCTCCACATATAAGACACTTTATATGCCATATCCATGTCTCTAGTCCCCCTAACCATGTTGGGGTGTCCTTATCTCAGACCTCGTAGTCTTATCCCCGATTTGCTACTCCTCAATGTTCCTTGGGCGTCACTGGCCCTATGGAACTCGTTGTTGGTTTCAGCGGCCCTGAATAAATCCACTGTCATTTGTTAGGTGTCCTATTTAACACAATCATTGAAATGGGTCCCCTACTGGTTATATCCTCCTATGGTGCTTCACTAGCACCGTTTACTTTAGCCTTGATTTTGGGCTAGATACTCAACACTCTTGGCTCCCTTATCATGGAAGCATTTATATAAGCTTATAAGCTTACATCCTTGACGACATCGACACTAGTCATCCTAGCTGGATTTTCCACCATGCTTGTGAATTCTACCCATGAATCCATTATCAACTTATGGACCCTTGAATATTCTCTGTAACCCTTCGTCAGGCATAAAGTACGGTAAATAAATCAACCTCTTTTTCACTATCAGTCTTGTCTTAGTCCTTTTGTGATAAGTTCCAAAGCTCCACTTGCATCTTTATCTCAATAGCAAATGGAGTGTCTTACTCTCTAATCGCACCCCAGTTTCTCATTTTCTTTATACATGCTTCTAGATATGTGGTGACTGACTCTCATAACCCAATGTTACTTTTATAAGCTAATAATTTTACTTGAAATATAATCATGGGTGTTATTGCATGCCACCCCACAACATTTCCATTTGATTATCTCCTTCCATTAGCTTATCACACTTCCTCTCATCCCCTAATTTTAAAGATGGATCTTAAAAAGAGTTCTTCTGACTCCCTCCTTACCAAATGAGTTGGGTGAGTCTGAATTTGCACAATCGTTACCTATGGCAGTGTTTAGGGAAATTACTATTCCTGAGAGATTATCCTATTCTCACCTGTCTGAACAATAACCATGGTGCCTTCTATCGCGATCACCATTTCCAGAATGCTCTGTGTCTTTTGCTGACCCTCTCCTCCAACAATCCTCCTAAAGTCCCTCATTGGTCATCTGTAACAACCCGCGTAATTTTTGGAGTATTTTCGAAATAAAGAGGAAAAATAAATTTTGAGATAAAATTATTTGTATTGCTCAAATATATTGGTTATTATTTTTAAAGGCGATAATTTCAAAGGATTTCGAAATCGAAATTAAAATGGAGTTTTAATTGAATTTTTATTATTTAGAAGAGTCCTCAAAACATAAAACTCTCTAGTAAAAATAATATTTTTAAAAAACCGACCGTCCGATCAAGCTAATTTTTTGTCAGAAGTCCTGTTTCGCCGTTCGCTACAACATACTAATTTTCAAGTGATTCCAACGATCCGATCATCCGGAATAAAATTTTTAGTGTTTGTATCTAATTAGAACTCTTTTCTTAATCAAACACTTAATCATTTATATATCAACAAATTCGTGGTTTGGCTTTTCAAATCACTTTTTCTCAAACTTTTCAACCAGAAGACCTCTCCAAAATTACTCCCGTTCATCTACAAACCTTAGCCCCAAACCTATTCAAGATTTCAACCTTAGATTAGAAAGCTTATTTGGTGTTTTCTTAAGTTTGGGCTAGAACGAAATTTGATTATTTTCGGGAGAAGAACGTGATGGTGTGATTAGATTTTGAGGCTGAATTATGCAATGATTCATTTGATGATTTTGAGGTATGGGGTTTTACACAATATGCTCCTAAATCTCGCGAGAGTTTATTCCGTTGTATTCTTCTTATTGAACTCGTATTTTGAATTGTTAAATTCTTGGAAATCTGGAAAAATAATTGTTTGAATTATTTTCCTTCAAGAGGTATTATTCATGTTGTTTTGAGCATGCTGTCATGAGATTTTAATATGGCACTGATGTTGGGCACCCGCCAAGACTCCTTTTCCGGCTACTTGATAAAGTATGGCGCGGTATGGTAAGACCTGGTGACTCCGGTTAATGTGTTGTTGAGAAATTTATTGATAAAATGCTATTGAGATTTGCATTATTTGATTTGATTATTCGTAGTCGTATTGTTGTGCTTTGTTCATCGCTAACTTCTTTGTTGAGCATATTCCTGTCGTATTGTGTACTTTCCCATCTTTTTCTTAGTTGGCAGGTGAGCACGGATTTGAGTGCTATGGACCATTTGGGATGATTTTAGCGAGGATTATCTGGGAATGATTTTTTATACAAGATGAGAAGACTTGTATTTATTTTGATGTATAGAGCATTTGGAGATTTATTTTATTTTCGAGATAGTTAGATTGTTGTAATTATTTCGAGAGATTTGTTGTATTAATTTGAAGATGAGAATAGTGGTTTCTTGTTTTATTGTGGGATTTAGATGCTCTATACCTTGTTATTTGTGGATTAGTTTAGTTTTATCGATAGTAGCGCTCCGTTCGCTCTCCCCGGGCGAGCGGGGTGTTATAGAATGGTATCAGAGCTTAGGTATACAACCACCCTCGGGTCTTGGATTTTTAGGTCTGTTGCGTTTTTGCGGCGCGTATTTTGGAGATAGAAATTTTAGAGTATCGTTTCGTATTAAGCATCTAGATTAGATGTGAGGAAATTATTTTGGAGACGAGATTATTTTTTGAGATTGTTGGCCAGATTTTTGAGAGTTAGGTATTCGGC
Organism: Sambucus nigra; assembly: GCA_949130495.1. Taxonomy (NCBI): domain Eukaryota; kingdom Viridiplantae; phylum Streptophyta; class Magnoliopsida; order Dipsacales; family Adoxaceae; genus Sambucus; species Sambucus nigra. The sequence continues at coordinate 267,934 of OX422207.1, read as the reverse complement.
GAATTTCGAGGGCGAAATTTCATTGTTAGTGGGGAAGTGTAACAACCCACGTAATTTTTGGGGTATTTTCGAAATAAAGAGGAAAAATAAATTTTGAAATAAAATTATTTGTATTGCTCAAATATCTTGGTTATTATTTTTAAAGGCGAGAATTAAGACGATTTCGAAATTGGAATTAAAATGGAGTTTTAATTGAATTTTTATTATTTAGAAGAGTCCTCAAAACATAAAACTCTCTAAGAGTCCTCGGAACATAAAAATCTCTAGTAAAAATAATATTTTTAGAAGACCGACCGTCCGATCAAGCTGCATTTTAGTCAGAAGTCCTGTCTCGCCGTTTGCTACAGCTTACTAAAATTTCAAGCAATTCCAACGGTCCGATCATCCGAAATAAAAATTGTAGTGTTTGTATCTAATTAGAACTCTTTTCTTAATCAAACACTTAATCATTTATATATCAACAAATTCGTGGGTTGTCTTTTCAAATCACTTTTTCTCAAACTTTTCAACTAGAAGACCTCTCCAAAATTACTCCCTTTCATCTACAAACCTTAGCCCCAAACCTATTAAAGATTTCAACCTTAGATTAGAAAGCTTATTTGGTGTTTTCTTGAGTTTGGACTATAACGAGATTTGAATATTTTCGGGAGAAGAACGTGATGGTGTGATTAGATTTTAAGGTTGAATTATGCGATGATTCATTTGATGATTTTTGAGGTATGGGGTTTTACACAATATGCTCCTAAATCTCGCGAGAGTTTATTCCGTTGAATTCTTTTTAATTGAACTCGTATTTTGAATTGTTAAATTCTTGGAAATCTGGAAAAATAATTGTTGGAATTATTTTCCTTCACGAGGTATTATTCATGTTGTTTTGAGCACGCTGTCATGAGATTTTAATATGGCACTGATGTTGGGCACCCGCCAAGACTCCTTTTCCGGCTACTTGATAAAGTATGGCGCGGTATAGTGAGGCCTGGTGACTCCGGTTAATGTGTTGTTGAGAAATTTATTGATAAAATGCTATAGAGATTTGCATTATTTGATTTGATTATTCGTTGTCGTATTGTTGTGCTTTGTTCATCGCTAACTTCTTTGTTGAGCATATTCCTGTCGTATTGTGTACTTTCCCATCTTTTTCTTAGTTGGCAGGTGAGCACGGATTTGAGTGCTATGGACCATTTGGGATGATTTTAGCGAGGATTATCTGGGAATGATTTTTCATACAAGATGAGAAGACTTGTATTTATCTTGATGTATAGAGCATTTGGAGATTTATTTTATTTTCGAGATAGTTAGATTGTTGTAATTATTTCGAGAGATTTGTTGTATTAATTTGAAGATGAGAATAGTGGTTTCTTGTTTTATTGTGGGATTTAGATGCTCTATACCTTGTTATTTGTGGATTAGTTTAGTTTTATCGATAGTAGCGCTCCGTTCGCTCTCCCCGGGCGAGCGGGGTGTTATAGAATGGTATCAGAGCTTAGGTATACAACCACCCTCGGGTCTTGGATTTTTAGGTCTGTTGCGTTTTTGCGGCGCGTATTTTGGAGATAGAAATTTTAGAGTATCGTTTCGTATTAAGCATCTAGATTAGATGTGAGGAAATTATTTTGGAGACGAGATTATTTTTTGAGATTGTTGGCCAGATTTTTGAGAGTTAGGTATTCGGCGAATTTCGAGGGCGAAATTTCATTGTTAGTGGGGAAGTGTAACAACCCACGTAATTTTTGGGGTATTTTCGAAATAAAGAGGAAAAATAAATTTTGAAATAAAATTATTTGTATTGCTCAAATATCTTGGTTATTATTTTTAAAGGCGAGAATTAAGACGATTTCGAAATTGGAATTAAAATGGAGTTTTAATTGAATTTTTATTATTTAGAAGAGTCCTCAAAACATAAAACTCTCTAAGAGTCCTCGGAACATAAAAATCTCTAGTAAAAATAATATTTTTAGAAGACCGACCGTCCGATCAAGCTGCATTTTAGTCAGAAGTCCTGTCTCGCCGTTCGCTACAGCTTACTAAAATTTCAAGCAATTCCAACGGTCCGATCATCCGAAATAAAAATTGTAGTGTTTGTATCTAATTAGAACTCTTTTCTTAATCAAACACTTAATCATTTATATATCAACAAATTCGTGGGTTGTCTTTTCAAATCACTTTTTCTCAAACTTTTCAACCAGAAGACCTCTCCAAAATTACTCCCTTTCATCTACAAACCTTAGCCCCAAACCTATTAAAGATTTCAACCTTAGATTAGAAAGCTTATTTGGTGTTTTCTTGAGTTTGGACTATAACGAGATTTGAATATTTTCGGAAGAAGAACGTGATGGTGTGATTAGATTTTAAGGTTGAATTATGCGATGATTCATTTGATGATTTTTGAGGTATGGGGTTTTACACAATATGCTCCTAAATCTCGCGAGAGTTTATTCCGTTGAATTCTTTTTAATTGAACTCGTATTTTGAATTGTTAAATTCTTGGAAATCTGGAAAAATAATTGTTGGAATTATTTTCCTTCACGAGGTATTATTCATGTTGTTTTGAGCACGCTGTCATGAGATTTTAATATGGCACTGATGTTGGGCACCCGCCAAGACTCCTTTTCCGGCTACTTGATAAAGTATGGCGCGGTATAGTGAGGCCTGGTGACTCCGGTTAATGTGTTGTTGAGAAATTTATTGATAAAATGCTATAGAGATTTGCATTATTTGATTTGATTATTCGTAGTCGTATTGTTGTGCTTTGTTCATCGCTAACTTCTTTGTTGAGCATATTCCTGTCGTATTGTGTACTTTCCCATCTTTTTCTTAGTTGGCAGGTGAGCACGGATTTGAGTGCTATGGACCATTTGGGATGATTTTAGCGAGGATTATCTGGGAATGATTTTTTATAGAAGATGAGAAGACTTGTATTTATTTTGATGTATAGAGCATTTGGAGATTTATATTATTTTCGAGATAGTTAGATTGTTGTAATTATTTCGAGAGATTTGTTGTATTAATTTGAAGATGAGAATAGTGGTTTCTTGTTTTATTGTGGGATTTAGATGCTCTATACCTTGTTATTTGTGGATTAGTTTAGTTTTATCGATAGTAGTGCTCCGTTCGCTCTCCCCGGGCGAGCGGGGTGTTACAGAATGGTATCAGAGCTTAGGTATACAACCACCCTCGGGTCTTGGATTTTTGGGTCTGTTGCGTTTTTGTGGCGCGTATTTTGGAGATAGAAATTTTAGAGTATCGTTTCGTATTAAGCATCTAGATTAGATGTGAGGAAATTATTTTGGAGACGAGATTATTTTTGGAGATTGTTGGCCAGATTTTTGAGAGTTAGGTATTCGGCGAATTTCGAGGGCGAAATTTCATTGTTAGTGGGGAAGTGTAACAACCCACGTAATTTTTGGGGTATTTTCGAAATAAAGAGGAAAAATAAATTTTGAGATAAAATTATTTGTATTGCTCAAATATGTTGGTTATTATTTTTAAAGGCGAGAATTTCAAACGATTTCGAAATCGGAATTAAAATGGAGTTTTAATTGAATTTTTATTATTTAGAATAGTCCTCAAAACAAAAAACTCTCTAGTAAAAATAATATTTTTAGAAAACCGACCGTCCGATCAAGCTGAATTTTTGTCAGAATTCCTGTCTCGCCGTTCGCTACAATATACTAAATTTCAAGCGATTCCAACGATCCGATCATCCGGAATAAAAATTTTAGTGTTTGTATCTAATTAGAACTATTTTCTTAATCAAACACTTAATCATTTATATATCAACAAATTCGTGGGTTGTCTTTTCAAATAACTTTTTCTCAAACTTTTCAACCAGAAGACCTCTCCAAAATTACACCCTTTCATCTACAAACCTTAGCCCCAAACCTATTCAAGATTTCAACCTTAGATTAGAAAGCTTATTTGGTGTTTTCTTGAGTTTGGACTATAACGAGATTTGATTATTTTCGGGAGAAGAACGTGATGGTGTGATTAGATTTTGAGGCTGAATCATGCGATGATTCATTTGATGATTTTGAGGTATGGGGTTTTACACAATATGCTCCTAAATCTCGCGGGAGTTTATTCCGTTGAATTCTTTTTAATTGAACTCGTATTTTGAATTATTAAATTCTTGGAAATCTGGAAAAATAATTGTTGGAATTATTTTCCTTCACGAGGTATTATTCATGTTGTTTTGAGCACGCTGTCATGAGATTTTAATATGGCACTGATGTTGGGCACCCGCCAAGACTCCTTTTCCGGCTACTTAATAAAGTATGGCGCGGTATAGTGAGGCCTGGTGACTCCGATTAATGTGTTGTTGAGAAAATTATTGGTAAAATGCTATTGAGATTTGCATTATTTGATTTGAGTATTTGTAGTCGTATTGTTGTGCTTTGTTCATCGCTATCTTCTTTGTTGAGCATATTCCTGTCGTATTGTGTACTTTCCCATCTTTTTCTTAGTTGGCAGGTGAGCACGGATTTGAGTGCTATGGTCCATTTGGGATGATTTTAGTGAGGATTATCTGGGAATGATTTTTTATACAAGATGAGAAGACTTGTATTTAATTTGATGTATAGAGCATTTGGAGATTTATTTTACTTTCGAGATAGTTAGATTGTTGTAATTATTTCGAGAGATTTGTTGTATTAATTTGAAGATGAGAATAGTGGTTTCTTGTTTTATTGTGGGATTTAGATGCTCTATACCTTGTTATTTGTGGATTAGTTTAGTTTTATCGATAGTAGTGCTCCGTTCGCTCTCCCCGGGCGAGCGGGGTGTTACAGAATGGTATCAGAGCTTAGGTATACAACCACCCTCGGGTCTTGGATTTTTGGGTCTGTTGCGTTTTTGCGGCGCGTATTTTGGAGATAGAAATTTTAGAGTATCATTTCGTATTAAGCATCTAGATTAGATGTGAGGAAATTATTTTGGAGACGAGATTATTTTTGGATATTGTTGGCCAGATTTTTGAGAGTTAGGTATTCGGCGAATTTCGAGGGCGAAATTTCATTGTTAGTGGGGAAGTGTAACAACCCACGTAATTTTTGGGGTATTTTCGAAATAAAGAGGAAAAATAAATTTTGAAATAAAATTATTTGTATTGCTCAAATATCTTGGTTATTATTTTTAAAGGCGAGAATTCAGACGATTTCGAAATTGGAATTAAAATGGAGTTTTAATTGAATTTTTATTATTTAGAAGAGTCCTCAAAACATAAAACTCTCTAAGAGTCCTCGGAACATAAAACTCTCTAGTAAAAATAATATTTTTAGAAAACCGACCGTCCGATCAAGCTGCATTTTTGTCAGAAGTCCTGTCTCGCCGTTCGCTACAGTTTCCTAAAATTTCAAGAAATTCCAATGGTCCGATTATCCGGAATAAAAATTGTAGTGTTTGTATCTAATTAGAACTCTTTTCTTAATCAAACACTTGATCATTTATATATCAACAAATTTGTGGGTTGTCTTTTCAAATCACTTTTTTTCAAACTTTTCAACCAGAAGACCTCTCCAAAATTACTCCCTTTCATCTACAAACCTTAGTCCCAAACCTATTCAAGATTTCAACCTTAGATTAGAAAGCTTATTTGGTGTTTTCTTGAGTTTGGACTATAACGAGATTTGATTATTTTCGGGAGAAGAACGTGATGGTGTGATTAGATTTTGAGGTTGAATTATGCGATGATTCATTTGATGATTTTGAGGTATGGGGTTTTACACAATATGCTCCCAAATCTCGCGAGAGTTTATTCCGTTGAATTCTTTTTAATTGAACTCGTATTTTGAATTGTTAAATTCTTGGAAATCTGGAAAAATAATTGTTGGAATTATTTTCCTTCACGAGGTATTATTCATGTTGTTTTGCGCACGCTCTCATGAGAATTTAATATGGCACTGATGTTGGGCACCCGTCAAGACTCCTTTTCCGGCTACTTGATAAAGTATGGCGCGGTATGGTGAGGCCTGGTGACTCCGGTTAATGTGTTGTTGAGAAAATTATTGGTAAAATGCTATTGAGATTTGCATTATTTGATTTGAGTATTCATAGTCCTATTGTTGTGCTTTGTTCATCGCTATCTTCTTTGTTGAGCATATTCCTGTCGTATTGTGTACTTTCCCATCTTTTTCTTAGTTGGCAGGTGAGCACGGATTTTAGTGGTATGGACCATTTGGGATGATTTTAGCGAGGATTATCTGGGAATGATTTTTTATACAAGATGAGAAGACTTGTATTTATTTTGATGTATAGAGCATTTGGAGATTTATTTTACTTTCGAGATAGTTAGATTGTTGTAATTATTTCGAGAGATTTGTTGTATTAATTTGAAGATGAGAATAGTGGTTTCTTGTTTTATTGTGGGATTTAGATGCTCTATACCTTGTTATTTGTGGATTAGTTTAGTTTTATCGATAGTAGCGCTCCGTTCGCTCTCCCCAGGCGAGCGGGGTGTTACATAATGGTATCAGAGCTTAGGTATACGACCACCCTCGGGACTTGGGTTTTTGGGTCTGTTGCGTTTTTGTGGCGCGTATTTTGGAGATAGAAATTTTAGAGTATCGTTTCGTATTAAGCATCTAGATTAGATGTGAGGAAATTATTTTGGAGACGAGATTATTATTGGAGATTGTTGGCCTGATTTTTGAGAGTTAGGTATTCGGCGAATTTCGAGGGTGAAATTCCATTGTTAGTGGGGAAGAGTAACAACCCGCGTAATTTATTGGGTATTTTCGAAATAAAGAGGAAAAATAAATTTTGAGATAAAATTATTTGTATTGTTCAAATATGTTGGTTATTATTTTTAAAGGCGAGAATTTCAAACGATTTCGAAATCGGAATTAAAATGGAGTTTTAATTGAATTTTTATTATTTAGAAGAGTCCTCAAAACATAAAACTCTCTAGTAAAAATAATATTTTTAGAAAACCGACTGTCCGATCAAGCTGAATTTTTGTCAGAAGTCCTGTCTCGCCGTTCGCTACAACATTCTAAAATTTCGAGTAATTCCCACGGTCCAATCATTCGGAATAAAAATTTTATTGTTTGTATCTAATTAGAACTCTTTTCTTAATCAAACACTTAATCATTTATATATCAACAAATTCGTGGCTTGGCTTTTCAAATCACTTTTTCTCAAACTTTTCAACCAGAAGACCTCTCCAAAATTACTCCCTTTCATCTACAAACCTTAGCCACAAACCTATTCAAGATTTCAACCTTAGATTAGAAAGCTTATTTGGTGTTTTCGTGAGTTTGGGCTAGAACGAGATTTGATTATTTTCGGGAGAAGAGCGTGATGGTGTGATTAGATTTTGAGGCTGAATTATGCGATGATTCATTTGATGATTTTGAGGTATGGGGTTTTACACAATATGCTCCTAAATCTCGCGAGAGTTTATTCCGTTGAATTCTTCTTAATTGAACTTGTATTTTGAATTGTTAAATTCTTGGAAATCTGGAAAAATAATTGTTGGAATTATTTTCCTTCACGAGGTATTATTCATGTTGTTTTGAGTACGCTGTCATGAGATTTTAATATGACACTGATGTTGGGCACCCACCAAGACTCCTTTTTCGGCTACTTGATAAAGTATGGAGCGGTATGGTGAGGTCTGGTGACTCCGGTTAATGTGTTGCTGAGAAATTTATTGATAAAATGCTATTGAGATTTGCATTATTTGATTTGAGTATTCGTAGTCGTATTGTTGTGCTTTGTTCATCGCTAACTTCTTTGTTGAGCATATTCCTGTCGTATTGTGTACTTTCCCATCTTTTTCTTAGTTGGCAGGTGAGCACAGATTTGTGTGCTATGGACCATTTGGGATGATTTTAGCGAGGATTATCTGGGAATGATTTTTTATACAAGATGAGAAGACTTGTATTTATTTTGATGTATAGAGCATTTGCAGATTTATTTTATTTTCGAGATAGTTAGATTGTTGTAATTATTTCGAGAGATTTGTTGTATTAATTTGAAGATGAGAATAGTGGTTTCTTGTTTTATTATGGGATTTAGATGCTCTATACCTTGTTATTTGTGGATTAGTTTAGTTTTATCGATAGTAGCGCTCCGTTCGCTCTCCCCAGGCGAGCGGGGTGTTACAGAATGGTATCAGAGCTTAGGTATACGACCACCCTCGGGTCTTGAGTTTTTGGGTCTGTTGCGTTTTTGTGGCGCGTATTTTGGAGATAGAAATTTTAGAGTATCGTTTCGTATTAAGCATCTAGACTAGATGTGAGGAAATTATTTTGGAGACGAGATTATTATTGGAGATTGTTGGCCTGATTTTTGAGAGTTAAGTATTCGGCGAATTTCGAGGGTGAAATTCGATAGTTAGTGGGGAAGAGTAACAACCCGAGTAATTTTTGGGGTATTTTCGAAATAAAGAGGAAAAATAAATTTTGAGATAAAATTATTTGTATTGCTTAAATATGTTGGTTATTATTTTTAAAGGCGAGAATTTCAAACGATTTCGAAATCGGAATTAAAATGTAGTTTTAATTGAATTTTTATTATTTAGAAGAGTCCTCAAAACATAAAACTCTCTAGTAAAAATAATATTTTAAGAAAACCGACCGTCCGATCAAATTGAATTTTTGTCAGAAGTCCTGTCTCGCCGTTCGCTACAACATACTAAAATTTTAAGCAATTCCAACTGCCCTATCGTCCGGAATAAAAATTTTAGTGTTTGTGTCTAATTAGAACTCTTTTCTTAATCAAACACTTAATCATTTATATATCAACAAATTCGTGGCTTGGCTTTTCAAATCACTTTTTCTCAAACTTTTCAACCAGAAGACCTCTCCAAAATTACTCCCTTTCATCTACAAACCTTAGCCCCAAACCTATTCAAGATTTCAACCTTAGATTAGAAAGCTTATTTGGTGTTTTCTTGAGTTTGGGCTAGAACGAGATTTGATTATTTTCGGGAGAAGAACGTGATGGTGTGATTAGATTTTGAGGCTGAATTATGCGATGATTCATTTGATGATTTTGAGGTATGGGGTTTTACACAATATGCTCCCAAATCTCGCGAGAGTTTATTCCGTTGAATTCTTTTTAATTGAACTCGTATTTTGAATTGTTAAATTCTTGGAAATCTGGAAAAATAATTGTTGGAATTATTTTCCTTCACGAGGTATTATTCATGTTGTTTTGCGCACGCTCTCATGAGAATTTAATATGGCACTGATGTTGGGCACCCGTCAAGACTCCTTTTCCGGCTACTTGATAAAGTATGGCGCGGTATAGTGAGGCCTGGTGACTCCGGTTAATGTGTTGTTGAGAAAATTATTGGTAAAATGCTATTGAGATTTGCATTATTTGATTTGAGTATTCGTAGTCCTATTGTTGTGCTTTGTTCATCGCTATCTTCTTTGTTGAGCATATTCCTGTCGTATTATGTACTTTCCCATCTTTTTCTTAGTTGGCAGGTGAGCACAGATTTGAGTGCTATGGACCATTTGGGATGATTTTAGCGAGGATTATCTGGGAATGATTTTTTATACAAGATGAGAAGACTTGTATTTATTTTGATGTATAGAGCATTTGGAGATTTATTTTACTTTCGAGATAGTTAGATTGTTGTAATTATTTCGAGAGATTTGTTGTATTAATTTGAAGATGAGAATAGTGGTTTCTTGTTTTATTGTGGGATTTAGATGCTCTATACCTTGTTATTTGTGGATTAGTTTAGTTTTATCGATAGTAGCGCTCCGTTCGCTCTCCCCGGGCGAGCGGGGTGTTACAGAATGGTATCAGAGCTTAGGTATACGACCACCCTCGGGTCTTTGGTTTTTGGGTCTGTTGCGTTTTTGTGGCGCGTATTTTGGAGATAGAAATTTTAGAGTATCGTTTCGTATTAAGCATCTAGACTAGATGTGAGGAAATTATTTTGGAGACGAGATTATTATTGGAGATTGTTGGCCTGATTTTTGAGAGTTAAGTATTCGGCGAATTTCGAGGGTGAAATTCCATAGTTAGTGGGGAAGAGTAACAACCCGCGTAATTTTTGGGGTATTTTCAAAATAAAGAGGAAAAATAAATTTTGAGATAAAATTATTTGTATTGCTCAAATATGTTGGTTATTATTTTTAAAGGCGATAATTTCAAACGATTTCGAAATCGGAATTAAAATGTAGTTTTAATTGAATTTTTATTATTTAGAAGAGTCCTCAAAACATAAACTTCTCTAGTAACAATAGTATTTTTAGAAAACCGACCGTCCGATCAAACTGAATTTTTGTCATAAGTCTTGTCTCGCCGTTCGCTACAACATGTAAAGATTTCAAGCAATTCCAACTGCCCGATCATCCGGAATAAAAATTTTAGTGTTTGTGTCTAATTAGAACTCTTTTCTTAATCAAACACTTAATCATTTATATATCAACAAATTCGTGGCTTGGCTTTTCAAATCACTTTTTCTCAAACTTTTCAACCAGAAGACCTCTCCAAAATTACTCCCTTTCATCTACAAACCTTAGCCCCAAACCTATTCAAGATTTCAACCTTAGATTAGAAAGCTTATTTGGTGTTTTCTTGAGTTTGGGCTAGAACGAGATTTGATTATTTTCGGGAGAAGAACGTGACGGTGTGATTAGATTTTGAGGCTGAATTATGCGATGATTCATTTGATGATTTTGAGGTATGGGGTTTTACACAATATGCTCCTAAATCTCGCGAGAGTTTATTCCGTTGAATTCTTCTTAATTGAACTCGTATTTTGAATTGTTAAATTCTTGGAAATCTGGAAAAATAATTGTTGGAATTATTTTCCTTCACGAGGTATTATTCATGTTGTTTTGAGCACGCTGTCATGAGATTTTAATATGACACTGATGTTGGGCACCCGCCAAGACTCCTTTTCCGGCTACTTGATAAAGTATGGCGCGGTATGGTGAGGCCTGGTGACTCCGGTTAATGTGTTGCTGAGAAATTTATTGATAAAATGCTATTGAGATTTGTATTATTTGATTTGAGTATTCGTAGTCGTATTGTTTTGCTTTGTTCATCGCTAACTTCTTTGTTGAGCATATTCCTGTCGTATTGTGTACTTTCACATCTTTTTCTTAGTTGGCAGGTGAGCACAGATTTGAGTGCTATGGACCATTTGGGATGATTTTAGCGAGGATTATCTGGGAATGATTTTTTATACAAGATGAGAAGACTTGTATTTATTTTGATGTATAGAGCATTTGGAAATTTATTTGATTTTCAAGATAGTTAGATTGTTGTAATTATTTCGAGAGATTTGTTGTATTAATTTGAAGATGAGAATAGTGGTTTCTTTTTTTATTGTGGGATTTAGATGCTCTATACCTTGTTATTTGTGGATTAGTTTAGTTTTATCGATAGTAGCCCTCCGTTCGCTCTCCCCGGGCGAGCGGGGTGTTACAGAATGGTATCAGAGCTTAGGTATACGACCACCCTCGGGTCTTGAGTTTTTGGGTCTGTTGCGTTTTTGTGGCGCGTATTTTGGAGATAGAAATTTTAGAGTATCGTTTCGTATTAAGCATTTAGATTAGATGTGAGGAAATTATTTTGGAAACGAGATTATTTTTGGAGATTATTGGCCTGATTTTTTAGAGTTAGGTATTTGGCGAATTTCGAGGGTGAAATTTCATTGTTAGTGGGGAAGAGTAACAACCCGCGTAATTTTTGGGGTATTTTCGAAATAAAGAGGAAAAATAAATTTTGAGATAAAATTATTTGTATTGCTCAAATATGTTGGTTATTATTTTTAAAGGCGAGAATTTAAAACGATATCGAAATCGGAATTAAAATGTAGTTTTAATTGAATTTTTATTATTTAGAAGAGTCCTCAAAACATAAAAATCTCTAGTAAAAATAGTATTTTTAGAAAACCGACCGTCCGATCAAACTGAATTTTTGTCAGAAGTCTTGTCTCGCCGTTCTCTACAACATACAAAGATTTCAAGCAATTCCAACTTCCTGATCATCCGGAATAAAAATTTTAGTGTTTGTGTCTAATTAGAACTCTTTTCTTAATCAAACACTTAATCATTTATATATCAACAAAATCGTGGCTTGGCTTTTCAAATCACTTTTTCTCAAACTTTTCAACCAGAAGACCTCTCCAAAATTACTCCCTTTCATCTACAAACCTTAGCCCCAAACCTATTCAAGATTTCAACCTTAGATTAGAAAGCTTATTTGGTGTTTTCTTGAGTTTGGGCTAGAACGAGATTTGATTATTTTCGGGAGAAGAACGTGATGGTGTGATTAGATTTTGAGGCTGAATTATGCGATGATTCATTTGATGATTTTGAGGTATGGGGTTTTACACAATATGCTCCTAAATCTCGCGAGAGTTTATTCCGTTTAATTCTTCTTAATTGAACTCGTATTTTGAATTGTTAAATTCTTGGAAATCTATAAAAATAATTGTTGGAATTATTTTCCTTCACAAGGTATTATTCATGTTGTTTTGAGCACGCTGTCATGAGATTTTAATATGACACTGATGTTGGGCACCCGCCAAGACTCCTTTTCCGGCTACTTGATAAAGTATGGCGCGGTATGGTGAGGCCTGGTGACTCCGGTTAATGTGTTGCTGAGAAATTTATTGATAAAATGCTATTGAGATTTGCATTATTTGATTTGAGTATTCGTAGTCGTATTGTTGTGCTTTGTTCATCGCTAACTTCTTTGTTGAGCATATTCCTGTCGTATTGTGTACTTTCCCATCTTTTTCTTAGTTGGCAGGTGAGCACATATTTGAGTGCTATGGACCATTTGGGATGATTTTAGCGAGGATTATCTGGGAATGATTTTTTATACAAGATGAGAAGACTTGTATTTATTTTGATGTATAGAGCATTTGCAGATTTATTTTATTTTCGAGATAGTTAGATTGTTGTAATTATTTCGAGAGATTTGTTGTATTAATTTGAAGATGAGAATAGTGGTTTCTTGTTTTATTATGGGATTTAGATGCTCTATACCTTGTTATTTGTGGATTAGTTTAGTTTTATCGATAGTAGCGCTCCGTTCGCTCTCCCCGGGCGAGCGGGGTGTTACAAAATGGTATCAGAGCTTAGGTATACGACCACCCTCGGGTCTTGAGTTTTTGGGTCTGTTGCGTTTTTGTGGCGCGTATTTTGGAGATAGAAATTTTAGAGTATCGTTTCGTATTAAGCATCTAGACTAGATGTGAGGAAATTATTTTGGAGACGAGATTATTATTGGAGATTGTTGGCCTGATTTTTGAGAGTTAAGTATTCGGCGAATTTCGAGGGTGAAATTCCATTGTTAGTGGGGAAGAGTAACAACCCGCGTAATTTTTGGGGTATTTTCGAAATAAAGAGGAAAAATAAATTTTGAGATAAAATTATTTGTATTGCTCAAATATGTTGGTTATTATTTTTAAAGGCGAGAATTTCAAACGATTTCGAAATCGGAATTAAAATGTAGTTTTAATTGAATTTTTATTATTTAGAAGAGTCCTCAAAACATAAAATTCTCTAGTAAAAATAGTATTTTTCGAAAACCGACCGTCCAATAAAACTGAATTTTTGTCAGAAGTCTTGTCTCGCCGTTCGCTACAACATATAAAGATTTCAAGCAATTCCAACTGCCCGATCATCCGGAATAAAAATTTTAGTGTTTGTGTCTAATTAGAACTCTTTTCTTAATCAAACACTTAATCATTTATATATCAACAAATTCGTGGCTTGGCTTTTCAAATCACTTTTTCTCAAACTTTTCAACCAGAAGACCTCTCCAAAATTACTCCCTTTCATCTACAAACCTTAGCCCCAAACCTATTCAAGATTTCAACCTTAGATTAGAAAGCTTATTTGGTGTTTTCTTGAGTTTGGGCTAGAACGAGATTTGATTATTTTCGGGAGAAGAACGTGATGGTGTGATTAGATTTTGAGGCTGAATTATGCGATGATTCATTTGATGATTTTGAGGTATGGGGTTTTACACAATACGCTCCTAAATCTCGCGAGAGTTTATTCCGTTGAATTCTTCTTAATTGAACTCGTATTTTGAATTGTTAAATTCTTGGAAATCTGGAAAAATAATTGTTGGAATTAATTTCCTTCACGAGGTATTATTCATGTTGTTTTGAGCACGCTGTCATGAGATTTCAATATGACACTGATGTTGGGCACCCGCCAAGACTCCTTTTCCGGCTACTTGATAAAGTATGGCGCGGTATGGTGAGGCCTGGTGACTCCGGTTAATGTGTTGCTGAGAAATTTATTGATAAAATGCTAGTGAGATTTGCATTATTTGATTTGAGTATTCGTAGTCGTATCGTTTTTCTTTGTTCATCGCTAACTTCTTTGTTGAGCATATTCCTGTCGTATTGTGTACTTTCCCATCTTTTTCTTAGTTGGCAGGTGAGCACAGATTTGAGTGCTATGGACCATTTGGGATGATTTTAGCGAGGATTATCAGGGAATGATTTTTTATACAAGATGAGAAGACTTGTATTTATTTTGATGTATAGAGCATTTGGAGATTTATTTTATTTTCGAGATAGTTAGATTGTTGTAATTATTTCGAGAGATTTGTTGTATTAATTTGAAGATGAGAATAGTGGTTTCTTGTTTTATTGTGGGATTTAGATGCTCTATACCTTGTTATTTGTGGATTAGTTTAGTTTTATCGATAGTAGCCCTCCGTTCGCTCTCCCCGGGCGAGCGGGGTGTTACAGAATGGTATCAGAGCTTAGGTATACGACCACCCTCGGGTCTTGAGTTTTTGGGTCTGTTGCGTTTTTGTGGCGCGTATTTTGGAGATAGAAATTTTAGAGTATCGTTTCGTATTAAGCATTTAGATTAGATGTGAGGAAATTATTTTGGAGACGAGATTATTATTGGAGATTATTGGCCTGATTTTTGAGAGTTAGGTATTTGGCGAATTTCGAGGGTGAAATTCCATTGTTAGTGGGGAAGAGTAACAACCCGCGTAATTTTTGGGGTATTTTCGAAATAAAGAGGAAAAAATAAATTTTGAGATAAAATTATTTGTATTGCTCAAATATGTTGGTTATTATTTTTAAAGGCGAGAATTTCAAACGATTTCGAAATCGGAATTAAAATGGAGTTTTAATTGAATTTTTACTATTTAGAATAGTCCTCAAAACTAGGGGTGTGCACGGGTCGGTTCGGTTCGGTTTTGGACCGCAATTCAGACCGAACCGATCGGTTCGGTTTTGGAAAAAATCAGACCGAAACCGAACCGACGATGAAAAAAACAGCCGGTTTCGGTTCACATTTGTTTCGGTTCGGTTCGGTTTCGGTTCGGTTTTAACCGATTTTCATTTTGGTCGGTTTTTTTAGGTCATTTTTCGGTTTTGGTCGGTTTTGGAGGTTGGTTAATGGTGTTTGGATATAAAAATAAAACATATTTAAGGGTTTTTTAATATATAATATTGATGTCGGTTCGGTTCGGTTCGGTTCGAATCGGTTTTTTCTTTGTCTAAACCGACAACCGAACCGATATTATCGGTTTTTTAAATCCTTAAACCGCAAACCGAACCGGGTTAAAAAAAACCGTCGATTTCTGTTCGGTTCGGGCCAGTTCGGTTCGGTTTTCGGTTCGGTCGGTTTTTTTGCACACCCCTACTCAAAACATAAAATTCTCTAGTAAAAATAATATTTTTAGAAAACCGACCGTCCGATCAAGCTGAATTTTTGTCAGAAGTCCTGTCTCGCCGTTCACTACAACATTCTAAAATTTCAAGCAATTCCAACGGTCTGATCATCCGGAATAAAAATTTTAGTGTTTGTATCTAATTAGAACTCTTTTCTTAATCAAACACTTAATCATTTATATATCAATAAATTCGTGGCTTGGATTTTCAAATCACTTTTTCTCAAACTTTTCAACCAGAAGACCTCTCCAAAATTACTCTCTTTCATCTACAAACCTAAGCCCCAAACCTATTCAAGATTTCAACCTTATATTAGAAAGCTTATTTGGTGTTTTCTTGAGTTTGGGCTAGAACGAGATTTGATTATTTTCGGGAGAAGAACGTGATGGTGTGATTAGATTTTGAGGCTGAATTATGCGATGATTCATTTGATGATTTTGAGGTATGGGGTTTTACACAATATGCTCCTAAATCTCGCGAGAGTTTATTCCGTTGAATTCTTCTTAATTGAACTCGTATTTTGAATTGTTAAATTCTTGGAAATCTGGAAAAATAATTGTTGGAATTATTTTCCTTCACGAGGTATTATTCATGTTGTTTTGAGCACGCTGTCATGAGATTTTAATATGACACTGATGTTGGGCACCCGCCAAGACTCCTTTTCCGGCTACTTGATAAAGTATGGCGCGGTATGGTGAGGCCTGGTGACTCCGGTTAATGTGTTGCTGAGAAATTTATTGATAAAATGCTATTGAGATTTGCATTATTTGATTTGAGTATTCGTAGTCGTATTGTTGTGCTTTGTTCATCGCTAACTTCTTTGTTGAGCATATTCCTGTCGTATTGTGTACTTTCCCATCTTTTTCTTAGTTGGCAGGTGAGCACATATTTGAGTGCTATGGACCATTTGGGATGATTTTAGCGAGGATTATCTGGGAATGATTTTTTATACAAGATGAGAAGACTTGTATTTATTTTGATGTATAGAGCATTTGCAGATTTATTTTATTTTCGAGATAGTTAGATTGTTGTAATTATTTCGAGAGATTTGTTGTATTAATTTGAAGATGAGAATAGTGGTTTCTTGTTTTATTATGGGATTTAGATGCTCTATACCTTGTTATTTGTGGATTAGTTTAGTTTTATCGATAGTAGCGCTCCGTTCGCTCTCCCCGGGCGAGCGGGGTGTTACAAAATGGTATCAGAGCTTAGGTATACGACCACCCTCGGGTCTTGAGTTTTTGGGTCTGTTGCGTTTTTGTGGCGCGTATTTTGGAGATAGAAATTTTAGAGTATCGTTTCGTATTAAGCATCTAGACTAGATGTGAGGAAATTATTTTGGAGACGAGATTATTATTGGAGATTGTTGGCCTGATTTTTGAGAGTTAAGTATTCGGCGAATTTCGAGGGTGAAATTCCATTGTTAGTGGGGAAGAGTAACAACCCGCGTAATTTTTGGGGTATTTTCGAAATAAAGAGGAAAAATAAATTTTGAGATAAAATTATTTGTATTGCTCAAATATGTTGGTTATTATTTTTAAAGGCGAGAATTTCAAACGATTTCGAAATCGGAATTAAAATGTAGTTTTAATTGAATTTTTATTATTTAGAAGAGTCCTCAAAACATAAAATTCTCTAGTAAAAATAGTATTTTTCGAAAACCGACCGTCCAATAAAACTGAATTTTTGTCAGAAGTCTTGTCTCGCCGTTCGCTACAACATATAAAGATTTCAAGCAATTCCAACTGCCCGATCATCCGGAATAAAAATTTTAGTGTTTGTGTCTAATTAGAACTCTTTTCTTAATCAAACACTTAATCATTTATATATCAACAAATTCGTGGCTTGGCTTTTCAAATCACTTTTTCTCAAACTTTTCAACCAGAAGACCTCTCCAAAATTACTCCCTTTCATCTACAAACCTTAGCCCCAAACCTATTCAAGATTTCAACCTTAGATTAGAAAGCTTATTTGGTGTTTTCTTGAGTTTGGGCTAGAACGAGATTTGATTATTTTCGGGAGAAGAACGTGATGGTGTGATTAGATTTTGAGGCTGAATTATGCGATGATTCATTTGATGATTTTGAGGTATGGGGTTTTACACAATACGCTCCTAAATCTCGCGAGAGTTTATTCCGTTGAATTCTTCTTAATTGAACTCGTATTTTGAATTGTTAAATTCTTGGAAATCTGGAAAAATAATTGTTGGAATTAATTTCCTTCACGAGGTATTATTCATGTTGTTTTGAGCACGCTGTCATGAGATTTCAATATGACACTGATGTTGGGCACCCGCCAAGACTCCTTTTCCGGCTACTTGATAAAGTATGGCGCGGTATGGTGAGGCCTGGTGACTCCGGTTAATGTGTTGCTGAGAAATTTATTGATAAAATGCTATTGAGATTTGCATTATTTGATTTGAGTATTCGTAGTCGTATCGTTTTTCTTTGTTCATCGCTAACTTCTTTGTTGAGCATATTCCTTTCGTATTGTGTACTTTCCCATCTTTTTCTTAGTTGGCAGGTGAGCACAGATTTGAGTGCTATGGACCATTTGGGATGATTTTAGCGAGGATTATCTGGGAATGATTTTTTATACAAGATGAGAAGACTTGTATTTATTTTGATGTATAGAGCATTTGGAGATTTATTTTATTTTCGAGATAGTTAGATTGTTGTAATTATTTCGAGAGATTTGTTGTATTAATTTGAAGATGAGAATAGTGGTTTCTTGTTTTATTGTGGGATTTAGATGCTCTATACCTTGTTATTTGTGGATTAGTTTAGTTTTATCGATAGTAGCCCTCCGTTCGCTCTCCCCGGGCGAGCGGGGTGTTACAGAATGGTATCAGAGCTTAGGTATACGACCACCCTCGGGTCTTGAGTTTTTGGGTCTGTTGCGTTTTTGTGGCGCGTATTTTGGAGATAGAAATTTTAGAGTATCGTTTCGTATTAAGCATTTAGATTAGATGTGAGGAAATTATTTTGGAGACGAGATTATTATTGGAGATTATTGGCCTGATTTTTGAGAGTTAGGTATTTGGCGAATTTCGAGGGTGAAATTCCATTGTTAGTGGGGAAGAGTAACAACCCGCGTAATTTTTGGGGTATTTTCGAAATAAAGAGGAAAAAATAAATTTTGAGATAAAATTATTTGTATTGCTCAAATATGTTGGTTATTATTTTTAAAGGCGAGAATTTCAAACGATTTCGAAATCGGAATTAAAATGGAGTTTTAATTGAATTTTTACTATTTAGAATAGTCCTCAAAACTAGGGGTGTGCACGGGTCGGTTCGGTTCGGTTTTGGACCGCAATTCAGACCGAACCGATCGGTTCGGTTTTGGAAAAAATCAGACCGAAACCGAACCGACGATGAAAAAAACAGCCGGTTTCGGTTCACATCTGTTTCGGTTCGGTTCGGTTTCGGTTCGGTTTTAACCGATTTTCATTTTGGTCGGTTTTTTTAGGTCATTTTTCGGTTTTGGTCGGTTTTGGAGGTTGGTTAATGGTGTTTGGATATAAAAATAAAACATATTTAAGGATTTTTTAATATATAATATTGATGTCGGTTCGGTTCGGTTCGGTTCGAATCGGTTTTTTCTTTGTCTAAACCGACAACCGAACCGATATTATCGGTTTTTTAAATCCTTAAACCGCAAACCGAACCGGGCTAAAAAAAACCGTCGATTTCTGTTCGGTTCGGGCCAGTTCGGTTCGGTTTTCGGTTCGGTCGGTTTTTTTGCACACCCCTACTCAAAACATAAAACTCTCTAGTAAAAATAATATTTTTAGAAAACCGACCGTCCGATCAAGCTGAATTTTTGTCAGAAGTCCTGTCTCGCCGTTCACTACAACATTCTAAAATTTCAAGCAATTCCAACGGTCTGATCATCCGGAATAAAAATTTTAGTGTTTGTATCTAATTAGAACTCTTTTCTTAATCAAACACTTAATCATTTATATATCAATAAATTCGTGGCTTGGATTTTCAAATCACTTTTTCTCAAACTTTTCAACCAGAAGACCTCTCCAAAATTACTCTCTTTCATCTACAAACCTAAGCCCCAAACCTATTCAAGATTTCAACCTTATATTAGAAAGCTTATTTGGTGTTTTCTTGAGTTTGGGCTAGAACGAGATTTGATTATTTTCGGGAGAAGAACGTGATGGTGTGATTAGATTTTGAGGCTGAATTATGCGATGATTCATTTGATGATTTTGAGGTATGGGGTTTTACACAATATGCTCCTAAATCTCGCGAGAGTTTATTCCGTTGAATTCTTCTTAATTGAACTCGTATTTTGAATTGTTAAATTCTTGGAAATCTGGAAAAATAATTGTTGGAATTATTTTCCTTCACGAGGTATTATTCATGTTGTTTTGAGCACGCTGTCATGAGATTTTAATATGACACTGATGTTGGGCACCCGCCAAGCCTCCTTTTCCGGCTACTTGATAAAGTATGGCGCGGTATGGTGAGGCCTGGTGACTCCGGTTAATGTGTTGCTGAGAAATTTATTGATAAAATCCTATTGAGATTTGCATTATTTGATTTGAGTATTCGTAGTCGTATTGTTGTGCTTTGTTCATCGCTAACTTCTTTGTTGAGCATATTCCTGTCGTATTGTGTACTTTCCCATCTTTTTCTTAGTTGGTAGGTGAGCACAGATTTGAGTGCTATGGACCATTTGGGATGATTTTAGCAAGGATTATCTGGGAATGATATTTTATACAAGATGAGAAGACTTGTATTTATTTTGATGTATAGAGCATTTGGAGATTTATTTTATTTTCGAGATAGTTAGATTGTTGTAATTATTTCGGGAGATTTGTTGTATTAATTTGAAGATGAGAATAGTGGTTTCTTGTTTTATTGTGGGATTTAGATGCTCTATACCTTGTTATTTGTGGATTAGTTTAGTTTTATCGATAGTAGCGCTCCGTTCGGTCTCCCCGGGCGAGCGGGGTGTTACAGAATGGTATCAGAGCTTAGGTATACGACCACCCTCGGGTCTTGAGTTTTTGGGTCTGTTGCGTTTTTGTGGCGCGTATTTTGGAGATAGAAATTTTAGAGTATCGTTTCGTATTAAGCATCTAGATTAGATGTGAGGAAATTATTTTGGAGACGAGATTATTGGCCTGATTTTTGAGAGTAAGGTATTTGGCGAATTTCGAGGGTGAAATTCCATTGTTAGTGGGGAAGAGTAACAACCCCCGTAATTTTTGGGGTATTTTCGAAATAAAGAGGAAAAATAAATTTTGAGATAAAATTATTTGTATTGCTCAAATATGTTGGTTATTATTTTTAAAGGCGAGAATTTCAAACGATTTCGAAATCGGAATTAAAATGGAGTTTTAATTGAATTTTTATTATTTAGAATAGTCCTCAAAACATAAAACTCTCTAGTAAAAATAATATTTTTAGAAAACCGACCGTCCGATCAAGCTGAATTTTTGTCAGAAGTCCTGTCTCGCCGTTCGCTAAAACATTCAAAAATTTTAAGTAATTCCAACGGTCCGATCATCCGGAATAAAAAGTTTAGTGTTTGTATCTAATTAGAACTCTTTTTTTAATCAAACACTTAATCATTTATATATCAACAAATTCGTGGCTTGGATTTTCAAATCACTTTTTCTCAAACTTTTCAACCAGAAGACCTCTCCATAATTACTCCCTTTCATCTACAAACCTTAGCCCCAAACCTATTCAAGATTTCTACCTTCGATTAGAAAGCTTATTTGGTGTTTTCTTGAGTTTGGGCTAGAACGAGATTTGATTATTTTCGGGAGAAGAACGTGATGGTGTGATTAGATTTTGAGACTGAATTATGCGATGATTCATTTGATGATTTTGAGGTATGGGGTTTTACACAATATGCCCCTAAATCTCGCGAGAGTTTATTCCGTTGAATTCTTCTTAATTGAACTCGTATTTTGAATTGTTAAATTCTTTGAAATATGGAAAAATAATTGTTGGAATTATTTTCCTTCACGAGGTATTATTCATGTTGTTTTGAGCACGCTGTCATGAGATTTTAATATGACACTGATGTCGGGCACCCGCCAAGACTCCTTTTCCGGCTACTTGATAAAGTATGGCGCGGTATGGTGAGGCTTGGTGACTCCGGTTAATGTGTTGTTGAGAAATTTATTGATAAAATGCTATTGAGATTTGCATTATTTGATTTGAGTATTCGTAGTCGTATTGTTGTGCTTTGTTCATCGCTAACTTTTTTGTTGAGCATATTCCTGTCGTATTGTGTACTTTCCCATCTTTTTCTTAGTTGGCAGGTGAGCACGGATTTGAGTTCTATGGACCATTTGGGATGATTTTAGCGAGGACTATCTGGGAATGATTTTTCATACAAGATGAGAAGACTTGTATTTATTTTGATGTATAGAGCATTTGGAGATTTATTTTATTTTCGAGATAGTTAGATTGTTGTAATTATTTCGAGAGATTTGTTGTATTAATTTGAAGATGAGAATAGTGGTTTCTTGTTTTATTATGGGATTTAGATGCTCTATACCTTGTTATTTGTGGATTAGTTTAGTTTTATCGATAGTAGCGCTCCGTTCGCTCTCCCCGGGCGAGCGGGGTGTTACAGAATGGTATCAGAGCTTAGGTATACGACCACCCTCGGGTCTTGAGTTTTTGGGTCTGTTGCGTTTTTGTGGCGCGTATTTTGGAGATAGAAATTTTAGAGTATCGTTTCGTATTAAGCATCCAGATTAGATGTGAGAAAATTATTTTGGAGACGAGATTATTATTGGAGATTGTTGGCCTGATTTTTGAGAGTTAGGTATTCGACGAATTTCGAGGGTGAAATTCCATTGTAAGTGGGGAAGAGTAACAACCCGCGTAATTTTTGGGGTATTTTCAAAATAAAGAGGAAAAATAAATTTTGAGATAAAATTATTTGTATTGCTCAAATATGTTGGTTATTATTTTTAAAGGCGAGAATTTCAAACGATTTCGAAATCGGAATTAAAATGTAGTTTTAATTGAATTTTTATTATTTAGAAGAGTCCTCAAAACATAAACTTCTCTAGTAAAAATAGTATTTTTAGAAAACCGACCGTCCGATCAAACTGAATTTTTGTCAGAAGTCTTGTCTCGCCGTTCGCTACAACATGTAAAGATTTCAAGCAATTCCAACTGCCCGATCATCCGGAATAAAAATTTTAGTGTTTGTGTCTAATTAGAACTCTTTTCTTAATCAAACACTTAATAATTTATATATCAACAAATTCGTGGCTTGGCTTTTCAAATCACTTTTTCTCAAACTTTTCAACCAGAAGACCTCTCCAAAATTACTCCCTTTCATCTACAAACCTTAGCCCCAAACCTATTCAAGATTTCAACCTTAGATTAGAAAGCTTATTTGGTGTTTTCTTGAGTTTGGGCTAGAACGAGATTTGATTATTTTCGGGAGAAGAACGTGACGGTGTGATTAGATTTTGAGGCTGAATTATGCGATGATTCATTTGATGATTTTGAGGTATGGGGTTTTACACAATATGCTCCTAAATCTCGCGAGAGTTTATTCCGTTGAATTCTTCTTAATTGAACTCGTATTTTGAATTGTTAAATTCTTGGAAATCAGGAAAAATAATTGTTGGAATTATTTTCCTTCACGAGGTATTATTCATGTTGTTTTGAGCACACTGTCATGAGATTTTAATATGACACTGATGTTGGGCACCCACCAAGACTCCTTTTTCGGCTACTTGATAAAGTATGGCGCGATATGGTGAGGCCTGGTAACTCCGGTTAATGTGTTGTTGAGAAATTTATTGATAAAATGCTATTGAGATTTGCAATATTTGATTTGAGTATTCGTAGTCGTATTTTTGTGCTTTGTTCATCGCTATCTTCTTTGTTGAGCATATTCCTGTCGTATTGTGTACTTTCCCATCTTTTTCTTAGTTGAGTGGTGAGCACGGATTTGAGTGCTATGGACCATTTGGGATGATTTTAGCGAGGATTATCTGGGAATGATTTTTTATACAAGATGGAAGACTTATATTTATTTTGATGTATAGAGCATTTGGAGATTTATTTTACTTTCGAGATAGTTAGATTGTTGTAATTATTTCGAGAGATTTGTTGTATTAATTTGAAGATGAGAATAGTGGTTTCTTGTTTTATTGTGGGATTTAGATGCTCTATACCTTGTTATTTGTGGATTAGTTTAGTTTTATCGATAGTAGCCCTCCGTTCGCTCTCCCCGGGCGAGCGGGGTGTTACAGAATGGTATCAGAGCTTAGGTATACGACCACCCTCGGGTCTTGAGTTTTTGGGTCTGTTGCGTTTTTGTGGCGCGTATTTTGGAGATAGAAATTTTAGAGTATCGTTTCGTATTAAGCATTTAGATTAGATGTGAGGAAATTATTTTGGAGACGAGATTATTATTGGAGATTATTGGCCTGATTTTTTAGAGTTAGGTATTTGGCGAATTTCGAGGGTGAAATTTCATTGTTAGTGGGGAAGAGTAACAACCCGCGTAATTTTTGGGGTATTTTCGAAATAAAGAGGAAAAATAAATTTTGAGATAAAATTATTTGTATTGCTCAAATATGTTGGTTATTATTTTTAAAGGCGAGAATTTAAAACGATTTCGAAATCGGAATTAAAATGTAGTTTTAATTGAATTTTTATTATTTAGAAGAGTCCTCAAAACATAAAAATCTCTAGTAAAAATAGTATTTTTAGAAAACCGACCGTCCGATCAAACTGAATTTTTGTCAGAAGTCTTGTCTCGCCGTTCTCTACAACATACAAAGATTTCAAGCAATTCCAACTGCCTGATCATCCGGAATAAAAATTTTAGTGTTTGTGTCTAATTAGAACTCTTTTCTTAATCAAACACTTAATCATTTATATATCAACAAAATCGTGGCTTGGCTTTTCAAATCACTTTTTCTCAAACTTTTCAACCAGAAGACCTCTCCAAAATTACTCTCTTTCATCTACAAACCTTAGCCCCAAACCTATTCAAGATTTCAACCTTAGATTAGAAAGCTTATTTGGTGTTTTCTTGAGTTTGGGCTAGAACGAGATTTGATTATTTTCGGGAGAAGAACGTGATGGTGTGATTAGATTTTGAGGCTGAATTATGCGATGATTCATTTGATGATTTTGAGGTATGGGGTTTTACACAATATGCTCCTAAATCTCGCGAGAGTTTATTCCGTTTAATTCTTCTTAATTGAACTCGTATTTTGAATTGTTAAATTCTTGGAAATCTAGAAAAATAATTGTTGGAATTATTTTCCTTCACAAGGTATTATTCATGTTGTTTTGAGCACGCTGTCATGAGATTTTAATATGACACTGATGTTGGGCACCCGCCAAGACTCCTTTTCCGGCTACTTGATAAAGTATGGCCCGGTATGGTGAGGCCTGGTGACTCCGGTTAATGTGTTGCTGAGAAATTTATTGATAAAATGCTATTGAGATTTGCATTATTTGATTTGAGTATTCGTAGTCGTATTGTTGTGCTTTGTTCATCGCTAACTTCTTTGTTGAGCATATTCCTGTCGTATTGTGTACTTTCCCATCTTTTTCTTAGTTGGCAGGTGAGCACATATTTGAGTGCTATGGACCATTTCGGATGATTTTAGCGAGGATTATCTGGGAATGATTTTTTATACAAGATGAGAAGACTTGTATTTATTTTGATGTATAGAGCATTTGCAGATTTATTTTATTTTCGAGATAGTTAGATTGTTGTAATTATTTCGAGAGATTTGTTGTATTAATTTGAAGATGAGAATAGTGGTTTCTTGTTTTATTATGGGATTTAGATGCTCTATACCTTGTTATTTGTGGATTAGTTTAGTTTTATCGATAGTAGCGCTCCGTTCGCTCTCCCCGGGCGAGCGGGGTGTTACAAAATGGTATCAGAGCTTAGGTATACGACCACCCTCGGGTCTTGAGTTTTTGGGTCTGTTGCGTTTTTGTGGCGCGTATTTTGGAGATAGAAATTTTAGAGTATCGTTTCGTATTAAGCATCTAGACTAGATGTGAGGAAATTATTTTGGAGACGAGATTATTATTGGAGATTGTTGGCCTGATTTTTGAGAGTTAAGTATTCGGCGAATTTCGAGGGTGAAATTCCATAGTTAGTGGGGAAGAGTAACAACCCGCGTAATTTTTGGGGTATTTTCGAAATAAAGAGGAAAAATAAATTTTGAGATAAAATTATTTGTATTGCTCAAATATGTTGGTTATTATTTTTAAAGGCGAGAATTTCAAACGATTTCGAAATCGGAATTAAAATGTAGTTTTAATTGAATTTTTATTATTTAGAAGAGTCCTCAAAACATAAAATTCTCTAGTAAAAATAGTATTTTTAGAAAACCGACCGTCCAATCAAACTGAATTTTTGTCAGAAGTCTTGTCTCGCCGTTCGCTACAACATATAAAGATTTCAAGCAATTCCAACTGCCCGATCATCCGGAATAAAAATTTTAGTGTTTGTGTCTAATTAGAACTCTTTTCTTAATCAAACACTTAATCATTTATATATCAACAAATTCGTGGCTTGGCTTTTCAAATCACTTTTTCTCAAACTTTTCAACCAGAAGACCTCTCCAAAATTACTCCCTTTCATCTACAAACCTTAGCCCCAAACCTATTCAAGATTTCAACCTTAGATTAGAAAGCTTATTTGGTGTTTTCTTGAGTTTGGGCTAGAACGAGATTTGATTATTTTCGGGAGAAGAACGTGATGGTGTGATTAGATTTTGAGGCTTAATTATGCGATGATTCATTTGATGATTTTGAGGTATGGGGTTTTACACAATATGCTCCTAAATCTCGCGAGAGTTTATTCCGTTGAATTCTTCTTAATTGAACTCGTATTTTGAATTGTTAAATTCTTGGAAATCTGGAAAAATAATTGTTGGAATTAATTTCCTTCACGAGGTATTATTCATGTTGTTTTGAGCACGCTGTCATGAGATTTCAATATGACACTGATGTTGGGCACCCGCCAAGACTCCTTTTCCGGCTACTTGATAAAGTATGGCGCGGTATGGTGAGGCCTGGTGACTCCGGTTAATGTGTTGCTGAGAAATTTATTGATAAAATGCTATTGAGATTTGCATTATTTGATTTGAGTATTCGTAGTCGTATCGTTTTTCTTTGTTCATCGCTAACTTCTTTGTTGAGCATATTCCTGTCGTATTGTGTACTTTCCCATCTTTTTCTTAGTTGGCAGGTGAGCACAGATTTGAGTGCTATGGACCATTTGGGATGATTTTAGCGAGGATTATCTGGGAATGATTTTTTATACAAGATGAGAAGACTTGTATTTATTTTGATGTATAGAGCATTTGGAGATTTATTTTATTTTCGAGATAGTTAGATTGTTGTAATTATTTCGAGAGATTTGTTGTATTAATTTGAAGATGAGAATAGTGGTTTCTTGTTTTATTGTGGGATTTAGATGCTCTATACCTTGTTATTTGTGGATTAGTTTAGTTTTATCGATAGTAGCCCTCCGTTCGCTCTCCCCGGGCGAGCGGGGTGTTACAGAATGGTATCAGAGCTTAGGTATACGACCACCCTCGGGTCTTGAGTTTTTGGGTCTGTTGCGTTTTTGTGGCGCGTATTTTGGAGATAGAAATTTTAGAGTATCGTTTCTTATTAAGCATTTAGATTAGATGTGAGGAAATTATTTTGGAGACGAGATTATTATTGGAGATTATTGGCCTGATTTTTGAGAGTTAGGTATTTGGCGAATTTCGAGGGTGAAATGCCATTGTTAGTGGGGAAGAGTAACAACCCGCGTAATTTTTGGGGTATTTTCGAAATAAAGAGGAAAAAATAAATTTTGAGATAAAATTATTTGTATTGCTCAAATATGTTGGTTATTATTTTTAAAGGCGAGAATTTCAAACGATTTCGAAATCGGAATTAAAATGGAGTTTTAATTGAATTTTTACTATTTAGAATAGTCCTCAAAACTAGGGGTGTGCACGGGTCGGTTCGGTTTTGGACCGCAATTCAGACCGAACCGATCGGTTCGGTTTTGGAAAAAATCAGACCGAAACCGAACCGACGATGAAAAAAACAGCCGGTTTCGGTTCACATCTGTTTCGGTTCGGTTCGGTTTCGGTTCGGTTTTAACCGATTTTCATTTTGGTCGGTTTTTTTAGGTCATTTTTCGGTTTTGGTCGGTTTTGGAGGTTGGTTAATGGTGTTTGGATATAAAAATAAAACATATTTAAGGGTTTTTTAATATATAATATTGATGTCGGTTCGGTTCGGTTCGAATCGGTTTTTTCTTTGTCTAAACCGACAACCGAACTGATATTATCGGTTTTTTAAATCCTTAAACCGCAAACCGAACCGGGCTAAAAAAAACCGTTGATTTCGGTTCGGTTCGGGCCAGTTCGGTTCGGTTTTCGGTTCGGTCGGTTTTTTTGCACACCCCTACTCAAAACATAAAACTCTCTAGTAAAAATAATATTTTTAGAACACCGACCGTCCGATCAAGCTGAATTTTTGTCAGAAGTCCTGTCTCGCCGTTCACTACAACATTCTAAAATTTCAAGCAATTCCAACGGTCTGATCATCCGGAATAAAAATTTTAGTGTTTGTATCTAATTAGAACTCTTTTCTTAATCAAACACTTAATCATTTATATATCAATAAATTCGTGGCTTGGATTTTCAAATCACTTTTTCTCAAACTTTTCAACCAGAAGACCTCTCCAAAATTACTCTCTTTCATCTACAAACCTTAGCCCCAAACCTATTCAAGATTTCAACCTTATATTAGAAAGCTTATTTGGTGTTTTCTTGAGTTTGGGCTAGAACGAGATTTGATTATTTTCGGGAGAAGAACGTGATGGTGTGATTAGATTTTGAGGCTGAATTATGCGATGATTCATTTGATGATTTTGAGGTATGGGGTTTTACACAATATGCTCCTAAATCTCGCGAGAGTTTATTCCGTTGAATTCTTCTTAATTGAACTCGTATTTTGAATTGTTAAATTCTTGGAAATCTGGAAAAATAATTGTTGGAATTATTTTCCTTCACGAGGTATTATTCATGTTGTTTTGAGCACGCTGTCATGAGATTTTAATATGACACTGATGTTGGGCACCCGCCAAGCCTCCTTTTCCGGCTACTTGATAAAGTATGGCGCGGTATGGTGAGGCCTGGTGACTCCGGTTAATGTGTTGCTGAGAAATTTATTGATAAAATCCTATTGAGATTTGCATTATTTGATTTGAGTATTCGTAGTCGTATTGTTGTGCTTTGTTCATCGCTAACTTCTTTGTTGAGCATATTCCTGTCGTATTGTGTACTTTCCCATCTTTTTCTTAGTTGGCAGGTGAGCACAGATTTGAGTGCTATGGACCATTTGGGATGATTTTAGCAAGGATTATCTGGGAATGATATTTTATACAAGATGAGAAGACTTGTATTTATTTTGATGTATAGAGCATTTGGAGATTTATTTTATTTTTGAGATAGTTAGATTGTTGTAATTATTTCGGGAGATTTGTTGTATTAATTTGAAGATGAGAATAGTGGTTTCTTGTTTTATTGTGGGATTTAGATGCTCTATACCTTGTTATTTGTTGATTAGTTCAGTTTTATCGATAGTAGCGCTCCGTTCGCTCACCCCGGGCGAGCGGGGTGTTACAGAATGGTATCAGAGCTTAGGTATACGACCACCCTCGGGTCTTGAGTTTTTGGGTCTGTTGCGTTTTTGTGGCGCGTATTTTGGAGATAGAAATTTTAGAGTATCGTTTCGTATTAAGCATCTAGATTAGATGTGAGGAAATTATTTTGGAGACGAGATTATTGGCCTGATTTTTGAGAGTAAGGTATTTGGCGAATTTCGAGGGTGAAATTACATTGTTAGTGGGGAAGAGTAACAACCCGCGTAATTTTTGGGGTATTTTCGAAATAAAGAGGAAAAATAAATTTTGAGATAAAATTATTTGTATTGCTCAAATATGTTGGTTATTATTTTTAAAGGCGAGAATTTCAAATGATTTCGAAATCGGAATTAAAATGGAGTTTTAATTGAATTTTTATTATTTAGAATAGTCCTCAAAACATAAAACTCTCTAGTAAAAATAATATTTTTAGAAAACCGACCGTCCGATCAAGCTGAATTTTTGTCAGAAGTCCTGTCTCGCCGTTCGCTAAAACATTCAAAAATTTCAAGTAATTTCCACGGTCCGATCATCCGGAATAAAAACTTTAGTGTTTGTATCTAATTAGAACTCTTTTCTTAATCAAACACTTAATCATTTATATATCAACAAATTCGTGGCTTGGATTTTCAAATCACTTTTTCTCAAACTTTTCAACCAGAAGACCTCTCCAAAATTACTCCCTTTCATCTACAAACCTTAGCCCCAAACCTATTCAAGATTTCTACCTGAGATTAGAAAGCTTATTTGGTGTTTTCTTGAGTTTGGGCTAGAACGAGATTTGATTATTTTCGGGAGAAGAACGTGATGGTGTGATTAGATTTTGAGGCTGAATTATGCGATGATTCATTTGATGATTTTGAGGTATGGGGTTTTACACAATATGCCCCTAAATCTCGCGAGAGTTTATTCCGTTGAATTCTTCTTAATTGAACTCGTATTTTGAATTGTTAAATTCTTTGAAATCTGGAAAAATAATTGTTGGAATTATTTTCCTTCACGAGGTATTATTCATGTTGTTTTGAGCACGCTGTCATGAGATTTTAATATGACACTGATGTCGGGCACCCGCCAAGACTCCTTTTCCGGCTACTTGATAAAGTATGGCGCGGTATGGTGAGGCTTGGTGACTCCGGTTAATGTGTTGTTGAGAAATTTATTGATAAAATGCTATTGAGATTTGCATTATTTGATTTGAGTATTCGTAGTCGTATTGTTGTGCTTTGTTCATCGCTAACTTTTTTGTTGAGCATATTCCTGTCGTATTGTGTACTTTCCCATCTTTTTCTTAGTTGGCAGGTGAGCACGGATTTGAGTTCTATGGACCATTTGGGATGATTTTAGCGAGGACTATCTGGGAATGATTTTTCATACAAGATGAGAAGACTTGTATTTATTTTGATGTATAGAGCATTTGGAGATTTATTTTATTTTCGAGATAGTTAGATTGTTGTAATTATTTCGAGAGATTTGTTGTATTAATTTGAAGATGAGAATAGTGGTTTCTTGTTTTATTATGGGATTTAGATGCTCTATACCTTGTTATTTGTGGATTAGTTTAGTTTTATCGATAGTAGCGCTCCGTTCGCTCTCCCCGGGCGAGCGGGGTGTTACAGAATGGTATTAGAGCTTAGGTATACGACCACCCTCGGGTCTTGAGTTTTTGGGTCTGTTGCGTTTTTGTGGCGCGTATTTTGGAGATAGAAATTTTAGAGTATCGTTTCGTATTAAGCATCTAGATTAGATGTGAGGAAATTATTTTGGAGACAAGATTATTATTGGAGATTGTTGGCCTGATTTTTGAGAGTTAAGTATTCGGCGAATTTCGAGGGTGAAATTCCATAGTTAGTGGGGAAGAGTAACAACCCGCGTAATTTTTGGGGTATTTTCGAAATAAAGAGGAAAAATAAATTTTGAGATAAACTTATTTGTATTGCTCAAATATGTTGGTTATTATTTTTAAAGGAGAGAATTTCAAACGATTTCGAAATCGGAATTAAAATGTAGTTTTAATTGAATTTTTATTATTTAGAAGAGTCCTCAAAACATAAAACTCTCTAGTAAAAATAATATTTTTAGAAAACCGACTGTCCGATCAAACTGAATTTTTGTCAGAAGTCCTGTCTCGCCGTTCGCTACAATATGCTAAAATTTCAAGCAATTCCAACGGTCCGATCATTCGGAATAAAAATTTTAGTGTTTGTATCTAATTAGAGCTCTTTCTTAATCAAACACTTAATCATTTATATATCAACAAATTCTTGGCTTGGCTTTTCAAATCACTTTTTCTCAAACTTTTCAGCCAGAAGACCTCTCCAAAATTACTCCCTTTCATCTACAAACCTTAGCCCCAAACCTATTCAAGATTTCAATCTTAGATTAGAAAGCTTATTTGGTGTTTTCTTGAGTTTGGGCTAGATCGAGATTTGATTATTTTCGGAAGAAGAACGTGATGGTGTGATTAGATTTTGAGGCTGAATTATGCGATGAT
Source organism: Sambucus nigra (assembly GCA_949130495.1). Lineage (NCBI taxonomy): Eukaryota > Viridiplantae > Streptophyta > Magnoliopsida > Dipsacales > Adoxaceae > Sambucus > Sambucus nigra. Next base: position 236,123 of record OX422207.1, on the reverse strand, counting down.
TCATTTGATGATTTTGAGGTATGGGATTTTACACAATATGCTCCTAAATCTCGCGAGAGTTTATTCCGTTGAATTCTTCTTAATTGAACTCGTATTTTGAATTGTTAAATTCTTGGAAATCTGGAAAAATAATTGTTGGAATTATTTTCCTTCACGAGGTATTATTCATGTTGTTTTGAGCACGCTGTCATGAGATTTTAATATGGCACTGATGTTGGTCACCCGCCAAGACACCTTTTCCGGCTACTTGATAAAGTATGGCGCGGTATGGTGAGGCACGGTGACTCCGGTTAATGTGTTGTTGAGAAATTTATTGATAAAATGCTATTGAGATTTGCATTACTTGATTTGAGTATTCGTAGTCGTATTGTTGTGCTTTGTTCATCGCTAACTTCTTTGTTGAGCATATTCCTGTCTTATTGTGTACTTTCCCATCTTTTTCTTAGTTAGCAGGTGAGCACGGATTTGAGTGCGATGGACCATTTGGGATGATTTTAGCGAGGATTATCTGGGAATGATTTTTTATACAAGATGAGAAGACTTGTATTTATTTTGATGTATAGAGCATTTGGAGATTTATTTTACTTTCGAGATAGTTAGATTGTTGTAATTATTTCGAGAGATTTGTTGTATTAATTTGAAGATGAGAATAGTGGTTTCTTGTTTTATTGTGGGATTTAGATGATCTATACCTTGTTATTTGTGGATTAGTTTAGTTTTATCGATAGTAGCGCTCCGTTCGCTCTCCCCGGGCGAGCAGGGTGTTACAGAATGGTATCAGAGCTTAGGTATACGACCACCCTCGGGTCTTGAGTTTTTGGGTCTGTTGCGTTTTTGTGGCGCGTATTTTGGAGATAGAAATTTTAGAGTATCGTTTCGTATTAAGAATCCAGATTAGATGTGAGGAAATTATTTTGGAGACGAGATTATTATTGGAGATTGTTGGCCTGATTTTTGAGAGTTAGGTATTCGACGAATTTCGAGGGTGAAATTCCATTGTAAGTGGGGAAGAGTAACAACCCGCGTAATTTTTGGGGTATTTTAGAAATAAAGAGGAAAAATAAATTTTGAGATAAAATTATTTGTATTGCTCAAATATGTTGGTTATTATTTTTAAAGGCGAGAATTTCAAACGATTTCGAAATCGGAATTAAAATGGAGTTTTAATTAAATTTTTATTATTTAGAAGAGTCCTCAAAACATAAAACTCTCTAGTAAAAATAATATTTTTAGAAAACCGACCGTCCGATCAAGCTGAATTTTTGTCAGAAGTCCTGTCTCGGCGTTCGCTACAACATCCTAAAATCTCAAGAAATTCCAACGGTCTGATCATCCGGAATAAAAATTTTAGTGTTTCTGTCTAATTAGAACTCTTTTCTTAATCAAACACTTAATAATTTATATATCAACAAATTCGTGGCTTGGCTTTTCAAATCACTTTTTCTCAAACTTTTCAACCAGAAGACCTTTCCAAAATTACTCCCTTTCATCTACAAACCTTAGACCCAAACCTATTCAAGATTTCAATCTTAGATTAGAAAGCTTATTTGGTGTTTTCTTGAGTTTGGGCTAGAACGAGATTTGATTATTTTCGGGAGAAGAACGTGATGGTGTGATTAGATTTTGAGGCTGAATTATGCGATGATTCACTTGATGATTTTGAGGTATGGGGTTTTACACAATATGCTCCTAAATCTCGCGAGAGTTTATTCCGTTGAATTCTTCTTAATTGAACTCGTATTTTGAATTGTTAAATTCTTGGAAATCTGGAAAAATAATTGTTGGAATTATTTTTCTTCACGAGGTATTATTCATGTTGTTTTGAGCACACTGTCATGAGATTTTAATATGACACTGATGTTGGGCACCCACCAAGACTCCTTTTTCGGCTACTTGATAAAGTATGGCGCGATATGGTGAGGCCTGGTAACTCCGGTTAATGTGTTGTTGATAAATTTATTGATAAAATGCTATTGAGATTTGCAATATTTGATTTGAGTATTCGTAGTCGTATTTTTGTGCTTTGTTCATCGCTATCTTCTTTGTTGAGCATATTCCTGTCGTATTGTGTACTTTCCCATCTTTTTCTTAGTTGAGTGGTGAGCACGGATTTGAGTGCTATGGACCATTTGGGATGATTTTAGCGAGGATTATCTGGGAATGATTTTTTATACAAGATGGAAGACTTATATTTATTTTGATGTATAGAGCATTTGGAGATTTATTTTACTTTCGAGATAGTTAGATTGTTGTAATTATTTCGAGAGATTTGTTGTATTAATTTGAAGATGAGAATAGTGGTTTCTTGTTTTATTGTGGGATTTAGATGCTCTATACCTTGTTATTTGTGGATTAGTTTAGTTTTATCGATAGTAGCGCTCCGTTCGCTCTCCCCGGGTGAGCGGGGTGTTACAGAATGGTATCAGAGCTTAGGTATACGACCACCCTCGGGTCTTGGATTTTTGGGTCTGTTGCGTTTTTGTGGCGCGTATTTTGGAGATAGAAATTTTAGAGTATCGTTTCGTATTAAGCATCCACATTAGATGTGAGGAAATTATTTTGGAGATGAGATTATTATTGGAGATTGTTGGCCTGATTTTTGAGAGTTAGGTATTCGACGAATTTCGAGGTTGAAATTCCATTGTTAGTGGGGAAGAGTAACAACCCGCTTAATTTTTGGGGTATTTTCGAAATAAAGAGGAAAAATAAATTTTGAGATAAAATTATTTGTATTGCTCAAATATGTTGGTTATTTTTTTTTAAAGGCGAGAATTTAAAACGATTTCGAAATCTGAATTAAAATGGAGTTTTAATTGAATTTTTATTATTTAAAAGAGTCCTCAAAACATAAAACTCTCTAGTAAAAATAATATTTTTAGTAAACCGACCGTCCGATCAAGCTGAATTTTTGTCAGAAGTCATGTCTCGCCGTTCGCTACAACATACTAAATTTTCAAGGAAATCCAACGGTCCGATCATCCGGAATAAAATTTTTAGTGTTTGTTTCTAATTAGAACTCTTTTCTTAATCAAACACTTAATCATTTATATATGAACAAATTCGTGGCTTGGCTTTTCAAATCACTTTTTCTCAAACTTTTCAACCAGAAGACCTCTCCAAAATTACTCCCTTTCATCTACAAACCTTAGCCCCAAACCTATTCAAGATTTCAACCTTAGATTGGAAACCTTATTTGGTGTTTTCTTGAGTTTGGGCTAGAACGAGATTTGATTATTTTCGGGAGAAGAACGTGATGGTGTGATTAGATTTTGAGGCTGAATTATGCGATGATTCATTTGATGATTTTGAGGTATGGAGTTTTACACAATATGCTCCTAAATCTCGCGAGAGTTTATTCCGTTGAATTCTTCTTAATTGAACTCGTATTTTGAATTGTTAAATTCTTGGAAATCTGGAAAAATAATTGTTGGAATTATTTTCCTTCACGAGGTATTATTCATGTTGTTTTGAGCACGCTGTCATGAGATTTTAATATGACACTGATGTTGGGCACCCGCCAAGACTCCTTTTCCGGCTACTTGATAAAGTATGGCGCGGTATGGTGAGGCCTGGTGACTCCGGTTAATGTGTTGTTGAGAAATTTATTGATAAAATGCTATTGAGATTTGCATTATTTGATTTGAGTATTCGTAGTCGTATTGTTGTGCTTTGTTCATCGCTAACTTCTTTGTTGAGCATATTCCAGTCGTATTTTGTACTTTCCCAACTTTTTCTTTGTTGGCAGGTGAGCACGGATTTGAGTGCTATGGACCATTTGGGATGATTTTAGCGAGGATTATCTGGGAATGATTTTTTATGCAAGATGAGAAGACTTGTATTTATTTTGATGTATAGAGCATTTGGAGATTTATTTTATTTTCGAGATAGTTAGATTGTTGTAATTATTTCGAGAGATTTGTTGTATTAATTTGAAGATGAGAATATTGGTTTCTTGTTTTATTGTGGGATTTATATGCTCTATACCTTGTTATTTATGGATTAGTTTAGTTTTATCGATAGTAGTGCTCCGTTCGCTCTCCCCGGGCGAGCGGGGTGTTACAGAATGGTATCAGAGCTTAGGTATACGACCACCCTCGGGTCTTGAGTTTTTGGGTCTGTTGCGTTTTTGTGGCGTGTATTTTGGAGATAGAAATTTTAGAGTATCGTTTCGTATTAAGCATCTAGATTAGATGTGATCAAATTATTTTGGAGAAGAGATTATTATTGGAGATTGTTGGCCTGATTTTTGAGAGTTAGGTATTCGGCGAATTTCGAGGGTGAAATTCCATTGTTAGTGGGGAAGAGTAACAACCCGCGTAATTTTTGGGGTATTTTCGAAATAAAGAGGAAAAATAAATTTTGAGATAAAATTATTTGTATTGCTCAAATATGTTGGTTATTATTTTTAAAGGCGAGAATTTCAAACGATTTCGAAATCGGAATTAAAATGGAGTTTTAATTGAATTTTTATTATTTAGAAGAGTCCTCAAAACATAAAACTCTCTAGTAAAAATAATATTTTTAGAAAACCGACAGTCCGATAAATCCGAATTTTTGTCAGAAGTCCTGTCTCGCCGTTCGCTACAACATTCTAAAATTTCAAGCAATTCCAACGGTCCGATCATCCGGAATAAAAATTTTAGTGTTTGTATCTAATTAGAGCTCTTTCTTAATCAAACACTTAATCATTTATATATCAACAAATTCGTTGCTTGGCTTTTCAAATCACTTTTTCTCAAACTTTTCAACCAGAAGACCTCTCCAAAATTACTCCCTTTCATCTACAAACCTTAGTCCCAAACCTATTCAAGATTTCAACCTTGGATTAGAAAGCTTATTTGGTGTTTTCTTGAGTTTGGGCTAGAACGAGATTTGATTATTTTCGGGAGAAGAACGTGATGGTGTGATTAGATTTTGAGGCTGGATTATGCGATGATTCATTTGATGATTTTGTGGTATGGGGTTTTACACAATATGCTCCTATATCTCGCGAGAGTTTATTCCGTTGAATTCTTCTTAATTGAACTCGTATTTTGAATTGTTAAATTCTTGGAAATCTGGAAAAATAATTGTTGGAATTATTTTCCTTTACGAGTTATTATTCATGTTGTTTTGAGCACGCTGTCATGAGATTTTAATATGACACTGATGTTGGGCACCCGCCAAGACTCCTTTTCCGGCTACTTGATAAAGTATGGCGCGGTATGGTGAGGCCTGGTGACTCCGGTTATTGTGTTGTTGAGAAATTTATTGATAAAATGCTATTGAGATTTGCATTATTTGATTTGAGTATTCATAGTCGTATTGTTGTGCTTTGTTCATCGCTATCTTCTTTGTTGAGCATATTCCTGTCGTATTGTGTACTTTCCCATCTTTTTCTTAGTTGGCAGGTGAGCACGGATTTGAGTGCTATGGACCATTTGGGATGATTTTAGCGAGGATTATCTGGGAATGATTTTTTATACAAGATGAGAAGACTTGTATTTATTTTGATGTATAGAGCATTTGGAGATTTATTTTACTTTCGAGATAGTTAGATTGTTGTAATTATTTCGAGAGATTTGTTGTATTAATTTGAAGATGAGAATAGTGGTTTCTTGTTTTATTGTGGGATTTAGATGCTCTATACCTTGTTATTTGTGGATTAGTTTAGTTTTATCGATAGTAGCGCTCCGTTCGCTCTCCCCGGGCGAGTGGGGTGTTACAGAATGATATCAGAGCTTAGGTATACGACCACCCTCGGGTCTTGGGTTGGTCTGTTGCGTTTTTGTGGCGCGTATTTTGGAGATAGAAATTTTAGAGTATCGTTTCGTTTTAAGCATCCAGATTAGATGTGAGGAAATTATTTTGGAGACGAGATTATTATTGGAGATTGTTGGCCTGATTTTTGAGAGTTAGGTATTCGTCGAATTTCGAGGGTGAAATTCCATTGTAAGTGGGGAAGAGTAACAACCCGCGTAATTTTTGGGGTATTTTCGAAATAAAGAGGAAAAATAAATTTTGAGATAAAATTATTTGTATTGCTCAAATATGTTGGTTATTATTTTTAAAGGCGAGAATTTCAAACGATTTCGAAATCGGAATTAAAATGGAGTTTTAATTGAATTTTTATTATTTAGAAGAGTCATCAAAACATAAAACTCTCTAGTAAAAATAATATTTTTACAAAAACCGACCGTCCGATCAAGCTGAATTTTTGTCAGAAGTCATGTCTCGACGTTCGCTACGACATACAAAATTTTCAAGTAATTCCAACGGTCCGATCATCCGGAATAAAATTTTTAGTGTTTGTGTCTAATTAGAACTCTTTTCTTAATCAAACACTTAATCATTTATATATCAACAAATTCGTGGCTTGGCTTTTCAAATCACTTTTTCTCACACTTTTCAACCAGAAGACCTCTCCAAAATTACTCCCTTTCATCTACAAACCTTAGCCCCAAACCTATTCAAGATTTCAACCTTAGATTAGAAATCTTATTTGGTGTTTTCTTGAGTTTGGGATAGAACGAGATTTGATTATTTTCGGGAGAAGAACGTGATGGTGTGATTAGATTTTGAGGATGAATTATGCGATGATTCATTTGATGATTTTGAGGTATGGGGTTTTACACAATATGCTCCTAAATCTCGCGAGAATTTATTCTGTTGAATTCTTCTTAATTGAACTCGTATTTTGAATTGTTAAATTCTTGGAAATTTGGAAAAATATTTGTTGGAATTATTTTCCTTCACGAGGTATTATTCATGTTGTTTTGAGCACGCTGTCATGAGATTTTAATATGACACTGATGTTGGGCACCCGCCAAGACTCCTTTTCTGGCTACTTGATAAAGTATGGCGTGGTATGGTGAGGCCTGGTGACTCCGGTTAATGCGTTGTTGAGAAATTTATTGATAAAATGCTATAGAGATTTGCATTATTTGATTTGATTATTCGTAGTCGTATTGTTGTGCTTTGTTCATCGCTAACTTCTTTGTTGAGCATATTCCTGTCGTATTGTGTACTTTCCCATCTTTTTCTTAGTTGGCAGGTGAGCACGGATTTGAGTGCTATGGACCATTTGGGATGATTTTAGCGAGGATTGTCTGGGAATGATTTTTTATAGAAGATGAGAAGACTTGTATTTATTTTGATGTATAGAGCATTTGGAGATTTATATTATTTTCGAGATAGTTAGATTGTTGTAATTATTTCGAGAGATTTGTTGTATTAATTTGAAGATGAGAATAGTGGTTTCTTATTTTATTGTGGGATTTAGATGCTCGATACCTTATTATTTGTGGATTAGTTTAGTTTTATCGATAGTAGCGCTTCGTTCGCTCTCCCCGGGCGAGCGGGGTGTTACAGAATTGTATCAGAGCTTAGGTATACGACCACCCTCGGGTCTTGAGTTTTTGGGTCTGTTGCGTTTTTATGGCGCGTATTTTGGAGATAGAAATTTTAGAGTATCGTTTCGTATTAAGCATCTAGATTAGATGTGAGTAAATTATTTTGGAGATGAGATTATTAATGGAGATTGTTGGCCTGATTTTTAAGAGTTAGGTATTCGGCGAATTTCGAGGGTGAAATTCCATTGTTAGTGGGGAAGAGTAACAACCCGCGTAATTTTTGAAGTATTTTCGAAATAAAGAGAAAAAATAAATTTTGAGATAAAATTATTTGTATGGCTCAAATATGTTGGTTATTATTTTTAAAGGCAAGAATTTCAAACGATTTCGAAATCGGAATTAAAACGGAGTTTTAATTGAATTTTTATTATTTAGAAGAGTCCTCAAAACATAAAACTCTCTAGTAAAAATGATATTTCTAGAAAACCGACCGTCCGATCAAGCTGAATTTTTGTTAGAAGTCCTGTCTCGCCGTTCGCTACAATATTATAAAATTTCAAGCAATTCCAACGGTCCGATCATCCGGAATAAAAATTTTAGTGTTTGTATCTAATTAAAACTCTTTTCTTAATCAAACACTTAATCATTTATATATCAACAAATTCGTGGGTTGGCTTTTCAAATCACTTTTTCTCAAACTTTTCAACCAGAAGACCTCTCCAAAATTACTCCCTTTCATCTACAAACCTTAGTCCCAAACCTATTCAAGATTTCAACCTTGGATTAGAAAGCTTATTTGGTGTTTTCTTGAGTTTGGGCTAGAACGAGATTTGATTATTTCCTCCCATATAAAGCTTCATACGGAGCCATACCAATGGTGGACTGATAACTATTATTATACGAGAATTCCATCAATGGCAAATGATCATCCCAACTGCCCTTGAAGTAAAATACACAAGCTCGTAACATATCTTCTAATATTTGAATCGTCCTCTCAGATTGCCCATCGGTTTGTGGATGAAATGCAGTGCTGAACTTCAAACGTGTGCCCATGGCATTCTGTAAACGAGGCCAAAACTTAGAAGTGAAAGTTGGATCTCTATCTGATACTATTGACACTGGTGCTCCATGTAAACGAATAATCTCATCAACGTACATGCGTGCATATTTGTCAACAGTGTAGGTCGTCTTAACTGGAAGAAAGTGAGATGACTTTGTCAATCGATCTACAATCACCCAAAAAGAATCATGCCCCTTTGGTGATCGTGGCAATCCTACAACAAAATCCATCGTTATATGCTCCCACTTCCATTCCGGAATAGGCAATGACTGCAATAATCCTGCCGGCTTCTGATGCTCCGCTTTCACTTGTTGACATACTAAACATTTAGCTACAAATTCGGCAATCTCACGTTTCATATTGTTCCACCAGTAATACTCTTTCAAATCTCTATACATTTTGGTACCTCCCGGATGCATAGAGTAAATAGAACTATGTGCCTCTTCTAATATATCCTTCTTTAAGGACGGATCATTCGGTACACAAATTCTATTTTTATAACACAATGATTCATCTTTCTTAATTTCAAAGTCACTTTCTTTACCATCCAGGATTTCCCGTTTCTTCTTTTCAAGGAATGGATCACTGACTTACAAATTTCGTATGCGTTCTGCCAGTAAAGGTCTCACTGTAACGTGTGCAAATAATGCCCCCATTTTAGATAAGTTCAACTCGACTCCCATCAGTCTTAATTCCATAACATTGCCAACCCGTGCACATTGAATACAAGATAACCTCCCCAATGACTTTCGACTCAGAGCATCTGCAACAACATTGGCCCTCCCGGGATGATGGTGAATGGTACAATCATAATCTTTAATTAACTCCATCCAACGTCTTTGTCTCAAATTCAAGTCTCTCTGAGTAAATAAATACTTCAAACTTTGATGGTCAATGAAAATTTCACACGTCTCTCCATACAAATGATGTCTCCATAATTTCAAGGCAAAAACAATAGCCGCAAGTTCTAAATCATGTGTAGGATAATTACGTTCATGCGTCTTCAACTGTCTAGATGCATACGAAATTACCTTTCCATGTTGCATGAAAACACAACCCAGGCCCTGATGTGAAGCATCAGTATAAATCACAAAACCTTCTCCACTGGATGGAACAGTGAGAACTGGAGCTGATACTAGCCTATTTTTCAACATTTCAAAGCTTTGCTGGCATTCATCACTCCACACAAATTTCACTTCCTTTCGGGTCAATTTTGTCAACGGCAAGGCTATAGATGAAAACCCCTTTATGAATCTTCTATAATATCCAGCCAATCCTAGGAAACTCCTTATCTCCGTTACATTCCTCGCTCTTTCCCATTGCACAATTGCCTCTACCTTCTTAGGGTCAACATAAATTCCATCTCCCGAAACAACATGCCCCAGAAATACTACCTGATTTAACCAAAACTCACATTTGCTAAATTTCGCAAACAATTGACTATCTCGCAAAACTTGCAATACAACTCTTAGATGCTTCTCATGTTCCTCTTGGCTAGGTGAGTATATCAAAACATCATCGATAAAGACAATCACAAATGAATCTATGAAAGGATGAAATACTCGATTCATTAAATCCATAAACACCGCAGGAGCATTCGTTAACCCAAATGGCATTACCAAAAATTCATAATGACCATAGCGAAAACGAAAAGTTGTCTTAGAAATGTCACAATCTCTCACCCTTAATTGATGATAACCCGATCTCAAATCAATTTTTGAAAACACTTTATCACCCTGTAATTGATCAAACAAATCATCAATACGAGGCAATGGATATTTATTTCGAATAGTCACCTTGTTCAACTGTCGATAATCAATGCAGAGTCGCATGGTGCCATCTTTCTTCTTCACAAATAATACTGGAGCGCCCCATGGTGATACACTAGGTCGAATAAAACCTCTATCTAGCAAATCTTGCAGTTGAACCTTTAACTCCTTTAGTTCCACAAGTGCCATTCTATATGGAGAAATAGAAACTGGAGCTGTACCTGGCACTAAATCGATAGTAAACTCTACCTCTCTGCTAGGTGGCAATCCTGGTAATTCATCTGGGAACACATCTGCAAAATCCTTAACGACAGGGATATCTTCTAATTTTTACAATTCCCTGTTTGTATCCACAATATATGCTAAAAAGCCTTGACAACCCTTATTTAACAATTTCCTCCCCCGAAGGGCTGAAATAAGACAGTTCGGAACCACATTTCTTTCCCCAGTAAATTTGAATTCTTCCTCCCCTAGCGTATTAAATGTAACCTCCTTACGAAAACAGTCAATTGATGCATGGTAGGAAGATAGCCAGTCCATACCCAAGATAATATCAAAATCTCGAATATCTGGGGGAATTAAATCAATGGTCCACTCCCTCTCCCCCTTATACAATACACAATGTTTATACACAAGCTCCACTAACAACACATCCCCCATAGGTGTAGAAATATATAAACCACAATCTAGATAAGAACATGGTCTACCCAAATGCATGGTAAATGACAGTGCTACAAATGAATGAGTAGAACCTGGATCAATAAGCACGTAAGCATGTTTGTTCATGACAAAAAATGTACCTGTCACCACCTCTGGAGTAGCCTGAGCATCCTGTAAAGTCATAGCAAATATCCTTCCCGGAGTCCTGGATCCACTTGCCTGTCCTCTACCCCCTCCTCTCCCTATGCCTCCAGGTGATGAGCCTCGACTAGTAGCAGCTGATTGAATCCCTCCCACTAACATAGGACAGTTCTTTTTGGTATGACCAATTTGATGGCAGTGATAACACTCTACCCCCTTTAACTTGGGACAATCTGGACTAATATGGCCCTCAGCTTTGCAAAAATAGCATGTAACAGGCTTGGACTGCCTATTGTCATTCTCCTGTTGTCTATTCTGTTGGACCATTGATCATGCACCCCTAAAACTACTTGGTGTCCTATTCTGAACATAATTTCCAGTCCCTCTACTGCGCTGAAATCTTTGACTCCCTTGTTTCGAGTATTCTACATTGCCTTCCTTTTGCTGAGATGAATCAAATCTACTCCTCTTTCCCCTTTGTTCCCTATTCTTTATTGCATCGTTAACATCTCCTTCAACCATCATAGCTTTGTTAACTAAGGAAGAATAATCTACCATCTCAAGTGCAGTGAGTCTAGACTTGATAACCAAATTCAACCCATCCTGAAATCTGGTGCATTTATCCTCCTCATCACGTAAGAAATGTAATGAAAATCGAGACAAAGATGTGAATTTAGTTTCATACTCCCTGACCGACATATTCCCCTGAGTCAATGATAAAAATTCTCTCTCCTTTTGCTTCCGGTACATGCGAGGAAAATACTTTTCATATAAGACTTTAATAAAGGAATCCCAAGTAATTACCTCACCCCCCTCCGGAGTAAGCAATAAATGTTTGGAAGACTCCCACCAATATTTAGCTTCTCCCTTTAACATGAAAGTAGCCAAAATCACCTTCTGCGCGCCAGGTACATTCATCACCCCAAAGATAGTTTCTGTGTCTCTAACCCAAGTCTCAACTTCTAAAGGATCAACAGAACCTGAGAATGCTGGAGGGTTCAATTTGATGAATTTCTCGTACAAAGTATTCTTCTCCTCTCGTTGTATTTACCTTTCTCTTCTTGCCAAAGTCTGCTCCTCCAAGTACTTGGCTTGTTGCTCTGCTATTTGCATCATAAACATGTTTTGTTGTTCTGCCATTAAAGTCATGGCACGAGCCATCTTCTGCATATCTGTAAGTTATTCAGGAGCCCCCTCTACATTATTTTGATTTTGCTGGTTTACTGTATTTGAAGACTCCTCATCCACCCTCTCATGAACATTTGCTCCTTCCATAGCTTACTATCTGTCATAAACCACAATTATAGAAACAAGAATACAACATTTATTTCTAACTCAATGGTTAGTATTTCTCACAAATTAATATAAATGACCCACAAAACGCTATTTCTGCCACTGCCATATCTAAACTCTCTAACCCCGGAATATAAAAACCTAAAGCTCTGATACCAAGTTGTCACACCCTAACCCCATTAGGATATAATTAACTAAATAGTTTACAAACCACAATATTAATTTATTTATTATTTAGGCAATACATATTGAAACAACTTCAAGGTTTAAAATGCAGAATATAAAAAAATCCAATCGTTTTAAGGAGAAAATTTCAACAGAACTCACATATCATTTAACTTAATTACACTAGTGCAGTTTATAAAGAAAACTAACAAGACCCTACTTCTATGTACCCAACCTCCTAGACCTGGCAGTGGCAGCTGGAAAACCTGAAAAATGTAAACATATAAAATCATGAGTTTAAAAACTCAGTGAATGTACTACATCTCTATATAGTGAAAGCACTATATTAACATCTCAACATATTAATATATACATCTCTGTGCCAAATTAGGCCATATACATATCCGGGGTTAATAAACCCCACATCTCCTGCCCGTAGGCAATAATCATATCCATAGGTTTTAAAAACCTAACATCTCTTGAATTGCATAGCAACTCAACATATCCTGACTTTTATAAAGCCATAGCATCTCAACATCTCTTGGCTTTTAAATAAGCCATAACATCTCAACATATCTTGGCTTTTAAATAAGCCATAACATATCAACATATGATATATATGTGTCATATCCAAAATCAACTCAGTAAGTACACTCACCTTGTGTTGTCAACTATGTATTCACGTTTCCCTCAGGTGGAGCTGAACTTGGTTGATTTGACCTTACACCTGTTCATCCAACTAAATCAGTACTAAAGCTCAATCATAAGTATTATTTTAATATAAGTATGTAACTTTAAATGAGTACACAACCACAATATGATTCTACTCAAGTCATATTCCATGAAATATATGTAAAGACGAAACGATGGTATGTATGTTGATAAGGTCATGAACATTCAACCCTATAAACTACCTCATAAAGAATTTATAACTAAACTCAAGTAAACATAAAATTATACTTCTGAATATATATACACATGAAACATGTACTCAAAATACCCTTGGGAAAAAGCAAATAAAAACATTCCTTCATGGAGTATCCAATATGGCCTCAAATTATTGTCCTCCATACTTAACCATCCTATATTCATAAATAGTACACATACAGGTGTCCAAGCTTATCAATCTGAAAACATATCTGAATATACTTTCCGTTACAAGTGACGGTGTAATTTTTCAAGCTTCCTAGGGCAAGTTATGGCCATTTCTTTACAACACAAGAAATCTGCCCTACAAACTCCTCTATTGTTCCTTAGACTTTCAAGAATTTTCATAATTTTTCTACAGCATAACTTTTCATGATTTTCAACACACTTTCAATAGACATACTTAATAGTACAGAATTAAAGTTTCACAGTATTTGGACTTCATTTTCTATCTCAAAAGCTTGACCAAACTCAGGGTATACCGAAATGAAATATACAAACAGCAACTATATACCAACTTGCAACCATCACTACTACCTAACCATAAGGAGTTAAATTCTGATTTTAGGATATGATATGAATATATAAGTCTATTTTCATATCCAATTGTAATTTATGAATTCCAGTAATCACGCAAAGAGATATTCAAGTTTGAATACAAAGGGTTTCAATACAAAACAATATGACATATAACACCACTTATCTCACATATGAAGCAATACATATTATCACAAAGGAGGATGAAATTTGGATAAATAATTCACGATTTATATACTTTGAAATAAGTATAATAGAAGTTTAAAATAATATTAACACATAATATTACCTTGGAAACACCTTAAGGATTTTCTTGGAATTGTTTTCCTAGATTTTCCTTGTAACCCTTTCTTCCTTAACTTCTACCTCTCTTTCCTCAAGCTAATAACACCTCAAACTGAACCTAGGGACTTATTTTCTGAATAAATAAGCTTAAGGGAGAGTTTTAAGTCTGCCAAGGCTGCCTCCCAATTCATCCAATCAAATTAAAACATTTGGTTTAATAAAAGACAATTTACCACTTAAGGAAATTGACAGATTCGCCCCTTCTCGTAATTTCGACCTAACTTCTTACTCGAACATCTGTTTGATGCACCGTTTGTTTTGTTACAACCCTAACTCACATATCTACAACTATGTAGTTTTCACCTCAAGTCAATTGAAATGTTACAAGGGTCAAAACTAGTCTTAAACAGGAACATTTCTATCGAAAATAACCAAATCTTGTGTTCGTAAACAATTCGACATTTCATGATTTATGAAAGTAGAATTATACTAATCATAATCACTTAACATTAGATATACTAATAAAACATTATTCATATCACATATGATAAGTATGATTTAAATATAATTTATCATAATTATATACGGGTTGTCACAGTAGTCGTATTGTTGTGCTTTGTTCATCGCTAACTTCTTTGTTGAGCATATTCCTGTCGTATTGTGTACTTTACCATCTTTTTCTTAGTTGGCAGGTGAGCACGGATTTGAGTGCTATGGACCATTTGGGATGATTTTAGCGAGGATTATCTGGGAATGATTTTTTATACAAGATGAAAAGACTTGTATTTATTTTGATGTATAGAGCATTTGGAGATTTATTTTATTTTCGAGATAGTTAGATTGTTGTAATTATTTCGAGAGATTTGTTGTATTAATTTGAAGATGAGAATAGTGGTTTCTTGTTTTATTGTGGGATTTAGATGCTCTATACCTTGTTATTTGTGGATTAGTTTAGTTTTATCGATAGTAGTGCTCCGTTCGCTCTCCCCGGGCGAGCGGGGTGTTACAGAATGGTATCAGAGCTTAGGTATACGACCACCCTCGGGTCTTGGATTTTTGGGTCTGTTGCGTTTTTGTGGCGCGTATTTTGGAGATAGAAATTTTAGAGTATCGTTTCGTATTAAGCATCTAGATTAGATTTGAGGAAATTATTGTAATACCCCGTATTTTCATGATATTTATTTTTGGGGATTAATTGAATTAAATGTGTATTAATTGGAAATTAATCTGGATAAAAATATTAACGAGATGTGAGTTAGTATTTGATGATAATGTGTATACTTGGCAATATATGAAAATTGAAAATATTAAAATTGTCACGAGATTGAAATACGGTAATTTGGGAAACTTTGTTGGGACGCGCGTGACAGTCGCGTCAGGAATATAATTATTTGAATTAAAAAGTGAATTTTATTTTTATCACCCGTATGGTCATTTTGAGTGCGCCAACGCGTCCGAAAGGGTCAAAATAGTCAGAAAACACTAGCCGTGGGTTAAGTTTGGGTCCCGGGGCATTATTGGGCCATACCGGTAACTTATAGGGGCATTTTGGTAATTTCGGAAATCTGGGAATTAAAACCGACGAAAATTAGAAACAATAATCTGACTTTTTCCTTATCCACTAAACCCATTAACTACACTAAGGGACTTAATGGGCTACGGGAGAAGTTAAGATATAATCCCAACTTACCAAAAACCAACCACACCTCCATTGTCATCTTCCTTAGAGAAACTTGTAGAGAGAGAGAGAGAGAAGCGAATTCTGTAGAAAGAGAGAGGGAGAACAACTTAGCCTTCAAGACTCAACATCAAATTCAGAGAAAGATTAAGGCAAGTGGTTTAATTACAATTGATTCAAATCTATGCTTTTCCATGTTTAGGAATTATCGAATTTATCTTGGAAGATGATATAGACCCATGAATTGGAAGTTTAAAACTATGAATTATGTTAGGGACTGCATGTAGTAACAATCTGGACGAATTATGAACTCAGAATTATGACCCTTGATGATTTAAAAACGGATTTTTGAAGAAGTTTATTAATGTTCTTGAAAGAAATAGTAATCTGGAATTCTTGATGAAGATTTGATCCATACAAAGCCCTTGAATGATGAATTATTGGTTTTAGAACGTTATTAATGTTGTAGGATGGTTATATGATGATGTTATAACGTTATATTAGATATTCATGCATTAAAAGTATGTTTTGGGTTGATTTGAAAACTGCAAAACGAAGCAGACCGTAACCATACCTGGTGCAATCGATCGATCGACATTCATCAGTCGATCGATCGACCACCATAGATCGATCGAAGGAAAAGGTCGATCGATCGACCTTCCCAGAATGAGTATAGTTTTTCCCTATTTAAATTTTAATGATGTTAACCCTTGATTAATATTGTTGGAGACCATATTAATACCCTTAACCTTAAGGAAGACCAGTAGGCTTGGTTATGAGATTTGGACCTTAATTAGAATTCAATTTGAGGAATTATTCTAAAACTAATGAAATTCGATAAGTGAGTAAATATTTGGGTTAATAGTGTAAATTTGAATACTTTGATGAAATGAGGTTTGGGGCAGAAGTAAGGACCTTAAAATTAAAGATGCTATATGTGGGAATAATAGGAACTTAATAATCTATTTTAGATAGGTTTTAAGTATAAGAAACTACGACGTGAGACGTGTCGACAGTTTAACTTTTATATTATCGGAAGACGTAAAATATACAAATTTGGAATAATGGTATAAGGATGTAGAGTATACCTTTATTAATATTGAATTATCTAAGATGTGTGATGCTTAGTATATGATTTCTATATGTATGCCATACCTACCATACTTGGTATCACGGGAGGTTACGTTCGCTTAGGGCCTTCTTATCCTTGTGTTGCTCGGATTTAGATTGGTACCTCGAGGACATAGTTCAAGAGAATGACTTATTTGTGAGTTAATAAGCCAGCTGACTATGGAGCGTAGGTATGTACGTGACCATGGATATGTTGAATTATGTTCGCCTCCATTTTTGTGTGTGGTGTTTATTCCAACAATTCCTGAGAGATTCGGAATTTGTAATCCTTATGTACGTGATGTACCGGGATGGATAGCAGAGTATGTGTGCACCGCAGCTTAGCCTTTGGGTGCTTGTATAGTATATTTATGATGTGAATAATATACGGTTAAATGAAAAGGAAATTGCTATGTTAATTGTGGGTATAGTAATTGTAATATTAGGAAAAGATAAAAGGGGACATGTATCAATAAATGGTTTTGTTAATAATTGGGAATCCGAGAATTAAAGTAGAACTCTCTATTTAATTGTTAAGGTTGGAAATTAAACGTGAACCGAGTAGGAGTGTTAGAAACTCTTTGGAATTAGATAGTTATGAGAAAACACATGAATGGGTAAAGGAACGTTAGGAGTGCACAGTTAAACGAGAGGTAAGTATTTCATGTGAGAGCACGTCCTAACATGTATCTTGCATTCATTGTTTTAATTATTATTAAAGCACTTGCTGTTTTTAAAATACTCTCCACATTCGGGCTCTGACCCGTTTGCTTTCAAATCTATCTTTTTGTAAAAACCATTTTAGGTGCCCAGCCACAAGGACACCATACGTAGGATCCTCATTCAGGTGACGAGCTGTAGCGGTTTGTGGGAGTTACAGGACATTGATTATAGACGCTTCATCTATCTTGACTCTATACTCAGTATTTATCAGTTGTAGGGCATGTCGCCCATTTCTTTTAGAGGCATTTCATTTATTTCAGTTATTCAGAATTCGGGCATGTACTTAATTCAGAATTCAGACTTGTCTTATTATTTTTAGTTGTGGGATTGTTGTGAGGAGTTTTCCTCCGGACTTATTACTATTGTTGGTTATTTCATTACTTCGTTATGGTGAATGGTTTTATGTTGTACTTCCATTATTCTTTTTGCATGTTAATCAGATAACTTAAAATTTGGCAACTTACTTTTTAAATACTAGGTGGTTAGTAATCTTTAAAATGTTTTCGACAGTGATGCTATTAACTGAATCAACTTGACATTTTGTATTGATTTAATAAAGGAGTAGCTACCCGGTATTTAATTAGTCGGGGTGTCACAGGTGGTATCAGAGCATCAGGTTCTAGTGTCCTTTAGGATCTGAACGGCTTATTATGTTTCCGCTGAGCTTTCTTTGATGTAGAGCCCTATATTTTAGGACAGTTGTATTCTTTTATATATGCTACGTTCTTCAGCTATTATAAGTTTATAACTGCGAACTTATAGACTTTATTCTTATTTCAGAATGCCTCCACGACATGCACCACGGATTCCTAGGAATGTAACGCCTGAACCACAGCCCGCACCAGTTCAGGGCACGATGAACGCCGCTGAGGTTGCAGCCATAGTAGCCCAAGCGGTAAATGCTGCATTAGCCGTAGTTCAGCAGGCACCACCTCAGGCTCCAGTTGCCTTGCCAGTTCAGCCATATGCATTCCCGTCTGCCTGGGAACGTGTACGTGATGCTTTTCAGAAAGCACATCCACTGGAGTTTGCTGGTAGCTCCGATGTTGTTGTTTCGAGTCAGTGGAGAAAGGATATACAGAGGCACTTGAGGATGTATGAGTGCACTGACGTTCAGAGGCAGGTACTGACTACTTTTAAGCTAGTGGGATCTGCACTACAGTGGTGGGAGTCTATTACCACCGTAGAGGAGAGAGATACTCTCACGATTCAGGAGTTCTGGATGTGGTTCGACCGCAAGTACTTTCCGTCTGCTGTTCACATGGAAATGAGGAGGAAGTTGATGAACCTTTGACAAGAGGGTAAGACCGTGGCCGAGTATGAGGCCTAATTCACGAATCTGTTGAATATCGTTCCGGATGAGATACCGACAGAAAAGAAGAAGATTGAGAAATTCACCGATGGGTTGACATGGAGGATCCGTCAGCATCTGTTAGGGAACCTTTCGTTGGCCACTTATTCTGATGTGGTTAACGCTGCTTTGTTACACTGCCAGGATCACCGCTTTCATATGGCTGAGGGCAAGAGATCGGGAGAGTCTAGCCATCAGGGCAGGATAGGGGGAAATGGTGCCAGCGGGGCACAGTCAGCTTAGGGTCAATATAGGCAGAGCGATCAGGGTTCCCAGTAGGGGGATCATAAGAGGTTCTGATCAGGGGGTTTTAGGAATGGACAGGGAGGATTCCAGAATGGCCAGCAGGGTCATAACGGCCATCAGGGCCAGCAGGGTCAAAATGGTCAACATCAGCAGTTTCACCAGGGCCAACAAGGCCAGGGCAGAAATGGTAACGGCCACCAGGGCCGAGGGCAGCAGGGACATCGAGGGGTAAACTTCCCTGGGAAGTGTTTCATTTGTGGTAAGATTGGCCACAAACGTCAGGATTGTCCTGATAAGGGCAGGGCCCGCAGCAGCAGCAGGGTGCTCGACATGAGCCGCAAAGGCCACTTTTTCCACCTGCTCTTCCAGCTCCAGCCCAGGTGCCAGCACTACCAGCCATTCCAGCAGTTCCTGTGCAGCAGGGGCAGTTACAGTATGGACGTGTCTATAACGTCCACCAGGTAGCAGCTCCACAGGCACCACCCGCGATTGAGGGTATATTTCCTATCCATGGTACTATGGGTCGGGTTTTGTTTGATACGGGGGCAACACATTGTTTTATAGCTACACATTTTGCGAAAGCCTTAGGGTTGTTAGCTACGACAGAGAGCACAGTAACGTGTGTAGACTCACCATTGGGGAGTGGGTCACTTATTTTCTTTATATGCCGGGGAGTGGGGGTAGAGATTGGTAGTCTGGTATTACCTGCAGATATGTTGGTATTAGATATGCATGTTCACGATGTGATTATCGGTATGGATTGGCTCGCTGATTATAGATCCATGATTGATTGTTTCGGTGGGAGCATTGTTTTTGCCATTCCGGGGCAAGAGATGTTTGTAGTGGCGATGCCTCGCCCAGAGGGAGGTTCGACCGCTCATTTGTACTACTTAGAGGAGGATACCTCTAAGGAGGTTGTGATTCCTTTAGATTCGATCCCAGTTGTCAGGGAGTATTCCGATGTGTTTCAGGAGATACCAGGCCTACCACCCAGTCGAGAGATAGACTTTGTTATAGACTTATTGCCAGACACGAGACCTATAGCACGCGCACCGTACCGTATGGCTCCAGCTGAGATGAGGGAGTTACGGGATCAGATTGAATAGTTGTTGGGTCAGGGGTTTATTCGGAGGATTACTTCACCATGGGGTGCCCCTGTGTTGTTCGTGAAGAAGAGAGATGGTTCACTGAGATTGTGTGTGGACTACCGGGAGTTAAACAAGGTCACGATACGGAATAAGTATTCGTTGCCTTGAATCGATGACCTATTCGACCAGTTGAGAGGAGCTTCTTGCTTCTCAAAGATTGATTTGCGATCTGGATACCATCAGTTGCGTATCAGGGAGGAGGACGTCTCGAAGACTGCGTTTTTATCGAGATATGGTTCTTACGAGTTTCGGGTTATGCCATTTGGTTTGACCAACGCTCCAGCAGCGTTTATGGACTTGATGAATAGGGTGTTCAGGGATTTCCTAGATCAGTTTGTCATTGTCTTCATCGATGATATTCTGGTCTACTCCCAGACAGAGGAGGAGCACACCGAGCATTTGAGACAAGTTTTGCAGACGCTACGTCAGAACGAGCTGTATGAAAAATATAAGAAGTGCGAGTTTTGGCTGAAGGAGGTCCAGTTTTTGGGACATATTATTTCCGACAGGGGAATATCTGTTGATCCGGGGAAGTTATTCGCGGTGAGGGAGTGGGGACATCCCACAACACCGACTGAGATCCGTAGTTTCTTGGGCTTAGCAGGATACTACAGGAGGTTTATTCGGGGTTTCTCCACGATAGCGGGTCCCATGACACATCTAACTCGTAAAGGTGTGCCGTTCATTTGGAGTGATGCCTGTCAGTTGGCATTCGATGAGTTGAAGGACAAGTTAACCTCAGCACCTGTGTTAGCATTGCCGAGACCGGGAGTTGAGTATCTTGTTTACACCGATGCGTCCTTACAAGGACTTGGAGGTGTACTGCAGCAGGAGAGTCAGGCCATAGCTTATGCTTCCCATAAGCTTAAGCCTCACGAGAAGAATTACCCTACCCATGACTTGGAGTTAGCGGCAGTGGTATTTGCCCTTCGTATTTGGAGACATTACCTTTTGGGGGAGAAGTTTCGATTGTTCATGGATCACAAGTCCCTACAGTACCTATTCACGCAGAAGGAGTTGAATATGCGGCAACGGAGGTGGCTTGAATTCGTGAAATATTATCAGTTCGATATCCAGTATCACCCGGGGAAGGCTAACGTGGTGGCAGACGCGTTGAGCCGTAGGACAGTAGATGAGGTGGCAGGGGTGTGGAAGACCAAGTGGAAGGAGTTAGGACACCAGGATACAGTGGCCCGATCATTCATGTCTGTGATGACCGTTACACCGCAAATTGTCACGAAGGTGGTAAAGGCACAGGCAAAAGATTCGTTCTGTCAGGAGCAGATAGTTCGATTACTTGCAGAGGGAGCAGAGTCCTATACCGTTAGCTCAGACGGGGGATTACGCTTCAATGGGAGATTGGTAGTTCCGGAAGGGGAAGAATTGCGACACGAGGTGATGGCAGAGTCGCACGGCTCACGATTCGCGGTACATCCCGGAGGGGACAAAATGTACCAAGACATGAGGCGACAGTATTGGTGGAGCGGGATGAAGAGAGATATTGCCGTGTTTGTTTCAAAATGCGCCACTTGTCTGCTAGTTAAAGTGGATCATCAGAGACCGACAGGACTTCTACAGCCATTAGAGGTCCCGATGTGGATGTGGGAGAGCATCTCCATGGACTTTATAACGGGGTTGCCTACGTCACAGAGAGGTCATGACTCCATTTGGGTAATTGTGGATAGGTTGACCAAAGTCGCTCATTTCCTACCCGTAAGGACAGACTACACTGCGGGACAGTATGCCCAGCTCTTCATTTCAGAGATAGTGAGACTTCACGGTGTGCCCCTAAATATCGTGTCTGACCGAGACAAGATATTTGTTTCACAGTTTTGGGAGAGTTTTCAGGAGGCCATGGGCACAGAACTGCGATTGAGTACGGTGTATCACCCGCAGACCGATGGGAAAACTGAGCGTACAAACCAGATGTTGGAGGACATGCTACGTATGAGTATCATTGACTTTGGGGGTGGATGGGAGCAGTATCTTCCACTGGTGGAGTTTTCTTACAACAACTCCTACCAGTTCACCATTGGCATGGCTCCATTTGAGGCATTGTACGGTAGACCTTGTCGTTCCCCAACATGTTGGTTGGAGGTGGGGGACAACAAACTACTTGGGCCGGAAGTGATTCAGGATACTTCGGCAAGGATAGAATTGATACGGAATCGCATTCGAGTAGCTCAGGATCGGCAGAAGAGCTATGCTGATGCGAAGAGATTCTTCAGGGAGTTCCAAGTGGGGGACCAAGTTTTACTCAGAGTATCTCCTATGAAGGGGATCATGCGTTTCGGGAAGAAAGGGAAGTTGGCACCGAGATATGTGGGACCATTTCCTATTATTGAGCGGATTGGACCGGTTGCGTATAGGCTTGGATTATCGGAGCATTTACATCGGATTCACGATGTATTTCATATTTCCTCGCTAAGGAAATATCTTAGAGACGATTTGGCTCATTCTCACATTGCTTTGGAGGACATCGATCTCCAGCCGGATAGCTCCTACGAGGAGGGGCCGATTTCTATTTTGGATCGAAGTGAGCGGGAACTGCGGTCAAAGATAGTTCCGTTAGTGCGTGTTCAGTGGCGACATCATAATGTCGAGGAGTCCACATGGGAGCGCGAGGATGAGATGCGCGAACGTTATCCGGAGTTGTTCTTACCATGTACTTTCTAGTTCTGAATTTTGGGATGAAATTCAGTTATTAGGGGGGAAGTATGTAATACCCCGTATTTTCATGATATTTATTTTTGGGGATTAATTGAATTAAATGTGTATTAATTGGAAATTAATCCGGATAAAAATATTAACGAGATGTGAGTTAGTATTTGATGATAATGTGTATACTTGGCAATATATGAATATTGGAAATATTGAAATTGTCGCGAGATTGAAATACGGTAATTTGGGAAACTTTGTTGGGACGTGCGTGACAGTCGCGTCAGGAATATAATTATTTGAATTAAAAAGTGAATTTTATTTTTATCACCCGTATGGTCATTTTGAGTGCGCCAACGCGTCCGGAAGGGTCGAAATAGTCAGAAAACACTAGCCGTGGGTTAAGTTTGGGTCCCGGGGCATTATTGGGCCATACCGGTAACTTATAGGGGCATTTTGGTAATTTCGGAAATCTGGGAATTAAAACCGACGAAAATTAGAAACAATAATCTGACTTTTTCCTTATCCACTAAACCCATTAACTACACTAAGGGACTTAATGGGCTACGGGAGAAGTTAAGATATAATCCCAACTTACCAAAAACCAACCACACCTCCATTGTCATCTTCCTTAGAGAAACTTGTAGAGAGAGAGAGAGAGAAGAGAATTCTGCAGAAAGAGAGAGGGAGAACAACTTAGCCTTCAAGACTCAACATCAAATTCAGAGAAAGATTAAGGCAAGTGGTTTAATTACAATTGATTCAAATCTATGCTTTTCCATGTTTAGGAATTATCGAATTTATCTTGGAAGATGATATAGACCCATGAATTGGAAGTTTAAAACTATGAATTATATTAGGGACTGCATGTAGTAACAATCTGGACGAATTATGAACTCAGAATTATGACCCTTGATGATTTAAAAACGGATTTTTGAAGAAGTTTATTAATGTTCTTGAAAGAAATAGTAATCTGGAATTCTTGATGAAGATTTGATCCATACAAAGCCCTTGAATGATGAATTATTGGTTTTAGAACGTTATTAATGTTGTAGGATGGTTATATGATGATGCTATAACGTTATATTAGAGATTCATGCATTAAAAGTATGTTTTGGGTTGATTTGAAAACTGCAAAACGAAGCAGTCCGTAACCATACCTGGTGCAATCGATCGAAGGAAAAGGTCGATCGATCGACCTTCCCAGAATCAGTAAAGTTTTTCCCTATTTAAATTTTAATGATGTTAACCCTTGATTAATATTGTTGGAGACCATATGAATACCCTTAACCTTAAGGAAGACCAGTAGGCTTGGTTATGAGATTTGGACCTTAATTAGAATTCAATTTGAGGAATTATTCTAAAACTAATGAAATTCGATAAGTGAGTAAATATTTGGGTTAATAGTGTAAATTTGAATACTTTGATGAAATGAGGTTTGGGGCAGAAGTAAGGACCTTTGAATTAAAGATTCTATATGTGGGAATAATAGGAACTTAATAATCTATTTTAGATAGGTTTTAAGTATAAGAAACTACGACGTGAGACGTGTCGACAGTTTAACTTTTATATTATCGGGAGACGTAAAATATACAAATTTGGAATAATGGTATAAGGATGTAGTGTATACCTTTATTAATATTGAATTATCTAAGATGTGTGATGCTTAGTATATGATTTCTATATGTATGCCATACCTACCATACTTGGTATCAAGGGAGGTTACGTTCGCTTAGGGTCTTCTTATCCTTGTGTTGCTCGGATTTAGATTGGTACCTCGAGGACACAGTTCAAGAGAACGACTTATTTGTGAGTGAATAAGCCAGCTGACTATGGAGCGTAGGTATGTACGTGACCATGGATATGTTGAATTATGTTCGCCTCCATTTTTGTGTGTGGTGTTTATTCCAACAATTCCTGAGAGATTCGGAATTTGTAATCCTTATGTACGTGATGTACCAGGATGGATAGCAGAGTATGTGTGCACCGCAGCTTAGCCTTTGGGTGCTTGTATAGTATATTTATGATGTGAATAATATACGGTTAAATGAAAAGGAAATTGCTATGTTAATTGTGGGTATAGTAATTATAATATTAGGAAAAGATAAAAGGGGACATGTATCAATAAATGGTTTTGTTAATAATTGGGAATCCGAGAATTAAAGTAGAACTCTCTATTTAATTGTTAAGGTTGGAAATTAAACGTGAACCGAGTAGGAGTGTTAGAAACTCTTTGGAATTAGATAGTTATGAGAAAACACATGAATGGGTAAAGGAACGTTAGGAGTGCACAGTTAAACGAGAGGTAAGTATTTCATGTGAGAGCACGTCCTAACATGTATCTTGCATTCATTGTTTTAATTATTATTAAAGCACTTGCTGTTTTTAAAATACTCTCCACATTCGGGCTCTGACCCGTTTGCTTTCAAATCTATCTTTTTGTAAAAACCATTTTAGGTGCCCAGCCACAAGGACACCATGCTTAGGATCCTCATTCAGGTGACGAGCTGTAGCGGTTTGTGGGAATTACAGGACATTGATTATAGACGCTTCATCTATCTTGACTCTATACTCAGTATTTATCAGTTGTAGGGCATGTCGCCCATTTCTTTTAGAGGCATTTCATTTATTTCAGTTATTCAGAATTCGGGCATGTACTTAATTCAGAATTCAGACTTGTCTTATTATTTTTAGTTGTGGGATTGTTGTGAGGAGTTTTCCTCCGGACTTATTACTATTGTTGGTTATTTCATTACTTCGTTATGGTGAATGGTTTTATGTTGTACTTCCATTATTCTTTTTTCATGTTAATCAGATAACTTAAAATTTGGCAACATACTTTTTAAATACTAGGTGGTTAGTAATCTTTAAAATGTTTTCGACAGTGATGCTATTAACTGAATCAACTTGACATTTTGTATTAATTTAATAAAGGAGTAGCTACCCGGTATTTAATAAGTCGGGGTGTCACAATTATTTTGGTGACGAGATTATTTTTGGAGATTGTTGGCCAGATTTTTTAGAGTTAGGTATTCGACGAATTTCGAGGGCGAAATTTCATTGTTAGTGGGGAAGTGTAACAACCCACGTAATTTTTGGGGTATTTTCGAAATAAAGAGGAAAAATAAATTTTGAAATAAAATTATTTGTATTGCTCAAATATCTTGGTTATTATTTTTAAAGGCGAGAATTCAAACGATTTCGAAATCGGAATTAAAATGGAGTTTTAATAGAATTTTTATTATTTAGAAGAGTCCTCAAAACATAAAACTCTCTAAGAGTCCTCGGAACATAAAACTCTCTAGTAAAAATAATATTTTTAGAAAATCGACCGTCCGATCAAGCTGCATTTTTGTCAGAAGTCCTGTCTCGCCGTTCGCTACAGCATACTAAAATTTCAAGCAATTCCAACGATCCGATCATCCGGAATAAAAATTGTAGTGTTTGTATCTAATTAGAACTCTTTTCCTAATCAAACACTTAATCATTTATATATCAACAAATTCGTGGGTTGGCTTTTCAAATAACTTTTTCTCAAACTTTTCAACCAGAAGACCTCTCCAAAATTACTCCCTTTCATCTACAAACCTTAGCCCCAAACCTATTTAAGATTTCAACCTTAGATTAGAAAGCTTATTTGGTGTTTTCTTGAGTTTGGGCTATAACGAGATTT
This sequence comes from Sambucus nigra, assembly GCA_949130495.1. NCBI lineage: Eukaryota > Viridiplantae > Streptophyta > Magnoliopsida > Dipsacales > Adoxaceae > Sambucus > Sambucus nigra. The sequence continues at coordinate 209,368 of OX422207.1, read as the reverse complement.
GATTATTTTCAGGAGAAGAACGTGATGGTGTGATTAGATTTTGAGGCTGAATTATGCGATGATTCATTTGATGATTTTGAGGTATGGGGTTTTACACAATATGCTCCTAAATCTCGCGAGAGTTTATTCCGTTGAATTCTTCTTAATTGAACTCGTATTTTGAATTGTTAAATTCTTGGAAATCTGGAAAAATAATTGTTGGAATTATTTTCCTTCACGAGGTATTATTCATGTTGTTTTGAGCACGCTGTCATGAGATTTTAATATGGCACTAATGTTGGGCACCCGCCAAGACTCCTTTTCCGGCAACTTGATAAAGTATGGCGCGGTATGGTGAGGCCTGGTGACTCCGGTTAATGTGTTGTTGAGAAATTTATTGATAAAATGCTATTGAGATTTGCATTATTTGATTTGAGTATTCGTAGTCGTATTGTTGTGCTTTGTTCATTGCTATCTTCTTTGTTGAGCATATTCCTGTCCTATTGTGTACTTTCCCATCTTTTTCTTAGTTAGCAGGTGAGCACGGATTTGAGTGCTATGGACCATTTGGGATGATTTTAGCGAGGATTATCTGGGAATGATTTTTTATACAAGATGAGAAGACTTGTATTTATTTTGATGTATAGAGCATTTGGAGATTTATTTTACTTTCGAGATAGTTAGATTGTTGTAATTATTTCGAGAGATTTGTTGTATTAATTTGAAGATGAGAATAGTGGTTTCTTGTTTTATTATGGGATTTAGATGCTCTATACCTTGTTATTTGTGGATTAGTTTAGTCTTATCGATAGTAGCGCTCCGTTCGGTCTCCCCGGGCGAGCGGAGTGTTACAGAATGGTATCAGAGCTTAGGTATACGACCACCCTCGGGTCTTGAGTTTTTGGGTCTGTTGCGTTTTTGTGGCGCGTATTTTGGAGATAGAAATTTTAGAGTATTGTTTCGTATTAAGCATCCAGATTAGATGTGAGGAAATTATTTTGGAGACGAGATTATTATTGGAGATTGTTGGCCTGATTTTTGAGAGTTAGGTATTCGACGAATTTCGAGGGTGAAATTCCATTGTTAGTGGGGAAGAGTAACAACCCGCGTAATTTTTGGGGTATTTTCGAAATAAAGAGGAAAAATAAATTTTGAGATAAAATTATTTGTATTTCTCAAATATGTTGGTTATTATTTTTAAAGGCGAGAATTTCAAACGATTTCGAAATCGGAATTAAAATGTAGTTTTAATTGAATTTTTATTATTTAGAAGAGTCCTCAAAACATAAAACTCTCTAGTAAAAATAATATTTTTAGAAAACCGACCGTCCGATCAAGCTGAATTTTTGTCAGAAGTCCTGTCTCGCTGTTCGCTACAACAGTCTAAAATTTCAAGCAATTCCAACGGTTCAATCATCCGGAATAAAAATTTTAGTGTTTGTATCTAATTAGAACTCTTTTCTTAGTCAAACACTTAATCATTTATATATCAACAAATTCGTGGCTTGGCTTTTCAAATCACTTTTTCTCAAACTTTTCAACCAGAAGACCTCTCCAAAATTACTCCCTTTCATCTACAAACCTTAGCCCCAAACCTATTCAAGATTTCAACCTTAGATTAGAAAGCTTATTTGGTGTTTTCTTGAGTTTGGGCTAGAACGAGATTTGATTATTTTCGGGAGAAGAACGTGATGGTGTGATTAGATTTTGAGGCTGAATTATGCAATGATTCATTTGATGATTTTGAGGTATGGGGTTTTACACAATATGCTCCTAAATCTCGCGAGAGTTTATTCCGTTGAATTCTTCTTAATTGAACTCGTATTTTGAATTGTTAAATTCTTGGAAATCTGGAAAAATAATTATTGGAATTATTTTCCTTCACGAGGTATTATTCATGTTGTTTTGAGCACGCTGTCATGAGATTTTAATATGACACTGATGTTGGGCAACCGCCAAGACTCCTTTTCCGGCTACTTGATAAAGTATGGCGCGATATGGTGAGGCCTGGTGACTCCGGTTAATGTGTTGTTGAGAAATTTATTGATAAAATGCTATTGAGATTTGCATTATTTGATTTGAGTATTCGTAGTCGTATTGATGTGCTTTGTTCATCGCTATCTTCTTTGTTGAGCATATTCCTGTCGTATTGTGTACTTTCCCATCTTTTTCTTAGTTGGTAGGTGAGCACGGATTTGAGTGCTATGGACCATTTCGAGATAGTTAGATTGTTGTAATTATTTCGAGAGATTTGTTGTATTAATTTGAAGATGAGAATAGTGGTTTCTTGTTTTATTGTGGGATTTAGATGCTCTATACCTTGTTATTTGTGGATTAGTTTAGTTTTATCGATAGTAGCGCTCCGTTCGCTCTCTCCGGATGAGCGGGGTGTTACAGAATGGTATCAGAGCTTAGGTATACGACCACCCTCGGGGCTTGAGTTTTTGGGTCTGTTGCGTTTTTGTTGCGCGTATTTTGGAGATAGAAATTTTAGAGTATCGTTTCGTATTAAGCATCGAGATTAGATGTGAGGAAATTATTTTGGAGACGAGATTATTATTGGAGATTGTTGGCCTGATTTTTGAGAGTTAGGTATTCGGCGAATTTCGAGGGTGAAATTCCATTGTTAGTGGGGAAGAGTAACAACCCGCATAATTTTTGGGGTATTTCGAAATAAAGAGGAAAAATAAATTTTGAGATAAAATTATTTGTATTGCTCAAATATGTAGGTTATTATTTTTATAGGCGAGAATTTCAAACGATTTCGAAATCGTAATTAAAATGGAGTTTTAATTGAATTTTTATTATTTAGAAGAGTCCTCAAAGCATAAAACTCTCTAGTAAAAATAATATTTTTAGAAAACCGATCGTCCCATCAAGCTGAATTTTTGTCAGAAGTAATGTCTCGCCATTTGCTACAACATGCTAAAATTTCAAGCAATTCCAACGGTCCGATCATTCGGAATAAAAATTTTAGTGTTTGTATCTAATTAGAACTCTTTTCTTAGTCAAACACTTAATCATTTATATATCAACAAATTCGTGGCTTGGCTTTTCAAATCACTTTTTCTCAAACTTTTCAACCAGAAGACCTCTCCAAAATTACTCCCTTTCATCTACAAACCTTAGCCCCAAACCTATTCAAGATTTCAACCTTAGATTAGAAAGCTTATTTGGTGTTTTCTTGAGTTTGGGCTAGAACGAGATTTGATTATTTTCGGGAGAAGAACGTGATGGTGTGATTAGATTTTGAGGCTGAATTATGTGATGATTCATTTGATGATTTTGAGGTATGGGGTTTTACACAATATGCTCCTAAATCTCGCGAGAGTTTATTCCGTTGAATTCTTCTTAATTGAACTCGTATTTTGAATTGTTAAATTCTTGGAAATCTGGAAAAATAATTATTGGAATTATTTTCCTTCACGAGGTATTATTCATGTTGTTTTGAGCACGCTGTCATGAGATTTTAATATGACACTGATGTTGGGCAACCGCCAAGACTCCTTTTCCGGCTACTTGATAAAGTATGGCGCGATATGGTGAGGCCTGGTGACTCCGGTTAATGTGTTGTTGAGAAATTTATTGATAAAATGCTATTGAGATTTGCATTATTTGATTTGAGTATTCGTAGTCGTATTGATGTGCTTTGTTCATCGCTATCTTCTTTGTTGAGCATATTCCTGTCGTATTGTGTACTTTCCCATCTTTTTCTTAGTTGGGAGGTGAGCACGGATTTGAGTGCTATGGACCATTTCGAGATAGTTAGATTGTTGTAATTATTTCGAGAGATTTGTTGTATTAATTTGAAGATGAGAATAGTGGTTTCTTGTTTTATTGTGGGATTTAGATGCTCTATACCTTGTTATTTGTGGATTAGTTTAGTTTTATCGATAGTAGCGCTCCGTTCGCTCTCCCCGGGCGAGCGGGGTGTTACAGAATGGTATCAGAGCTTAGGTATACGACCACCCTCGGGGCTTGAGTTTTTGGGTCTGTTGCGTTTTTGTGGCGCGTATTTTGGAGATAGAAATTTTAGAGTATCGTTTCGTATTAAGCATCGAGATTAGATGTGAGGAAATTATTTTGGAGACGAGATTATTATTGGAGATTGTTGCCCTGATTTTTGAGAGTTAGGTATTCGGCGAATTTCGAGGGTGAAATTCCATTGTTAGTGGGGAGGAGTAACAACCCGCGTAATTTTTGGGGTATTTCGAAATAAAGAGGAAAAATAAATTTTGAGATAAAATTATTTGTATTGCTCAAATATGTTGGTTATTATTTTTATAGGCGAGAATTTCAAACGATTTTGAAATCGGAATTAAAATGGAGTTTTAATTGAATTTTTATTATTTGGAAGAGTCCTCAAAACATAAAACTCTCTAGTAAAAATAATATTTTTAGAAAACCGATCGTCCCATCAAGCTGAATTTTTGTCAGAAGTCATGTCTCGCCGTTTGCTACAACATGCTAAAATTTCAAGCAATTCCAAAGGTCCGATCATTCGGAATAAAAATTTTAGTGTTTGTATCTAATTAGAACTCTTTTCTTAGTCAAACACTTAATCATTTATATATCAACAAATTTGTGGCTTGGCTTTTCAAATCACTTTTTCTCAAACTTTTCAACCAGAAGACCTCTCCAAAATTACTCCCTTTCATCTACAAACCTTAGCCCCAAACCTATTCAAGATTTCAACCTTAGATTAGAAAGCTTATTTGGTGTTTTCTTGAGTTTGGGCTAGAACGAGATTTGATTATTTTCGGGAGAAGAACGTGATGGTGTGATTAGATTTTGAGGCTGAATTATGCGATGATTCATTTGATGATTTTGAGGTATGGGGTTTTACACAATATGCTCCTAAATCTCGCGAGAGTTTATTCCGTTGAATTCTTCTTAATTGAACTCGTATTTTGAATTGTTAAATTCTTGGAAATCTGGAAAAATAATTGTTGGAATTATTTTCCTTCACGAGGTATTATTCATGTTGTTTTGAGCACGCTGTCATGAGATTTTAATATGACACTGATGTTGGGCAACCGCCAAGACTCCTTTTCCGGCTACTTGATAAAGTATGGCGCGATATGGTGAGGCCTGGTGACTCCGGTTAATGTGTTGTTGAGAAATTTATTGATAAAATGCTATTGAGATTTGCATTATTTGATTTGAGTATTCGTAGTCGTATTGATGTGCTTTGTTCATCGCTATCTTCTTTGTTGAGCATATTCCTGTCGTATTGTGTACTTTCCCATCTTTTTCTTAGTTGGGAGGTGAGCACGGATTTGAGTGCTATGGACCATTTCGAGATAGTTAGATTGTTGTAATTATTTCGAGAGATTTGTTGTATTAATTTGAAGATGAGAATAGTGGTTTCTTGTTTTATTGTGGGATTTAGATGCTTTATACCTTGTTATTTGTGGATTAGTTTAGTTTTATCGATAGTAGCGCTCCGTTCGCTCTCCCCGGGCGAGCGGGGTGTTACAGAATGGTATCAGAGCTTAGGTATACGACCACCCTCGGGGCTTGAGTTTTTGGGTCTGTTGCGTTTTTGTGGCGCGTATTTTGGAGATAGAAATTTTAGAGTATCGTTTCGTATTAAGCATCGAGATTAGATGTGAGGAAATTATTTTGGAGACGAGATTATTAGTGGAGATTGTTGGCCTGATTTTTGAGAGTTAAGTATTCGGCGAATTTCGAGGGTGAAATTCCATTGTTAGTGGGGAAGTGTAACAACCCGCGTAATTTTTGGGGTATTTTCGAAATAAAGAGGAAAAATAAATTTTGAGATAAAATTATTTGTATTGCTCAAATATGTTGGTTATTATTTTTAAAGGCGAGAATTTCAAACGATTTCGAAATCGGAATTAAAATGGAGTTTCAATTGAATTTTTATTATTTAGAAGAGTCCTCAAAACATAAAACTCTCTAGTAAAAATAATATTTTTAGAAAACCGACCGTCCGATCAAGTTGAATTTTTGTCAGAAATCCTGTCTCGCCGTTCGCTACAACATTATAAAATTTCAAGCAATTCCAACGGTCTGATCATCCGGAATAAAAATTTTAGTGTTTGTATCTAATTAGAACTCTTTTCTTAATCAAACACTTAATCATTTATATATCAACAAATTCGTGGCTTGGCTTTTCGAATCACTTTTTCTCAAACTTTTCAACCAGAAGACCAATCCAAAATTACTCCCTTTCATCTACAAACCTTAGCCCCAAACCTATTCAAGATTTCAACCTTAGATTAGAAAGCTTATTTGGTGTTTTCTTGAGTTTGGGCTAGAACGAGATTTGATTATTTTCGGGAGAAGAACGCGATGGTGAGATTAGATTTTGAGGCTGAATTATGCGATGATTCATTTGATGATTTTGAGGTATGGGGTTTTACACAATATGCTCCTAAATCTCGCGAGAGTTTATTCCGTTGAATTCTTCTTAATTGAACTCGTATTTTGAATTGTTAAATTCTTGGAAATCTGGAAAAATAATTGTTGGAATTATTTTCCTTCACGAGGTATTATTCATGTTGTTTTGAGCACGCTGTCATGAGATTTTAATATGGCACTGATGTTGGGCACCCGCCAAGACTCCTTTTCCGGCTACTTGATAAAGTATGGCACGGTATGGTGAGGCCTGGTGACTCCGGTTAATGTGTTGTTGAGAAATTTATTGATAAAATGCTATTGAGATTTGCATTATTTGATTTGAGTATTCGTAGTCGTATTGTTGTGCTTTGTTCATAGCTAAGTTCTTTCTTGAGCATATTCCTGTCGTATTGTGTACTTTCCCATCTTTTTCTTAGTTGGCAGGTGAGCACGGATTTGAGTGCTATGGAAAAATTGGGATGATTTTAGCGAGGATTATCTGGGAATTATTTTTTATACAAGATGAGAAGACTTGTATTTATTTTGATGTATAGAGCATTTGGAGATTTATTTTATTTTCGAGATAATTAGATTGATGTAATTATTTCGAGAGATTTGTTGTATTAATTTGAAGATGAGAATAGTGGTTTCTTGTTTTATTGTGGGTTTTAGATGCTCTATACCTTGTTATTTGTGGATTAGTTTAGTTTTATCGATAGTAGCGCTCCGTTCGCTCTCCCCGGGCGAGAGGGGTGTTACATCATCCTATATTATTCAGTGTACAAAGCCCGACCAAACTCGCATATGAATCATATCACAAAATTTAATAGCAAAAGAACGTAAGTCGCATACATAGATAAATACAGCAATCCTATAATAAGGTTCTATAACAAAAAAAACTAATCTGAAACGTGAAAAGTTGCATAGATCCTAAGGACTCTAGAAGCTGATGCTCTAATTGCATCCGTGATGACTCGCTTAATTAAATACCGGGTGATTAGGCCTTTATTAAATTAAAAACAGAATATCATGATTAGTTCATTCTTGGCATCATTGTCGAAAAACTTTTTAATATTTACTAACCACCTAGTATTTGAAAAGTTGATGTCAAATTTTATGTTTATTATTAACAAGAAAAGGTTTAAATTAATTGAACAAATAACTATCACATTCACCATACTAAATTAATCAGCACCAGTCTAATATTTAGGAAAGGGTCAGAGAGGCCTTTCGAAAGGTCCATCCTCCAGATTTCTAAGGGACTGCGGATGTGGTTGCAACTATCCAAAGGAAGAAAGACATCTAGAGGAATTTTCATGTTGATGGAGTGAAGATACATTCAAAAGCAGGTACTAGCTACATTCAAGCTAGTCAGGGTAGCTCTATAGTGGTGGGAGTCGATTACAACCGCAGAGGAGAGGAATTTAAGGATAAATTCTTTCTATTTGCAGTCCAGACGAAGATGAGGAGGAGGTTCCTAAATATTTCACAAGAGGGATGAATTGTGGTCGAATATGTGGAGTAAACACCCCGGTCGGAAACTGTAATACATTAATTTATATAAAACTAAATCCACAACTGATTAATAAAAGAAATACAATGTCTCTGGAAACCACTGCTAACAGAAGGTGGGTGACATGCCTGATTGAGATAAAATAAAGTATGCATCGGATATGAAAGGAATGGAGGCATATACCGAGTAAGTACAACAATCGACCACAAAAACTGCAGCAATGGAAAAAAGAAACGAACTCTTACACTAGACCCCCTATGGCTGGCCTCTAAAATGTTTTTTACAAAAAGAAATAGATTTGGAAAATGGGTCAGAGCTCGAGTAAAAACATTTAAAAATTTGGCAAGTATTTAAAATGCATAATTATTAGATATTATTCATGGCTCTCACTTCAGGTCCTCACCCCTCAACTAGTGTGCATAGCTAACGTATACTCATTACCCATCCTAGTTATGTTACCTCGCCTAACTAGTTGGAATTAAATATTTTACTTTATCTACTAACTTTTGGTACTCATTTGTGTCACCCATACAATAACAATTTATGTTTTATGTCTATTGGACATTTATAAATCTACTTAATATTAAATTTTCTCACACTTATATACATTTAGATATCATTATGTTTCTCATATATGATGCACAAATAATAGAATTATATATATATATATATATATATATATATATATATATATATATATATATATATATATATATATATATATATATATCACCCCTAGACTGAGACCTGCGGTGCATGCATACTCTGTTATCAGGTCCTGGTACATCATGCACTGTATAAAGGACAGTTGGTTCCGTATCTCTCTCGAACCATAAATACAAATCACATATATTGGAGGAGAATATAGTTCCACGCCTATGGAGTAATCACATACCTACTCACCCATATGACCTCTAGCTTATCTTTCTCATAGATGGGCCTTTCCTAGGTTCTATATTCGAATGTACAAGTCAAAAATACCCCCAAAGGCTCATCAGGATATCATTTCCTCGACTCGAAAACCTCCAGTTATAGCAAGCAGCGTAGGTTTGTCATAAACATAAGAAATCATGCAATAGATATTTACACCATTCGAATTATCCTTCAATTTGTATTTTTCCTCTCGATCATGCTTAATTAATTTAGCCCTTAAAATCCCCTCATAGGGCGAAGCCTAAAACCCAACCGAGGCCTAATAGTACATCAATATAATCGCCACTATATTTAAATTTTAATCCAACAAGTGAACTCTAAACATTTCCCAAAGATTCTAAACAAAGAGAAAACATGGCCAAAAAATCTGGGCAGTCGAATTGATTCGACCCTGGTCCTAATCGATTCACCTTGCCGAATTGATTCGGACAGAAACCGATTCGGTTAACCCCTACAGGTATCGTCTTCTACCTTTGTCTGTTACAAGTTTTCTACATCTTTACACCTCCAAAACATCATACTATCCTAAAGGTATGTAACATTGTAGTAACATGTATCAATGATTTTAATATAGGATAACCATTTATCTCTTGCAAAACAATCCCAAATAAGATTTAATTCGATATAATCTTAGAAACTCTAGAATTTCCTATTTCTTTAAAATCTCATTAAATATTCCATATTTCTTCACCAAGATTGAATGAAAATTTGTGAGTTTTATACTACATGCATGAGGGAATTTTTCATATATCAATTCACCCAAGACTAAGATATATGTCTTTCAAATTCATCCAAAACACATGAATTTCACAGGTAATTCAACCTACTCTAACATGTACATCATATATGCTTATAAATGATAAAGTGTAAACACTTGAATTTTACAGTAGGTTTGATCCATTGAAGATGATGGGTATGGTGGTGTTCCTCTTCCCCCGATCTATACGGTGTTGGTGTTGGTGGTGCAATTAGAGTAGGAATTGATGGTTCTAGCCTTTGGAACCTCCTCTCTTCTCCCTCCTATGGCCTCTCCATTACTTTATGAATTGTAATGCTCGAAGGCTCCTATTACCAGATGATATAAACCTCTAAATTTCGTAGGTCATATTTCCCCAAATATACAAATGACTAACACACCCCTCCGGAGTGCCGGTTTTGCATAAAAGCTCCTCAGGACCCAAACTAAACCTCCGGATAGACTTTTCTAACTATTTGTACCCTTTCGGACACTTTTGCGTACTCGAAATGACCATATGAATGACTTAAAAATAAATTATTTTTTATTTTCTTAAATTGAGTCCTAGCATGATTGACACACTCGTCCCGAATAAATTACTGTAATTGTCGTATTTTTCACTTGCAATAATTTTAATATTTTAATAATCATATGTTAATATAATCACTAAGTAATATTCAATATAATTCACATCAATAAATACTAACCCTTGTCTCTCTAGGTAATATTTATTTGAATACGGAGTAATTTCCATTAAATTTCCCATATATAATTTAATTAATCCCACATTTAAAAATCAAAAAAATGTGGGGTGTTACATCTCACTCATGATACCTATCCTGATGTTGTGATGCCTCACTAGCACCGTTGCCCCCATTCTTGCTCCGCCCATTCGATTCTCCTATCCTTTTAGCGCCCATCTGGTGGAAGTGATGATTCTGGAAGTGAAGCAACGCGACCACCATAACTTTATTAATCATCTATGCTGCTATGGCGGTGACCTCAATAGTGGTCATCGTCCCCTGAGTGACATGCAACTCCGACTGATCCTCCCTTCCTAGCGACCTGAGCTGTCCATCATCTCCTATTGTTTAGCATCTGAAACTAAACCGAACTTTTATGAGATACTATAGAAGAAGAATGTAAATGTGAAATATGAATCAACATTCCAAAGCATGGGGCTCCACATCAAGTAAAACACAACTCTTAAAATTAATCAAGTCCGTACAGATCCAAAGACATGAGAACCTTATGCTCTGATACCATTTGAGACAGCCCGTCTATTTTATTACTGATTGATCCGACATTTATTAAATTAAATGGTAATCATATTTGATTTTATTCTTAGCATCAATATTAAAAACTAATTAATTAAACTAATAACATATTTAGTCCGGTGTCAATTTTTAAAGCTTATTAACTTGTATACATGAAACCATTCAACTATATAAATATAAACAACCATAGTGACCGAACGTAAAGAGTACTTATATCATAAATAAATAAACCGAATAAACTCTCAGTATTTAGAATACAATCATCCAAATACTCAACTGAAATAATGTAAATAAGAAACTCTTTAACTACGGGCAACATGCCCAAAGAGAAATACTAAACTAGAAACCTATCTAAATACAAATGAAGAAAGCGTCTAATCAAGTCCCACAGGCATCCACAACTATTGTAGCATCATCTGACTTGAATGCAATGGCTATTCATGGCAAGCCTATGGCTGAATACCTAAAAGGTTTTAAAAATATTTTTGGTAAGGGTCAGCCCCCAAAACATTTTAAAAGAGTTTCTAATATTTAAATACAATAGTAATGATACAGCGAGAAATATTCATGTTCACCTAATGTCGCATTCACATCAGATTATCCTCACCCCTTATCTATATGACTCACCTAACGCATTTATTTTATTCGCCTAATTATGCTACCCCAGCTAACTTGTATAACCATCCTTAACATTTTATAATCACCTAACTACTAGCATGTCCTTAACTTGATTTGATCCACTAAACATCTAGTACATATGTATCGTCCATACGATACCCTATACTATGTATAATGTACTTAATCCATATGTTATAACTTAGGTTTTCTCAAATATATTTGTCTCCTTATATAGGCAACAAACCATACATTAGCTAATCTTAGATGTTCACACAATCATTTAAACACATACACATATATTAGTCCTTATATGTATATAAATAGCATCCCCGAGATAGACCTCCCGAATGCATCCCTAGTATGCTATCTGGCACCAGGTACATCATGTACCACTCTTAGGCCGATGAGTCAGAATCTCACCACCGATCCCAAAACATAAACATATAATAAAGGCGATTATAAACATACATTCGTAGGTCATAACCATACGACACATCATACTCAACTGGGCTCAAAACCAACACCTATCCTCATACATGGATAGTGGTCATGCAACAATACTATGACCTAGGGAAACAATCCAACGCATGTTGGTCAACATCAGGGTGGACCGCCCACAACGCACAATGTAATACCCCGTATTTTTGGCGATATTTATTTTTGGGATTAATTAATTAAATGAGAATTAATTGGGAATTAATCCGGATAAAATACTAGCAAGATGTGAGTTGGTATTTGACTATATTGAGTATATATGATGATATATGAATATTGAATTATGAAATTTGTCGTGAGATTGATATACGGAAATTTGGACATTTTATTGGGACGCGTGAGACAGTCGCGTCAGGATATAATTATTTTAATTATAAAAGTGAAATTAAATTCTATTAACCTGTATGGTCGTTTTGAGTGCGCCAACGCGTTCGGAAGGGTCGAGATAGTCAGAAAACACTAGCCGGGGGTTTAGTTTGGGTCCCGGGGTATTTTTAGGCCATACCGGCAACATATAGGGGTAGTTTGGTAATTTTGCATTTTTGAGAATTAAAAGTGACGAAAATTAGTAAACTATATCTGATGTGGATTTGACCCACTAAACCACTAACCAACTCATTTTAACCTAATAGGCTACGTAGGTTATTAGAATTAGGTTTCTAATTTTTCCCAAAACAAACCCTAGCCACCATAGCCATTGGAGAAGAAAGCTTAGAGAGGGAGAGAAAGAGGAGAATTTTGCAGAGAGAGAGAGAGAGAGAACCTCATCAAATCGTCATCAAAATCAGAGATTAAATCAAGGCAAGTGATTTAATTCCGTTTAATTCAGAGAATGTTTCTTCCATGTTAGATAATTCTAAGATTTACATTTGTTCTTGAAAGTTAATGAAAAACCCATGAGTTTGGAATTAGAATACTATATTTTGAGGAAAGGATTGCATGTAGAATCGTATTTAGAGGACTAATCTGATGTTGATATATTTTGCAAGAAACAAAAACGGATTTAATTGGATAAATTAAGGACTTAAAATTTTAGGGTTTATGTTCTTGAAAATTTTTTTGGAGAAAAGTGTAGAGACTTGTGATTTAATGACGATTAGGACGAATTAATCCTTTAAAACACGTTAATATGTGATTATAATATGTTTAGGGTTGATCAGAGACCTTAAACAATCGTTGGAGTAATGTTTGGATGAGATTTGAGGTGTAGAGAAACTGGGAAAAACGAGTAGAAAATTCTGGGCTTGAATCTGGCCACTCGTTAGAAGACCTACCCAGGTCGTTCGAACGAGCTCGTTCGAACGAGCTTCTAACGATTTGACCATTGACTTCTAACGAGGGTGAAGTTCGTTCGATAAGATCGTTCGAACGAGATCTCGTTAGAAAGCCCACTTCGTTCGAACGGGATCTCGTTAGAAGACTCAGTTCGTTCGAACGAAGTCTCGTTCGAACAGCCTCATTCGAACGAGACTTCGAACGAGTTGACAGTTTAGGCTTTTTAGCCTGTTTTGATCCCGAGTGCCCAGTAACCTTGTGTATAGGTAGAGATAGCCTTTCCTTGATGAGTAATTGATATATTTGGGATGTTTGGGATATAATGAGGAGTCAAACCTAGAAGTGTAGTTTGAACCTAAGGGAAAATGTGAAGTAGGACATGAGTGTCTATTACGATGTGAGCTATTGACGGCCTAATTAATTATATTAACCGGGAACATATAAATGGTGTAGTATTATATGTCAGTATGAGAAGAGATATGTACCAATATATTATGGTGATTACTAAGACGTGTGCATACTTAGTATATATGTATTGATTTTATGTGTATGACATACCTACCATACTTGCTATCACGGGAGGTTTGCGTTCGCTTAGGGCACTCTAATCCTTGTGTTGCCCGGATTTAGACTGGTTACCTCGATGAACATAGGTCAGAAAAGGACTTATTGGGATGTTAATAAGTCTGCTGATCGTGGGAGCGCAGGTATGTGCGTGACCCATGTGATGTGACTGTGTTCGCCTCCATTATTTGTGATGTTGTTATCTGTGAACTATTCCTGAGAGATTCGGAATATGTGATCCTTATGTACGTGATGTACCAGGATGGATAGCAGAGTATGTGTGCACCGCAGCTAGTCTCGGGGTGCTTGTATTGTATATTTATGATGTGAATAACATACACTTAATTGATGGGAACTTCATGTTAATATTGTGAATAAAATTATGGTATTGTTTTGAGAAAACATAACGGGCTAACCAATTGTGAAATATATTACATATTGAGAATCTGAGTTTAAGTAAAGCCCCTATTCTTTGGTAACGTTAGAATGTAATATGGGAATCGAGTAGTAAGGGTTAGAACTTATTACGGCTTGGTTAGTTATGAATGTCATTTAGATGGGTAATGTACGTTAGGAGTGCACATGTAGTCGAGAGGTGAGAATTTCATGTGAGTGCACGTCCTAACATGTATTTTGCATTTAATGTTTTAATGTTATTAAAACACTTGCTGTTTTCAAAATGTTTTCCACTTTCGGGCTCTGACCCATTTGCTTTCAAATCTATTTTTGTAAAAACCATTTTAGGTGCCCAGCCACAAGGACACCATGCATAGGATTCTCATTTAGGTGACGAGTTGTAGCTGTTTGTGTAAGTTACAGGACTTTGCTTGTAGACGCTTCCTCGATCTTGACTCGATATTTATCAATTATCAGTTGTAGGGCATGTCGCCCATTTCTTTTAGAGACTTTGCATTTATTTCAGTTATTCAGACTTTTGGCATGTAATTATTCAGGATTCAGACTTGTAGTATCATTTCCATTTGTTGGGATTGTTGTGAGGAGTTTTCCTCCGGATTATTATTATTATCATTGTTGGTTATTCCATTACTTCGTATGGTGAATGGATTATGTTGGTTATTTCATTACTGCATGTTAATCAGACTTAACTTAAAATTTGGCACTTACTTTTTAAATACTAGGTGGTTAGTAATTATTAAAATGTTTCCGACAATGATGCTATTAACTGAACCAACTTGGCATTTTGAATTAATTTAATTAAGGAGTAGCTACCCGGTATTTAATTAGTCGGGGTGTCACACACAATCTCTAGTGATAGCATATTAGAGTAGGAATGATCACAGAAAGTCAATCACACACACACACACACACACACACACACACACAGACACACACACACACACACACACACATATATATATATATATATATATATATATATATATATATATATAGAGAGAGAGAGAGAGAGAGAGAGAGAGTAAGGAGTAAAACTTATGTATGTCATAAGAGACATCTTGTGATGTCATAAGATGAATTTTTCTTGTGCTTCTTATTTTACCCTTAAACTTTTTGAGTTTTCCCTCTTTTCACACATTCTAATTTGTTTCCCCCTTCTCTTCAAAATTCAAAAATAAGGATATAATATTATTCGCACCCATTCTCATACCTTACTAAACCTTTTCCCCCTATCCGTCTTCTTATTTTTCTCCCTCACTTTTCTTTATCCCTCCCCTTCTCCCTTTTGTCTTTCTAACTCTTGGAAACGGACAACAAGGAATAATGAACAACCAGTAAGTCTGACTCGTCGACGAATTTAACCCACAAACCCGCTGCCGACTTCGAACAACCTGGGACACCGGCGTCTACCTATACTTGTGAACTTCTAACCTAAAACCGACCTGTTTACCTCAGAACCAAACCCCAAATCCAAAAATCCTCAAAACCATCACAAAAAAATTCACCCACACCAACGAGCCCATACCGACAAAATCTCATATCCGGTGAGCCCACTACCATATCCAACCTACCCAAACCCTGTCAAAGAACAACAACGAACAACAAGGTAATATTTTTGTTCAGAGTCAAATGTTCATTTGATTTTATTTGTGATTGGTGTTGATTCATGAATATTGTTAATATTCATATGGAATTTTCATAAATATGGTTCTCTAGATAGTTTTTATTTGTGTTTGGGTGTTAATTCATGAATATTTGTGTTTAGGTATCTCAGATTTTTTAATATGGTATCTTATATTTCGTGAATATGTATCTCAAACTTCTTATAAACAGATTTCTTGTATATGACTAAAAAA
This sequence comes from Sambucus nigra, assembly GCA_949130495.1. Taxonomy (NCBI): domain Eukaryota; kingdom Viridiplantae; phylum Streptophyta; class Magnoliopsida; order Dipsacales; family Adoxaceae; genus Sambucus; species Sambucus nigra. The sequence goes on along the minus strand of OX422207.1, from coordinate 193,339 downwards.
TTTCTCATAAACAGATGTTGTTTCTCATAATCTTACTAAGAGATTTATTTATTTATTAATTTTCAGAATGTAGAGATCGAAGATAGGGATGATTTGAAATGTGAATGAGCATCTCAAAGTCCAAGTTTACAGCTTGATAGAGAATAAGGATCATTGAAAGTCTGAGCTTAATATCTTATTACATTCATTTTGATGATTTGTTTGCAGACGATAGATAAAAAGGATCATTGATAGTTTGTGTATAATCTCGTAATCTAAATGTCCAAGTTTGCATATGATTTGTTTGTAGATGATTGGGACTGTTTTGTTTGTAAATGATTTTCAGTTAACTGAATCTATAGTTTAACTGATACTTAATAATTCGATTTCATCTAAAGGATTTTGTTCTTCAAGCTTTAGGGTTACTTGGTTACTGAAAAAGAACCCAATTTTCTTATTGGGCTGTTTGGATATTTCTAGGTTTCTAAAATCCATTTAACCCATATATCTGTGTGGGTATGAGACTGAGGTTAGAACATTAGGACCGTCTCTCCGCTCTCTCACATTTTTTATTAGTATTACTTTATTTTGCTTAATTTTTTTTTGCAAACTTCAATTGGAAATTCTTCATTGTTTGGTATTGCTTTGTTTTATTTATTTATTGCGAACTTCAGTTGAAAATCTTCCATTTGTGTTTTTTTTATTTCATCGTAGACTTCAGATATTTACAGTTCTTCATTTTTTGGTGCTTCTCCAAATATAGGTCCATTAATGTGTATTGTTCAAATGTTTTGGGATGGGAGATTGAAAGTGATGGAATCCAAGTTCTTTTTTTTAATCTTTGTCATAATATTATGAATATAATTTGGTTCAAATATTTTGGTTATGTTATTGACAACATAATTTTGTTATTTGTTTGGCATAGTTCTTAAAGTAATTTTTGGGTTCTTGATATTATGTTATTTCTATTTATCTTAGTTTTGGATTGAACCGTTTTTATCTGTTTTTTCATATTTTCCATTCTCAAAGGTTCAAGTATTTCTCAAAAGAAAGCAACTGTCATTTAGTTTGAAACAATTTTTTTATCATCTTTGATTCTCACAAATCTTTTTTTCGTGTTCATCTCTCTAATTATAAAGCTACTACATTGGGAACATGCTGTACAAGGCTCGAGGTAAGTAGGAGAAGGTGGGCATATGGGGGCACAAGGATCAACATAAAAGTTTGACATACTTAAATTAAATTGAAATGATAATTTTTTTAACAGAAGTACCATATTTTGTTATTATTTTTTTAAACAAAAAGTAGATTTGTTTTTATAACTAAATCTATCAAGATAATTTTACTAAATATAATATAATTATTTACACCCAAAATTATTTTCAACAGTTACGAACGATGTTTTATTTATTTAGATTTAAGTTTTACTAACTTTTATTTTATTCTTTACTATTTTTATATCACTATCACTGCATATTAAATGTTTTATTATATGCCGACAATGTTTAATTCATTATTTTTTATTCAGTTTATGCAAATAAGAAAATGAAGAACACGTGTTTGGGTGATATAAAACTCTAGGGTTGATTAGAGTAAAAAAACAACTCTAAGGTTGATTGTATTGTTTGTTCAGGGTCAGGTCATTTAGTATCATGATATTTAATCATTACTTATATATTTTTGCATTTTATTTTGAAAATTCTTAGTTAAGATTTCAAAATAATGTTATGTTATCCAATTTTTTCCTTTGAAATTCAACGAATGTATAAATAATGTAAGATGCAACAGACATACACCAAAATGTAATGAATTATTTTGAATCGTATATAGAATGTCATATCAACCCATTTAGACTTATGGTTAAGCTATAAAAGTAGGATCTCAATTTTTTTTTTCTTATTTTACCAAAATTAACGTGTCTTAATATTTATTAACGATTGATGCGGGACAATGCAATCTTAACCCATTAACTATTTTATTTTATCGGTTTGGTGCTTATGTAATTTGAAATTATTAAGGGTCAACACATTAAGGGTCCTTAATGTTTTTCCAACCGTGATTGTATGTAGTCTGCTCTGCCCCTAATTTATATACAGATTCATTCTAATTTAGTTTCTTGTCTTTATTTTTAAATTTAGATTAGTCTAAGATTGACCATGACTGGTTGTTTCGAATGTTTGGGGTATTAATGCTTCAGCTCCCTACAATTAATAGTCACGTAATTTGCAACAACTAGTTTATTTAACAATGTGAGTTTTGTAAGGTCAAAATTTTATGTGCTCAATACATCTGAACGTGAACTATAGAATTATACCTTGATTAACTTTTATGTTTAGGTGTGGTTATTTGGATTGAGTGTTCGCGGTAGTTGGTGGCGGTGCCGTATCGTAAGCATAAGTACGAATATTGAGGGAAAAATTATCTTTGTCCCTTAAGGCATGGGCATACCCTAGTGTGTGTGTGTGTCTATATATATATATATATATATATATATATATATATATATATATATATTTATATATTGGTCACACTTGATACTTATATATACATAAAAATTGACTATCGTGCGTAATATAGTTTGTAGTACTAGCCTATCCAATTCCAAAGTCTAACCCGATTTCTCGATCTTAGGTAATTATTAACTTACGTATTTTTGAACTCAATAATTTTATGTCCATGCTAATATAACCAAGAAATATCCTATCCATCGCAAAATCCTAATGAGATTTCTTGATTTCCACCCGTGATCATTTACTCACTTAGTCACGTATTTCCTTACACGAAATCCATTCCTTAGTAGTCTACGAAACTTCCTATATCTGTTGAGAATAGGTTAATATGAGTTTTAAAAAGTCCTCCCAATACCTCCCTTTAAGTAGGTAAAGTATAAGAGCCCTTATCCCATTAGAATTCTTAAAAATCGCATAAATCTAATATTCTGACAGATTAAACACCTTTTATTAAAACGACTGTTACTCTCACCATAGATGTCCAAATGACCTGATTCAAATATCACTGGAAAGATACGATCCATAAATTTCTTTAAATGTATGCCTCATAGTCTAATTCAAAGTACAAATAAAATGGCATGCATTTAAAATGATGTCAAAATTTGTAAAAATAAATATTCTGGCAAATTAAACACCTTTTACTAAAATGGCTACCGCTCCCTCCACAGAATTCCAAATGACATGATTTAAATCTCAATGAAAAGATAACATCCATAAATTACTTTAAATTTATGATTCGTAGCCTAATTTAAAGTATACATAAAATGGGCATGCATTTGATATGATGTCAAATTTTTTGAAAGAATCATCAATTAAATCAATAAATCATAGAATTCTAAACCCTAGTTTCAAGATTTGATCTTTTCTTCTTAAAATATTTAAGAACTTATCTTTATTTATTAATTTATATTAGATTCAACATAAAATTATTATTGGATCATCTCCTAATATTTATACGGTTCAAAACTCGTATTTATTTAGTTTTCCAACCTAAAAATTTTGTTATTCTACATCATAGTTGCATGAACAAGTGAAACTACACAAAGGATATTGAAGCCAATAATTACTTGCCTCTAAAATGATAAGTTCTGAGATTTCTCTTCTTGAAACTCTTCTTTTGATGATGATTTTCAACTCGAAACTAATAGTCTTTTTCTTCGAATCCCCTTTCCATCTTCTTTTCTCCCTTTCTCTTCATTTTTCTCACTCTCTCAAACCCTAGCCTCTTTGGGTGAATGGATAGCATACCCTCTCTATCCACATTTATCATACATTAACCTAGAACACTCTAATTTCGAAATAGGATCAGCCCCCTTAAGTAAAACGACCCGTATACCCTCCTCTAGCTCCTGGTTTGTTTGAAAAGCATTCGGAATCCAATTGTAACCCCAAGGTACATATTCTTGAATATTTTGACCCATTTTGAACCATCAACGAACTCAAAATTACCACTTGAGTCACCTAACATTAAATTCTATTTCGTTCCTTACACGACTCTACTCGTGTGTCCCAAATGAAATAAAAATAAACATGTCTCTTTAACTCACTTACGATGTAATATAAATTTATACGTTATCATTTACTTATCACACATGTAAAAATAATTATATAGAATATTAATCCTTTTCATTCACAAATTAATATTTATCTAGCACAATTTATATCCCGACTTAATTAAAATTACGTTTACTCGTGTAGTTTAAAATACTTTTAAAAAACAGGGTGTTATAGTGTCTCTCCTTGGGGAGCTCCAGTCCTCTTTGCTAAGAAGAATGAAAACTTCTCGTGACTTTAAATTGATTACATGCAGTTGATTAAAGTAAAAATGAAGAATAAATACCCTATGCCCTGTATCGGCGATTTATTCGACTAGTTACATGGGCGGGAAGGTTTTTGAAGATTCATCTTCGATCTAGTTACTACCAGTTGTGCATCCGAGAGGAGGACATTCCTAAGATAGTTTTTTGGATTCTGTATGGGGATTTTGAGTTTCTATTGATGTCATTCAGATTCACTGACGCCCTAGCGACGTTAATAGATTTGATGAACCACTTTTATCGTCCCTACTCAGACCAATTTTTAGTTATTTTTATGGATGATATATTAGTATACTAGGCATCGAATGTTGATCATGAGGAGCATCTTCGTATGAAATTGCAAGTGCTCACGGAGAACAAGTTGTATGGTAAATTCAGTAAGTGTGAATTTTTTATGGATGAGGTCAAGTTTCTTGGCCATGTGGTGTTTAGAGAGGATTTTCCAGTGACCCTTTCATGGTCGAGGTCGTTTTGAGCTGGGATAGGCCAAAGATTATTCCAGAGGTGCATAGTTTTCGGGTTTGGCCAATTGCTAACATAGATTTGCACAAGACTTCTCGAGGGGTGCGTTTCCCTTTACCATGTTGACTAGAAAAGATGTGCACTTTGAGTGGTATGAGAATTGTGAGTTAAACTTTTAAGATTTAAAGGTTAGATTGACTTCAGCGCCTGTTCCAATTCATCTAAAGAATGGAAAGGGTTACATCGTGTATTGTGATGCTTTCGAACTAGGTATTGGCATGCAAAAGGGTTAGGTAGTCAGTTATTTATCCCTTCAGTTAAAGGTGTGTGAGAGGAACTATCCCCTACCCCCCACCCTCGACTTGGAGTTAGCCCTGTAGTGTTTGCACTTGAGAGCTAGAGTAACTACCTAAATAGGGAACAGTTTAAGGTGCTTTGTGATAACAAGAGCCTCCAATATATTTCACGCAACATAAACTTAATCTTTATTAGAGAATATGGATATAATTAATGGAAGACTATTTCTTTTCCTTAGAGTATCATCCTAGCAAGGCCAATGTGGTGGACGATGCTCTTAGTCAAAAGTCTAGCCGTACTCTGATTGCAATGATGTGTTACCGAGGAAAGAGATTCGGAGAAATGCAAAAGTTCATCATGCATGTCCAAACGGTTTACAATGGGACGTACCTTTTGGGTGTGGTGGCTAGTCCACTCATTCAGAAGAAAGTTTTAGACGTCTATTCGTGTGATCCTGAGTTCTCACATTACCATGATCGCATTTAAAGCGGTGAAGTGTTTGATGCTCTTTCTATGGAAAAGGATGGTGGTGTGCGGCATAAGGGCAGGTTGATTGTCCCGATGATTGATGCGCTTCAGGACGAGGTTATAGTGGAGGCCCATCACTCGCACTTCGGAAAACATCCCGATGCTGCGAACATGTATAAAAATCTATACAGAGATTTTTGTTGGTCCAGTATAAAGAGGAATGCGGCAACATATGTAACCAAGTGCTATACCTGCCAACAGGTGAAGGAAGAACATAAAAGGCCGGCATGGTTGTTGCAACCACTACACATAAGTGAGAGCATATCACGACGGACTTTATCACGATCTAACCATGGTCATGATGCAGTATGGGTTATAGTGAATTGACATACAAAATCCACACAATTCTTACCAATTAAGGTCACGGACAGTGTGTCTAAGTTAGTGAAGTTGTACGTATGGGAGATGATTCGACTTCATAGTGTTCAGTCTTCGATTGTCTCGAATAGGTATCCCCGATTCGTGTCTAGGTTCTTTAAAAAATTCTGATAGGAATTGGGCACTAAGTTAAGCATGAGTACAACATATCACCAAAGATGGATGGGCAGTAAGAACAACCATACAGATCTTAAAAGGAAAGTTAAGAGAAGAGAATCTGCATCTAACAGAGTTTTCCTATGACAAAAGTTATTAGGTAAGCATTGATAAGAGAAATGAAGGATAAAGTTTGGGTAATTCGATAGAGGCTCATGACGGCACATATCTAACAGAAGAATTACACTTATAATCGATGGATACCTCTAAAGTTTGAGGTGGGTGACCATGTTCTACGAAAGGTTAGAGATAGGACTGGGAGTTAGCGATTTGACCAAATGAGAAGCTTATCCCTCATTATATTAGCCCCTTTGAGCTCCTAGACTGGATTGGGGATATATCGTATCACTTTCTTTTACCTCCACAATTGTCCCAAGTTTATAATGTGTTCCACGTATCAATACTGAAGAAATATCTTCATGATCCTTGGCACATCATCGACTATAACCACATTTAGTTGGAGGAAGACGTCATATTTTATACACGACTTATGTTCATCCTAGATCTTGAGGACAGAGTCTTGCACAACCAGGTTATTCTATTGGTGAAGGTTCTTCAGGAATTCCAAGGTGTTCAGGGTACGACTTGCGAGCTCGAGTTGGAGATGATTGAGAAGCACCTAGAACTCTTTGCTTAATTTGATTATTCAGGGATGAAATGTTCTAAGCATGGGATAAAATAACATTCATGCCTGAGATTTGTACCTTATTCCTTATAATTTGTATGCCCTTGGGCCATGAACTGTATTTAATGGATAAATGTTGAATTTGAGCTATCCTTATGGCTATTGTGCACTTTAATTTCAGATTTAAGGCTTGAAGTTACTATGGGAAATTTTGGTTGTGATTTGAAACAATGGACACATCTTTCAAATGAATGACAACGTCATTCAAATGAGAAAGGTCATGTCTTTCAAACGAGGTTCGAATGACCTTATAAGGACTATAACCTAAATGATTTCTATCGTTCTCTGGAATCTCATTGGAACGCCCTCGTTCAAACGAAGTTCATTATCGTTCAAATGCAGGGTAGTTTCTTATTCGAATGAGGTGGTGTCTTTTGCCCTTTTAAGCCACGTTCCAGCTTTATTAGATACCTTATTGGAACTATCGTTTAAAGGAGGTCCAAGTCGTTCGAACGACCGGATGAAATTTTTTATTTTTTGCATATTTTAATGTGTTGTCCATGTTGGATTTGATGAGGTCTCTAGCTCCCAATGTCTTAAATAAAAAACGTAGGTTTAACCCTTATTTGATGGGTTAAGTAATTGTGGGTTTAAATAGAGGTGAGGTGGATGGATAGGCCATTTTTCCTTAATTTTTTGAAACTCTCTCTCTCTCTCTCTCTCTCTCTCTCTCTCTAAGACACACAATTCCATCCCCAACCCATTTTCAGCATTTTCCAAGGTTTCCCCCTTCCACTGCCCATGCCTTTTCAATTCTAAAACACCCATTTCAAGTCTAGTAGAAGAAGAAGTTGGGTAGAAGAAGCCATTAGTGGAAGCTCTCTTGAATAAGTTGGAGCTTTCATGGAGCTTTGGTTTTTTTGGGGGGCAAGCATTCAAGTCATTCCCTATAGTTTTTCCTCTTCAAATCAAAGGTAAGGTTTTCCTCCAAGTGTTTTTAAGATTAAAATCTATTAGGATGCATGCTAGAAGGGTTTATTTTTGAAGTAATATTTTTTCGTATGTTTATTTAAGTTTTCTTATAAACAAATGGGATTCTTGAGAAAATTATGTGTAAATGGATTTTTGAAGAACAAATGGTATTTTTAATCTTAAAATAGGAAAAAATAAACAAAAAATGTATTTCCATGCTAAAATCATATTTGGGTGTATATTTAAGGGTTTCTAGTTTTGAAATCCTCTAAACAATGTGTGAAATGTTGCAGTATGCTGACAAGGGCCATATAAACATGATATATGGAATTAAAAATGGATTTCTTGATGAAGGAAAGAATTTTGAAATATTAGCCCTAAATACGTTTTAGAATCATGGTGAAATGAATAAGAAATGACATTTAATACAACATATGTGTATAAAGGTAAAATAGACATTTCGGTAAAACTAGTCTTCGTGTTGCTAAATATGTTTCTTGAAAATAAATAATTAATGAAATTTTCTTGAGGAAAAAGGATAAAGTGTGATGTTTGAACATGAAATGAAGATTTGTGATGCCATAATGGAAAAAATATGCTTTTCAAAAGGTTTTGGTAAATGAAGTCTAAAAAGGTAACATTGGTGAAATTGGAGGGTCCTAATGCTTGGACTTTCTCATTTGACCTCGTCAATCGATTTTGTGAAAATACAGATAAACGAATAAAATTGCATGAAAATGGTGAAAGTAAAGGAATAATGTGGATATTGATAAAAATGTTGAAATGCATTAATATGGACTCCAATAAGATCGATAAAGATTTAAGAAAGGACTTGTGCCCTAGAGTGAAAGACCCCAAATCACTAGACAAAGCATATGGTAGCATAGCCGACAGTGTGGAGTCTGTTAAAGTTTGCAAATAATTGGATGGTTCCGGAAAAAGATAATGGAAATGAAAATGAACTTGGTTTTGATTAAGGAATGTAAGTAAGACAACCAAATAAAAAGGGATAAAATGGAGACTAACGAATAAAAAATTAGACTAAATAGTCTTTAAACTCGACAAAGGGTGGCATAAAATCCTTAAGCATGAGTATGAGTGCATAAATCAAATGCATTACATTCTAGTTCTATTAATACTGGCAAAAAGATAATGTTCTCGAAATTATTAAAATTACATGTTATATGTGTAATATTTTCATTGAGAATGTACGACTTAGTATTCTCATCCCCACTGAGTCCTTGGGAGTTTCGGTCACCCCTGTTTTTATGTGAAAAACCTTACCCCCAAGTACAACGAGTTGGGATATTGGTGAGGATGCCAATAAGGCCTTAGAGGGTATAATAATCTCATTAGATGCTCGTCTATCATATTTTAAACTTTTGTTCTTAATAACATTTTATTTGAAATATTTGAAATTATTTTATTTGGGCCCTTAGCTAAGTGTATAATAATTGAGGGATAATCATGATTTATTTCTTATTTATTAAGCATTGTTGGATTCAACGAGTTTTCATAAATAAACCTCACATAACTACATAAAGTGGTCTCTATTTATCAAATTAAAATTGGTAATTTAATACTTATAAAATAGTGCAATTAAAGGGTTTTTCTTAATTAATAGAATTGGACTATCCCCCTCCCCCATAGCTCCTTAATTCCGTGCGGGTTGACCCGATGTTAACCCAAACCCAGGTCGGGGTGTTACACCATCAATGTCACCAACAAGGAATATACAAGTAAATGACATAAGGTATTTGGTATGACATCGGGTTCATTACACTACACGAAGGACACTACCTTCTGTGTCCATCTTGTCCCTCTATCTATAAGTTCGTATGAATTCATCGCCTAATGAGGTTAAGAAAACACATGAATAAATAATGGGGTGATCACTATGGAGTAACACTACTAACGAACCTATAACCAACCCGATTAATGCCATTAGTCAACTAACTTTTTCTTATCACGAAGGGGGGACACGTTTGTTGTATGGTCTGATATAATGACCTCCACTAAATCCAAATCATATCAGCGTGGCGTATGGTACATGGCTTGAATCGCAAATGCAACCCAAGTCGATAGATTCCCCACGAGTATTCGTATATTCACAATTAGAAACACACACACACACTATAGTTTACCTGTGGCCATCCCGAGTGGGTGTCTCTAGAGGTGGATCCCTCCTTCCTTTCCCTTTTCGGTGTGCACGCAGGATTGCATCCTTTATTGGGTCGCTCGACCATCATCGATATGGGGTAATATATAGAGATAGTGGCACCAGCCTATTTTTCACAAAACAAGAAAAAGAAATTTCATCGCCTTGAGATAACGGTATTAAGGACAATATTGATGCTTAAAAAACCATGTAGTTCAAGGGTTCGGGGACTAAGTTATGGAATGGAAAGGTCTTAGGTACCCATTCCACGATTTAGGTCTATAATGGGTATGTATTAATATTCTCTTGTAGAACTCCGCGATATGTGTGCCTATGTGCATAATACAAATGGAGGATGGAATCGCTCGACTCGCATCATGGATAAACGCACAGCAAGGTCATCCTTAGGAATGTTCCCAAAATAGCAATTGAAAATATAATGTAAGTGTTTGCCACGTCATTATAAAGGAATGATTGTGTATATCGGACAAGACACATGTAAACAAAAATATACATGTATATATCAGGAATATATGATGAGAACAAAGTAACAAATATATGTAGGAGGACTTGAGTCTGGGGATTTACACAAGATGCCTACGTAGTTTGGGGGCATCAAAGTCCCACATAGTTCGAAGACAAAAAAAGGTGGGGTTTAATCCATAAATCCAATCGGGGACTTTATTATATCTATGGGTGTAGAAAAGGTGTTTTAGTGTGGGAAAATATAATGAGAAATCCCCATTTGGAATTTACAAATGAACCTTATTTTTCTTATTTTTGGGTTTTTTTATGAAAATAAAGTATGTGCGGATACTAATAATAAAATGTTTGGAACTAAGATGTGTGATGTAATGAAGTAAATTACTAAAGAGAAAATGAAGTAACCAATGCATAAATAAGAGAATTTAAAGACAAAGGGGAAGAAATAGACCTCCTTATTAAGACTTGAAGTAGATCTTGCTTTTAGATGTGCTGATCTCAAGATGAGGTCATGGTGGTTTGAGGAAGTGGGTGGGAATTTACTCAAGAAAGTATGAAAAAGATGAAAGGTGTCACACCCCAAACCCAAATCTATTCTAATCATTTCATTTTTATTATGATTAGATCATAATCATCAGTCCCTTCGAAATATAATTCATTTATTAATATTCTTTCCATGTACAATAAACATAGTCATGTTCTCTATACCATAACGTAATTAACATTAGAGTCATAATTATGCGAACATGCCATACTATGATTGACTATGATTAAATATTGCAATTATAAATCAATCCATGCTAACTTTGTATATAAGATGTGTGAGTGTAGTAAAACCTCAGTGTGACAATGACAAAACCCACATGTCTAATCCCCAGCTCTTTCTAACGGTGAAACTCTCAAATCACTGATCACATGATATCCTAGCTAGCAGCGTACAACCCTGAAAATGACAAAATATAAACCATAAGAATTAAGTTTAGTGAGATACTCCTTCCCTGAAATGAAATAATAGTTCTATATCAAATCTATGGATATTAAATCCAACCAATCCTGCCATGCAACGAATTAATAGTTATATATCAAATCTGTGGTTATTTAATCCAACCTATCTTGACATGCAATGAATTAACAGTTATATATCAGATTTGTGGATATTAAATCCAACCAATCCTTCCATACAATGAATTAACATTTATATATCAAATCTGTGGATATTAAATCCAACCAATCATGCCATACAATGAATTAATAGTTATATATCAAATCTGTGGATATTAAATCCAACGAATCATTCCATACAATAAATTAACAGTTATATATCAAATACGTGGATATTAAATCCAACCAATCCTGCCATAGAATGAATTAATAGTTATATATCAAATCCGTGGATATTAAATCCAACCAATCCTTCCATACAATGAATTAACAGTTATATATCAAATCTGCGGATATTAAAACCAACCAATCCTGCCCGTTGGCAATAACAAATCCTGGACCATAAGACCCAAATAATTATGCACATTAGCAACGATAATTCTTCCCATCGATAATAGTATGTCTGCCCATTGGCAATAGTAATTCTTCCCATTGGCAATAAGAAGCCTTCCCATTGGCAATAGTAATTCTGCCCATTGGCAATAGTAAGTCTGCCCATTGGTAATAATAAGTCTACCCATTGGCAATAACAAATCCTGAATTATAAGGTCCAAATAATTATGCCCATTGGCAATGATAATTCTGGCCATCGACAGTAGTATGTCTGCCCATTGGCAATAGTAATTCTTCCCATTGGCAATAAGAAGTCTGCCCATTGGCAATAAGAAGTCTGCCCATTGGCAATAGTAATTCTTCCCATTGGCAATAATAGTCTTCCCATTGATAATAATAAGTCTGCCCATTGGCAATAAAAAATTTTGGATCATAAGATCCAAACAATCCTGGATATTTTAATATCCAAAAAAATCCTGAATACCAAAGTATTCAAACAAATCCGCTCTTAGAGATATATTCATATTTATATATGAAACAAATCATAAGTACACTCACCTTGGTAATTTAACAGGCTTTCCCTTTGCCTTTGTCTGGCACTTGTTCAACCAATTATTCTTCCCTTACTATCATTCTTACAATATTAGTATCATCATAAGATTATTGAAAATTCAAAGAATAACTTGAACATAACTCAACTCATAAGCATCATATGGATTTATTAAAATCATTCATCATAAATGGAGTCGAATCTAGATTCATGCTATGATATCGAACATATCCAAATTATAGCCCAAAACTACTACTTAACTATTCTTGATAATCCAATATTCATCATATTAGGTTTCCAACACAAAATACGGCACATCATTTCAAGTTTCCTCGAGAAAAATATGCCCATTCCTTTATCACATACTCCCACCAAAGATTCATTTCATGGTATTTCACATAATTTTTGGATATATTGCACATATATGAGTCTATTTCCATTTCCAAATATAATTGATCAATTATAGTAAGTATACAAAAAGATATGGAAGTTTGAATAAACCAGGTTACTAAATGAAGCAATATACATGATTTACACGTTCAACTTTGCTTAAAATCGCATCTATCCATACGTATACCTCAAGACATGGAAGTTTAGTAAAAAAATGAGGATTTCTATCATTTCAATCAGTAATATAAGAAAAATGACAAGATTCACGCATAGAATTACCTTAGGGACATTTACGTAATTTTCTATGAATTTTTCTCCAATGTTTCCTCGCCTTTCTCTTCCCAAACTTCACGATTCTCTCCTTAGGCTAAAAATCCTCCATGGATGAAATATGCTGAAGGAGGATCTTATTTAAAGCTTTTAAAGTCGGCCAAAACCCACCTCCTTCTTTAACCAATCAAAATCCACCATTTGTTAGTCTAATAAGACGAAATATCATTTAACCAATGGAAAAATTTGCCCCTACTTCGTTATTCCAGCATAACTTTTTTCTCGGACCTCCGTTTAACACACCGTTTATTTTGTTAAAAACCTAAATCATATATTTACAACTATCTAGTTTTTACCTTAAGTCAATTGTTACTTTCTAAGGGTCAAAACTAGTCTCCCACCTGAAACTTCCTACCGAAACTTCAAAATTTTGTATTTGTAACTAATTCGATTTTCATGCTTCTGAAGGTAGGATTAGACTAAAATAATAACTTAACATAATATATATTAATAACACATTACTCATATCACTTAATCTAATCATGATTTAATCATAATTTAGCATAATCATATTTGGGTGTCACAAAAGGAATGTGGAAAATGGGCTTTTAAGGAAAAAACACTCCTAAGTTTGAGGGAATTCTATCTGAATTACTGAGAGGAATGTTCAGGGGTCGATTTTCAAAGTGAGGCCAAGGCCTCTATTTATAGGGCCAAGGGGGATGCCTACAGACATGGGCCTAGACCTTCATATAGGCATAGAACCCTGGACACACTCCCGATAAGTAGGGTCATTGGGTTTCCAATTGATAGTCTGAGGTAGATTTTTAGGAAAAATGATCTCAAAACGCGAATCGTAAGTCAAAATTACGCAAGGGATAGACCGTTAGAAAGGTTATATAGATCCCCTTAAGAATCCATTGAGCCACTCTTGAGTTAAAGAGTTAACCAAAGTTAAACGGGGCCCAAAAGTTCACAATACTCAGAAGACTGGAAATGCCTAAAGGAAAATGGATCGCTCATCTGAACCGTGAGGTAGATTCACATATGGGGGAACCATTGGAAAGGGTATTCAATTCTCTTTACGATTTTATTCAACTTCATTTGGTTTAGAGAGTTTACCTAGGTTAAAGGGATCTGAAAGAGCCCAATGACCTTTCAGAGTAAAATAGGTTGTTCATCTGTCTCGTAAGGTTAATCAGCACATGGGGCGGACCGTTGGAAAGGGTATTCAGATTACTTCAAAGATTCATTTAGATTCATTCGATTTGAAGAATTAATAGGAGTTAAATAGAGCCCGGAAGTGCCCAGTGTCCTTTAGATCAGTTTTTGGTGTAAAACGGATCTTTTGTCTTAATCATAAGGCAAAATTCGCTCATGGGGACGACCGTTGGAAAAGAGATTCGGAGACCTTAGAAGATTCATTGAGCTTTTGCTCAGACGAGGAAGTGATCGGATTAGGAATGAAGCCTGAGAGCACCCGATGGCTGTCAGATTAATTTTTGACAGTAAAATGGACCATTCATCCAAACTATAAGGTTGATTCGCACAAGGGGAAGACTGTTTAAAAGGGGATTTAGATAAATTTTAAATATTCATTAATATTTCACTTATATGAGAAAGTTAATCAAAGTTAAACGCAATTTTGGAGTGCCCGGTGTCATCTAGATCGGTACTTGAGGTATGACATAGGGTTTGAGGGGGAATGGGGGAGTGCTAGGGACCTAAGGAGGTTCTTAGGGGAGCCTAGGTTGGTATGTCTATAGAAAAATCCTTGATGGTAAATCTTAGAATAAGTTAATGCCATTGAATACTAGACACCACATTGGTGTTGGGAAAAAGGTTTTGTAGGTCGATTTTGAGGACCTAGAGGAGGAGGTTGGCCAATTCAACAGGTCGAGATCAATTATGAGGATATAAAGAGAGGAGGATGATCGATTCATTGTGTCGAGGTTACTTCTGAGGACATAAAGAGATGAGGCTGACCAATTTAGGAGGTCGAGACGAGGATAACCGATTCAAAGATTGAGGTTAGTTATGAGGACCTAAGGAGATGAAGACGATCAACTTAGTGGGTTGAAGATATGTTAAGATTGGTTGTAAGGGGCTAAGGATACCAATTATGTGGGTCGAGGTTAATTTTAAATTTATGCTGGTGATGACCAATTCTGAGGGCAGAGGTCAATCCTGAGGACCTGGACTCATAACGACCAATTCTTAAGGTAAAGGTCAATTATGAGGACTTAAATTCGTAGAGGCCAATTTTGAGGGTGAAGGTTAATTTCGAGGGCCTAAAGTGGTAGCGACCAATTCTGGGTGTCAAGGTTAATTCTGAGGACCTAAATTTATAGCGATCAATTCTGGGAGCCGAGGTCAATCCTAAGGACCTAAAGTTACAGCGACCAATTCTAAGGGCCCAGGTCAATTTTAAGGACCTAAAGTTTTGGTGACCAATTCCGAGCGTCGATATTAATTCTAAGGATCTAAATTTATAGCGACCAATTTTGAGGGTTGAGGTCAATTCTGAGGACCTAAAGTTATAGTGACCAATTCTACAGGTCGAAGTTAATTATGAGGACCTAAAGTTATAGAGACCAATTTTGTAGGCTGGTGTAAATTATGAGGACCTTAAGTTGGGATTAACAATTCTGAGGCTTGAGGTCGATTTTGAGAACCTAAAGTTATAGCGACCAATTCTGAGGGCTGAGGTCAATCTTGAGGACCTAAAGTTGTAGCGACCAATTCTGAGGGCCGAGGTCAAATTCTGAGGACCAAAAGTTATAGCGATGAATTCTGTGGGCTGAGGTCAATTCTGAGAACCTAAAGTTTTAGTAGACATTTATATAGGCCGAGATCAATTTTGAGAACCGTAAGCTATAATGCGGGGAGTTTCTCTCATAGGGAAATTTAAATTATCTTTAGGGTGTGGATGCATCAGTAGTTCCGTTGGGGATTGTGTTATTTTCGGACTTCACTAGGGAAGGAATTATCTTTGGGATATTCATTTTGGGATCATGTTATCTTGAGACTCTACCAGGGGATGTTTACGCTAAGGAATACTAAACTTTGATGCGGATGAATTGTTGGTTTTATTTGTAGAATATGTTGACAATAAGTTTACAAGATTAATCCAGTTGGGGATTATGCTGGGGATAAGAGCATAAGATTAATCTTATTGAGGATTTAAAGAGTTTTATAAGGGGCTTAGTGCTCCAAAAAAATGATATTCTTTGAGGAAAATGTGGTTCCATATTTTTTGGGGGGATTTTTGGAAAAGTTTCGGGAAATTTTTGAATTTTTCTAGAATTTGTTAGCATTTTTGTACAAAATTTGTAGGGGGTGCCGATAGGCAGTCCTGGGGCGGTGCCAATCACAAGGGCTTCCTTGGGAAAGGGAAAAGATGACTACTGATTAACGTTATCAAGGGGGTTGTCGATCGACAGGCCCCTTAGCTTTTTATAAAATGGGCGAATCTTTCCCATTTTCCATACCTTCAAGTGTTTGAATCTTCTACTTTCTCTGTCTAAAAAGATTTCTTAAGTCCTTTTTGCTTTAATACTTCAAATGGCTGGTTTAAATAAGGGGTACCATAATGCGTGACTTGCTGTCAATGACTAGGGTTGGCCTGGAGTTATAATATAAGATGCCTCTTACTTTGGGTAATGAATATAACTATGATCTATTTGATCTTTTGGATGATGATAGTACTCTTCTAAGTGAGATGAAATATCACCACTCATCTGGGGTGAGGAACCCTAGTTGGCTATGTAAGTATAGCGACTTTTGGTATTCCATCTCATTTTTCCCTTTCTTATTTAAGTTAATAATGGGCTTTTATTCTTTTTCTTTTGAATATTGACATTGATCCTTCGGTTATTCGGTCTTGGGGGATGATGGGGTTGAAGGAGGTTTGGTAAAAGTTTCATTGTGTGGTTTGTTGGATGGTCTTTTATGCAGATTTTGGTCCTTGGTGGAGACTTCAAATGAGACACTACGCTCCACTGCAGTTTTATGTGCTCTGGGAGTGAGGTGGTGGGAAACTACCCACACTTTCCATCTTGGCTTTGTGGAGACGAAGGTTACTCCCATAGACATTCAGTAGACGGCAGGGGTTGACTGTGAGGGTTTTCAAATAGTGGTGAACCGCACGCTAAGGGTGACACCATAGGTGGTGCACGCAAATCTGGGAGATGTGGGTAGGATCATTTTTAGGGATTCAATCTGTATTTCTTCTTTGAAGGATACTCTCTTGAAGAGGATGATGGATGCGATCGATGGGCGGTAGGTGAGGCAGATAGCACGTCTATTTATTCTGTTTCTATTGGGTGACTTTTTAGTGGCAACAAGTGGCGACATCGTCTATGTCTAGTTCTTGACGTATTCGCGAACAATTTTCGATGTCCAAAAGTATGACTAGGGATGCCTAAACTTATAATTCCTCTATTCTTACTTGAATGCTTTCTGTCAGTGCTTCTGACATACTTTTATAGGGGCCATGTATCTTTTGGAGGTAATCTTGAATTCATTTTCCTTTTTTATGCAGTTTCTTGCATTCTTCTTTGGTTTCTTTCTTCCTGATTCTTATCTTGGGAACACGTGGTTTAATGAGGTGATCGGGTGTAATTCGGGGTTAATAGCCCTGAAGGATGAGATCTGGGGGGACTTCTGTTACATGTTTTGATGGCAGAAGTCTAACTGGAGGTCGAATCAGTCTTTATCCATGGCGGATGTGTTATGGGCTCTGAAGTCCCTCACAATCGATCATGTTATTTTTCTGTCTTTTGAAGTCGTTTGGTGTCTGTATCTCTTGAGTAAATACTGATTCTCTATTGCAAATTATGGGTGACCTTCTACCCCTGGGAGTGACTCAGGCATGATACGAGGGTGATGGGCCTACATGAAAAGATATGACAATTGATCGCACATGAGTTTGGGTACGTCTACTACCTAAGGGAAAGGGATGACATACATTTTTTATGGAGGAGGAGGTGGCGGTCCCACCATCAACGCCCCTATGTACATGAGGTGGGCGAGGGATATGTCGGATGATGCCCATGCGTTGGAGCTGATCGGTGAGACATATACGAACTATACGGATACATCAACGAGCTATGAGTATCTAGATTTTGTGATGAGCTGGCTGATGCCTTCCTGTATCTACAAAATGGAAAACATGCCTCTACCTAGTATGACTTCGAGTCGTGGGACTAGTTCACTGGTGGGATCTTCCCACAACACAGGTGATGGAACTTCAGCAGTAGCGAGTATAGAGGAGGCTTTGATTATTTAAGTTTCTCTGAATTCTTATGATTTCTAAGTGAGCAGGGGGGAGTCATTGAGCGTGTCGCATTTCCCTCATGCATCAGTGTCTGACGGGGATTACAGACGATGCCCTTCGGCCTTAGGTATATCATTTTCTATTTATTCTTACTATATTGACTTAACTTTTCTTCTCGACTGATTTTCCTTTTGCTTGTTGCTTCTTTGGTTGCAGTATGATCAAGTGTCGACCACTTGGCTAAGGAACATCAAGGATTGGATGTCCTTCATGTCAGAGTATATTAAGAGTTTAGCTTCTTCATGCTTTGTTCCGCCTACCACTTCTGATGAGGGCTCGTGTTTTGAGAGTGGAGGATCCACCACTGGTCACAGGGGAAAGCGTGTCTGCTGCTGGGGTTGAGAGCTAGAAAAAGAGAGAATTTGTGGGTTCCCATTTGTTTTTTCTATTTTTTTACGAAATGTAACTCGGTGAAGAAAAATATATAAATAAATATGGCTTTTTTAATTAGCTTTTTTGTTGATTTAGTCACTTAGCGCTTTCAATTTTTTGCTAAGATAATTTATTTTATGCAAAGACAGAGATATGTATAAAATGGAAAATGAGAGGCATAAGAATTGTTATTATGAAAAAGTGTCAAACAAATCAATCCAGAGAGAAGGATTTTTTACTACAAATTTATTTTGAGAGAAAAAATGAGCAAATAACCTAAGGGTAATTTTTCAAAATGAGGATTTTTCTAAAATTGATTTTGATAAAAGAGGAAATATGAAATTTTCTAAAATAGGGGGATTGCTGATCGGCATACCCCCTAACCTACCTCTCGGCGTGGGGTTCAAGTCAAATCATCCTTAGGCCTTGATTTCAATTTTTTCACAACAGAATACTCTTATGGAGTTGAATTTTACTCGGGTCTTCAAGACTCTTGTCTTTTTCCAAAGATTTTAAGTATAAAGGAGGTGTTTGGTATGGGTCTTCTCACCAATACCCACATCTCCTTTCTTGCTTTACGTTCCTCATTTTTAAATGGGTCTTCCCATTCATGAAGATCTGGAGAACATGTTCTTGTATAATGTGGACTACGATGCTTTCAACTTGCGTCGAGTTTCTATATAGTGTAAATGAATTATAGACTGGAACATATTGGTAGTAGCAGTACAATTCTGGTATCCTAAAGATCATGTCTTTCATTTTGTCTTGGATGAGGTTTGTCTAACTTATGAGGAGTTTTCGTCCATATTGGGGGTCAGACCTAGTGTGGCGGTGACTATGCTTGATCTCGTTCATTCTCCCCAGTTTTTTTTTTTCAGAGTTGCTTCACATTTCAACCTCGACTATTAGACCATTGGTTATAGAAGTGGCTATTTCTCTTCTGGCAGTTATATATTCAATACGCCTGAGGGGTTTTGAGGATGTCGACTTTATTGGGGCTTGTTTCCTTAGGCCTTGCTACGAGGTTATTATTAGTGATGGGGGACTTGACTATGGATGCCCAAGTTTATTGTACAACGGCCTCGATGTCTTACCACCATAATCCTGCAGTGGTGGTGATAAATGAGACCCTGAATGACCTAGATGATTGAAAGAGGGGTTGTTTTAACTTTTTGAGGGGGAAACCATATTTCTATTTATATGGCTTGCAGAGAGGTTTCGCCTAGTGCACCCTCCTGAGTATCCTTTGGTGGTTGCGCCCAATTTCTTTATCCATCCTTTCGTCAGTTTAGGTCCATGTGTAGAGTTTTTGGTGAATTGTCTTGTAGAGCATGGAGATCGGTGTCTTCAATGGTCAGTACCATGGTGGGGGGACTTACTACATGTCTGGAAGCTTGGAAATTATTAGTATGTATGACTGGTGGGCCTTCGACAAACTTCCTTCTATTTCCCCTAGTGACTTCTACGCCAGTTGGATGCGAACAGATTGTGCCCCCTCGTATAACAAACTTCTTCCCGGTAGAGGATTTGACTAAATCTCTAAGGATGATGCTGGACTCTTTATGGCAACGCCGTTGGTCGTCTATCCGTCCATCATAATCCTTAGAAGGGGTCTGGCATGTTTGTAGGGACTACCTGAATGGTTATGGAAGCGGGTAGTAGAGAAAGTCATCACGAAAGAGATCGATCAAAGGTGGTTCGTTGCTTTTGACACCATGGTTTTGTGGTTATGTCTAGGATTGTCTGGGTGTACAACTTTATAGAGTTTATATGGAATTTCAATCAGGAGTGGGAGACTTAGGGACCTCCAGGGGATGGTAATGATGATGAAGCAAGGCCCTCTGACAATTGATGGCAGAGTCTTGTGAAGCTTGGGTAACTTTTGTGAAGTTATGGTGGTTCCTGTGTTTTGGGGTTTGGGGATAATTTTTGTATAGATTAGGTAGGTTTTGGTTTGTTTAGGAACATTTTGGTCAGCAAAAAGGAGTGGTTGATTTGACTCCCTTAGTTGATACTTCATGTAACAGTGTTGTATTCTTCTTAATTAGAAATAAAAATTCATTTTGAACATATTATATTATGCCTGTTGATCAGTTTCGCGTTTGAATTATCTATACCAATCGCTAAGGCATACATAATCATTTTGTTGATGTAAATGATAAGATAGATCGTTATTCTCGGATGCTAGAAAAGAATAGCATTTTATGAAAATGAAAGCGACCGAACCCATGTATGTAATATGGGTTGCCTACATACCATTGGGGTTTTTAAAAATTCTAATGAGTTTCATTTTGAAAAGAAAATATTTTTGAGAAGATCGTTCTACGTAGTTCTAGGTAAGGGAAATGAAGATTTTTTTTCTTTTTAAGGGTGTAACACTCGATGGATAGCACTACTTCCATGCCGTATATTGGAGAATAAGGGTGTAACACCCCATGTTTTTATTAATTAATTATTTTAAATTATTAGAATATTTGAGAAAAATAAAATTTTGGATTTAATGATTTCTATTAATTAAATATGTTTTTTAATACTAGAAGAGTAGAATTTTAAGAAGAATTAAAATCGAAGTTAAAATAAAGATTTTATAAACTTTTTACCACATATATTTTCCTTGGCAAAAAATTTCGGCGGCTATAGGGCCAAATCGATTCGGTCATGGCAAGTGGCGGCGAGCAGGTTGGTCGGTTTAAGAGAGATTGATTTGGTTTTGAACTATTAATGACTATATAGTGCTTTTAATTCAAGGGGGATTTCTTAGAATCAATTTTTCCTGAGTTTTTACCAAAGAGCTCTTCCAAAATATTTTCCTCTCAACCACAAACACCTCCAACTTAATCAAAATTTGGTCACAAGTTTTGAAGGCTTAATTGGGGTTTAATCTAGATTGTCCAAGAACAAACTTTTTGCTAATTTTTTGAGAGGAATCCAACTGCTTTACCAGATTTTCTTCTTCTTAATCACAGGCATGAATACTCTATTCATTTCCTTTACTATTATACGTTTAAGTGTAGCCTAAACACTAAATTACATATTTTTTCTTAAAATCAATTAGTAACTTAATTAGAGAAAGTGGACACTTAATTATGGTACTATTTTTATGAAACTTTTAAATATAAATTAATCTTTGAAACCCTTGGGTGCGTTGGTTAGATTATTGGATTTTTATTGTTTTGGGTGTAGTTTCTCATGTAGAATTTTATGGGGTATTCATATGGTTAATGGGATGCGTTCACACTTATAAAAACGTTAAATGACTTATAAAAGCGAACTATTATGACGTATAGGATATTATTTCATGTTAATTAATTTAACATTAATGAATAGAATTAATTGTGTTGAAATCACAATGGTGTTATTAATTTATTTAAATTAAATTGGGGCCTTTATGATTAAATTGGTATATTGTGCATATTGAATTGTGTTTTGAGTGATTTGTTTTATTCACTTTTGCCATCAAGGGGACGAGGAGCTTTTGGGTAGTATATTGCTCACCTCTAATTTAGGATGCTTACTAGGTATGGGACCAGTGGCCAGACCTTGGTTATAATTTAAGCTTGCTTAGAATGTGACTAGTTAGTGTAGATTCGTGAGAATTTTATATTTCGGGGAGGGGAAGATTTTTATGCGTGATCATCATTGCGCTAGCCTAGGACGTGATAAATTTTGGTAATTCATCATATATGTTGGATAGGATGTATGTGTACTTTGGCGATCCTTAGGTATGGTACTAAGGGGTATTTTGAGGATCTCACATGGAGTATAAGGGTGGTAGAATTGATAAAGTAAACCCATGAGAATTAATGCCTAAGATAAAAATGGGTATTAAAATCTGGGCGACATAATGTGCAGGGACCGATAGTTTAAATGGGTCAGAGGGTGTTTTATGTCGTGTCGTGTGTGGAACCTTGTCATAACAAGGGTCGACTGTTTAATCGGATCAGCTACGCCATTGACAAGGGGAAGTGTAAAACTTTGGTGGGAGTACCACCCGAGGCAAGACGATCGCTATAATAAATATGCGAGAGCACTGCGATGAATAATAAAATTGAGAAGTACAATGATACTGGGTTAATTTTAATTAAATTAACAACATGGGGCTTAGTCAATTAAAATCATATTGATGTACTTTTTGAAGAACAATTATTGAGGGTAGTTAGTGAATTGTGCTATTTCATTTAATTATATTCTCGTCTAATTAAAATATTTTATTGTGATATTTATCTCGTATAGTGCTAGTGTATGGATTCAAGGATCCTATTTGAGGGGAATAGTGTGTATTTCTGCTCAGGGCTCTGACCTCGTACGTTGACTAACCTTTTCAGGATAAGTTTTGAAGAAGCTGCATACGACTATTTGGAGACTATCGTTTGGAGGTGCAGTTGGAGCTTATTTATTTTACTGATTTATTTAGTTTAGTATGAGACTTTATATGGGTTTCATTTTTCCATTCAGTTCCAAAGTTATTTGAGAATTTCAGTTGGAGTATTTACAGTTGCTTTATTATTCAAATTTTTAATCATTATTTAAAGTTTGAGCATGTAATGGATCTCATATCGCACAGTTAGTTATTATCAATTGGAATTGATTCAATTAATTATCTTGTGGACTGATTTATTTATGTCTCCTATTTATCTCATGTTAAAATGGTATTTATTTAGTAGCACCCGACACAGTTCGCCGGCGATGGCTCGACACCCCGTTGTCGTGATTGTGCGGGGTGTTATAAAGGTGTAGCCCTAATAGGCCTTCTTATTAAAGTGTGGTAGCCCAAGAGGGTATAAGGGGTCTGATCATTTTAATATCTGCAGCTCTCAATTATCTTATTAATCATGGTCTTGGGACTTTTGTTAGTCGCTTACACAACACCATTGGTTCGGGGTCGATTGGGAGAAGATTTTTTTATTTGAATCCAATATTAATATACTGGTTCTGTAAACTCATCTTCGAAGATGAGATCGTAGGGGACTCCATATCGACAGATGACATTCTTTCTGTTCAACTTGGCCACTTTCTTACTATTCAGCACCGTGTATGACTCATCTTCAACCCATTTAATGAAGTAATCAATAGTGGCTAGGATGAACTCATGATTGTTTGAATATTTGGGAGTGACTTTACTTACGATGTCAATACCCTATGTGGAGAAGGTCCAAGGATAGGTCATGCTGTATAGCTCATGGGAAGACAAGTGTTGAATATTGGCAAACTATTAGTATATGGGGTATCTTTGGATATGGGCAATGCAATCTTGAACCATGGTGGTCTAATAGTACCTTTGACGGATGATCTTTTTGGCAAGAATGTGATCGTTCGTATGGGGTCCTCATTCCCCACTATGGACTTTTTGCATCATTTCTTCAACATCATCCCCTATAATGCAACACAAATGGGTTTCGTCGAAGTTTTTATTGAGCATTGCTTTGTCACAGATGACTAAACTCGACAACTAGTTTGCGAAGGTCCACATGGTCTTTCTTATCAAATACCTACCATATTTGAGGAGGAGCCAAATGACATATTACCATAACTTAGACATATTATAATCCTCCTCGGGAACGAGTTCAATGTATTAGTAGTGAGTAGGCTTAGCTTCTTTCTGAAACATAAATAGTCTATTGTTATTCCCTCGGGCATGTCAACCATGGAGGCCAGTGTAGCAAGCACATTAGCGATGATGTTCTTTGCATGACATAAGTAGTATAAGGTGACATCATTAAACTAGGAGGCCAATTTTTCGAGGTGGGCATGTAAGGGTAGGAGCTTCTCGTCTTTGATGCTCAATTTTTTGAAGATTTAGTAGACGATGAAGGAAGAGTCTCCGTAGATGCCTAGGTGTCGAATTCCTTTTTAGTGGGCGATCTTAAGGCCTATAGTGCATGCCTCGTACTCAGTCATGTTATTGGTACAACGAAAGTCTAGTTTGTTTGAAATTGGGGTGTGAAAACCATCAGGGTTTATTAAGAGTAACCCAATGTCCTATCCTTTCTTTTTGGTAGCTCCATCAAAGAAAATTTTCCATCGAAGGTCCTCCTGAGAGGTGTAGAGAATATATTCATCAACAAATTTAGAGACCCAAACATCAACTTCTCCCATGGGGAAATCGGCAAGGTAGTCGAAGATGACTCTCCCTTTCATAATTTTATGCATGATGTACACAATATCAAACTCGGGTAGCAACATCAACCAATTATCCATTTGTCTGGATAAGGAGGGCATTTATAGTAAGTACTTAATTAGATCTTTATAGGATACAAGTCTAATAGGGAATGCAAGCATGTAATGCCATAATTTCTGCGTGACCTAGACCAAGGTGACACATGCGTCCTCCAAAGTAGTGTAGTTGATTTTATACTAGGCTAATTTTTGGATGGAATAATAAATAGCTACTTCATTATGGGATTCTTCGTTGTATTGGGATAGCAAAGCCCCTACTGCGGTGTCTACCACGATTAGTATAGAAGGGGGAGGAGACCTGGCTGCGGTCATAATCAGTGGAGGTTGGGTAAGGTATCGGTTGATTCTGTCAAAGGTTTCTTGGTAAGCCTCATTCCAGACTTTAGTAGAATCCTTTTGAAAAAGCTTGAAAATGGGTTTGCCGATAGAAGTCAGTTAGCTGATGAATGAACTGATGTACTATAGTTCTCCCAGGAATCCTCAAACTTCCTTCTCCGTCTATGGTGGTGGCATCTTAAGTATGACTTTCATCTTGTTAGGGTCTGCACTGTTTCCCTTTTCACTGATCACGATTCCTGAGAGTTTTCCTTTCTGATACTAAAAATGCATTTATGTGGGTTTAGCCGCATCTGATATTACTGCAATCTCTTAAAAAAATTCGAATGGCACGAATATGACCTTCCCAAATCTTAAATTTTATGATCATATCATCTATATAGACCTTGACCTCTTTGTGAATAAGGTTGTGTTGGATGATTATAATAGTCTTTTGGTAGGTAGCCCCGTCATTCTTGAGTCTGAATGGCATGATAATGAAGAAGAAGATTACTCATGGGGTGATGAAGGTAGTTTTCTCCTGATGGTCAAGGTGCATCTTGATTTGATCATATCCGATAAATCCATCGATAAATGATTTGCGGGCATGACTAGCTATGTTGTTCATGATCATGTCGATGTTGGGAAATGAGTAATTATCCTTTTTGGATGCTTTATTCAAATCCCAGTAATCAACGCACACATGGACTTTCCCTCCTAACTTTGACACATGGAGGATATTATCGAGCCATATAGGATATTCAACTCTGCAAATTAAACCCACGTTCAATTGCTTGACTACATCCTTTTTTACTTTGAGCGACCATTCAGTGTAGAGCATCTATAGCTTCTATTTGACTACTTTCCATTCTAGGAATGTTAGGATCTCGTATTGAGATATTTATGGGTCAATAACAAGCATGTCATCATAGGATTATGAAAATATGTCCATGAATTCCTTCAGTGTATCTTTGAATTGTGCATGCTCATGCTCGTTAAGGGTGGGACCTATCCTAATCTTGAGTTGATGGCTACTAAAATCAGGATTAATAACAACAGTTTCATCATCATTAATTTGAACACAGTTATGTTGTTTATTATTATCCTTATAAGATCAGTTAAGAATTGTTCATTGTTAAATCATCATCAATAAGAGTTTGATTCGAATCAAGACAATTAATGTAAGGCACAACAAGATACTAGAAATCTTCTTTTGTTTCATTCTTTGAAAAAACAGCATTGAGAACCTCATTAACATAGGTCTGAGTTACATTAATATTATAAAATAAATAGAAACATCAGACGAAGAGATTTGGATATGGTAGACAGCAGGGTCAGATTGAATCTAGATAGGTTGGACATGCAGGGCATTCCAGTTAAAGAGAGGTATATCAGCAGCTCGGATTTGAATATACGGGTCCGGTGGTGGGATATTTAAATGGATTATTTAGAGACTTATCCTTAGTATCTGCAGGTTGAATAAGTATTTGAAATCACTTTTCTCAAAACCCCAACAATTATCACGGCTCTTTCGGTGAGAGGTTGAACTTCATGCTGGAAGACTGTGACCCAAGAGTTATTGTCTTAAAAGAAGATGTCCATCCCCAGTTTCATACTCTTATCGACGTGGTCATACCATAGTTTGAGGAAGTTGCAAAAAGGTAAGTCTTCGCCTTTCTTGATAAACCTTCCTTTTAAAGAATCTCTCAAAATAATCCTTCCTTCTTCATGGCTTCTTTTCTATCATGGCTATTGGAGGGATTTGAGTTCTTTTGGTGAGGGTTCGGTAGCCCAGGACACATAAAGGAACATACTCCTTCAGGATTATGGACTTAATAATCCCTTGTTAGCATCGCCGTAGACCCATTTCGGGCATAAAGTGCATGTTTTTGAACATTTAAATCACGTTGACATTTCCATAAGGGTTGTGTTCCAGACAGATCAGATCTTTGAAACTATCCCCTACTTGAAAGGGAAATGGGTCAACTCTGAAGGCTGAGCGAAACATATCATTCATCCCAAGCTAGATCTATAGTGCCGAGTTACTAGTGCTAGCAGTGTCTGAACAGTCATCATCCCCCAAGATGGTGATAACCTGGCCATTGGCACAGAATTTCAATTTTTAGTGAAGAGAAGACGATACCCTTTGGATCCTGTGGATCCATGGATGACCAATTACAAGGTTGAAACATGCAGGTATGTAAATGACTTGGAACTCGATGATAGGAATTATAAGGTCAGCCCATATTGTGAGTTTTATGGATCCTATTAACTTTCAACGAGTATTGCCATAAATATGCACAACAGCATATGTGGGAGTGAGATCACTAACTTATACGCCCAAGTAATTGAAGGTTCTAAGAGGAAAGACATTGAGGGAATATTCATTATCGCCAAGTGAGAGTGGGAATGTCTTTCCCAAAACTTCAACGGAGATGTTGAGGGAATAATTATGGTCTAATCCAATCTTTGGTATCTCTGCTTGGGAAAAGGAGTGAAGTCTAGAAGAGGTTAAGGACCCATCCATATTTACAACTTCTTTGGGAGTGGTGGAAGTGGGGACTATAGGCCCAGTGAGGTGTTTTATCAAAGCATTATGGTATAACTAGGAGGACATAAAAAGCCCAAATAAGGTGATGTTAGCTTAGGTTTCCTTGAGTTGGTCAAGGACTTTATTTTCTTCTATAGTCGGCAAGGGATGTTCTTTGACAACTCCCTTTACCTTATCTGGCTTGGTCACCTGAGGAATAGTATCTTTGTATTGTCTACCTGACCTGATTATATGATTTACTGAGGTGGGGGAGAACAAGAACCCTATGTCTTCGTCTATTTTTGGATGAATGGCCACCTTATTGATTTTTCCCAATAAATCTTCAAAGGATATCTTTATGCACATATTGGCTAATAGACTGGTGTGTTCCCGACTGGAATTATCATCTGAACTGTCAAAGTCATCTCCTCATCTGGTTATAACTATGTCCTCTTGCCAAGAAAAACTAATCCATTCAACAGCCTCAAAGACTTCATTGTATAAATCTTCCCATTCATTGGGGAGGTACAGGAATGAAGGGACCAACCATCCCTGAAGCTTCAAAACGGTGAGTAGCTCATCAACGGTGCAAATTTCACATGTTTAATGAAACACATTGGCCATTATCAGTATGATCTCATCGAGACTACATCAACGGTTACCACACATTCATATGAATCCTAAGCCCTTTTTTGGGCTTTCATGAACAAGCCACTGAATTTGCGCCACTCGACGATTATCTGAGTGGGTAATTACAGCCCAAACTCCTAGAGTTGGTTCAATATAAAAAGTAAATCCATATCATTCCATTCAGGACGGGTGAAGACGATGATGTAGGACCTTGTACAGAGTGAAAAGTCTTGATCAGTGAACTGGGTAGGGTATAGGAGAAAATATAGCCAAACTTTGAGCAAATTGGGTAAGATTATGGATATGATGGGTGCTTTATCGGGTATAATTTTAGCAGACCAATCAAATTATGGGTCACTATCTAGAAAAATGGCATTTATTTGGGTTGGGAGTGGGTTATGAGTGGTGTTGGGTTTAGGATTAGTTGGTGAGGTGATGATACCCTAGTCAATTAAACCTTGGATCACATTTTGAAGGTGGAAGCATTGGTCATTAGTATGGATAGCTGAGTGCTGGAAATCACAACGAGTGTTGGCTTTGAAGTTTTTAGTTAGTGGATTTGGTAGTGGATGAGGGTGCAAGGGTTTAATGAGAACGCGTCTCAATAAGTCCTGGTAGACTTTGACAAGGGAGCATGAAGCTCAGTGTACTGTTTCTTGCTAGGTTTGGGGAAACATTATGGTTCCCAAACGGTAGCAGGTTGGGAACTGTTGTTAATTATGAAGATCATATCACTTCGAGTTTTTCATATTTCCATGAAGTGAATTGTTCGACCATTTCTTTTACTCAAATTTGACTTTGGTAACTCCTTTCTTAATTTCAACACTAGCCTATTGAAGGTCTCAGAAGTGTGGTTAGAACTGTCCTCCCATGGATGCTTGAATACGAGGTAAGAAGTTCTTCTTCATAATACCGACTTGTTCCTCCTCAGAGGGTTTGTTAGTCATGGTAGAAGCTTTGTCTCTCCACCTTCCTATGCAACCACTAATTGTTTTGCCAAGGTTTTACTTAAGAAGGTCTAGATCTCGACGCATAACTTTTTGCTCCTCATTGTACTTGTATTGTGATGAATTCCTGAGCGACATCCTCCTAATTATAGATTTTTGATTCAAGGGATGAAAACTTTTTAAGGGAACTTTCTTTCAAGGTCTGATGGAATATCTGGGCTATTATCTCTTCAAAGGCACCGAGGAGGGTCATGGCTTGATGAAATCTTCAAAGGTGAATAATTGGGGGTCATCTTCACCCAAACTTCTCGATGTTTGGCATCTTAAACTTCTTCGATAATCTATCTTTAGGATAGGGAGACATATGGGTGTAGTCCATGTAGTTCCATGATAACTTTAATTGATCAAAATTCTTTGACAACATCTTAAGGTCTTCCTTGACCTTGTTTAGTTCCTCCTCCTTAGGATTCGTGGGTACTGGAGGGTTGGCCCCAGGCTGGGCAATGTTCAAGATAGGGAGTTGAGCTAGTAATGACCCATTAACAAGTGGGGTGCGTGAAGAATATTGATACTCTTCTAGGACCCAAATAGGCTTAGAAGCGGGTGGACCCATGGGACGAGGAAAGAGAACCATGGGCCGGTGACGCTGTATCTCATGGACCTAAATTTGAAAGTTGTCAATATTGGTACTGAGCTAGGATAATATGGTCATCATATTGTATTGTACATTCGGTTATTGGTCATCATTCTCAATAAAGAGCTCGTGAATGTAAATCCTAAACTTGGATAAGGTAGCAGAAGAATCGAGGGAGCTTCTTAGTGGTTTAAGGGAAGACCGAATCCAATAGGGAGTCAGTTAAAATTGGGTATGCGATCAACCCGAGAGGGAAAATAGTTCGAGTTTATTTTTTTAAATAAGGACGGAGAAAATTTTGGGTACTTCGGAAGGAGGATCAAAAAACTGTTTTGGGTATTTTTAGAATAAGAGGTAGAAAAGAAAGGAATCTCAGCATGATTACTATTAATGCTATTATTAGGTTCTCATTTGTATTAGATTTATCTAAATGAAAATGGGACTCAAGCTTGAGAAAATGGGGTTTAAAAATATATAAGACATAGTTGGACTTATTTTCAGGCTCACGAAATGGGTCTTATTTTGAAAAAGGAAAAATTATGCGAAACTTCAAGCGGCAGGCCGACCCAAAATTTTGATCGATTTTTCCTTAGTAACTGACAAACTAAATATGAGTGTCCTAGGTTTGACACCTATATGAGGTTTATACAATTGTTTTGTTAGTGTAAGGGTTCCCTCCCTTGGCATGACTTTCACGATATACCTCTTGCCTATAAGAGCAAACTTCGTCAGTATATGGGGACAAGCCATTTGATATACTAGAGTGTATGTGAATTTCCTCATAATATACCTCTTGGCGATAGTATATGTGATGTCAATTTTGATATACTCGGTGTACATAAATGAGTTCCCTACTATATACCTCATGCCGTGAGTTAGATCAAGCGGTAGATGCGGGGGGAACCGGTCGATATATATCGAAGGTACGAGACCAATGGAAGGTGAGAGTCATATCGCTTAGGCTAACTACGAACCATATATTTAGTGCCCATAAATAATTGACCCCCTTTTAGGGGACAAAAATGTGGTCAACATAGTCATGCTCTTGGTGATGTAGTGTGCCAAAATGCATGAGTCTTAATTATCGTACTATAGAGAGATAGAGTATTTTTTATCGTTCTTTGTTTGCTTGATGGGTAAAGGTAATACTACACTAAATGGGGAGCATATGCAAGTAAATCGATTATGGAGGCTATACTACGAATGGATACATGTGAATGAGTATATGACATGGGAGTATATACAAGTGAATGTGAGTGATAGTGGACCTATACGTGGATAACTAAAAGTGGTGTGTGACATGTGTAAATTAGAATATATGTTGGTGTAGGAAGTGTGGTTATGTACTAGTGAAGCCTAAGCATGGATATTCTGAGTGGTGTGCGAAGTGTGTGAAATGTACAAAAGAGTATATACAAGTGTGTGAAGTTTACAAGTGAGTGGGAAGTGATATTATACATGAAGAGATATGTTCAATAAGGTAAATAGAGGAGAAAATGGAATATGCAGGTAGGTGCATAACACATGTAGAAAAGAATAATGTCCATGCAAAAATAGTATATAGTCCTCTTGTAATAATCCCCAACAGAGCCGCACTATGGCCATCCAAAGGGAGGCATCTCCGGAGGTGGATCCCTCCTTCCTTCCCTTTTTTGGCCTACACGCCAGATTGTGACCTTTATCCAGGCGCTTAGCCATTGTCAATGTAGGGTGATATGTAGAGATAAAGTTGCCACCCTATTTTTCACATGCTGCCTCGAGAGAACGACAAAAACGACAATACTGATGCTTACGAAACCAAGTAATCCAAGGGTCCAGGGACTAAGTTACTGAATGGGAAGGTGTTAGGAACCCATCCCGCCCTTTCGTTCTCTCACGGGCATGTGTTAATCTTCTCCTATAGAACTGCGGGATATGTGTGCTTATTGCATAATGTAAATTGAGGATGGAATCGCTTGACTCACATCATGGATAAAGGCTGAGTGAGGTCATCCTTATGAGTGTTTCCAAAATAGGAATTAAAAATATAATGAAAATGTCACAAGTCGTTATGAAGTAACAATTGCATACATCGGACAAGACACACATAAACAAACATTTAATATATATATATATATATATATATGATAAAAAAGTAACAAATATATATGGGAGGACTCGAGTCAAGGTATTTACCCAAGATGCCTACATAGCTTGAGGGACATCATAGTACATGTAGTTAGAAGACAATACGACGTTGGGGTGACCCATAAATCCAACTGGGGACCTTATTATATGCGTGGGTGTAGAAAAAGATATTTTAGTGTGGAAAATGTGATGATAAATCCCCACTTAAAATTTACAAGTGAACCCTCTTTTTCTTATTTTTGGATTTTTCTATGAAAATAAACTATGTGCGGATTCTAATAATAAAAAATTTGGAATTAAGATGTGTGATGTAATGAAGTAAAGTACTAAAGCAAAAATGAAGTAACTAATGAAAAAATAAGAGAATTTAAAGACAAAGGGGAACTTGAAGTAGATCTTCCTTGTAGATGTGTCGATCTCAAGATGAGTTGATGGTGGTTTGAAAAGGTGGGTGGGAATTTACTCACACTACACCAAATATGTCGAATTGTAACCGTCATTTACCTTGAGAACTTCAGCTTGTCAAGGTCAATGACCGTGACAATTTTGGACGAGATAACTTATTTTGTCACAGTCATGTCACGATCATTGACCGGGACAAGTTCATTAGAATTGTCACAATCGTGTCACGGTCCCTGACCGCGACAAGATTTATCACGATCAAGGACCGTGACAAGCCCATGACATTCTTTAAAAAAAAATCATGGTCTTTGACCATGACAAGTCCGTGACAAGTTTCTTTGTCAATGACTTGTCACGGTCAATGACCGTGACAATTCTGGGTAGAATTGAAAAAAATTCTGCAGGGAAATTTGGCCAATACCACTGCCCAGCCGTATATTTGTACTTGTTATAGCAACGTTGTACCTATTCAAACATCATATATCCAAATAGAGTAGAGATAATGCAAATATACATCCAAAATAGGGAGAATATGCATCACTATATAATCCAAATATAATTCAAATGTAAAAATTTAAAACAATTCAATTCAAACTTAAATCAATGTCACTATATGTCTGGGTTATGGTTAACGCTGAGGAGGTGAGTAGGCCACATGATATACAAATTAACACATCCACTAATATACATCGTGCCGCATTGTTCGCGTAACCACAATTGGGAGTTCTCCTTCCCGGGCATCACATGCATGACGAGCACCCTGGACTCGATGTCTTAAAGCTCACGTCCATGAACTAGTGCACCCTGGACGATATTCGGGTCCCTCAACCCCCGCCCTATCCGTTGGCCATCAAATATGTCCAGTATAAACACGCTCAGCCAACCAGGTGTCGACATCGGTCCGTTGAAGGGAGCCAAATAGGGAAGTGGATCATCAAAGTCCACACGTCTCGGCGATGAAGAAGCGAGGTCCACATCCTCGTCCTCGTCCTCCCACACCTCCTACTACCGCACCTCGTCTCGCACCGCCTTCTCCTTCCCTTTATCCTTACGGTTTCTGCCCAACAAATGTTTCACGAATGAGTACATATCCTGGACCGTCGCCTCCAAACGGGAGAGCTTCGTATCATGTGAGTCCACCGTTCAAGCCAACCCGGTGTCGCTCGTTTCCAATCCGGTGATCCTAGATTTGGCCACCCGCGAGCTCACCCCCTTTTCCTCCCCTTGCAATCAGAGCCAAGCACTTGGCTGAGTGCGTCTGTGGACAAAGATGCCTTGTTGGCATCAGACTGCGACTCA
Organism: Sambucus nigra; assembly: GCA_949130495.1. Classification (NCBI taxonomy): domain Eukaryota; kingdom Viridiplantae; phylum Streptophyta; class Magnoliopsida; order Dipsacales; family Adoxaceae; genus Sambucus; species Sambucus nigra. The sequence continues at coordinate 159,499 of OX422207.1, read as the reverse complement.
TGCACTTCCTTAAGCTTTGCCTGAAATGACAAAAAGCACATGATTAGTAGAATAAGTAAATTAATAAATTATAACGTAATTAACAAAAAGTAAACTGTCGGATTATTTACAATCGTGGCCACGATGCTTGGGGACACCTACTTGTCCTTACCCTTCTTCGTTCGAAGAGCCACATAAGTATCGAGCCTATGTGGCCTACCCCCAGGGCCACTCCATGTCCCCTGAAATAAAATAAAGTAAAATTAGTATCGGCCTCGCAATGTAAAATAATTCAAAATAAAATTAGCTCCACCTCGGCGTAAGACGTCCGGCCGAAGTAGTGCACGTCCGTCTTTTTTGCTCGGTTCTCCCTTCCCGATTGGCGAGATGCCAATTGTCGCTCCCCGATCTCATTGTCAATGAACCTTTACCATTGTGCCAATGAGATCAGCTCCTTCGGCGGGACGGATTCACGCCTTTGGATAATGGACTCTCGTGTCTTCCCAAAGTACCGGGTCCGCATATTTTTCTTCCACGTCTTGTGTTTCTCCCTCAACTTCTCCAAGAAGGAATCGCGTAGCTTTGGATCCAGGTTGAATTGTTCCTGTACAACAAATACAATGTTAGTTACAAATAAATATAAATATAAATATAAATATAAATATAAATATATTACCTGTAGTGCCATCCAAACAGCTAACTTGAGCTCATATGGTACCTCCTTCCAAATAATGTACCCTGGGCCGATGATCGTCTTTACCAGCTCGAGGGATCTCGCTAATAGCCCCGACTTGTTCTCGATGGGCATCCCCAATTCGCCATATTTGGGGAGACTAGGGGCCGAGGAGCCCTCGTCGCCTCTGCTACCACCGAGCCCAGATGACATCATCATAACCAGCATCACCATCCTCGCCTTAATACCTGCAGGAGACATTTGCTATAAAAAAATGTTATTAGTACATATCAAAATGAATTAAAAGAAGACATGCAAATATGTACAATTAATAAAAATAAAAATGAATTTTTAGTGTTAAACACCTCAATTTTGAATTCCAAAACAACAGCATCTAGCTCATAATATGTACAAGAGTAAAACATCCCCACCCCCTCCCCTACTTCCCACACACACGCACACTACACAAGAGTGAAAATGATAAAGTGCAAATCAATTAAAAGCATTAAAAATGGATGTTTCAGTACAAATGGGAATATTTATTACAAATTGAAAAATTGTTTAAAATTAGGGTTATCATAAAAAATGGATTGATATTCGGTAGGAGCAGCTAAGTCATCCACACTACAATTTAGACACTTTGGCGCGTGTTAGACAATTGACCACAGCTCGTTGTTGATATACTTCGAGTAAACACTTGGTTAACCTTTTGAAATGCACAAACAAATGACTCATCCACACTACTAACTAGGTTCATCGCATAGCGGACAACGATCGAGATTTTCATACTCCTTTGGGTATAGTATGCAGTCATACACACAAGCATGAATTGATTTATACTTCATTCCCAAACTTTTCAAACTGTTCTTAATAATAGGATAGCTATTTGGAAGTATATTCTCCTTAGGTAATAAGCCCTTCACCCATTTTATAATTCTTGTCACGCTATTGCCAGACAAATCGTACTGCGTCTTCAAACTGTAATACCCCGTACTTTTGGCTATATTTATTTTTGGGATTAATTAATTAAATGCGTATTAATTGGAAATTAATCCGGGTTATAAATACTAACGAGATGCAAGTTGGTATTTGATTATGTGCATACATGTTTTGATATATGAAATTGGAATTATGAAAGTTGTCATGATATTTATATACGGCATTTTAGAAATTTTGTTGAGATGCGTGTGACTGCCGCGTCATGGTATATTATTTTAATTATAAAAGTGATTTTTATTTCTATTGTCCGTATGGTCGTTTTGAGTGCGCCAACGCGTCCGGAAGGGTCGAGATAGTCAGAAAACACTAGCCGGGGGTGTAGTTTGGATTCCGGGGTATTTTTAGGCCATACCGGCAACTTAAAGGGTATTTTGGTAATTTTACATTTTGAGGAATTAAAAGTGACGAAAATTGGGAGTCTTAATCTGATGTGGATTTAACCCACTAAGCCCATTAACCAAACCATATTAACCTAGAAAGCTACCCCAAATCAAAACCCTAGCCACCTTAAGCCACCATTGGAGAAGAAGCTTGGAGAGAGGGAATTCTGCAGAAAAAACTCTATCAAACCATCATCCAAACTCAGAGACAACCAAGGCAAGTGACTTAATTCCATTTAATTTCAAAGAATGTTCCTTCCATGTTAGAAAAATTCGAATTTTGTGTTTGTTCTTGGTGAAATATGAAAACCCATGTAGTTTGGAGTTTAGAACTTGAAAATTTTGAAGAGGATTGCATGTAGAATGATAGGTAGATGATTATTCTCATGGTAATTGTGATTAGAAGAAATTAAAAAGGATTAAATTCTGGGATTTGATGATGATATAAATCTAGGGCTCATGTTCTTGATAAAATTGGGGAAAAGTATAAAATCTTGTGATTTAATGATGTTTAGGATGCATTAATGCCTTAAAAAATGTTAGTATATGACCTTAGCATGTTTTAGTATGATTAGAGGACTTAAAACACTGTTAGAACGAACTTTGGAGAAGACTTGAGGTGTTAAAAATGGTGAAAAAACGAGATTAGGCAAATCTGGAACGAATCTGGTAGGTCGTTAGAAGCCCCTGCCCAGGTCGTTCGAACGAACTCGTTCGAACGAGCTTCTAACGAAATGACTAGTCGTTCTAACGAAAGGGAGCCTCGTTCGATAACTTCGTTCGAACGAGATCTCGTTAGAAGGGACAGTTCGTTCGAACGAACTGGATCTCGTTCGAACAGCCTCGTTCGAATGAGACTTCTAACGAGTTGACAGAGGGATCTCGTTCGAACAGTCTCGTTCGAACGAGACTTCTAACGAGTTGACAGGTTGGTCCTTTTTGGACTGTTTTGATTTTTGGAGTCCCGTAAACTTGTTCGAGGATATAGATAACATTCCGATGATGATGAAATGATAGAATTGGGACTTTTGGGTATTTATGAGAAGGAAATTAGATACGAGAGTTAAATTAATTGGACGGTTTGGGTTGAGACGTGAGTGTCTACTACGACGTGAGAATGAATTATGGCGGGTATAATTACAAACCGGAAAAATATAAGTTGTAGATATTATAAGTTGGTACGAGAATGCGATATGTACTACGATTAAACTACGGGATTACTAAGACGTGTGTTTACTTAGTATTGGTATATGAATTGTGTGTATGACATACCTACCATACTTGCTATCACGGGACGTTTGCGTTCGCTTAGGACCCTCTAATCCTTGTGTTGCCCGGATTTAGACTGGTTACCTTGATGAACATAGGTCATAGAAATACTTATTGGGATATTAATAAGTCCGCTGATCGTAGGAGCGTAGGTATGTGCGTGACCTATGTGATGTGACTGTGTTCGCCTCCATTGTTTGTGATGTTGTTATCTGTGAACTATTCCTGAAAGATTCGGAATATGTAATCCTTATGTACATGATGTACCGGGATGGATAGCAGAGTATGTGTGCACCGCAGCTTAGTTCTCGGGGTGCTTATATTGTATATTTATGATGTGAATAATATACACTTAATTAATGGGAACCTTCATATTATTGTTGTGAATATAATTACGGTATTGTTTCGAGAAATATAACGAGTTAACTGATAGTGATATATATATTGAATATTGAGCATCTGAGCTTACGATAAACCCTACTTAATTACGAGCGTTATAATGTTAATAGAAGCGAGTAATATGGATAGGACCTATGATAGTCTAGCTAGAGATGATGTCACTTAGCTAGTGGGTTGTGTCGTTATAGATGAGTATTTACGTTAGGAGTGCATAGTTAGACGAGAGGTGAGAATATCATGTGAGTGCACGTCCTAACATGTACTTTGCATTTAATGTTTTAAATGTTTTTAAAGCACTTGCAGGTTTTTAAAATATAACTCCACATTCGGGCTCTGACCCGTTTGCTTTTCAAATCTATTTTTCTTTGTAAAACCATTTTAGGTGCCCAGCCACAAGGACACCATGCATAGGATACTCATTCAGGTGACGAGCTGTAGCTGTTTGTGCAATCTACAGGGATTTGCTTGTAGACGCCTCTATCACTTGGATTCCAGATTCATTATCTATCAGTTGTAGGGCATGTTGCCCATTTTTATTAGAGTTACATTTCCATTTCAGTTTCAGACTTTGGCATGTACTGTTTTAGTTTTCAGTTACTTATTTCAGTTATGGGATTGTAGTGAGGAGTTTTTCCTCCAGACTTTATTTACGTTATGTGATGGTCATTCTATTTACTTCATTATGGTGAATGGTGTATTTATTCTTTATTACACTTGTTGCATGTTAATCGGACTTTAATTAAAGATTGGCACTTACTTTTTAAATACTAGGTGGTTAGTAATCATTAAAATGTTTTCGACAGTGATGCTATTAACTGGACCAACTTGGCATTTTGAATTAATTTAATAAAGGAGTAGCTACCCGGTATTTAATTAGTCGGGGTGTCACAGGTGGTATCAGAGCATCAGGTTCTAGTGTCCTTTAGGATCTGACGGCTTATTATGTTTCCGCTAAGTTTCTTTGATATAGAGCCCTAAATTTTAGGATTGTTGTACTCTTTTTGTGTATGCTTCGTTCTTCAGCTATCTTAAGTGTATAAACAGCGAAATTATAAACTTTGTTCTTATTTCAGATGCCTCCACGACGTGCACGACGAGTTCCCAGGGATGCAACGCCCGAACCCCAGCCCGCTCCAGTTCAGGGCATGATGAATGCCGCTGAGGTTGCAGCTATAGTAGCCCAAGAGATAAATGCCGCCATTGCCGTTGTTTAGCAGGCACCACCTCAGGCGCCGATTGCTGCGCCAGTACAGGTTAATGCATTCCCGTCTGCTTGGGAGCGTGTACGTGACGCTTTTCAGAAAGCGCATCCGCCAGAGTTTGCAGGTAGCTCAGATGTGGTAGTCTCGAGCCAGTGGAGGAAGGATATGCAGAGGCACTTAAGGATGTATGAGTGCACGGATGTTCAGAAGCAGGTGCTAGCTACTTTCAAGCTAGTTGGATCTGCGCTACAGTGGTGGGAGTCCATTACCACCATGGAGGAGAGGGATACTCTCACGATTCAGGAGTTCTGGGTGCGGTTCGACCGAAAGTACTTTCCGTCAGCTGTTTATACGGAAATGAGGAGGAGATTGATGAGTCTGAAGCAGGAGGGCAAGACTGTGGCCGAGTATGAGGCCGAGTTCACAAATCTGTTAAATATCGTTCCAGATGAGATACCAACAGAGAAGAAGAAGATTGAGAAGTTCACGGACGGGTTGACTTGGAGGATCCGTCAGCATCTGCTAGGGAACCTATCGTTGGCCACCTATTCTGATGTGGTTAACGCTGTATTGTTACACTGCCAGGACCACCGTTTTCATATGGCCGAGGGTAAGAGGTCGGGGGAGTCTAGCCATCAGGGCAGGACTGGAGGACATGGTGCCAGCGGGGCACAATCTGGTCAGGGGCAGAGACAGAATGAGCAGGGCTCTCAGCAGGGGGATAATAAGAGGTTCCGGTCAGGTAACTACAGATAGGGTCAGGGAGGTTTCCGTCTGGGCCATCAGGGTCCAAACGGCCATCAGGGCCAACAGGGGCAGAATGGGCAGCAGTTTCACCAGGACTAGCAGGGCCAAGGGAGGAACGATAATGGCCACCAGGGCCGGGGACAGCAGGGACAGAGAGGAGGGAACTTCCTAGGGAAGTGCTTTGTTTGTGGCAAGACTGGCCATAAGCGACAGGATTGTCCTGATAGGGGCAGGGCCCCACAACAGCAGCATCATGGTGCTCGCCAGGAGCCACAGAGGCCTATGTTTCCCGCCGCTCTCCCCGCACCGCCACAGATGGAAGCATTGCCACCCATTCCAGCAGTCCCAGTTCAGCAGGGGCAGCTACAGTATGGACGTGTCTACAACGTCCACCAGGCTGCAGTTCCACAGGCACCGCCCGCGATTGAGGGTACGTTTCCTATCCATGGCACTATGGGTCGGGTGTTATTTGATACGGGTGCTACACACTGTTTTATAGCTACACACTTCGCGAAAGCTTTAGGATTGTTAGCTACGGCAGAGAGCACAGTGACGTGTGTCGACTCACCATTGGGGAGTGGGTCACTTATTTTCTTTATATGCCGGGGAGTGGGGGTAGAGATTGGTGGTTTGGTATTACCTGCAGACATGTTAGTGTTAGACATGCATGTTCACGATGTGATTATCGGTATGGATTGGCTCGTAGCTTATAGGGCCATGATTGATTGCTTCAGCGGGAGCATTGTTTTTGCCATTCCGGGGCAAGAGATGTTTATAGTGGCGATGCCTCGCCCAGAGGGAGGATCGAACGCTCATCTGTATTACATTGAGGAGGATACCTCTAAGGAGGTAGTGATTCCTTTAGATTCTATCCCTGTAGTCAGGGAGTATTCGGATGTGTTTCAGGAGATACCAGGCTTACCACCCAGTCGAGAGATAGACTTTGTTATAGATTTGCTACCGGGTACGAGACCTATAGCACGCGCACCGTAACATATGGCTCCAACTGAGATGAGGGAGTTACGGGATCAGATAGAGCAGCTGTTAGGTCAGGGCTTTATTCGCAGGAGTACCTCACCTTGGAGCGCTCCAGTTTTGTTTGTGAAGAAGAGGGACGGTTCACTGAGATTGTGTGTGGACTACCGAGAGTTGAATAAGGTCACGATACGGAATAAGTATCCGTTGCCTCGAATCGATGACTTATTCGACCAGTTGAGAGGAGCTTCTTTCGTCTCGAAGATTGATTTGAGATCGGGATACCATCAGTTGCGTATCAGGGAGGAGGATGTCTCGAAGACTGCATTCTTGTCGAGATATGGTTCTTACGAGTTTCGGGTTATGCCTTTCGGCTTGACCAACGCTCCATCAGTGTTTATGGACTTGATGAACAGAGTGTTCAGGGATTTCTTAGACCAGTTTGTCATTGTCTTCATTGATGATATTCTGGTTTACTCCCAGACAGAGGAGGAGCACGCCGAGCATTTGAGGCAGGTTTTGCAGACACTTCGTCAGAACGAGTTGTATGCAAAATATGAGAAGTGCGGGTTTTGGCTGAAGGAAGTCTAATTTTTGGGACATATCATTTCCGACCAGGGAATATCTGTTGATCCGGGGAAGGTATCCGCGGTGAGGGAGTGGGAACAGCCCACGACACCAATGGAGATTCGTAGTTTCTTGGGTCTAGAAGGATACTACAGGAGGTTTATTCGGGATTTCTCGGAGATAGCAGGTCCTTTGACACATCTGACACGTAAGGGTGTGCCATACATCTGGAGTGATGCCTGTCAGTTGGCATTCGATGAATTGAAGGACAAATTGACCTCAGCACCTGTGTTAGCATTGCCGAGACCAGGAGTTGAGTATTTGGTTTACACCGATACGTCTTTACAAGGACTGGGAGGTGTATTACAGCAGGAGAGACAGGCCATAGCTTATGCTTCCGGTAAGCTTAAGCCTCATGAGAAGAATTACCCCACGCACGATTTGGAGTTGGCAGCAGTTGTATTTGCCCTACGGATTTGGAGGCACTATCTTTTGGGGGAGAAGTTCCAACTGTTCACGGACCACAAGTCCCTACAGTACCTATTCACGCAGAAGGAATTGAATATGCGGCAGCGTAGGTGGCTTGAGTTTGTGAAGGACTACCAGTTCGACATCCAGTACCACCCGGGAAAGGCTAACGTGGTAGCAGACGCGTTGAGCCGTAGGCCAGCAGATGAGGTGGCAGAGGTGTGGAAGGCTAAGTGGAAGGAATTGGGACACCAAGATGCAGTGGCCCGATCTTTCATGTCTGTGATGACCGTTACACCGCAGATTGTCACGAAGGTAGTACGGGCACAGGCCAATGACTCGTTCTGTCAGGAGCAGATAGTTCGGTTACTAGCAGAGGGAGCCGAGTCCTATACCGTTAGCTCAGACGGGGGATTACGCTTCAATGGGAGATTGGTAGTTCCGGAAGGGGATGAATTGCGACACAATGCGATGGCAGAGTCGCACGGCTCACGGTTCGCGGTACATCCCGGAGGGGACAAAATGTACCAAGACATGAGACGCCAGTATTGGTGGAGCGGTATGAAGAGAGATATCGCTGAGTTCATTTCGAAATGTGCCACTTGTCAGCTTGTAAAAGTGGATCATCAGAGACCGGCAGGATTGCTACAGCCGTTGGAGGTCCCGGTGTGGATGTGGGAGAGCATATCCATGGACTTTATCATGGGGTTGCCTACGTCGCAGAGGGGTCACGACTCCGTTTGGGTAATTGTGGACAGGTTGTCCAAGGTCGCTCACTTTTTACCCGTAAGGACTGACTACACTACGGGACAGTATGCCCAGCTCTTCATTTCAGAGATTGTGAGACTTCACGGTGTGCCCCTAAATATCGTGTCTGACAGAGACAAGATATTTGTTTTGCGGTTTTGGGAGAGTTTCCAGGAGGCCATGGGCACGGAATTGCGGTTGAGTACAGCTTATCATCCGCAGACTGATGGGCAGACTGAGCGCACAAATCAGATGTTGGAGGACATGCTACGCATGTGCATTATTGACTTCGGGGGTGGATGGGAGCAGTACCTTCCACTCGTGGAGTTTGCTTACAACAACTCCTATCAGTTCACGATTGGCATGGCTCCGTTTGAGGCATTGTACGGTAGGCCTTGTCATTCCCCAGCATGTTGGTTAGAGGTGGGGGACAACAAACTACTTGGGCCGGAAGTGATTCAGGATACTTCGGCAAGGATTGAGTTGATTCGGAGTCGCATTCAAGTAGCTCAAGACAGGCAGAAGAGTTATGCTGATGCGAAGAGATTTTTTAGGGAGTTCCAAGTAGGTGACCAGGTTTTGCTCAGGGTATCTCCTATGAAGGGGATTATGCGTTTTAGGAAGAAGGGGAAGTTGGCACCGAGGTATGTGGGGCCATTTACTATTATTGAGCGGATCGGACCGGTTGCGTATAGACTCGGGTTACCGGAGCATTTACATCGGATTCACGATGTGTTTCATATTTCCTCGCTGAGGAAATACCTTAGAGATAATTTGGATCATTCTCACATTACTGTGGAGGACATCTATCTCCAGTCGGATAGCTCCTACGAGGAGGGGCCGATTGCTATTTTGGACCGAAGCGAGAGAAAACTGCGGTCAAAGATAGTTCCGTTAGTGCGTGTTCAGTGGCGACATCACAATGTCGAGGAGTCCACATGGGAGCGCGAGGATGAGATGCGCGAACATTATCCAGAGTTATTTTTAGCAGGTACTTTCTAGTTTCGAATTTCGGGACGAAATACAGTTATTAGGGGGGGAGTATGTAATACCCCGTACTTTTGGCTATATTTATTTTTGGGATTAATTAATTAAATGCGTATTAATTGGAAATTAATCCGGGTTATAAATACTAACGAGATGCGAGTTGGTATTTGATTATGTGCATACATGTTTTGATATATGAAATTGGAATTATGAAAGTTGTCGTGAGATTTATATACGGCATTTTAGAAATTTTGTTGAGACGCGTGTGACCGCCGCGTCATGGTATATTATTTTAATTATAAAAGTGATTTTTATTTCTATTGTCCGTATGGTCATTTTGAGTGCGCCAACGCGTCCGGAAGGGTCGAGATAGTCAGAAAACACTAGCCGGGGGTGTAGTTTGGATTCCGGGGTATTTTTAGGCCATACCGGCAACTTAAAGGGTATTTTGGTAATTTTACATTTTGAGGAATTAAAAGTGACGAAAATTGGGAGTCTTAATCTGATGTGGATTTAACCCACTAATCCCATTAACCAAACCATATTAACCTAGAAAGCTACCCCAAATCAAAACCCTAGCCACCTTAAGCCACCATTGGAGAAGAAGCTTGGAGAGAGGGAATTCTGCAGAAAAAACTCTATCAAACCATCATCCAAACTCAGAGACAACCAAGGCAAGTGACTTAATTCCATTTAATTTCAAAGAATGTTCCTTCCATGTTAGAAAAATTCGAATTTTGTGTTTGTTCTTGGTGAAATATGAAAACCCATGTAGTTTGGAGTTTAGAACTTGAAAATTTTGAAGAGGATTGCATGTAGAATGATAGGTAGATGATTATTCTCATGGTAATTGTGATTAGAAGAAATTAAAACGGATTAAATTCTGGGATTTGATGATGATATAAATCTAGGGCTCATGTTCTTGATAAAATTGGGGAAAAGTATAAAATCTTGTGATTTAATGATGTTTAGGATGCATTAATGCCTTAAAAGATGTTAGTATATGACCTTAGCATGTTTTATTATGATTAGAGGACTTAAAACACTGTTAGAACGAACTTTGGAGAAGACTTGAGGTGTTAAAAATGGTGAAAAAACGAGATTAGGCAAATCTGGGACGAATCTGGTAGGTCGTTAGAAGCCCCTGCCCAGGTCGTTCGAACGAGCTTCTAACGAAATGACCAGTCATTCTAACAAAAGGGAGCCTCGTTCGATAACTTCGTTCGAACGAGATCTCGTTAGAAGGGACAGTTCGTTCGAACGAACTGGATCTCGTTCGAACAGCCTCGTTCGAATGAGACTTCTAACGAGTTGACAGAGGGATCTCGTTCGAACAGTCTCGTTCGAATGAGACTTCTAACGAGTTGACAGTTTGGTCCTTTTTGGACTGTTTTGATTTTTGGAGTCCCGTAAACTTGTTCGAGGATATAGATAACATTCCGATGATGATGAAATGATAGAATTGGGACTTTTGGGTATTTATGAGAAGGAAATTAGATACGAGAGTTAAATTAATTGGACGGTTTGGGTTGAGACGTGAGTGTCTACTACGATGTGAGAATGAATTATGGCGGGTATAATTACAAACCGAAAAAATATAAGTTGTAGATATTATAAGTTGGTACGAGAATGCGATATGTACTACGATTAAACTACGGGATTACTAAGACGTGTGTTTACTTAGTATTGGTATATGAATTGTGTGTATGACATACCTACCATACTTGCTATCACGGGAGGTTTGCGTTCGCTTAGGGCCCTCTAATCCTTGTGTTGCCCGGATTTAGACTGGTTACCTTGATGAACATAGGTCATAGAAAGACTTATTGGGATATTAATAAGTCCGCTGATCGTAGGAGCGTAGGTATGTGCGTGACCTATGTGATGTGACTGTGTTCGCCTCCATTGTTTGTGATGTTGTTATCTGTGAACTATTCCTGAGAGATTCGGAATATGTAATCCTTATGTACGTGATGTACCGGGATGGATAGCAGAGTATGTGTGCACCACAGCTTAGTTCTCGGGGTGCTTATATTATATATTTATGATGTGAATAATATACACTTAATTAATGGGAACCTTCATATTATTGTTGTGAATATAATTACGGTATTGTTTCGAGAAATATAACGAGTTAACTGATAGTGATATATATATTGCATATTGAGCATCTGAGCTTACGATAAACCCTACTTAATTACGAGCGTTATAATGTTAATGGAACCGAGTAATATGGGTAGTACCTATGATAGTTTAGCTAGAGATGATGTCACTTAGCTAGTGGGTTGTGTCGTTATAGATGGGTATTTACGTTAGGAGTGCACAGTTAGACGAGAGGTGAGAATATCATGTGAGTGCACGTCCTAACATGTACTTTGCATTTAATGTTTTAAATGTTTTTAAAGCACTTGCAGGTTTTTAAAATATAACTCCACATTCGGGCTCTGACCCGTTTGCTTTTCAAATCTATTTTTCTTTGTAAAACCATTTTAGGTGCCCAGCCACAAGGACACCATGCATAGGATACTCATTCAGGTGACGAGCTGTAGCTGTTTGTGGAATCTATAGGGATTTGCTTATAGACGCCTCTATCACTTGGATTCCAGATTCATTATCTATCAGTTGTAGGGCATGTTGCCCATTTCTATTAGAGTTACATTTCCATTTCAGTTTCAGACTTTGGCATGTACTTTTTTAGTTTTCAGTTACTTATTTCAGTTATGGGATTGTAGTGAGGAGTTTTTCCTCCAGACTTTATTTACTTTATGTGATGGTCATTCTATTTACTTCATTATGGTGAATGGTGTATTTATTCTTTATTACACTTGTTGCATGTTAATCGGACTTTAATTAAAGATTGGCACTTACTTTTTAAATACTAGGTGGTTAGTAATCATTAAAATGTTTTCGACAGTGATGCTATTAACTGGACCAACTTGGCATTTTGAATTAATTTAATAAAGGAGTAGCTACCCGGTATTTAATTAGTCGGGGTGTCACACAAACTGTGCAAACCAACCATGGCATGTAAAGTTGTTTGATCTTTCTCACAGCCAGAGTATAACGGTTGGGTCACCTTAAATTTTAAACTTTGGTAGTCATCATCAAGTTTTATCGTGATATCTTCACGAGCACTTGAACCTTCTACATCATCAGTAACCACATTCTCCTCTGCTTCATAAACTCCATACGCATCATCAACTAAATCCTCTAACATATTATGATCTACGTCATCCCCTTCTACATCTATCCTACTTGTTAATGGTTGTTATGAAGGTTGGTCGGGTAAAAATGGAACTTTCAATTCACCGTGAAAACTCCAAAATCTATAACTATCTTTCATACCGGATCTTAACAAATGTAGTTCAATAGTTTTTCACTCAAACACCTTACCATTCTTACACCTAGCACAAGAACACGGAAACTCTTCATCATTATGACATATCTTTGCATATTTCACAAATTCATTAGCACCTCTGCGAAACACATCCCCCATTCTATTTGTCTCACCCATCCACTCTTTGCATTTCGAATATCTGATCACAGCTACCACAACTAATCACCTACTAAAGGTACGAGGTGTATATTCATGGATTAGTATAAACAAAACTTAGATTTATTGTATGTTTCATTTAATTATGTCTTATTTATATTCAAATTCAATTTATAATAGAAATTGCCATTTCCTCCATCTCTTATAAAGGGTGAGTGGTCGTATCCCATTCAAGACCGCATTTTTTTGTAATATACTTAACAGCTCATGCACATTGTTACAATTTAAAAAATATTTGACAGCATATCCCCGTAGTTCTCCAAGTACACGACGTAGATTGGCAAGTGTGAGTGTTATTTCAACTGATCAATTGAAATAACAGTCACACTTGTCAATCTAGTATGTACCCAGAGAACATTAGGATACGACTACAGAACTTCCTCCAAAAGTAACAACTTTAAGCCACTAAGAATATTATACAGAAATTATGCAGTCCTAAACTGTCCAAACGGAACAATTCGAGAGATCTCATTACAGGGGTAATGATTTCGAACGGGTCTAAGGGCTATTGAATGCGTACGCATAAGAACTAGAAGGCTAGTATCTATGCGTACTATATGTAATTTCAAGTATGTTTAATTTAATTATCATAATACATATATTGTTCGATATACTAAGTAATTTTCAAAAAAAAAGTTGAAAAATCCCACCCCCATATGGACAATAATCCAGTGGTCATGCCACTTTTAAAATTAACCAACCCAACATCGATCCACTATAATCCAACAACAATGTCAATAACAAATGTGTACCTGTACTCCTTCTAATTCATCTACTCAATTAAATATTTTCATCAATTAAACTAAAAATTAAAGTATACAATTATTAATTTACTAATTTACTATGAGGGGAAATCTTACTTTCATAATTAATCATATATTAGTTTACTAATTTACAATGAGAGACAATCAATCAATTCATTTACAAGGGACATAATGTACAAACACGCACACTACACACATATATACACATACATGAACATACACACATATACCCCCTCCCCACACCCCACACACGCACACACACCACACACACACATAAACAGCCCCCCACCCTGCCCCACCCCCTCCCCACCCACCACCCCACCACCCACCCACCACACATGCACACATACACATACACACACACATGCACATATATACACAGACACACACATATATACACACACACATATATATAAATGGGAAAGAGAGAGAGAGAGAGAAAAAAAAGGAAGGAAGAAACGGCAAGGGAAAAAAAGAAGGGGAAATGGTTTTTTTACTCCGACATTTGTCATGGTCGTGTCATGATCCTTGACCGTGACAATATTATTAGGATTGTCACGGACATTGATCGTGACAATCCCGTGACAAATAGAATTATCATGGACTTGTCGCGATCATTGATCGTGACACAAAATGCGTGTTTGTTGTCATGGTCATTGACCGTGATAAGGCTAAATGCTGGAAGAGTGCCAATTTACCCATTTTAGTGTAGTGTCAAAAGAGTATGAAAATGATTGAAGGAATGTGGGAAATGGTCTTTTAAGGAAAGAATAACCCTGAATTCCGAAATTCTCTCTGAATTGTTGATATGTATGTTCAGCGGTTGCCTTTCAAAGTGAGGTTATAGCCTCTATTTATAGGGCTAAGGGGGATGCCTAACGGCATTGTCCTAGACATGCCTATCGGCATAGAACCCTTAACACACTACTAATAGACAGGGTCCTGGGATTGCCAATTGGCAGCCTGAGGCAGTTTTTTTGGAAAAATGATCGTAAAACAGGATCCGTTGGTCGGAATTGTGCACAATATGGACTGTTGAAAATGGTATTCAGATCCCTTGAATAATTAATTGAATCACTCCTGGGTTCGAGACTTGACCAAAGTCAAATGGTGCTCGAAAGCTCTCGTTGGTCATTGAACCAAAAAATTTCGAAGGAAAATGAATTGTTCGTCTAAATTGTAAGGTCGATTCGTGCATGAGACGGATCGTTGATAGGGTATTTAGTGCCCTTCGTGATTTTATTTAGCTTTGTTCTATTTAAAAAGTTGACCCCGGTCAAATGGGGCCTGGAAGCGTCCAGTGACCCTTTGGAGTATAATAGGTCATTCGTCCATACTGTAAGACTGATTCGCGTACGAGGTAGACCGTTGGATAGGGTATTCAGATTCGAAGGATCATTTAGCTTTGTTCACGTTGAAGAGTTAAGAGGAGTCGAACGGATCCCGAGAGCGCTCAGTGGCCTCCACATCAGTTTTCGAAATAAAACAGATCTAATATTAAAAAAATACTGAATTAGTAGCTGAATATAAATATAGATCAATGCATTTAAAAATATAAAGTTAAGATGTTACCTCATTGCATACTCTTTTACCCCAAACACTACCTTTTACTTCGATCCTTTTTTTAACTGCTTCAACGTGGAAATCCTAATACTATAAAATAATAATAATAACATGAAGTTAGATTTAGACTATATTAAGTGATTATTGGATAAAAATGAAATAAAATATTTTATAATAAAACTTTTGGATAAACAACGTTTGTGGTAGAGTTAGATTTGTCTTGTGGTAGAAGAACACTTACACTATTTGAAGCAGTGCATCTAGAAAAAGAAACATATAATTGCCCATCACTAAACAAAATTATACGCAAATCAATCCCAACATACTTTAAACTGGCCGTAAGATTTATTAATTATAATTGCATATGCAAGATGCACAGGAAATAGAC
Source organism: Sambucus nigra (assembly GCA_949130495.1). Taxonomy (NCBI): domain Eukaryota; kingdom Viridiplantae; phylum Streptophyta; class Magnoliopsida; order Dipsacales; family Adoxaceae; genus Sambucus; species Sambucus nigra. The sequence continues at coordinate 143,839 of OX422207.1, read as the reverse complement.
AGTTAAATGTGTACGGATTATGATAAAATAATTATTTGGGGGATTCATATATGTATTTTTTTTATATTAATATGAACGCAACCCAATTAAAAGATAACACGATAAAAAAATCTTAACCCGAACACATCCTTATCTAATACGATCAACACCCTAATAAAAGCTCCACGTTAAATTACCTTATTTGTTTTAGCAAATGTGAATACGGTCTCAATAAAAATAAACACAACACATAACACATCTTTGTTTTTCAATTAAAATGAAATATTTTTTAACACATAGCCCAATTAAAATGACACCCTAATTAAATCATGACATGAACACAATCCAAATATAAGGTGATACGACAAACCTAATTAAATCACGACACGACACAACAAATGCTAAAAAGTTTTATGAAAAAAGAATATGTAAAAGACCCGTGTAAAACATCATTAATATGTTAGTGAAGGAGAATCATAGGAGAAACCACGCATTGAGAACACTCTTTAATTTGTTGCCAGAGACAACTGAGTTTGAGATAACTGATATTCTCATAATTTGAGCTTTATCTCTAGTCAATGTGATTTTTCAAAATAGGTATTATTTTACAATCCATTTTTGAATGGCAGATTTAAACCACCAGAGATTTTTTTTATTCAAAACAGGGGTTGTTTTTAAAAATTATTTTAAAATGGAAGATTTAAACCATTGAAGATTTTTTTAACACAGAGTATGAAAAAGTCAATCAAGTTTGAAGAATAAACAAACTCAAATATTATTTACACAAAAGTATTTTATTATGGGGGTTGTTCTTACAAAAAAGAATACAATTGATAATCATTGTTTAACTCACGTGATAAAAATTAATATCAAAATTAACACAGATGAAAATAGAGATATTATGAACTAAGATAATAACAAATCGAATTATCGTGTATCTCATGAAATAGAACCCATTTATGAGAGAGTTAAGGTAGAGCTTGAGTGAAAAGTGAATAAGGTAAGCAGACATGTATATAATAGACTTCTTTAATACAACCCATGCTCGATCTCTGCCCATTGTGAAAACCTCTTTAAGCGTGGGTACATTAACAATGAGTACCATTTTAATATGATACCACGTGGCATTATATTTCACCATTACATATAAACTCTCTACATTCAATCTCAACAGTTGGATAATCGAGACCAAAACTCCTCCTGATATATTATATATTATACATACATACACATAATATATATATACACACACACATACATATAATTGATAATGCACACACTCAAGCATATCTAAAATATCCAAATTCCCAAACATTGGATTGTAATCTCAATTAGGTTCACTATATCCCAAACCATGTCGAATATATAGAACCAAGTAGGATACAACATACACTCAAGTGTATCCCAAATCAACTAAATCCTTTAACATTAGATTATCCCATACATCCTTAGGTTTATCAACTCTCAAGCTTATTAAATCAAACTCTTAGTTTAATATATTTTTAAACTATGAGTGCATGACTATACTTTTGCATATGTTATCTCGTAACATATACATATACATCTACTCCTTAATTTCTAAATTAATTATATGAATTGTGATCTCTCGAGACCAGAATTAACCGCCAAAAGTACCTTAGATAGTCATTCTCTTAGCTCAAATATGTCAACCATAAGGTATCTCTCATCCGCGTGTTTACCTGATTTACCCAATCTTAGCACTTGAGGGGATTGAATTGTATTAAGGTTCATAATCCCAAACCTGGGAACTCATTCCCAATCATTCCTAAGTACATCAACTATAAATATTAAGTTTAATATCTTAGAACTAACCCCGAATGAAAACAAGACTCAAAAATCTGATTAACCAAACAAAAGCCCATTACTTGACAATCCTGGAGCCATCAATTCATCGACCCTCTCAGTTCACATGGCATTTGTTCCCTACGGGATTAATGCCCCAAAAACCTCCAATAATGCATTCTAAGCATCTCAATCGTCCCCAAATCACTACACAACTTAAATCTAACTATGAAAATATGTTTGTAAACATTTTTACACAATCACGTGTGTTTAAGAACATAAAATCCAGATTAAATACTAATGATTCAAATTTTCCAACTTGACTCATTATCAAATACCTTATATGGTCTGTTTATCAACAATTCTAGCATTAAACCTCAAATTAACATGGGGATAATTCATACTAATGAGATTTCATTCTAAAACATCAACCCTATTATCGATTTTACACATTTTAGTCATTCAATTTCATCATTTACTCATCAAGGTACAAGTCTTCAGAGCAGGACATATTTATATCATCTTTAATTAGCCCAAATCATAAACATGATTAAACTTAATTAAACTAATGCCCAAAGATGCTTCAAAACTCAGATTTTAATTGGGAAAATAGATATTCTGAATTAATTACACGTTTATTATGAGCACTGTAAGATATGCTTGCCTTAGAATTGAAAACACTGAGATCTAGACTTGGATCTTTGTGATTTTCCCTCCTTAGACTTTCTCTTCTTCTCCCAAAGACTCAGGGCTTCTAGGGTTTGCTTTTCTAATGATAAATGACTAATTAAGGATTCCTAATACCTATTAATATCTCTAATTTCTGGACCTCCATTTAAGTCCTATTTTCGGGCCCCAAAGGAGGACAAATACACACCAGAATAACCCAAAACTTACCCTTAGGCTATACCTACCCTTGCGCACAACTTAACACAATACAAAATATGTGACCGAGCCTCCGTGATACTCTAGAATCCAATGCAAAAGATACTAACCACAACATTCGGTAATATTTCACAGCGTAAACAGATTATACACTTAATTATTATATGCATGCCCATATTCAAAGAATCATATAATTATTATCACCAATTAATTATTCCAAACACAGGTTATCAAAAATCATACCACGTGCAAAATTTAATTACCATCTAAATTATGCCAATTTATCATTACCGAACCATATAACTATTTCTTAGTGCCTTTTATTAAATTATTTCTCACTTAATGAATATTAAATAAATCCATGAAAATATGGAGTGTTACATGGTATAAATGTAATTAATCATGTTTATTTATTCATGAACCTTTTGTTATATTTTGGGTGTAGTAAAATTTCATAAAGGGCCAATTAGTTAATGAAGTCACTACATAAATTTTCAAAAAAGGCCAAAATTTTGGACGGGGCCAATCTGTCAATCAAGAAGTCTCTCGCGACTAGGAGGCAACCCTGGGGCAACCCTGGGATCAACCTAAAAACATCCAAAAAATCACTTACTACCGGGATCAAATATAGTGACACCACGACCTCCGAAGAAGTTTAATGATATTATACCTATGTAAGGACTTAAGGAAGACCAGTAGTATGTAGTTAAGGTCCGAAAATGTCATTGATTGTAAGACTTGGGGTATGGACCAACGATGATAACCCGATTCAGTCGTGTATCGAAAAATTACAAATTGAGTTACAAGGAGAGTAAACATCAATCCAAGCTGTAGATCAATAGTTAGAGATGAATTAACTACTGAATAGATGAAAGGGGTAACTAGGACCCTTGGAGTTGTGTCAGTACTCCAAATGAATATGATAGTGAGATAAATCATAAAGTAATAAATACGAAAAATATGCAAGAGAAATACACTACGTATGAATATGAAAATTTAGGTGTTTCGGGCCAACATGTGATTTAAATATTGGGGTCGAAGAACATTATGGACCAAACTATGAATTTATTTAATAGGGTCGATGTGACATTCCGAACCGATAAATAAATCTTGGGGTCGATGTAACATTCTGAACCAAGAGTGCTTATAATGTTTTACAGGGATGTATGCACTTAGTAGATATTGCATTTGAAATATATACCGTATAAATGATCTTCTTATGTGTGATAGTAGATCGTTAGAAGATATACACATACACACACACACACACATATACACACACACTAGGGTGTACCCGTGCCAATGGCACGTTGACAAATTTGTTCCCGTGGTATTTTGTACCTGTGCCAATGACATGACGGTAAATTTGTTTCTATGATAAATTTATACCTGTGTTGATGACACACTCATAATTTTATCCCGGTGCTTCTATTAGCGACCTATCATTAGCGATGTATCATTAAGATTTAATAGTTGAAATATTTTTATCATCACTATTTTTTGTATATTTTCTCACCTTTGTCACTTAATTATTCGACGGCAAAAATATCCGACAGCACGGCGATAAATTTGTCCCTATGATAAATTTATTTATGTGATATTCTGTATTTTAAAACATTGAAACTTTACCACGTATTTTTTGTATGGAAAGGGGAAAATGAAGCTCAATTTAGTACTTGTACCAAATCTACAATGATTACGGACTTAAGGTTTTCATGACTTATAAAAAAATATTATTTAATGTCGTGTTGTGTTCATTTTGATCGAGCTCGTTTTTATTAAACAAAATTATGTTATGCCGATTTTACTTAATTTGTGTTCAAAATAAATAAATAAATATATTTTATGTCATATTTTATGTCAAGTTACATATTTTTTGTAACTTGAATTGTTTTTATTTTGTAAAAATATTTTTTACTGTAATTTAATAGAAAATATTACACCGAAATAAAATTTATCCAGTTGACCCCAACTTTTAATTTCTTGATTGTTTGCATTTATAGAAACGGGTTACGAATATATATATATATATATAATTTGTATACCATGTGAAAAGACATCTCATGAGGAGATACGGGTCGATTAAAAAAATGATAAAAAGAAGATTTGTTTATAGCAAATGGGATTTGAAGGTGTCTAAAAAAAATCAAAACAAATCAGAGGTGCTATTTGGCTAGGACAAAAATGCGGGGCCCAAAGCTGACTAAATCAGAAAATCCATCCGTACAAAGAAGTGTGTTCACATATTCTAAGGAAGATGTGAACACACATACTTCTTAGAGAAGGCACAAAAAGGTAAACAACACCACTTATTTGCATAGAGATCAAGATTGGATTTTACCATATTAGTTGTATAAAAAAAACTAATTTTCCAAAGCAAAAAATTAGTAATATACAAAAACTTCCACAAATTTGCATAAAGAAGTTATCAAAATAAATTTTCCAAAGCAAAAAAGTAGATAATATCAATACTCTGGAAGTCCATTACTTCCATAGGGTAAAAATGAAAAGAAAAGAAATACAATTCGTTGGATCAAAACTGTACAAAGTAAACACCGAATTGTACCATAGATTAAACACCAAATTATACAAATGCCAATAAATATTTACGATGTAATAAAAAACAAACCACTTTCCATGTCTTTATCTTCTTCCCCTAACTTCTGTTTTGCATCTTTCTCTCAACTCTCATGGATTATGTGTTATGTCCTTGAAAAATAAAATAAAAACTTTGATGTTCTCCTCACTCGGTTAGATGAATAGTACCTTTAAATTGTAAAATTGGTGGGTTTCCACTACAAACATAATATACCTAAAAATAGTACATGTAGAATTGGTGGATTACAAAATAAAAAACATAACTCCAAACACTGTGTTTAACCTCTTAATATTTAAAAAAACACAAACCCCCCAAAATATGACACTAAAAAACCATTAGTTGAAAATAGTACCGGAAAAAAACACCGAAAAAACATCATTGTGTTTAACCCTGGGTCATAGACAGTTGAGAGAGATACGAAAAAAATTAGAAAAACCCCAGTATTGTGGGTTATGATTTTGCAAAAGTTATGTAGGTTGATAGTTTAAACAATTCATTAGTTGGTAAGAGATATATGAAAAAAACCTAGAAAAGATAGTCGTTACGATGCCTTTACAGTCACCTATGGGGATCATGATTTCTTAAATTTAGGGGTGGACAAAAAAAAGACCGACCCGAATGGACCGAACCGAAAATTAAGGCTATTTTGAAACCGGTCCGAAAATCGGTTCACAAAACCTAAAAACCGATTAAACCGGTCCGGTCCGCGGTCCACTATATTAAAAGGCCGATTTGGACCGGACCGGACCGATTCTGATATATATATATATATGTATGTATATAATAAAAATAATGTTATTGTGTTTCTTATGTATAGTTTTTGAATTAATGTATGTAACTTATGAATTTAATTTGGAACATTTTATATATGTATAGACATTTTTTTATTTGGGTTAAAAAAAACCATATAAATATCACTTGGAGTTTCGAGTATTATTTTTTTGTATATATATTTGTGAGAAAAATAGATAAAAAATTCATAAAATGTACATATATATAAAATAGGGTCAGGACCGAATTTTACCCCGGACCAGACCGAAAAAAGCCTCGGCCGAATTAGTAGGTTAACCGAATTAATCGGTCCGGTCTCGGTCCAAAAAATTTGAGGACCGAATATTCGGTCCGGTCCAAAAAATAGGCAAAACCCGGACCGGACCGGACCGGACCGTGCCCACCCCTACTTAAATTAGATATCAACAATCATCAGCTCTCAACCTCCACTCCCTAAAACCCATGTCTTCCAACAAATCTTATTTCCAAAAATCCAGATCTAAAGTATTAAAAAAGAGAACCTATATCAAATGCCAAAAATCATTTAGTGGGAAAAATTTGTCGAAGGTTAAACACCGTAAAAAAGAAAAAGCAGAAATTAACTAACCACACAACCTGAAATAAAGCTCCTCCATGTAAGAAAGAAAAATCAGAAATTAACACCCAAACCTGTAAGGGTTGTGTTGATTCTTCACTCTTGATAGGAACCCATACCTAGCTGAACAAAAAAAAGCATATCAAATCCTATACGGTGTTGGGTAATACACGGTGTTGGGTTCGTGTTGGATCTGAACAAAAAGAAGTGTAATACACGATGTTGGGTCCATGTGAGATCAATGAGAAATGAGGGTTGGTGGCCGGAGCTAGGGTATGGAGACAGAGGAGAGAACGGAGATTTCATAGCTGTTGGTTTCAAAGGGAGTTGGATCAATGAGAAATGAGGGTTGCTGGCCGGACCTCGAGTCATGTGTTTTCTCGAGCCTTGTGCTCTGGCATCATGAATAGGAGTGTATCACTTTTACGCAAGATAATAAATCATATGTGTATGTGTATGTCTCAACCGTTATATTTCTCCCCTCTCCATCTTGAACCCTTACAAAACTTCCATCTCAGCCGTCAGTTGATAAAGACCAAATTCCCTAACTTTCTATCTCAACCATGAGTTGGGAAAGATCAAAAGTTTATTATTATTATTATTATTATTATTATTATTATTATTATTATTATTATTATTATTATTATTATTATTATTATTATTATTATTATTATTATTATTATTATTATTATTATTATTATTATTATTATTATTATTATTATTATTATTATTATTATGAGGAGCAATGGTGTTTTCACTATTCATAAGATGGAGAGACACTTCACGGTTCAGATCGAATCCAACAAGGCACGAAATGAAGGGTTCAGATGAACTTATGTCCTGCAATACCCTTTTTACCCCTCAAATTTTTGGTTCCCCCTCTTTTATTACTTTACAAACTTACAATTTAATTCAAAATTAGGGGTATTTTGGTAAAAATGATAATACCTATCTACTTCTCACCCTCTCACACAAACCCTACCGCCCCTCGCTCACACAAATCCTCTCTACTTCTCCACGACGTATCTCTTTCTCTCTCTCTCTCTCTCTCTCTCTCTCTCTCTCTTTGAATTAGGAAACGACAACCTCTATCTCTCTTTGCATTTCGCACGTTGCCACCCTCTTCGAATCAGCACATCAGGTATAATCTATTTAGGGTTTACACCCTTTACACATCAACAAATCAATTATACTCTATGTGGGGCTTATTTAGGGTTTCATTTTTTGAATTTGGCTTATTTATGGTTCAAAATAAGGTGTTTTTATTCCTCTTACAGAGATCTCACCCTCGATTCCCTACATACTGATTCAAATCAGGTATACCTCTATTTTTTTTAAATCGATGAGTTTTCAATTTTGGGGGTTTGTATTGTTCATAGATGGGTTTTTTTTTTTTGGAGATATTTATGGGTTTTTTCCCTCTTCAAATTAGCAAATCAGTTATACTATATTTGGGGTTTATTTAGGGTTCGAATCATGTGTTTTAATCCAGACTTTGCTTGCTAATAGTTTCGATGTTTGTTTAGGTTTTATTCCTCTCTTTGTTTGGGTTTTATTCCTGTCTTTGCTTGGTTAGATAATTAACTCACTCTGTTTGTTTAAATTTCATCGTATAAAAATGCTTATGTGTCATATTAGAAATGACATTTTGATAAAGTGTGTGTGTGTGTGTGGGGTGGGGGGGGGGGGGTGTTAAGGCATTACATTATTTATTTTTTTATCGTGTGTGATAGTTTGAATTTCATTGTGTACGTTAATTGTTCTGTTTGATATTCCACATTGTACATAACCTCTTAGGACTATATTTAATAGTATGGTTATTAAGTAAAAATAAATATGTTAGATGCGTGACATAATATTACGTCACCTCCTTGCTACTAACTAACTTAATTTTTGTCACCACTTATATTCGTACCGTCTTACAAATGAATCAACTCGTAGATTGGCTGTACTTTATCCTTCATTTATTATCTTTATAAAAAACTATGTTTCCATATGTTTAATATATGAATTGTTTTTTATCTAAGGGTGCAGATTCAATGCCAATATTGAAGAAACATCGACATTGTGACCCGCGACAAATCAGAACATGGCATCATTAGTATTGAGGTGAATCTAAACGTTATTTTATTTGTCGAACTCTAATTTTTTTCCTACTTTTTATTAATTGCAATATTTTTCCACAAATTAAAAACACTCGGACCAAGTTGTATATAAGGGAAAGTTGAAAGGTAAAGAGAACCAACTCCTTTTTCCAGTATGATTCTACTTTAATTTGTATTGTATTTCCATTTTCAGAAAGCTGGGCATTGTTCTGTTGTTAAAGAAATTGGAAAAACCATTGGTTGGAGAAGTGAAAAGTTGATTTATAACTTAAATTTTCCCATGAGATTGGTGCTTCGTGGGAGCAGCAGTCGTGTTCTTATCAATCCATGTACAAACATTGTTAAGCTGTTCATTTATGGCATGGGAAAATGCATCTGTAATGCATCCGTAATGAGACAATGTGCCCAAACATATATGCATATGAAAGTATTAAAGAAACATGCTATTAGTCATATAAAGGTATGATTGAAGGTTCTGTACTAGAGGATTACGACTTCATGTCGCGTTCACTAATTGCTAATTTATGATTAGTGCAAGGTGGAGTTAAGCTGACAGCACGCTTACTTAAATATTTGGTAGAGAACATAACTGATTAAGTTATAATGTAATAGGAAAAATCAGAGAAAAATTAATGTGAACATTTTTTGTAACATTATTCTAACACTCTTATCAAGGTCAAATATTTTAAAAAAATATATTATTACTAATATCGCCATTCTACACTCAAACAATCCTTTTCATTCTTATTTATTTTATGAGATTTGACATTTAATATTTTTCAAAGGACTAATTTTCTTTTTCTTTTTCATCTTCTGAAATCGGTATATAAATTGGAAGGGATCTTCACATGGACCAAACGTATCACATTGCATAGGTTGGTTTGTTAAAAAGGAAGAAAGTGAAAAAAAAATGCATCCTTTACCCTTATGTAATCAGTTGTAATAGGAGACGCTTAGCTTGATAAAATGTAATAGTACCCTAATGAGGATTGGTCCACCAACTCACTTCCTCTTCCAAACTTTTCGATGATGAAAAGTTAGTGAGGCTTGGATCTCTCAACACTAGCAAACCCATGGTCGACAATCCTAATGAGAGGTTACCTACTCTGAAGTAAGGATCACATCACTTAAAAACTTGATTATGGAAAATTAGGGCCTTGGTAAAAGCATATGGGATGTCACCACTCATTTTCAGATTCGCTCGGGGGTCGCATGGCCTAGATTTAATCACAACCAAATGCTTTCATACCCGAATATTCCCAAAACCTTCATTTTTTCCTCAGAACCCTCCTTTTTCGAATCCATTGCAATCCCGATCATCTTCTCAGGTACGAATTTCCATATTTTTCATTCAATTGCTATAAACCTAAGTTTTGGTGTTTGTGTTGGTTTATTGTCCCTTTTTTGCTCAAAATACAAGTGTTATACATTATTGTTGTTGTACACACACATTTCCATCATATGGTGGCTCCAGATTCTATACAGGGTTCCTGTGGATGAAGTTGTTACGAAAACGTCAAATGTAGAATTTAGCTACCAATCAAAAGTTGTATCAAGGATAGAAATAGTTGTATCCAAAGTTTTCATTTGGTAGGGTTTGAGATTGCTTCACATTTTTGTTTTAGTGTTTAATGAATATTCTAAATTTATTTAGAAGTTCCGTTCTATGAATCGTGATCATGCTTATGGTCTTTATTGCACACAAGAAACTGTTTGTAGAACAATGATTTCATTGTGCAGAGCATAATCAATATTTACCGGTATTAATTTCTCCCATTAGTGTAGCATGAAAATGTGAAATTTGCGTAGAATGTGGAACAAATAGAGTATTGTTTACTAGAATTTCAGTGCTCTTATGCTATTTGATTGTAGTACTGCTATGTTATTTGATTCCCATAAGTACTGTTAGGCTATTTTTTTACTCACGTAAGTACTGTTATGCTATTTGATTGCACGTATTGTCACCAAGAGAGCAGGTAGCAGTGGCGAAGATGGATGCACGAAGCCATTCTAAATACTGCTAGACATGTAGCAGTAGCAGTGGTAATATTATCACTTTAAAAAAACTCTATTCCCTCAAAACTCTGTTTTTGAAAAATTTAATTATTTTCTATTCATCTCACGCTAATTCTTTTCTATTTGACTACACGAGATTATTTGTTTAGCCCAGTAAAAATTTGATCTTGGCAGCTCATTTACTGTAAGTTGATTTTACCGGCTAAGTAAAATGTCAGGGCGATATATTAATTTAATATGAAGTGAATCTATATCTACATTGTTTTTTAAATTCAATTCTAAAATAAGGTCAAGTTCACTTCTTAATGTTAAAATGGCAGGGCCTATGTTGTATGCTCAGCAGCAGCCATATTCGTCCCTTCAGTAATAAGCCTTGCACAGTCACATGGTCATTGGCTTGGGTGGAACCAGTGGGGTTCACACGCGACAGAGTGACGTGACCAATTATTGGATCAGAGGGTTTCATGATTTTAGCCGAAGAACTAACCTAGAAGGCGTGTAAGGCGGGAACCGGGTAGCAAGCAACTCAAGAAAAGAAGAGAACGAGAGTTCAGTTTCGGCTGAAGATTGAGGCTGCAACTCAAGAAGGCAGGCTGCAGGTAAAGGTGAGACTCTTTGAGAGAAAATCGCCCTTATATGTCCTTGAGGTGATGCTACATACATGTTTTCTGTTGAACATTGTATTCCTTATATGATTTCGGTTCCTTATTGTGGTTCATTATTATATTGTTTTTCTCTTAGAATAATAGATTAATTGAGCATCCAATGTGTCAATCTTCAAAGCAAGAAACCAGCAGCAAAAAGATAAAGGAAGGTCCTAATTATTGAGATTGAATGAAATAGAGGCAGGTCCTAATTATTGAGATTGAATGAAATAGTTAGCTGTAAGGTATCTTTCATATATTTTTTCTTAAAAGACCTTTTGAGATCAAAACGTAAATTAGTTAACTGTTCAGGAATGTTATGTTATTATTTTTCATGAAGTCCACTCTCTTCCAGTAAACCATCAAGCATGAATCATTGGGGGCTTTTGTTGACATAAAAATTAGTCAACTGACTTGGACCAATTAAATGAAGATGTGTCACCTTACGTGGCTAATACATACTATCACCAAGCAACTCAAAGGAAGCAGAGCAACTAGCAGGTGTGCAGAGAAACTAGCAGGTCTGTAGAGCATCGAGCAGGTGTGAAGAGCAACGAGCAGGTCTGCAGAGCAACGAGCAACGACCATGTGTGCAGAGCAACTAGCAGGTCTGCAGAGCAACGAGCATCGAGCAGCCTTGCGTGCAGAGCAACTTAAGGCGTGCAGAGCAACTCCAGATCAAAGGATAAGTATGCATTTAATGTGCATTAAATGCAGATAATAATGCATTTAATGAGCCTTAATGTACATTTCTACTATATCAATAGATGCCTACTAGATGACAACACATCACCTTTTCATATGGATAGCCTCATGGCTATAAATAAATGGTAAACCCATCATAGAAAGGGTAATCTGACCACTATGAGAGACCATACACAAGATACACCCTTTTTCTCCCTCTTTCTACCACATTGTGCCATTGTAAACCCCTGGGAATAAAATAACAGTGGACGTAGGCTTCTTTTTTATAGCCAAACCACTTTAAAAATCGTTGTCTCTCATGTGATTGATTGGATTAGTTTTATCAATTTATCTGTGATCATAAAAATGGGATTCGATCCAGTTTTTTGCATCAACAATCATATTGATTAATTTGAAAATTTTATTCTAACAGGTGACAATGAAGAAAAAGAGTACCGTAAAATACACTACCGGTCGTAACAGAATGGAGCCAAAACCTAAGCGCATGGGTTACAAATGATGATCCGAAAGAATAGTCTAACATGGGACTCAGTGATAAGGAGCACAACCATTCGTTTGCCATTTAAGTGGTGAGTGTGTGCAACCAAATGTGTCTAACAGAGCATCCAATGATAACGTTCCACCACAGCATCCATGTTAATGATTACCCTGTTTGTGTCCCATTTGCGAGACACATAATGGAGAAAAAATAGTTGTAGGCTAAATCGGAGAAGGAAAGGATAAAACTTTGCTACATTATCGTAGTAAGGTGGAAACTATCGATCAGATTGCAGTAGGGGCAAGGGCACATGCCGAAAAATCAAAGAAGTGAAGAGTTTAAGGTGGAGAAAAATCTATGATAGTTTTGAACTGAGAGTTTAAGGCAGATAAATGAAGAAATGGTTGAGTGTTTCTTCTTCTGATTTTCACTAAGCACAAAACTCATGATAGTAAATCTATTTGTTTCTATTGTAATTACGTATAGTTATCAAATGCTTTTAATTCAAATTAAATCATTTATTGCATCTCTGAGTGAGATGAATTTAAAAAAATGTTTGTAGTTTTCATAACTCATGACATAGTTTATAATGTTCTATTTGAAGTTTATTGATGTCAGATTCATGCATTTTGCATACGAGTTATGATGTTGTGGTATATAACTTTGGTCGGGAATTTATGCAAAAAGTGGTGGAGGGAGTTCTTTGAGTGTTGTGATATTGTGGTACATAACTTTGGTCCAGCATTTTGTGAGCTGAGCAGCATATAAATGGACTTAGTTTGCTCTATATTTAGTTATATGCTATAATCTACCAGAGTATTATAATTTGAACATTTAAATTTTGGGATGATAAATTATAACATTAGTCTCATCAGATAATATACGAACACTATGTTTTTTGGGATTATAAAGTATAACATTAGTTTCGTCAGATAATATATGAATACTACATTTGTTTAGTGCGTATGACTATTATTTTTTTAAATTACACAATGTTGTTGGGAACAATTTTTTTTTTTTTTTAATTATGAGGTTTGGAAATTTTTCGTTGTGACTTTAGGCACGGACATACGCTAGAGAGTTTAAGTTATAGGATTACATGATACATAAATAATGCATGCAGCCTTCAGCTTCAACAAATATTTAATCAACTACATGTTCATGCCTGTACGGTTTGGATTAGGCTTAGGAAAATCATTCCCAAACTTTTCATCAATTTTATTGAGATCTCCTTGAACAAATGTGGAATTACATACGCCATTTAGCTTGGCATTCCGACGAGCATCTGAAATGGGTTGAGGAACTACATGACCATAAACATGCCTTACCCTTTTGGCAAGTGTAAGACCAATGGTTCCAGTCCCACATAATATAAAGAAAACAATTTCTTTGTAGGTAATATATTAGGTAATATATTGTTCCAAAAGTCTTTGTAGCGAGTGCGTACATTGCCGATGTTATGCAGATTTCTAGCCAAATTAAAATTCTATTTTTGAACGCTTCCAATTGTCTTTTTATGAACTGTTGAGCATGTTCTTATATTGAAAAGTAGGCATCATTTAAAGCTATAAATTTCTATTCTTTAGATCAATATTACAGTATGTGCATAATATGTAATGCTCTTTGTTCATCTCTCGGCTTAGTTAAGAAATTTCTGCTCAGTTTGAATATTAGGTTCCCCAGGCATATTTAGTTACTCAGGTTTTTTATTTCTTTATCTTGATTGGCGACATTAGTAAATGCTGAGGATGAATGTTGTGGTTGTATATGACTGAACTTAATATGACACGACATGAAATAGTATTTGGAAAATCAATCATGAACACTATCCTAGAAAAAGTGGCAATATGCAAAATGTGTTTTTATAAACTAAAAACAACCCCGGCCAAAATAAACGTGACATGTCATGAAATATTATTGTTTACCTATCTCGAACATGACCCAAGTAAAAGTGACATAACACAATGTTTTTTTTAACAAATACAAACTTGACCAACATAAACACGACATGATATGAAGTTTTGTTACTAATCACACACACTATCCTTTTGCAGGATAGTCTTATAAACAAAGGATATCATGGTTATTTTTTTTAAATTTAACTTTGTTTTGTCAGGGGAACGAAAGTTTTGCCATTTTGCGATTACGTACTAGGGAAATTTTCATCGTGCCTTCAGGCACGAGCACACCCTAGTATATATACTAGCGAAATGCCCGTGCCTGAAGGCACGGAGAAAATTTCGAAAGTAGTAATCGTGAAACGACAAAAATTTTCAAAATACGTAATGGTAAAACGAAAAAAATATTGTTCCCGAACAAAACAGAATAAAGTGTAATTTTAAAAAAATTGGCCACAATCTCCCTTGTTTATAAGACTATCTAACCTGCTTAACAAATAACAAATTGTCCAGCACCATTCAAATAATCTAAATTCATCAAACAAACTCACATATAACATGAAATATATAATATTCATCAACTGAAATCACATCGTGCATCAAATAAACAAAATGTCCATTTAAAAAAAATCGGCATAGTTTCCTTTGTTTATTGAACTAACCACCCTCTTAAGGGATAACAACAAATCCAACAATATTTAATGATCTCAAAAGTTAAATTCATCAACAACATTTAAAAAGTCCAAGTTAATCTAACAAATACTTCATCTTGGTTGTCATAATACCCCCATCCAACATATTTGTCCCTTCTTCCATACTAATGATTTTCCTCAGGGTTCCAATCATTCTCCTGATGTTTTTAGAGTACTTTAGCTCTGCATTTAAACCAAAAGTCAAAAGTAAGCACTTTAAAAAAATTAAATGCTAGTGAACAAAGAATCAAATTGAAAATATATGACATGTGTTGTGTATTATATGCAGACAAATGGGTAAATTGGAAGTGCCTCAATAATGTAGTGTTTTGGGGGGAAATGTGAAGAATTTGGGAGTGAAAATTTCTTTAGTATGCATATGTTATAATAATATGGAAGAACTTGAACATCTATATTATATGCTGAGAGTCATCAAGCTAGGCACTTACTTCATAACTGAGGTCTTTAAGAAGCCGAGTTACTACAACAGCCAAGAACTCCTGCCACGGGAGGAAAAGGAGCACAAAATTGTAAAGGCAACTGAGCAAGTTTTGAACTACCTGCAATATAAGTTAACTTTTTAATAAGAAAAATCAAGTTAATATAAAGGACAATAAAAGAAGCAGCCCCAGAACAATAAAAGATATATGTTTTCTAAGAAAACTCCACAAATGTTGAGTGTAGAATTTTATAAAACAGAAAACGTGGAAATTACAACTATAAGTCTCTCTAATATACCACAGTTAACTAACCTTTGAGAAAACATAAATAAATGGTAATCGAAATGCACAAACCTAACCCAATTTATAAAGGGATTGTGTAAATGAAATACAAAAATTATACCTGATTTCTTTGAGTGTGGTAACTCCAAGATGAAGAATTGAACACAATAAATGAAGAATGTGAACATACAAATTGAAACTGATGTATGTTATACAAAGAATGTGAACCCACAAACAAAATAGAAATAAATAAAAGATAAACAAAGAAGAAGAAAATGGTTTCAAATGTTCAACACAATAGAAAAAAATATCTTGATACACAAAAACAACTCCACAAAGCATCGCACATGTAGTGACGAATTAGAAGGTGAGAGAGAGTGAGAGAAGACAGTAAAAAAATCTTCAGGGTTTCATAGACCCATCATCAGTTGCAACCCAATGTAAATAAAACATGCGTGTTGTTAAAAAAATCATTCAAAACACACGGTTGAAGGAGAAGGAACGAATAAGTGGTTTTAAAAATGAGCCAGAGACATGGGGGGCGTATTTGTTGGAAGAGGGACGTGTTTGTGATAGTTTTTAAGTTTGGAAGAAACTGCTATTGGCATGGTAGTTTATATTAGGGAGAGAAGTTTTGAAAAACATGGAAATCCAAGATAAGAGACACCTGTATTAGTTTAATTAAACAAAATTCTAAATTCTCATAAATTTAGGTTCAAGGATTGGAGACCTTTGAGACTTCTTACTACATGTGTATATAATATATGCATCTTGCATATATCTACATATATGCAACATATATGAAGATATATGCATATATGCAACATTAAATAGATGTGATTACCTGTATTTTGATGTCATCTTCAGCAAGCCACAGATAGGCATAGATTCTTGGGCAATTCAACCTGAAGCCTCTGAATATGGATCTTATGCCCAATACCTGCCTCCAAAATCATCTCAAATATAATATCACAATATTACACCTGTCTCCAAAATCATCTCAAATATCAATATAAAATAGCATTGATTTTATTTAATCATCTCAACTTCACAAAGGATAAAAATTATGTATAGATTAGATACCTAATGCCATTCAACCCAGATGAGGTCGGATGAAAGTTGTGATGAGTGCGGATATGGTGTCTGACGCGACCTAATATTTGTCTCAAAAGTGCGTACAATCTAGGCTCAAGTGCAAGCCTGTCGCTCAAGTAATAAACCCGGTAAGTCGGGATCGTATCCGCAGGGATCGAGATTGCCAAATAGTAATAAGAAAAATTATTAAATCTTGAAATGATTTCATAAAAGAAATGAAAAGATGATTAATAATTGGGAAAATTTCTATTAAAAAATTACTTAAGAAAAACAAACTGAAAAGTGCAAAAGAAATTAGATCTGACAAATGGGAGAAAATAGGGTAGGGTACAATCCCTCAATCCTTAACAAATTATCGTATAAAATACTAGAATTGTAAATTAAAATTATTGACTAGATTCGGTCTTTATACATTCTAAGCATTACATATATGAGGGATCTAGCCCGCATCATATGAAATCAAAGATAGATATAAAGCGGTGAATGAATCCAATCTTTATATATTCTAAGCATTACGTATATGAGGTTCAAGCCCGCAACATATGAAATCAAAGGTAAATATAAAGCGGTGCTTTCACGATTCAATAAATATTTTAATTTAACCTCTATTTTCTACATAAATAATTTGCCTTGGATTAAGTTCATGTACCCCAACCCTTGGGAATTTAGCTACTCATGATTTGGTTCAAGAATAAATTCACACACAAAATTATGGATCTACAAGACATGGGAAATAATTTGCAAATAATAAAAATAGAGAATGGAAAGATATTACTTGAATTCAGAAACAAAAAATGGAATTGGAATCTTCATGAAAACTCTTGAAGGAATAGAAAATTTGCTCTCAAAATCTAACTCTAAAATTCAATCTAGCACTTCTAACCTACTCCTAACCTAGCCTCTCTCTAGCAACTCCCCTCCGAAAATGAGGTAGGGCTTGGTCTTTTATAGCACCAAGTTGCACGAATTTGGCATAAAATTTCGCTTGTGGCACAAGTTTTCCAAGAGTTGCACTGCATTAAATGCATAATTAATTACAGAAATCCGCACATCCAGACTCTTCATTATCGCACAACTTCAAAACATCGTAACTTCTTCACCGTAGCTTGGATTGAGGTGCCGTTTTTTCCAGTATTCTTGTAATTTAGAAGTCTTCAACTTTCTAGTTGGCCCCACCTCCGGACTAAGGCTGTAAAACTACGAAAATGCCCTTCAACTCTCCATTTCTTGGTTTCTTTCACTGTTTTGAGCTCTCCTTCGCACTAACTTGCGTGAAATACCTGTAAAACACATGAGAAATACACAAAACACGAAATACTTGCCAAAAAAGCTTAGTAGCATAAATAAGAGACAAATCCAAGCTAAACACACTGCACGGGATCATAAAAATACCGAAATTAAGGGGATAAATGTGAAGAATATGTGCCTAATCACACCCCCTAACTTAGAACTTTGTGCGTCCCGAGCAATGTAAATGAAATTAGCCAAAATTCTACTCTTGAAAATTCTTTTATTAAAATAAAATTCCACTTTCGCAGGCAAGCGATTGCATTTAGCGTATGCAACAAGCCTTTAAACCCCTAGGTTACCCTAGTAGGACGAGTTTTGTCTCGTGAGGGTTTGCGGTGAATACACCCACAAAATTCTTTATTGAGTCAAATAAAGATCAAAATACTTAAAAATTGTACAATTTAAACTTATTGAAAAATAATCACCATAAATTCATATTCAAATGTCTCAAACCATAGTGTGTGTGTGCGAAGCCAAAAATTAAACCTCAAATTTCCACCGATTGAGCATTACGTTACTTTCCGAAAATTCGTTTTGATTCAAATTCTTACGGATGCAATCACAAATGAATCACTCGGATTTTGGTTATTTTCTCTCGGTATGCATGATATAAAGAGTAAATATAATGGACACAAATTCATGCATACAATATTGAAAAGAAGGAAATTTATGGTGAAAAGATCTCATCATCGGATTACAGTTATTAGGAAACGGGAACATCACCTCTTATTCACACCATTTAATCTCTCATTTTATCTTTTCATGTCTTAGCTCTCCACGCGGTAACCAATTTCGCAATTTGGACTCGGTTAGGACTTTTCGGGTTAAAAGGTGTAAAGGGAAGAAAAATGGAAATGGATGAAATGTTCGGAATTGGAAAATGTCCTTATGACGTCCATTAGTGCTTTTTCGGGCATTTGCTCATTTTTCTTTCTTTTTCTATTTTCATTTTTTCTTTTTTTCTTTTCTCGCTATTTTTTTTTTTTTTGAACATTTTTTTTTCTTGCCCCTTTTTATTGCACAATTTGGACTTACTAGATGAATTTTCTCAATTTTCACAATTCCGGGCTAATTGGGTTTTTCGGGTTATCAAACGAAAGGAAAATATTTTATTAGGCTCAACTTGGGTTGCAAAGGGATAATTTTTCACAACTTTTTATGGCTAATATTTTTGGGTAACAAATGAGGGCCTACTTCATTGTCCAAATTGCTAATCACATTACCATATGCATCTCGAGATTAATTAAGTTTAGAGATATATTTAGCACGAATTTCGAGACAATAATTTCACACATTTCCCATAACCGATCAAAACAAAGGATTGAGATCATCAACGACTTATTAAAATGCTGAAAAGAACTTTGAGTTAATCATAAACTCAGATTGATTTAAAAACTCATAAAAAATTAAAAGGCTCGAAATCTCACCGGGTTTTATTAATCTCCACACTTATTCGTTAAGTCGTCAATTTTCTTTCAATTTCCATCTTCGGTCAATTTTGGCTTAGTGCATTATGATTGTTAACAATTTGAGACTTTAAATAGAATAAAGGTGATATTTTTGAAAAATTTTAAATTCCAATTTTTATTTATTTTGAACAAAAATATTTGGCTTTTTCTAAATTTTTCAATTTTTTTTTTCTAAAAAAAAACACACTAGGAAAGAACATGTGATCGAATTAATGAATCTAAACAATAAATGGGAAGAATATCCCACACCCCCTAACTTAAATGTTGAATTGTCCTCAATGCAAATCAAGAACACAACATAAAGAGAGGAAAAGAAAGATATTACCCAAATGGAGCGATCCCCGATGAGTGCGAGTCCATTGAATCTACAAAACATGTTAGAACCAAGCATAGCAAAAAGAATAACAAAAACTCTAACTCTCAAAACTAGACTATAATAAAAGAGAAAAAGAAAAAGAAAAAAAAATAACTATTTACAACCTAACATTTGAACAGCTAATAAATCATACACTAAAAGTCGAAAAATTTGAGGGTCCACCCAAAATACAATTTGACTTTGAGGGATTAATGGTGTACCCTCATTAGGATGCATGCCTCCCGAAAAGTAAGAATTCCATTTGAAAAACGGAAGGCATGTGCAAAGGTTAAAAAATGAACCATCACCAATTACAAAATTTAGGGGGATAATGAAGGATTTTGGTGCATAAGAGGACAAGTCCCATTGGGATCCAAGAAATATAGAATCACGTTCCAAAGATTTTTCAAGTAGTATGGGGAGAGGGGCACACAAAAAGGAACAATCCATATTAGAAAACAATTTAAGCATAGAGTGCTTGTCCTCATAAACCGGAAAATGATCCTCTTGTTGCGTAGCACGTGTGTTGGTCTCTAAGTTGGACGATATTTGAGTCGTATCTTCAAGTACCTCCGAAGACTCAAATGGTATGGGTGGAGGTTTAGGAAGGAGAAATTCATAAATTCTATTGTCCCACTCGCTTTCGTCTAAATGACAAAATGAGGCCCAGAAAGATTGGACTTCATCATTTAGGCTTGCATCCACCTGTCCGAACTCGCGCTCAAACTCTGCTAGGCTCAACTCCTCTAGCTCTCTCTCTTGCTTGGTGTCCTCAAAATTTTTTCCCTCAAAATTTTCAATTGGATCTGGTGGAGTGACACGTCTAAGTGTGTGGCCCGTAAGATGAAGCATCTCAAAATAACATTCTCATACAAGAAGCGGATCAACATCCTTAAGACATTCATCCAATTCTTGAGATGGATTTAATGGTTCGATAATAGTGGGGACACAAGGAGACAAATGATCCTCAACCTCAGTAGATTTTGCAATATTTATAATAGGTTGAGATTCAAAATAACTTGGATCAATTTCAATGATTTCATTCTCAAAAGTATTAGGGGAAGCGCAAGTCTCGACCTTTTCTAAGTTGTCCAAATAATCATTCAACTCCTTGAAAGTTGCTATAATTTTCGACTCGAGAACAGCACGGTCATCAGATTGCTTTTTTAGATCAAGTAAGAGTTCTTCCAAAGTAGGCTTTCTTGGTTGTAGCACCTCGAATTCCTCATTTGGTTGAAAACTTACTTCATCTTCAAAACTATCGGAAAAAAAATCCTCATTGGGTTCAAATAATGCATCTAACTCTTGCTCCCAATAACGATTTTTTTCGCGATATTCTTTTTCAAGTCTTTCTTCTTCAAGAAATTGATTTTGATAAATTTGGAGTATCTCAGCACTAGGCTTGTATTTAATATAATCATCTTTAGTGATATTGATCCAATGGTCATAAGTCTTGAGTGCCTCCTCTTCCTCACTATTAGCATAACAATTAAAGCCATCAAAAGAGTTAAAATAAGACATTTCAAATTGGGCAATTCAAGAACGTGACACCCATTTTTTTTTTCAATTTTTGTTATATTTTTTTTTTTCGAAATCACTTGTAGATAAAAATAACTTTCTTAAAAATTTAACAATTTCAATCCCCGGCAACGGCGCCAAAAACTTGACGCGACTTAATATTTGTCTCAAAAGTGCGTACAATCTAGGCTCAAGTGCAAGCCTGTCGCTCAAGTAATAAACCCAGATAGTCGGGATCGTATCCACAGGGATCGAGATTGCCAAATAGTAATAAGAAAAATTATTGAATCTTTAAATGATTTCGTAAAATAAATGAAAAGATGATTAATAATTGGGAAAATTTCTATTAAAAAATTACTTAAGAAAAACAAACTGAAAAGTGCAAAAGAAATTAGATCTGACAAATGGGAGAAAATAGGGTAGGGTACAATCCCTCAATCCTTAACAAATTACCGTATAAAATACTAGAATTGTAAATTAAAATTATTGACTAGATCCGGTCTTTATACATTCTAAGCATTTCATATATGAGGGATCTAGCCCGCATCATATGAAATCAAAGATAGATATAAAGCAGTGAATGAATCCAGTCTTTATATATTCTAAGCATTACGTATATGAGGTTCAAGCCCGCACCATACGAAATCAAAGGTAAATATAAAGCGGTGCTTTCACGATTCAATCAATATTTTAATTTAACCTCTATTTTCTACATAAATAATTTGCCTTGGATTAAGTTCATGTACCCCAACCCTTGGGAATTTAGCTACTCATGATTTGGTTCAAGAATAAATTCACACACAAAATTATGGATCTACAAGACATGGGAAATAATTTGCAAATAATAAAAATAGAGAATGAAAAGATATTACTTGAATTCAGCAACAAAAAATGGAATTGGAATCTTCATGAAAACTCTTGAAGGAATAGAAAATTTGCTCTCAAAATCTAACTCTAAAATTCAATCTAGCACTTCTAACCTACTCCTAACCTAGCCTCTCTCTAGCAACTCCCCTCCGAAAATGAGGTAGGGCTTGGTCTTTTATAGCACCAAGTTGCACGAATTTGGCATCAAATTTCGCTTGTGGCACAAGTTTTCCAAGAGTTGCACTGCATTAAATGCATAATTAATTACAGAAATCCGCACATCCAGACTCTTCATTATCGCACAACTTCAAAACATCGTAACTTCTTCACCGTAGCTCGGATTGAGGTGCCGTTTTTTCCAGTATTCTTGTAATTTAGAACTCTTCAACTTTCTAGTTGGCCCCACCTTCGGACTAAGGCTGTAAAGTTACGAAAATTCCCTTCAACTCTCCATTTCTTGGTTTCTTTCACTGTTTTGAGCTCTCCTTCGCACTAACTTGCGTGAAATACTTGTAAAACACATGAGAAATACACAAAACATGAAATACTTGCCAAAAAAGGTTGGTAGGATAAATAAGAGACAAATCCAAGCTAAATACACTGCACGGGATCATAAAAATACCGAAATTAAGGGGATAAATGTGAAGAATATGTGCCTAATCAGTGTCAGCAGAGTGGAACTGAGCAGGATGATTTGGAGCTGAGATGGTGAACATTTGTAAAGCATATGCTGCATATATGCAGGCATATATGCATATGTGCTGCATATATGTAGATATATGCAGATGCATATATGCACATATATGCATATATGCTGCATATTCGCTCTCGTTCAGAAAGCATATTCGCTCTCGTTCAGAAAGCATATTCGCTCTCGTTCATAAGCCAAGGAACCCTAACACCAAAAATATAAATTTGGAGGAGATGGATTGTACCCATAACTCGAGCACTTCGTTGGTCCTCGCATTCTTGGTAGTGGGTAACTGAAAAGAGATCCGCAAAGGTATATTTGTGATGGATAATTAAATCAACAGTGGAAACAATGAGACTGCAGATAAAATTTCACAAAAGAACAAGAACATACATTTGGGAATTTTCCAAATATGTGGAAAGCATACGATTTCCACACCTTGATAATACGTGGGAAGAATCATACAAAACTCTACGAGATTAATGATATGGTGATAAAAATGCCAACACATTTAAAAAAATGCATAAAATACATAAAGGATAAATACATTTTTGAATTCAAAAACTCAAAATTTAGACATCACTAATTCAAAATTTTCAAAAAGCCCTAATATCCCCTGCCCACATGTAGGGGTCTACATGGAGGTCTTCCCCTTCGTCATTTACACAACCTGCCCCTAAAATGTAAAACCCTAAATTAAAAAGCCAAAATTGAAACATCAAAACCCATTAATTTCATACCTGCATGTGTTGGAGAGGGCGACAACATGGATCTGAGGAGGGCGGCATCCTGGAGGTGAGGGAGGCAGCGCGGAACTGAGGGAGGCAATACGTGGAGCTGAGGGTAGATTTTTGTGATGAGGGGTTATTTTGTGAGGCGGGTGGGATAATGGGATGAGGATTGTGAGGTAGACGGGGGTTAGGTTTTTTCTTCGGGGGTTTCAAGCATGTTATCCCCAACTTGCCATGTCACAATGGGTATAATCCTACATGGCACAATCCCGAACCATTATATCGCCCCAAAAAATTCGCTCCCAAACGTTGATTTTTTGGAACAATAAAACACCCCCTCTCATATAATATATATATTTAGGATGTGGGGTGGGGTGGAGTGGGGTGGGGGTGGGGGTGGGGTGGGGGGAGATACACATCAATCCCATCCACCCAATCCTCTTCATACCTCCCATTCACAAAATAATTATACACCCCACTCCCACTCTCATTAAACCAAAAGGAAATCAAAGAAAATAATCAGGGGCAAAACAAAATCAAGTACACACTTGCAAATTACAACCATGGTCAAGCATAAAATACCATCCCCCACAAAGAATAAAGAGACATGAATGCTAAAAAATTTAATTAATGACCTAAATCATGAAAGTTAAGTCACCAACCTCAATTGTAGGCATTTCCACACCCCTATATATAAGAATTTACCATATAGTGCTTGGAGTAAAGTTAATTCATTAAACATGGAGTTAATAGTAGGAGTGGAGATAATTTCGGGGGACTATTTACGGGTATTGACGGGCACTACTGAGAAGTTGTCCAGTTCATATTTGGGGACTCTTTATCAAACTATCCAAAACACATGATATTTGACAATCGGAACTTGAGAGCAAGAAAAACAAAACTCAAGAGCCAATATTTATTGGGAGATTATAATCCACATAATAAATTAAGGATGGATTGTGAATAGTTATCAATAACAGGGCTAACGATAGCCATAACACAATGTCATTGCGACCATCAGTTGTATATTGTAGGATTCAAAACTGATTTTGATTACATTACCTAGGAGCTTGATTTACACCTGCAAAATAGGAATCCCACCCAAATTTTTAACCATAATTTAAAAGATAAAAACAATATTAGAAACTATATTCAGATGAGGCCAAAAATTAGTATGCAAATGAACTGAATCAAGAGAGAAATTAATGCATTCTATGTTTTCACTCAGAATAAAAAGAAAAAAGAGAAAGAAACAGATACAGAGTCTACATATATGGTTTTACATCTTTATAATGGCATAGCATGCCTACGGCACGCTTATGTATCAAGACAACATACCAAAAACTAAACGCTTATTCACATTAATATTCTTAGGTACACGTGTGTGTTATGTACATAGCAAAAAAAACAGAACCGAAAATCTTGTGTAGGATTAAGTAAAAAAAATGCATCTAAGATTTAAAACAATTGGAAGTCCAAAAAAAAACGTTAAATGGACAAAAAAAGTCCTAAAAATGTCAATCTGAGAAAGAGTGAAGAAGGCATACCTGATTTGATCTTCAATCTTGATTCCCTACCAAATAGTCAATGAAAGTTACATCAAACCCCAAATTAGTAATATAAACACAATATTTGTTGTAAATCAGAAACATACAACAACAATACCTACCATATAGTCAATGAAAGTTACATCAAACCCCAAATCAGTAATATAAACACAATAGTATATGTGAGCTTTGTGTGTGTGTGTGTATGAGATCTGTATAGATGTGAGAGTTGTGCATGTTACAACAAATCTAAATTTGTAATACCCCGTATTTTTATAGCTTATAAATTATGGGATTTATTAAATTTAATTGAGATAAATTAATTTAATTTTAATTCGAAATGTTGCTTTAAATATTTACTAACGTGACGAGAGTTAGTAATTATTGGAAATTTGTTATTTGTTGCATATTACTGGATGAGTATAGTAATATATGAGATTTATTTTTATAATATTGTCACGTGTGAATAAAATGGCAATTGTGGAAATTTAAGTCGGGACGCACCTGTGTCATGTCGGGACTAAATGTGAATTAATAAAAGTTAATATTTTATAAGTTGTTCAGATGGTCATTTTGAGTGCGCCAACGCGTCCGGAAGGGTCGAGATAGTCAGAAAAGTGTACCCGGGAGTTTAGTTTGGGTCTCGGGACGTTTTTAGGCCTAATTAGTAACCCGGGAGGGCATTTTGGTCATTTTACATTTTTGGGTAATTAAACCCACGAAAATTAGAGGAGTTATATCAGATACCTAGGTTACCTTCTAGGGTTAGAATCTCTAAAATCAAGTGACGGCCATAGGAGAGGAAGGAGAAAGCTTCCAAGGCAGTCCAAGGCCCCAAAAGTCATCTGTTTGCACCACAACCACCACCAACGCGTAGATCGCGCAATGGGCTACGCAACCACACCAAAAACATCTGCAAATCAGAACGTCGAAAATCCCAGGCAAGTGTTTATCTTTCTATTTTCGTTGGTGCATCTTTCATATTAGTTTAGGAGTAATTAAGATGAGTTTTAATGGAGGAAAACCCGATTTATGATAGGAAAATCCATGTAGTATTGGTCTAATTGAAAATTCTAGAAACCCCTGCCATGTAGACGAATTTAAACCATGAAATTATGATGTGTATAAGAAGAGAATTCTGGAAATAATTGTTAGAACCATGTTTAAGAGAATTTTAGGGTTCTTGAGATTTTGTCTGAAATTGGGTCTGTAAATCCATGATTAAATGACAGAAATCCACATGCTTTACGTTGAAAATACCTATTATGATGATATAGGGTTAGTAGTATCAATTCTGGGTCGATTGGGATTAGAAAAGATGGAATTTGTTGATGTTAGTAGAGGAAACCCGTGACTGCAATTCTGCAATTTTCGCAGACCTGTTTGATCGATCGATCGAGCCCAGAGCTTCGATCGATCGAAGGTTCGATCGATCGAGCCCCTGACCTCGATCGATTGACCCCTCCTGGAAGACTCCTATTTCCCTTATTAAATGAGTTAAATTCAATTTATTGTGGGAAAATTCTTGGGCATCCTTAATGAAATGTTTTGGGAGATAGGGGAGACCAGTAGGACATGTGAATAGATTTTGGGACCCTCGATGTTGGGCAAGGATTGTATTTCGGGATAACTACATAAGGGTCGGTAAATTTATAATTTAAAGAGAGAGAGACACGTAAGAGAGTTACTTTGGGACAAATGTGTATAACTACTGAATTTTATACTTGGGAGGATAGAATCCATGAGCATTATGTAGTAAGTGGAGAAGTTCCTCAAATTAAAATAAGATGTGAATGGTTATACATGATAACTAAATAATGAGAAATAAATGCGAATGACGTAATTATGGGAATTGAGAATTTACCCGTTATTGATATGGTAATATGATTATAGTTATATGATTGTGTATGCATATACTATCTATGTGTGAAAATCATGCCCACGCTACTTGCTATCCCTGAGGTTTCCGCACTGGGACAGTCTTATCTCGATGGGACCTTTATAGGGGATATTGACTTGTACCCTAGAAGATAGATATCCTTGGTACAGGCTATCGGAATGATAGTTCAGACGGTCCTAAGAGATGCGGGTATGTGCTTTCCTCTTAGAGACTTGGAATCTATGCTTCGCCTCATTTTGTTTGTGTATAGGTATCCTTGGTACAGGCTATCACAGTGATAGTTCAGACGGTCCTGAGGGACTTGGAACCTATAGTTTGTATATGTGTTAATACAATTAGAGAGTGATTCCGAATTTGTATTCCCCTTAATGTGAGTGATATGGGGTTTGGATAGTAGAGTATGCCCGCACCATAGTTTTATTTGGGTTGCTGTTATGGTTTATATATATATTTTATGAGTGGTTAATATATATATGAAATTCTAAAATCTGGAACTGTCTACTGTGATGTGATATGTTGGACGTGGTTGATAACTCAAATTATAAATACTTGTGTTGAGAAAGTATAATATGACACTGGAAACTTTATTGATTTATAAGGTTAAATGAGAACTTTGGTTACTAATTGAATAGTATCTTCAAACAATTAAATCATTAATTTTGAATCTTACGAGTAATGTAAGATAAATTAATCCATTGGGAAAGGATAGCATGTTATATGATGAGATAGACCATTGGGAAGGTTAGTGCGATAGGTGTGCACATTAGAAGAGAGGTGAGAATTTCTCAAGAGAGTGTCGCACTAATATGTTGTTGCATTAGCCTGTATCAATTTAAATACTTGCTAAAGGTATTTTAAATCAAACACACTATCGGGCTCTGACCCGTTTCTTTTTCTCTTTCTCTCTCTTGTATATATATGTATGTATTACAGGTGCCCAGCCACAGGGGCGTCTTGCTTAGGATCTTTTGGAAGGAACGCGCTGCAGCTTAAGTGGGAGTTGCAGGTGTCTCGATTAGACGACTTCGTTCATTCGGATCCATTCTTAGTACTTTCATCTAGTTGAGCATGTGTAGCTCTTTCCATTTTTCCGTTGTTATTGGACATTTGTATTTCAGTTATTTCCAGTATTATTACTATGGGATTTATTCAGTTTGGATGTGTGACTTTAGATTTCATATGTTGACATTAGATTGACGAATGTATTAAATTAATTGGATTATGTTGCAGAATTTAATGTTGTGATTCTTGCTTATTGAATGTTGTTAATAAAATAAATGATTTTTCTGTAAATAAAATTTGGAAAGTATGTATGAAAATGGTTTTGACACTTAGCTTAATTATTTAGGGTGTTTAAATTGGAAAAGTATTTTTACGATAGTGATGCTAAGAATGAACCAACTGTTCACCTTGATTTTAATTTAATAAAGGAGTGATCGCCCGGTATTTAATTAGGCGGGGTGTCACAGGTGGTATCAGAGCATCAGGTTCTAGTGTCCTTAGGATCTATACGGCTTATTATGCTTCCAGTGTTGCTTTGTTTGTTATAGATCCCTATGTTTAGGATTGTTGATTCCCTTGACGAGATTTCGTTCTCCTGCTATAATGTGTATACACTAGTGAATTATAATTTCGTTCGGATGTGTGCGTGTGCCGAGCGATGATGGATGTCAGAAGAGGACCGTTAAGCGTACATTAGGAGGCAGGGCTCAGTTGATATTATGAAATATATCAGAGGATGATGACCGTAGTCGAGGTCACCTCCATTATGGCACGAGGAGCCACGACTAGAAAGGCGACTAAGGTGTAGCAATGATTTTTCAAATGCTGTTATAGTCAAATGAGGTGCGAGGGTAAACTTACCCAACGTATTACAAAAATGTGTAGAGAGTATCAATGGGAAATTTTAGAAATGCGAAAATTGTATGTGTCTTTACCAAAGGCGGTAAAGTATCCAAAGGCTTAAATATAGGACGGAGTGTGGCAAACCGAAAGTGAAAATTTAGAGAAAAAATTTTCTTCGCTTTCGGGACGAAGTTATAATGGTTGGAGTCAACCACCAATTTGAGAAATGGAATGCTATGCCTATAGGAGAACCTTAGGTACAGTGTTGAATGTATGTTCCTTCCTTAACTGTTCAGAATTAGAAGCAAATGTGGTTCTGAACTCATTGAGAGAGGGCATGTCAGGGTTCCATTCGTGAATATGAATCTTAACCGTTAGCGAATTTTGTATCGAAAGAGGTAGATACTAGTGAAGGAAACGACTCCAAGTGGGAGACCAACTTGTAATAATAGTTGATAATACTCGAGGAGGAAATTCTGATGGACGAACAATTCAGAGGTTGACATTGTCATATTTTGTCAAAATAGATGATAACGCTTCTTTATGGGGGAAGTTAAAGAAATCGAAGGATTTAGTCGAGAATGAGACTGAATGCAATGATGGTGGTATAGCACCATAAAAAGGATGTGGATACCCATCAGGAAAACCATTTAAATGCTTTAGATAGTTAAATTCTTACCAAGTGATGGTAAATTCAGTAAGTACTATTATAGATAGTAACATGATCTTTATGGCTTGAAAAGTTAAGAGAACAATCGGGATGGTTTACAGGAATCGAGTTTACTAAAGTCCGAGAGGAGGACAAATCCTAACCTGGTTAGTAGGACATGTGGTAAGAGGATTATGTACTGAGGTATTTTGTGCGGAGTGAGATCGCTCACGATAATATGTCCAAAATGAGAAAAAGGACAAGAATACGGTGCCTAGTAAAAGGCAACGATTAAAATAATTTTGTTTTGGTTTGGGCAGACGTGTTACGTCCGAAAACCATTTGTGCAGTCAAGACGATTGCCAGGATGGAAGTATAGGTTGTATCCTTAGAGGATGCGGCGTGTTTATGTGACACGAGCGAGTCACCATATTTTGTTCATTGCTAGATTAGCATGTGAGACGAGTTTAATGCATATAATTATAAATGTTACCATTATGTGAATATTTTTTTCCCTAGTGTAGCGGGATTTTTCTTTAGTGCTATCCGCGGAGAATGGATAAGTATATTAACAGTGTCACGTATTTTTTTTAGATTACTCGTTGTAGTGATGCGATACACGAGTACGATATTATCTTTGTTAAAACATTATAGAAATGGTTATACGATAGTAGGCATTTATTGCAAGACTATCGGAGTGGTTGCATTAGTGCAACATGTTTTATGTTTGTTTTGGCGAGGCTTTACCTGTGATAAGGTTGGACTCGCACTTATATTATCTATCCTAGAGACTTCAGAGGAGATAGTGGGCTCGAGATATTCGATGCCAATATATGTATAGACTTTGTCAGAATAATTCCGTATGTATCGGGACTTACCGTTGAGCGAAAATATTTGACTCAGTATTATGTTTAGCACTCCGGACTTAGTGATAAGAAGAGTGCATTGTAATATTTATCCTTCAGAGATGTGGGAGTTAATAGTTATACCCCTATTATTAGGGAAGGGTATTTCGAGAATTCCGATCGTATGTATCCGAGGTTTATAGAATGTAATTACCATCAACCAATACGGGACGATAGTGAAATTGGGGAAACGTTCTTTGTTAAGCATACTTACGGGAAAAATTGTAACTTCTCTGTCAAGGGACGGAATAAAGGGGTATATACTATGGACGGAGGACCTAACGTATTTCGATAACCGACAATGCTAGGTAGTAGTGTATCAGGGGGTTCCTTGTTTGGATTTCGCTTTGCGAGACATCCCACGCATGAAACTTGGCGTAAGGTTAGAAATAGGGAGACGTTTGGTCACTATTCCATGAGTTCGGTACCCTGGTCGAAATGGGATCAAGTAATTATGTATGTAAGTTGGGAGTTGAATATTGTTTTAAGGTCATTGGAGCTGGATTTTTGTGGTAGGAAAGCATTGAAAGTTATCCCCACAAGTTGAGGGGTGGAACTATGATAAGGAGAATTTAAGAATTTTGATTTCTAGGGTGATTGAGAGTACCCAAATGTCATAACCGCGTACAGAACACATGGTGAATAAAGAGTTGGAATGATTTTTAGAATGGATTGTCTGGAAAGAACTTTATATTATACAAAAGAGATAACCTGTAATCATTTTGATGAATAGAGTGTTAGTGAATTATTTTGGTTGTTATACAAATTTGAGAAATTTTTGTACTTATCTGAGGAAGGTTGAGAATTATTATTCCTCTCTTATTGTCATGGAAATTGAATGCCCTATTCCCTCTATTCCACTGAATTTAGTTAGTCCTACATAAGAGTAGCCGCCGTTCGCTCTCCCAGGGCGGACGGGGTGTTGCAAAAATGTGGGCATCTGGGTTAGATGCAGTCAAAATAGTCCGAGTCGAAGGGACGTGGTAATAGACGTGTGAAATAAATGTTTGTGGGACTAGTATAACGAAGTTGAAGTGACAGAGTGGATTAAACGTCACATGAGGGGCGATAATCCATCCAGAAGTGCGCTTCGTGGAGAGAAGAGCACGGGTCGAAACTTTCGGCATATTACGTGTCACTTAATGTGAGACATTTCAAGGGAAGAATCGATGTTTAGCGAGACGTAGTGAGTAGTCTCTACATGCACCGCCCATAGGTAAACTTTGGTTGAAAGAGGAGAATCAACCAAAGAATTTTTTGTTTATCGAAAATTCCTGAACTTGGAAGAGGTCCGTAAAGCCGATTAAGTTCTTGAATGAGTTGCCATCCTCAAAACAAGATCAAGGGTTTATCTCGAACATGTGAATCAAGTCGCCGAGAAGGAAGTGATTGATATTCCTTTGGGCTGGCTTACAATAGTAACTAGTATGCCCTAGACTTCCTTTGAAAGGAAGGATCGCGCCAGTGCGTGGTCCGGCGCAGTATAAATTTCTGAATCAGGATGAGATTGGTAAATCCCACCTTTGTTATGAGATCTCAGGAACCAGCGGTGATAAGATTTCGTTTTGAGTAGGATGTATCACCTTAGCCAAAGAATGGGCGCACCATGATTAAAGATTTGTGGAGCCATGTGAAGGAGATTTTGGAATCTTGATAAGATGATTTCAAGAATGCTCTGTAGAAGCACTCGTACCAGTTTGTCGCGTACAAGGTATTTATTAAGGTTTTGTTATGGAAGAACCTAGACTATTCTCCTTCCGTATGTTTATAGGAGAGTAGGTAATCAGAATTTTTGGATCGGTCGAGAAAACATCCGATAAATGTGGTAGAATTTCACGACTGTTTTAGGCGAGCAAGAGTGATCAAATGTTCGTAATATTTTCTCAGAATGGGAGTTTTGTATATGAATAAATTCGAGGATTTGTCATGTAGTGAGGTGCGGCCTCTTATTGTTAGTGAGATAAGGAAATTATCACCAATGAGAATGTAAAACAATGTTGTTGTGAAGAAAGGGCTATAGTGATTGAGCGCCGTAATGTGTAGTTAGTTTGTGTACGGAAAAGGATATCCAGGATTGTGCTACCTGATAGGCCTTATTTTCCGAATTTTGGGACGAAATTCAGTTATTAGGGGGGAAGTATGTAATACCCCGTATTTTTATAGCTTTTAAATTATGGGATTTATTAAATTTAATTGAGATAAATTAATTTAATTTTAATCCGGAATGTTGCTTTAAATATTTACTAACGTGACGAGAGTTAGTAATTATTGGAAATTTGTTATTTGTTGCATATTACTGGATGAGTATAGTAATATATGAGATTTATTTTTATAATATTGTCACGTGTGAATAAAATGGCAATTGTGGAAATTTAAGTCGGGACGCGCCTGTGTCATGTCGGGACTAAATGTGAATTAATAAAAGTGAATATTTTATAAGTTGTTCGGATGGTCATTTTGAGTGAGCCAACGCGTCCGGAAGGGTTGAGATAGTCAGAAAAGTGTACCAGGGAGTTTAGTTTGGGTCTCGGGACGTTTTTAGGCCTAATTAGTAACCCGGGAGGGCATTTTGGTCATTTTACATTTTTGGGTAATTAAACCCACGAAAATTAGAGGAGTTATATCAGATACCTAGGTTACCTTCTAGGGTTAGAAACTCTAAAAACAAGTGACGGCCATAGGAGAGGAAGGAGAAAGCTTCCAAGGCAATCCAAGGCCCCAAAAGTCATCCGTTTGCACCGCAACCACCACCAACGCGTAGATCGCGCAACGGGCTACGTAACCACACCAAAAACATCTGCAAATCAGAATGTCGAAAATCCCAGGCAAGTGTTTATCTTGCTATTTTCGTTGGTGCATGTTTCATATTAGTTTAGGAGTAATTAAGATGAGTTTTAATGGAGGAAAACCCGATTTATGATAGGAAAATCCATGTAGTATTGGTCTAATTGAAAATTCTGGAAACCCTGCCATGTAGAGGAATTTAAACCATGAAATTATGATGTGTATAAGAAGAGAATTCTGGAAATAATTGTTATAACCATGTTTAAGAGAATTTTATGGTTCTTGAGATTTTTTCTGAAATTGGGGCTGTAAATCCATGATTAAATGACAGAAATTCACATGCTTTACATTGAAAATACCTATTATGATGATATAGGGTTAGTAGTATCAATTCTGGGTTGATTGGGATTAGAAAAGATGGAATTTGTTGATGTTAGTAGAGGAAACCCGTAACTGCAATTCTGCAGTTTTCGCAGACCTGTTTGATCGATCGATCGAAGGTTCGATCGATCGAGCCCCAGACCTCGATTGATCGACCCCTCCTAGCAGACTCCTATTTACCTTATTAAATGAGTTAAATTTAATTTATTGTGGGAAAATTCTTGGGCATCCTTAATGAAATGTTTTGGGAGATAGGGGAGACCTGTAGGACATGTGAATAGATTTTGGGACCCTCGATGTCGGGCAAGGATTGTATTTTGGGATAACTACATAAGGGTCGATAAATTTATAATTTAAAGAGACAGAGACACGTAAGAGAGTTACTTTGGGACAAATGTGTATACCTACTGAATTTTATACTTGGGAGGATAGAATCCATGAGCGTTATGTAGTAAGTGGAGAAGTTCCTCAAATTAAAATAAGATGTGAATGGTTATACGTGATAACTAAATAATGAGAAATAAATGTGAATGACGTAATTATGGGAATTGAGAATTTACCCGTTATTGATATGGTAATATGAGTATAGTTATATGATTGTGTATGCATATACTATCTATGTGTGAAAATCATGCCCACGCTACTTGCTATCCCTGAGGTTTCCACGCTGGGACAGTCTTATCTCGATGGGACCTTTATAGGGGATATTGACTTGTACCCTAGAAGATAGATATCCTTGGTACAGGCTATCGGAATGATAGTTCAGACGGTCCTAAGAGATGCGGGTATGTGCTTTCCTCTTAGAGACTTGGAATCTATGCTTCGCCTCATTTTGTTTGTGTATAGGTATCCTTGGAACAGGCTATCGCAGTGATAGTTCAGACGGTCCTAAGGGACTTGGAACCTATAGTTTGTATATGTGTTAATACAATTCGAGAGTGATTCCGAATTTGTATTCCCCTTAATGTGAGTGATATGGCGTTTGGATAGTTGATTATGCCCGCACCATAGTTTTATTTGGGGTGCTGTTATGGTTTATATATATATTTTACGAGTGGTTAATATATATATGAAATTCTGAAATCTGGAACTGTCTACTGTGATGTGATATGTAGGACGTGGTTGATAACTCAAATTATAAATACTTGTGTTGAGAAAGTATAATATGACACTGGAAACTTTATTGATTTATAAGGTTAAAATGAGAACTTTGGTTACTAATTGAATAGTATCTTCAAACAATTAAATCGTTAATTTTGAATCTTACGAGTAATATAAGATAAATTAATCCATTGGGAAAGGATAGCATGTTATATGATGAGATAGACCATTAGGAAGGTTAGTGCGATAGGTGTGCACATTAGAAGAGAGGTGAGAATTTCTCAAGAGAGTGTCGCACTAATATGTTGTTGCATTGGCCTGTATCAATTTAAATACTTGCTAAACGTATTTTAAATCAAACACACTATCGGGCTCTGACCCGTTTCTTTTTCTCTTTCTCTCTCTTGTATATATATGTATGTATTACAGGTGCCCAGCCACAGGGGCGTCTTGCTTAGGATCTTTTGGAAGGAACGCGCTGCAGCTTAAGTGGGAGTTGCAGGTGTCTCGATTAGACGACTTCGTTCATTCGGATCCATTCTTAGTACTTTCATCTAGTTGAGCATGTGTAGCTCTTTCCATTATTCCGTTGTTATTGGACATTTGTATTTCAGTTTTTTCCAGTATTATTACTATGGGATTTATTCAGTTTGAATGTGTGACTTTAGATTTCATATGTTGACATTCGATTGACGAATGTATTAAATTAATTGGATTATGTTGCAGAATTTAATGTTGTGATTCTTACTTATTGAATGTTGTTAATAAAATAAATGATTTTTCTGTAAATAAAATTTGGAAAGTATGTATGAAAATGGTTTTGACACTTAGCTTAATTATTTAGGGTGTTTAAATTGGAAAAGTATTTTTACGACAGTGATGCTAACAATGAACCAACTGTTCACCTTGATTTTAATTTAATAAAGGAGTGATCGCCCCGTATTTAATTAGGTGGGGTGTCACAAAATTGGGCAAATGAAAATGATATGAGATTTGCAATTCTTAGAATACAAAAACCCAAATCTCAAATCAAAATCTGAGATTTATAATTCTTAGAATCCTAAAACCCAATATATTCAAATCGAACAAAGAGAGAAATAGATGGTAACCGTCTACTATGATTTACCGTTGATAGAGAATGGACCTTTTCTGGTTCTGAAATTGTTTGGACCTGTATGTGCTACTGTCAACAAAAAAAAAAAAAAAATCGAAGTAATGCTTAGAATACAAAAAACCAAACCTCAAATCAAAATCTGAGATTTATAGTGTAAATCCAAATCCAAATCTGAGATTTATAGAGAATGGACCTTTTTCCGGTTCTGAAATTATTTGGACCTGTATGTACTACTGTCAACAAAAAAAAAATCAAAGTAATGCTTAGAATAAAAAAAAACAAACCTCAAATAAAAATCTGAGATTTGTAGTGCAAATCCAAATCCAAATCTGAGATTTATAGAGAATGGACCTTTTCCGGTTCTAAAATTTTTGGACCTGTATGTACTAATGTAAAAAAAAAATCAAAGTAGTGCTCAAAATACAAAAACCCAAATCTCAAATCAAAATCAGAGAGTTGTAGTGAAAATCCGAATCCAAATCTGATTTACCATTCATTGAGAATGGACCTTTATGTATTACTGTCAACAAACAAAAATAAAAAATGTTGTCAGTAAAAAATTAATAAAACCCAGCAAAAATCGTAGCTTAGCTAGTTGTTAGGGCTTCATAATTACGAACAAAAATCACACCTGAAGTATAAAAACGTGTGAAATTAAAACCCCAAATGTAAAATCGTGTGAAGTATAAAATCATGCCTTAGCTGTTGAGGCTGATGTATGAAGCGGTGCCTGATGTGTCAAGCGGTGCCGACTGGTGTATGAAGCGGCGTAGAGGATTTTAGGTTGAAGAGGTGTAGAGGGAGGAAGCGGAAGTGGGTGGGAGAGAGGGAGGCAGCGTACGTGGTAGGGTTTGAGAGGGAGGCAGCAGATGGGGGTGGAAAGGAGAGGGCTGGTTTGTGAGGGAGGCGGCTTTGAGAGAGAGCCGACAGCAAAGGGGGTTGAGGGGGTTTGATTTTTGAGAGAGAAAGAGGGGAAATCATGATGAACGGGATTGAAAATGCAATTTGAGTAGGCTTTGGTTTGGCTTGTTCCACTTTGCCACGTCACAATGGGTATAATCCTATGTGGCACAATCTCAAACCATTAGATCGCCCCAAAAAATTCGCTCCCAACCGTTGATTTCTTGAAACAGTAAAATATCCCCCTCTCATATGATATATATATATATATATATATATATATATATATATGAAGGGTAAGTAAAGTAGAGAGACTTAATTATAAAGGTTTAATGATAGATTGTTACTATCTAATGAATGAATTAATAAGTGAAACTTAATTACAAATTTAAAGTATAACAACGTGGAGAAAGTTATCTATGAAGATGATAACATACGAGAGGTATTAATTATGTTAGCATACTCTATAAGCAGTACTGGAAACTTAGACGCGTGAAAAAGTTCAGTTAGATACTTTAGTCCAGTTAGCTTGTCTAGTACAACTAGGTGGACTAAGTAGAAAGTGTTAAGCATGCACAATAGATGAGAGGTGAGGAAACTCAAGAGAGTGTACGTGAACCTAACATGTGTAATAAATAACTGATTTTTATTTGTGATAAGAGCTTGATAAATCTTTTCAGAATGTTTTGAGTACTAAATCTTCCTGCAAAATACTATCAAAACCTTTTAGGTGTCCAGCCACAGGGACGTCAGGCGCAACTTCATTCTAGGGACTCATAGCTGTAGCACTGTAGATGCTGACAGGATTTGCATAGACGATTTTCTCTTTCTGACCTAGTGTAGGGTCCCAGTTCAATATTTTTGTACTTGGACATGTTGTCCAATGACTTTATTTCAGTTATATAGTCTTCAGATTTGTGAGGGTTTCTTATGGAGATTTGGATTTTGTAAATGGTTTATTCGATTTTACTTTATTCATTTATACAATGTGTGGTATTGGATTCTAGTGTATTCTGATTGTTATATTTTAGTTCTGCATAAATTTTTTATCTGTTTAAATTACAAGATAAAATTCGGCACCAGTTTAATTAACTATTAGGTGGTTAGTAGTTAAAATGTTTCAACAGTGATGATAAGAATGAAACTGATGAGGAGCCTATTTTAATTTAATAATGTTTCGATCACCCGATATTTAATTAGGCGGGGTGTCATAGATGGGTATCATAGCATTAGGTTATAGTGTCCAAAGGATCTGTGCGGATTATTACGATTCAGCGTATCGTTCTTGTAACACCCACACTTTTAACTGTACTTGTACGATTATCCTTTTATTTAGTGATGCTCCGTTAATGAAATTTTTAATTCGCATGTTTTCGCATGAGTTATGATTTGTGTTCGTATAATTATTTTAAATACTTTGGTTAAGTTTCCCGAAACTCGAACAAGCAACGAACGCTACACAAGCATGTGTACTAATTGTCTTATGACGCGCGACACAACCAAAGTCTAGTTTTGCGCAAATTGTTCAGGACAATCGAAAAGTAAAAAAATATATTCCGACTATATATTTAGATTCATAAAAATATAAGGAATATTACCATGCGAAGGAAAATCGAAAAATAATATGTTTTGCATGAACGTCCCGTTTCTTGCACGTATTGTTTAGGACATCTCGGAAGGTGAAAAAAATATTCCGACTATATATTTAGACTCATAAAAATATAAGGAATATTATCATGCAAAGAAAAATCGAAAAAAAATATGTTTTGCGCAGAGGTCCCGTTTCTTACGCGTATTGTTTAGGACGCCTCAGAAGTTCAAAAAAAATATTGTGAATATATTTTTTGACTCAAAAAAATATAAGGAATACTACTATGAAGAGAAAAATCGAAAAAATAATACTTTTGCCCAAAGGTCCCGATTTTGCGCGTCTTGTACAGGATAATCCGGGAGGCCAAACGACTATTGTAAATATGATTTTTTAGCCAAATAATACAAGAAATATGAATCTCAAATTAAAAGTTAAAAAACAAAATAATAATTTTGAACAGGAGAGAGAAAATGAAGAAATTACCCCTTATTTTTTGTGTCAACTTATGTGTGAGAAATGAGAGACTTGATGTGGTAGTGTAGTCTCCTTCACCCATCAGATTTTCAGAACTTAATACAATCTTTCACTCTTTTGAAAAGTTCCTAGCTCTTTGCCTTGGCTATAGGATGGAAGACAACCGTTTTTTATTTATAAGAATCTTTCAAGGGGTGAGGGTTTGGAGCTAAAAAGTTCTCTCTCCATTACATTTCTTTCTTTTTCCATAGCCAAAGTAAGGTGGTTCTCTTCCAAATTCGTGGGTCTCTTTTACCACCCATTTTCCACCATTGTTGCACCATTTTGGAGGACTCAAACCCCATTAAAGTTTGCTTAAGAAGTAGGAAATCTTGTTGGAGCAAAACAGAGTTGGTTTTGGAGCATCTGGGTGGTGGATTTTTGGAGTTTTGTGGTGTTCCTCTTCCATCTTCTTCAACCTCCTCCTCTTACTTTTACCAAGTAGATTTTTTTCTCACTCCTAAACTCTTTTGTTTCAAATGCTAATATGAAAAAGATGATAAAAAATGCGACTTTTTAATTCTTCTCCCTTATTTTCATATCATATGAAAAACCCATTTTGTGAAAAGTGATAAATGGAGAAGATGATGTTTAGATTAATTTTTAGATTATTATATATGTTGAAGTCATGCTATAAATATAATAATCTCATGAAATAAACATAGAAAATGGAATACTACAAGAAATGAATAGTTAATGCATTTGTTGGGTTTCTAAGGAAGAAGACCCATTTTCATGAAATAGTGTATGTAGTATGTGTTAATATTGACATTAACATGATTAATGTTGAAATATAGTGGTCTAAATATGTGATTAGTAATCTCATAAAAGCATCCCCAAATTCTAATATGTTGAAATATTAATTTAAGCCTACTGAATATGTTAAATAAGGCTTATAATCATGTAGATGGATTTGTATGTAAAATTGTGCTAAAATGGGTTGTACATCACTAATAAAGGTTTAAATGTTGGTGGAAACATGTAGTACATTAAATAATTATTTATGTGCTTAAAACCCACTTAAAAAGGTGATTTTTGGTTAAAAAATACCTTAGTGGAAGATTTGGTAAATATGAGGAAAAATCACTTAAATGGTGTTTTTGTATGAAAAATCCTTGAAAAATGCTAAGGAAATGCCTTTTTAGATAATAAAAGTGTAAGATGGCATTTTGTTAAATTAAAATGTAATATGGTGATTTAGTACATTTTAGTGTTTAGTGTTGACGCTAAGTAGCCTCATCGGCTCGTTAAGAAAATGGCTAATAACGGGTTTTAAATGATAAAATTGGATAAGTTAAATGTGAAAATTGAGAATAATGTTGAACACATGAAAGATAATGATATTTCGATGATGACGGGAGAAAATAATTAAGAAGGGAATGGCGTCCCTAGTGGTGAAAAATCCCAAACCAACTGCATCAGTATATGGTGGTGGAGATGGGTGGGGTGAGGCCACGAAGTCCGTGTGTGTTTGATGGAAAAATTCCAAAAACAATGTTAAGTAATGAATGAGAAAATTTCATAAAACTTAAACTAATGAATGAATAAGAATTCATTAATAATTATGTGGATGACATAAATGGAATATGATTAAGTTCTTGGCACGGAACATTAAAATGCTTAGTGTGAGTGGACACGTAGCCCAGGGCATAGCATATAGGTGAATTTATGACTAAGTTAAAGAATCTTGTTGGTATAGATACATGATAACTTAAGAATATAATGGAGACTTCTTGAATATTGTTAGCATAGTTAAATGTTAACTAAGATAATCGTTAATGATAACTAATGAATGTAGGGCAATGATGGTTTTCGAAATTACTAAATTGCATTGTATATGT
The DNA here is from genome assembly GCA_949130495.1 of Sambucus nigra. Classification (NCBI taxonomy): domain Eukaryota; kingdom Viridiplantae; phylum Streptophyta; class Magnoliopsida; order Dipsacales; family Adoxaceae; genus Sambucus; species Sambucus nigra. Next base: position 102,860 of record OX422207.1, on the reverse strand, counting down.
GTAGTATTTTTCTATGAAATTATTGTTTAATATTTTCCACCCTACTGGGCATTTCGCTCATACCTTAATTTCAAAAACCCCAGGTACAGCAGGTGGTATGTTGAGTAAGGACGTTGGAAAGACCGCGAAAAGTGTTAGTCGTCGTTAGAGGCTCTGTAACCGATTTTAATCCATGGACTGATGTTGAACCATAATCCCTCATGTTTGTTAAGACAATTATGTTTGAACTTTAACTATTTGGAAATTGTAATAATATAGGGATTTATGCTTTATTTATGGATGCAATCTTATCTATGGTTTACTCGTTAAATTGTTAATTGAATATTAACTTGCATAATATGAGCCTCACAATTTCATAATAAAAGAAATCAAAGGTTTTCTTGAAGTATAATGTGGCAACTATTTTCCAATTTAATAAAATGTTTTCTCCCCCTCCCCCTTAATACCTTGGTTCGGATATGGGTTATTCCAACAGTAACTCTAATCCGGATTGGGGCGTTACAAGTTGGTATTAGAGCATTAGGAACCTCGTGAGCATCGGAGTGATTCTCGTTATAGTTCCCTTTCGTTCCACATATTGTATTATCGTAATAAACTCTTATATCTTATATTATGTCCCCTACTCGCAAGACCACTGCTAGTGGAAACAATGAGTTATAGAGAATGTAGGACGCAGTTTGCTAGTTAGATGAGACTATCTCCCATCAGTAGAGGGATGACATTGTAGTCTTGTGTAAGGTACATCATGTGGCAATTTTATAATTAGAGAAGACTAAGTGGTAATAGCAACGTCTAATAATTTTCATTGCATATTAGCTAAAGAGCTTGTAAGTCCATGTATGGGATTAATTTATTAGGTAGTACACTTACAAGTATTGATTCTATGGAGATTAGAATGCCTAAGTAACTTGACTTTCATTTGGGTTTAGATAGTCACACTAATTCAAGATAACTTACGAATGAATCTATACAGTCCTCATGACTTAGCATTAGAAATGATGGTTTTAATTTATGGGGTAGCTTAAGGCTTAGCATGTAATGCGATGGTTACATAGTAAGATAAGTTAGTTGTCATGGTAGGATAGTCATTAAAGATTAAATTATGTGTTATGATGAAGTTTATTTTAGGTAGCATTTTAGATAGGCATATGAATCCATATCAAATTGTCCTTTTGAGTCATGTGCTAAGAATTATCTAATGATGTATTAGTATAGGTAGTAGTTATTTACTAGTAATGGTGAACTTTAGATTGTGCCCTGTGTACTATAGTGACAAAGATTACCTTCTTCGAACCTTCGGTGTTCTTTATGATGTTAAGAATATAAAGTTATAGTCGGTGTAACACGTAGTAAATAAGATTAGTGTTTATACCATTGAGGAATTAAATTAGTGGGCATGATCGATTGTTGCACATTAAAGGATTATGTCATGACGATTCTCACACTTGCATGAGTGTGCTTAATTGGAGATGATTGAATTGGTATCCTTAGGAAATTACTATGTTGAAATTTACATAATCGACTACTGATTGTTATATCACGATTGAGTCATATTGATGTTGTGGAAATACCTTGGAGTTAGTGTCGTGGCTTTGTTTATAAACATATATTACGGTATGATTTTTATGATAAATGTCAGGTCCATAAGTGTGGGTTACGCACTTGGGAAACTTAGAACACAATGATGCTCATCGTGGATTTAGATATAGCACTCAAGATGAAGTGTTAAGCTTGATTATAACACATGTGCATGCTACCTTTACGGTTTAGTATGGCCCTAGTGAGGAGACTCATTAGGTCTTAGATAATGTTTGAAAAAAAATTAAGGTGTCATAGTAACTCGTCCGATAGTTATGAATTGAGACCACATATGATGTTGCTAATGATTTTAGCGATGGTTCGCAGGGTAAATTTATGTGAGTTTTTTGTTTTGTTAGAATGAGGAGGATCTTGAGGTTCAAAAGTTAGAAAATGATTATAGATATTGTGAAAACTTAAGTATGTAGGTCAGTGACTAGACTAATACTTTAGCACATATGTAGGTAAGTGAGAATTTTAGAGTTTAAGTGTTCATTGTGGTTCTCACTTCTTGTGGCATGGTTCATTGCTCGAATTCAATTATTTCATTCTGGCATGGCAATCGTCTAATTCGTTGCATCTTCTTATGTCTTCATTGATCCTGATAATGGGAAGTTGTTGTTTCAATTATTGGTCTATATTCAGATGTGCGTAAAGCTCAGTAGTAATGTGAGATATGTCGGGTTAAGGCTAATGCATCGCGGTACATGAGTACTCACTTCTTAGGAATAACCTTTGTTTTACACCAGTGGGTTGGTACGTGTGGTCTCGCGATTTATTGCATGTAGTCTGCATGTGTACTTGATAACGTTAGGTTGAAAGACTCGTTAGTTAACATGTATATCTAATTACAATGTATATTGTGGATTTGAGGTCACGACTCTAAGAAATTATGAATATTAGAACTTGATGGGACATTAAATACTAGTGTTGCACTCCGTAAAAAATTTGCAGATTGAGAATTTTGTGTCTCATGTGTATTTGGGTTGTCATACCTAAGAGGACTCTATGAGAATACGTAGTCTCGAAGGAACTATCGATAGGATGGGCCATTGGGATTAAATGACTTTCTTGAAATCATTGGTGAGAATAGTTATTCATTAGGAGGATGTGTGTGCCTAATCTAGGTATGATTGAAATCGTTTGACAAAATGTAGGCCTGTAAATCACGACGTTCGGAATAAATTCATGATGATGAGTTCTTTGGGTGTTAGCAAAATATTTGGTGAAAAAAATTGACTTATTGTTGAACAAACAAGTTAGGCATGCTTGGTAGTAAGAAATAAGACTTTATAGTCCATCATGATTAGGTTAACATGAGGGTGGGTTGATTATGTTAGTCATCAAGGAGCTATAGTAGGAGATTCTTACAAAGTCCCATCAGTCTCGTTCAGCATACATCCCAGTATGACAAATATGTATAAGGACCTGTGTAGAGATTTTAGTGGTCTAGGAGAGAGAGGAAGACGAGAGGGCAGCAACTAGGGATGAGGCTAGAGAGGACCCTTAGGAGCAACACATATCACACCAACAGTGATAGTGTCTTAGGCAGTCGAGACAACTATGAGGTCCATAAAAGCCCACTTCCCTCATCCACAGGCACAATAACCCGTAGCACCATCTATTCAGGCCCAAAAAAGACAACCCACTTGGCATAGAACTGGGGAAACCCTCCAAAAGGGCATCTGCCCGAGTTTCAGGGCGGTACGAATGTAGTGGCGGCATGCCAACGGAAGAAGAGAATTTAACTCCATCTGCGTATATTAGATTGCAGTGAGGTATAAAGAAAGATGTTAGCCACCTTCAGACTAGTAGGGGCATCTCTACAGTGGTGGAAGTCAGTCACCACCACCGAGGAGAGAGAATTCATGACGATTTCGAAGTTCTTGATGCGGTTTGACTGCAAGTACTTCCAACCTGTAGTTGAGTCATAGATGAGGAGGAAGTTAGGGGAGGTATGTCAGGGTGACCGCTTAATAGCTGACTACGAGGAGGAGTTCACATGTTTGGCTAACTTTGTGCAAGATGAGGTGAGAAATGAGGATAGAAAGAAGGCAAAGTTCATAAATGGGTTATCCTAGAGGATTAGAGAGCCTTTGATTTATAATTTTGCATTGATGACTTATACTAACATTGTCACTACCGCACTTATTCACTATCAGTATTACTACTTCCATGCAAAGGGAGGCAAGAGGGGAGCATGGATTAGCCATTAGTGCAATGCAGGGGGAGTAGTGTTAGTGGGGCGCCAACCCAACAGTAGCAGCAGTAGGCAGCAAGTCAGCAGGGGAAGAACTCTCGGTAGGGGAAATCTGCCAAGAGATTTAGATTTGGTGGGCACAGATCATACAGTTAGGGCCAACAGGGTCCCCAAAAATAGCAAATTTGTAATACCCCGTATTTTTGGCAATATTTATTTTTGGGGATTAATTAATTAAATGAGAATTAATTGGGAATTAATCCGGATAAAATACTAGCGAGATGTGAGTTGGTATTTGAATATATTGATTATATATGATGTTATATTGAATATTGAATTATGAAATTTGTCGTGAGATTGATATACGGCAATTTGGTCATTTTTGGGACGCGTGTGACAGTCGCGTCAGGATATAATTATTTTATCTATAAAAGTGAATTTAAATTCTATTAACCGTATGGTCGTTTTGAGTGCGCCAACGCGTCCGAAAGGGTCGAGATAGTCAGAAAACACTAGCCGGGGGTTTAGTTTTGGTCCCGTGGTATTTTTAGGCCATACCGGCAATATAAAGGGCATTTTGGTAATTTTGTATTTTTGGGAATTAATAATGACAAAAATTAGGAGTCTTTATCTGATTGGGAATAGACCCAATAAACCCACTAACCAACCCTTAATGACCCAATAGCTACGGGGGTTATCAAATTAGGTTTCCAAAACTTTCCCAAAGAAAACCCTAGCCACCTTTGGAGAAGAAGGCTTGTAGAGAGAGAGAGAGAAGGAATTCTGCAGAAAAGCTTCATCAAACCAACACCAAATTCAGAGACACTAGAGGCAAGTGATTTAATTTGATTTAATTCAGAGAATGTTTCTTCCATGTTAGATAAATTGACAGATTTACATTTATTCTTGGAAGTTAAATAAAAACCCATGTTAATTGAACTTAGGACTTGAATTTTGAGGACAAATTGCATGTAGAATAGTATGGAGATGATTATTCTGATGATTAAAATATGTTGGATGTAACAAGAACGGATCTAGAATGGACTTATTGAGGATTTAAAATTCTAGGGTTTATGTTCTTGAAAATTTGGGGAAAAGGGTAGAGATTTGATGAATTAATGATGTTTAGGATGTGTAAATTCCTGAAAAGATGTTAGTATATGATCCTAGTAAGTTTTAGGATGATTAGAGACCATAAAACATTGTTGGGACGAATTTTGGTTGAGATTAGAAGTGTAGAAAATGGTGAAAAATGAAACTAGGGAAATCTGGGCTCGAAACTGGTCGTTCGTTAGAAGACCTCCCCAGGTCGTTCGAACGAGCTCATTCGAACGAGCTTCTAACGAGTTGACCAGTCGCTTCTAACGAGGGGCAGTTTCGTTCGAAAATCTCATTTGAACGAGATAGCCCAAGTCGTTCGAACGAAATCTCGTTCGAACAGCCTCGTTCGAACGAGACTTCGAACGAGTTGACAGTTTAGGCCTTTCTCGCCTGTTTTGATTTTGGGAGTCTCGTAAACGTGTTCGAGGTTAGAGATAACATTTACTTTGATGGTGTCTTAGTATACTTGGGACATTTGGGATATAACGAGGAGTAAATTATATAAGTGTGGATCGAATCAAATAGACATTTGAGTCGAGACGAGAGTGCCTACTACGATGTGAGAATAAATTATGGCGCGTATAAATATGGACCGGGATTATATAAGTTGTATATATATTAGATTGGTACGAGAATGCGATAAGTACTACAATTAAACTACGGGATTACTAAGATGTGTGCTTACTTAGTATTGGTATATGAATTGTGTGTATGACATACCTACCATACTTGCTATCACGGGAGGTTTGCGTTCGCTTAGGGCCCTCTAATCCTTGTGTTGCTTGGATTTAGACTGGTTACCTCGATGAACATAGGTCAGAGAAAGACTTATTGGGATGGTAATAAGTCCGCTGATCGTGGGAGCGTAGGTATGTGCGTGACCCATGTGATGTGACTGTGTTCGCCTCCATTATTTGTGATGTCGTTACCTGTGAACTATTCCTGAGAGATTCGGAATATGTGATCCTTATGTACGTGATGTACTGGGATGGATAGCAGAGTATGTGTGCATCGCAGCTTAGTCTCGGGGTGCTTATATTGTATATTTATGTTGTGGAAAAAATACGCTTAATAAACTGGAACTTTCATATGGTATTGTGTGTAACTATGGAATAACATAGAGGGATAATCTATAACAAGTTGTATTACTTTTGTATGAGAACCTGAATTTACGTTAAGCCCCTATTTAATTGCGAGCGTTATAATGTTAATGGGAACCGAGTAATAAGGGTAGAACCTATGACACTCTAGCTAGAGATGATGTCTCTTAGCTGGTGGTTTGTGTCATTTTAGATGGGTACTTACGTTAGGAGTCCACAGTTAGACGAGAGGTGAGAATTTCATGTGAGTGCACGTCCTAACATGTACTTTGCATTTAATGTTTTAAATGTTTTTAAAGCACTTGCAGGTTTTTAAAATATCTCCACATTCGGGCTCTGACCCGTTTTCTTTCAAATCTATTTTTTGTAAAACCATTTTAGGTTCCCAGCCACAAGGACACCATGCATAGGATACTCATTCAGTGGACGAGCTGTACCTGTTTGTGGAAGTTACAAGGATTTTCTTTTAGACGCTTCTATCATTTGGATTCCATCTTCAGTATTCCTCAGTTTTAGGGCATGTTGCCCAGTTCGATTAGAGTTACATTTCCATTACAGTTTCAGACTTTGGCATGTATTGATTCAGTATTTAGTTTAATTATTTCAGTTTGTGGATTTGTAGTGAGGATTTTTCCTCCAGACTTTATTTACATTATGTGATGGTTATTCTATTTACTTCGGTATGGTTAATGGTGTTATTATTCTTCATTACACTTGTTGCATGTTAATCAGACTTTAATTAAAATTTGGCAACTTACTTTTAAATACTAGGTGGTTAGTAATAATAAAAATGTTTTCGACAGTGATGCTATTAGCTGAGCCAACTTGGCATTTTGAATTAATTTAATAAAGGAGTAGCTACCCGGTATTTAATTAGTCGGGGTGTCACAGGTGGTATCAGAGCATCAGGTTCTAGTGTCCTTTAGGATCTGTACGGCTATTATGTTTCCGCTAAGTTTCTTTGATATAGAGCCCTATATTTTAGGACTGTTGTACTCTTTTTGTGTATGCTTCGTTCTTCAGCTATTTTAAGTTTATAAACAGTGAACTTATAAACTTTATTCTTATTTCAGATGCCTCCACGATGTGCAGGGCGAGTTCTCAGGGATGCAATGCCCGAACCCCAGCCCGCTCCAGTTCAGGGCATGATGAACGCCGCTGAGGTTGCAACCATTGTAGCCTAAGAGGTAAATGCCGCAATTGCCGTAGTCCAGCAGGCACTACCTCAGGCGCCGGTCGCCGCTCCAGTACAGGCAAATGCATTCCCGTCTGCTTGGGAGCGTGTACGTGACGCTTTTCAGAAAGCGCATCCGCCAGAGTTTGCAGGTAGCTCAGATGTGGTAGTCTCGAGCCATTGGAGGAAGGATATGCAGAGGCACTTGAGGATGTATGAGTACACGGACGTTCAAAAGCAGGTGCTAGCTACTTTCAAGCTAGTTGGATCTGCACTGCAGTGGTGGGAGTCTATTACCACCGTGGAGGAGAGGGATACTCTCATTATTCAGGACTTTTGGGTGCGGTTTGACCGCAAGTACTTTCCGTCCGCTGTTCATACGGAAATGAGGAGGAAACTGATGAATCTGAGGCAAGAGGGTAAGACCGTGGACGAGTATGAGGCCGAGTTCACAAATCTGTTGAATATCGTTCCGGATGAGATACCAACAGAGAAGAAGAAGATTGAGAAATTCACCGACGGGTTGACATGGAGGATCCGTCAGCATCTGTTAGGGAACCTTTCATTGGCCACGTATTTGTAACACCCCGTATTTTTAGTACATTTAAATTTTAATTAATTCGGAAATTCAAATTACTAGTGTGTTGTGATTTAATGAATTAATTATGGTAAAATAAAATTTAAATATTAATCGGAGAGTAAATGGTTAATATTTAGGCAAATTAAATTACTGAGTGAATAGTAATAATCTATTTAAGTCATTTCGAGTGTCAATGACAAAGTATACACTTATCTCAACCGGAAGTCGGTATAGACAATATGGGGTGGGGGGATAAGTAAATTTATAAATTTATTCGGATGCCAATTTTGAGTGTACAGTTGAGTCCGGATGGGCCGAGATAGTCGGAAAAGTGTACCCGGGGGTAGTAAACGGGTCACGGGACGTTTTTAGACATAGTCGGGCCCACTCGGGGGCATTTGGGTCACTTGGGCTTGGCCCATTAGTCAAAAAACGGGATTTAGTTAATTAATCTAATAAAAAGCAAATTAAGGGTTAGGAAACCCTAACAGCAGCCAAAGCCAATTGGGGATCAAAAGAGAGCCAACAAAGGTCATCTTCAACCTTGGGATTTAGCTCCAATTCAGACTCTACGAACCTTAAGGCAAGTGGATAACTTGCAATAGCATTAAATCTGTTTTCAATTCATATTCATGTGTAGTGAATAAGTAGAAATTCGTTTTTGGGTGTTAATGGTATGAACATGGGATTTTGAAAACAACAATTCTGATTTACGAAATTGGGTGGTGATTCTTGTAAAATCTGATAATTGTGAGTTAATGCATATCTGGTAGAATGATATCTGAATACTTGGAAACGAATTTGATGATGAGATTTGGGGTATAAATGGGCTTAGGGTTAATGATGAAACTTTCCCCAAATTTAGAAATTGGAGTTAATGGACGAATTAATAATGTTGATGACTGTTCTGGGGATCCCTAATGAGTTTCCTAATATGTACAAATGCTAAAAGGGATTTAGTTTTAGTGTAGAAGGAAATTAGGGCTTGAAAATTTTCGTCCATGGCTGTCTGTCTTCGCGAATAAGACGAGTACCTGATCGATCGATCAATCGACGCCATGAAGTCGATCGATCGATGGTCGGCAGAAACTGACAGTTTGTCCAGTTTTGTTTATATAGAAAAAGAATTATATAAAAGTTGTTATGTAATTAATTATTGTTGAGAAATTAATGCATGAGTTAAACCTGATTAAATGTGAGTGAATTAATTAGGAGATGGGAGTAGAAATTTGGGTGGCACGCCAAAAATTGGTTGAGCGATATCGAGGTAAATTATTTTATTTAGTAATGGACTAAATAATTTAGAGTCGGGATTTAGACTCGGGTGAGGTTAATTCGGGCTAAGAGATTGAGTCCAATTAAATGGTGAGGGCAACATCAAAAGTAATTGAATTTATTAATGTGTAAATTAATTAATAATTCAAGTTGGGTAACAACCTCATAATAAAAATGGAATAGGCTTGTGTCACGGGTTTAGTACACGGTGTAGCTGGAACATTTATATATATATATATATATATATATATATATATATATATATATATACGGTGTGTGATAGTATATATATATAGTGTATGCCTTAATATCAGTGTTTAGATATTATTATACTCTAGTGCTATAGGGGGAGGTTACGCGCATTGGATGAATCCCCTAGCTTGAGGAGTAGGGCGAGTAGATTCCCAGGTCATAGCGTCCGTTACAGGGGGTGAGGGGCATCTCACTTTCCGGGAAGGAATATGACCGCCTCCAATCGTATACTAAACCAAGTTAGTGAGAGATTCTAACTTGGATAACTAGGGTATGTGAATATACCTAGTGTACTAGCACTTTAGAGAAATTATGTCCGGTGAGTATTTCTACTCGGGTGAATGTTAGTGATTTATGTATTTCAGTATGTGTGTGAATGCTGCAATATTTCTAAGTATATAATTAGGTGATTATTATATACGGGCTAAATAAATACAAGCATGAGTTGTTGTATATGTATAACGAGTGGATAAGTTATATGAATTAAAAAGGGAAATGATTAATTAAGTTGATGTTATTAATAACTTAAAAATCATAATCACATTGTACTCAAATTAGAGTAGGGGGGGTACAAGGAGACTTTAATAATTATCTAGTCATGAGATAGGTAACTAGGTGATAATTAAAGCGTTAGTGGTGCACATTAGAGGAGGGGCAAGGAAGTTCTCAAGAGAGTGCGTCACTAACTAAAATATGAAGAGCATGCATATTTATTATTACTGCAAGTTAATCATTTGTTTAATTTTTTTTAAATGTTTTGGGTACTAACCCTTGCTATAAAAACTTTTAAAAACCCTTTTAGGTGTCCAACCACAGGGACGCCAGCCTTGACTCAATTCCAGGGATTCGTTGCTGCAGCATATGTGGATGTTGCAGGGTTTCGATAGACGCCTCATTTTTCATTCTTAATGTAGAAATTCATTATTAGTTATTCGAGCATGTCGCTCACATTCCACTTATTTGTTTTAGACTTGTTGGGAGTTCATTCTTGTCTTTACGGGATTTATTTTGGACCGATGGTTTATTCGGTTAATTATTTCTATTTGTGGATGATTATTTCAGTTATCTGTGATTGTTGTATGGTTTTATTTTTCCGCATGGGTTTTTGTTTGATTAATGAAAGATAAAAATTGGCACCAGTCTATTTTTCTCACTTAGGTGGTTAGTAATTTAATAAAACGACAGTGATGCTAAGAATGGACCAAATGAGAAACCTGTTCTAACTTGATTTAGGACTGATCACCCGGGATTAATTAGGCGGGGTGTCACAGATGGTATCAGAGCATCAGGTTCTAGTGTCCTTAGGATCTATGCGGCTTTCTACGTTTTAGCGTAGCGTTTGGTTGTTATAGAGCCCTATTATTCGGACTGTTGATTATATTTTCCGCTTGTGAGATATCGTATTCCTGCCACTAGTTTTTGTATAAATTGTGTACTTATATAATTCAATCTATTTCAGATGCCGCCAAAGAGACAAAGAGCGGAAAGGTCTGAAGCTAGAGATGAGGTGAGGGAGGCTCGCCAGGAGCCACAGGTACCGCCACCACCACCCCCACCCGAGTTGATTTCTACCACTCAGGTGGCAGTGATAGTGGCCCAAGTGGTCGAGACAGCGATGCGAGCTATGGCAGCTCATTTTCCACAGCCCCAGGCACCGCCTCCATTGGCTCCAGCAGTTCAGGCTCCAGTAGGGCCACCATCTTGGCAGCGAGTGAGGGAGACCTTTCAGAAGGGTCACCCACCTGAGTTTAGAGGTAGCACCAATGTGGTCGAGGCTTGTGACTGGAAGAAGAACATTCAGCGCCATCTGCGCTTGTTAGAGGGTACAGAGGTGCAGAAACAGATGCTGGCTACCTTTCGTCTGTCAGGGGCATCCTTACAGTGGTGGGAGTCCGTAACCACCGCTGAGGAGAGGGATTCGATGCCGATTTCTAAATTCTGGGTGCGGTTTGACCGCAAGTACTTCCCTCCAGCAGTAGAGTCTGAGATGAGAAAGAAATTCAGCGAGTTGGTACAGGGTGACAGGTCAGTAGCAGATTATGAGGAGGAGTTCACCCGTTTGGCAAACTTTGTGCCAAATGAAGTGAGCGATGAGGAGCGAAAGAAGTCAAAGTTCATGGATGGCCTAGCCTGTAGAATCAGGCAACACTTGATTGGGAACCCGACATTAGTGACTTATACAGATGTCGTTAATGCCGCACTTGTACATTGCCAGGATCATCATTTCCATGCTAAAGGGAACAAGAAGGCAGGTGAGCCGAGCCAGCAGGGCAAGGCGGTTACTAGTAGTGAGGCAAGTGGCACACAGCAGCAGGTTATCATTCAGCAAGGGAATCAGGCTAAGAAGTTTAAGCCTGGTGGGTTCCGACTGGGAGGACAGGGGTTCAGGCAGGGGCAACCAGGCCCTAATCAGCAACAGCAGTTTCCTCAGGGCCGTCAGGGCCAAGGGAACAACGGAGGAGGCCAACCGGGCCAGCAACGTCAGGGCCAGCAGGGCCAACGACAGGGTGACGATCAGAAACGCTGTTTCTCCTGTGGCAAACCAGGACACTTCAAGAGGGAGTGCCCGCAGAGGGGCAGAGGCCAGCAGCAGGGTGCCCAACAGGGGCAACAGGGTCAGATGCCGCCAGCAGCACCAGCCCCACCCGCCCCACAGCAGTAGGGGCAGATGCACTACGGACGTGTGTATAACGTTCGAGATGTTCCTAATCCCCCAGCACAGCAGGCGCCACTCGCGATCGAGGGTACGTTTTCTATCCATGACACTATGGGTCGGGTATTTTTTTATATGGGGGCTACACATTGCTTTATAGCTACACATTTTGCGAAGGCTTTAGGGTTGTTAGCCACCGCGGAGAGCACTGTTACGTGTGTCGACTCACCATTGGGGAATGGGTCGCTTATATTTTTTATATGTCGGGGAGTGGGGGTGGAGATTGGTGGTTTGACATTACCTGCGGACATGTTGGTATTAGATATGCATGCCCACGATGTGATTATCGGTATGGATTGGCTTGCTGACTATAGAGCCATGATCGATTGCTTCCGAGGGAGCATTATTTTTGCCATACGGGACAAGAGATGTTTGTTGTGGCGATGCCTCACCCAGAGGGAGGCTCAACCGCTAATTTATATTACATTGAGGAGGAAACCTCACAGGAAGTGGTAGTTCCTTTAGACTCTATTCCGGTAGTGAGGGACTTTGAGGATGTATTCCAGGAAATACCAGGATTACCACCCAGCAGAGAAATCGAATTTGTTATCGATTTGGCACCGGGGACGAGGCCGATTGCTCGGGCACCTTACCGAATGGCCCCTTCAGAAATGCGAGAATTGAGGGAACAGATTCAGCAACTACTGGGTCAGGGTTTTATTCGGTAGAGTACATCGCCGTGGGGTGCGCCGGTGTTGTTTGTGAAGAAGCGAGATGGTTCACTCCGCTTGTGCGTGGATTATAGGGAGCTGAACAAGGTGACGATACGGAATAAATATCCGTTGCCTCGGATTGATGATTTATTTGATCAATTGAGAGGGGCGTCTTATTTCTCCAAGGTCGACTTGAGGTCAGGGTATCATCAACTGCGTATCCGAGAGGAGGATGTTCCTAAGTCCTCTTTCTTGTCGCGGTATGGATCTTATGAGTTCAGGGTAATGCCCTTCGGGCTCACCAATGCACCAGCAGTGTTCATGGATCTAATGAACAGGGTTTTCAGGGAGTACCTAGATCAGTTTGTCATCGTGTTCATTGATGACATCTTAATCTACTCGCGCACCGAAGAGGAGCACGCAGAGCATTTGCGCATGGTTTTACAGACACTGAGGGATCATCAGCTCTATGCCAAATTAGAGAAGTGTGGATTTTGGCTACGGGAGGTACAGTTCCTTGGTCACGTCGTGTCAGATCGAGGTATTGCAGTGGATCCGAATAAAGTGTCGGCGGTGAGGGAGTGGGGACAGCCCACGACACCGACTGAGGTGCGCAGTTTTCTGGGTTTGGCCGGTTACTACAGGCGATTCATTAAAGGATTCTCTAAGATTGCAGGACCTTTGACGAATCTGACTCGGAAAGGGGTACCTTTCAAGTGGAATGATAGTTGTCAATTAGCGTTCGACGAGCTAAAGGACAAGTTGACATCTGCACCAGTGCTTGCATTGCCAAACGGAGGGCTAGAGTATCGAGTTTACACAGACGCATCCCTACGGGGTCTTGGGGGTGTACTCCAACAGGAGGAAAGGGCTATAGCTTATGCTTCCAGGAAGCTGAAGCCCCACGAGAGGAATTACCCCACTCACGACCTAGAGTTAGCAGCGGTCATTTTTGCTTTGAGGATATGGAGGCATTATCTTCTAGGAGAGCAGTTTACTTTATTCACGGATCACAAGTCTCTTCAGTATCTCTTCACACAGAAGGATCTGAATATGAGGCAGAGGCGGTGGCTAGAATTCGTGAAGGACTACCAATTTGATATTCAGTATCATCCTGGTAAGGCCAATGTGGTAGCAGACGCATTGAGCCGAAGGCCGATTGGGGAGATAGCAGAGGTATGGAAAGCGAAGTGGAGAGAGCTTCGATATGAGGATGACGTAGCCAGGGCTTGCATGTCAGCTTTATCCATCACACCCGAGATCATTATGCGAGTTGTGAAGGCTCAGGCTGAGGATCAGATTTGCCGGGATAGGGTGGGCCAGTTGTTAGCTGAGGGAGCAGAGGGTTACTCGATTAGCTCAGAAGGAGGCCTACGCTTTAATGGGAGGTTAATGGTGCCAGAGGATGAGGATTTGAAGCACGCTGTTATGACAGAATCACATGGTTCGAAATTTGCGGTACATCCCGGTGGGGATAAAATGTACCAAGATATGAGGAGGCAGTATTGGTGGGCAGGAATGAAACGGGACATAGCGGAGTTTGTTTCAAAATGTGCCACGTGTCAGCTTGTGAAAGTTGACCATCAGAGACCATCAGGGATGCTACAGCCGTTAGAAATTCCTGTGTGGAAGTGGGAGAGCTTCTCCATGGACTTCATCACAGGGTTACCTGTATCGCAGAGGGGTCACGACTCCATATGGGTTATTGTGGATCAGTTGACTAAGGTGGCCCACTTTTTACCGGCACGCATAGACTTCGAGACGATGCGTTATGCACAGCTATTCATAGCAGAGATTGTTAAGATGCATGGAGTGCCTATAAATATTGTATCCGACCGAGACAAAATCTTTGTCGCCCACTTTTGGCAGAGCTTTCAGGAGGCAATGGGCACGGAGTTATGCTTGAGTACAGCGTATCACCCACAGACGGACGGACAGACTGAGAGAGTTAACCAGATGCTGGAAGACATGCTCAGAATGTGCATTTTGGACTTCAGGGGAGGATGGGAGAAATATCTTCCTTTGGTAGAGTTTGTGTATAACAACTCTTACCAATTCACGATTGGCATGGCACCGTTTGAGGCACTGTACGGGAGACCTTGTCGTTCACCCGTTTGTTGGTTAGAGGTGGGGGACAACAAACTCTTGGGGCCGGATATTGTTCAAGAGACATCTTCCAAGATAGAGCTGATTCGAGGAAGAATTCGGATAGCTCAAGACAGGCAAAAGAGTTATGCTGACGCTTCTCGACGACATGTGGAGCTAGAAGTTGGGGACCAGGTTTTAGTCCGGGTATCTCCAATGAAGGGGGTGATGAGGTTCGGCAAGAAGGGTAAGTTAGCACCGCGATACGTAGGACCTTTCCCTATTATTGAGAGGGTGGGACCGGTGGCGTATAAGCTTGGGTTACCAGAACATCTTCAGCGGATACACGATGTATTCCATGTGGCATCGCTGAAGAAATATCGAAGGAGCGAGAGAGCCTTTTGGCACGTTCGACTCGAGGAGATCGACTTACAACCAGACATCTCATATGAGGAGAGGCCGGTAGCTATTTTGGATCATAGTGAGTGGAAATTACGATCCAAGGTTGTTCCATTGGTTAGAGTACAGTGGGTTCATCACAATGTTGACGAGTCTACCTGGGAGAGGGAGGAGGATATGCGGGAATAATATCCAGAGCTTTTCAACGCAGGTACGATCTAATTTCGGGGACGAAATTCCTTTATAAGGGGGGGAGTATGTAACACCCCGTATTTTTAGTACATTTAAATTTTAATTAATTCGGAAATTAAAATTAGTAGTGTGTTGTGATTTAATGAATTAATTATGGTAAAATAAAATTTAAATATTAATCGGAGAGTAAATGGTTAATATTTAGGCAAATTAAATTACTGAGTGAATAGTAATAATTTATTTAAGTCATTTCGAGTGTCAATGACAAAGTATACACTTATCTCAACCGGAAGTCGGTATAGACAATATGGGGTGGGGGGATAAGTAAATTTATAAATTTATTCCGATACCAATTTTGAGTGTACAGTTGAGTCCGGATGGGCCGAGATAGTCGGAAAAGTGTACCCGGGGGTAGTAAACGGGTCACGGGACGTTTTTAGACATAGCCGGGCCCACTCGGGGGCATTTGGGTCACTTGGGCTTGGCCCATTAGTCAAAAAACGGGATTTAGTTAATTAATCTAATAAAAAGCAAATTAAGGGTTAGGAAACCCTAACAGCAGCCAAAGCCAATTGGGGATCAAAAGAGAGCCAACAAAGTTCATCATCAACCTTGGGATTTAGCTCCAATTCAGACTCTACGAACCTTAAGGCAAGTGGATAACTTGCAATAGCATTAAATCTGTTTTCAATTCATATTCATGTGTAGTGAATAAGTAGAAATTCGTTTTTGGGTGTTAATGGTATGAACATGGGATTTTGAAAACAACAATTCTGATTTACGAAATTGGGTGGTGATTCTTGTAAAATCTGATAATTGTGAGTTAATGCATATCTGGTAGAATGATATCTGAATATTTGGAAACGAATTTGATGATGAGATTTGGGGTATAAAAGGGCTTAGGGTTAATGATGAAACTTTCCCCAAATTTAGAAATTGGAGTTAATGGACGAATTAATAATGTTGATGACTGTTCTGGGGATCCCTAATGAGTTTCCTAATATGTACAAATGCTAAAAGGGATTTAGTTTTAGTGTAGAAGGAAATTAGGGCTTGAAAATTTTCGTCCATGGCTTTCTGTCTTCGCGAAGAAGACGAGTACCTGATCGATCGATCGATCGACGCCATGAAGTCGATCGATCGATGGTCGGCAGAAACTGACAGTTTGTCCAGTTTTGTTTATATAGAAAGAGAATTATATAAAAGTTGTTATGTAATTAATTGTTGTTGAGAAATTAATGCATGAGTTAAACCTGATTAAATATGAGTGAATTAATTAGGATATGGGAGTAGAAATTTGGGTGGCACGCCAAAAATTGGTTGAGCGATATCGAGGTAAATTATTTTATTTAGTAATGGACTACATAATTTAGAGTCGGGATTTAGACTCGGTTGAGGTTAATTCGGGCTAAGAGATTGAGTCCAATTAAATGGTGAGGGCAACATCAAAAGTAATTGAATTTATTAATGTGTAAATTAATTAATAATTCGAGTTGGGTAACAACCTCATAATAAAAATGGAATAGGCTTGTGTCACGGGTTTAGTACACGGTGTAGCTGGAACATTTTTATATATGTGTATATATATATATACGGTGTGTGATAGTATATATATATAGTGTATGCCTTAATATCAGTGGTTAGATATTATTATACTCTAGTGCTATATGGGGAGGTTACGCGCAGTGGATGAATCCCCTAGCTTGAGGAGTAGGGCGAGTAGATTCCCAGGTCATAGCGTCCGTTACAGGAGGTGAGGGGCATCTCACTTTCCGGGAAGGAATATGACCGTCTCCAATCGTATACTAAACCAAGTTAGTGAGAGATTCTAACTTGGATAACTAGGGTATGTGAATATACCTAGTGTACTAGCACTTTAGAGAAATTATGTCCGGTGAGTATTTCTACTCGGGTGGATGTTAGTGATTTATGTATTTCAGTATGTGTGTGAATGCTGCAATATTTCTAAGTATATAATTAGGTGATTATTATATACGGGCTAAATAAATACAAGCATGAGTTGTTGTATATGTATAACGAGTGGAGAAGTTATATGAATTAAAAAGGGAAATGATTAATTAAGTTGATGTTATTAATAACTTAAAAATCATAATCACATTGTACTCAAATTAGAGTAGGGGGGTACAAGGAGACTTTAATAATTATCTAGTCATGAGATAGGTAACTAGGTGATAATTAAAGCGTTAGTGGTGCACATTAGAGGAGGGACAAGGAAGTTCTCAAGAGAGTGCGTCACTAACTAAAATATGAAGAGCATGCATATTTATTATTACTGCAAGTTAATCATTTGTTTATTTTTTTTTTAAATGTTTTGGGTACTAACCCTTGCTATAAAAACTTTTAAAAACCCTTTTAGGTGTCCAACCACAGGGACGCCAGCCTTGACTCAATTCCAGGGATTCGTTGCTGCAGCATATGTGGATGTTGCGGGGTTTCGATAGACGCCTCATTTTTCATTCTTAATGTAGAAATTCATTATTAGTTATTCGAGCATGTCGCTCACATTCCACTTATTTGTTTTAGACTTGTTGGGAGTTCATTCTTGTCTTTACGGGATTTATTTTGGACCGATGGTTTATTCGGTTAATTATTTTTATTTGTGGATGATTATTTCAGTTATCTGTGATTGTTGTATGGTTTTATTTTTCTGCATGGGTTTTTGTTTGA
This sequence comes from Sambucus nigra, assembly GCA_949130495.1. NCBI lineage: Eukaryota > Viridiplantae > Streptophyta > Magnoliopsida > Dipsacales > Adoxaceae > Sambucus > Sambucus nigra. Next base: position 84,870 of record OX422207.1, on the reverse strand, counting down.
TTAATGAAAGATAAAAATTGGCACCAGTCTATTTTTCTCACTTAGGTGGTTAGTAATTTAATAAAACGACAGTGATGCTAAGAATGGATCAAATGAGAAACCTGTTCTAACTTGATTTAGGACTGATCACCCGAGATTAATTAGGCGTGGTGTCACAGTATTCTGATGTGGTTAACGCTTCTTTGTTACACTGCCAGGACCACCGCTTTCATATGGCTTAGGGCAAGAGGTCGGGAGAGTCTAGCCATCAGGGCAGGACAGGAGGACATGGTGCCGGTGGGGGACAATCTGTTCAGGGGCAGAGACAGGGTGAGCAGGGTTCTCAGCAGGGGGATCAGAAGAGGTTCAGATCAGGGAATTAAAGGCACGGACAAGGAGGTTTCCGTCAGGGCCATCAGGGTCCAAATGGCCATCAGGGGCAGAATGGGCAGCAATTTCAGCAGGGCCAGCAGGGCCAAGGGAGAAACGGTAATGGCCACCAGGGCCGGGGACCGCAGGGGCAGAGAGGAGGGAACTTCCCAGGGAAGTGTTTTGTTTGTGGCAAGACTGGCCATAAACGACAGGATTGTCCTGACAGGGGCAGGGCCCCACAGCAGCAGCAGCAGGGTGCTCGCCAGGAGCCGCAGAGGCCTATGTTTCCCGCTGCCCTCCCCGCACCGCCACAGATGGCAGCATTGCCACCCATTCCAGCAGTCCCAGTTCAGCAAGGGTAGCTACAGTATGGACGTGTCTATAACGTCCACCAGGCAGCAGTTCCACAGGCATCGCCCGCGATTGAGGGTACGTTTCCTATCCATGGCACTATGGGTCGGGTATTGTTTGATACGGGGGCCACACATTGTTTTATAGCTACACATTTCGCAAAAACCTTAGGATTGTTAGCTACGGCAGAGAGCACAGTGACGTGTGTCGACTCACCATTGGGGAGTGGGTCACTTATTTTCTTTAAATGCCGGGGAGTGGGGATAGAGATTGGTAGTCTGGTATTACCTGCAGATATGTTGGTATTAGATATGCATGTTCACGATGTGATTATCGGTATGGATTGGCTCGCTGATTATAGAGCCATGATTGATTGATTTGGTGGGAGCATTGTTTTTGCCATTGCGGGGCAAGAGATGTTTGTAGTGGCGATGCCTCGCCCAGAGGGAGGCTCGACCGCTCATTTGTATTACCTAGAGGAGGATACCTCTAAGGAGGTTATGATTCCTTTAAATTGTATCCCAATCATCAGGGAGTATTCAGATGTGTTTCAGGAGATACCAGGCTTACCCCCCAGTCGAGAGATAGACTTTGTTATAGACCTATTGCCAGATACGAGGCCTATAGCACGCGCACCGTACCGTATGGCTCCGGCAGAGATGTGAGAGCTACGAGATCAAATAGAGCAGCTGTTAGGTCAGGGCTTTATTCACAGGAGTACCTCACCTTGGGGCGCTCCAGTTTTGTTTGTGAAGAAGAGGGATGGTTCACTGAGATTGTGTGTGGACTACCGGGAGTTGAATAAGGTCACGATACGGAATAAGTATCCTTTGCCTCGAATCGATGACTTATTCGACCAATTGAGAGGAGCTTCTTTCTTCTCAAAGATTGATCTGAGATTGGGATACCATCAGTTGCGTATCAGGGAGGAGGATGTCTCGAAGACTGCGTTCTTGTCGAGATATGGTTCTTACGAGTTTCGGGTTATGCCTTTTGGTTTGACCAACGCTCCAGCAGTGTTTATGGACTTGATGAACAGAGTGTTCAGGGATTTCCTAGATTAGTTTGTCATTGTCTTCATTGATGATATTCTGGTTTACTCCCAGACAGAGGAGGAGCATGCCGAGCATTTGAGGCAGGTTTTGCAGACGCTGTGTCAGAACGAGCTGTATGCAAAATATGAGAAATGCGGGTTTTGGCTGAAGGAGGTCCAGTTTTTTGGACATATTATTTCCGACCGGGGAATATCTGTTGATCCGGGGAAAGTATCCGCGGTGAGGGAGTGAAGACAGCCCACGACACCAACTTAGATTCGTAGTTTCTTGGGCCTAGCGGGATACTACAGGAGGTTTATCCGGGGTTTCTCGAAGATAGCAGGTCCTTTGACACATCTGACTCGTAAGGGTGTGCCATTCATTTGGAGTGATGCATGTCATTTGGCATTCGATGAATTGAAGGATAAATTGACCTCAGCACCTGTGTTAGCATTGCCGAGACCGGGAGTTGAGTATTTGGTTTACACCGATGCATCTTTGCAAGGGCTTGGAGGTGTATTACAGCAGGAGAGACAGGCCATAGCTTATGCTTCCCGTAAGCTTAAGCCTCACGAGAAGAATTACCCCACGCATGATTTGGAGTTGGCAGCAGTTGTATTTGCCCTACGGATTTGGAGGCACTATCTTTTGGGGGAGAAGTTCCAACTGTTCACGGACCACAAGTCCCTACAGTACCTATTCACGCAGAAGGAATTGAATATGCGGCAGCGTAGGTGGCTTGAGTTTATGAAGGACTACCAGTTCGACATCCAGTACCACCCGGGAAAGGCTAACATGGTAGCAGATGCGTTGAGCCGTAGGCCAGCGGATGAGGTGGCAGAGGTGTGGAAGGCTAAGAGGAAGGAATTGGGACACCAGGATGCAGTGGCCCGATCTTTCATGTTTGTGATGACCGTTACACCGCAGATTGTCACGAAGGTAGTACGGGCACAGGCTAATGACTCGTTCTGTCAGGAATAGATAGTTCGATTACTAGCAGAGGGAGCCGAGTCCTATACCGTCAGTTCAGACGGGGGATTACGCTTCAATGGGAGATTGGTAGTTCTGGAAGGGGAGAAATTACGACACGAGGTGATGGCAGAGTCGCACGGCTCACGATTCGCGGTACATCCCGGAGGGGATAAAATGTACCAAGACATGAGACGGCAGTATTGGTGGAGCGGTATGAAGAGAGATATTGCTGAGTTTGTTTCGAAATGCGCCACTTGCCAGCTAGTAAAAGTGGATCATCAGAGACCGACAGGACTTCTACAGCCGTTGGAGGTCCCGGTGTGGATGTGGGAGAGCATATCCATGGACTTTATCACGGGGTTGCCTACGTCGCAGAGGGGTCACGACTCCGTTTGGGTAATTATGGACAGGTTGTCCAAGGTCGCTCACTTTTTACCCGTAAGGACCGACTACACTACGGGACAATATGCCCAGCTCTTCATTTCAGAGGTTGTGAGACTTCACGGTGTGCCCCTAAATATCGTGTCTGACAGAGACAAGATATTTGTTTCACGGTTTTGGGAGAGTTTCCAGGAGGCCATGGGCACGGAATTACGGTTGAGTACGGCTTATCATCCGCAGACCGATGGGCAGACATAATGCACAAATCAGATGTTGGAGGACATGCTACGCATGTGCATTATTGACTTTGGGGGTGGATGGGAGCAGTACCTTCCACTGGTGGAGTTTGCTTACAACAACTCCTATCAGTTCACTATTGGCATGGCTCCGTTTGAGGCGTTGTACGGTAGGCCTTGTCATTCCCCAGCATGTTGGTTAGAGGTGGGGGACAACAAACTACTTGGGCCGGAAGTGATTCAGGATACTTCGGCAAGGATTGAGTTGATTCGGAGTCGCATTCGGGTAGCTCAAGATCGGTAGAAGAGTTACGCTGATGCGAAGAGATTTTTCAGGGAGTTCCAAGTGGGGGACCAGGTTTTGCTCAGAGTATCTCCTATGAAGGGGATTATGCATTTCGGGAAGAAGGGGAAGTTGGCACCGAGGTATGTGGGGTCGTTTCCTATTATTGAGCGAATCGGACCGGTTGCGTATAGACTTGGGTTACCGGAACATTTGCATCGGATTCACGATGCGTTCCATATTTCCTCGCTAAGGAAATACCTTAGAGATAATTTGGCTCATTCTCACATTTCTGTGGAGGACATCGATCTCCAGCCGGATAGCTCCAACGAGGAGGGGCCGATTGCTATTTTGGACCGAAGTGAGAGGAAACTGCGATCAAAGATAGTTCCGTTAGTGCGTGTTCAGTGGCGACATCACAATGTCGAGGAGCCCACATGGGAACGCGAGGATGAGATGCGCGAATGTTATCCAGAGTTGTTTTTAGCAGGTACTTTCTAGTTCCGAATTTCGGGATGAAATTCAGTTATTAGGGGGGAAGTATGTAATACCCCGTATTTTTGGCAATATTTATTTTTGGGGATTAATTAATTAAATGAGAATTAATTGGGAATTAATCCGGATAAAATACTAGCGAGATGTGAGTTGGTATTTGACTATATTGAGTATATATGATGTTATATTGAATATTGAATTATGAAATTTGTCGTGAGATTGATATACGACAATTTGGTCATTTTTGGGACGCGTGTGACAGTCGCGTCAGGATATAATTATTTTATCTATAAAAGTGAATTTAAATTCTATTAACCGTATGGTCGTTTTGAGTGCGCCAGCGCGTCCGGAAGGGTCGAGATAGTCAGAAAACACTAGCCGGGGGTTTAGTTTGGGTCCCGGGGTATTTTTAGGCCATACCGACAATATAAAGGGCATTTTGGTAATTTTGTATTTTTGGGAATTAATAATGACGAAAATTAGGAGTCTTTATCTGATTGGGAATAGACCCACTAAACCCACTAACCAAACCTTAATGACACAATAGCTACGGGGGTTATCAAATTAGGTTTCCAAAACTTTCCCAAAGAAAACCCTAGCCACCTTTGGAGAAGAAGGCTTGTAGAGAGAGAGAGAGAAGGAATTCTGCAGAAAAGCTTCATCAAACCAACACCATATTCAGAGACACTAGAGGCAAGTGATTTAATTTTATTTAATTCAGAGAATGTTTCTTCCATGTTAGATAAATTGACAGATTTACATTTATTCTTGGAAGTTAAATAAAAACCCATGTTAATTGAACTTAGGACTTGAATTTTGAGGACAAATTGCATGTAGAATAGTATGGAGATGATTATTCTGATGATTAAAATATGTTGGATGTAACAAGAACGGATCTAGAATGGACTTATTGAGGATTTAAAATTCTAGGGTTTATGTTCTTGAAAATTTGGGGAAAAGGGTAGATATTTGATGAATTAATGATGTTTAGGATGTGTAAATTCCTGAAAAGATGTTAGTATATGATCCTAGTACGTTTTAGGATGATTAGAGACCATAAAACATTGTTGGGACGAATTTTGGTTGAGATTAGAAGTGTAGAAAATGGTGAAAAACGAAACTAGGGAAATCTGGGCTCGAAACTGGTCATTCGTTAGAAGACCTCCCTAGGTCGTTCGAACGAGCTCGTTCGAACGAGCTTCTAACGAGTTGACCAGTCGCTTCTAACGAGGGGCAGTTTCGTTCGAAAATCTCGTTCAAACGAGATAGCCCAAGTCGTTCAAACGAAATCTCGTTCGAACAGCCTCGTTCGAACGAGACTTCGAACGAGTTGACAGTTTAGGCCTTTCTGGCCTGTTTTGATTTTGGGAGTCCCGTAAACGTGTTCGAGGTTACAGATAACATTTCCTTTGATGGTGTATTAGTATACTTGGGACATTTGGGATATAACGAGGAGTAAATTATATAAGTGTGGATCGAATCAAATAGACATTTGAATCGAGACGAGAGTGCCTACTACGACGTGAGAATAAATTATGGCGCTAATAAATATGGACCGGGATTATATAAGTTGTATATATATTAGATTGGTACGAGAATGCGATAAGTACTACAATTAAACTACGGGATTACTAAGATGTGTGCTTACTTAGTATTGGTATATGAATTGTGTGTATGACATACCTACCATACTTGCTATCACGGGAGGTTTGCGTTCGCTTAGGGCCCTCTAATCCTTGTGTTTCCCGGATTTAGACTGGTTACCTCGATGAACATAGGTCAGAGAAAGACTTATTGGGATGTTAATAAGTCCACTGATCGTGGGAGCGTAGGTATGTGCGTGACCCATGTGATGTGACTTTGTTCGCATCCATTATTTGTGATGTTGTTATCTGTGAACTATTCCTGAGAGATTTGGAATATGTGATCCTTATGTACGTGATGTACCGGGATGGATAGCAGAGTATGTGTGCATCGCAGCTTAGTCTCGGGGTGCTTATATTGTATATTTATGTTGTGGAAAAAATACGCTTAATAAACTGGAACTTTCATATGGTATTGTGTGTAACTATGGAATAACATAGAGGGATAATCTATAACGAGTTGTATTACTTTTGTATGAGAACCTGAATTTACATTAAGCCCCTATTTAATTGCGAGCATTATAATGTTAATGGGAACCGAGTAATAAGGGTAGAACCTATGACAGTCTAGCTAGAGATGATGTCACTTAGCTAGTGGTTTGTATCATTTTAGATGGGTACTTACGTTAGGAGTGCACAGTTAGACGAGAGGTGAGAATTTCATGTGAGTGCATGTCCTAACATGTACTTTGCATTTAATGTTTTAAATGTTTTGAAAGCACTTGCAGGTTTTTAAAATATCTCCATATTCGGGCTCTGACCCGTTTGCTTTCAAATCTATTTTTTGTAAAACCATTTTAGGTGCCCAGCCACAAGGACACCATGCATAGGATACTCATTCAGTGGACGAGTTGTAGCTGTTTGTGGAAGTTACAAGGATTTTCTTTTAGACGCTTCTATCATTTGGATTCCATCTTCAGTATTCCTCAGTTTTAGGGCATGTTGCCCAGTTCCATTAGAGTTACATTTACATTACAGTTTCAGACTTTGGCATGTATTGATTTAGTATTCAGTTTAATTATTTCAGTTTGTGGATTTGTAGTGAGGAGTTTTCCTCCAGACTTTATTTACATTATGTGATGGTTATTCTATTTACTTCGGTATGGTGAATGGTGTTATTATTCTTCATTACACTTGTTGCATGTTAATCAGACTTTAATTAAAATTTGGCAACTTAGTTTTTAAATACTAGGTGGTTAGTAATAATAAAAAAAATTTCATCAATGATGCTATTAGCTGAGCCAACTTGGCATTTTGAATTAATTTAATAAAGGAGTAGCTACCCGGTATTTAATTAGTCGGGGTGTCACAAAACTTTTCACAACCTTCAGGGCTAAATTAACTAAAAGGGTGGCTAGCAGGGCCAGGGCTATCAGGGTCAACATCAGGGATACTTTAGCTAGGGAACGAGGTAGTTCCAGGGGCCCTACTTCACATATGGCCAGTAGGGTCACAAGATTAGGGCTAGTCCATAAAGATATAGGCCACATCATCACTATTCCCAACAATGGAAGTAGGCTCCATTATCTCCAGTTCCAACACCAGCACCGACTTCACAATAGCAGCAGGGCCAGATGCATTTTGGACATGTGTACAACGTCTGAGATATAGCCATGCCTCTAGCACCACCGACAATAGAGGGTATGTTTCCTATTCATGGGCTTCAGGGTAGGATTATGTTTGATATTAAGTCATATCACTCATTTATATGACTAGATTTGCACGAGCCGCTAGATTATTTAAGATAGCCAAGAGTATCCTTATGTGTTTTGAGTCACCGATGAGTAGGGGTTCACTAATACATTCAATTTGTAAAGGATTCGATATTTTAATTGGGAGGCTGAGTCTAGTGGTAGACCTTCTAGTGTTAGACATGGAGGGGTATGTCATGATTTTAGGCATGGATTGGCTAGAAAGATATAGAGCGATGATGGACTGCTATGAGAGGACTATTTTGTTTTCTATCGTAGGACAGGAGATGTTCCTTGTGGAGATGCCTTTTTCCTTGGGAGGATCGTACACTCATTTATATTACATCGAGAAGAAGACCTCTCAGGAGGTGGCTGTTCCCTTTTACTCATTTCCCGTAGTGAAGGATTATATGGGTGTATACTAGGAGATACTTGAGTTGCCACCGAGATGGGAAATAGAGTTTATCATCGACTTAGCACCAGGGACGAGACCTATTGCCATAGCACCATATCGCATGGACCCTTCAGAGATGTGGGATTTGAGAGAACATATTCAACAACTCTTAGTACAGGGTTTCATTCAATGGGGTACATCACCTTGGGGTGAACTGGTGTTGTTTGTGAAAAAAGGGATGGTTTGCTTCACTTGTGTGTTGACTACAAGGAGCTGAACAATGCGACAATATGAATTAAGTATCCGTTACCTAGGATTGGTGACTTGTTTTATTAGTTTAGAGGGGTTGCGTAATTCTTCGAGATTGATTTGAGGTCTGGTTATCACCAATTGTGTATTCGGGAGGAGGATGTTCCTAATGCCACTATCCTATCGCGCTATGGATCCTACGAGTTTAGGGTGATGCCATTTGGACTCACTAATCTGCCTACAATGTTCATGGACCTCATGAACAGGGTATTATTGGAGTTTTTGGATCCATTTGTGATAGTATTCATCGATGACATTCTTATTTACTCCTGTACCGGCGAGGAGCATGGTGAGCACTTACGTACAGTCTTACATACATTATGGGACCATCAGCTCTACGCAAAATTCAGGAAGTGTGGATTTTGGCTTTGAATGGTACAGTTTCTTGGTCATATCATTTCTGACAGGGGCATCTTTGTTGATCCGAGTAAAGTATCGATGGTGAGGGAGTGGGGATAACCCGCGACACCGACCGAGATTTATAGATTCTTAAAATTGGGTGGTTATTATCATCATTTCATCAAGGGTTCTCAAAGATTGCTGGTCCATTAATGATCCTGACTCGCAAGGGGTATCATGTTTATGGAGTGATCATTGTCTGCTAGCCTTTGATGAGCTGAAGGATAAGTTGACGTCAGCGTCGGTACTTGCATTTCCTAGGAGTGGTGTGGAATATCGGGTCTACACAGATGCATCCTTGCAGGTACTTGGGAGTGTATTACATCAGGCCGAGAGGGATATAGCTTATGCATCCTAAATTAATACCCATGAGAATAATTACCCCACCCACGACCTGGAGTTGGCAGGGGTCATTTTTGCTTTGAAAATATAGAGACACTACTTGTTGGGAGAGCGGTTCACATTATTCACGGACCATAATTCACTTCAGTTTCTCTTCACACAGAAGGATCTGAACATGAGTCAGAGGCGGTGGATAGAGTTCATGAAGGATTACCAGTTTGATATATAATATCATCCTGGTTAGTCTAACATGGTAGTATACGCGTTGACTCGACAAACTACTGTAGGGTTAGTGAAAGTCCAAAAATTGAAGTGGAAAGATCTTTGACACAAGGATGAGGTGGCCAGAGCATGCATGTTAGTTTTATCCATCACTCCCGAGATTCTTATGCAGGTATTGAAAGATCAGGTGGAGGATCAATTTTTCCAGGACAGGGTACGTTAGTTATTAGCCGAGGGTGTAGAGCCATATTCCATTATCTCAGTGGGTGGTTTACGTTTTAATGGGACGGTTGTAGTTCTAGAGGAGGAGGATCTGAGATAGGAAGTTATGATAGATTCCCATGGTTTGAGGCTTTCGGCACATCCCAACGGGGATAAGATATACTAGGATATGAGGAGACAGTACTAGTGGTCGGGGATGAAGAGAGACATAGAAGAGTTTGTCTCAAGGTGTGTTACTTGCCAGCTTGTGAAATTTGACCATCAGAGGCCTTCAGGGATGCTACAGCCATTGTAGATTCCCATGTGGAAGTGGGAGAGCATTTCGATGGACTTTATTACTGGGTTACCGACATCACGTCAAGGTCACGATTCCATTTGGTTGATTGTGGATTGTTGGACTAAGGTGGACCACTTCTTGCCAGTCCGCACGGAGTATGAGATAAGTCAGTATGAGCAGCTATTCATTCCTAGGATTTTTAAGCTGAATGGGGTGCCGATTAACATTGTGTCTGATAGAGACAATTCCTTCGTGTCTCACTTCTGGCAGAGATTTTAGGAAGCCATGGGTAGATATTTGAGGTTGAGTATGGCATATTACCCACATATCGATGGGTAGACTGAGGGGGTGAATGAGATGCTAGAGGACATGTTGAGGATGTGTATCCTGGATTTTGGGGAAGGCTGGGAGCGATATCTCCCACTGGTAGAGTTTGTGTACAATAAATCTTATCAATTCACCATCGACATGGCACCATTAGAGGCACTTTATAGGAGGCCTTGTCGTTCACCCGATTGCTGGTTAAAGGTGGGGGACAACAAGTTATTGGGGGGTGGGCCAGAGATGATATAGGAGACGACTACCAAGATTGAGTTGATTTAGGGGCGTTTACAGATAGCGCAGGTTTAGCAAAAAACTTATGCTTATGCAGATCGAAGATGTGTGGAGTTAGAGGTCGGCGACCAGGTCTTGGTTCTAGTGTCTCCTATGAAGGGGATCATAAGTTTTGACAAGAAGGGCAAGATAGCGCCGAGATACGTGGGGCCATTTCTTGTTATTGAGAGGGTGGGATCAGTGGCCTACAGACAGGGCTTGCCGGAGCATCTTTAGTGGATACACGAAGTGTTCCATGTATCATCGCTGAAGAAATACAGGAGGCGTGATAGGGCTTACTGGAACATTTCATTTGAGGAGATTGATTTGCAGCCTGACGTCTCGTATGAGGAGAGACCTATGGCTATTATGGATCGCAGTGAGCACAAGCTACGATCCAAGGTTGTGCCATTGGCGCGAGTTCAGTTGGGACACCATAGTGTAGAGGAGACGACATGGGAGCAGGAGGATTACATGATAGAAAAGTATCCATAGTTATTCACAACAGGTATGTCCTAATTTCGGGGACGAAATTCCTTTATAAGGGGATAAGTATGTCATACCCCATATTCTTGCATATTTGAAATTTAACGTATTTAGAATTTAATTAATTCAAAATTAGAAAGAATACATGTTAAATTAAATTACATGAGTGCCATAGTTTAATAGGATTTAATAATATATATTAATCACGAGATATATACTGATTAATATTATAAAATAATATTAATATTTACTATGTATGAATAGTAAATAATTAGTAGTTATAAATTTACGACATAGCGAGTGAAATGGGCGTAATTTATTTTATCTCAATCGGGAGTCACGTGTAGACTAATTTGAGTTCGAGACAGGAAATATATTTTTGAGTTACTTGAATGATGATTTAGAGGTTGCGGATGATTCTGAAAGGGTCAAATAGTCGAAAATGTGTACTTAGGGGTATTGTTTGGGTCTCGAGTCAATTTTTGGCCAAACCGGCACCTATCGACGGAATTTGGTCATTTGACAAATAGAGGTCAAGGGAGCTACGAAATTCTAAGTACTAAACAAGATGTTTAAGACTTGAGGCTAGGGTTAGAAACAGTTAAACCTAAGAGAGGCCATTATAGATAAGAGAGAAATAATTCCCAAAGCTTAAGGAGGGTTTGGTGAGGGGTTCGAAGAACTATTGCACCTCAACTAAGTAGAGAGGGAAGATTGGTGGAGAAAACAACCAAATACCTTCATCAAATTCGAAATCAGATCATACTCATTAAGTCAAGTTTTTAGTTTCAATTCTATTTGAAGTTATAATAGCCATGAATAGGGTTTCATAAATAGTATACTTACCTTAATATTCTTAGAAGAAATGAGTAAATTTAATACATGTTTGGGTAGGATTGCATGTAGTCGGTATTAACATTTGTAGAGGAATTGAAATCAGAAGAATTATAATTGTGGGTTTGTGAAGATAAAACATGAAGAACGTAAATATTTGTTGTTTTCCATAATATTTAGATTTTGATAGTTCTTGGATGAATTTTGTAAAGACATGGTGATATATTTATGTTAGGAATAGTCTTTATACATATTGTGGATGTTTGGTTATGTTGAGAGATATTACCAGAATGTTTAATGAGAAATTGATGGGTTAAACGTGGTGAAATACAAAACTAGGCGAAGCCATATCTGATCGATCGATCGATCGATGTATGAATGTCGATCGATCGATCAAATTCATCGATCAATCAACCAAAGATGAATCAAGGTTCTTTTGTTAGTTGAGTTTTATTCGATTACAAACATTTGGGGGAAACCTTAGTAATGATATTATACCTATCTAAGCACTTAAGGAAGACCATTAGGTGTGTAGTTAAGGTCCAATAAGCTCATTGAGCGTAAGACTTTTGGATTGGATCGACGACGATAGCCCAATTGAGTCGCGTATCAAAAAATTAGGAATTGAGTTATGAGGAGAGTAAACATTAATCCAAGGTGTAGATCAATAGTTATAGATTAATTAACTACTAAATAGATGAAATGGGTAACTAGTAACCTTAAAGTTATGTGAATACTCCAAATGAATACGACAGTGACATAAATCGTAAAGTAATAAATACGGGAAATATGAAAGAGAAATACACTACGTATGAATATGAAAATTTTCGTGGTGTGAATACTTACTAATTTTCTTTAGTGTGAATACCTACTATATATATGTGATCTCCGTATTGGAGTCAAGATAATATTCTAAACCATTATATATATCTATATAATAAAGTAGGATGATGTTTTCACTATTCACAAATTTGGAAGACAAGTTTGTCCTTTACATATTTGGTTTCCCCCTCTTTTTTATCACTTCATTTCCTCTCCCCCTCTTACTCAAAATTCAAAAGAAGGGATGTAATGGTAAAATACATAATTTTAGGTCCACCACACACGACACACCAACACAAGCACGGTTAACACAAGCACAAAGTTCCTATCTCTCACTCTCACCACACCAGGTTCTCTCTCTCCATCTAAAAGCTGTTAAGAATTTTATTTGTGTTTTGTGATTCGTTAATATTGAACGTTTTTATTTTCGATTTGTTTACATGTATGCAAGGTTAGATCTCTCTTCTTCATATTTACAATTTAGGGGTAAAACCGAATGGGTTTCAGATTTGGGTTTCATATTTACGATTTGGGTTTCAGATTTACGATTTCGGTTCTAACTTTGTATTCTGTACTAAATCGAAAGTGTTTTTTAGACCTGTATGCTCAGATTTACGATTTGGGGTTTTAGGGGTAAAACAATTTCAGATTTACTATTTGGGTTCTAACTTTGTATTGTTTACTAAATCGAACGTGTTTTTTAGACCTGTATGCTCAGATTTATGATTTGGGGTTTTCGATTTGTTTACATGTATGCCCTCAAATTTACGATTTGGGGATTTCAATTTGTTTACATGTATGATCGCAGATTTAAGATTTGGGCCTGACTGTGCATTTTTTGATTTCTTGATGGTACGATTTGTGATTGTTAAGATCTTCTTTATTTGATTTTTATGTCTATAGATACACTAATGATTTGAGATTTGGATTCCCACGATTTCAGGTTAACGGTTATGATTTAGGATTTCAGATTTATGATTTTTGGGTAAACTCCCAAGGTTAGATCTCTCTTCTTCAGGTTTACGATTTAGAGGTAAAATAATTTTAGATTTATGATTTGGGTTTGATATATATATTGGTTCTAACTTTGTATTCTTTACTAAATCGAACGTGTTTTTTAGACCTTTGACTATATAATTTCAAATTTTATATTTCCCCAATTATATTTATAGAAATTTTGTAGCTTCTAAGGGATATTTTAGTGGTGGTCATCGATGTGGTTGTGTGATTTATGCATGTTAACATTTACGGGTCTGACGTTGTGGTGGTGTAATATTTAAGTAGTTGTTTGCATTGATGTGGTAATAAAATAATATTTTAATACTTAATTTTCCTTCATGTTATGAAATAATAGGAATGAGGTTGTTGCTAAAGATTCACATTCGTATTAGGTTATTTGGTATTAGTTTTTTTTTTTCCATTTGAATCTTTGTAATATGAATAAAAAGGCCAACTTAAGAACATATGATTTCTTTATTTTGGAATACATGATATGGTAATTAGTTATTTCCTCTTTGGTTACAGAGTTCAATGGTTTGCTGATTACCAAATATAGCAATATGAGTGAAGTTTTATTATACTTGGCTTTGATCCATTGAATCCCTGAATGTGAATTGAGCCTTTGTGCGTTGTTAAGTGCAGGATGCGTGTTAAAATGGGTAAAGATGAGACCATATGAGTTATATGACCGAGGTTATGAGATGAAGTGGGTGCCTTTGGTATGTTCTTTTAAATTATTTTAATGAAATTAAGATTTTGTGCATGTTCTAGCACATCATTGTACGTACATGCTTTGTTGTTATAAATTTTATTATGAAAAGAAGTGGGAGAAATGCATTTTACTATTTTTTGATTGCTTTCTTTAGTTGAGATTATTTAGTTACTGATTTATGTGTTTAGCAATGGCTTATACTCAACATTCTCAATTGTTACGGATCATGTTTTGTACTTTATTCTTTTCTACCTTTTTAGTCATATTCAATGTACAGATTCGTTTGAATCGAGTTTGGCTTTAACTATATCTTCAATTATTTGGGAACTATTTTGAATTAAAAATTAGTTGCATCCATCAACATCTTTGGCATTTTTTTTGGCAAATTTAGTTGCATCCATCAGTATTTTGGATTGAAAATTAGTTGCACACAACTAATTTGGTATGTTCTTTTAAATAATTTTAATGGAATTAAGATTTTGTACATGTTCTAGCACATCATTTTACGTACATGCTTTGTTATTATAAATTTTATTATGAAAAGAAGTGGGAGAAATGCATTTTACTCTTTGTTGTTATAAAAGAAGTGTTGTTTTAAACTTCAAATACATTTTAAACACGTGTTGATGTTTTGCAATAATAAGTCAATTTTAAAGGTGGGTTATAAGAAGATATGGGGGGCTTATTCATATTGTAGGTTATCATAGAGATGGCACCATTCATTATTTTCTTAAGCTTGGCATTCAATTTTTGAAGTTTATTTCTTATGGCACATATTCAATAGTTTTTAGTTTGTTTTGTTTTTGGCTTATGCATTGTAGGCGTACCTATCTCAGTAATCAGATTAATTGGAACTTATTGCATAATAATCAAACTTCTTTAATTATACGCATGTGATTTTGGGGGGTGTATGACGTGTTCATTTATGTTATTATGATTGGTGCTGATGAAGACTAATTCCTTTTCATTTCAGTTTTGATATGTTCTAAAAATCGTGTTTACTTCTTTTTGGCTAAAATAGTATGTACCAGTTCCAAATAAGCCATTGCCGGTAGAAGGGGAATTGAAAAGACTATGCAACTTTGAATTTTGTTTTCAAGATTTGAGTTCTGATTTGAAGGTGATTTGGTGTTCAATATATTATTTGATTTTTGAGCACTGTATATTAGGTTTCTTTATCATCTTCTTGCAGCTAAAGAGCATGAAATGCAAAGGAATCCGAATACCTGGGGCTCCTTAGTGAAGAGAATAGAGGGATGCGCCATGACTGTGATGTGCTGATCTCTTTCATTTTCCTCAAACAGGTCCATGTTTAAACTCACCAGTTTTATTTTACTTATAACATATATTCCTTAATTGAGTTCCTTAATAGCATAACCTGTATTAATATAAATTGTATTAATATAAATTAGGATGGTGTATGTTTGGAGTTTCAAACGAATTTTGGAGTTTCAAATGAATATAGAGCTTTTTTCTCTTGGTTTACAGAGCATTTGCTCTCGGTTTTTTAGGCACTACTTTTTTTATTTTATGAGTATTGCATTCCTATTAATTCTTATTTTCTTTATGAGTATTGCATTCCTATTAATTCCACATTCTATACTTTTTTTGTACTTTATTTTTGTACATGCCTGGACAAAGAGTGTAGACTGTAGATTGCAGATTGTTCCACATTCAATCCCATGGACAAAGATAACAGCGCTTGGAGGAGGACCTTGGGACTTGGATTACCTGCTGCTATGGGAGCTGTCGTTGCTAGGCCAGATGACTTTGTTGTGGATACGAGCACACGGGTAAGAGGTCGTAGAAGCACCAGTGTTCCAAGTTGAGATAAATATCGGTGCTACCTGAGCAGCCACCGGACGAAAATGATTGCACATTTAAGAGGGCATGGATTGCAGCAGGTCTCCTCATTGTTCCATGAGGGAGCAGCCCTAAAAAAAGGCATGGATTGCAGCTGTGAAAGTTCCTTCAATAAAGAGCAGTAATAAGTCTGCTCATTATTCCATACTATGTTTAGATAATGAAGGTTACTATGCTCATGTTTTTAATTGGCTACCTATCTTCAGGCCTTGGAAAAAATCCATTTTGAGAGCTTGATGGACAGCCAGAATTCTTCATCCACATTATTCCTGCCAAGACCAATACCACCTTGACTATTGTTGACAGTGGTGTTGGCATGATAAAGGTTGGTAAGTTGTAATTCTCAGCAATCATCAGTGTATAGTACATATTATCTGCTTAGACATGCTTATAAGAGTAATTGTGTTATTCCAAATTTCAGATTTGGTCAACAATTTGGGTACCACTGCAAGGTCTGGGACTAAGGATTTCATGAAAGCCCTTGCAGTTGGTGCTGATGTTAGCATGATTGGGCAGTTTTGTGTTGTTTTCTACTCAGCCTATTTGGTTTCCGAGAAGGTCATTGTCACCACAAAGAACAATGATGATGAGCAGTATGTATGGGAATCTCAAGCTGGTGGGTTATTCACCATCACCAGAGACACCTCTGATGAGAGCCTCGGTAGGGGAACTAAAGAGGACCAGTTTGAATACCTAGAAGAGCGTCGTCTCAAGGATTTGATTAATAAGCACTCTTGAGTTCATCAGCTACACAGAGAAGGAAATTTTATGCACTACAGAGTCTCGAGTCCACACCACACCAGGGCTCAAGAATGGTGTCATTTCATAGAGGCGATGAAATTGTTCAATGGTTTGTGTTTGTTTTTAATCAAATTTTAAATGCTATGACTCATCATAAGATGTTTTATTGACTTTTTTCCATTATTCACATTTGAGTTCCAAATATTGCGTTCAATGGTGTAATCAAATTTGCAAATATTGCAGGTTCAGAGTCTAATCCAGGAGCATAATGGAGAGCTTCTTCGATTGATAAATGAAACCAATGAAGCTACTCAAGGGTGAGTAATTTATTGTGCGCATCTTAAATAGTGTATAATAAGGTATTTCCTTGAATTAAAACATTGTTTCATTTTAAACTTGCGTGATTGCAGACACTACAACCGCCACATCATGGCAATGCCGGGTAGAAACGTGAGATGTCGACTATGCCGATATTATGAGTGCTTGGAGTTTCCTTGGACCATTTTCAACAAGCAGTTAATTGATTTCATCTTTTGAACTATTATTTTTGTGATTTTTTTCTTGGGCTCTTTGAATATTGTTGGAAGTGCTGTTGTCCCTTAAAAAAGGGTGGATAGTACAATAAACAAAGGAGATTATGTCCATTTTTTTTTAAATTGACATTTTATTTATTTAAGATACAATGTGAATTGGGTTGATTAATATTGTATATTTTATGAATTGCATTGAATTGATGATTTTGTTTGTGCGATGTTTAAATTTGTATTTGATGTCTATGATGTTTATGCGAGGTCTAAGATAGACTTTTTTTATCTGTATTGTGGACTATTTTTTTTCCTTAATAGGGTGGATAGTCTTATAAATAAAGGAAATTTTACCTAAATTTTCTGAATTGTTTTCATATTTGTGTTAAATTAACGCAAATTGTTTACACATTCAATACATTAGATTGCACTATGTTTTGTTGGGGAATGGAATTTTCGCCATTTTGCAATTGTTTACATTGATTTTTTTTTTCCGTTTTGTGATTACCTACTTTGAAGCCTTTTGCTTTTTTGCGATTACGTATTTTGGAAAATTTTCGTTGTGCCTTCAGGAACGGGCATATACTAGTATATATATATATATTTATATTTATGAAATCGTTATTAGGGGCGAGGAGACATTCCAAACCAGTTTGATTTAAAGAATGGGTTCGAAGAACTTTCAGACCAATCTATGATTTTATTTATTAGGGTCGAGGTGACATTCCAAACCATGAAAATAACTAGTGGTGAAGGTAACATTCTGAACCATGAGTCCTTAAAATCTGTTATGGGGACGTATTCATTTAGTCTATGAAGTTGTAAGGTTATATGTACTTAGGTCATTTCGTATAATACACACACACAACGCTATTAAAAAATTTCCAAGTAGATATATATACCAATTTTAATTTCTTTTGCAAATTTAAAAGTTAGCATGAACAATTTTCAGTAAAAGTGACGTGATTGATAACTTGATTAAGAGAAATAAAATTATCAAATTTTATCCATTTTATCCTACGCATGCATCTATGTGATTTAATAAAGTAAAGTGCGAAAATTAAAACCACAACGCACCAATGTACGAGGAAAACCCAAATGAAAAAAACCTCAGACGGCTGGGCCTAGACAAATCCACTACAAATAGGTTTTAGAAAGGACTAAAAAGACTTATAGACTTTGACTCACTCAAGACATACTGATTCCGTCCTCTACCTCCGAATTTGTAGTGCGCGAAGCTCCAACGCGTTGCTCGACACTACTCGTGTCGCGGTATCCACCGAAGCCCAAAGTACTGTCTCTAATAAGCTTGATTGAAGAGATCCACCACAAGTGTGCTTGTTGAATTTAAAGTTGATGCCATGGGGTTTTGATTCAAAGGTTAAATTATGTTGGAGAAGGATTTTTACCAAAAGGGGATGATATGAATTTTTTCTCTCAAGAATATGTAATAATTCCTTATTGAAAATAACTGATTTTCGTCCATATATGAAACTGTAAAAGTACTGAAAAATAGCAGTTGTGCGAAATAACTGCTAGATAATAAGTTAAAAATTTTCAAAACTGGCAGATCTCGTTCGAACGAGTTATCTAACGATATTCTAGAGGAGAGTTAGACAAGTCGTTAGATAAGTCGTTAAAAATATCGTTCGAACGAGGTCGTTCGAACGATATTTCTGACGAGATTCTAACGAGTTTCCAGTGAGGTATGGGGAATGTCGTTAGATCCAGGTCGTTCAAACGACCTGGAGGAACATCGAACGAGATTTCTTATTCCACTAAAAAAAGTTAAAATTAATTTCAAAAATGGTTATTATGAAAATTAATTTTTTATGAACATTACTCTATATGAAAATTTCTCGTTATGAAAAATACTCAAACACATAAAAATGTTTTTGGTCATATACCTTTTTAGAAGAATGAACTTGAAATGCATATTGATGTCGCGTGAACTTTGGATGCGATGCTCGATTCTCTAAGGTTGTATGAAGCTTGATTAGAAATGACCCAAAAGCGTTTTGTCTAGCGGAATGTAGCCAATACTACAAATGACTCGCTTGGAAATTTTTCCTTACAAATTTCCCCCTTTGGCTATTCAAGGACAAAACAAAATAATAAAAAAATACACAAAAAGACTGAATTTGCTAAGACAGTCGTCAAGACGATTCTAAAGCTCGTCCCAAAAACCCAAATAAAAAGACAGACTTAGTAATGCGACTGATGGTGTGCTGCAGAAAAGTAGGTGATTTACCCTACACACATGAAACAACAAATTCATAAACACATGGGGAAATACAGAATATATAACAACGTTAACTAATCGTGAGAGAATAAAGTAAGTTAATTATCATGAGTAATATATGTTAACTATTTATTAATTAACTCCCCCTAAATTATGAACTCCCCCTATCAATGTTTCTCCACCTTTTTATCCAGAAAAGACAAAGAGATAAAGGTAGCCTGCATGGTTAGAAGGAAATCAATAGAATAATAGGCAATAAATCCAAGAAACATATGTGCACCAAATGAAGGAACCGGAGAGATTGCATTAAACATTAATGGAAAGACCAAATATCCAAATATTCATACACCGCTTAAGAAAATGTATCGAAACCAAATAAAAAAGTCACAAGAGATTAAATGTAAAATATATGCTCCACTCAGCCTCACAAGTACAAAGGTGAAGTACACTAAAACAAATGGAAATCAAGGAGTAAGGGCGTCACGTGGGGAATCATCGGGGATGCACT
This sequence comes from Sambucus nigra, assembly GCA_949130495.1. Lineage (NCBI taxonomy): Eukaryota > Viridiplantae > Streptophyta > Magnoliopsida > Dipsacales > Adoxaceae > Sambucus > Sambucus nigra. Next base: position 64,943 of record OX422207.1, on the reverse strand, counting down.
CAGAACCGGATGAGCCTGCACCATGGCGCATCTCCATGAGATGAATAGCCACAAGGTCGTCCAAAAGTAGGGAATCCCGATGCGCTTGAGCTCCATCCCTGCATGCTTCAACCTCCTCACGGCGAGCCTGAGCCTCTCTATCTTGCTGCATTGAAATCAAAAGCTCTTAGAACATAGCTCGGTCTTGATGCCGATCTTCTTTAATCTGCTCCACCTATGAATGAACAAAATGAATATCATCTGATTCAATGGGTGCGGGGGCATGATAAGACGATGGTCTATGGGTGACACAAAAGGGTGTTGGCCAACTAAGGGCAGTAGTAAAGGAAGTGGCGGATTGAGAAGATGTAGAGTTAGAGTAAGTGAGTTAAGGAATATCGGGGGGTAATTGACCATGAGACCTACCAACAAAGGACATATCAATTGTTTGGTAGAGGTTCATCGGAACATCGGTGGGAAGACGGGGGCAGCCGGTAGCAAGACAAAAATGGGTAATAATAGCGACAAAGCGGAGAGCTTATCGAGCGGGACTGAAGGGAAAGATTCTAACCGACCTAATGACAAGAAAAAGGAAGGCAGGGAGATCGATGGAAGCCCTTATGCTAATGGCAAACATAAGGTCCACGTGCATCTTAGTGATTTGGGTGGAGTTGGCATGGGGAATGAGATAAGCACACACAATCCAATTAAGGACCATAAAATCCGGATACAAATGTTTGTGAAAAATGGTAATAGTGCCGGGAGGGGAAATCCTACACACGGTGCTCATAACTATAGTAGGGTCAGGACGAGAATCGGGAGCCCAAGGGTAGGATGGATTATTGACACGGGGTAAAGAGATGAGATGAGCAACGGAGTTAGGACTAACGATGATTTCCCGACCTCGCACTCGAGAGTGAATATGATCCTCCCGAACATCCATCCCAAAATAAATTCCCAAATAAGATCGGGAAAAATAGTGTCAGTGAGGGAGAACAAGGGGTCCCACCCTAAGTCCGAAATCCAGGAGTGGACAGTGGTGCCGACGAGAGATGTGAGATTGACAAGTTTTTCTCAGACAATAGACCTAGTGGAAAAACCTGGTGTATGATATTGTGTGTGGTTTGTGAGCGTCCCCCAATGCAGTTTAAGATCATGGATGGACGCATTGACTCTAGTATCCTCATCGGATGAGGATGAAGAGGAGCGTTCCTCGGGAGAGTCGATAATGTGGCGGGTGCGACGACTATGAGGGGCTATGCTAAAGGGGCTTAACTAGAACCTACCCAAAAATAATTCCAACCAAATCGCCAAACACACCAACAAGCCAACAAACCAATCAGCAATAATCACATCCTCCGTTAGAGATAAAACTAAAACAAAATAAAATAAAAAAACTATTTAAGAGAAATTTCACGAAATTAAAATGAGTTTTAATTTAAGAAAAATGATAATGTTCATGGAATTCAACTTAAATAGGGGCAACACAAAAAAATAATGATAAATAATACAGCCCCCAAAAAATGTAGATATATACACATATATGTATATGAAATTGGGTAACACAAAGGAATAAAATTTTAGGTGAAAAAAAATACCCAATAGCATATATATATATATATATATATATATATATATATATATATATATATATATATAATATCGAGAAAGGAGAATAGGAAGGAGAACAACCTCGAAACCCTAGCAGTGGTAAGAAGTGAAGAGGGGAAATGAGTGAGGTGGAGGAAGGAAGAGATGTTATGTACGGTGAGGGTAGATTCGTAGGAGATAAAGGAGTATGGGGGAAGAGGGAAAGTGGGTGATGGGGGCAGAGAGTAATGGTAGGGGGAAATGGGTAGTGGAAGAGAGAGATGGATAGAGTTTAGGGAAATGGGAAATCGTGGGAACGAGGAGAGAGAAAAAGCTAAAGCGACAGAAATTTTTGGGAAGAGAAATCGCTGAAATTAAACCCAGGTCGTTCGAACGAGATATGTCGTTCAAACGATTTCTTTCAATTGATGTTCCAGAAACATATTGGGAAGCTCTTTAGAAAATTCGTTGAACGAAGTTCCATAAAGGAATGAACAAAACTCATTCGAACGAGTTTTACTGACGAAAATCAATCAGTTGAAAAAGGAAGAAAAATCAAATAGGCTTAAAAATAGCATAAGTGAAGGAATTGGGAAGGCCAGAAAGTTGCCAAAACTAAGATTTTAATAGTCCTAGATTGTGAAGACATATCCAAACCGTGGGAGCGGAAATGTAGGGGTGTGAACAATGCGAGTGAGAGTTTTTACCCAAGACAACGTACAGGTGCAGAATGCCTAACAATATATAAACTCAATATGCACTCACATCAGCCTTGTGTCAATAAAGAAATATCATTGGACACTCAAACACTAAATCACCACGCATACAAGATACACGATTCTCTCGCCATTGTTGCCACAATAAGAAAGCAAAGAATCGAATAAATGTGCATGCCCATTGATCTTCAACTTATATCTCCTATTAGCAACTTTGGATTGAGACTATTATTTTTAAAGAATCAATCAAGCTAAATACCTTTGGCCTTGGCATTATATATCATTTTTCAATGTTTCAATTTTAGGCATTTATACTATTATGCAAATGGAGGCTATTCATTCAAAAACTTTTTGTTGTTCGCAGCCCGAGTCCATTGATAGAAACATTAATCAACCAGATGAATATAATTACTTTTTGTTTCAATTCGGGCAATGAATGATCATGCAAAATTTCTATTGCTTATAAGAGATGTCACTAAGATTGAGAAGACAACACCAAATCTCACTTTACGAGTACAATGTCAAAAAGATATCCGTAAGATTTCGTGCAAAGTGTGTGCAAGAAAGCAAATATATGAGGTAATCACATAAATACATATCATAAAAAAAGCATTTTTGTGCACAAGAGAAACGAAGTCCACCTTGAATACTCATTGAAAGCCATGTGGACATGAAATAGGATAGTGATCCGAACACAAAGCCATATGGACAAAAAATTGTGAAATCTTTTCTAACATTTCCCGTGTTCCTTGAAAATAACAAAGAAAAATATTTTTGAAATTTTGAATAAAATATATACAAAAATAATCTAGTTCATAGGTATTAAAATATACAAGAGAAACAACCTAAACTAGCTAGACGGCTTCGATCTCAATCAATGGAGAAAACCCCAATTGATTTCCTAAGGTTTTCAAACCTAAGGGCATTTAAAGGTTTGGTAAAGATATAGGCCAATTGTTTATCGGTACAAACGAAGCTTGGAGAAACGATTTTCTCTTCAACCAAGTCACGAATAAAATGTTCATGGATCCTAATATGCTTGGTTCTAAAATGTTGAACGAGATTATGGGAAATGTGAATTGCACTAGTATTGTCGCAATAGATAGTCATAGTGCCTTGAGAAATACTGTAATCTTCCAACATTTGTTTCATCCAAATGAGTTGAGTGCAACAAGTCCCAGCGGCTATGTATTCAGAATCCGCCGTGGACAAAGAAATAGAATTTTGTTTCTTACTCATCCATGAGACAAGTGCACTTTCAAAATAGAAACAACCGCCAGAAGTACTTTTGCATCCATCAACATCTCCTGCCCAATCGACGTCCGAATATGCCGATAGACAATCATTTGTGTCGAAGGAATACCAAATTCCAAAAGACAGGGTCCCACTAAGATATTTGATAATACGTTTAATGATAAGTAAATGAGACTCTTTTGGGGTGGCCTGATAGCAGGCACAAACTCCTACACTAAAGGAAATATTCGAATGACTAGCGGTTAGGTAAGGTAAACTACCTATCATACTTTTAAAGAGTGTGTACTCTACATCATTTCCTTTGATGTCCTTACTAAGTTTAATCGAAGAATTCATAGGAGTATGTGCATGCTTAGCAGATTCCAATTTAAATTTCTTAACAAGGTCTTTAGCATACTTAGTTTGGGTAAAAAATAGCCCTCTTTGGAGTTGACGAACTTGACGACCTAGAAAGAAAGTAAGTTCACCAACCATACTTATCTCAAATTCACCGTGCATTTATTTTGAAAAAAATTGAGTATGTTTATCACAGGTAGAACCAAACACTATGTCGTCGACATACACTTATGCAACTAGGATATCTTTCTCATCACGACGAACAAATAGTGTCATATCTACTCCCCCTCTCAAAAATCCACGAGAAAGGAGATAAGAAGTGAGTCTTTCATACCAAGCACGGGTTGCTTATTTCAAGCCATATAGCTCTTTCTTTAGGAAGAAGAAATGATTAGGATGATTTGGGTCCTCAAACCCTTTAGGTTGTTCAACATAGACTTCTTCTTGAAGAATACCATTTAAAAAGGAACTTTTTACATCCGTTTGATATAATTTAAATTTAAGGTAACATGCTATGGCTAGTAAAAGGCGAACCGATTCTAACCTAGCAACGGAATCAAAAGTCTCTTTAAAGTCAAAACCTTTTATTTGAGTGTATCCTTGGGCATCCAACTTAGCTTTGTTATGAACAATGACACCATTTTCATCCATTTTATTTTTGAAAATCCATTTGGTGCCAATGACGTTTGTATTAGAAGACATAGGGACTAATTACCAAACATCATTTTTATTAAATTGAAATAATTCTTTGAATGGAATTAATCCAATGTTCATCTTTTAATGCTTCTTTAAAGTTTTTAGATTCAATTTTTCAAGTATATCATAAATAGGTAACTTCATGTTTTAATTAAGCCCTAGTCCTGACACCTACCTCGGGATCTCCTATAATTTTTGAAGTGTCATGACTTTTACAAACCCAAGGAGAAGGATCCTTTTTCTTAGTAGTGGGAACAACTAAGTCGATATGAGACTCAATATTTTCAACATTGGAAACAACATCAGACTCACATGACAAATCTTCCTCATTTTCAATAGATGTGGCCAGAGCATCGTCTTTTATTACAACATTTATTAATTCCATGACTTTAGAGATACTTAAATTAAAAACTCTAAAAGCTCTACTATTTTGAGAATATCCTAGGAAAATACCTTCATCATTCCTTGAGTCAAATTTACCTAGATGTTTTCTATCTCAAAGTATATAACAAAGACTACCAAAAACTCTAAAATATGCCAAATTAGGCTTCTTACCCGTCCACAATTCATATGGTGTTTTGTTAGTATTAGGACGCAAATAAACCCTATTTATGGTGTGATATGCATTGTTAACCGCTTCAGCCCAAAACCTACGAGGAACATTTATTCCTAGGAGCATAGATCTTGCCATTTCTTGGATCGTTCGATTTTTTCTTTCAACTATACCATTTTTTTGTGGAGTTCGAACGACCCAGAATTCATTGTTATTTCCTATTTCATCAAAAAAGGCATTTACAGTGGATTACTTGAATTCGGTTCTATTATCACTCCTAAAGAGGTTTATGGTAACATCGTGTTGATTTTGAAGAATTCTACACTTAACAATGAGAAAATCATCTGTCTCATATTTTTCTCTTAGAAAGCCTACTATGGAGTATCTAGAAAAATCATCCACCATTACTAAGATATATCTCTTTCCTCCTATGCTCTCGGTACGAGTGGGACCCATAAGGTCCATGTGTATCAATTCTAAGACACTAGAGGTTGTTATTGAGTTTAACTTTTTATGAGGATTCTTAATTTGCTTTCCTAATTGACAAGGCCCGTAAATAGTGGAGGCTGGCTTTCCTAGAGATGGTAAACCTCGAACTAGATCTTTTCTCACTAATCGATCAAGATATCTGAAGTTAACATGACATAACCTTTGGTGCGAAAGATCGGCAGATGGGGCTTTTGCACTATTGCAAACTAAAGAGGATTTAGGAACTATTCCGTAGCAATTGCAACTATTTCTCACACCTTGTAAAATAGACTCACCCGATTGTTCAGATACGGTGCACTCCGATTGACTAAACTTAACATCAAGATTTTCATCAGATAATTGGCTAATACTTATCAAACTAGCCTTGAGACCATCAACATAAAGGACATTTTGAAGTTCATGAAACTTGGAGATTTCAATAGATCCTCTACCCATGATTTGGGATTTCATTCCATCCCCAAAGGTAACTTTACCATCTTTATAGTTTTCAAGGGTGGTAAACAAAGATTTATCACCAGTTATATCTATCAAACAACCACTATCAAAGTACCATTGAGAGATATTTTGAGCCTTTAAGTGCAACATGAGCAACGAAATATTTATTGGTATGATTCTTCTTAACCCAAGCTTGAGTTGTGTTCTTTCCTTTATTGGTTCTAGTGTTATGATTGGAATTATATCCTTGGACTTTAGAAAACCTAAGAAACTCTTCCATTAGACCTTTAGAAGTATTGACTAGATACTCAACTTGGCTCTTAAGACTATCTAAGGAGCTATAGTGTTGTTTAGAAGTTGTGAAATGAGAGCTCTTTCCAATCTTGTAACAAAAATCTTTAAGATGACCTCGTTTGTGATAATAAGTGCACACATGGGGTTGTTTTGGATTAGCTTTTGAAGGTTTCTTAGGAGGACTTATTTTAGGAAGAAAAGGTTTAGGAGGGTTAGATTTGGTAACAAACTTAGCTACGGGTTCGGGTTTGACTTTGCATGACTCTTCATATCCTATACCCTTTCTCTCTTAATAACCTTTCTACTTATATCCTAAAACAAGTCCTAGAAATAATTTTCCCATTCTTCCTGAATTATCTTCGAGTGTGACTTTAACTTCATGAGAGGACTCGAGATCTTTTTCAAGTTTGGAAATTTTAGCTTCGAGGGATTTTCTAATCTTTAAAGACTCATGAAGATCTTTGTTAATAGCTTCCAAGGAGATAATTAAGTCATATTTTTCTTTACCTACCAAGATAAGCTTCTCATAAAGAGATATCTTGATTGCCTCGAGTTAACTGACTAAATCCTCCTTCTCCTTCAGGCCTTTCAACTCTTTTTATAAAGTTAAGACTTTAAAGGTTAATCTTTTGTTAACTTTTTGAATACGAAGAAACTCAGTGTATAGTTCAGAATAAGCGGATTGCAGTTCACTCTCATCTATTTCACTTTCATTTCCTTTTTCATCACTACTAGTAGAGTGAGTGGAAGAAGCCTCAAAATTTTGCTCGTAATTATCAACATTAGGGTGTGACTCACTAGAATTACTAGCAAGTATTGCAATAAACGCGGTGAAATTATTTGTAGACGGGGTAGAGTCATTAAAGTCTTCAGACTCATTATCACTGTCTCTTAGAGTGGCATTGTAAACTGCCTTTTCTTTGCCTTGTCTCTTAAGTTTAGTAGGGCACTCAAACGCTCTATATGACCACATCCCTCACACTTAAAGCATCTCTTCGAATCATCCTTTTTAAAGTTGTCTCTGTTGAACTTATTAGGATCCTGATTATTGAATTTTCTATTACCTTTATTTTTGTTGTTCTCAAATTTTGAGTTTTTCTTTTTGAACTTGAGAAATTTCTTAATTTTGTTGGCAAATAAAGATATATCATGAGGATCTATATCAGACTCGTCAGATTCAGACACTTCTACTTTCATTACTTTCAAGGAAACACTTTTATCTTTGTTTTTTATCTTTAGGAAACATATCTAATTCCTGTGTTTAAAGATCACCAACAAGCTCTTCAAGTTTCAATGTATTTACATTTCCCAGTGAATTAAGAATAATGACTTTAGGAATTAACCTCTTAGGAAGACATCTAAGAATTTTCTTAACAACACGATCTTCAGGTATTTTTTCACCTAAGTTAAAGAAAGAATTAACAATATCAGATATAAGAGCATAAAACTCATCAAATGTTTCAGTTTCTTTCATGGTGATGGTTTCAAATTGAGTTGTCAAGTTTTGAAGTTTTGAAGATTTAACTACACTAGTTCACTCATGAGTAACTTGGAGAATATTCCAAGCTTCCTTTGACGTATCACACATCATTATACGATGAAATTCATCTGGGGTCACTGAACCAAACAAAGCATTTAAACCTTTAGAGTTAAAGTTACACCATTTTAGTTCTCCCTCACACCACTGTTCTACAAGTGTTAAAATAATTTCGTCATTAACAACCATAGTTGGAGGAGACCATCCTCTTTCAACAGTAACCCAAACACGTTCATCAAATGATTTAAGGGCAGATTTCATATGTGCTTTCCAATAGGTGTAATTTGTTCCATCAAACAAAGGTAGTCTATTCGACAAAAAACTTTCCATATAACCTCCAGGATTCATCTAAATAACATTTAGAGACTATCTCTTATACAAATTTGAAGTTGTAAGGTTATATGTACTTAGGTTATTTCGTAGAATACACGCACAACGCTATCAAAAATTTGTCAAGTAGAGATATATACCAATTTTAATTTCTTTTACAAATTTAAAAGTTAGCATGAACAATTTTCAATAAAAAGCGATGGGATTGATAACTTGATTAAGAGAAATAAAATTATCCAATTTTATCCATTTTATCCTACGCATGCATCTATGTGATTTAATAAAGTAAAGTGCAAAAATCACAACCACAACGCGCCAATATACGAGGAAAATCCAAATGGGAAAAATCTCGGACGGCTGGGCCTAGACAAATCCACTATAAATAGGTTTTACAAAGGACTAAAAAGACTTACAGACTTTGACTCACTCAAGACACGCTGATACTGTCCTCTACCTCCGAATTTGTAATGCGCGAAGCTCCAATGCATTGCTCGACACTACTCGTGTCGTGGTATCCACCGAAGCCCAAAGTACCGTATCCAATAAGCTTGATTGCAGAGATCCACCACAAGTGTGCTTGTTGAATTTCAAGTTGATTCCATGGGGTTTTGATTCAAAGGTTAAATTGTGTTGGAGAAGGATTTTTACCAAAAGGGGAAGATATGATTTTTTTCTCTCAAGAGTATGTAAAACTTCCTTATTGAAAATAACTGATTTGTCCATATATGAAACTGTAAAAGTAGTGGACTATAGCAGATGTGTGAAATAACTGGTGGAAAATAAGTTAAAATTTTTTAAAACTGGCAGATCTCGTTCGAACGGCCTTTCGTTCGAATGAGTTATCTAACGATATTCCATAGGAGAGTTAGATAAGTCGTTAGAAATCTCGTTCGAATGACGTTGTTCGAATGACATTTCTAACGAACTTCTAACGAGTTTCCAGTGAGGTCTAGGGAATGTCGTTAGATCCAGGTTGTTCGAACGACCTGGAGGAACTTCGAATGATATTTCTTATTTCACTAAAAAAGAGTTAAAATTAATTTCAAAAATGTTTTTTATGAAAATTAATTTTTTATGAACATTACTCTATATGAAAATTTCTCGTGATGAAAAATACTCCAACACATAATTTTTTTTTTGGTGATATACCTTTTTCGAAGAATGAACTTGAAGTGCATATTGATGTTGCGCGAACTTTGGATGCGATGCTCGATTCTCTAAGGTTGTATGAAGCTTGATTAAAAATGACCCAAAAGCATTTTGTCCAACGGAATGTAGCCAATACTACAAATGACTCGATTGGAAATTTGTCCTTATAGTATATATTGCGTGAGAATTATATACCATATAAATAATCTACTTATGTGTGTGTGTGTGTGTGTGTGTGTGTGTGTGTGTGTGTGTGAAGGGTAAGTTAAGTAGAGAGACTTAATTATAAAGTTTTAATGATATATTGTGAATATCTAATGAATGAATTAAGTAGTGAAACTTAATTACAAATTTAGAGGATAACAATGTGTAGAAAGTTATCTACGATGGTAATAACATAAGAGAGGTGTTAATTATGTTATCATACAGTATGGGTGGTACTAGGAACTTAGACATGTGAATAAGTTCAGTTAGATACTTTAGTCTAGTTAGATTGGGTAGTACAACTAGGTGGACTAAGTAGAAATCATTAGGCATGCACAATAGATGAGAGGTGAGGAAACTCAAGAGAGTGTACGTGAACCTAACATGTGTAATAAATAACTTATTTTCATTTGTGATAAACGCTTGCTAAATCTTTTCAAAACATTTTGAGTACTAAATCTTGCTATAAAATATTTTTGAAACCTTTTAGGTGTCCATCCCCAGGGTCGTCAGGCATGACTTCATTCTAGGGACTCGAAGCTGTAGCACTATGGTTACTGACAAGATTTGCATAGACGATTCTCTCTTTCTGATCTAGTGTAGGGTCCCAGTTTAATATTTTTGTACTTGGACATGTTGTCCAATGACTTTATTTCAGTTATGTAGTCTTCATATTTGTTACGATTTCTTATGAAGATGTGGATTTTCTCAATGGTTTATTCGGTTTTACATTGTTCATTGAAACAATGTGTGATGTTAGATTCTAGTGTATTATGGTTGTTCAGTATAAATTGTTTAAATTACATGATAAAATTTGGCACCAGTTTAATTAACTATTAGGGGATTTTTAATTAAAATGTTTTCGATAATCAGTATAAGAATGAACTAGATGAGAAACCTATTTTAATTTAATAAAGGTCTGATCACCCGATATTTAATTAGGTGAGGTGTCACATATTAATCCTTTGTGTGTGGGTTATTGTTGGAAGGACCTTTTGTCTAAAATCCATTTTCATACCTACAAATACACAAAGACGTGTTTATGAGCAAGTAAGGGGTATCAATCCATGCTTTCTAATGTGGATAAGAGAAAAGTGACGAAGATGTAATGGGTTTTTAAAATAATTATTAAAGGCTAATGATGAATTACTTTTTAAATTAAACTAATTAATATGAACTAAAATAAGAAAAGAGTGAAGTAAATAAACATGAGAACAAACAAGGTATGAGAATCCACTTTTATGGTTCAAGTATTTATTTTAATTAAGTAACTTTCAATTTTAGAATATTCCAAGATGCATTTAAATTAAAAATCGACTCTCATCGCGACTGTAATTTAATTAAAATATTCCTTGGAAAAATAATTTTAGACTTTTACAAAAACTCTTGAAGAATAAGAATAAAACTTTATAATAAACTACTTAATGGGGATCATTTATTCAAAAAAATTTAAGTCTTTACAATTTATTTTACAATTAGAAATTTGTAAAACATCAATACCTTAAGAAAAGCATATATATAGTTTGATTTTTAAGAAAATGATGTAATAAAAGTTTTGTGTTCTTCCTTAATGACAAGATCACCCCATCTATCATGGGAGGGGAGTTTTTCGATTCATTAAAAATAAATTAATTTCTCTGGAAGCATGACTAGAACCAAATGTTTTCTCTCGAAATCCATTTTCAATGTAAAATTCCAATATCCATTTTCAAACTAAATTAAATAAAAGAACATCAAAGTTTCATCTCTCTTAGCCTAACTTGTGAATTATTTTTAGAAACTAAATTAAATAAGATGGATGATGATAATAGAGGTGTGGGATAAAGTATTAAAATTGGTTTCTTTTTAAAAAAGAAATAAAAAAGAAAGGACGAATAATGAAGAAGATAATAGAGAAACAAACTTTAGGGGTGGGTGTATTGTAGAAAAAAGGAGGTTCTCGGCACTGTAGCGCATACTATAGCAGCGTTGATCTAAGGATTCTTGCTCTACCATATGGCACACTAGGATGGCACCACATGGGGCATTGAGATTTAATGCAAAAAGTGTTTTCTGTAATTCATTAATTATGTTAAATCCCCCAAAACTTCATAACTTGTTTATACGACCTCCAGATGACGAATCGCAAAAACCAACGTGACCCTCATTTTGATGCCGACAATATTTTAATAGTGCACGTGTGACGGGGTTTGAGTTCGGGTATGACAGGGGGATTTTAATTTCTTCTAGTTTAAAACTCTGCACACTCATAACTTCTTCGTTTCAAATCCAATTGACGCATCGTTTGAACCCAGACGTACCTTGATTGAAGGTCTACAATTTTCGTGATTCATCCTAGTCTAAAATGAGTCATCTAAATTTATCAATTTTCCCTTGAACGTGCATATGCGACCATATTTGCTCAAATTTACTCTAATTAATGTGTTTGAATCCGCGAGTATGTTTTTACCTAAGCTACAGGAAATACTCGGATAAGTTCAATTTTATTGAGAACTAGGAATTAAAATACATTTATTTGAGGTATAAATATAACACTTTTGGGTCTTTATCACACCATCCCCAAACAGAACATTTCTAGTCCTCGAGTAAATATAGAAAGAAATATAAGAAACCAAAAGTGTACCACTTTTGCGGGTAGCAGCGGTTGCACTTAGCATGTCCAACAAGTCGTTACACCTATAGGTTTCCTTAGGGACAAGTGTTGTCTCGTGAAGGTGTGCCGTGACTATATTCACAAAATTCAAAACATTTTATTTTGAAAATCATTTATTAAAAAGGTGGTTAATCTCTTCTTAGTCAGAGAAAAATCACATAACCCATCATATAAGGAATACAAAGAATGAACTATGAAGTATATGAAAAGTTTAAACTTACTTAGTACCCAAGAAAAATCCTTCCTAGCACTCAACGTGTGTAGTGCGAATTACTCAAAACAGTTTTCAAATATCATAAGAGTATTTTATAGATTTCCTCCTTGAATTAAAGCCTTAACTTTAAAAGATCAACGAATATATCTCTCTAAAATGAATATTACAGGATATATGTGGTAACATATGATTATTTAATTTATTAAAATTATCACGAGTCATAAATACGACAATGCGGGAAATTTAGTTGGGACGCGCGTGTCAGCCACGTCAGGAATCAATATAATTAAATTTAAAAGTAAAATATAATTGTATCATCCGTATGGCCATTTGGGGTTGGCCAACGTGTTCAAAGGGGTCGAAATAGTCAGAAAACACTTGTCGGGGGTTTAATTTGGGCCCCGGGGCATTTTAGGCCAAACCGACAACCCAGGAGGGTATTTTAGTCATTTTAAATTTTAAAGGATTTGGACCCACGAATTTTAGGGTTTATTTAGCAGGTGTTATGAGGGCCATTATCAGCCAAGAAACAAAGAAGCGGGCAACATGAGAAAGAGGAGAGGTTACAAGAGGGTTACAAGCCATAACCACCACCCACCACCACTTTTCGACGGAAATTGTGATCGGAGAAAGGGAGAGAACCAGCCTTTAGTATCATCAGTGGATCAGAACACCAATTAAAAGTCAAGTGATTTGATTCCATTAAGTTTCAGCAAATATATTATCCATGTAGATTATAATTGAAGACTAGACTTTTAAAAATTAATAATTTCATGAATTCGGAGAAGTAAATCTTGAGTATGAGTAGGATTTGCATGTAGTTAAATTCCGGAATTAATAAAGATTGAAATCAGAACCTTAGTAATAGAAATCCCGGATTAAAATTTGATTTTAGGTTGTCTTGAATTGGAAGAAACTACACTAGGGTTGAATATGAAAATTTTGATGAATATATCGATACATATGTTATTCTTGAGATGATTTGATTGTTCTGGAACGTTAGAAAAAGGGTAATTAGAATGGTATAACATGTAGTACATTTACTTTGAAGTATGGATTCATGTAATGGAGATTGGAGAGAAAACTAGGTGCTAGAAATGCAGAAAAACGTGGGTTGTAACTAATTGATCGATCGATCGATCGACATTCATGATCGATCGATCGACATTCATGATCGATCGATTGACCTCCCCAAAAATCACAATATTTTTCCCTTTTTTGAATTTAACCAATTCCGAACCTTGAAAATTATTGGTGGGGACATTGTGAAAACATTTAGATTTAAGGAAACCAGTACGGGTGTATATGGGTCCCAGATTATATTAGAATTGAATTGGGATTTTCAGTTAGACTTACTAGGGTCCGATGAGTGAGGTGATATTAGAGATAGCGAGTAAATGAATTAAATCTACATAGTTTATAATTTAAGGTTAGAGACAGAAATATGGACCTTAAGAGTATTGAAATAATATTTGATAATAATAGGAGACTTAGTAACCTTTTTGGGTAGGCTTTATGTACTTGAAACTATATGACGTGAGACGTATCGACGAATTATATTATATATCATCCGAAAGTATGATGATGTACGAATTGGATTAATGGTATAGGGTTGAAAACATACCTTAATAATATTATAAGTTATTTAAGTTGTGTGAATGCTTACCATATGGATTATTGTGTGTATGACATACCTACTATACTTGCTATCATGGGAGGTCGGTTGTCGGAACAAGGCCATCTAATATTTGTGTGCCTACAGGGGGATTTATATTGGTAACTCAAGGACATAGGGATGTAAATGACTTATTTTTGAGTTAATAAGTTTGCTGACCATGGGAGCGTAGGTATGTGCGTGACCCGTGGGTATGTGAACTATGTTCGCCTCCAATATGTGTGATTTTTCTTATTGAAACAGTTCCTGGGAGATTCGGAACACGTGGTCCTCATATACGTGATGTACCGGGATTTGATAGCAAAGTATGTGTGCACGGCAGCTTAGCCTATGGTGCTTTATTTGTATATTTGTATTGAGAATAATATAGTAGTGATTACAATGGACTCTTTGTTAAAGTGTGAATATAAATTATTAAGACATTTTTTAATGGGATTTAAAATGAGAATTTTCTAGCGTAATTGTTATAAATTAACCTTATTAACAAAAAGGTGAATTACATGCAGCATAAGTTAGAACAATGTGAGTAAACCCCTATATGATTAATGTGAGGATAGGAAATGGTACAGACTAGATATTGAATGACATAACTAGAACGGGACAAGGATATACGTTAGGCGTGCACATTAGTTAAGAGGTGAGGAACTCATGTGAGAGCACATAACAAACATGTATATAATATTCACTGTTTAATGCAATTAAACACCTGCTAATTTTTTTTAAACTGTTTTCACCTCGGGATCTGACCCGTTTGCTTTCAAATCTATTTTCCTTATAAAACCTTTTAGGTGTCCATCCACAGGGACGCCAAGCTTAGGAGTTCCATTCCATTGACGTGTTGTAGCTGCTATGGAAGTTGCAGGATCTCGATAGTAGACGCCTCCACATTCTACATTGACTCTATTTAGGAGTCATTCATCTATTAGGGCGTGTCGCCCCTTCTCATTTAGAGACAACTTTCTCATACTTTCAGTTTCATTTCAGTAATGGATTTATTTATCTATTCAAACTTTGTGTTTGGTTTTTATTCAATATTTGGATTATTCGGAAGAGTGTTACTCCAGATTCATTTATTATTCCATTATTATCTGTAACAACCCAGGTTTTCAAGCGACTATTTTATACTATTTTGCCTAATGGGCTAATTTTATAAAATAGGAAATGTTGGAGTAAATATTATTTCCCGTGAGACTTAGGGATAATATTTACTATGTTCTGACTATTTACCGTTATGAGAAGGTAAATAGTGTTATATTGCGTATTTTGCGTCGTTATATGTAAAACGACGGTTATGACCTATATTTAAATCGGGTATAATTAATGAATTAAAAATGGAATTGGAACGTAAAAATAGTTCACACTTTCCCGAATGCCAAAATAGGGAGTGCGGTTGTTTTTAGAATAGTCGAGTTAGTCGAAATAAGTGCCCGGTTGTAATTTTTGGGATTCGGGCAATTTTAAGGGGTTATGACTCAATTAAGTGGTTACGAGTCATTTTAGTGGTGTATTAGCAATTAGGAGTGGGGGTTTATATTTTTAGACCCTTATAAATCCCCCACCCCCTTTCTTTTTCTTCATTTGGGTGAGAGAAGCCAAAGGAGAGAGAGAGAGAGAGAGAAGAGAAAGTAGAGAGAAAGAGAGAGATGGAGATTTGGGCCGGAATCCGTTGCTACCGGAGGTGTCCCGAGACTACGAACCTCGAGGCAAGTTTCTTACTTGCTAGATATAGATTTAATGTGATAAATTGCATGTATAGTTAGGTTTTGGAGATTTAACCCATAAATGGGTATTTGTTGATTTTGAGGATTAAACCCTTAAATCTTAGTTTTAATTTGATTTGAGGATAAATTATTAGTTTTAAAAGGTGTAGGAATGATTTGGTAGAATTAGATGTTGTTGATGTTGGGTAAAAGCCAAGAATGGAGGTTTTGGGATTTTAGGGTTTATGTAACCCGTCGCCCAAACTGGGCAAAATCTCAGGACCGAATCGATTCGGCCCTATGGGCGAATCGATTCGGATAAGGAGAGGGGTACAGGTCTTGCAGACCGAATCGATTCGGGTTAAAACCGAATCGATTCGACAATTGCAGAAAGTCAGTTTTTGCTCACCGAATCGATTCGGTTGTTTAGCGAATCGATTCGCAAGGGCGAATCGATTCGGCCCAAGGGGCGAATCGATTCGGTTCCCCTGTTTTTGTGAGATTTTTCTTATTTTGATTTTAACCCTTTTTCCGTTTAGGTCTAAGGTTTAGGAACCTTCCTTTGGGAAGTAATGGGGAGTCTTAGAGGGTTGTATTTGGGTAGACTAATTTCCTAGGCTAAGAGTGAATATTTGGGTTTACCCGAGGACTAGTTCATATAGGTTACTGTCGGAATGATATAGGAGGTTAACCTAAAGATAGATTGGAAGTTAGAAAATAA
Organism: Sambucus nigra; assembly: GCA_949130495.1. Classification (NCBI taxonomy): domain Eukaryota; kingdom Viridiplantae; phylum Streptophyta; class Magnoliopsida; order Dipsacales; family Adoxaceae; genus Sambucus; species Sambucus nigra. The sequence goes on along the minus strand of OX422207.1, from coordinate 48,418 downwards.
ATGTTGAGCTTCTGGGAGACACTCCATTATGGAGACTCACTTTGAGGGTTTATGAATTTTATAAACTATTCGAGGCTACTTTGAGATTAGTGGCGCTTTGGGTCTTAGGACATTTATAATATATGACTTAATAAGAATAAAAATGCACCTTCTAAAGCTTGGTGCCAAATGGCTAAATGGATGATTTTTGGAAATGTAAAATATGAGTTTTCAAAAATGGAAAAAGTAATGTTTTTCATAAATGACAATTTATGGATACACACCTCTCTAAATCGCTATCATAAGGCAAGTCGCGCGCGTTGTGGTGAAGCCCCCTAGCTAATGATGCAGGGTGGATATAGTCCATAGGCCATGTGAGCGTTTGTTTATATATATTTCTGCGCTGGTTAGGAGATTCCGGGTGTGGTCTTGACTATCCCGCAGGCACATGGTCGCTTCCCGACGTTTCGTTAGGATCCCAGGTTGTCTTGGAGGCCCTGGAAGATGATAGCCATTTAGGGGCGCGCACAGTGGGGAAACCCGGACGGGCGGTCTTAGAATCGTTATATATATATATATGAATATAACTATTCTAAATCAAGTTGGACTTGATGTTTGATGGGTGCCATAAAGAGCACAGTAAAATGCCATATAGAGCATGATGAAAGTGCCATAAAGAGCACGATGTAAGGCCATAAAGAGCCTATGATGATGATTATATTCCTGATAAGGAAGATATTTTTACAAAGTGAACAATTGAGATAAATGCCTCTAAAGCATAAAAAGTATGATTATATTTCCTGATAAGGAACAAATTCATGAAATGAATTAGTGTATGATGAAATTAATTTGGTAAACACTTGATAAAGTGTTGTACCATTTATATGTATATTCCTAAAGATAGAATTAGGAATTGTGCCAATAGATGATGGATGGGTTTTACTTTTATATTTTCTTTGTGTAGCTGTAGATGTGACCTCCCACACTTATGCACACACATGTATTTATTTATTATTTCGTGCTTAGGGTCTAATGGATCTCGACGATAAACCTTGCCTAAGTAGTAGTGTATCGGGGAGGTTCCTTGTTTGGATTTCGCTTTGCGAGACACCCCACGCACGAATAGGGCATAGTGTTGAGAATGGGGAAAAGTTAGCCCTTAGTACTTAGGGTTAACTAGAACATCTCACGATATTGCGTTAGGTTGCTGCTAGATTGAGAGGTGAGGAATATTATTATTATCTGCGAGAGATTTACGCACTTACCTGCCATGGATTTTAGTCACATGGTAATCATATCCAACCCGTCCCTGACCGGTTTCTATATTTCCTATTTGTGCATATTCTTTGCCGTTACAGGTGCTCTTCCGCATGGACACCCGTGTTTACATTTCCATTTCCAGTTGTCATGGAGCTACGGCATATTGCGGATGTTGTAGGATGCTTGTTGTAGACGCTTCCCTCTATTGTACTCTAGTTATGCTCAGTATATTTATTCGGGCGTGTTTGCCCAAGGTTTAGCACTCATTCTTTATATTGTAAATATTGAATTGTAATACTTAATATATTATTTGTATTGGTCTGTGCACCGACAGCTTATTCGGTGATTATTTATTGTATTGTCATACCTTATTCATCGATTTTTGATACCCACCGTTTTTACAAATGGGATTGTCTAAGTGTTTCTCTTTTACTTTAAAATTTTTTTTTGTATATGACAATCCGTTTTCTAAAATGATTGGTGGTTATCTCATACTATTATTTTAAATCGACAGTGATGCTAAGAATGGACCATCTATGATTCCTGTAATTATTGGAGTATTGGGCTGGCCACCTATTATTTTAGTAGGCGGGTTGTCACATTATCCTATTGTGACTGTGGTGTGATTGTGGTATCATTAGCTAATAATTTAATTGGTTGCATGTTAATTTAATTTAGTAAATTTTGACAACTCACTTTTTAAAATATTAGGTGGCTAGTAATTATTTAAAAATGTTTTCGACAGTGATGCTATGAACTGAACCAACTTGACATTTTGTATTAAATTGAATAAAGGAGTAGTTACCTGGTATTTAATTAGTCGGGGTGTCACACACACATTTAAGAAAGAATGGATATATGAAGAAATTTGATCTCATGAAAGGAGTTGAAACCACCATATTGAGAATGTGGAAAGATTCCATGCAAAGATAAAATACACAATTTCAACATTGTGCCCACCAAACTAAATATCTCTACAAAATTTGAGTTGTCTCATTAGAAAAAATAAATTAAAACCCACATATCCCTAACATAAAATCATCGAAGAAAAGTAATCTCGCAATCTTGAAGCATACGACCTCTATCAAAACGTGTCTTTCCTTGTCCGTAAAAGATTTTGACCTGCAATAAAGTTTATTTAGTGTTAGTTTACTTAAACAAAGAAGTAATTTTTTTTAATAGTTCCTATGAATGACAATCTTTAAAAACCTTATCAAATTTGTTTACCTTTAAAAACACTCAAAATTTTAAAAAAATCGACAGTCTCCTTTGTTTAATAATGAAAACCAACATGTTTAAACATAAAAATTATCTTAAAAATAATGACCGATATAGCCACAACACTGTAAACAACTAAGGGCAGAATAGCCACAAAATATATCCAACCTAACACTCCATCACACACACACACACACACACACACACACACACACACACACACACATATATATATATATATATATATATATATATATATATATATATATATATATATATATATATATATATATATATATATAAACAAAATAAATGTGTATTATTACCGAGTCGGTACAGGTCGTTGAGGTAATGGAAGAGTCATGACGAGTGATAATACTCTGAAACAAACTCTGGATTTCACTTCACACGCCAAACATTATTCGTAATACCGTTTGTTAGTGGAGAATCTATAATTCTTCAATCTCGTGTTGATGTTGAACATCTCGATCTTCACCATCTTGTTGATGTTGAGCCTCTCGATCGTCATCGTTTTCTATAATAACACCCTTATTGTCATATATGAGATAGGTTAGTGTGAAACAATCGATCATCTGTAATTTGACAAAGATATTAACGCATATATTATATTGTCATACATAAGTGAAGTCATATATGAGACATGTAAGTGTGTTTTGGTCTCACATTGATTAAAATTGGTGCTTGCCACAGTAGGTTTGAGATGTCACATAGTGATTTCGAGTCCTGAAATTGGTGCTTGCCACATCATCCCTAGCATGAAAGAGAAAAATATTCATAAACCATCTACAACTCGTAATGTATACATAGATATCTATACACGTGGCCTGCTAACTTATGTTGAATAATATAGTGAGAACATAAATATATAAAGAATACAGTGAAATTAGAATGCCACTTGTGCCATTGGTTATCTTGAATAATATAGATATGCATAGTAGACTAGGCCCATCGAAACAACAATTGAATAAAGAGGAGAAATTTCTTATCTTGATAAAAAAGATATGCATAACAGACTAGGACCATCAGAACATAAACTGTACTACATGCCTCAAAATATGAAAAATTACCAACGGTAAGTAATAGTATGTTTAGAATTTGTTCACAACAGTAAGCCACAACATTTTACTTCATATTAATGATAGATACACTTAATCACGAATCCCATTTTAACTCAAGTATGGAATAGTTTACTATTTGACTCCCCTCCTAAGATCCATTTTCCCCTCATCTTTTGATGCGAATACAACTCTTCATTCTTCAAAGCACTGAGCAGAGTAGCCTTAGTTTGAGACACATAAGAGATGGATTATTTTCATAATGGATTTCACATTCAAAGAGAAGATGATGAGGGGAAAATGACATTTGAAACCATATTAACCACTGTATAGATATGGATATGTCTGTCTACCACCTAATCTTATCTATGACCTATTACGTGAACAAGTCATCAACTTTCCCTGACATCGGGCCTAATCGTATGTTTTATAATACCAACTATTTCCCACTTAAATAATCCCACATTCTCCCTTTCCATTACCCTCTGATCCATCTTAGTTCGTTGTTCTCATGTGGACTGCAAGGAAGGCATTGTAGATTCTATGATCGTAAACACCGAATTGAGACCTACGCATGCTTCTTTCAGTTATTTAGAGGAAGAGAACACTCAAATCTCAGAGTTTACAATTCAGTACATCGAATCCACATTTTGTAGTCAGTTATAAAGTTATACAGCCATTGCACATGTTACATGTAATTGTTCTAGAGCCTTAAATCATATGAATGCAACATAAGAATTTAAGTATGTGTCGATATGTAAATATAGGGAGTCAACAAAAAAATCATGAGGTAAGTTAAAATAGAAACTCTACTGCTAAATAGGAAATAAGAGACAACAAGTCTATTATTGTGTATTGTTTGCATCAGGGTATCCCCTGCTTTGTTTATGTCATTGATATGGTTTTTGTAGTACTTTTTTCTCATAGTTTTTAATAAAGTAAACGCAAGATTGTCTTGCTTTTCTAATTGGGATATACCTTTCACAATGACTGAAAGCCCAATTAGATGTTATGAACAAATACTGAAAATTTTGAAAATAAAGAAACAACAAACCAAATATCTTGACGCCTATTATTACATTTCAAGAAAAAGAAAATGATTTAACCAATCTATGCAATTCAATCTAAATTCATCCAATATATGTATATATATACTCACACAAATCAAGGTACATAAGCGATGTGTATGTGTATATATAGTTTTCGAATTCCAGCAAGTCGATAAAACATAATGAAAGTCCCATTGAGTGTCTTACCACGTCCATCAGTTTTGACATCGTACCCCCTCTTTTATTATCCCAACTAAATGAATGATAAAATAATTACATTAAGGGTTGACCCATACATCATAGCCCACAAACCTAATCTATATTCTCAAACTACTACGCTAACGAATGAGCCTCGAGTTTCAGGAAGCCCAAGATGAGTCTCCCTTCTCGATGAGACCAACTACTACCCCTTCTCCTTCGGACCCTGCAATAGAATGATCAATTCTCCTCCTTCTATAGAAGCACGCACCAATTACAATCCAACTAGAATTCTTTAAAATAGTTGTTTTGCATACCACCTTCTCTTTTTTTCATGGTTGATTTTGGATGCAAATTTCTACAAATAATTGCGCAAGTTACATTTTCTATAGGAAAACAACTCCTGATGCAAGTTTGTTTTCATCAATTATATTGATTTAATTTCTAATTGGGCATTTGTTTAATTTGATCCTCACAATTACGATAAAATGTACTATGTAGCATATACGAATATGGTTCACACAACCATATTCATATATGCTATTTTTATCATAGATGTGACAATCAAATTAAATTAATGCCTAATTAGAAATGAAATCAATATAATTACGTTGACAAGATTATAAAAGAGCATACCTTTGTCTCAATATATTGTATTTTAAACTAATTAGAGTATCCAACTTTGAGAAACATTCTGATTTTCTCAATATTTGTTGAGTGAGATCAAAGTGTGGGGATATTGTTTCAATTCCATAATTTAAGCCATGTGAAACATTGATTTTGAAACGGTTTCAGAAGTGTCTATCCTATTTATAGGACTTATTTTATTATCTAAGTATGTTTGAGGGGTTACCAGTATTAAATAATCGATATTAATTTGAATATTGTGATTATTATATATTACATTATTAAACATTATATAGAAAATAGGATATATAGAATCTATAGAGAATTAGGGATATATACTCATTTGGTTTCCCAGCTATAGTTTAACCAAACTCACATATATTTAGATGAATTAGTTTTGGGTGTTTCGAGATGAAATTTCAATTTACTAATTGGTTAAATTACAATCAATAGGATTGATGTGGTATGGAAGTTGAGAAACAAACCTGGAGAAAACCAATAAGTGGAGAGAAGGTAGGTCTCTAAAGATGTCTATTGAGATAACGACCTCATAATTAGTTTGAGACAATTTAGACATACATATTCTACGGGGCCTTGCAATTGCAAATAGTGAGCAGGCATATACCAAGTCAATATTTAGAAACTTCTTAAATACATGATAGAATATATGGTTCAAACTCACCATAAAAAGTTATTAGTACTCACGAGAAAGAGAAATTAATAATTAAGTGGTGTGGGAGATTGAATCATGATCCCCTATACCAACAAAAAAAATTATTAGAACTTAATTTAAATCATGCACATGCAAAACTAAAATAAACAACAACATATTGTGTTAACAAATTTAGAGATTTACTATTTGGTTTTCAGGTATCTTCATCTCTTTGTATCTTGGTGAAGTAGAACGAATGTATTATAGTGAAAAGAAGAAACAAAACACATTTTGTGTAAATTTTAAAATTAAACGGTATTCTTTTGAGCTATTTCTATAACTAAAAATATGATAAAATGAAGAGATTAGGTAAAAAACCATTAAAAAAAACCAAGAAATTTTTTAGAGTAAAACAATCAGATCAACTAAAGAGGTTTGAAGGTCAGTAAAAACTTAGGAAAGGGGGAGAGAATCCAAGTTGTCTCCCTTTATTTATTTTGTTTGATTTTTCTTTTTATTTATTTTATCTTGAACATATGAGGTCCGAGTGAGAGAATATTCCAGTTGGTACGACATAATTCCAGAACTACAATATTGTTGGTCATGGGGAAGCATTGCAAGGCAAAGGATTTAAGCATAGAAAGGAACCAAATACTAGCTTTTGTGATAGTTTAGTTATCCCATCTTCGTAGATATTTAACTAATTAGCTAATTGAATATCTGTAAAGGAAATGGTGTAGAAATAATTACCTATTGGATCGCATCTTCAATTTTCTTATGTGCTTCCACGTCGAAAGGATATGCATAATGAATAGCTTAAAAGACTACCAAAAGAACATTAAAATGATGAGGATAGTGTTCTTGAAAATGAGGAGGAGATTTCTAATTTCTTTGTTTCATATTTTGAATCTACTTTTTGTGCAGGTCCTTCTAGAAGTTTCAATATTCTAAAGTTCATTCCAAAGTCGGTTTCTCATAACATGAATGACATACTTATTTGTATGCCATAGGAGGATGTTATTTGTTAGTTATTGGGATATAATTAAAGTCGATCTCAAACAGTGCTGCCGGTACGAAATGCTTGAACTATTTCACTCATATGTTCATATCTAATTTATTAAGTCGAGTTTTACAAAAGATTCATCTTAACATTTACTCATATCCATCTAATTTATTCTATCAATGACGAAGTTACATAAATGTGTTTATTCTTAGTCATTAACCATTATAAACTAATCCTCATGTATCAATAATTCATAACTCACAGATTCATGTTATACGAAATTAATATTTTAATGACACTTGTTACCAGATAGCTTTAATATTCTTGTACATTTGACATTTAGTGAAACATACAAGAATTTTCAAGCAAGTCACTAAGAATAAACAAATAACATTAAAAAGCTCAATAAACATTACAATAAATTGTTAACATCTTACCTAAAACAATTAAAACACATTCTTTCGATCAATCTAAATTCAATAAAACACATAGATGAAATAATAACTTCAACTGTCCGATCATCCCTTCTAAATTGCACATTAAGCATAATATTGCATCTGCCAAGTAAAGTAGAAATCTAGAGGAGCAGCTAATTTGAGAAGTATCACTACTCTCATAATATATATGTATAATTTGAGAAGCATAAGGTGTCATTTATTGTTGCCAAACTAAATTTAGATTTTTCTTTTAAGCTTTTTATTATATAAAATTGGAATGAGGAAGGTGGTTCTTGGGTTGTGTCTATGATAAATGAAACGTAACATGTATCTTGAATTAAAAAACTTTAAGATATCAATTTTCTCTATCATGCAATGACATAGTTGTTGAATAAGAGGGACTTCTATTTACATGAAATCCAAAAATGTTATTTCTTGTTACATGCTTATAATGACATAATTGTATGCATATGGATGTACTTCTTATGCAAATATATTGACCAAAAATAGAAATTTTTATAACATCTCAATCAGTAATTGTGTTCAATTGCTTGATGATCATCATAGTAGTAATTTTTCTAGTCTATTATGGTAACATCTAGTTCAAGTTCTTTTTTTTTGTATCTCATTCACTCATGGATTATGACTGCCACGATCTTAAATGGTTGTTTATGATATTTCTATCACCTATAGGAGACATACCTACATTTTTTAAAACTAAAGATAATCGTTTTGCCTTGCTTGTTACATCGTACAATGAAGCTAGTGAAGAGGACCGTAGGCCCCTTCCAATCTAATAACTAAGAGAATTTTTTTAGTTATTCATGGAAAAATTACAGCGGATAAGAAAAAAGAAGTTGGCTAGAATAATGGAAAATGAATTGAAATTTTATAAATCCGGTAAACCACGCGATCTTCTCTTTAAGAGGGTCACTAGGTTAGGAACTAAGAACACTAAAAATCAAACTCTTCTAGTTATCAATGATTAACTTTGTAGTGGAAACAATCTCAAGATGATATACAAGAATTTTTGTGAATTTTTTCCAAGACCATCTGATGCAAGCACTAATTGGGATGGTTCTAGTTTTGGTTATTCCTAAAGTATTATCCGAGGGGATAAACAAGTTAACTATCATGCCTAATGTAAAAGACATATCTCAATGTATTAAAGACATAAATGGTGATGGGTCTCATCGTCCATACGGATTCAGAGGTGCGATGGAACTATTGGAATATTATTGTAGCGATCAACAAATCCACAATATGGACATAAATGTAAACACATTCATTCAATATGTGCAAAAGTACTACCACCTTAGACTAGTATAAGATTGAAACTAAATGGAACAAAAGAACATGTGTATACTAAATATTAAATAAAAAACCTCGTGCATATTAAGAATTTTCTTGATAGTTGAACTATCACACCGTATTAGGGCAAAAATTTATTGTCATGCTTCCATTGTTATTATAAGAAATATTTTGCAACATCCAAAAGGCAATGCATAAAATTCATTACGAATCCCACATCTTTTTTTGAATCACAATATATTATTATACTAGGTTTGAGAAATTTTGATAGTCAATACGTACGTAAAGTGTATTCATTTTGACACTTTCTCGTTGATATTCTTGAGTACCAACTTATGCTCGTCTTATACTCGTATTGTGATACTAATGTGACTCGTAGTTAATAAATCATATTTATATTAATAACCAGCTAATAATAATTAGAAGAAAAATATATGAATCAAAATAAATCTCTGACATTTAGATAGCTTATCATAGATCATACAATTTTTATCTCATCAAATGCTTACAATGGCAGACTCGATATTAGTTAGTCAAAGTAATATAAACTCGAGTCCATTCACAACTTTAAAGTCTTGAAGATGATATAGGAACATTTGACCACTATTTTTGATTGGAGAGCAGATTCTAATGTCACAGTTAATTGGTCCACATTAAAACCAAACGGCTCCAACTTTGCCAAATATACGTTGCTTCCATATTGTGCCGGTTACTTTATAAAATCCGCCTCTATAAGTCACCCTTGGAACTGAGTCTTAGTTATGAAAATTCCCTAGAATTGGTTGAAATGACGGTGCCATCATTACTCCTAATACACTCAAGTCGAAACATGACAATGGGAAGATAGGGAAGAAGGAGCAAAATAGTCTCCAGGTGTTAGTTCAAACGAATCACCATGTACGAATTATATGCATGATCCAATACGCAAAACAACAACACGCCCACCATTATATGGGTGGAAGATGCTAACCTTCTTGTTTTAAAACAACATAAGAATGAAGATAACATGTATAAAATGACTAAACCCAAAGTAGACTTGAACATAGTTCTGATCAGTACTAGACTTGCCTAAATCCTTCTCACTTGTCACTTTCGAAAATCGAGATGAATGTGAAGTCACGATCAATTCCCTCGAGTTACTTTGATACCTTTGGGGATATTTGTGCCTCTTTCCGATCAACTTTGTTGTTGTTTTCATTTTTCTCCCCCAAAATCGACTTATAACCCCAAAACAATCATCTACTCGTCAATTTGAAAAACTGAGAGTTCGATGAGAACATAAACACTTCCCAAAAATTACTTCTGCACCTCTTGGGGTGTTTTTGCCTCTTTCGGGGCCACTTGATTAATGATTTGAGTTTTCTCTCCTCCCTAAATCCATTTTATACCACAAATGAGCATATACTAGTCAATCTTGGGAACTGGAGTTCGATTAGGAATCGGGCACTTCCCACATGCTTCTTTTGTCCATCTTAGGTTGTTTGTGCCTCTTTTAAGAATTCTCGATTAATGTTTTGAGTTTTAGCCTCCAAAACCTATTTTTAACATGACAAAGAACATACACAAGCGAGATAATTTCTGAAACCCGATTTCCAATAATGAGTTGTCTCTTCCCACAGGATACATTAATTCCTCTTGGGGTTTTCGTGTCTCTAATTATGCCATCAAGTTCCTATTTTGAGTTTTTGACTCCTAAATCTTATTTTCAACCATATAACAAACGCGTATACTAGTTAACTTCAGTAACTAGGATCCCAGTGAGGACACGCTCCTTCTCCCAGGTTACTTTAATACCCTTGGAGTTATTCATGACTCTTTCCATGCCACTTCGTTTATGTTCATCGCCACTCAAAACAAATGTTTACTAGTATATTTAAAAAGTCAAGTCCAATGAGAAAATGGACATTTCCCACCTAATAAGCATAGACACTTCTCTGAAAGTGACATACCCGTGTCGAGCAATCCGACACTTCACATGGCTTGTCATACTTGTTTGGAATTTAAAAAAAGTTGGACAGTTCACGAACATGGCCCAAACATTTTATGGACATGACGGGGTGCCAAAATTAAAGAACACTGAGAAATTCTAGTGTCATCTTGTAAAATTAAATCTTTTAAGGATGTATTAATAATAAGAAGAAAATTTAAAAGAATGAACTCATTATCTCGCTTAATTAAATGCATATCTTTGACTTACGATTTAACTATCATTATGAAATATTTAACCAGTTAATTTTAACAAATTAGTTTCATAACTATTTTTTCTTTTTGAAACGCAAAGTAGGTGAAAGTATGTACATATATACAAGTATAAAATTATATTTATCTATCGTCATGTGTTGTGTCATTATTTTATAAGTTTGACGTGTCCGTGTTGTTCCCATAAGATACTTGGATAACATTGACTCATGCACATCTTGCAAGATGTGTGAAACCTCTAAAGGGTGGAAACATCTGAGGAGAGGGCGTAGGAACCCCTTTTTATATAAGACATCTCCTACAATTGAGAATTTGGCAGCTCTGAACCTCAGCTTTCTCCATTCTAACTTCGACTCTGGTAGGTCTCCCTCCTTGATGTATCTGATAACATGATCCATCCATGAGGCTCCCATATTCAAATTGAGCAAGGTCTGGCAACCTCTTCTTCTTCGATGGTCGGCTTGAGATGAATTTCAACGGGTAATGTTCTTCTTATGTCTGTCCTTTATTCTGAGGCCAAACTTGCGAGTGCATCAACTCGACTGTTGTCTTGCCAAGGTATCCTCTTCATATTTACTTCCTTGAAGCTTTCTAGCATCTTCCTCACCCTCTTCAATTATTTGGCCATCCTTTCATCTTTGGTCTTATACACTCCCAGGATTTGGTTGACGACCAACCTTAAGTCACTATGGACTAGGAGTTGGCCGACACTAAGGGCTTTTTCCAAAGAGAGACTTGCTATTAATGCCTCATACTCTGACTCATTATTTGAAACTTTGAAGTTGAACCTCAGTGCATATTCAATATTGGTACCATCTGGTGCTGACACTATCAGCCCCGCTCCACTCCCGCTTTCACAGGACGACCCATCAATGAAGAGGTTCCAAATAACTTCATTTGAAGAGAAGTTTCCCTATGATAGGGTCCCTTGCTTGAAGAGGTATCTGTCTTCCTTATTCTCAACTATTCTTTTTCTGGCTTCGCTTGGCTCAACCTCATCCGGATCTTCGAAGACCTTTCTATTTGGTTCATTTGCAGTCTTTTGACTAATCTCAACCTCGGCCTCTTCCCAGGTAAACTCGAATACAAAGTCCATGAGTGCCTACCCCTTGATGGCAACCCTGGGTTGATAAATAATGTCGTATTCTCCCAACTCTATGGCTCAAGTCATTAGCCTGCCTGACTTCTCAGGCTTGTGGAGGACCTGTCTGAGTGGGGAATCAGTGAGGATGACCATGGAGTGGTCTTGGAAGTACGGCTTCATTTTCCTAGAAGCATGTATCAAAGCATAGGCTAACTTTTCAATCCTAGGGTACTTATTTTCAGACCCTTAGAGATCTTTACTATTGAAGTACACTGGCCTCTGGACTCCATCATCTTCTCTTACTATTGCAGCACTAATGGCTGACTCTGAGACAGCTAGATATACGTATAGCTTCTCACCCAGAATTGGTCGAGATAGGAGTAGAGGGGATCCGAGGTAGCATTTGAGCTCCTTAAAAGCTTTCTCACATTCCTCATCCCGTTTGAAGGCCTTTCTAAGCACTTTGAAAAAAGGAAAACACTTGTTTGTAGCTCTTGAGACGAACTTGTTAAGTGCAGCAACTCTTCCGGTTAACCTCTGAATGTCCTTGATAGTTCTGGGTATCTTCATTTATAGCAAAGCCTTGATCTTCTCAGGGTTAGATTCTATTCCCCTTTGGTTGACTATGAAGCCCCAAAACTTTCATGCTCCTACCCCGAAGACACATTTGGCCAGGTTGAGCTTCATTCTATATTTATCCATGGTATCAAAAGTTCTTTCAAGGTCGGTCGCATGAGTGTCCGCCTTCAGACTCTTTGTCCGCATGTCATCCACATAAATTTCCATGGACTTACCTATCTGATCCTCGAACATCTTATTTATAAGACGTTGGTAAGTAGCCCCTGCATTCTTCAGGACGAAGGGCATGACCTTGTAGCAATAGGTCCCTTGTATGTGATGAATGTTGTCTTCTCTGAGTCTTCCGAATTCATGAATATCTAATTATACCCTGAATATGCATCTATGAAGCTCATGAGCTCATGTCCTACTGTGGCATCCACCGTCTGATCAATACGAGGCAGGGGAAACTGTCTTTTGGGCAAGACTTCTTTAAATCAGTGAAGTCTACACACATCCTCCATTTCCCATTTGCTTTAGGCACTATGACAGTGTTAGATAACCACTCAGGGTATATGACCTCTCCGATGAACCTGGCCTATTCAAGCTTTCTAACCTCTTTTCTGATGACATCATACTTCTCTCTTGAGTATACTATTCTTCTCTGCTTGATGGGCTTGGTGTCTTGTATAACATTGAGTTTGTGGCACATAATCTTAGGGTCAATACCTGGCATGTCTGCATGGCTCCAGGCAAAAATACTCTGTCTCTTCCTTAACAGTTTTACTATTTCCTCCTTGATCTCAGGTCTTAGGGCTTTGCCAATTTGGATGGTTTTTTTCGGCTTGTCCTCATTGAGGATGATGGATTCTACCTCCTCCGTGGCCTCTCCCTTCTTGAGCTTTGTTTCATCTCTAGGATCAAGTGTGTCGATGTTGTAGGTGGCTGCTGCCCTCTTATGAGCCTCTCTCTCTTCCGCAGAATTGAAGTAGCATTCACGTGCTGATTTTTGGCCACCTTATACTTCCCCTACTCGATAGGGAGTCAGAAATTTTAGCATTTGGTGGACCGTTGAAGGCACGGCCTCAAATTCATTGAGGGCTACCCATCCTATGATGAGGTTATAAGCTGATAAGACGTTTTCATCCATCACAAAGAAATTAATTTTTCTGGTCAACCTCTTAGGCCATTCATCTCCCATCCTAACATCCATTTCATACATGCCCAATGGATGAACCTTTTCACCGCTAAATCCAATCAAGGGATGATGATAAGGGACAAGCCTAGCTCTGCTGAGGCCTAGGCTCTTAAAACAGGGCCAAAACATAACATCTGCTGAACTACCCCCAACAACGAGGAGCTTCTGAACTTCACACCCATGCACCCTTGTGGTGATTACCAGAGGGTCGTCGTGAGGAGATAAGATACCTTTGAAATCAAGGCATGAGAAGCCAACTATGAGGGTGTTCATATCTACCTTCTTTATCTTCTCGTGTTTAACCTCTGCAGAGGCCAAATTCACAACCTCGGCCTTAGTCACTGCTTTGGCTTCTGTCACATTAGCTTTGCGATCAGCTACCTCTGAGCCACCCCCTGCTATTCCTCCACAGACATTTTTCACACCGAAAGAGATCATATCGACCCTCTTCAGTGGGACATTGTCATCTTTTGGTGGGAGGTCAGGGTCATCATCATTGTCATCTGAGTCATCAGCTCTTCTGGTAGGGGCATATATCCGACATTTGTCATTCTTTTTCTTTTAGGGTCATCTCTCCCCCTCTTAGGGGCTCTACCATCAACATAATTTCTGAGCTTTCCAGAATTTAATATTTTCTCAATCTCGTCTTTGAGGGCAAAACACTTGTCAGTTAGATGGTCATGATCTTGATGGAATTCGCACCATAGGTTCTTGTTTCTCTTATGTGGAGGAGCCTTCAGCTTCTTCGGCCATATCAGGGATCTATCATTATTTATTTCATTGAGGATGTGTTCGCAGCTCACAATTAGAGGAGTGTAGTGTGAAAACTTGTCATCTGCAGCCCTCTTCTTTCCATCGTTATTCCTTTGAAATTTCCCACTGCTACTTCCATTCTCAAACTCATACTTCGCAGCCATTACTTCTTCTTCATTCATTACCTTTCCAGCTGTTGCTAACAGCTCAGCCATAGACTTAGGAGGGTCTTTAGTAATATTCTAGAGTATTTTTCCCTTCTGAAGTCCTCCAATAAGGGTTGTCATGGCTATATTCTCTTCATAATCTTCAACCTCCAACTTTTCCTTGTTGAACCTCGCGATGTAGACTCTGAGGCTTTCATTCTTGCCTTTATTTACATAGAGCAGATGGGTTACCTTCTTTTGAGGTCTTACCCCAAAACAGAAGTTGTGTATAAACTGCTCGGCCAAACCCTTAAAGCTCTCAACAGAATTTTTAGGAAGAGAAGTGAACCGGATATGTGCAGCTCCTGTCAAAGTGCTTGAGATATCTCGGTACCTCATCTCATCAGGGATTGAATAAATGCCTGTTGTAGACTGATACATTTCAATATGATGCACCAGGTTGGTACTTCCATCGTACTTGGGAGACACCATTGGTTGTTTAAATTTGCCAGGGGTTAGGAAGTTGACAATCCTTGCCACAAATGGGGAGCCCTCTGATAATCCCCTTTTTAGTGGGTCTCAGCTTTTTATGAGGTTCCCTGTCTTCTCTTCCAACCTTTGAATGGAATTGTTCCATGGTTTAGCAATGTCGGCCTGACCGAGGTTGTCCCCAGCCACCTTCAAGGGGTGGACTGAGGGTTCCCCAGCTGCTGCACAATGTCAGCTGTTGACCTCCCCCCGACCACAGTCTCAGCCATGTGGAGGTCGGCCATGATGAGGTCGATGGTCACCACCTTCTCTTCGTGAGCCAGCTATACTTCTTGACCTGAACAACCTCTCCCTCAGATCATTAATCAGGCCGAGCCTTTAAAGGCCGACCCTCTACTTAAGTGATCAAAAGCCGATCCTCTTTGTCGTGCATCACCATCTCGTCTTTCACATTGACCTCGAATCTACTGTATAGGATGTACAGTGTTGTTTGAAACCTCATACGGCTCCCAACAATCTGTCGGAGCATCCTCTACCTCAATGTCATCATATATATCCTCAGGGAAAGGGTTTCCTTGCCTCCCCAAGCATAAATGCCTAGGGTCAGAAACATCCATCCTCCGTTGAGGAGTAGGTTGGTCTTTTCACGGTGCCTGGGGTGGTCCCCTGGCCTCAGGATGTGGCTAAGCAGCTGCCGTAGTAATCATCTTCGGTGAGACTCTAGGTGGTCTTATTATGTTCTGGTTTAGCTGGGCAAACTGCTCATGCATCGTTTGTTAAGTTGCAGCCAAGGACTTCAAGGCTGCTACCACCTCAGCCATCTCGGACTGGGGTGGGACTTGGCTGGAACTAGGCCCTCCAACACCAGATGGCGGAGGAGGTGGTGGTAACTCTGGTGCCATATTATAAGACTAGAGCGCTTGCAATGAAAATATTAGAGAGCTTGATACCTTAAAGGACCTCTTTCAATGGTGAAACAGCTTCACGCAAAGGGTGAGGCCTGGTTCACCATCAGAGTCTTCGGTGGGGTTAAGTTATAAAAAGGAAGAGATGAATATTCTCGTTTCCCACCGACGGTGCCAAAATGATGATGCTGGAAATAGCACCACTAGATAAGGTGTTGACAACCTCAAGCTAATGATAACAATGGCAGCACAAGAGTGAATATATTCAGTAGAGGGAGGTGAGGAGAAGAGGATGAACACAAGTATATAAGTGGTTCAACCAATCAGGCCTACGTCCACTATGAGTGTGTGAGTAATTTCACTAGATGAAGGCACTAATGGCCATAGATACAATCTCTCAAGATTTCTCTCTCTACTGTGTAAACCAGTAGAGTTTTAGCTAGGGTTGCAATTATGGATCCTTTTACAAGGTAGAGGATGACCTCTATATATAGTGCTTGGGGGGTGTAATGAACCCCCAAGCATACAATGAGCATGTGCATGAGGATCAAACTAGTATGAGAATGACACCTGGCTAATCTTATGTAGATAATGATGACCTCAATATTCCCTCACATGAGGGGAATGATTCGATTATAACTGATTTGTCCACGTGTTCCCAACCTTACATGTGCCTGTAAATGCTCGGCCCTGTGTCCTTGACTGATGTAACCTCGGCCTGGATGAGTATGAGGTTGGTGAAGTCCGACAGTGTTGCTTTGTCTTGTCAATATCCATGATGACCTCAGCCAGGAGGGCTGGCCGAGGTTAGGTATGAGGTAGATGTAACATCGGCTGAGGCAGATGATGATGTTGGCAGTTACCTGAGCCCCTGAGAGTCTGCTAACCTCGGTTGATGGCTAGCCGAGGTTGGTGTATGAACGTCTGACCTTATGAAAGATGACCTTGCTAATGGTTGTCATAAGCTTCTTGTCAACTCGGTTGTGAGACTGGCCGAGTTTAGTCATTCTGAGTAAGAGGGTGTACTTTGGGCATATCAACTATGTCTGATGGATATAGAGGCGGAGGCGACATTTATCTTCTGGATGAGGGTTGCGGGGAGAATAATGGAGACCAATGACTGAGCCAATTGCCTCACTGTGTCCTGCATAGCTTCTTATCCTCTGGCAATACTTTCCAGGATTCCAGTTAGGTATGTTGCCATAGGCGGACTAGACGGAACAGGCGGATTACCTTCATTTATGATACTAGACTCAGGGTCAGTCATCATGTTTTGAACAAGAGTATGTAAGAGTAAGAACGGAAATTAGAAACACGTTCCCACAGACAACGCCAATCTGTTGATGTAAAAAACTAGACTAGATCTAATTTAATAATCATAGATAAAATATGTAATAGTGAAATAAAGAAAGAGTTTTTATAGTGGTTCAGCTATGTAAGAAAGCCTACGTCCACTCTTATTTTTTTAATTTGTGTGGTTACAGAAAGCAAGGTACTCTTGTAGATAAGAATATCCCAGAATCCGTTCGACCGTATCCCTTAATAAAAGGGATACAATGTATTTATAGTGACTCGGAGGCCAAGGGTTAGAATGTCAAGGGATGGAATGCTTTTATATAATTAATCATCTACATCTTTACATAATAACTGTGAAAATTGGTTATATAAACCGCGTGTAGTATGACTTTTGGCATGATGACGCTTCGTTATCCCTATTGGTCGGCCTTCTTTGAGTTGGTCTGCATTCCATGTGTTGGTCGGCATTCCATGTATTAGTCGGCATATTTACTTCTTGCTGACTAGGACTTTGGCCACGTAGGAGGATAATTTTTCACTTCTGATTGGTCCACGTAGGTGGATAATTTTTGGCATCAATAGGATCTATATCATATACAAGGATACCATCTCCGGATAGAGCTGTCATTCAACCAAAGAGTTAAGTATTTTGGTGTCCGATAAGGGGACTTAGCCCTCAAAGAAAACATAGAACCCTTCTGGGACCGCAGAGGGAAATTCAAACCAAACTGTAATGGCCCCTACATCGTGAAGAAGACCCTATTTAATGGCATCACTATTCTCACTGATCTTCATAGAGAAGAGATGGCACGTCCAATCAACCTTGACCATCTCAAGAAATTCTACCCTTAGTCCAAACTCTCTGCACGCTACAACTCCTCTCACCTCCCTTTTATTCTAAAAAAAAATCTTCATTTCCTTGTACTCAGAACTATGTGGGGCCTGATCCTCTAAAAAGATTTTTCCTTTCAAAATGGAAGTCAAAAAATTGGAAAAACCCTCAGAGGTACATAGTTAGCTCATACACTTTACATAGTCACGATTCCTTTCTTTTTCATAAAATGCTATTATTTTCTTACTTCCGAGAACGACAGTTCATTTCATCATTTACATGAACAAAAGGATTATGTATGCCTCAGCAATTGGCATAAATAATTAAGATGTAAAACTCATCAAGAGGCACAACAATATAAATTTTTTTTTAATTAAATTTGAAGAATTAGGTACAATTACATGAAATATCAGCATAAGAAGTCAAACAACTATCCCCCCTGCCAACCAAACTACCCCTAAAATAAAACTAACCAAACCTTTCCAAAATTATTCCTACAAACCAAAAACAACAAAATACATCTCCATCATAAAATCTTCATAAAAAATAAACATCAACTTCATAAAATACCCTATCCATAGCTGCCGAAAGACCTAGCCCCATCTTCATCTGCTCCTTGAGGCCCCCAAATTTCCCTTGTTTGGTTAGTATTATGAAGGTGCTCCATAGAATAATATTCCATAACCATCCTGGTGAAAATCACTACACCCCCTCCATAGTGTCAAACATGAGAAACCATCTATGTTCGGTGTCCTCTGCTAAGATCTTTGTGACCACCCTCTTCCAAAGCCATTTTAGATAATCTCCTAAAACATGCCAAACCATGTCGACAGATCGAGAATGAAGGGTTGATGGTCGATGATTCTCCCATAGAGAACCCAACCGCATGCGCAAACGTTCAATTAAATCCTCTATAGGAAATAAATCTAGGGTACAGGGAGGAAAAATTTCCTCCGTTTGACTTGACGCAGGAGCCATCAAGGGAAATAGAATGAGGTATGACGAAGGCTGGCTAACCAAATGTACCGGTATTCCCCCAGTTCCAAAATGGGCTGAAGATCCCCCCACCATGGCACCGACCAGCGCAGGCATCGAGCTCCGTTATCCATGAACCATTTTACTCGGTTCTCTATGGATGGGCCAAAGCTGATGAAAAAATGAGTAAAGAAATTCGGCACAACTGCCAAGGGATATTTAGGGTTGACTGCCAAACCTAATATCTTGTCCAGCCACATGAACAACATAACCAGGCTTCCTCTCAGAAAACCAAACCATCCTTCCCGCCAAGCATCTATATCATTCAGGGTTTCCGCCAGTATCACTGCCGTAGGATTGCTATGATATGACATCCACGCTGTAATGGCAGCTAGTTGAGGGTCCACCATCAGGTCCCCAGTCATCAGTAGTAGCTTTGAAGTTAAGATTAGGGAAATAACTCCAGCATGGCCATGTCATTGAAACCCCACAGATGCACAAAATACAGGACAACTAGGAGAGAGGTCATTCCCCCAGTGACCAATGGTCAAGCCACTGAAGGAGAGATGTGGAGAAATCCTGCTAACAGCTCTCGAGAAGATAGAGAGAATTGGGGCATAGCAGCCGCCATGCCATGATCCTAGATATACCAAATTACGTTGCAGCCGCCAACATGTTCTAGTCAATGGGTCAATTGCGCCACAAAGAGACCTGATGCAAGTTAAATGCGTCTTAATCCACATTGTATAGACACGTGGCTTCTAGGTTCTCGAGATACGAAGCAAATTTTTCACTCATGTGAAGGGCCATTTGGGAAATAATAAGACAAAAGGCAAGAAAGAAGAGAAAATGTGAGTGGGTGAAAAACCTCACCATCTTACCCCCTTTTATACATGAAAATCTTGGCTAAACAATAAGAAATATGAGAAACTCGAATAAATTCCTGCACCACCAAGTACTTTAAAGATGCAGAAAGTTCAATCAAAGCCTTAGGGTTATTTGACTGGACTCACTTGCCGATAGGCATGACAAGGGGTATACTTATCGGCACCCCTTATTTTAGAAAATTATATCTTTCCTTTTTTGTCAAAATAAAAAAATTAAAAAAAATAAATCCTTATTTCAAAAAAATCAGGTTATTTCTTCCTATATTTTCCATTTTTACTCATCCTTTCTCAAATTAAATTTTCTCTTGAGTTATTTAAAAATCCCATCCTTTTTACGATCTCAGCAACAATATAAAAAGTGCATGTAGGTTAAGTCATTTAAGCAAAGATAAATAAAAAAATCTCATTCACTTTATATAGCCATTTGCATCATTACATTTTTTCAGGAAAAAAAACAATATAAAGCAAGAATAGTGGGATTCAGCCCAAACCCCCCAATCTCAATCTCTCATCTCTCTCTTTGACTTCCTATCCCTACGGCGAGCTCGCTTCTCCCGGCGGCGAGCTTTGGAACCTCCACTCCCCGATCTCGATCCCTCCGAAGAAGCATACGATAATAGGCAAGAAGGACCAAAATCGAGTCCCTAATATAAGCAATCGCGGAGGCCACCCAGTCCTAGATCTCTCTGAGCCAAGTAGTCAACACCCGGACATGCTGTAGACAAAGAAACAAAAACAAAAGGCAAATACGTGAGTATAAAGTAAATAAAAGCTGAACAATGACAAAGAAAGAGAAAAGTTATACCTTTGGCTGAAGGACATCCTTCGTCAACCCCAACACCCCCGTATCCAATGCAATAGGGCGATTCGACATATGTAAAGATCCCCTCCATTAATAAAAAATAATAGGAAGGCAGAATAAGCTGAATGAATTGAATCTTCGCTTCCGCTGCTGACGACGACGCACGACCTATTCTGTGGGTGGAACCCACCAGCCTACTCGTACCCATGCCCGAAGAAGTAGGAGGCGGAGGAATGTTCACCATGTCATAGATACAAGAAGGCATCAACCAGCTCATCACAAATTTGAGACAGTGATAGGTTTCCACCGTATCCATATATGACGAATAGGGCTCGCCAATCGTATCTATCATCCTAGCCACCTTCGACATCTCCTGCACCCACCTCATGTACATTTGGGGCACCACTGGTGGGACCACAACCTCATCCTTCACAATCTTTCGGACCACTTCTCCCCCAAATACCAAGTGTGGTCGAACTCGTGCGCCAGCAGTCAGCGCATCTGCGCATGTACCCCTATCACTCCCGTGTACTGAACAGCCATCCCCCAAGGATAGAAAGTCACCTGTAATTCCCAGTAAAGATCAATATTTGTGTAAACAGGGAAAATGTCAAAAAATAATTCAAAAGAAAAAGGAGAATAATCTGGTTCTCGTTAGGGTGTTCAAGGTCCGACGCACTACCGCCAGTTGGACTTCCTCCACCGGTACATCTGGCAAAAGTCCCCCACCTCCTCATCATGAAAACCTATCAAACGAGAATTGAGCCCGATAACCTCATAAAACCACGTCTGCAGAAAAACAAGAGTCGGCAATCGGAAAAACCAAAAAGGAAATGCAAAAAAAATACAAAAAGAGAAACGCGAGAATTACCTCCAGAAATACGTGGCTCCCGTAAAGGTTTGTCTACAACACCGGATAAAAACACCCAAAGAAGAATAAAGGGTCACCAAGGTCAGGCTCCCGGAGTCATAAAGAGGGATATTTAAAAATACCCTCAAAAATGGTAAAAACCATAAATGGATAGCGTCGACACTCGACGCCACCAAGAAACCCCCCAACAAAAGAAGAATGAATAAACAGGCCATTTACCATACCTGTAGCATATCTATCTCATCAATCCTCTGGCTCAAAAGCATCTCCCATAGAGCAGAAATGCAGCTCAAATCGCCCAAGACTATCCTCCCTATATCCCCTAAAAGCGGCATCAATCGCCTTAGATGTTAGCCTCAAAGACTAGTCCACCTCAATCTGCATGCCCTCGCAGTCGTTCCTAAGCAGCTCCTGGATGTTTATGGGATTCACTGTCATCTCCCCAAATCCTAAATGAATGGTTTAGGTAGTTTCCTACCACCTCTACCCCAGCGCGCACAGAAAAGTCATAGAGCACGGTGTCTCACCCAAAGCAGATGCTAGGCGACCAAAAGCTGCAGAGGAAACTACCCGACGCACCATCGACGGAAGGTGCTCCCACACATCCTTAAACCCTGTCATCCCTCGAGAAATAAAGTTCATATAAGCTATGCCAGTCTGCCAAAAATCAATAAAAAAACCTTTCGTCAACTTAAGGAAACAAAAATAAAAGAAGAAAAGAATGCCAAAGGTCATTAATACTTACGTAGACACTAGGTTTCCTCACCGTCAACGACCGATGATGTGAAGGCTCGCGCCATAGAAAACGATCATCATCAACTGGCTCGAACAACTCGAAGGCATTTTTGTTTCCCAATACCAAGGGCACCCTATCTCGCCACTCTAGATTCACCCAATAGTCGACACCCAACCACGCCACGTGGGTCGCGCTACCTGAAACATCCGCCATTTCTAAGACTCGAAAAAGGAAAAAAGGCTAAGAAACGGATCCTAGCAAGAAAGGGAAAAAGATCTGAATGCTAGAAGCTACGAAAAATGAGGAGAACTCGCCCCTTTTAATAAGAGGCCAAGGGTTATGCCGATCGGTAGTCCCCTGATAACCATCGATTGGCACCTGCCTCTTCCCCTTCCCAAGGTAGCCAGAAGATCGTGCCATTACCAAATAGCAACCCTTGCAACATGCAAGTCGGCAACCCCTTAAAAATTTTGTACAAAATCCCAAAAAATGCCAAAAATTCTTCAAAAAATTCCCATTATTGTCAAATAAATATTAGAACATTTCTTCACCAAGAAAACCATTTTTTAAGCTCTTAAAATCCCTCACCGAATTAAAACCACATTCTTACCCCCAATTTAAACCCTAAAATGGTGTGCCCACATCCCCGAAGTCTGATACAATCATTAACTATTTCCCTAATGGAACTTCCAAATCCAACTTCTCTAGTAGAGCTATAAGACAATCCGATATATCTCCCGAGTAGCATTTCAGAGAAACACATTCCCCAGTGAAATCCCATAACATTAAGTCATCAATTGTTTCCCCAACGGAATTTCCAAACTAAATTTTATCCCGATTCATCTACCATAAGAATTTAAGCTCCCCCAAAAGGACATAATCCCCATCCAGATGTATTTTCCCTAATATTGTCTCAAAAAAGGTAAATTAAAGACTCCTTAGAGAGATCAACTTTAGGTCCCCAGAATTGACCTCGACCCGAATTGGTCGTCCCCACTTCAAGTCCGCAGAATTTACCTCGACCTGCAGAATTGGTCGCCACAACTTTAGGTCCTCGGAATCGACATCAACCTGTAGAATTGGTTGCCCCTACTTTAGGTCCTTAGAATCGATTTCGACCTGTAGAATTGGTCGCCACTACTTTAGTTCCTCAAAATCGACCTCGACCCGCAGAATTAGTCGCCATTACTTTAGGTCCTTAGAATTGACCTCAACCAGTAGAGATGGTCACCACTACTTTAGGTCCTCAGAATTGACCTCGACCCCTAGAATTGGTCGCCATAACTTTAGGTCCTCGGAATCGACCTCGACCCTCAAAATTGGTCGCCACTACTTTAGGCCCTCAGAATTGATCTCGACCCGTAGAATTAGTCACCACTACTTTAGGTCCTCAGAATTGATCTCGACCCGAAGAATTGGTCGTCACTAATTTAGGTCCTCATAATTGACCTCGACTTGCAGAATTTGTCGTCATAACTTTTGGTCCTCAGAATTGAACTCGACCCGCAGAATTGTCCACCAAAACTTTAGGTCCACCATAACTTTAGGTCCTTAGAATTGAACTCGGACCGCAGAATTGGTCATCTTCAAAATTACCTAAGGTCCTTAGAATCGACCTTGTCCCTCTGAAACAGTCATCATCGTCCCTCTAGCCCGCATAATTGACCTCTTTCCCAAAACATCATGTGGTGTCTATTCGACGGCTTTCATTAGTTCTAATCTCACCCGTCAATAGGCTCTGTAGACACTACATTATAGTACCCCCTAAGTCTCTCCTTATGTTCTATCACCTTCCTATTCACCACAAACCCTAGGTAATACTTTGAGTACCGATCTTGAATCCACCAAGCGCTCCTGGGACCCATTGACTCTGGTCAAATTCATCAACCTAGAAAAGGCTTAATGAATACTCAAAGGGATTTGAATCCCCTTTCCAATAGTCTTCCCCATGCACGAATCGACATAACGATGCAGATGAACGGACCATTTTACTACCAAAAACTTATGGGAGTCAACGGGGCGCTCCTGGGCCCCCTTATGACCCCAACCAAATTCATCATCAAAGCAAAATCTCAATGAATCTTTTAAGGAAACTATATCCCCTTTCGAACGGTCTTCCCCATTCACAAAATGGCATAACTGTTCAGACGAACGATCTATTTTCCCCCAAAAACTGATCCGGAGACCACCGGGTGCTTCTGGGCTCCGTTTGACCAAGGTCAACTCTTTGTCTTAAATGAGACTGAATGAATCTTCAAAGGTAAATGAATTCCCTTTCCAATTTTTTGCGTCGTACGTGAATCATCCATACGGTACGAACGAACGACACATTTTATTCTGAATAGTCACCATGCACATCTAGGCTCCGTTTGACCAAAGTTAACTCTTTGAACCGAGCAAATCTCTTTGGAACATTTAATTTTCTCACGTAACCTGTCCAATGATTTACCCCTTGCGCGATTCGAATGAACGATCTATGTTCATCCGACGATCTCATGTCCAAAGGACTGACAGTCAATTCCGAGCCCCATTTGACCCAAAGTTAACTCCCTGACCCTAGAGCGGCCTAAGGATCATCAAAGGTCTCTGAATAAACTTTCCAACAATATGCCTCGTGCGCGATTTGAACTTACGGATTGCATTTTATGACCATTTTTTCAAAAAAATTGCATGAGACTGCCAATTGGCAGGTCTATTTTCCTACCTATCGGCAGTGTGTCTAGGGTTACCTCTCGATAGGCACGACAAGAATAATGCTGATATGCAATCCCTTGACCCTATATAAGTAGAACATGAGCTCACTTTGAAAGGCACCTCAAAAACATCAACTTTAGTGGTTTCAGCACCATTCTTCTTAAGTCAGCGAGGTTTCCTTGTTTGAAACCTTTCTCCAATTTTCATTTCCATCACTTTCACACCCAATTCAAAAAAGAAAAAAAAACTACATTGTTCAACTACTTGCGAGGAAACTCATCATCAATCGATATTAATCTCCAAATAAGGTCCAAACATTATTCCCTCTCTTTAAATTTCTTTGTTTTTGCATTAGTTATATAAGTTCTTAATTTAGCTTTTACTTTAGATAATAAACATATTAATATTCAATCCTTTATTAGTAATATTGTACATAATATATTTTCTATAAAAAACAAGAAAATGAGGGTTACACCTATAAATTCCAATGGGATTTTCATCACATTTTCTCGAAACTACAAGACATTTTTTTCTTACACACACACATAATAAAATCCCCTTTGAGTTTATGGGATAAACTCCACCCTAGTGTCTCATGCGAACTACGTGGACTTTGATGCCTTTATATGCTACGTAGGTGTCTCGGGCTAAAACTCAAGACTTGAGTCTTGTTTTCCTATTTTCCTCCATTTTTTATTTTATCCATATATTATTTACATATATCATACTTGTGATTCATATCTACGTGTTATCTAACACAGATTATCATTTCATCATAACGATCAATATCTTGATAAGTGCACATATCAAATTTTTAATTATTATTTTGGGAACATTCCTATGGATGACCTCACTCCGTCTTTTTCCATGATGCGAGTTGAGTGATTTCGATCTCCATTTATATATACACACACAAACACTTCACGGCGAAATTAAGGAAAATAGTAACATAAGACCATGAGAGATCAAAAGGGCGGGATGGGTACCTAACACCTTCCCATTCCGTAACATAGCCCCCGAACCTCTGATCTAAATGGTTTCACAAGCATCAGTCTCTCTTTGATTCCATTCTCTCTAGGCGACAACATGTTCTTTTGTCTGTTTTATGCAAAATAGGTTGGTGACTCTATCTCTTTACATCACCCCACATCAATGACAATTGAAGCGTTCCTAGAAAGGGAGCGAGACATGTCCCTCTCTCTCCACCACGTGCTAGTGGCGACCCCCGAGATGGACAAGGAGGAAAACAATCGGGGAGGGATGGCCACAAAGGGTAAACATACTCCCGAGCCCAACTTAAGATAATAAAAACACTTAACTGACCCTCCGTGACACTCAAGATTCAAATACATGCAATACTACCCACAATACACGGTAATGCATCACGGTGTAAATAAATTATACATTTAACTATTCTACATGCACCCATAATGCTCGTTTTCATCTTCATGTTCCAAGGATTTCTCAATTATGGATGCGTATATATTTTGATCATTGGATATTTTATTTATTGGGGTGTTTGAACTTTTATAAAAATGTTTTTAATTTTTTTAAATGATTTATCCTCTTTTTTGTAGCAAAAATATTTTTTGTCCCTTCATTAGAACGAAATTGGGAAGTCGTTTGAACGAATATAGGTACATCATTTGAACGAATTTGTTCTGGTTCCCAAGCACGGCTGGGTTGTCTAAGGTTTTTCTCATTATGAGTTTTCCTCATACATCGGGCATTGTGTAATTGTTTGATTTACTTTATCCTATTATCACCTAGATGCATGTTTTAGGATAAAATAAAATTGGCTAAAACTAGTTTACATAACTTTCGTTTAAAATTGGTGCAAAGTATTATTTGTGGTAATTTTGTTTAAGTTTAATATTGAATTTGAAGAGGTTAAAAATTGGCTTTTGTTATCTATACCTTGTCCATATTAGAACCCTTAGGTCACTAGTACTTTCTCAAATTATTATCAAAGTTGTAACATTAATTTATTATGTAGATCCGTCTTTTTGATATATAGGGTCATTTGGTTATTTCCCTCTCTTTAGAGTTTGTTTTTTCTCTATGGGTTATCTTAGTGATAAGTTTTCCAATGCATTTAGCAATGATGATGATTTTGATATTTGAGATGAGTTTAATGAGATTCATAATCGTGTTGAAAGTTAGCTCTTGTGAATTTGAGGTTTTAAAAAAGAATTAAATTTCTTGAAAAAAATTTAAAGATGAAGTTGATTTTTTGTGAACCATTCAAACTCAAAGAGATATCTTACGTGAGAAGCTCATGGAGTGGTTTTAAAACTTTATAAGTGTCCAAAAAAGAGAGTGATGGAAAAGTCCGTGTTTTAGAGAAAAAACATGATGACTCTAATGTTTCTAGGGTTAATGAACGTTCCATTGAGGGCAATAATAAATTAATTAGAAATTTGATGGCACACGAGAAGACTCTTAGGGTTAAGTTCACTTCCATTGTGTCACACCCTATTTTTGGTATGAATGTACAAGACGGTAACATAGCAATGAACTAAAGGCAGAAAACAAAACTTTATTCATTAGATATAGTCTCACATTTATTATACTACCACCACGAGGGTGAATTACTGATATTACTTATTAAGACAAAAACTGAAAAATAATGTAGGTCAATGAAAAACACCACTCCTTTCTCCCATATTCTTTAATCTCCATCCATATAGTTATATAGGCAAACATATGCTCGGTTCGTTACATAAAAAGGGAAGGCGATTTAGCCTCTTTATCCTGGAACAATCGGAGGAAAAGGGAATTATCACAAATATGCTAACTAGATTTTAATCAATTCTATTACAATTTATATGTAGATAGAAGTTTGGAGTGTGTATGGAGTTAGTTTTTTACTAAATAATCATAGGTAAAATTTGTGTAATAAAGAAAGCCAAGGAATTTAAACTCATAATTACATACTTACCAGCTTATCAATTCGTAAAGAAATAATTATGCATTATTATTAAAGCCCAATAATAATGTCCACCCAAAACTTTTAGGGAAAAGTAACTAGCTAGGCAAAATATTAAACTGGCACTCATACGTATGTAGCGACAAATTCAGCTCTCAAACTTCTGAGAACTTAGGACAAGTAGAAAAGTTCCATGGGATAACATGACATTCTACTCCCTAGTTAATACTGATGCTTATATACAAGGATAATTTGTAGATAAGTACATGGGTGAACTGATTCAATCATTTCAGTTATCTTATGAAATCAATTATTAGATGAGAAGGGTTTAAATTGATCCAATTGATCCATATTTAAATATCACAGATGTTTGACAACATATGTAGTATTGTATTATCATAACATACACATACTAAGAATAATTTATGGTTATCACAGTGTGATATTAATAGAAGTATATAAAATATGTTAAATATACTATTGTAAAGACAAAACTTACTTTTGCGTTGAGTAGAGCAGGCTTAGTTAGGATTGAAATTGAGATCGAGAGGGTCCCCAGGTGCTTAATTATCTGTCAATCAACATCTTTGTAAGTATGTGTAATTAGTAACAATGTCTATTAAAAATGAATAATAGTGTCTATTAAACGTTTAGGGGCTAATTGGTAATTATCTTAGGATTTTAAAATATAGGGCTTAAGTTCAAATTTGAAAGATGGAATACTTTATTACTCAAATTTATCAAAGTGTATGTAGAAAAAGTTGGGGTCAAAACTCAAAACTTGAAACAACCATAAAAGGGTAAATTTATAAATATTGAAAAATACTTTTAACCAAAAACCTTGGTTTTATATAACTTGAGTTGGGATTGACCAAACACTACCTAACTTTATATCATTTTGACCAAAAAAAATTAATACAAATATTGGAAAAAAATCAGAATTTTTTGATTGGTCACGCGCCCTCACTTTCATGGTCAATGTTTCTAGTTGGAAATATCATCTTCAACCTCTCAAAAGTTGGCCTAAATTTGAAAAAAAATGACCTTGAATAACTTCTGATTTCCTAAACCATTTAAGATGATTTCTGAACCAATCCAACCTAATTTTTTACAAGTACTTCAAATATATGAGTTTCATGGACTAAGGTTCAGTATCCATCAATTTTCAGCTATTATGTGTTTTATAGAAAAACTGACCAAACATTTGTGGCTTTACCAGATATGGAAATGATTTTTAGGCTTATGGCTAGATTTTTAAAATCCTAAGGAGGAATTTGGCTTTGGTTGAAACGATTGAGGTACTTTGGTCGAAGAGAACTTTGAATTTTCACTTTCTACAACTTAAAAACACTTTTGAGAAATTGGAGTTTAAAGCTTATGATTTTTCAAAAATGGCCATTGCACTTGGGCTCCTAGGCTCATAAGAAACTCATTCCTCACTTTGAAACTAGTTCGGAGTCAAAGAATGGATTTTCACTATTAAAGCTCAAGATTGAATGGATTTTTTGAAGGTTTCTTCAAACAGAAATTGTTTACACATAAGAAGTAAGTTCTTTTGATTGGGTTGGACATAATAATGGTTCAAAAAACATTTGGAATTGAAAAAATAAGAATTGATACATAAAATGATAGGTTATCAGTTTGGAGGGATATTTTTAAACTTGGGACTTGCTGAAGGGGTGGGTTTTAAGGATGGAATTTATGAGGGTTTTATACTAGGAGCTAAATAGAGTTCATTGGTGTTAATGGGATATGGATTCTCCCAGGTTCTAAGAGGATAGAGTTGTGGGAACACAAAGTTTACCTCGATTAATGGTGTAAACCATGTGATTTGTCCTTTTCTACTTAGGTGGCGATTGGCTGGGCATAGGGGAAGTATAAATATCAAGGTTTTGGTTTTAGTCCCTTAGGAGAAAGTTTTATGTTTGTTTGGTATTAAATATGAATTTTTCATGTTTTAGGAGAATTTGTGTAAATTTTTGAAATTTCAAAGGTTAAGATTATAAATTCTAATTGGTTGAAGTCTAGATATTTAATTTGATATAAAGTTTGGGTCTGAAGGTAAAGTATAGGCTAGCTTATACTTCTTTTAAAAGTGCAAGGGGTGATTTGGTCCTTTTATAACTTCAGGGGAACTTGGTTAATTAAGCAAAGTTGTAAGGTTTGTGATGTACTTTCAACTTTACTAGGGTGTTTTTGGATTTGAGTAATTTATAGGGGAAGTAAGGGGTAATTTGGATATTTATTTAATTCAATTTGTTCAGTTGAATTGTACGAGTGTTACAATCTACCTAATTAAAAAAACTTATCTTAGAATTTACCTTCAAAAATCTCAGGGTATTGTTCTCTCATTGCTTGTTTTGGATGCCATATGGCTTCTTACTGATTTTGATGTCCCCATAGTATCTTTATAAAGGGAATTTATTTCTTTCTTAGGACCTTCACCTGATGGTCTACAATTTGAATAGGATATTCCTCAAATTCATGGCTAGGTAGAACAAAAATTTCATGGCATGTAATGACATGTATTGGATCTAGAATATATAGATGTAACTAGGACACATGGAACACATTATTAATATTAGACGATTTCTCAAGTAAATTTATCTGATAGGCTACAGATCCAATACGTTTGATAATACTGAAGGGTCTTATATATCTTGCTGCTACTTTCCCTTTCTTCCTAAAACGTAGGATTCCTTTATGGGGAGAAACTTTCAGAAATACATGATCAAAAAGTTGAAATTGTAATTGCTTCCAGTGATGATTCGCATAACACTTTTGTCGATCTTGGGTTGTCTTGAGTATTTCTCTGATCTGTTGTATCTTCTCAGTAGTTTCTCAGATTATTTCAGGACTAAATTGCTTGTTGTTTTTTAATTCAGTCCCCCATGTTAGTGATCATCATGGTCTTCCATATAAGGCTTTCAAGGGGAAAAATTTGATACTTGACTGGTAACTATTTTTATATGAAAACTCAATTAATGATAAATTTTCACTCCAATTTTTGGGCATATTTAAAGCACGAGCCCTTAACATATCCTCCAACATTTTAATCGTGGGTTCAGATTGTCCGTCTGTCTGGGGATGAAATGCGGTACTCAAATGAAGTTTAGCACCCATTTTGTCTTGGAGTGCTTGCTAAAATCTACCTAAAAATGAGAATCTATGCCTGATGATACGGATAAAGGAATTCCATATAAGGCTTTCAAGGGGACAAATTTGATACTTGACTAGTAACTATTATTATATGAAAACTCAATCAACAATAAATGTTCACTCCAATTGTTGGGCGTATTTAAAGCATAAGCTCTTAACATATACTCCAACCTTTGAATAGCGGGTTCAGACTATCCGTCTATTTTGGGATCAAATGCGGTACTCAAATGAAGTTTATCACTCATTTTCATCTTGGAGTTCTTGTCAAAATCTACCTAAAAATGAGAATCTCAGTCTGATGCTATGGATAAAGGAATTCCATGTAATCAGATAATTTTTTGAATTTAGAGTTTACCGAGTTTCTAGATGGAGTCAATAGTTTTTACTCAAAGAAAATATGAAGATTTGGTGAGTTGATCTACTATCACTCAAATAGAGTTATATCTTTGGAATGTACGGAGCAGTCCACTAACAAAATCCTTGGTGTTCTGACCCAATTTCCATTCAGAAATCGAAAGAGGTTGGAGAAGTCCATTAGGACATTGGTGTTCAATATTTACATGATGGAAGATTAGACATCTTCTTACAAAGTTCTCAATATCATTCCTCATATTTGGCCACCAATATTGTTTCTTCAATACATAATACATTTTGGAGCTCCTAGGGCTTACAATGAATTTAGAATAATGAGCGTCTTGTAACACCTCTTCTCATAAGGATGATTCATCAGATACATACAATGTATTCATAAATCGTAGACCTTCTTACCTATCATATGATAACTCTCGAGTTCTACTTCTTGTTTGTTGTCTTATCATGAAGGAACCTTGGAGTTGTCGTGTTAAAATCATCTTCTTCAGGTTTGGATATTAAATAATGTTAATGAATTTTGAAAAAGGCGTAGTTGGCTGAGGGTCGTATTGCTCTATGGTAATAGTAACATCATATGGGATTAAGGTGTTAAGTCTACCAATGGGTTTACGACTTAAAGCATATGCTATAGCGTTCCCTATCCTGGGTGGTAATCTAACTTGAACCTGTGATCTTCCAAAAATTCCAACCAATGCCTTTATCTTAAATTCAAATCCTTGTGAGTGAAGATGTATTATAGGCTTTTATGAACTGAAAAAACTTGGAATTCTTCAACATATAGATAACAAAGCCATTTTTTTAAACCAAAAACTACGGCTGCTAACTCAAGATCATGCACATTATACTTACATTCATAAATTTTGAGTTGTCGAGATCCATACTCCACTAGTTATTCTTTTTTTATTAGGACACAACCTAAACCTTGCAGCGAGGCATTGGTATACACGCCATCGCTTACATTACTAGAAGGAATGGTTAGGACAGGGGCAGTAGTCAATTTATCCTTTAAACTTTGGAATGCCTATTCACACTCCCTAGTCCATACAAATGGTATTTTCTTCCTAGTTAACTTTAGTAATGAGAGAGCGATTATAGAAAATCCTTCTACGAAATGGTGATAATAACCGGCTAATCTGAGAAAACTTTTTATCTTGGTGATATTAGTGGGCGTTTTCCATTCTAAAATGGTTGCGATTTTAGCTGGATCGACTTGTATTCCACTTTTAGAAATCATGTGTCTTAGGAATTTTACTTCCTTCATGGAAAAGTCACACTTTCTCTTTTTAGCATATAATCTATGGTTTTTCAAGGTGCCTAATACTACTTCTAAGTGTTGGGCATGCTCCACACGATGTTGGGAATAAATGACAATGTCATCAATGAATATAATAACAAACTAGTTAAGAAAAGGACTAAACATTCAATGCATGATATCCATGAAACTTACAGGGGCATTGGTTAATCTAAAAGTCATTATGGTAAATTGAAAATGTCCATAACGAATTCAAAAAAATTGGAATGTTTTTCTTCTCATATTTGTAATTAATGATGAAAATATCATAAATATACCTTGGAAAAGATTCTTGCACCCCCTAAGTTGATCGAATAAATCTCCAATTCTAGGTAAAGGATACTTATTCTTAATTGTTACTGAATTCAACTTATGGTAATCTATGCATAATCTAAAACTGCCATCACTCTTTTTCACAAAAACACATGTGCTCCCCAAGAGGATGAACTAAGGAGAATAAAACTCGTTTCGAGTAGTTCATCTAGTTGAGTACAAAGTTTACGAAATTCTAAACGGGCCATTTGATATGGAGGTATCGAAATAGGAGAAGTATTTTTGTAAAAGTTTATGGTAAATTTGATTTATCGAGAGGGGGTTTTCCGAAAATTCTTGGGAAAACATCATTAAAATTTTTCCAAAATTCCAAGAAATAAGGAATAAGGGGAATTTTTTATTTGGGAAGTTGAAGGTTCGGAATGATCGCTTCCTTAAAATATAAAAGAATGATTCTGTTGGTCTCAGAAATATATTCTATTTGAAATAAAATCGATATAAACGCGATGTTTTGATAATACATTCATTCTGATAATAATATTTAATCCGCATATATATAATATTATTAAATTCACAAAGGGTTTACGTAAACCTAGTTGCTACCTAAACCTAGATGAATTTTACAATTATCATACCCTTAGGTAGGTATATAAATTTCATCGGTAGTTAATTCTAATTCTAAGGGAATATTTAAATATTTGGGTAAACTTTAGCTAGTTTAACGTTAATGAATGAATGAATTGAACCAGAACCAAATAAATATGAGCGGGGAAGTTATGAAAGAGTATTTCACCTTCCACCATGTCGTGTGAATTCGTATAGGCAATATGGCACAAATCTTTCCATAATTAGGGATTGGTTTGGGTTTCCTAATGTTGTTAGGCTTGCGTTGAATTTGGAAAGGAAGGGTTTCTTAAATTCTCAAAGCATTACCTGGTGAGTGTTGGATCATAGAGGGATTCAATTCAGGATGTTGGGTAAAGATATGTCATAATTCTTGGCATTTATGGCAGTGAATTAAGAGATATGTGGTACTATAGAAAATTCAGGAATAAAGTTGTCCACTAAGACAGGAATAGGGTTGTGTTTGGGGTATAGGTACAGTTCAAACAATGTGATTGTTCGGTGAGGTGAACTTATATATCCTTATGATGAGGAATTTCATTCGATAATTGAAGTAACTTCAATAAGTTGGTAAAAGTCTTGGATCTATAAAGGGGTAACAGAAGTTTTGATTCTTAGGTGTATTCCTCTTTCAAACTACCTACACTTCTTAATCTCAGTGTCCATATACTCATCGGCATAACGGGATAATTCGGTGAACTTGGCTATATATTGATCCACTGATAGATTTTCTTATTATAATCTCAGAAAATCCACAGTTAACTCGACTCTTTCAGTTTTAGAAAACTACTTTTTGAAGAATATTTCCTCAAATTATTCCAAGGGAAGAGTGGCTACATTCCGACTTTGGGTATAGCTTGCCACCAGAAATCGGCTTCACCTTCAACATATAGGATACTAAAGTTACTCAAAGATTTGCAATGAGTCCTACCCTATTGAATGTTTTCGTAATTTGACGTATTTACTTCTCAGCTTCACTAGCACCTAGCTTTCAAAGAAATGGAGGGAGTCATTGTCTCATAAATTCTTTGAGAGAATTCATTCGACGTGATTCATTTGAAATTTATTTTGGAACTAGATGTGGTACTTGATGCTGTCATGGTAAAGATGTTAGTTCTTCAAAGGAATTTCATAATTCCATCAATGTGGGTTTTCTCAGTTTGAGTTCCGATGAAAGGAGTTCGAGTGCTAACCATCCTAGAGCATAATATAACAATTGCATAATAAATGTTGTAAATATAAAATCTTATAAGAGAGAACATAGAAACAACTATAGGTATATTATAAATGAAGGTTATTACAATTACTGGTTAACGTAGTATTATACAGTACAACCTACACGTTATGGCCTCATATACATTCTTTATTTTATTATCCTCCTAATTAGTAGTTCAGTCATAATATTTATAATTACTTTAATAACTATACTACAGATAAGAGGGATAGTCTTGGATTATCTTTCAAATTTAGGGTGGCGGTATGTATTTCAGACGGGTCTGCGTCTGGAATAAAGTCAAAATCATCAGGTTCATAGGGGTCATCATCAGTAGAATCACTAGAGGATCCAAAAGAAAGTTCGATAAGTTCTCCATTGAAAGTATCTTCAGGGTGGTGTGGAGGAAGCGGTTTAATAGAGGTCCATGCAAGTTTACTAGCTTCTTGTAAAATGATTGGGTCGTCGACATAATCCCGCATCATTCCCATCACTTGAGCTTCCCCAAAAATATGATTAGTTACTACTAATTATTTCATGACGTTACAAGAGTTGATCCAATCTTCGTCTACCTCTCTAACTATGTTACTAAGTCTTAGATTGGCTTGTTCCCTTATCATAGTTTCCCATTAATTATTGGGTATAATATCCAGACTGAAATTAGTGAATACCAAGTGTTCATGCTGCAAAACAGATTAATTATATAATAATGGTAAAGATGTTAGGAAAAATGTAAAATAATTAATATGCTCTGCTAAATTATTCCCGTATAGTCTGGCATATTTTAGAAACACGCACTGATATCAACTTGTCACACCCTATTTTTGATATGAATGTATAAGATAGTAACACAAAAATGAACTAAAGTTATGTAGATAGAAGTTTGGAGTGTGTGTGGAGTTAGTTGTTTACTAAAGATGCATAGATATAATGTGTAATAAAGAAAGCTAAGTAATTTAAACGGATAATCCCATACTTACCAGCTTACTAATTGTTATAGAACTAATTAGGCATGATCAATATAACCCAATAATAATGTCAACCCAAAACTTTGGGGGGAAAGTAACTATTTAGGTGCAATATTAAAGTGGCACTCATTCGTATGTGGCGATAAATCCTGCTCGTAAACATCTGAGACCCTAGGCAAGTAGAAGTCGTGCAGGATAACTCGATAGCCTACTCCCTAGTAAATACTGATGCTTATACAAGGACAATTTACACGTAGCTGAAGGAGTGAACTCATTCTATCATTTTAGTAATCTCATGAAATCAGTTATTAAATGAGAAGGATTCAAATTAATCCAATTGATCTCTATTTAAATGTCATGAATGTTTAACAACATATGTAATATGGTAGTATCATAACATACATACACTAAGAATAATTTATGGCAATCACAGGGTGATATCAATAAAACTATATCAAATACATTGAAAATACTATTAAAAAGGCAAAACCTACTTGTGCATTGAGTAGAGCAGGCTTATTTAGAATTGAAATTGATATCGGTATGGTCAGGTGCTTGATTATCTCTCAATAAAAACCTTTGTAAGTATGTGTAATTTGTAACAATGTTTGTTAGGAAAAAATAAATGAAAAAATGTGTCTATTAAAAGGTTGGAGGCTAATTGGTAATTATCTTATGGTTTTAAAATATAGGGATTAAAATCAAATTTGAAAGATGGTTTAAAAGACTTTTTGACTCAGAATTTATAGAATGTATGTAGGAAAATATTAGTGTCAAAACTATTAAGTTTCATGGATTGAGGTTCAATAACCATCGAGTTTTAACTACTGTGTATTTTAATAAAAATTTGGCCAAACATTTATGGCTTCAATGGATATGACAATGATTTTTAGGCTTATAGTTAGGTTTATGCTATCTTAAGGAAGAGTTTGCTTTGGTTTGAAGGATTCAAGCACTCTGGTTATAGAGTATTTTGATATTTTAGTTTCTATAACTTAAAACCCTTTTGAGAAATTGGGGTTCAAAGGTTACAATTTTTTTAAAATCTCCATTGCACTTGAGCTCCTGGGCTCATAAGAAACTCATTCCTCACTTTGAAACCATTTCAGAGTCAAAGAATGGAGTTCACAACTAAAGCTCAAGCTTTAAAGGAGTTTTTGAAGGTTTCATTAAACATACATTATTTTACGCATAAGAACTTGGTTATTTTGATTGGGTTGGAGATAATAAATGTACATAAAATATTTGGAATTTAAAAAACAAGAATTGGTACATAAAATGACAAGTTACCGGTTTGAAGGGAAATTTTGGAACTTAGGATTGGCTGAAGGGGTGGGTTTTAAGGCTGCAATTTGTGAGGGGTTTATACTAAGAGTTAGGGATAGTTCATTGGTGTTAATGGGAGGTGTATTCTCCCAAGTTTTAAGAGGATAGAATTATGGGAAAACAAAGTTCACATGGTGTAATGGTATAAACCATGTGATTTTGTCCTTTTCTGCTTAGGTGGAGGCTGACTTGTGTTGCATCCGTGGTTCTATGCTTAATGGTACTAAGTCATAATAGTAATAACAAGAAATAAATTAAGCGAAAGCAAAGTAAACTTTCATTGTTGTGGATGTGTATCATCTTATTACATATGTGGATTCTTTATAACGGGAAAATAAATACTCGCACGGCTGCTAATGGCATAGAACTGCAAGGGACTAAAAAAGATCACATGAGCTGATATATTGTAGTAAAAATGTTCCAGTGGGACTACCGTCTTTGCTTATTACCTCCCACATGTATGTTGCCGAAAACATTTTCCTTGGTAAGACTGAATTAAAATCCATAGGTGCAAGGGGTATTTCTCCTTCGTCTAGTTCACTGTCCATCTGGAAGGGAAAAAGTTAAGCAAAAATAGATAATTTTATTTTTATAACAAGGTATATTCAGGGACTTGTTATGATACTATAATTGGGATTAACAATGCAGATGTTGTAACACAGTTTATAGTTGTTTGAAAGAAAATGAAATATCACAGTACTAAGAGGGGTATACAGGAGTCTGATGATATTTAAAAGAATAATATGGTGATTTGTAACTAAATATGTTTTTTATCGAGTTATAAAAATTAGTGTTCAGACTATAACAGGATAACCCATAAATTATCGGTTATAGGGGCTTCCAAATACCATTACAATATCGCCTAAAACCTTTAGACCATCGATCCAAAATAATTGGGGAAAATAAAATTGTTAGGCATACTAACAAGAGCGGCACTTATATGCATGTAGCAAAATAAAAAGACTAGGCACTCAACATTTGAGTCCTACAGGCAAAATAGAACTTATGCCATATACCAGAGTCTAATA